>SRSE01001339.1:2973461-4305192 GCA_005024645.1 Planiliza haematocheilus | reverse complement strand
CAGCATGCTAGCATGAATGTAAGGGATGTTAATGTGCTGATATTTAGCAGGTATTGTCACACAAGTGCACAGAGTAAGGACTGGTTAACCTTACTCAGTGGAAAACACCCAAGTCGATGGGATTTTGATTCAGTAACCTCACAGTAATATAAAACTAACACTTGCTCCAGGTTAAAACAAAACATTCGAATATGGAGTGGCATGTTATCGTCTTTTGTTCATGATTGTTGATGGCTGAGGGTAAAGCATAGAGATCAAAGTATTTCTTGATGTTGAATTCAGATTCAGATTAAGAAAACTTTATTTGTCCCCAGTAATCTCTAAATTTCTGATCCAAGTGTATTGACAATCGATCCAAACGCTTTGATGACGTTTCTTGACCTGACGTGACCTGATATTAATGCAAGAGTTAAAGTCAAGGGATCACTTCTTAAGTCCTTAGGATCTATCTTCTGACTGAGCTACACAGGTATGGCTCACAATACTGGCAGTGACACTCGCTTGTAAAAACATATGCTAATGCATTCTAATACAATCCTACACTACATCCTCCTTAATGACTGTTGTAATGTTCAGTTTATGCTGAACCAGTGTCAGATAGGTGGTAATTCAACTATATGACCATTTTTGGAGGATGTAGCTTGCGGCACTGTTAAACTGGATTGAATTAGCCACTAAAGTGTTTCTGTTATGTAGCCTAGCCCACTGCATAAAACTGGGATGTCAAAATAATAGAAACATGCATCGGTACAATGCAACGCATTTAAAACCGCAGCCTCCAAAATAAAATCACAGTTAAATCAGAAGTTTTCTGTTATCCTAAACGGATGCTGAAAGCCGTGACCTTCGTGAAGCTAAGATTTAGCGCTTTTACACTAGAATGTGTTTGTTTTCGCTGGTGTACCTAATGAACTGGCAACTGAGTGTATAATGATTTTTTTTTACATAATGCCTCTATAATTATAGGATGTCCCTGAAATAAGAAAAACACTGCTCTCAGCAAAACATCCGCGGATAAGTGACGGTTTAAAACCAGCGATGGCAGCAGATTTTAGGCTTTATTGCATTTTCCTCCACTGACTGCAACCGCTGAAGTGCCCAGTCACCAAATCTATCAACACTCATTCTTTAGGGGAGCTTGCTAGTCTTGCCTAATGATCATTTGCTGCTCAGATCTGATTTAAACTTCAAACATTAAGTTGTGGTTTTCCCGTAATATGTTTATTTCCCAATCTTGGTCCCAGGCCTGCGCAGACCGGAGGCTGGCTCGGCGATCAGGAGGCAGCCATCTTCTCCAGTCGGCCCAGGTCAGCCTCGTTGTTATAACACACACACACGCAAACAGAGCTGTAAAAAGGTAGGCATTGATGGGGCGGATGGGGAATGAGGGTCAAGGGCAGCGGGGCGGACAGATGTCTGTGTTGGAGCAAGAATCCAGGAGACGTCGGCTGCTGTAAGTCTGACCCCGTTGTTCGCACCCATAAGCCTCTGTGATCCCCACCCCGGGGTCACCGCTAAGCCCCTCCATCAAGCGTCTCGGCTGACATTCCTTTCACGATAACTGCTGTTTTTCCTGTCATCAGGCACATCCTCTCGTTCATATTTTCATTATCCGAGATGAAAAGAGGCCGATGCAGCCTGTAAATAAGCCCAGCATATATCCCTTTTGTTTTTGATATCATGCTGCGGAGAAAACGCCTCCGACTTCGCTCAGAAACAGCTGGGCTGCATTTGCGGATGGAGTCCCTGTACTGAAGCTCTCTTCTCCCCCCTTCTTCTCCCTTCCTTTCTCTTTTTTTTTTTTATTCCATCTGTCTGTTTCTTATTGCTACAAACAGCTTATAACAGGGTTCAGCCTGCCTCACCCGAGCGGACTCCAACCATGAGCCAGTCCAACCCCGGTAAGTGTCTCCAGACTCTGAGCGGGAGTCCGCAACCTGCAGACGCACTCACTGACGTAGAATGTAGACAGGTCTGATCAAACGGGGGAATAAATAGGGCAATAAAACCCTGGTTGAAATGTTTTATAAAGCAGCACTAACGTTTATCCTCTGTGGGATGCTGCGGTTCAGTGCACGGGCAGTCCTCTATAAACGACGTGCAGAAA
Source organism: Planiliza haematocheilus (assembly GCA_005024645.1). Lineage (NCBI taxonomy): Eukaryota > Metazoa > Chordata > Actinopteri > Mugiliformes > Mugilidae > Planiliza > Planiliza haematocheilus. The sequence continues at coordinate 4,303,085 of SRSE01001339.1, read as the reverse complement.
TGCAAGAGGAAACTCAACTTTCACTGAGCCCAGCACAGAAAAAAACATGAGCAGAGAGCGAGACAGTGTGGTTTCACTCTCCTGCATTCATCTCATTATCTCCGAGACGTCCTTGTCTTTAAGATAAGACCACGACGAGAAACACGCTCTGTCAGTACCGTAATAACATCTTCTGACAGATCCCATCTGGTCAGGCCTCTTCCCTACCCTTGTAAAATGCTCACAGAGTGGGAGAGGGAGATGAAAGCGGCGGCACCGAGTGGCCCGGTGCTGCTCCCAGAGAGACGTGTGACCCAGTCCACGGCGCTGCAGGATCTGGGTCCACTCTCTGGCTTGTCAGGAATAGAAAGCTACTTGCCGTCCCAACCAGTCGAGGTTTGGCTCACCCGAGAATGTTTTTTCTTTTGTGGAATGCAAAACCATGGATCCCTAAAATTACACAGGCCTATATCTGTTTAAACGTCGCCTGATCGCATGATTTGATTCCTAAAATGCAGGGAGAGCTGTTTGAAACCTCCTTTATTTGACTAACCTTCTGCACACGAGATGTAGGTCAGTGCAGGAGACGTTCATCGTGATTGGTGGCACGGTAATAACAATGCAAATTTTTTAATTTATTGATCCCCCTCAGGGAAATTCTTTAAGCTGGAAGTCAGAGGTCAGAGGTAGGGATCACACAGCAGTGGAGCTCCCGGAGCCATCACTGTCTTTCTCAAGGATGCGGGCGGGCGCTTGCCGACGTTGGCGTTTTAAACTCCTGATTTATGAGCTGAACGTTTCTCTCTCCAGAGTCGCTTTGCCACCCGCCTGCACCCAAACAGATGTTTGAATTTATAGCTCCGATTACTGGAAATGTTACGAGGCTCACACTCGTAATGAGACAAGCCCTCATGACAGCCAGAAAGATTCATGAAAAACCCTCCTCAAGACCTGCTGAGGTGGTGTTCATCGGGTCTCTGTGCTGCTCTTAAATCACCATCAACTTGTGCTGCAGACATATGCCGCATTTCCACTAGCACGGTTCGGCACGACACGGCACGGCTCGGCGCGCTATTGCGTGTTTCCACTAGCACGCAGTACCTGGAACCGGTACTTTTGGTATCTGCCTGGTTCAAAGCGAACGTTACTACAACGTGACGTCAACGCCTTCCACTGTGGCTGAGTGCCGTCATGACGCGCATAACCGCGCGCGACCCCTAGAATTTAAATAAAAACCAACGCGAGACAAACCATTTTACTGCTTTTGACTTGAACGAGATGGATTCTCAGAAAATCCGCTCTGCGGTGAGGAGGTCCAACTTCTGCTTGGTGCCGAGAACGGATCAGAGGGAGGTCTTCCGATTGGACGTTGCTCGCGCTGTAAATGAGTCAAGCGGTTCGCGCAGCGTGTTATACGACCCCGCCCACGTCGAGGAGGCACCAGTTGTAATGGAAACAAACCAAACGAGCGAGCCGTGCCCGTGCGTACCGTACCGAGCCGAGCCGTGCTAGTGGAATGCATAGTAGCGCAAATCCCGACCTTCGCCGCGGGAATGACAATTCATTGACAATCCCGTTGCACCTGTTCATTAGAAGAAAACTACTGTCGCGACACCAACCAGCAGCAGATTAGCTTAATCTCCACGTCCCGCTATCTACACTGTCCCTGGTTTGACACCTACTTTAGAATAATACTCCCACGCTTCAGTGGACGGCTGACTGGCCTCTGCGGTCAACAAAGGCCCTGCTCATTAGCTGCCACTGGATGGGAACCTCAAAGCCCAGGCTGCGTGTTTGTGTAAGCTAACCATCCACCACAGAGAGGGGTTAACTGAAGTGTGTTGTCATGACTGTCAGTTTAGACAGATGCGACGCACTGTTATGGTTCTGCCCAGCTGTTTGGGCTTCTGGTGTTCAATTAACCTCGGGCCACGCAAGATTGCGGCTGATTAACCTTTTTTTTTTGTTACCACGTTTGAGTGGTTTACGAGTGTGAAGACGCTGCGAAGCCAGAAGCAACAGATGGGAAACAGTTTTTCTCAGCAGCAGTCCTCCGTCTCTCTTCTACCCTGCAGGTAGAAAGAGAAAAACTCCACTAAAACGCTCAGTCTCTGTCTGTCTCAGGGACTACTGTATGTTTAGCGTCGGACTCAAGGCTGAACATCTTGTGCATTCTCCGCTAATAACGTGGTGGGGTTCGGTGGAGGTCACAAGCATGCTCCGCCTTGACGCTTGTCCTGAACGCAGCTTTCTAATCTTTCCCTGCACAGCTTTTCCCAGAAGGGATTGGCCCCCGCCGCCTTTTCCTCGCCCTGACTGGTTCCCCGCGGCTCGACGACCAGCAGGTACCGAACACAGAATGGATCATGCTTCAGTAGCTAATCACAAACACATTTGTTTTGATTAACATTAAAACTAAGTTGGGTAAGACAAGTTTGGCTGAGATTATAAATTCTCCATACGTCGATACGTTTCATACTTTTGGATACTGACACAGTCCTTGGATTAAAGAGTCTGCAATTTAGGCACATATTTATTATATAACTGTAAATGCAGCTAAAATAACAAAAATTGTGCCACGTTCCAAAAATATGTTCAAAATACACCGATTAGCCACAACATTAAAACCACAGACAGGAGAAGTGAATAACACTGAACATCCTATGACAATACAATGTCCTGCTGGAAAACGTTTGGACCTGGCATTCATGTGGATGTTGTAGCACCCACCTAGACCAGACCAGGCACCCCTCCACCCCAGAGCAATGACACTCTTTGATGGCAGCAGCCATCCCCAGCACGATGCAGCCTGACACAGACACAAACGCTTTAGGAACAACTCAAAGAAAAAGAATGAAGAACAGCACAAGGTGTTGACCTGCTCTCCAAATTCACTAGATCCCGAACTGATCATGTATCTGTGGGACGATCCAAAGAGGCCCCTCCTCTCAACCCATGGGACCCAGACACCACAGGACACCCTCAGAAGGTCCATGTCCATTGTCTAATGAATCACAACTGTTTTGGAGGCACAAAGAAGACCTATACAATATTAGGAAGGTGGTCATAATGTTATGCCTGATCGGTGTATATACCTAACTGTACATTTTACTTTATGAATCCATTGTCAAACATGGTAACTTAGAAAAATGGGCTTAATTCATTCTCAATTAAGCTCAGGGATCATTTTGTTAGCGTTTATCTTTGGTGATTAAATTTCACAGCAAACCATTTCAGTTTGCAACAAAATGATCAAGGCTGGAAAAGAGCCATCAGAATAAGAGTTAACCTCTGTCAACTTTGATTCTGATTACTTTACTTTTACTAATCTTTAATATCCGCCAAACACGAGAAGAGTCTGTAGTGGTACTTTGAAACGAGAGCTAATGACGTTGACAGCATGGATGTATTAAGAGCTTATCTTCGTTTTTTAAATATATCCATGAGTCAAAAAGATGCTTTCAATGTTCAAATCTTGATATATGTAACCCTTTACTGACGCCTCCGCCTTCTCTGCTGTACGTTCAGATATTAGTTACCCAGCTCCAGACTCTGGATACACGTGGGCTGAGACGGACACGCCTGATATTCCAGGTAAGTCAGCCTCCCTCTGAGACGACATGACGGTTATTGGTGTGCACTGCAGGTTATTACACCTCGTATCCATATCGTGTTGCATGTAAGAACACAGCATGCCCGTGTGACGGATACAGTTTGGTATCTGCTCAACACGTACGTGTCGAATTGGCTCCGTGTTTGAGACATGCAATGCGTGTCTCAGGTGTTTACATGCCATCTGCCTGCCATATGAGAGGATCTTTGAAGTGTGAAGGAGAGGAGAGCGGGGCAGGTTGACTGAGCATGTGAGAGCGAGATACTCTGAGGTGATAACTCTGCCATTGTTTTCACTGGTCTGGGATTGGTTAGGGAGGATATGTGACCAATCGCCAACCATGGAAATGTGTGCTTTTCCCTCTGAAGCTCTCATAATACTAACGGGTTTCAAAACATCCTCCTCTAGCACGGGAGCGCAGGCCTGATTTCTCAGAGTTTGAGCGCTGGTTTTATAACTATGGACCATACCGTAAGTGTTTTTATTCATTTTTCCTTCTGTTTCTATTTATGGGGAACTAACCAGTTGTCTCTGGTTTTTTAGATGGTCATGTGTATGGGTTGGGATTCTGTAGACGCAAAAAAGATTTTGGTCTTCTTTGCAGGCGTCTCTTTTGTGCTAATGTCATGCCAGTTTGATAAAACTGTTTCCCCCTGCTTCCAGTCTTTATGCTAAGATAGGCTAATCACTTCCTCTAAGCTGGTGAAACCTGCACCCAGCTCCCAATGTGGGTGTTGCTTTGCTACTGTAGTGTGACTTTAACACATTAATCATTAATTTGGATCCAAACCAATATGTAAATGCACCAAAGTCAAGTTACGACACAAACACATCAACAGATGTGCCACTCCTGTAATCTCTGAGGTAAAATTAAGGCTTTTATTCCATGTTGGAAAAGGTTGTCTGACAGTAAAAGTGGTGATGATATTCTAAAAATAGCCTAAACCTAAACTGATTAGGTGCCTAGAGAGCATGTTACTGCTAAACCAGCAGTTGTTCCGTGGTGGTAATCGTAACTGGAGTTGTTCCAGTCGCCATCTACCTTAGGTAACACACTGCCTGCAGATAAGTGCCTCACATAACCCCGATTAAAAGAAACCAAACAATCGCTTTAACCCACAGACATCAGTGTGATCAACTCTTGGCGAGAAAGCAAAAAGCCCGTTTTCCTAAAATGCCAAACTACTCCTTTAAGTTCACAGTTATCCGTTTATCTTCACACTACAACACATCCGACGCTTACAGTATGGCAAAATCGTTCCAAAATCAAAAAAAAATAAATCTTTCACTTTTAGATTACAGGCTGCTTTTAAAGGCACAGCCAAAGCCTCCACATTTAAGTAAACCATTTGCAGCCACAAAACTACCTGCCAAGCATCCAGCCAGATGAGACATGGAGCCAGCGGGAGCGCGCTGCAGTGCCGTGCCGCCTTTACGATCACCACTGACAATGCATTTTACTTTTAGCCCCCCGATCCACTGACTCAAATGGAAACCAAAGGATGCCACCGGATACAGCCCACACTAAAGGTGAGGAGTGGCTACCACGGTGACTAACACCTGTTTGAATCCAGGAAGCCATTAGCTTGAACTCCTCAAAAATGATTAAGCATTTGCTGTGCTGTTTATTTAGATGTGTGATGTTCATAGCTGATCCAGTCGTGGGTGAATCTGACTTAGCCCACATGTTTGTTGTGAAGTAGTTACTTGCTGCTCTGTGGTAGAAGTGCACTAACGCTGAGCTTGTCTAATATCGTCTGTGCAGTGGAGCCGGTGGACGCCTGGAAGCCAGAACCAAACGTTTACGAATCAGGTGAGATAGCTTCCGCTGCTCCTCGAGTCCCTTTGCCAGTAAACCCCTCAGTTCTGACTGTAAGTACAAAGCGAACCGAGGCCATCCGAGGAAAAGCGTGTGGGTTTCTGCTCAGCCTGTAATTGAAGGGATTTGGAGTCAGATGCCATGGGTTACTGGAGGATAAAATCAGTTCCTGTTTGGCTTATTGTTTTGCCGCAACAGATACTGTTTACCGCTTGGGCTCTGTAGAAAGTGGACAGCTGCAGAACTTACAAAGCAAACGTTCAGGTGGATAATTTCTCTCGTTCTGTAGTTAGAGGGTGGAACATATATTTTCATGATTGCACATTTCAAGGGGAAAAGGTAATGACTGTACTTTTTTCCCACCTTCTGCATAATGCCAGATTATTAAAGTACGTAAACGTTTATATATTTGAGCAGAAGTTTGACGTACTTCTTCTTGATTTTCAGGCTTCAACCCCAGAGAGGAGGTCCCTGTTCCCAGAGCACCTGAGCCCGTGTCACAAGGAGACCCAAGTACGGACCTCATGCTCCTTTAAAGTCTCTATCTGCTGCATCTTTAAAACTATTCTTGTTGAACTGAAGGTTTAAGATTTCATCGTCTTTATAAATCACCGGAATTCTTGTGCTTAATTTCTCTTGCATCATATCTGATTAGTGTTTAATGACTCATTGTGACTCGGCTCTCTAATTATGCCTGGTCTGGTGATGATAGAGACCTACTGCATGCTAAATCTCTCCAAAACATCTCTTAGAGTTTAAAGGGGAACTACTGCACTGCAAAAAAAATTCACTTTCACACACAACTAATTTCTAGTCAAAATATCTCATTACACTTAATATAAGACACAACTTCCTAAAGAGTACGATTTCAACAAGACACAGGGACTTGTTTTAAGACAATAAATCTTAATACAGAGACATTTTCACTAGTTCCATTGGCAGATTTTATTTTATTTGATTTTTTTGCCTATTTTCAAGCAATTTTTGGTTTTCTAGCAATTTTTTCAGGCAATTATTGCTGGAAAATAGGCATCTGCCAATGGAACTAGTGAAAATGTCTCTGTATTAAGATGTATTGTCTTAAAACAAGTCCCTGTGTCTTACTGAAATCGTACTCTTTAGGAAGTTGTGTCTTATAGTGTAATGAGATATTTTGACTAGAAATGAGACAAATATACTTAGATTTTGTGTTTTTTGCAGTGTGTTTTTTACAACCTGGACCTTATTTCTGGCTTAGAATACGGTCATTTACTCACCCATATAACTTTTGCGTAATTCGTATTCCTTTGGGAGATAATTAGATCAGCATATATCCATGTAGTGGGAGTGACTTGGGCACCGAAACGCAGCCTCTAAATAACATGTCATCTGCCGCAAAACTCGTTCATTTCACCAATATTTTGTAATGATACGCTAGTGCTATTCCCCGTTGAGTTCGGAGTTACCTGTTTTCATCATCCAGGGTCTGTAGATTGACCTACAGACCCTGGATGATGATCTTCTTCTGACCTGGATGATGTTCGCAGGAACCAGCGATGGTCGGCTTGTTTACCTGTAATTTGCTACTGCTGTGGTTCATCCACAATCTCAGAATTGGAAAAATATTCAGCCATCTTGTAAAAAAATAGCAGATAACTTATTTAGAGGCTGCATTTGGGTGCCCCAGTCACTCCCACTATATGGATATACGCTGATCTAATCATCTCCTGAAGGAATACAAGAAAACAATGTGTTTTATGGCAGAAATAAGGTCCAGGTTGTAAAAAACAGTCGTTCCCCTTTAAGGTTATTCAGGGTAGCCCTGGAGTTTTGGTTAAAGTACCTTGTTTAGTAATCTTATGTTGTGGCTGTGTTTGCAGATTGTAAGGTGGACCTTGTCTTCTTGATGGATGGGAGCTGGAGCATTGGCAAGCGCCGCTTTAAGATCCAGAAGGACTTCCTCGTTGAGGTGGCTCAGACCATCAACGTGGGTGTGGCTGGACCCATGATGGGCATCATCCAATACGGGTAAGCTCTGGTTTTCCTGCTGTGGCGTCGTGTGTCAGTTCTAGATGAGAAAAACAAACAAGAAAACACACGCGTCTGCTTGTTTTAGAGACGAGCCTGTGACGGAGATCAGCCTGAAGTCTTACGCCAACTCCAGAGAGGTGAAGGCAGGCGTAGATAAGATCGTGCAGAAGGGAGGCCTCTCCAATGTGGGTGAGTGACCCGCCGCGAGCTTGCCAGCTGCAGCAGATGCCTACAAACACAAGTGTGAAAGGGAAAGGGGTGCAATTATCGCATGGTTTACTACCCAGGCACATTTTCACATGGAAGGATAGAATTAAATCTAAATTTGCAGCGAGACACTGTTGGCTAAATTACAGTCCTCCCTCTGAAAGCCCTGTTTTTCTCCCTGCTCCGACCAAAAAGCGCTCGGTTTTAGCGGCCCGTCAGGGGTCAGCTTTCAGAGAGCGAGCTGTGTTTTTCCGCTTTGGTTGGCGCGTCAGAGTGCATCCAGTGCCACATGCGTCTTTATGACTTGCTAAATTTTGCATGCTGATACAAATAGTGCTGTTTGTGTTTGCCCAGAACTCCTCTCTAATCATACAACAGAGTGATTGGTCGTAAAAAGTGTCTGTAGTCCCCAACAGAGCCTCTCCTGCATTGTTAAGACCACCAACAACACTGTGGCAGGCTAAATGATAGGACGTCACTATTCTGGGGATGATATACGGTTTAACATGCAGAGATGTGTGTACAAAATACACGGTGGAGTTTTTTTTACGAGGCACCAATCAGGCATAACATTATGACCACTGACAGGAGACGTAAACAACGCTAACCACCTTGTGACAATACATTGTTCTGCTGGGAAACATTTGGACCTGGCATTTATCCAATGATGAGGATGTCGCTTAAACGTGTAGCACCCACCTAGACCGGACCAAGCACCACCACCCCATAGCAGCAGCCGTCCCCAGCAGGATGCAGCATGACACACACACAAAAGACACAACTGATAAAAAAAAAACATGAAAAACAGCACAAGGTGTTGACCTGGCCTCCAAATTCACTAGATCCCAGACTGATCAAAGAAGCCTGATCCACAGAGGCCCCTCCCCTAAACCTGTAGGACCCACAGGCCCCCCATTACCAATGCTGTGTTGCCGGACACTGCAAGACAACCTCTGAAGGTTGATGCCCATTCTCTAATGAGTCACAACTGGTCATAATGTTACGCCTGATCGGTGTACATCATAGTCAGCACCTTATAGCGTCCCCATCCTTAATTTTATATTCATACATTGAGTAACAACCTGCTTTTTTCCCCTCAACCTTACATCCATTGATGCGTTTCAGCCTGTACTCTAGGTGGGCATCATTTAACTGTCTCTCTGTCGCCCCCTGGTGTCCTAACAGGAAAGGCCCTCTCCTACATCAACAAGCAGTACTTCAGTGACGCCAACGGGAACCGTGGAGGAGCTCCCAACGTGGCAGTGGTGCTGGTGGACGGCTGGCCCACAGACAAGGTGGAAGAGGCATCCCGACTCGCCCGGGAGTCCGGCATCAACATATTCTTTGTCACCATTGAAGGCCCCGATGACAGCGAGAAGCAAAACCTAGTAGAGGCCAACTTTGTCGACAAGGTGGAGTGTTGTTATCACATAGATGTGCGACAGATGTTCAAACAGACTGAAACACAGGGTGTGATTTTATCCCACAGGCCGTGTGTCGGACAAACGGGTTCTTCTCCCTGCCCGTGAACAGCTGGTTCGCCCTGAGGAAGGCCGTGCAGCCCCTGGTGAAGAGGGTGTGCGACACAGACCGCCTGGTGTGCAGCAAAACCTGCCTCAACGCCAACGACATCGCCTTCGTCATCGACGGCTCCAGCAGCGTGGGCACCGGCAACTTCCGCACCGTGCTGCAGTTTGTGGCCAACGTCACGCGGGAGTTTGAGATCTCTGACACGGACACGCGGGTCGGGGCCGTGCAGTACACCTACGAGCAGAGGCTGGAGTTCGCTTTCGGCCAGTACAACAACAAGGCCGAGCTGCTGAACGCCATCAAGCGCATCAACTACTGGAGCGGCGGGACCAGCACCGGCGCGGCCATCACCTTCGCCGCCGATCAGCTTTTCAGCAAATCCAAACCGAACAAACGCAAGATCATGATCGTCATCACGGACGGGCGCTCTTACGATGACGTCAGGGCGCCGGCACTGGCTGTCCACCGCCAAGGTCAGAGGTCATCGAGAACAATGTCTTTCCATGTGTTTGACTTAACAAACATGTCACGCCTGTGTGTGAGTAATCATTCTCCGTGGTGTCCCCCTTCCCCCTGATCCAGGTGTGATCGCCTACTCCATCGGCATCGCCTGGGCGGCCCAGGACGAGCTGGAGTACATCGCCACGGACCCCGACAAGGAGCACTCGTTCTTCGTGGACGAGTTCGACAACCTCTACAAGTTTGTGCCCAAGATCATCAACAACATCTGCCAGGAGTTCAACTCGCAGCCCAGAAACTGAGGACGAACGGACTGAAGGGGAGGCGGGGGGGCAGACTAGAGAGGGACATCCTGAACCTTTGGGCCGTCTTAACGGAACGGTGACTGTAAATTTACTCACTCTGTCGCCCAGATGGTGGGTCCCCATATTTGAAGAGGGAGGGGTTTGAATTTAGGTGAGGATCAGGGGTTTGGAAGAAAAAAATAAGTTAAAAATCTACCAGCATTGGATCCCAAATATACAGACACTGGTAACGGTAAAGGATTTACACACACAGCGCCATGAAGAGTCCCTGTATTTTAAACTAATGGTGCTGAGAAGTCACCCTTTTTCAAAGCCTGTGCTTTATCAATGTCAACAAATAATTTACTAATCTGCATTTACCAAGAAGCAAAACTCTTGCTTGTGCAGAGATTGGAAAAAACCATAAAGAGTTTCTTCAGTAATGAATTAGTAAATAATTTATTCACATTTATTAAAGCGCTTAAATGCAACTCACGATACCGTTCAAGTGGCGGGAAAAAGGACACAACAAGCTATCTTAGTGGGATATGGTGCTTGCTGAGAGACGTAGATTTAAAATAAATAAATAAAACACGCCTAGCACTTCCTCTTATGGCTTTAACGTACTTCGTAAACTTAATAACAAGGTGCTTTTATCCGATTCTCTGTGAAGAGGATAGACTTTTCTTAAAGAGTTGGTGCGTTTTGATCTTCCTAATAGGAGAGATTCGATAGCGGGGACATTGTTTGAGTTCCTCTCAGAGACTATGGCGCCGACGCTGCCGTCGTCGACCAGAACGTGGGAACGCAGCGTTGGAAGTGAGGCAGTTCAGTGAAAGCATCACTCTCTGTTTTCTAACAGCGGTCGCTTCTAACACTGCAGGCATTTTCTCTCGTTTCGTTGAAAGAGTATTTATGATTTTATCCCTCTTACGACCTGTTTGTACATATGCATATTAAAAGCCTTTTTGCTAATAATGTAATGATAATTGATCAATATTTTTTTTTTTTTTCAGTTTTTAATAAAATAAAGAAAATGAAGAGAACTTAAAGTGGCTGATTTGTGCAGGATTTTAGTTTTGCAGATATTACAGATATTGGATGATTCATGGGCGGCACAGTGGAGAGGTGGTTAGCACTGATGCCTCACAGCAAGAAGGTCCCAGGTTCGAATCCTTTCTGTGCGGAGTTTGCACGTTCGCTCCGTCCAAAGACTTGCTTGTTAGGTAAATTGGTGAATCTAAATTGGCCGCGAGTGTGAATGGTTGTCTGTCTCTCTGTGTTAGCCCTGCGATAGACTAGCTACCTGTGCAGGGTGTACGCCGGCCTCTCGCCCGATGACAGCTGGGATAGGCTCTGGCACTTCTCACAGGAATAAGCGGTTACAGAAGATGAATGAACGGAAGATTCACGTTGAAAATCAGCAGATTAAGCGATATATGTTGAGATTAATTTAGTTAAATCTGAACTCAAACAACGACTTCCACTCGTTAATCCAGATCACCAACACAAACAAGCCTCTGTTTTGTTGGTTAAAAACATTACAGCTTCAGGATTTTTGGATTTTTCGCATCACAACCAGTGCCACAGACGGAGCCGCTAAGAACCGACTGCACCTTTAACTTGCAAGGCCACACTGGTTTCCGTAAAGTTTCTGCAAAATGACCAACATCAGAGCCAGTTCAACATATTACAGCAGGTTTTTATTTTGAACATACTTTCATATACAAACCAGTGACTGAGAAAATGGCTCATTTTGAAGCTGTACTCTAACACGTACAACATCTCGATTAGTTTTTCCTTTTTTTTTTTTCTGTTTTTCTTCTTTTCCGCCCTCCTCAGTTTACAGTAAACTGGACTCGCAGGACATTTTCTCTCCCCTCAGTGTTGGATGGTGAACTCATTATTCCAAATAGTCCTAAAGCACTGCACTAATCTCCTGCTAAACACTGGACTACTGTAAATATCCGGACATGATACATCACATTGTAGTCAAGCATGTCCACACAAGTGGGGAAAACTACATACAGAACAAGCCATTCAATTCAAACAAGAGCAAACTGGCCAAAATCTGTTAGTTATTCCTAAAATTGACATCTAGAACCAAGTTTGAATTGTAATTATATAACCAAGATGGTTTACTTTGGACACATGTTTGCGATCTTACTTCTGAAGTGTACAATTACTTGAATCTAACAAACAGGCAGTATACTTAATGGTTTGTATTACTCTACCAGCTTTGCCTTGAAATACACAAAACTGATTCCCCAACCACACTTATCAAAAAGGAGCACTCAAACTCAGGCTGCACAGTAAAGTTTAAGACTGAATATATATTTTGTTTATTATAAGCATTTGTAATTTTACATCCAATGTTAAAATCGACAACATTGTGACAACCAGCTCCGGTTCTCCGCCGTCCCCTCCCTCCCTGTTCCCCAAAACAAGCTTGTTAAAATAACATTTTCAAGACCTTTTTAAAGCAAAGGCACATTTGTCAATACGTGTTTTTAAAAAGGAAAATAAAGACAGGCCAGCAAGCAGAGTCAGTCTGGAAAGCAGAGAGGAGGAGGTGAGAGGTTTCCACGACGGCTCCGGCGAGCCATCAGTACCTCCGCGTTTCTGGTACAGCACGACACAAAACCTGACTTGGAGTAAAGGGCCTGGACCTGGTTTGTCTGAGGGGGAAGGTTGAGGGCCTGAGGGATCTGGGGTGAGCGTGAAGCCACAGGGGCAGAAGAAGAAGAAGGGGCTTGAGACCTTATTTCTCCACTCCACACTAACACTTGTCCTGAGCCTCCTATCTATGGAGGTTAAGTTTTTGTCTGTCTGCAGGGGCGCTGTGGCCGGTCACACCCAGGCCTGCCTGGATGGTGGATGGGGGACCAGAGATCAGTTCTCCTCCTGACTGGCCTCCCTGCCGGCCCCTTTCTATGGAGAGTCACAGCCCGGTTTGAGGCTAGCGGCTACATAGTCTGCCAGTCTGAAAGGATACCAGTGGGCTGTGTGAGGTGGGACTGGACCCCTGCCTGAAGGTCCTTCCCCTGCTGTGACTCTATTGGTCCCTGATCATGGGAGGCTGAGTCAGAGAGCGGGGCTGTGGGGAGAGACCCGGCTCCGCGTCATACAAACACCTTGGCGAGAGCATCTGCCCCGGCGCTGGCAATGTAGCACTTAGTCGGATGAAATGCCACATCGTGGATCGATTCCTCGAACTTCTTTCTGTGAGCCGTGAATTCCTGGATGCAGGTTTTACTCTCCAGGTTCCACAGACGGATGGAGCAGTCGTGACCTGAGGAGCAGACGAGGAGTTAAAAACGGTACCGAACTCAATCTGGACTCTTGAATCTTAAAACTGAAGTATAATGGATTTAATGCACTTGGATGTAAGAGTTGTAAATTATATTAATAACTGGTGAAAAGATCTTACATCTACTAAAAAACATTGAGTCTTTCAATTCTGAAAATGTTCAGGTGCAAAGTAATGTAAATATGACACCACAGCCACGTCAATACCAGATAACCAGTCTATCAATGAACTAATGTAAACAGGATAAAAGTTACGTTAAGTTATACAAGAACACTGTGCCCAGGGTACTTACTGCCAGACATGAGATAAAGTCCGTTAGGGTCCACAGCTAAGCTGGTGACAGCGTCCAGGTGAGCCACCATGGAGTGAATCAGCTTTCCGGTGTTGTTGTCAAAGAACTTGATGTGTCTGTCCTCCTGTGCAGTGATGGTGATAGGAAGGGTGGGGTGGCTGAGGACCTTATTGATCTGACAGGGAGTGCCTGGTTAAAAACAAATGAGCATGTGTGAGACATGGCAGGAGTGAGACTAAACAGCAAGTTTAAGGTTTGGCTAGAGGTAGGTTTTCACTCTTTGCTCAAACGGTGTTGCGCCGACTCTATTCTTGATATACATATTGGTATTTAATGGTAAATACTGCATCACTTACACAAGTGTTATATCTAATATAGGTCCCAATTCCTTTATCCTCCACTGGAGGGTAGCAAAGAGCCTTTTTTCCTTCAAAGCTCTATTTGAATCCAACAGGTCCAACTTAAACACATGCTGTTATAAGCAGGGAAATCAGATCTTCTCTGGTCTTAATGCTGCTTCGCTTGCCAACAAACACTTCTGTCAAACCTTATTATTAAACTACTGTTGGTGATAAACTTTTAAGCGTGTTGTTTCCATCTCTACCACTGACTGCTTTGAGTTCAGCCCAGTCCAAACCCACCTGGCTCCAAATTAGACTCCAGACTGAGGACCATCTGACGGGTCTCCATGTTGAAGAGGCCGATCTGGCCGTTTGTGAAGGATGTGACCAGATGAGCTGGTTCACTACACACCAGGTCTACTGAGGAGGGAACTCCCATCTCTGTGACCGAGAAAAATACAGAAACACACGTTTTAGCCGTGCAATTAAGAAAAGTCTGAAACTTTAAATTCACAGGAGATAAATCACGTCAGTACTTTTGTTTTCATTGAATACTGCGAGAGCAGGGGAGGTGGTGTTGGCGTCCCACAGCCTCACGGTCCCGTCTGCAGAGCAAGAGAGGAGGCGCTGGTGTGCGCTGCTGTACACCAGACCCCAAACCGAGTCGGTGTGTCCACTGAGCGCCCCGCGCAGCACTGAAGGGTCTGTCACAAAAAATAACTTAAAGTCAGTTTCCTTTGTTTCGATCAGAAAATCTTCAGATTCAAACAAAACACACACAACAGTGTTACCGTAGGAGTCGTAGGGGTCGATGTTGGGGTTGGGGGTGTTCCAGCATTGTATGGTCCCATCAACCCCTCCACTGAAGCACTGCTCCCCCGTACTGCTCATCACCACACTCAGTACTGCACCCCTATGATTTAAACAACGATGAATTATATAAACCATCAAAACAAACCAACTGCAGAGATATTGTTTTAATTTTTATACATGTTTTCTTTTTACCTGTGAGCCCTGAAAGTGTAGATAGGTTCCACATCTAAGGATGTACTCCTAGAGAAAAACAACATGTTCATTAATACGACAAACCTTACTAAAATTATTGTTGTTAAGCTGCACAAAGCAGTAAATGGAGGAACAATCTGCTGCCGTACTACAGATCTGCACCTAGTTGCTGCTTGTTTTACAAAGCACTTGACTTTAAAATGACTTCAGTCTCTAAAAATAAGCACACGGCCTTACTACAGACTGTGTGTGTGCGTGCGACGGAGCTGTGACATGACATAACGAGTCGTGTGGAGCAGAGTGTCGTCAGTTTCCTGTCTCTGAATCATGCGACGGTGCAGCAACAAACCCAAGTTAAACTCCTTGCGGGGCTTTAATCAAACAAATGAGCTATTCACTTTAATGATGCCCACGCTGCTGCTTCAAGGAGACTGTTAAGAGCTAATGAGGGAATATTGAGCAAAAATTTTGAATAGTCCCTTTTGAGTACGCAGGCGGTGGCGTTATTGGTGAGAGAAGATGGTCGTACTTTTTGGCAGGAGCAGTTTTTTGCAGGTTCCACATTTTGAGAGTGTGATCCTCTGAAGCAGTGACGAGGACGGGCTCCACCGGGTGGAAGGTCAGAGCGCGGATCCCATCGAAATGACTCCTCAGGGTGAATTTGGGGTTCCACGTTTTTCTCATGGCATCTTTATTGTTGCCAATCTGAAGGGAGCACAGTTGAACGTTAACACGTTAGCCGCTTCATAAAATATAATCCAGAGTCCTGAACTAAGATACAGGTATAAAACAGTACTTACTGCTTATTAGCAGAGGTAACAGAACAGTATAACATGCTAATTCAGTAAAAATTAGATTCAAAAAGTACGGTAGTTTATCTTTGGGATGCCCTTAGTTCTTTTAAATAACATTTATTGTAACTAAAAAGGACATAATTAATACTATTTACGATCCTTACAACACATTTTTGTGATAAAGTCTCTTATTGCACTTGAGTCCGTCTTATCTTAGAAAAGGCAGGCTGCAACCTCCTGAGGTATTACAGCTGTGTGACTTTGACATCATATTTACAACAGTAATGTCAAAGAGAAACAAGTGATATCTTCACTTTGCCTCTATGATTTCAACATGCGACTTAAGAAAATGAAGCTGGGATTGCGTTTTTTTCGTACCATGTTCCGATGGTAACATGAACATAAATAGCTCTCCCCAGAGAAACTGACTGATGGATTACAAAATGTATTTAAAACTCACGTCATATGCCAGACTGTCAGCCTCGTTGGCCACAGTCAGTCCAGCCAGCTCCCCCAGGCCGAGCTCGCTCTCCATGGCCTCGTCTGTGCTCATAATGAACGATTTAACTGAGGTGGGCGGGAAGGTCATCGCCTCAACTAGGGGAGAAGAAACAATTAAATAAATACACAACAAAGAGCCATCTAAAGTGTTAATAATTTGTTTCGACGGCCTTGGTATTTTTAATAGGGCACCTTCATCTGTCCGGTTCTCGTCATGCTCGTTGAACCGGCCAACGCTGGGTCGGGACTGGGGCGTGGACGGAGCCTGCATGTGGGACAAGTCCTCTGCATCTCTCAGGTTAGCCAGCATGTCCTGCAGCTTGGACCGGTTGGGCCCTGTTTAACAAGTCGGGCGAACAATTAGCAAACCGACAAACGGCGATGGAGAGCGGAGAAAACAAAACGAGCGAGAACAATGAAAGAGCAAAAAACTGAGCATGAGCTCAAAGAGAGAACACAGATGATTATGGAAGGAAAGCAGCACTGAAAGGGAGGAAAATAAATGAATAAATTATAGAATGAAAAAGAAGAGGAAACCAAGAGAAGCCACCAGCAGAGTCCTTGTTAATGAAGAGGTAGAAAAGGGTGTTGAGGCTCGTTTATCTGTAACTGTGGCTGTGTGGAGAGAATAATTCAAGGCTGAGAGCAGAGGTCTCATCATTAACTGACTTCATTACAGGTGTTCATCATTTAATCAAACATTAATAATTATTAAACAAATAGTTTGACACTTATAGACCTTTCTTTGGATTGACAAACTGTCAGAGATGACTCCTTCAAGCTTCCTGGAGAGCACATTCGAAGCTCAGTATGATGAAAAACACCTGTCTATTCTGTTTAAATGGATTAAAGGAACACAAAATAATAAGCTAACCGTTTAGCAGGTGAGTGGATTTTATTATCTTTGGCCAGAACTGTTACTCAACACATAAGAAGTGCTGATCTTTTAGTCCAACTCTCTCTGCCAGACGAGGAATATTTCGCCAAATGTCAAACTACTCCTTTAAAATTCCTCCAGATGATCTCCTCCACACGCCCACCGAAGTGATAAAGGCATCAACATAGTGCGAAGAACAAAAATAGATCTCTGCTAAAACCAGAGGGGGAAGTGTAAAGCGTGCAGTCAAGTGAAGAGGAGAGTGAGACGAACTGAGCGGTTGATCTCATGATTCAATCACAACAGCAGGAAAGCAGAGCTTGGGTCTTACAAATGTAAAAATCTAATAGCTCTCAGTCGCTAAATGAGTCTGAAGTGGGCCGTTAGCCTGAGAGCAGTAGTGTTCAGCTGCGCCGCTTCACTGGAACAGCTTTTAATTGCTATCAATTTACAGAAGCAACAGCAATTACTAGTTACTGTAGTTTAAACATGGCTGACAGATGAGGATAAAGATGGTGATAATTATGTTATTATAACTGGAGACGACACAGAAACAGATGACTGCGGAGACTATTGCTAGCCCAGATGGGACACAGATGGACTTATCTTCACGGCTAACTGACACATTAATCTCTGGTATCGGACGGTGTGGACGGGATGAAGATGTGAATATAAAGTTGGAAAAGACACTTACATGAAACAGACAAAACATGCATCAAGCATTACAGGGAAATAACAAAGACAGACTTTGTATGCACAGCCATTCACCGGAAGACAGAAAAGACGAATGAAGTGACAAGAGGCATAATAAGGAACAGCCAGAGAGGGAGATGAGGGAAAAAAACAAGGAAGATGTAGTTTGTGTTTTTTTTTTTTTTTTGATTTGAGGCTTTTAGGTTGAACTCAGAAAAGTCAGGCTCTACAAAGAGAGGAGAGGGAGGGAGGCAGCAACGCCTGACAGGACTTACTCTTCACCCCCTTTTTCCCCTTGCGCTCCTTTCTGTACTGCTCCTTGAGTTTGGTTATCAGGCCCGGGTCCACGTCCCAGGCCTCAGAAATGGGACCTTGCTCGTCCTTGTCTACACAGGGGGAACAAAACCAGACCGAGAGGCTTTTGAGGAACTGCCCTGGTCGAGGTCTGAGTGGCCTAGCTGGAAGAGACCTCTCTCAGGTTGTTACTCTCTTGGGGAAATATGACACTGACACCTCAGTGACTTTAGATAATTGGAAGCAGCAGTTAATCTGTTGATGTTTTAATTTCTTTTGGTGGTAGGGGAGTTAACGTCATCTAATTCTTCTTCTTGTGAGTCAAGATACATCTCATCATAAAATCATCACTCATGGAACTTTTGTAAGAATTATCATTTTTATGACTCAAGAAAACGCCTCGACAGGACTGTATCTATCTGGATCTGGTCTAAAGATCAGTGGGACTCAAAGGGAATTGGGTTGATTTGACGACACACAGGAGTGGAAGACACATTGTGGTCGAGGGCTGGCTATGGGAACACACAGTGGAAGAGATCACAAACTATGGGTTAAACATAGAAACTCCCAACATCATGACTTATGACCACAGCATGATTTATGAATGAGCACTCCATGAACAGTCACCAATCTATGAACAAAAGTGAGAATTACAGAGACGGAAAAACTGTAACATTACAGCGTAAAATGATTAATGATCTTTCCTGATGTATAAATATATTTTAGATAGAAATGAATTAACCTCACCCGATTGTGATTTGATACTTGAACTTTGAACTCTGCACTTCATGATCTGTTTGTGACTGATTCATGACTCACCCCAGTCTGTGCCATCACCAGTGCCTCGGGACTCCGGCGAGGTGTCCATGTCGTCAGGGCTGGACAGGAAGTCAAAGCCCTTCAGCGCCTCCTCTGTGTCGGGATCCTCACTGGTGTCCATGCTGGCCGGCGACGTTGACGTCTGAGGCTTCTTCCTCAGGATCTGGGAGGGGATTTTAAGGCGCCGTTATTTCTAGAGCAGCAAAAACTCAGCTGTGCAAGCCGCCGAAGGAGAGTGCCGACTAGTCTCTTACCGTTCTGGACTCCACGTTAGTCCTGTCCTTGCCCTCACTATCGTCCTCATCGTCTTCATCACTGAACTCAGCGGGTACATTCTCGATGAACTTGAAGGCCTCCAGAACAGCACTGGTGTCAGAGAGCTCAGCTTTCCTGTTGAGGGACAATGAAGAATGCATTAAAACACAGCTACGGTATCAATGTGAAACAGCTAAAACATGCAGCTGTGTGTTACCTTTTAAGGCCATATTGCACAGTTTTGGGCAGGCTCAGCAAATGGTATCAGTAATGAACCTTGTTTCTCTACATCTTCAAATCAACCCCAGATGGAGGATTTTTACTTTTTACACAGCACCATAAAAAAGCACCAGGTATCCCTAATATTACACATTTCAACTGAATTAGACCCATTTTGCACAGTGCGGCATACAATGCACTTGGAGTTGTGTTATCACACAGTCTACTGGTACCATTAGAGGAACATACTCACCCTCTGCTGATTTTTGTCGTGTCTGTGCCGTTGACCAAAGGCTCAGTACTCATCCGTTCAGCTGTCCTCCCACTTCCGTCCCCGGCTAGTCCCAGCAGCGCTCGGACTCGCTGGGACTTCACATCTAGGATGGTGTCTGTGTAGCCCACCTCTTGCAGGTACCTGGATCGAAGTAAATTAACCTTAATATTCGGTTGTTTGCGGTGCTGTAAAAAGTTCCAAAACTTACAGACGCCTCATAGAGAGGTTAAATAATGAGTTAAATTTCTGTGCTCAACTTTATCATGACCAGTGACGTCAAAGAGTACTTGTTACTGTTACAAGTGTCAAGTCCTCGCTCAGTTAGCAGTGTCGGCTCTGCTGAGATGTGAGACCCATCAAATGTTGCACCTACCCAGTAGGGATGCAGAACAAGCTCTAGCAATATGAGCGAGCAATTGACTGAAAGGGAGGGGGTGTTATAGCACATTATTGATCTGTCCCTTGACACAGACTCGTGAATAAATTGGGTGCTTCATCAGGCAGCATGTTGGGACAGACGATGTGTGAGAATGCCTCATGGTGTTTAGGGGAAAAGGCCGGAGCCTAGTTTATTTACACAGACTGACTAGAGAGTAGGATATGATAAAAAATACTCCTAAGCAGGCAAAAATACAAAAACACACACAGAGCAGGTAACGACCACTGTTGCCCATGTGAGGGAGCTCTTCCCCACAATTATTTAACCCCCCAACGCAGCACTGACAAAACAGCACACTTAATAAACACACTGATCTCACACAAGTGAATATACTATTTCAGAAAGATGTAACTAGAGTCCTGTTGAATCTCTCGTGTTTTTTTTTAAATGCAGGTAATCTGAGTGGATTTAGTAGGTTTCTGGGTTAACATATGAAAGGACTCACTGTCTGAGGAGCTGACGGCCTTGTTTCCAGGACAGCTGATTGTTGAGTGAGCCAGAAGTCTCGTTCTCATTGGCCTCATCTGCAGAAGGAGAAGGAGAAGACAAATCAGGGCTCTGCAAATAACACACACTCTGGCATTATTTACACTCTGTAAACACAACCAGAACATTCCTGTATCACAGCACCCTGACAACTACACACACACTCCATCGCTTTTAAGTAAGTAAACAGTCAAACAGAGTTAAAGAGGAGACGCTATTGCTTCTCTTTAACTTGTGGTAGGGGGCACTTCAACGTTTAATGCTAAAACGCCAAAACCTTTCAACTGAATAACCTAAATCTAAATACTGGCGTCTTACTTTGTTAAACTCAGGAGTAAAAAGATTTAAAACTCATTAGTTTTATATGTACACTTTATTTAATACCATGATGCATTCTGACACCTTTATAACAGCTGCTCTCCGCTCAACCCACGTCCCATGATAAACTAGAAAGAGCAACGACGTGTGTCGGTGCCTGCAGCATCCAGAACAACACACACTCTTTGTGATCTGTCTATCTAAAAAAAAAAAAAACAATGATGGGATTCAGAGGTCACGTTGATATTTAACGGTGTCAGCGGCACTCAACTGGAGAGTGAGCTGGGAACTTTGCTGGGTTTGCAAAGAAAGAGACATGTTAATAGGACTGAGATGGAGTGTGTGTGTGTGTGTGGCGGGATTGATTTGGTGGGGCAGAGAGGTGAGGGTGCCTCAAAAAGTGGGTCATGTCTAATTCAGGAGGGTGATGAGCGGGCAGGTGCGCCACCATACCAGCAACACCTCCCACTTTTCGTCTCCCCCTTTTCCACCCCCTTCACGCGACACCTCTCCCCTCATTCATCAACACTTCAAGGGCTCGGGTGCTTTGAACAGCCCTCATGAATAGAGATGAGGAGAGAGGAGAGGAAATATTGCAATCTGACTTAATGATGGCAGAGAGAGGACTTGAACATGAGAGGCCAATTAAACTACAATGATATACAAAGAAAGGTTTATGTTTTGTAGAATGAATTATGTAGATTTTCTTTTAGTGATGTTTAACCATCCTGAGAGTTTTTATATATCTAGATGCATCTTTGAGTTGATACAACAGTATTATCACAACAACTCTTCTGTCTCGGAGCCGTGTGATCGGTTTTGATCAGCTGGAGTTGTCACTGAATTGCAGATGATCAAACTTCCATATTTATAAGCTATTAAACACCACACCACTTTAAAAGGACTCATTTGAGGATGTATGCTTTGCTTTGCTCTGTTTTTATAGTTTACCAGATAAAAAAATGTTGATTTATGGCTGCAATTACCAATTATTCTTATTACTGCAATGAACTAACTCTAATTTCGTAATTTCTCAAAGTGGCAATATCCCTTTATCTATAAAACAGTGTTAGTAGCTTTCAAACTTTTTTTTTTTTTTTTTAAATCTACCATCGTCATCGACCGGATACCTTCAACAAAGAGTTCTCTTTCACTATTCAGGTTACTGTGAAGAAATCCATCAAGACAAAACAAGACACAACACGAATGCAGCCTTCACATACGCAACAGCGCTGTCACTTGAAGTATGTGAAGGCAACAATCACAGAAGAGGTGGAGCTGGCTGTCTCAGCCTCCGTAGACCTACCCGAGTCGTAGCTCGGCGGCTTCATGTCACCTTGATTCAGCTCCGTCCCGTATTTTAACTTGTGGTATTTTGCTCTGTAAGAAATGAAGAGACAGAGGAGGCAGACAAATAAGAAAACTGGTTTGATCAAAAAGGTCTTGAGCAGGAGTTATTTTTTAAAAATGTCATTATGCGTGGTATCTGCATAAGCTTTGAAAGTTGCTCCATACTGAAACTGTTAAACAGATATACCTGTAGGGATGAGTTTGGGTGTATTTAAATCTATACGACATTTAAAAAAAGGAATATTCACTTGATTACAATCACAGCATGATTTCATGGGAGGTTGCATTTTAGATCATCATTAGCTCACAACACTGAGATATGTCTCTTGCAGTGTCTTTGCACACATCCACAATGGAGGTGAAGAGTCACTAAGGTCACACGAGCTGAGCTTTCACACCTTTAACTTCACACGACCCCCACCACGTTACTCTCCTGCGACACAGTGCAAGGCAACCCCCATCAAAATCAAATTCACTTCAAATTGGGTGCATCCCACATTCAGAAAGCCATTTCTTACATTGCTTTCAGACACCCTCGGAGACGTGACCTGTTGCCTAGCAACCGGGGAAAGTGGTAGTAATTCTGGGCTAAGCGTTGCTCCCGAGGCAGGGTCTGCGGTGATCTCACTGGAGCAAAGTAGATAAATATACACTACAAACAGCCAGAGGACGACTCGACACTTAACAAGCCTTGGATGACGCTTCTCTCAGAGCACAGGTTGGCAAAATTTAACTAA
Organism: Planiliza haematocheilus; assembly: GCA_005024645.1. NCBI lineage: Eukaryota > Metazoa > Chordata > Actinopteri > Mugiliformes > Mugilidae > Planiliza > Planiliza haematocheilus. The sequence continues at coordinate 4,280,180 of SRSE01001339.1, read as the reverse complement.
CCTCTGGGCTGACTGGAGGAATGACAAAGCGCTAACCCAGTTTGACACCTGTCTAGCTCAGTTGTGTAAAAGGTACTCATTAGCCTGGACAACCTCCCCACTCCCTGATCTAATTAACATAAGTCTGCAGTTTCATTTGTTACCTATCCCAGCCTTCATCTTCTTAAGCTCAGCATTTACTTACAGAGAAAGAACTTGGCTTGCACACACTTCTGCAATGCTTTTCATTCATAGGATTCCACATGGTCTCGGCTCATAGTTGTCTTTTATTGTGAGCCACAGAGCAGTTATGTACATCCTGTTTTGCTGCCGAGACAATGGGTGGATCGCATGGCTACACAAAACCAGTATTAAATCACAGACATTTACAAGAAGCAACGAGTACAGTTTGTTCGGTGCCAGTGGTTAAGTCTCTGTTTGAATGACACGCTCAATAGATTAGAGGCACATTAAGTCACCTCGCCTTAAATCTCCAATATGTGTCAGTTACTGGGAGCAGCTGTGTGTCAAAAGAGGAAGTTGAATGCACCTCTGCTGCCACAGGAATCTTTTGCGTGATGGCATGGCACAAATGAGAACTACAAACAATGTAATTCTACTGAAAGAACACAGCGACAATGACAACGTCTTGGGTAGAGAGGGGTTTCCCCTTCCCTGTCCTGTTCTTCTACTGAGGGATGGTACAGATCAGAGCATCCGACAGCAAACAAAGCCTTCATGCCAACACACGCTCTCGGCTTGAGACATAACACCAGCTGGACTCGAGGGAATCTCTCTGGCACTCTGCGTCTGCTGACACCAGCTGAGACACCAGACTGGTACGCAGAGCACAAGAGGAAACTGGAACTTCTTTTAAAAAAACTGCACATCATCAATACAATCTTGTAGTATACATAAGTGCATAGAGAGCTACACATTAAGGTCTTAAGCTCAGCTCCGGTGCACACATATCGATTTGTTCACCACTGAGAGTCTCATGCAGCCATTATAACCTTTTCTCTATTCACAGGAATTTATTTCAGGAACATACAAAACACAGAAACACTAAAGTTGTTGCAGTCTAGCTGAGGTTGGTATTCATGCGCTGTGGGAGGTCTTGAGCAGCAGAGCACGGTAGGGGGCTCACCTCTCTTGCTTCAGCGCAAACTCCAGCATTTTGATCCTCCTGACCAGGTCTTTCTTTAGATTCTCCTGGCCTTTCCTCTCCCCCTGCAGGAAGGCGATTTGGGCCTGAAAACACAAAAATAGTTCTTGTCAGATCATATTTAAAAATAAATAAATAAATAAAAATACCAGGAAATGTACAGTAGTTGCTTTTATAAATAAGTCTTCCGCCAGTGCTGTGGCATCTTAGACAGGAGTAAGCTGCCAACAAAGACCTGACTTTAAAGACAGCCTCCACAAGGAAACATCTAAAAGCAACTTCTTTTGTCAAGACTGAAAATAGGATGTCAAATCAATGCCAGTGGCATGACGGAAAATAAAAAGACAATCTGTATTATTCTATTTTAATCTAACCTCTTCACTCACTCCCACATACACACAAACCATCCCCCTCCCTCTGCACACCACTGTCTCTCTTCAGTAACAGGCAGCAGCTGCTGACGCACTCAGTCTGAGTCAGCATTACATTATATTACATTGCTGTGTACCACACACACACGCACGCACACACACTCGCTGACAGTGTAGCATACAGTGCACACAAGCAAATGAATCAATCACAGAAGCTCACACACTGGGCAAAGTTATTTTATAACACGATCAGACCCTGCAAGGCTGTAATCATCATAATATAATCCAATATAAAATACACTCCCTAGCAGAAAGTGCAAAATAGTCAAGATACGTAAAATGATACTGTGCCGTTACACTTGTATAATCTTTCAAAAGAGAAACTAAGCTAAATAACTGGTTTTAAGCAGCACAACCTGCTGGTTTATATATTCTCTACTGGGTGTAGTCACTTTCTTGTTTATGTGGTTAAAAAGAAAAAACGATTACTACGAGGCTGTAGCATCAAGATTGATTTTAACTGCAGGGAAATGCTAGGGAAAGTCAATACATTTGTTTTAATTACAGGTAGCTGTAGCTAGTCTACTGAGTGCTGAATCTGTGGCACGGCTGTGACTTCTTTCCTTATAAACTGGGCATGATCGTTTTGTTTTAGATCACACTTTTATGGTATAATAATTTTTACTGCACACCATTTGAGAACTGAAGAAGCGCTTTGCATGAGAGGTGAAGTTTCCACTTCAAAAAGCTCAATTAAGTGCAGTTGTTTTAAATTACTAAAGATATAATCGGGGAAGAACTTAAAAAAAACAACAACAAAAAAACAGACACAGTCCATGGGGTACACAAAGTGGCTTACAGAAAGCCCGCCAAATGACTGTAGAAGCAGCTAAAGTCTCCAAAGGCCTATTTTGTTTACAGAGTAGAGGATAAGCGTGCTGTTGGTTTCACTGCAGCACTTCAAATTACACCGTCCTTTTGAATCCATCAGAGAATATCCCCAGTAAACAATGAGAACAAGCGCTGGATTTGAGAGCCACTCTGAATTTGGAACAAGACGAGTATGTTTAAATGAGATAAACCCTAATGCCACACACACGCAAACAAAAACAGGATAAACTGTTTAACAGATATAGATCATACTACTCCCATTTTATTTTCCCCTAAAACTGCATTTAAGCATTTTATGGGGGATTAAACACTGCCTTGATTCGCAGCATTTCCCTCAGTACACAGTGGATGGTGCGAGTTTGAGTGGGCTGGATGACAATTTAACACGGATAGCAAGTAACGCTACTGCTGCTGCTGCTGCTGCCCGCAACAATGAGTCATGACAGCACTTCAATCTGCCCCGTATTAATATGAAGCATTTTCTTGCCATCGTCACATTACTCTGCAGAGGAACTCATAACAACCTGCTTTCTAAAGCTCCAATGCAATTAGGATTTACAGTACTGGTCCTCGGTCTGACAGTGTAAACAGTCGCATGTTAACAGTCTGCACCGATGCCAGTAATTGACGGTTTTGAAAGGTTAGCAGGCACATCATTTACAACCCTCCTCCACTGAAAAGCATTCACACAGTCTTTAGTTCCTTATGCGTCAGCTGGAGCTATACTAATGTACTTTGATGACAGTTAATAATGTCTAGGACGTTCTACATATCTGACCTAGTATCACTTAGTATCAGAAAGTCAAAGCTAAGAAAGATGGTCGAACAAAGACTCCCGGTGAATTTATAAAGGTCAATTACAGAGACATGATAGGAGGAAAAAAATAAAAATGAAGAGAAAATGGGAGCAAAGTCTGAGCAGTCACAGAAGAATGAGTCAATCGTTCATTTACCAAATGAAAAAAAGGGATTTGTCGCGTTGGGTAAAAAGGTTTGTAGATGCGACAGGAAGGGAGTAAGAAAAAGTGGCACCAGTGACAACTAATGAATGACCTGCTTATATTCAGCGAAGCAGGCATATATTTTTTTAAATCATCATTTGATGGAGGGAGGCACAAAAAGGGGCACAAATAAGGCATTGGGAAAATATTACATATTGAAAGTTATTACTGTTTGGACTGGGCCAGACTGTGCAGCTCTCAAAATAACTAACTCTGGCCCTAATGTGGCTGTAATCCAAATATCAGTGGGGACAAATGCCTCCGCGAATTGAAGCAGTATCACAAATAACTGGGCGCATCTAGAACCTGATTAGGCTGCTCGCAGAGTTATTTTCCATTATATATCTCTTCGTGTGCAGCTGAACACAGTCCGTAAAGTAAAGCTCTACTTTATATCAACTGACTAGTGTTTCACTGTAGACGAAACTGTACGTTTGCACTGACTGAGATAAGGAGTCACCGTTCACTTCCTTATACACATGAAGCGCTGGCCCAGGGATCCCTGGCGTCCTACCGTGCCAGAGTCGGAGAAGAGTGCAGCTCTGTGAATCTCTGGCTCGCCATCTCTCCTCCATCAAACATTAACCTTGGGAGGAATGCAATGAGTCAACTCGGGCCATAAAGAGACACAGGAAGCATTTAATTCCCGGCCTCACACTGACTGCATTATTGCGCTGCTGGATAAGGGCTCCTTAGTCTGTCTGAGTGAGAGACATGTAGAATGAGGCATCCATCTCGAGCGCTGGGCTTTTCAGAGACAGGAAAAGGAGGCAGAGGAGATAGACTAATGGCTGCGGAGGACAATAAACAGCCGCTAACTACTAAATTCTGGTAAGCGAACTTGGTAAGAAAGCTGGTCACAATATCTCCTGCTTTGGCACAGAGAATAAACCCTTCATCTTAAAACATATAATTCTGCTGCTTAAAAACAGCCATTTATTCTGATGCCAGTCGGTCGAATTTGGTTGTTCAACTACTTTGTTTCCTTCGGTTTCTTACAAACATGTAGGTAATTTAACCACCCATTGTTTGCACTGAATTACAGACAACAGCAGCAAGAGGAAAACTATTCTGCCAAATGTTATGTCTTCCTTCAAACTCAACTTTCTGACAATGAATACGTGGTGACAGTAAACCACATCCTCCCTATTTATAACTATAAAAGACCTTAAAGTCAGAGATTTGTGAGTGCCAGACATGTTTTCTTCCAGACTCGTTCTGCGTCATTGCCAAAGACATCCCCACCACAATGAGTCCATTTAATCTAGACAGAGTCAACACTGTGAAAAATCCATGCGGCACGACTGAACTCGGTGCTTTTGCAGAAGAAAGAAATTCAGTGGATACTCATGCAGCTCAGGGCTCACGCACAAACAAAATGGTCACACATACACATATACACTGCGGCCCGTCAGCCACAGTCGGAGCTTCAAGAAGGAAAAGGGGCTGGTGTAAATCCCACATTTACAATGCAAACAAGCTTTTTGTCAGCGAACACCGCGTTTACTCTCACAGTTACTGCAAACCAATGAGCACCATGATGGCAGCCCTGATAACTAGCCAAGTACATTCCATGCATGCCATTACACTAGGAGCAGCAGAAAAAAAAAGTAGCAAAACAACAGAAGTAAGTAAGAAGGTGTTGGGGACTACAGTAATGCAACTACATCAGTTATTTCCGATCCATTCTTAGGAAACGTCCAACATATCAACACAAACATTGTGTGCCTAAGACAGGACACAGATAGGTTCAATCTTCAGACTTTATGTCAACAAGCCTTAACTGCTAATAAAAAATGCATTTACTCTTAAATCTTTATTTGAGATGGCAACTTCCTGGTCAGAAAACGAATTCTCTTGATTTTATCATATCTGAAATATTTGGTTTTCCTTGTCACATAAAGAGACGAACTGTCCATGTCACATTTCATTTGGTAAAGGTGATAAACAACTCTAACCCTACGGTCATTTAGCAATATATTTTGTACACTACTTTCCAACAGTGCATATCAATTATCTCTAATACATATAGGAATCATGGACCAGGGTAAGGGGAACCCCTATCTACTGTAGACTTTTGTAAATCTTACATAAATAAATTCTAAACTTTTGGCAAATCAGAATTAGATGCTTTTCAAGACCTACAGAGACCTTGAGTATTGTTTTTTTTCTGGCAAAATACAGCACATACAACATCAGAGAGCCCAAAGTTCACTGTTGCAATGATGTAAACACCATAAAAAGTAATACTGCCATAAAGCAGGCTCACTGATTTGCAACACTGCACCGCAATGGCCTCATTCCTCCAGAGGCATTAAAGGGACGGCAACCACATTAAGAGGGGTAAAGCGATGTTTCTGATGAAGTCATACCAAGTCACAGTATAAACACCATCCTTTGGTGCCATTGTTTAGTATGATATCTGCACTTTTGTAAAAAGGCGTTTTTAAAATGGCTGAATTGGATCAGGCTTCAGCCGAGGAATACAAGCACCCCAAACAAAAGTTGCATTTAAAAAGTGGAGAAATAAGTTTCCTTGAGATATGGTTATGGTGAAGAAAGTTACGAGGAGAGAGGAGGCTGAATATTTGGACCACTGAGTTGTATTTAGTCTGATAGTTGGTTGGTGGTCGGAGCCTGGGAGTCACTGTTGTGTCTTTATCAAATGTTTTTGAGAAAATAACTCAGCATTGAGTAATCGCTAGCATGTCAGTGCCTCTTTGTAACTTGCCTGTCAGATGTGGGTATCACAAAAAAACAGACTTGGATCACTCGATCAAATGCACACGGATCCACCACGGTCACAGCCACAGGTACAGATTCAGGATTTCTCTGAGAGACGGTGAGCTGCTCAAACCACGATTTAGATTTCTGTCGCCTTATCTAGAATTAGCTTTGTCTTTCATCTCTTGTACCAAACCCACAGAAAACAAAAGAAATCTCTTCAACTGTCTGAGATCAATCAGAAACACGTCTTCTCTCTTTTCCTAGACACAGATTTTTTGTTTTTCATCCCATCACGAGTTTCCTCTTGAGCTCCATTTTACACTCTACTGTCACAAAGCTCACATCCACTTGACACTGCAGTGCTACAGCACAGGGGGCGCACACAACATCGGCACTATGCTGGGCTTCTTGACGACAAGGGTGCTGCATCCCATGTTGCTGCATTAATATTACATAAGCCTCATGGCGCACATGCACACGTGCAGCCAAAGAGCTAAATTTTTCAACATCAGCACTTTCCCTGACAAATAGGTTGTATGACTGCAAGGTGTGGTCCTGACACGACGACCACGTGAAGCAGCAGCTTCACAGTCTAAAGAGTCAACGTACACTGAAGGCAGAAGAAGATGCGAAATGTGTAAAGAATGATTTAACGGAGATGACAAGTCTGATGATGTACAAAGTCTGCAAATGGTCAATCTAAGACAGAGCTGGTAAAGTGTTCTATTTCTAAGCGAGACAGGAAACAAGGAGGCAGCTGAAGCCCTTTGGCTGTGCGTGTTCTCAGTCTGTGCCATCTCGACTTTCAGTACCTCTCCGGCATTTAAGGCCTGACACACACAGAGACACACACATACACAAGTCTGACTTAACGTTTTTGTTTTAGTTGTTTTGTCATAGCAGTATGCAAATAGCAAAATGATGTAAATATGAAAAGGTGAGCATCGTGTTGTTAGGTGTCTGAGAAAATAAAAGCAAGAAAATAATAGTTTAAAGAAAACTATAGCTTAAAAAATGACTTTTGCGGAGAGGAAAACAACAAACTAGATTACATCACACCGTTACCGCATCACCCTGAGACAACAGCAATTTGATCTGGTGAGTACACCAATTTACAACTCTGACAGACTGGTGACCTCAGATTTACTGTAAAACTGGAGGAGGCAGGCGACTTTGCGGCACAACCAGGCAGCTGTCCCGCACACCCACGTAGACAGATGAAGGCTGTTAAGTGTGAATGGAGGAAGGAGAAGGGAATTAACAGGCCGACAAGGCGGCTCTACAGCACAGAGAAAAGGCTCTGGTGTGGATCCAACAGGGACAGTGGAGCAAAGCTCAGAGGACCAGGCTTTTAAGTTAATAAACACAGGTTCACTCTGGCGCTCTCTCTCACACACACACACACACACACAAAAAAAACACAAACCCTTTTAAACTACAATTATCTGTACATGCTGCACATTTGCTATGAACTGCTTTTGTGGTCTTTTTTAAATGTAAACAACATGAGAAAGGATGCCTGTGCAGCATGTTGTGACATTTCTAAAAGTCTAAATTATCTGAGTGCAAGGATAAACTAGTACTTATAATACTATATTCTTGGTATGGAAGCATGTGCTTTTAGTACTTTCCCACTCCGAGGCGCACACCGAGAGGGCAAAAATAACTGCAGCTTGGGGGTGGACATACTAACAACTGAGGAATGACGGTGACTCCCATTTCTGAATGCCAAGGTATGTGCATGTGTATGTTTGCGCATGGTTCAGTCCTTCTTATTGCCAGACCATTGAACTGAATGTGCCTTGGGCTTAGCCATTAGAAAAAGTAAACACAGGACTGCAGTAATATTTCAAATAACTGAGGTTGGGGAATACTTGGCAGCTCCACATTCAGCTGCAGTCGACACAAAGAGAGGTAATCGAATAACGCGGGACACGTAATAATCTTGTTCATGGTAAAAAGCTTTCTTTTAGAAATACAAGGGACAATTCTATCTAGTGGAAGTGAGACCATGTTTCGGTGCGTACCCACATAAAGCCACCTTACACCCTGAGTCACCTTCAACCTTCTCCCGGTGTCAAATTATGGCTGCTGAGAGATACTTCTGGCAAGGAGATACCCTATGGAGCAGGGATTTCCCCATAACTGGAGAGCTGATGAAGCACACTGGAGCATACTGCCTGGTCTACAGAGGGTGTAATTTGATTCAACCTCAATCACCACGCCTGGAAAAGATCTGCTCTAATCAGTACAGCACGCGGTATCAGAAATGTATTTCTCAGAGCTCTACAGTACAGTGTGGGAAATATGTGGAAGAAAACGCTTGTAAACGGACTTCACTTTGAGGCAATCAGATGCCCTTTTGTCTCTTCATGTTTAAAACCAAATAGCAGAAGCACTCAGTTGGTGTGTGCCACTAAACCATAATCATAACTGTATTTATTGTCACATGCGTTCACACATAGAACGACTACGGATGAAATCAGAATATAAAATATACAAAATAATACTAATAAATAAAACTGTAAACACGTAGAAACTGGGAGATATATCATCTACTTACAACACCAGAATAAAGTTGATCTTTGTGCTCAAACGCTTGTTGATCAGCTTTTACGCTATAATCTAACTATTTTGACTGAAGTAGTTTTATTTTATTGTACACTGTTAGCGAGACAAACCATGTGAAAATGTCACCTTGGAAACTGTGGTGGGCATTTTCACCACTACATAGATTAAACAATTAGACCAGCTAATCAATAAGGGAAATGATGGTGTAAATAGGTACAAATGTTAATGAGTTTTTGACTGTTGGTCAGATACAACGGGCCATATGAAAACATGTGAGGGTATTTTTTTTACTTTAATTTGTTTTTTAAATTTAAAAAAAGATAAGGAATTCACTGATTAACTGATGATGAAGGCAGAGTTACTTTTATCAGCATGATAAAGGCACTGTGGGCCAACTGGAGCCGAAACCTGTGACTAGTTCAGCAGCTCCGCTTGATTGAGTCAATCAACTTATCATCAATGAGCACTCAGCCGTGAATGACAGCAGCCTATATATATGTGCAGAGAAATGGCACAGTAGCAGGACGAGTTGGGCATGTACAGTTTCTATGCTCCTCAAGTAAAGAGGAGTGGCACTGAGCATGACCTAACAGGCTGGCTGGACAACATTCCTATGAGATCTGGGGTTTGCCTTCCTATCGGCCAGTAGCATAAGACACAGCTTCAACTGTCTGACATTCAATGGTTATACAACCAGCAATAAAAAAAAAAATAGGAAGGAAAAAAAAAACAGGGAGGAGAGCAGTGACTGTGTTTTGTAATGGCGTTTCTACATTTTTAAAATGCTTTTATCTGACACATACACTTCTTAAAACAAGATAACATATCATTTATGACTTTGCAGCTCAAAGTGTGTGGATATTATGATGAAAGATATTTGTTGTATGTTGGAGAGAATGAAGCGAACGCACAACTATATACTGTAGATGCTGTATGGCATCATCCATTAAGGCTCTATGCCCAATAGAGTCTTTCATTATTCATATGTCTATTTAGGGACATTTAAATGACTTGTTCTCTTCTTCACTGTGGTGCACTCACTGAAAGTTAACCCATCAACAACATCTACGGGTAAAAATACGTCATACGTTCACAATATGGATGCATTGCTCAAGGACAAAACAAGGTTACATCCATGTGTGGAAACTTTTCAGTTGAATTGTTTTCCTACAGTGCAGCACTGGCACGGATGAATATTAAAAGATGAGCAACAGCAATATCCTCAGTAGACAAAACAGAGACATCAGCTCTAAAGTTGTCTACTACAGGTCAAATGATGTTCAACTCAATAACAAGCTTCACTTCACTAGGGTTAGATGCAACAAAAAACCAGAACTCAAATTGAGCGCGCACCATTTTGCCGCCACAAACAAACCACCCAGTAAACCATTTAGCAACCTCGCTGTGCCTAGCCGCAGTCGCTGCAGCTTCTTCGCTGATAAGCTTGCTTCATGACAGCAGACAGGAAGCATTATACAGCAGCCAGACTGAAACAGCTGCATGAGGCTGGTGAGTCAAAACTGTACTACACTGATCAGGGTATACATCACCAATCTCGAAACAATGCAGTGTCTCCCTCCCGTCTCTTTGTTAGACGAGGTCAGTCTATCCATGGAGCTTTCTGACGCCAACCCACAAAAGTCAGTTTTGGCTCTTGTCTGCGATCCAGCAGCCACAGCCCCACAACTAGGTCAAAATGATGGAAAGATTTTCTTTTCCCCTAACGTTTGACACAGCAACATAAGTTGAACTATAGTGTGCTACCTACTCATCTCCTGGATAAAAATGGTCTGGCACATAGTGTTCAATGTCATTTTCCATACACGCACAAAAATACCAGATATAAGGCTTTAAATATTATAAACATTACTCAGGCATGGAAAAATAAATCCAATATGGATTAAATTAATCAAGTTAAGATTTTAGCAGACGTGGAATCATATAAAAAGATTTCAGAGTGAACTTTGTAAAGACATTTACTTCAAATTTAAGCAAACTAAGCATTGGACATCCCGGCTAGTAACAGGTTGCATCAGGAACATTTTGGTTAATGGAATAAAAGCCCAGCTACTTAATTATATTTTATAAATAGCACGGTTAAATGATTTCCCAAAATAGTGGACCAATTTCTAATACCAATAAAAGTAGTAAGGCTTTATTTATAGTATTTTACTGCAGGGGTGGCAGTGACATGGCAGCTAGCTAAACACAAGATTCATAAACAAGGTTTACGGACTCCAGGCTGTTGTTTGCTATGTACCAATGCTAACAGCTCCCAAATCAAAGCATGAAAGAATTAACATTTTTTTCCCCTTCCGTAGTTCCATAGTTTTTTTGTTTATTTTATTTATTTATTTTTATCTGGTGTTCAGAGATAGAAAAACATTACAAACCTAGGCGGGGTGCTACTTACTCAGCTAAAGTAGTCAGGTAGCCGTTCTGTGTTGCTCCACAACGCTTATGCGGTACACATTAACTGTTTTGCTAGCAAGTACGGCTGTAATTTTTATGTTTAAAATCGACACATATTCATATAACCATCACCGACAGACTGCCTTCAAGCTAATAGAGGTTAGAGACAAGTTTATTGGTTACACTCACGGTAAATTGGCCACTAATAGTCGTCGTGCAGTTGGGTCAGAGGGGCGCTGCAGCTCATTTAGCTTCTCGGGCTAAAGCTAACAAGCTAGCATCTTTACAGAACAATCAAACACAGAAACTCCACACGCGTTACTAGAGAGGAGTAGCGTTGTGCCCCGGCAGTACTACTAATATGTGGTCGTGTACAATTAAAGTGTAGTGTTTTTCACCTGTAATTCGGCGCGCTCCACCTCCCATTGTGCTCGTTCTACTTCGAAACGGGCCCATTCGTGCTGCAGGAAGTGCAAGATCCCCGGGATACTGTACTGCGCCCTAGCCGCCTCCCCAGCGTCGCCATCGGGCAACGGTCCTTTTCCACCGCCGGGTAAAACAGAGTTGTTATTGTTGTTAAAGAACACGCCGGGACCCGCCTGTTCGTCCATGGCCGGGCTCGGTGGAAAGGTCGGTCCGTTGTCTCACAGACTCGGATGTGCTAGATACCAACGGAAGAGCAAAACCTAATCGACGGCGCTCCGTCTCCGCTGCTCGGGGGAATGAACTCACTTTCTGACAGCTAGCTGTCACCGGATGACGTCAGCGGCGCGGCCCCGCCCACACCGTGAAGGTTGGCGGCGCTCGATTAGTTTACCCAGACTGCCCGGAATATCGTACTCTTCTATTTGACCCCTTCCACCGATCAGCCACAACATTAAGACCACTGACATGAGAAGTAAATGTCGCTGACCATCTTGTGACAATGTCGTGTTCTGCTGGGAAACGTTTGGCATTTGTGTGGATGTTACTTAGACATGTAGCACCCACCTAGACGAGACCAGGCACCCCCACCCCATAGCAATGATGCTCCTTGATGGCAGCAGCCATGCAGCCTGACACAGACTTACACACAAAGACGGTTTAGGAACAACTAAAAAAAACATGAAGAACAGTACAAGGTGTTGACCTGGCCTTCAAATTCACTACATCCCAAACTGATCAAGTATCTGTGGGATGATCCACTGAGGCCCCTCCCCTCAACCCATAGGATCCAAAGGCCCCCACTAACTAATTTGGAGGCACAGGGGAGACCTGCACAATATTAGGAAGGTCATAATGTTATGCCTGATCGGTGTAAATCACCGGCACATCATTATTTGTAATCCTGCAACAGCATTTTTAAAAACAAAAAAACTAAATCCTGTTCAAACATTGATGAGAATGTGCAACCAAATACAGTGAGGTCATAGTAACTTTATTCACATTTTCAAAATAGGAGGGGGAGAATATTACATTTCAACAAATCCGCCCATTTACGATGATAACCAATGCTCACTTGTTCATGTACACACGGACAGTTAATGGAAACACAATCAATATGATATAAAGCATTTTTTTTTCCCCATTTATCAGCAGACTAATTAACAGTCTCTGAAAAATATCGTGCTTTTAATTTTAATCCACCGATTCTAATAAAATCTCATTCTTGGCTAAAAAGTGATCAAAAACTAATTTCCCAGTTCATACTGAAACATGTAACAGAAGCGTTAACAACAAAATTTAAGGGCAAAGCAAAGAGAAAAGAATAGAAAAGCAAGAGATCCACAAGCAACAATTAATAGACATGAAACCCAAAACACACATGATTGGAATGTAAGGGAACAAAATAATAGGAATGGTGATGCGATGCAAAAATCACAGAGCGAATGGCACTGCAAACATCACATTCTGCAAAATTGGAGTTCAATGACCTGGGAAAAAAATAAAGTTGTAAATTGTGCAACTGGTCTGGAAATGATACATTCACACGATCAAGGTTGATACAGATTTTACAGCAAGTTTTTAAAAGTGAACATTCAAAGGCTTTTTAATGGTATTTACATTGTTGCCGTCTCAAGAAGAATACTCATCCATCAAAGCAAAGATGAGATGCACAATAAATAAATACATTTAACAAACTGCGATACAGACATGGCATGTGGTACAGTGTTGACAGAACAAACATTAACTGAGGCTGCGAGGAGTGTCCAGTGGATTCAGAAGAAGCTCGTCTTGAGTTTGATGGTCGGAGCGGCTTGAACAGTCGGCTGAGCTTGCCTGGCTGCAGCTTTGGCTTTGTTGCTGGCCTGGTTGGCCCGTATGGCAGATTCCAGACGGGTTTTAAGCTCAGGTGCTGCGCCAATTACAACCTTGAAGGCAGCTGGGTAGAGGGGGCCAATCCGCATTAAGTTCTGAAGGGCAAAGTCGTGCAGGCTTTTGGAGACTTGCGGCGCAGAGGAGATGGCGTTTTCATCCAAAAGGTAAGAGACAAGTGTTGGCACAAGAAGAGCCAGCAACTGCACACCTATTGAAAACATAGAGCAACCCAGAATATATGTAAAAAATGTGTGCAAGACCACCTCTCAAAGAGTTCAAAAATATCAAGGTATTTGAATATATTTGTGGTGTAAAAGATCTGCCAGCTATAATAATTAAATAGAGACATATGCATTTGAGGGATATGTTGATGTGGCACGGTTAGATTAGAAATAATAATAATGAGTCATAGATTACAAGATGGATGGCTGGCCTCCAAGCAGAGGAGAGCTACATCATCAGTCATACATAAAAAATACAATTGCGTTTAATAGCTAAATTATCTCACAGGCAGAAAATTAACTGGCACCTATTCTGATAGTTAAACAAACATTTAACACGTTTTTGAAGCCAGCATAGCAATCATCAGGTTTCAGTTTGCTGCAATTACTCACATTATAAAAGTGAAGACTTGGCCTAATCATTACATGCAGTCTTAAGTAAATTAATAACACCCATATGTGATGTAAAACACAAGCAGAAATAGTTCTTGACACCAAATATAGATCTGAGCTGCAATTCACTACAGTCAATTAAATATAAAAACGTCCAAATGTTTTAAAGCACGTTTTTTATGTACATACGCACATCATTTATACAAAAATAATAAAGAATATACGTCTTAACACAGCATAATACTGAAATCAATACTATTATTGACAGTAAACCAGTGCAGAGATTCTAAATTTAGCATTTAATGCATTATCCTTCTGATCTCTGACAGCGCACATTCAAAAGCACACAGATAAACGCTTTAGGAGGGCTACTTCCACAGAGTTAAATACTTTAATGAAACAAATATGATACATTAGCGGCCCATTAAGCAGAGGCACACTTACGATTTTGCTCTTCACCCATGCCGACCAGATTCTCCAGGACCCTGATGCCCTCCTGCACAGCCTGCAGCTCAGCAGCAGTCCCGGGTCGACTGCGCTCCACTGCCTTCAGCTTCTCCACCAGGAGAGGAGCCAGAGCGTGGATGTAAGGAGTGGAAAGAGCCCGGTTGGAGTGTTGAAACACCGACAGCAGCAGCTGGTAACATCGGGCCTGAACCTGTAAAAATGAGGATTAGATCTCTCACTTTGTAGAGTCACACCACACATCCGGGACATTTAATCCACCTTTCTGTCAGGCATTCAAAAAGAGTGTGACTGTTTACACAGATGCTTACCCAGGGATCACTAGAGTTGAGGGCGTTTCGGAAACGGTCCATGCAGCCGTTCTGCAAGACGGTCACTCCTACAAGTTCATTGCTGGCCGACAGCAGGAAGAGTGTGATCGCTGTCAACATACTGACCTCATCCATGTCAGGCCTGGATTCATCTGAAGAAGTACACCAACAAAGGAAGCATACATTTAGCTAATATTCATTTCTAGATCAAAACACACTGGGAGGTGTTAACCGAATGTTTTTTGTTTGTTTGTTTGTTTGCTTTTTAAACTGTGACGGAAAAATTTGTCCATTTGTCATTTTGATAGATTGCAATTCACATCCCTGACCACTTCGTTGTGAGTGACGTTATTAATCGGCTCTGGTCTCTAATCACAGTTTGCGTTCCAAACATCACAGAACTTTTATCAGGGCACGATTTCCTGGTACACCGTGACATATCAGAGCTCGGCTAACCATAGACGTATTTACAATATATATGTCTATGCGGCTAATGGCTACCAAGATGAGGGAATCGGATGAAAGCACTGCTGCCAGGACTGATGAGTTCTTGTGCAAATTGTGCAAAATAAAAGAGTTTGCATACCACCGAAGCACTTCAAACCCTACGGTGCCATGTAAGAGGTGTCCCCGGTCCAAATACAGACAACAAAACGTCTAGTGCAACCTCTGCGTGTGTGTTAGTGTACCAGCTAACCTGGCTGCGAGTACTCGATTACAGATGCCAGGCTGCTCCTCACGAGGCCAGTCCACTGCGTCTGCATGCTCTCTATCCGAGCCATTGGGCAGGTGATGATGGTCTTGATGCCCTGCAGGGCAGCTGACACAGGCACAGGCACCGATTTGTCAGCAGTCTTAACTGCAGTTTCCCTCAGAACCCCGGTGATTAGGAAGAGCACTGTAGGCAGGATGGTCATGCTTCCTGTGAAGACAAGAAAGGTCTTCATTTATTACAGAGAGTTATTACAGTTTGTGTTTTTCTTTAGTTTCTGTTTTATTTAAGTTTGTTTACAGAGCAGATTTATTGAAAATGTTTGTTTTTTCATTAGTTTGAGTAGCAGTTTTATTTTATTGTGCTATAATGTGGTATTTTGTCAAGGACCTGATTTATAAAGCTCATAATCACAAAACAAACACAGTCGGCTCATGTCACAGTCTGACAAGCATAAGTAGCGATGCCTCCTCGTTGTACTGACATATTTAAACTACTCTGACAAGACTGACACTAACACACTCCCGTGTATTTTTATTTTTAGCATCATTACCACCCTCTTTTCCTCAGCATATATCAGTTTATTTAAGAGTCTGAACACAGCCCTGTCAGGGAGTTAGATTACACACAGCGCGCCTTGGTATCAGCGAGCACTGTCATTGTACTGATTTACTCTCATGATGTGCAGTGTGTGTGTGTTGCTGTGGTCTGCCTCGGGCCTCACCAGCAGGCGAGCAGAGCGATGGAAGTTCTGCCAGGATGGAAACCGTGTTTGCTACCAGGCGTGCGCTCTCTTCAGGCAGCCGCTGAGGCCTGAGCGGCACATGGCTGGGTGACTCCTTCACACGTGTATTGAGCTGCGGTAAGTGGCGGACCACGATGAACACGAGCAGCTCCATGGCTGCAAACACGAGCGATTTGCCAGGGACGAGCTCCCCTGTGTCTCCCCCTTCCCCCAGGCTGGGCCCAGAGTCTTTCTCGCCCTCTTCCTCTTTGCCTAAACAAAATAACACAGTGACCCAAATCAAACCACCATAATAAAGACAACTTTACTGACTTAATATGGACATTATTACTCTTGTTTAGTTACTATTCAGATGAAAACATGAACATAACAGTGTTTCTGACCCTTGTTGTTTCTCTGTTGCTGTAGATGGTCCTGTGCAGCTCTGAGGGTCTCCTGCACGACGGCAGTGACCTGGAGCTGGACAGCCGGGGGATCACGGGTCAGCAGCAGCCTGTGGAGAACGTTGAGGAGCTCCACTGCCAGCAGCTACAACAGAAAAAAACCCACTGCTCACACACAAAGGTATCAACTTCCATTTTCATTTTAACTGGTAAAAAGAGAAAACTTTATCAAATTATGAGACAGGC
This sequence comes from Planiliza haematocheilus, assembly GCA_005024645.1. NCBI lineage: Eukaryota > Metazoa > Chordata > Actinopteri > Mugiliformes > Mugilidae > Planiliza > Planiliza haematocheilus. The sequence continues at coordinate 4,263,289 of SRSE01001339.1, read as the reverse complement.
TTAAAGTGAGAATGAGCCCACTTGAAGCTGTGTCCCAATTCAGGGTCTGGATTCTCTTTAGTCCGCTCTTTGAAGCGGGCCGGCAGAGACCTGACCTATTTCTCCAAACACAGGCGAGAAATTCAACTTTCCGTTTGATGAATATGTACGATTAAAACTAATTTGCCTTCAGAAGCTTTCAGTGCCCCGTCATCTAGAGTGTGGCAATCAGATGTTTGACTGAGAGATCCTTATCACCTAATAAAGTCGTTAAAGATGACGTGGCACGGATGTACATACCTGGTATTTGCCATGTGGTGGACAATAGTAAATGTGTTACCTGCACTAGACCAGTGGAGTAACCTCTGGGTTAACAATGCCACCCACTGCTGGCTGGCTTTTCAGCTTTGGTTCGTACGCAGTGTTTAAACTTCTGTTGTTATATAAGATGTTTTCTTAACTGAAAACTGAAGTTGAGCTTTAAAAGGGGGGCAATGACTTATAAAATCAAACTAAGCAGTGATAAATTTGATCTCTACATAGCAGATACAAATTGCAGCATACTACATATATTTACCTCATAAATATTTAATTTCAAAGTGCATATTTTGTATATTTCATAAATTTAATGATTCAAATTCCTCTAGGATACTGATACAAATATTCCACCATGTCTTTACCTGGTCTTCTGCGATATGGGTCTTTGCACATGGAGATTCTAGCAGAGTGCACAGAGCCTGCAGGCAGGACATCACGTGTTCAATGGGCTCCTCAGGCCGAGGGAAGCAAAGAAACTCTATACTGACACCTGAGAGACAGAACACAAAAATGCACTTAGGATGTGCTCATCTATTTTTTTTTCCCCCTCATCCTCTACCACGCTTTCATAGCTGGTACATGTGACGTTGACCAACGGCTGTAGAGTAAACAAAAAGCAGTTCTTATTGTCTAGTATACAGCACAGATAACAGCAACGTGTTTCTTTACCCAACATCAGATGCATCCTGTCTTTAACTGACTCCTCAAAGGTCTCTGTTGTGGAGGAGCCTCCCTGAAGGAGGGCAGGAGCCTTGGAGGGAGCTGATGGGACCTCCTCTTGATCCCTATCCGCTCCAAACCCGGTGCTGTTCAGCCACAGGGCCACCGCATGCAGGACAGGGGCCCAAGAGCTGCGGTAGTGGAGCCTTGCTGTGTCTATGGTCTCTGGCGTGTAAAACGCTCCACCTGAACATACACACCAAGTTGGTTTTTACAATTTCACTTGCATTTTGCACAAATATGTTCTGCATAAGGTCGTCCGTGTTATCTAACATCTAATCACATTATATTACACCACCAACTGGAAAACATGACAAATCTTCCGAGACAGAGCCAATGTGCCATCGCTGGAACATCTAATTTATATTTGACAGAGCTCCAGGAGAATGTTTTTGTTGGACATTTTATCTAATATTGTCAAAATCGCAGAGTAGAAATGTCTGGAGTTGTTCTCTCTAGAATAAATGTTCATCTTCATGGGACCAAGTAGAACAAAGCACCCAGAAACTAGTGTCTGAAGTAAGGTACATCAAAATGCTCCATTTGAAACGCGTTATTCATACATTTATAAATCTGAGACAAAAAGAAAAGGTCTAAATTAAAGTGAAACATTTCTGCTTCTGTTATATTAATAGATGAGAAACGGTCTTGTACCCTCAGGGGGAAGCTGACTGGAGAACTCAGCAGGCAGAGTGAGCAGCGCGTAGTCTCGCAACATGGCCAGCCACAGCCGGCTCAGCGACGGCAGCTCCGGCTGCACCAAGGTGATGAGACTGTCCGGCGGAAGCACGTTGGACCCCAGATCCTCCTCATCTTCATCGTCATCTCCGATTTTGACCGGTTTGGCAGGTTTAGACTCGGCCTCCTTCTTGATCTTCATCGCCACCACATACACCTGAGAGAGAGAAAGTACATCATGGCTTCAGGGCTCATTTGCCAACCACAACACGAGAGTCAGCGCATGGACCCTGTTCGGCCTCACCTCAGCCCATGCCTTTAAAACAGCCAGCTTCTCCATGGTGGTGGCGCTCTCACTGTACAGTTGACTGGATGAGCCTTTCCCAGCCTGCACCTTGTCCAGTGAAGACACGAGAAGGTTGTGGACTCGCCGCAGGTCATTGAGGTCGCTCACTACGCCACTACCAATCCATGTGCTGCACACCTGCGGACACACGGAGGGTTTAAGGTCTTTTATCTGCTACTTTCCATCCATTGTGTGAACAATTAAAAAAAAACCTGCACTACATAACAGAACGGTCAGGGTTGATCAGCCATGCCATTAAAAAGGGGGGTGGGTGTGTCAAAGAACAGTTATTAATAAATAAGTATGACGTGTCAGGGCTGTAAAAGTGGAGCAAACATTTTTAAGATTACATCCCTCTGAGGGGAACAGCTATAATAGTGTCAGGTGGCCAAGGAGCGGGAGTGTTTCTTTACAGGGAGCTAGAAATTTGTTAGCATGCAAGATACCTGTTTGCTTGTTTAAACTAAAGCCAAACTTCAATTAGCTCATGACCTGTAGCTCCACAGGTAAATATTACACCATTAATGTAATAAAACTTCACTATTATCTTTAGAAAAACTCCCAATGACAGACACATGAAGGGGAATGTCAAAGAGAGAACATTTTTTTAATAATCCTGCTGACGGGCATGTTTGTTATTTGCCCCTGTCACTCATTCTCTACATCAGCTCAATGAGGCAAAGGCACCAAGCAGCACCAAGCCAGAAATGTGTGACACTGCTGGCTACTAAGGGCATGATGACTCACTTTAGTTATAATTAACCCTGATTCTGGTCAGAGCTCTATAAAAGCTTATAACATCATGAAAGTAATGAGATAATTAAGGGAAAAGGTTGCAGGGTGTACGTCTCCGGCGCACACCTCAGACACAGAATAAAGGGGGAAATGGTAACCGATTGATCTAGAAAAACCAAAGCAGGCTCACCTGGCACGCCTTAGCGGTGATGTCAGAGGGCGTATCAGGTGAAAAAGCAGGTCTGAGGGCCGCTCCGACCTAAATGCACAACGGTCAGTGTCGTTATTAACGCTGCATGTTAACATGTCAACATAAAAAACCTTTAATGGGTTATTATCTCACATTGGCCTGGTACTGTTCTAGGATGACGTGCCCTGGGAACTCGGGCTCTGGTACGGATGCAAACTTTTTAATGATGTCCTCCAGGGCCTGCAGGCCAGCCATCCTCAGCTGATTACTGTGGTCTGTGGCCGCCATGAAAGCCATGCGGATGAGGTCAGACAAATGGAGCACCAACAGATCTCCTGCACGGGCCGAGATGGGAGGATAGGACAGACAACGAGGACTTGGTGAGGAATATGCTTTTTTTATAGACACAGAAACGTAGGAAGAGAACCTGAGTGAGCAGCCGCAATAATGAAGGCGAAAACACAATTTAGAAAACATTTCCAGTGATTGTTATCTGATTTAGTAATCCTCTGTTGATGTGCTGGCACACAAGATTGGCTCCTGCACGGTTTCTGCTTTTTAATGCCTTAAATACAAATGGAAACAGCTATTCAGTTTTTAGAGTTTCAGCGTGCACTTGCGACTGCACCAGAAACCAGATATCGACTCTGAGGCTGAAATTGAGTTTGAGCTGATGAGCATCTTTTAATGGATTAGCTGGACACTGACAAGCAGACCAACCATCCACTCAATCCCTGCTGCTGCAAAAGCCACTGTAGGCTTTGTTGTTGTGGATTCCTTATAAATACTGGCTCCTCTATCTGTCGCAGAGGGAAAAAGGTCTCCTGCATTAGGTTAATCATCTCTAGCTTTGTTGCACCTTCACATAAAAGCTCACGAATCAGCTTTTTCCAAGAGCTGACACAAGTACTACCTGGAACATATAGAGCATGAACACAAACAAAATAAACTGCAGCACTAATCTTCAAGAGAGCTCTGAGCGTGTCTGTCCTGGCAGCGTGGTGAACGGTACCTTTGGGGTTCTTGGCCTTGGTAGAGCGAGCAGCTGCCAGGTCAAAGTGCACTTTATCTACATTCTCACATAGCAGGATAATGCGGCACAAGCAGTCTGCTGCAAACACCCGCGTCACCCATCGCGGAGCCACGGAGGGCTTGGACTTGTCATCTTCGCCCAGGCCTGTGAACATGGTGTCATCGTCCATCTCGTCCTTTTTCTCAGAGTCTTCCCCGTCCTTTTCCACCTCGAATACAACGGCTCCCCCTACGTCTGAGAGAGGACATAGACACATTCAAGACACAATGTTTTAAAAGAGACGTTTTAACTTGAAGATTTTTGAAGATTTACCTGTAGTTGCTGCGAGAACATCCTTGCAGAGTTTCAGCCAATGAGAAAGTTTTTCCACAGCAAGAGACGACAGCATGTGACCCAGTGTGTCATGTATGTCAGAACACAGCTTCCTGTCCGTCTCTCGGTCCAGCATGCCAAACAGGACGCCCTCCAGACCAGTCTCTGTGATGTTCAAATCTAAACAAGGACAACGCAGTGTCTCACTGGGCTATATTAATCCAACAGAACGCTATTATCAAGTTCACAGTTTGTACTCACTGATTGTAGTGTTGTCTTTGCTGTCTCCGGCTCTCTTCGCCAGGCTCATGGCGTACTCACAGACCTCTGCAGCTTCTCTCTGAGCGAGCTGTCTCAGGCATGCCACGGCAGCACGACGTAGCAACAGGTGAGAGCTGCAAAGGTGCACCTGCAGGAGTACGGCGGAAAATCATGATTATGTTAAACACAAACTGTGGCTGTCATACTTGTAGTCTGACACTCATGTCTTACACAGAGACAGGGCACCAGGCTGGACAGGTTGACGTGTCGTGGAGCGAACATGTGCAGCTGCTGCAGACATGAGATGGCAGCTGCCTGCACAAGGGAGTCAGAGTGGTCCTGCATTATGGCACAACCAACCAGGCAGGAGGAGCGGATGGTGGAAATCGTGGCTCCATTTCCTAGTGAAACCAATGACATAAATTAGAAATGACAGACAGACAGTTTGTCTTTTTTAGCAGTTAGAGGACACGCTGCATGTCCTTCCAGTGTGCTTCAATGGCCTGCAGAGGCTTAAAATTGATTACGCTGCCACCTGCTGGTAAGGTAATGCTATGGTACGTGGCTTTTATGGAAATGACACTCAAATAAGACAGTAACAACACGTTTTATGATTTGGTTTCTTCCAGTTACCCTGTAATTCCGGTCCCACAGTGGTGATGAGAGCTCCCAGACAGCGGCCCAAACACTGATGCACCTCCGTATGAGACGGGGGCACGGTGAGCAGCAGAGTGAGTACTAAGGACAGCGTTGGCTCAACATAGCCTCTGTACATGGGTCCGCTAGAGTCCACAATCAGTGCCAGAGAGTGCAGAGCCCAGGTCTATAAACAAGAAAGTAGATATTAAAAAAAAAAAAAGTGACAAGTGATGAAAGAAAGTTATCTTTTGAATTAAGATTTTACTAAAAAAAAAATCTAAATTCGACTTTGGGCAAACTCAAAAATCCATTCCTCCTAAGTAATTTACTGTACCTGGACCTCATGCGAGGACCCATCCTGGGCCAGCGCCAGCAGGATGCTGACACTGGTCTTTAAGTGCTGTCCAGAACCAATTCCTCCAACATATCGATGCAGACAGCCAAGAGCCAGCGAGTGGCCCGTCCTTGAGACTACATCACGGGCAGACTTCAGTCTATAAAAAGAGGAAAAATAGAGATATAGATCACAAGTCAAGCCCCTTTGATTTAAACAGACATTTAAAAATAACAAAAGTTTTATACAACCAGTGGAAACCACATAAAAGACACACAGAAGGGGAAGTTATTAAAGATAGCTGCTGCCATAGTCAATTAAAGGAACCGGAGTAATTTGGGTTTTAAGATGGGATTTAAAAATAGGCAGGGTGGCAGGTAAACAGGTGTCAGGGCCAGCCTAATATTGAGTTTAACAAGAAGAAGATTAGGATAAAGACTTAAGCAGTAACACATTTAGTGTGAGATAAAGTCTGTACATAATGCCAGCCTCGGTTGATTTAAACAGAAGAAATAAACAACAACAAAACAAGAGATATGACAGGCTTACTTGTCAAAGCTGGTCTGTGCCATCCTAGCGATGAAGGTAGCCTCTCCCACCACCTGAGCCATCCTGCCCAGAGCCTCTCCTGCAGCACAGCGCAGGATGGGGTTGGGATTGTCCAAAGCTCCCATCACCAGGGCCAGGGCCGACTTGCGCACCTCCTCAGGGCCCAGAGTACTCTTGTTCTCAGCCAAACCCTTCACAGAGTCAGAGATGCATGCCTTTTTAGTCGTCTTATGTCTTATTTGAACAATTAAACATGATATTTCCTGTCTTAAGAGCGTATATGGAATGTTTTCTCACCTTGAGAGCACTTAGCACTGCAGTAAAGATGTTCAGTTGGACTGCCTGCTGTCGAACTCCTTTAGCCTGCTTTATACACTCTGCAAAGTGGTCTAGCATCTGCAGCCTGAATCACACATAGAACAGCACACATGCAAGAATATATTACTAGCAAGCAGTGATGCAAAATGTTGACATGCTGTAATTATCCAAACCACTTTTCATTTTGTCTATATACTTTGTCTATTATACTTGGCCGAGAGACCTGATTATTGATTTTTATAGGGACATCTAAACTGCTGACCTGTGTTTGAAGGAGACGTGGGGGAAAACCACACCAAACAGAGCCACTGACGCGTCGATGACTGACACACCCAAAGGAAGAGGTCCTGGGATGGCCTCGCCGACAGGGACACGCAGGTAGATCGAGGAGGGATCGTGTTCCAGAGCCCCACTGCCGGATGCGCTGTTGGGCTGCAGCTGTTTCGGAAATACGATGCGGTACCATTAACACAAGTAGCAGAGATCAAACATTGTACAACGCTCTAGAAATCAGATAATAACACAGCAGGCAGCTGCTGTTAAACCTTTTAAGATAAAGATAAAGCAGATTTCTGGTCAAATATCTTTTACAGAAACAGAACTACACACATTATTCTCTAGTAACGTTTGTGGATTCTTCGTATCACACATCATTTTTTAACAAACCTGATCCTCAATGGACTTGTGGTCGGTCTCCTGCAGCCAGGATCCCATGAGCACACTGTCATCGTAGTGACACAGAGAGCGCAGCAAAGACGTGGTGGTGTTGGCCGAGTTGTCAGTCAAAGTAAACTCTGCCACCAGCTCCCTCAGGAGAGCGTTGAAGCTGCCTATAAGAGAAGATCATTGACTTTAATAACAGCCTGATATCATTGTTTTGTTTTTTTACTTGTGTGAAGACTAATATAGATGTGATTGTGTTACCTTCATAGGTTTTAGGGGGCAAGAGAGCCAGGATGTCGTACAGCCTGAGTCTCACCATCGCTGCACTTGCTTTCAGGTGAGCACCGTGCACCTTAATAATGGCAGGGACTCTGAGAAAAGGTTAAAATATTCCAATCATTAGATATATTATCAGAAATTGTTACGAATGGTTCACAAAACAAAACGCGTCTCTATTTCAATGACTCCCACTCACTGAGACATCATGGTCATGGCGCATTCGATGGGAGTCATCAGTCTACGGATGACGTCTTCTGTAAGGAGCTCGGGACAGTGGGCCACAAAGCTACGCATGGCTACAGACAAAAAAAGGAACAGTGTTGGTGAGAATTGCATGTGCTGACATTATAGAGCACGTGCAGGTACACAGGACAGGCGTGACTCTTTACCACACAGTGCTCCAGCTCGGCCCTCCAGGGTGACCTGCCAGGTGAAAGAGTCTCCTCTGGCCTTCTCTGCCTCCAGCTCCTTCTGGGAGCGAGGAAACACGTTCCTCCAGAGCAGCAGCATTTTGGGGAGGTGATAGCGCACAAGGGACGGACCTTGGGAGCACACATGAAGACAATGTGAATATGCTGGCGGGTGAGAGGTACAGCAGAGCAACAAGGAATGTCTGGGGGACTCACCCAAAGTCATGAGGGCCCCCAGCAGGAGCCATCCAGCCTGTGTACGCTGAAGGGATAGGCGACTGTTCTGAGCAGCTGTTCGAAGGAGGTCTTCAGCGATACTCACCACCAACTACAGGGACGGACAGTTCTTTAAATCAGGCACTAAAAGAGGCTGGCACAGTCGAGACAAACTAGACAAGCCTTAATGAAGGATATTACATTCTGAGGCTACACACCTTGCCCTTGGAGTGTGGGATACCCAGAGGACACTGGTGCACTCCTCCCAGCAGAGCAGCCATGGCGAAGCTGTAGCCGCTCACAGCCTCAGGTGAACTCTTCAGGTTGTTGATTCTCTCTGCACAGCGGTCCAACAACGGGGTCAACTGATAGGGCAGCGCCACGGCAACACAGCGCAAGCACCACGCAGCCGCCAAACGTGCCGCCATGCTCGGGTGCAGAAGCACCGAGGACACGGTTTCAAGAAGTCCTAAGACACGAGGGCACAGAATAGGTTAAACAGTGGAAGGAAATTACAGAATAAACTGGCCACTGAAAGACAATGAATCTCCCGCTATATTTTACTTGTCTCACCGATAGACGGCTCCTGGATGAGCGGTGAAGCTGTGGCACTCAAGCTCTGAACTAAGCTGCCCAGCTCTTTTAGGGCGCACACCATGACGTGCTGACTGGCAGAGACATCAGCTGCCCCTGCCTTGTTCTCTCCACTGATGTCATTCACTACCGCCTCTGGAAAAACAGATTGGAAAGAAAAACAAGAGCAAAGGATTTAAAACAAACATATGACACACGAACATATGACAATATTTAGCATTTACTAACTTAAATTTCACATATTTAAAAGGTAGAAGTTGCAAGTTCAGAACGTGTGCAGCACTGATGGATAAAGTGGCTCAAAATCAATAAAAATTTGATTTAAAAAAACGAGAAGTCAAAAGTTTATTTTAATTTTCTGGTACAAATAATTAAAAATAACGTAGCACAACAAGATAATTGACCACATTATGCCATGCACTGCTGTCACACGTTAATCTGTAAAGTTCTTCAACTACAGAACTACTGTTTCACAGTATAAAGGAGCACACTTCTATTTGTGTAGACCAGGAACTCAGAGCTCTGAGGATTTCTTTCACGCAATAAATTCAAAGCAAGAAAGAATTATTAGATATGTTGCATCGAAGGATAAATGTGCCAAAATAATAGATGTGTCTCATGGTCATTTACCAAAAATGGAAATCCTCTGAGCTCTAAACAAGCAACAATCGAGACAGGCCCCACATTAGAGGGGAAAAAAAGTCAGTATGACTTAAGGAAGAGATTTAAAGCTGCTTCTTGATGATTTTGTTGCATAAACACAGAATCAACTGCAGGGGTCAAAGTTCAGCATTTGTCATAGTCTCATTTCAAGAAGTCGCACAGACTCAACTGGTCGAAAAATCTACAGCCACGCGTATATAGTGGACAACGAGGAGCCCTGGATCACGCCTTGAGAGACACCGACATTCAACGTCATTTTCAAATTCTGCCACAGAGTGTCGTTTTGACACGGCTTACATCCGTTTAAGGGTTGCAAAGCAAATCAGAGTAAGAATCATCCTTTCTGATGGGACAAAGGTGATTTTTTTTTTTTTTTTTAAATGATTGATGTGATGACGTAAAGCAGGAAAAAAAAATAATGGAAATGTGGTACAGCACACATGCAAATATTATGCCTTCATGTGTGAGGTGAAATTGCTTCTTTCTGTTTGTTTGAATTAAGTGGCACATGCAGTTTTTTCTGCTGGTATAAGCCAGATGTCAGCAGTCAGAAAATGTTTTGTTATCTGCTCCTCAGGATTAAAAAAAGGTGAATTCACAGGCAAAAAAAAAAATAAAAAGCCGTAAAGGTGATGCAATAATGCAAGCATGAGTTATTGATACGCTGAGCTGGCAATGGATAATGTTAATGACACTATGATGCTGCTTGTGGTTAAAAACAGATGTAAAGGAAGAGGAGAGTGATCCAAAGGACAGAAAGCAAAAGCACCAAAAAACATCTCAGCATGCAAACACAAGGAAGAAAAGAAAAGCCATCCCTGTTACACAACAAAAGCACAATCCATGCAAAAGTTTAAGAAGCTGAATGGAGTGTGAATTAAAGGTGATAATAATGGATGAGTACTTACTCTGTAATGCTCTGAACCGTGATATTTCCCCCCCATCCTCCTTACCCACAGCCCTCATTTGCTTGCTGATGGCTTGGCAGATTTCTTTGCCGGCTGCGATTTGCGCTTTCTCCCCAAGTAAGCCCCCCAGGGTGGCGCGGAGCATGAAGGAGACACAGCGGCGTGAGTATACAGCCTCAACGTGTGTCTGTGTGGCGCGGGGGTGAGACACTAGGTCCAGAACGTGGGACAGGAACGTGGCGAAGTTGCGCTCCAGCCACTGTCCACCAAGCGTTGTCACAAACACAACGTAAGCCTGAGGAGAATGAAGCAGCATTAAGCATAAGGTCGGGGAATTTAGACAACGCAGGCTCGGATTCTTGTCACTGTATGTCTGAGGTGTCACCTCACCTGCGTGACGCCCACCCGGACCTCCCTGCTGACAGAGCCTCCACCCTTCAACATCTCTCCTCCGCTTTTGAGGAAGCCAGATCCACCACGCAGAAAGCCTGTGGCCATCAGCTCCAGCACCTCCTCCAGAGTGGCGCGCTTCACATTCTGACGCATCACTGTTGGGGGAAAAAATTCAGTTTCAAGATCATAAAGAACAGAAAATGTGAGCTAGTCATTTTAATGCAGCTTAACTTCTAACACAAATCAACTTTAACCTACCAGCTGCTTGTTTTGGCATCAGAGCAGTGGCCATGACTGTCCCCAGCAGTTTGGCCACTGCTACCCGAACGCCATAGTTAGACCCCTCCAAGGATTTGAAACACAGAGTGGCCACGTTCTCCAATTCTGTGGTCCACATGAACACTGCCTCATTCTGCAGCTCCAATAGACACTGATCAGGGAAGGAGAACAAAGATGAAGAGCTCTCATTAATTACGAGTGAGGGAATACACAAAATATTACAGACACGCTGCAACTCTAATAATTTTATGCATGACAGATGACATACAGATGACATGAAGATACGTATTATTGCAGTATACAATGAACAGAACCTGTACCATATATAGCACAACTGATGACCTGTTTCTAAACAGGAAATCATCTTTCAAAATGAAGGGAGGAGATTTGCGCAATATATCTGCTCGATCAGCATGACACAGCAACGCTAGCTCAGTGTACTCAAACTGTGCCTGTGTCTCTGAAGACAAAAATAGATGGTAGCTTCGATAGAGATCACAAGAAATCATCCGGTGATTTTATTTTTATAACAGTAGGCAGAAATTGTATATATCTCCACATAGGCCTTAATGAATCAAACACATAAACACTTCTTATATCTGGAGCCAATTTAAAAGTTTGTAAAGGAATCCTGGCAAAGATGACAATTTGATAACAATTCAGACTTCAGTTTCTACTGTAAATGTGCTGTAGGTAATTTTTTTTTTTATGTTGCTGCATAAAGTGTTTTTCTGAGCCCGACCTTTGCCACCGCACAGCGCACGGCCATGGACCTGTCCGTGAGCAGAGAGCGGGCATTCTTGTAGATATCTCTGTGACTGGAAGCTGCAGCTCCACCCAGTCCACTGAGCACCTTCTGCAAGCTGAGAAGGATCTCTCCTCTGCCTTGGGACTAGATTAATAAAGTGACGGTGGAAATAAAGGGATTAAAATGGTTCTTGCACCAGCTTCTGAACAATAATAATAATACTCATTAAAACCATACCTCTGCACTCTTTAATGCCTTCAAAAGATTATTAATGGTGTCCGGAAAGGAGCTTCCCAGCATCCTGCCCATCTTCTCATAAAAAGCTCCAACACATGCCACAGCAGCACTGCAAGAAAAGCAACGACATTTAATTATAAATCTGCTAAAATTATTTGATAAACAGCAACATATGAAAATATAGAATTAATTATACATTCATTAGACTTCTCTCGAGAACATTAAGACTGGATTATATTTTATTGACAGCTGGTGATACTAACATAATAACCTGCATCACGAGTTACATTTAACCATCTCCAAGTGCAGTATCATCTATTCAGAAACTTGGCAAGGTTGCAAGGTGATCTTGCCCTCTTTATGTATAATCTGCAACAAGCAAGTATGAACGAATGATCAAATCAAATGTGGCAGGACACCTCTGATGCATCCACTACTAGAACACATTAATGCAAGAATCACAGCTTTAGATCTGCTTGCGTACACTTAATCCACCCTTTTAACCATGAAATGTCATTCTGCAGATTAATGTTTGGCTTAACTGCTAATACCCTTGAAAGTGGACCTATTGTATGTGTCAAAAAATTTTACAGAGCAAAGCTGAACGGCTCGTATCTTCATACAAATGTGTACCAGTTCAAACAGAATAATATTACGCAGCATCACAGTATTTATTTATAAATACACACTGAATGGGGGCTTACAGTTTTGTTGGCAGGTATGCAGGTGTGTCATCCTTGCTTTTGATGATGTCATTGCATTTATCCAGAGTCTGGAAAACAGTGAAGGTGTCGCCGATGCTGTAGAGGGTAGCGAGATTTTTGGCCAGCAGTTTTCTTGTTGGTGGTCCAGGGGCGCTGCTGATCAGTCCTGTCAGCTGTTCCACCAGCTTCTTCTGCTTCTCCTTCACATCCACCTGACATTTGAAGACAAAATAAAGTCACGGGGGCTGCTTCTAATGACATCCTATCAGGTAAGCTATGCCAGAATCTGAACTAGTCACCCTGTTTGCTGCCACGAGCACTTTATCCAAGAATCGAAGCCATTCGAAGATGAAGACAGGCCTCTTTGCCTCAGTGATCTGTGCCAAAGCATCTTCATTGAGCAGCAGACTGTGAGCCAGCTCCATGGTGAGGACCGTTGAACACAGAGCTGTACAGCCTCGTCTCTGTTACATTAAAGGGAAGTACCATGACATTAAATGTCCCTTCTGTCACATTTGCCTTTTCCTCCAACTAGACTGGCTAACATCTAGATAGCTTTTAACTCTACTATTGTCATTTACTGCCCATACAATGTATTTTAATAAACATATAGGTGCATTAAATATAAAGTAATAGATTTGTACGTTGTATAACGTGTTGCAAACTAATAATAACTAATAATTTGCTTTTCTGTGTTGACAGGTGCCAATCTCCAGCTGTTGATAGGCGAGCTGGTTAGCAACCTAAGCTAGCTACTTCCTACGAGGAACAAGCTATACTGTCGCTGAATATTCTCGTCCAAACATGACTCTGGTCCTTTTTTAAAACAATAAGCTCTTCAAAAACACCCCTGCAACAATATCTTCCTGATATATCGGACAAACACAGCCAAATTGTTCATCCTACCTGTTTCGATGACCCAGGATGAATGACGACGACTGTCGGCGGTGCCGCATCAAAGTTTGTCCGGTGTGAAACTAAACAAACATCTCACCATAATTAATATAATTAATAAAATACGTTAGAGTGTAATATTTTGTTTTAAATGTATGTCGGTTGATTTATTAACGCAACGTAAATACAAAATGTAACATAGGTAAAACTCAACGGAACGTTAGATTCAACTAGTACCTTGATGCTAGTCGGAATGCATATTTGAACGAACCAAACACCCGAGAAGTAAATACAACCCGTAAACGGAAAAATATTAAAGCAGTATAGCTGTCGTTTTCTGTATTTACTCTTCGCTACGCACGTTCATTATGTCTGATGAAGAAGAGGACTACATGTCTGATGCATTTCTAAGTAAAATGTAAGCGTTCTGGGAGGTTTCTTTTTGTATTCATATCTGAGGACGTCAACATTGAACTACGATGCCGTTTATTGTCGTGTAGTAGATTTTGAGAAAAAATTTTAAATCTTTTCTTTATTTTGTTCCTTCCGTTAGTCAAGATGTGAAACCAGGTGTCAGCATGGTGAGGCGAGAGAAAGAAGCAATGAAGAAGGAGTTAAAGCAAAAGGAGAAGAACATTATGAACCGCCAGAAGACCTACAAGGAGCAGGAGAAGGAGAGCCGAGAAACAGCTCTGCAGAGCTCCATTAGCAATGAGAACAAGGGATTTGCACTTCTGCAGAAAATGGGTTACAAAGCTGGCCAAGGCCTTGGGAAGGCAGGCACGTTTCTTGTTTATTAAAGTATCCTATTTTTAGTTGTTGTTGTTTTGAGTACTTATTTTGCTCTCTGTTACCTCTTCAGGTGTGGGAAGGGTTGATCCGATTCCACTTAACATCAAAACTGGTATGCAATAGATTTACTTCAAAGCATATTCGGTTGTGCTGTTCAGCTGATGATTCTTAGTGTTTATCCACTTTACTGTCTTTAATCAATCAAGACAGAGGGGGCATTGGAATGGAAGAGGCTAAGAAAAGAAAAGCAGAGGAGGAACTTGAACACTATCGACAGAAAGTACGAGCCAAACAACAGAATGAGACCAAATCTCTGGAAGATTTTAGGTGAGGCTCAGAGGCACCTTCGAGATTTACAATGACTCCTTCGAAGATACAAGTGTTTCATTGCTTTTATATGTGATGCTTTTCATTTCAGGTCAAGAGTAAGGACAGAACGAGAGGAGAGAAAGATTGAGGGAGACCTTAGGAGGAGTCAGCGATCTTGTGAGCAGCTTGACAGTCAGAAGGTTGGAAGGATTATGAATATAAAATAAAATAAAAAACATAACTTGAATATTCATTTTGCATCAGTAGAAAAACTGTAATAAGAATTTATTTATTGGTTAATCTTTTAACTGTGTTGTCTATTGTCCCAATTTTAGGGCGTAACTATCCCTAGGGAAGACTGGTACTGGCCTAAAGCAGATGCTGAAAACGAGGATGATGATCTTAAGGAAGAGGAGGAGGAGGAGGAAGAGGAGGAGGAGGAGGAGGAAGAGGAAATTGTTGAACTAACTGTTAGTTTTCAGATTATTTTACAATATCATGTATAGTCAGATTTTGCAGACATCTATGCATGGTATATGTTTTCATGTTGATGTGAAAACTTGTAATTGTTAATGATAAAGCTAATATACTGCATATGCTGCAATAAATGCATATGATAGGATGTCAGTGGTAAGTAATCCAGGCTAATATTTTTATCTCTGTTATCTCTGTGTTACAGTCCTTTGATAAACTGCAAATTTTGACGTCCTATTTGAGAGGAGTCCATTTTTACTGCATATGGTGTGGACCACCTATAATGGTAAGACTGATAACAACACGGCTCAAGTTTTATGGTTATTTATGGTTACATGTTCCGATATAATGTATATTTTTTTCATTTTTTTACAGATGAAGAGGACTTGTGCTCAAACTGTCCAGGGGATACGGCAGCAGACCATGAATGAACCTGATAATAAAAAAATAAATAAATGTGCAGTAGTTCCTCAGAGAAAAAGCTAGAGGTATATGTGTAAGTGAAAATATAAAAACAAAGCATTTTTGTATTTCATCAGATTTATAATCCTATGAGCGACAAAGACTAGGTACAAAAAGTCATCATTAGTGTTGATTTATTTATTGCTCCATTAGACTCTGCCGTCTAATTGTACAAAAAACATTGATGTTTAAGTTTGTGAGGGGATAACAAAGTCAGATATTTTGCTTTACAATTACAAATGTGGAGGAGATACTTGTTAATATTCATATTTTGAATATTTAAAGACATCTTGCTGTTTCAAAAGAAATTGCATACTAGCGTTTCCATTAAAGAGTTGTTTTTTTTAAATCTACGTTTACCATATTTTATTTCATCTTTAGTGACTTAGAAGAGTTTACTTTGGGTCACTTGGTAACAGTCATTACTTTTCTTATTGTCATTTTGTCTTTTTGCATGTGCTTAGCTGTAACTATATGGGTCATATAGTTACTCTTTCTTTTTCTCAAAAACACAACATTTATTCTAGATGGATTTATTCTGCGACTTGCTGGCTAGTTCCGTTTCCGTTTTGTTTTAATTATCGACTATATTTCCCCTGAGCCGTCGATGTTAGCATTACACAACTGCAGTTTCCGGAACTGCAGTAGTGTAATCCTAACATCGTCGTTTGTCAAGGTGAGGAACAGGTAGGTATTTTACCAAAGCGCAAGTAATTTACCGAAGCGAAGCCATATTAAAGCACATATTAGTTAAAAAAGGTGAACATATTTATTTATCGAGCTATGGTAACAGCTTCCATTGTTTTGTTTTTTTAAAATTAACTTTAATGAACATCCCTTTCCTGGCTCGTTCAGCACGTTTACAGAGAAAACGAAAGTTAGGCAGAGGTGAAAATAATCGGGAGAGAAACGGGAAAATATGTATTAATATAACTTAATTATGTTTTGAGACTATAGAGTAATTTAAGATGGAAACAGAAGACTTCGTAGCTGAACTGAACAAGCATGCACAGAGACAACGACTGGACCTGAAATATGAAGACGTTGGTTCTGAGGGCCCCGATCATATGAAAACGTGAGTTGGACCAATTATTGCAAAGTCATAAACGAAATGTGGGAAATGGAGACGTATGGGACCATAGCCTGTACAATAAAAAGAGAATGGGACCTTTTTTGACTGGGAAGATGGATTATCTGCTATATGTCATAGTAGTTCCACACAGGTTCCACTGCTACTGTAATCATTCTATCATTCATTGTAATTCATTGTCATTTCATCTTTCATTGTAATTGTACAATATGTCTGTGTTGATTTGTACATGTGACATCCATTGCACGTCTTACCGTCCTGGGAGAGGGATCCCTTCTCTGTGGCTCTCCCTGAGGTTTCTTCCACATTTTTTCCCTGTTAATAGGGTTTTTTGTGGGCAAGTTTTTCCTCACTCGAACCGAGGGTCTAAGGACAGAGGGTGTCACTCCCTGTACAGATTGTAAAGCCCTCTGAGGCAAAACATGTTTTGTGAATTTGGGCTATACAAATAAAATTTGATTTGATTTGATTTTGATTTTAGTTATTTATTAGTATTTATTATCAATCTGTTTGTACAACAATAAACAAAGGTTTGCGAAGTAGCAGAATGTTTACAGCATTAATAAGAAAAATGCCTACAATTGCAAGTTGCTTGGTTGGTGGAAGAATGCTGTCTGTTTTTAAGGGTGGCAAATCGGTATCACTGACTGTTGTGACTCAGATGCTGAAGATCGGCTTTTTCAATTGACATGGCTGCAAGACTGTGAAGTCTTTTACGACCAATTGTTTGATTATTATTCGTGCAATTATTATCATTATTATATACTGCTGATGATAATTATACGTGAATGAGCTTCTGTTTCCATGCGTAAAGTGACAAACACAGCGGATGCTCCAGAAGGAAGTCACCCCAAAGATATGGTAGAGAGAGAAAGTTCACACTGAACTCTATAAACAACCAGGACCTTCACAGTGCATTTCAGTTAACTAGCTAAGTAGCAGCGTTCTTTTACAGCTGGAATGTAACCAAAACAACAAAGGTTGTAGTCTGTAGTGTGTAAGCCAGGTTAATTACATGGGGCTTTCTGCTGTTAGCTGAGGGTTGAAGCTAACTAATTGTTACTACCAGCAGTGATGAATACTTACTTTCCAGAAAAACTGTCTTATATCCATTTGCGCATCCATCCATCCATTCATGTTCCACTAACGGTGTTCTGTTCGGGTCTGTGTGGATGCAAGTGCCGAGTCGCAAGCAAGGTCGCAGGGAAAACGTGACTGGATTTTCAGTAATGTGGGCGGTATGAACAAGCGTAATGGATCGGATAAGGGACTCTCTCTACCGTACACTACGAAGTGAAGGGAAACTGACAGATATATGATCACATTTATTTATTTATTTTAACAAATGTTACAAATGTTCAAACTGTATCCTTTAATATGTAAATGAATGAGAGTGAAATATTTCACTGTCCTCCCTGTTCTGTTTCTGTTGTTGTGATCTGTTGTTCTATTATTTTTGTGCACTACACTACACTATTGTTTTTTTTTAGGTCTAATCTTAAAATACAGCTATGTTTCAAATAGGAGAGGTCGTGTCTTTTTGCATTTAGGTTGACAGTCAGGTCTTAGTGGGATCACCAATAGACTTGTTCTGTCACAAGTCAAAAATAAAATAGATTAACTGTCTCATCTGTGTAACAAAGCTCTTGCGATTCATTTACAGATTCACCATAAGAGTCGTTCTGAATGATAAGGTCTATAAAGTTGGTGTGGGGAAGACCAAGAAGGAAGCCAAACAGAACGCAGCTAAAAATGCTTTGAGAGGCTTGTTGGAGGAATCATCTGAACCTGTAAGATAATTTCACTGCTTATTTTACTCTCTGACAGAAAATGCAGCCGAGGGTTCTTACTACTGCACCAGCTCGACTTACGACGTAAGTGTTGTCACTGATTATACTCTCATATTGTTGTGTTCTCAGGCTGGTGGTAAGACATGCAGGGACGCATCAAAGCAACAAAAAGAAGACTTGAATGTGTCCAATCTCTGGTGAGTACAAATAGAGGATAGAGGATAAAATAGAGGCCAAGTAATATTCTTCTTCACTATGAAACTCTATGTAAACTACTATTTAGCTTTAGCTCTGACTGGTTATTAAAACATTAAATTAATATATATTATGTCTTTGTTACTGCAGTGATCAGACAAAGAGCTTGGCTGTAAAAGAAAGCAGTTTTATGGACACAAATTTCATAGGACTTGTCAACCACTACTGTCAGAAAACAAGTCGCTTCCATTCATTTATTAAAGTGAGGAGAGATGGCCCAGCTCATAATCCTCGGTGAGTTTGACTGAACTTCTGTTATCTGAGTAGCCTTTGACAAACATCACTTACTTGTTACATGAGTGTAATGTGTACACATTTCCTCTTTGTCTCATGCAGATTTTTCTACAAATTAGTAATCGACAAAAAAGAATACCCTGTGGGTGAAGGTAAGACTGTGAAGGAAGCCCAACAACATGCAGCTCGGCTGGCCTGGTCTGCTCTTCAGGAACAGTCCGATTGGGACAGCGAGGTATTTTAATATGTTCCCATCCTTTTTACTGTCACATAACGACTAGAAGAATAAAGGATGATTTCTCTACACCAGGTTGTAGTTACTCCCTTGTTTAGAGTGCTGGCAACAGATGTTCCGCTGAGATGAAATAACTTCATCTCAAACTGTTTTTTCTTTGTGAACATTAGGTGTCCGTAAGGTCAACAGCATCAGAGGACGGTGAACCATCCTCAGTGGCAGCGTCATCATCTGCACTGTAAGGCATTTGCCGTTAGTAGGACAGTAGATTGTGGAGTTAAATATTATAGCTGTGAAACTATGTAAGCTCTACTGTGTATTGAAGCAGGTCTACTGGCATCTGTTGTTGCATTTCTCTAGGGTTTCCAGTGAGGCATCATCACAAAATGGGCCAAGGAGCACAAGTGATTCCATAGTATTCGCTGATTCATCAAATGCTTCCACGTCCCAGGTCTGTAGTAAATAAAGCCATAGTCTACACAATAGTTTTGTTTGAGTCTGTGCTGTCCAGAGCAGATGTTGAAGGGTGATCCCCACATTAGCTTCAGGACACCATGGTCCATTTTACAAATATGCTGTAAAATTTGTATATTTATTTTGTTGTACTATTTCTTTTTTCCACTCGTTCTTTTTCACTTGTATGCTTGAAGCAACACTGCTAAAGTGGTGCCTATATGAAACTGGGCAATAATACATTGAGGCCTGGGGGCTTGTTGGTAATTCATCTCTTTCTGCTTGGTCTACTTCATACAAGTCATTGGTATTAATCTCCAGAGCCTCTCTTATGGCACTTCCAGATTAGGCAGTGCCTTCTCAAACTCCCCTCTGGGCCATCATTCTTATCCTATCAATACTCAGTCCCTGAAAACTACTACTTAATCATCCACAGCAACTTGTAGAGTTCCTACAGCAAACGTAACAACGGAGACCACATTCACATTACAGCTGCTTTAGTCTCCTCTGTCATTCAGAGGTGCCTGTATACTGTCCAGCATGTTGATGTTATAGCCTCAGAAGCCTTTTGGTACACCTAGTTCATGACTGACCTCTTCCTCTTCCAGGCTGTAAATATTTCATTGCTGTTTGCTGGTACGGTATTGCTCTCAACAGAGTCAAAGACAACTGAACTTGAGGTCTCTGAGGGATGACAACAACTTTGGAACAATTGCCTTATTCATTTGAATTTGATTTTACGAAGAAAATCTTACCATATAATGATATAAAAGATCACACTACCTACAAAATCAAAGGCCTTTACCTTCTGACCTTGAAAAAGGGCAAATTCTTCGAACCAGGAGACGTTCCTTTTACATCTATGGTTTAATGTTACACAGCAATAATGAAAATGGTTGTTAGACTAACGTTGCACCCTGCTACCAAAGAGCTTCAGTCAAAATGTGGTACTGACGAAGCATCTCCTTTGTGTTTTCAGGATTATTTCCAATCAGCTGATACACCACCTAAGATGTCCACACCGTCAAGCACACCGTAAGACACTGACTGAGCACTATTATCATATCAACCAGTCAAAACAAAGCATGGAAAATGAAGTCATTAGTTCATTAGTCATTTGTTGTTTATTTTCATTAATAATTCATTTCTACAGACATTTTACATCGGTATTTGACTGCATAAAGTGCATCGGGAAAGGAGGCTGCGGTAAAGTTTTCAAGGCAAAACATAAACTGGAGGAGAGGTTTTATGCTGTAAAGATTGTCCACTACGAAGAGTAAGTCAAGTATTAAATGATGTTTAATTTTTTGACTGCAGTGTTTTTATGAACTAAAAAAAATATTCAGAGCAAAATAGGCTGAACATTCTGTTAACCCAGACATTTTCTGTTACTCTTGTGGATTAGAAAAGCTCGTCGAGAGGTGGCGGCATTGTCGGACTTCAGCCACTGCAACATCGTTCGATACCAGACCTGTTGGAAGGAGAACTCGGACTACCCGTGCGACTTTTCAATTGACAGTCACAGTACTTCACAGTAAGCCTCATCCTTTCTTTTACGCTGGTTATTGGCCTTTATCTTGCTGTTGTAGGTCTTCCAGTGATGGATCTGGAAAGTACCTCTACATTCAGATGGAGCTGTGTGACAAAACACTCAGAGAGTGGATAGAGGAGAAAAATACTCAGAACGTAAAGAAATCCCTGCACGATTCCAAGAGAAGAGAAGAAAGTCTGAACATTGCTCTGCAAATGTTCAGTGGCGTCGAGTACATTCACTCCAAGAAGCTCATCCACAGAGACCTGAAAGTGAGACAAAGTGGAGAAAAGGATTTTTAAAAACATATTATTAATTAGTCATGAAGAAGTGACGTTTGTTTATCTCTTTTCCATGGTTAGCCTGATAACATATTGTTTGGTCAAGATGGAAACTTGAAGATCGGAGACTTTGGGCTGGTCACTGCCGAGAACGATGGCGATTCTGAGAATGACAAGAGGACTTTGCACAAAGGAACCCCATCTTACATGGCTCCTGAGCAGGTGAGAGCATCTACACAGACATTAACTTCACATTCTTCTGCATAGTTAAATATTCAATTTATTGTGTCTGTGGTCATTTTAACAAGTGTCCATGTATTGTGTTCATTTATGAATGAAGGACCAGAGCAATTATGACCAAAAAGTGGACATCTATGCTTTGGGTCTGATTTATTTCGAACTCCTGTGGAACCTCTCTACAGGCCATGAACGGGCAAAAGTGAGTTATTCAAAGACACTTTCCAAAATTATGATATGTGCCTCAGTGTCGATAATCAGAAAATGTTTCCAATTAGTTTTAAAGTACCAGATAATTTATAAACATTTCCTCAAAACATGAGGCGAGTCAGTCATGCTCATCTGCACAGTTAAGTGGTGGCTTGTGTCTACAGATATTATTCAACTGACGACTGTATGAGTATCTCACAAGTAACCATTTTGCAGCTCTGTCTGTCAGGAAGTCCTGGACCTAGTTGCAAAGTGTAGCGCTCAGTCCAAGTGTTGTCAGTTTATGTACCAGGGTCTGTGGTGTGATGGTGCTAAAGGCTGATGATAAATTAACGAAGTGCAGGTGGATATAAGAGTCCTTGCTCTCTAAGTGGGTGTGGGCTGTGTGGACCACAGAAGATATGGCCTCCTCTGTGGATCGGTTCTGTATATGTACTGGTGCACAAGAGAGTGTATGAGCCATTCAGGTTTGTAGCCCTTCAGGGTATCATACCAGTATAAACACACCCCAGGTTGGTTTAGTCATGTCAACTGTGATGTTTTTGCCCCTGGTAGGAAAAGCACAACCTTCTTCCAGAACTGTTGTGAGAACAGGGCCATGAAATTCATGTTAAAAGCTACAATCACTGAAACAAGCTCTTTGGAACAAAGCCAAAACCAAGTCTCCTGGCCTGAAAAATGAAGCCAATAGGGAAATGCCAACAACTGTGGCATCAGTGAGGCACTACAGGCACACACTTACATTATCATATCGGGGGCATTAGGGGGCATTAAATGAACCACCCCAGGTCATCTCAGAGGGAAGTGAATGTGAACAAAGTGGAGAATGCTGTGCAACAACTTTCTGTAAATCTACTGATCCACACTCAAGTCTATCAAGTGGTAGAAAGCAACTGCAAACTGGTTTGACATCTGCCTATCAGACCAAAAAAAGTGGAACTTGCTGTAACCTTGTCATACTTTGCAGTGAGAACAAAACAAAGCAGGTCTATTGGAGAGTCTATTAATTCACACAAGTTATCTTTTCTCTTTTCTTCCTCTCATCAGATTTTGGAGGAAGCCAGAAATCAGAAGCTTCCTGAAACATTTTCTCAACATTTCCATGAGGAGGTAAATCAGTGTTTGTCTAATTTAGTATTTCCCTGGCTGACAGTCACTCATAATTGTGACTATTAGACACACAGTAGCAGACATAATGGATTCATAAAAATCTATTTTTTATTTTTTAGATATAATCTATCTAAAAATCTATCATTCAGGACATGTTTCCCTTTGGGAAAAAAGTCAGCTTGAGGAAAATACCGTTCAAGTGCCTCTTGCATTTCTGGATATTTATTTATGGAGATCATGCAAGCTGTTCATTGTCTTGTTACAGAACCAAATGATAAGGTCAATGCTGCATGTGAAACCAGAAGACCGACCAGAGGCAAGCAAACTAAGGATGGACCTGGAAGAGCGCAAACATTTACTTGCGGAGCTTAAAAATAGGCAAACTGTCTGATTGGCACAAGGAAATGATAAAACGGTTAGCGTTATAAGGGCGGCTGTTAATTCTGCCCTAGCTATCATAATCATAGACTGTGTTAATATTTATATAATGTCTTTACACCGATAATAATACTGTTTCATTCTTCTATTCTGGGAGTTCCTCTCCAATAACCTTGTGTTGTGTGAGATTCTGTGCACTGCTTGAATAAAGAGACACTGACTTTGAAGTTCGAGATCATTGCAGGAGTAGTCATTCCTTTTTTCACATCACATAAATTGGTCCTTTGAGCCGGATTAAAAGCCATGCACAGCATAACTAAAATCCGTATGTGTGGATTTAGAATAAGGCGTTCCATGGAAGGAGGAGGGACGGGCTGGTCAACAGGATCAAACGAAGGTGAAAAGTCTTTCTTGTTTCTTTAGTCAGCGATACAATAGGTACTGAGTTGTGTCAGACCTACTGAAAAGGGACCAAGGCGTCGGTTTTAGATGTTCCCTACTAAAAATATTCGTAGGATTCTAAGTTTAAACGTCAGCGGAGCATCAGCATGACTGAAAAACTGTTAATAATAAAGTTAATATTTTGGCATATGCTGCAATAAATGCAAATGATAGGATGTCAGTGGTGAGTAATCCAGGCTAATACTTTTATTATTTGTTTCTCTGTGTTACAGTCCTTTGATAAACTGCAAATTTTGACGTCCTATTTGAGAGGATTCCATTTTTACTGCATATGGTGTGGGACCCGCTATAGTGTTAGGACTGATGACAATGTCGCTCAAGTTTTATGGTTATTTATGGATACATGTTCTGATATAATGTATATTTTTTCATTTTTTACAGATGAAGTGGACTTGTGATCAAACTGTCCAGGGGATACGGCAGCAGACCATGAATGAACTTGATAATAAAAAAAATAAAAAAATGATGTGTAGTAGTTTCCAGTGAAAAGGCAGACACTGGAGGTATTATATGTTTAAGTGAAAATGTAAAAACAGCATTTTTGTATCTCATCATATTTATACTCCTATGAGCAGACTAGGTGAAAAAAAAGTCATCATTAGTGTTGATTTATTTATTGCTCCATTAGACTCTGCTTCTAGAAAAAAAGTTGCTGTTTAAGTTTGTCAGGGGATAACAATGTCAGATATTTTGCTTTGCAATTACAAATGTGGAGAAGATACATGTTAATATTCATATTTTGAAGATTTAAAAACATCTTGCTGTTTCAAGAGAAACTGCATACTAGCGTTTTCAATAAAGAGTTTGTTTTTTTAATCTACATTTGCCATATTTTATTTCATCTTCAATTTAGTGACTTAAAAGAGAACTATTTACTTTGTTAGTTAGTTGATAACTGTCATTACTTATCATCATTTTGCCTTTTTGCATGTGCTCAGCTTTACATTAATATGAGTCACAGTTTCTCAAAAAGGTAAAATGTATTCTAGATATTGAACCGCTATGTTAAAGGGACATCTGCTGGCTAGTTCCTCAATGTTTTGTTCTTATCATCAACTACATTTCCCATGAGTCTTAGCTAAAACGTCTCAGGAACTGCAATTGTGTAATGCACAGCCTCCCAACCCACAACCTAAGGCCAGCCCAAGAGGCTGTCACATTAACTTTATTGAACATCCTGGCTCGTTCAGGTTCAGCCCTTCAGACGTGTCATGACCGTCATGATGTCTGACCTTTACACCAGAGACGAAACTTAGGCAGAGGTGAAAACAGTCAGGAGGGAAACAAGACATTTTTATTATTATGATTTAACTTTGTTTAGAGACTATAGATTAATTTAAAATGGAAACGGAAAACTTTGTTGCTAAACTGAATGAGCATGCACAGAGAGAACGACTGGCCCTGAAATTTGAAGAGGTTGGATCTGATGGCCCTGATTGTATTAAAATGTGAGTTAGACCAATTCTTGCAA
This sequence comes from Planiliza haematocheilus, assembly GCA_005024645.1. NCBI lineage: Eukaryota > Metazoa > Chordata > Actinopteri > Mugiliformes > Mugilidae > Planiliza > Planiliza haematocheilus. Next base: position 4,238,115 of record SRSE01001339.1, on the reverse strand, counting down.
ATTCATGCTCGAAATGCTCGAAATGGAGACGTATGGGACCATAGCCTGTATAATGTAAAGAGAACATTGTATACAACATTGAACTCATGTAGCATTTATTTATTTAATGTGGGCAAACAGCAATAGTTTCACAATAAAGTAAGCCTCACACATAATAAAGTACATGACCTAGCAGCTCCGACACTGTTAGCACGCGTATTTGTGTTACAGTATTTGGTACCACAAATGTTGCACATTTACTGTACATGTACAAACTGTATCCGTTAATGTGTAAATGTATGAGAAAATCTCTGTTATTTTTGTGCACTACACTTACACTTCATGGTTTTAATCCTTGCCGTGTCATCTTAGAATTTCCCTTACATATTAACTTATATTGTTTTATAAGGTCTTATCTTAAAATACAGCTATGTTTCAAATAGGAGAGGTCTTGTCTTTTTGCATTTGGGCTGACTGTCAGGTCTTATAAGCCATCATAGACTTGTTCTGTCACAAGTCAAAACAAAAATAGATTGACTGTCTCATCTGTGTAACAAAGCTCTTGCGATTCATTTACAGATTCACCATGAGAGTCATTCTGAATGATAAGGTCTATGAAGCTGGTGTGGGTATGACCAAGAAGGAAGCCAAACAGAACGCAGCTAAAAATGCTTTGAGAGGCTTGTTGGAGGAATCATCTGAACCTGTAAGATAATTTCACTGCTTATTTTACTTTCTACACATGTGAACGTGTTGATGTACTGTTTGTTGTTTTATTGACAGACAGAAAATGCAGCCGATGCTTCTTACTACTTCACCAGTTCAATTGTCAGTGATTATACTCTCATATTGTTGTGTTCTCAGGCTGGAGATGAAACATGCAGAGACGCATCAAAACAACAAAAAGAAGACTTGAACGTGTCCAATCTCTGGTTAGCAAAAATAGAGGCCAAGCAATATTTGTTCTTCACTATGAAACTGTGTAAACTACTGTTTAGCTTTAGCTCTGACTGGTTATTAAAACATTTAATTCATATATATTATGTCTTTGTTACTGCAGTGATCAGACAAAGAGCTTGGCTGTAAAAGAAAGCAGTTTTATGGACACAAATTTCATAGGACTTGTCAACCAGTACTGTCAGAAAACAAATCACATCCCTACATTTACTGAAGAGAGGAGATGTGGCCCACCTCATAATCCTCAGTGAGTTTGACTGAACTTCAGTTATCTAAATAGATTCTGAAAAACATCACTTATTTGTTACGTGAGTGTAATCTTTTTTTCCATAAATTTAACACAGTTTTACACAATCCCTCTTTCCAGATTTTTCTACAAAGTAGTAATCAACCACGTGGGTCAAGGTAAGACTAAGAAGGCAGCCAAACAACATGCAGCTCAGCTGGCCTGGTCTGCTCTTCAGGAACAGCCCGTCTGGAACAGCAAGGTATTTTAATATGTTCTAATCCTTTCTATTGTCACATACAGACTAGAAGCACATTAAGCACATTTTGTGCACATTAAGGTCAACAGCATCAGAGGACAGTGAAAAAAAAACCACGTCCCTCTCACCCTCCTCGGGTGGTATCTGTGTCATCCTCAAGCTCGGGTCCTCTACCAGAGGCCTGGGAGTTTGAGGGTTCTGCGCAGTAGCTTAGCTGTTCCTAGGACTGAGCTCTTCTGGACTGAGGCTTCTGATATTGTTCCTGGGATCTGTTGGAGCCACTCCCCCAGTTTGAGGGTCACTGCCCTGGTTCTTGTAGCTAGGGTCTGTTCTTGTGCTGCCATGATCAGTGCCTCTGTGCTGTCTCTGAGTCCAGCCTTTTCCAGCCATTGGTAGGTCTTCTCCATATCAGCCACTTCTTCAATTTGGCAGTGGTACAGGCCATGTAGGGGCTTGTCCCTCCAGGTGATCTGCTCCTCTTCCTCTGCACTCTTATCGGATTTCTGTTGCCTGAGACATTCACTTAGCAGTTGGCCATCTTTCTGATGTACTCTTGGATTTTTGATGTTTCATCCTGGATAGTGGCCTTGATGCTCACTAGTCCTCGGCCTCCCTCTTTCCGCTTAGTGTATAGTTTCAGGGTGCTGGCTTTGGGGTGAAACCCTCTGTGCATGGTAAAGAGCTTTCTTGTCTTGATATGTGTGGCTTCTGTCTCTTCCTTTGGCCAGCTTATGATCCCAGCAGCATATTTGATGACTGGTAGTGCGTACATGTTAATGGCTTGGATCTTGTTCTTGCATTCAGCTGACTTTTCAGGACCTGCCTTACTCTCTGGTATTTGGTTGTGGTTGACTTCCTTGCGGCTTCCTCATGGTTTCCATTAGCCAGTGGGATGCCAAGGTACTTGTACCTGTCTTGGATATCACCTGTGTTGCCCTCTGGTAGGTCAATCCCTTCAGTTCTGATCATCTTGCCTCTTTTTGAGACAATCCGGCCACACTTGTCCAATCCAAATGACATCCCTATGTAATTTCTGTAGATCCTGGTGGTGGTGATCAGTGAGTCGCTTTCTCGCTCAGCACTTTTTGTGATGATCTGACTGAGGGAGTTTCATTCCTATGCAGAACACAAGTGGTGATAGCACATATCCTTGGTATATATGGTATAGTCATTTGATGCTGACTTGGGCAGTTGGTTTTGAGTTGGCCTCAAGGGTTGTCTTCCACATTCCCATCGAGTTCTGGATGAAGGCCCTTAGGTTCCTGTTGATCTTGTACAGTTCCAGACATTCCAGTATCCATGTGTGGGGCATTGAATTGTAAGCTTTCTTGTAGTCGATTCAGGTGCTGCACAGGTTGGCCTGTCTGCTCTTACAGTCTCGGGCGACTGCTCTATCACCACTAGCTGGTGGCTCCTCTGGTGTTGCTAGCAATTCCCTTCTGAGCCCCGCTCATGTATTGGGTTAAGTAAACCACACTGATTAGTGGTTTTCTTAAGGCTACATACCTGTTCTGTCCCAATCCTTTGAGCTCCCTTCACACTGTGTTGAAATGCTCTTACATTCACTATTAAACATAGCCCTGAGTTCACACTTAATACTGTATATTAATTTTGTTTTACGACTTTCATTAAGGATATAATCAGTTTCAGTGGAAAGAATCCAACAGTTAGTCAGAGTGAGAAAACAACACAACCAGTCAAGACAAGGTATGGAAAATTAAGTCATTAGTTCATTAGTCATTTGTTGTTTATTTTCATCAATAATTAATTTCTACAGGTTTACATCAGAATTTGACTGCATAGAGCGCCTTGGGAACGGAGCCTGTGGTTGTGTTTTCAAGGCAAAACATAAACTGGAGGATAGGTTTTATGCTGTAAAGATTGTCCACTACAAAGAGTAAGTCAAGTATTAAATGATGTTTAATTTTTTCCAATCAGTGCAGTGTCTTTATGAAATAAAAAGTTGATGAAGCGCAAAATAGGATGAAGGTTTTGTTAACCCAGACATTTTCTGTTACTCTTGTGGATTAGAAAAGCTCTTCGAGAGGTGGCGGCATTGTCAGACCTCAGCCACTGCAACATTGTTCGATACCACACGTGTTGGATGGATGTCTTGGGCTACCAGTGCGACTTTTCAGCTGACAGTTGCAGTACTTCACAGTAAGCCTCATCCTTTCTCTTACGCTACTTACTTTCTAAAACACAAGGGTTATTTCGCCATTTGCCTTTATTTTATCTTGATGTTCTAGGTCTTCCAGTGATGCATCTGCAAAGTTCCTCTACATTCAGATGGAGCTGTGTGACACCAAAACACTCAGAGTGTGGATAGACGAGAAAAATACTCAGAACGTAAAGAAATCCCCGCAAGATTCCAAGAGAAGAGAAGAAAGTCTGAACATTGCTCTGCAACTGTTCAGTGGTGTCGAGTACATTCACTCCAAGAAGCTCATCCACAGAGACCTGAAAGTGAGACAAAGTAAAAATATATTATTAATCAGTCATGAAGCCTCACATTTGTTTCTTTTCTTTTCCATGGTTAGCCTGCCAACATATTGTTTGGTCGAGATAGAAACGTGAAGATTGGAGACTTTGGGCTGGTCACTGCCGAGAACGACGGCGATGCTGAGAATGACGAGAGGACTGCGTACAAAGGAACCCCGTCTTACATGGCTCCTGAACAGGTGAGAGCAGCTACGCAGACATTAACTTCACATTCTTCTGCACAGTTAAATATTCAATTTATTGTGTCTGTGGACATTTTAACAAGTGTCCATGTATTGTGTTCATTTATGACATAAGAACAAGAGCACTTATGACCAAAAAGTGGACATCTATGCTTTGGGTCTGATTTATTTCGAACTCCTGTGGAACCTCTCTACAGGCCATGAACGGGCAACGGTGAGTTGTTCAAAGACACTTTCCAAAATGATGATATGTGCCTCAGCGTCACTTGTTAGAAATTGCTTCCAATTAGGTGTAGTGTACATTAAATGTACATCTGGACAGATAAGTTCAAGTATTCAAGGATTCTTTATTTTACATTACAACACATGCTGGTACATGGAAAGGAACAAAACTGGTTTCTCTGGTCCCGATTCAAGCCATAAGTAAAAAAAGAAAAGAAAAGAAAAAGTGTAAATATAGAAAAGATTAAATACAGAAAATAAAATTAGCCATATATTGTACAGTGTATAAATATAAAGTATGAAGTTAACTGTAATGGTCCTGTACCATTAAGGTAGTGTGCAAATGGAGTTAAAGTGACATGTGCCTTGTGTCTGAAGTTATTAATCAGGTGACTGAATTTATGAGTATGTCATAAGTCACCATTTTGCAACTCATTTAGGATTATGTCCATACAGTTTTAATATCTTGTGATCAGTGTGCTTCACACAAGTTAAAGGTTCTTTCTCTTTTCTTTCTTTTATCAGATTTGGAAGGAAGCCAGAAATCAGAAGCTTCCTGAAGCATTTTCTCAACATTTCCATGAAGAGGTAAATCAGTATTTGTTTACTGTAGTATTTCACTGACTGTCACTTGTAATGATGACCATTAGACACAGAGTTGCAGACATAATGGAAGCGTAAAAATATCTAATATTATTCAGGACATGTTACCTTTGGAGAAAAACTCAGCTTGAGGAAAATACGGTTCAAGTGCCACTTGCATTTCTGAATATTTACTTATGGAGATCATGCAGCTGTTCATTGTCTTGTTACAGAACCAAATGATAAGGTCAATGCTGCATGTGAAACCAGAAGACCGACCAGAGGCAAGCAAACTAAGGATGGACCTGGAAGAGTGCAAACATTTACTTGCAGAGCTTAAAAATAGACAAACTGTCTGATTGGCACAAGGAAATGGTAAAACGGTTAGCGTTATGAGGACGGCTGTTAATTCTGCCTTAACTGTCATAATCATAGACTGTGTTAATATTTATATAATGTCTTTATATAATATCTTTATACTCTCTATGTTCGTAATGTGTGCAAGTTCCTGTGGAATACATCATGACATTATTCACTCATAACATAATAAATAATCATGGTTTCGTTTGTTGCTGTGTCATATGGGCTTAGTAAACAGCTTATACGGTAATTATGCACGATTAAGTGCCTTGTTTTGTACAAAACCTATTAGTCCAAGGAGAGTGCAGGAGGCCTTGGTGCCATCTCAAGGAAAACACTCCCTCCTTCTGGAGAATAGGTAACATGTTTGATGATAGGCAGTATGATGTGTACTGAAGATAATCTACCATTGTGTATAAATACTTTTTCATTCTTCTGTTCTGGGAGCTCCTCTCCCATAACCTTGTGTTGTGTGAAATTCTGTGCACTGCTTGAATAAAGAGATTCGAGATCATTGCAATAGTGGTGATTCCTTTTTTCACCTTACATAAATTGGTCCTTTGAGCTGGATCCCTGCTGCCATTCTTGTCCTTCTCGCAACCTGGGAATGTGAATACCATGCACGGCATAACTAAAATTCTTCTGTGAATTCAGAATTCAGCATTCCACGGAAGGAAGAGGGACGGATTGGTCAATGGCATGAAATAAAGGTGAGAAGTAGGCTATGTTTCTTTAGTCAGCGATGAAATAGATTCAATAGAGTTTTTCTCTTCTCAGAAACAAAAAAAAAAGGTTATAAAACACCTAGAGTGAAGGCTTATCAACAGTACTGAGTTGTGTCAGAAATACTGAACCAATAAAGGGACATCTGCGATTTGCTTGCTTTTATTATCAACTACATTTCCCATGTGTCTTCGCGAAAACGTGTCGGAAGCTGTTGTTTACGGAAGCCAGAAAAACAAAAGTATTAAAGCACATATTGGTTAAAAAAATGAAGTAAGAATAGTTATTTACGGAGCTATTGTCTCGCTATGGTTCTCAACCGGTTTTAGTGTTTCAGACTTTTTTTTTAATTAATTAAAAGCGTTACGTGTCATGACCGTCATGACGTTTGACGTTTACAGCGAAAACGAAACTTACGGTGGAAACAGTCGGGAGGGAAATGGGAAAATTTGTATTAATAACAAAGTTGCACTTTGTAGTATAATTTTAAATATAATTTAACTATGTCTAGAGACTACACAGAAATTTAGGATGGAAACGGAAAACTACGTAGCTAAACTGAACGAGCATGCACAGAGACAACGACTGGTCCTGAAATTTGAGGAGGTTGGATCTGTTGGCCCCGATCACATTAAAACGTGAGTTGGACCAATTCTTGCAAATTCATGCTCGAACTTTCAATTCATGCTGAGCGACTGTGGCTCAGTAGGTAGAGCGGGTTGTCCACGAACCAGAGGGTTAGCGGTTCGATCCCCGGAATGTGCCACATGTCGAAGTGTCCTTGAGCAAACTGAAGGGAAGTAATAGACCATAGCCTGTGTAATGGGACCTTTTGTTGACTGGGAAGATAGCCTGCAGACGTTATACATTATTATCTGCTATGTATACTTTTGAAGACAACATGCAAAGATGCAAGACATGCCCAGAAATTTTACTTAAAGTAAAAGTAGACTCAATAGCCTTACCCCCTCATTGCTATGTACTTACCAATATAAATGTATTTACTAGCTCCGTGTTTGAAGGCGCCCATTGTTGACAGGACAGACATCATTTCTGTATGTATTTGAAGACATACAGTTGTACAGTGCTAATTTATTCTCTATATTTATACTTTTTATATTTATACGTGTCTTTTCTTACTGTGGCTTGAAAACGGGACCAGAGAAACCATTTTCGTTCCTTCATATGTACCAACATGTGTAGAAATGACAATAAAGAATCCTTGAATCCTTGAAATAAAATGTATTATTATTATTATTACTGTTGGATTAATATGCAAACATCATACATGTATCTGACTGAGGCAGAGCTGATTTGACTAGTTTTATATACAGGCAGGTGATTTACTTTACTGTATAACTTATTGTTGCGTCCTAACATATCATGATAGTAAGTACCTGCTGCTGTCATACAAATGCAGAAGAAAGTATATAATTTCCCTCTATCATTTCTAAATAATAATTCAGTACTCAGTTACTAGTCTTACTTTTCTAGCATGTTGTTTTCTCAAATCAATGAACTTTCTGTTGTTCTTCTGTTATTTTTGAGCAATACAATTACACGTCTTGATATTAATCCTTGTACTACTGTGTCACTTTAGAATTTCCCATACATATTAACTTGTGTTATATTGTTTTATAAGGTCTAATCTTAAAATATAGCTATGTTTCAAATATGAGAGGTCTTGTCTTTTTGCATTTGCTCAAAACAAAAGTCAAAACAAAAATAAAATAGATTGACTGTCTCATCTGTGTAACAAAGCTCTTGTGATTCATTTACAGATTCACCATAAGAGTCGTTCTGAATGATAAGGTCTATGAAGCTGGTGTGGGGAAGAACAAGAAGGAAGCCAGACAGAACGCAGCTAAAAATGCTTTGAGAGGCTTGTTGGAGGAATCATCTGAACCTGTAAGATAATTTCACTGCATTTTTTACTCTGTATACATGTGAACATGTTGATGTACTGTTTTTTTGACAGACAGAAAATAGAGGCCAAGCAGTATTCTTCTTCTTACTACTGCACTGGCTCGGCGTACAAGTGTTGTCAGTGATTATACTCTCATATTGTTGTGTTCTCAGGCTGGAGATGAGACATGCAGGGACGCATCAAAACAACAAAAAGAAGACTTGAACGTGTCCAATCTCTGGTGAGCAAAAATAGAGGCCAAACACTATTTGTTCTTCACTATGAAACTCTGTGTAAACTACTGTTTAGCTTTAGCTCTGACTGGTTATTAAAGCATTTAATTAATATATATTATGTCTTTGTTACTGCAGTGATCAGACAAAGAGCTTGACCGTAAAAGAAAGCAGTTTTATGGACACAAATTTCATAGGACTCGTCAACCACTACTGTCAGAAAACAAGTCGCTTCCCTACATTTACTGAAGACAGGAGATGTGGCCCACCTCATAATCCTCAGTGAGTTTGACTGAACTTCTGTTATCCGAATAGATTCTGTAAAGCATCATCCCTTACTCGTTAAGTCAGTTTAATCTTTACTCAATTCCTCTTTGTCTCATTCAGATTTTTCTACAAATTAGTAATCGACAAAAAGGAATACCCCGTGGGTGAAGGTAAAACTGTGAAGGAAGCCAAACAACATGCAGCTCAGCTGGCCTGGTCTGCTCTTCAGGAACAGTCAGACTGGGACAGCAAGGTATTTAATTGTTCCTGTTTTTCTGATATTAAATGTTTAGAGTGATTCCCACATTGACTCCAGGACACCGTAGTCCATTATAATAATAAAATGTGCTGTAAATTTGTATATTTATTTGGTTGTATTATTTCTTTTTTCCACTCTTCCCATAAGAGTGTGCTCACTTTTTTCACTTACACGTGTGAGGCAGCACTGCTAAAGTGGACACCTCTTTCTGCTTGGTTTACTTCATACAAGTCATTGGTATTAATCTTCAGAGCCTCTCTTATGGCACTTCCAGATTAGGTAGTGCCTTCTCAAACTCCCTTCCGGGCCACCATTCTTATCCTATAAATGCTTAAAGTACTACTTAATCATCCACAGCAACTTGTAGAGTTCCTACAGCAAACGTAACAACGGAGACCAAATTCACAGTTGCTGCTGCTTTAGTCTCCTCTGTCATTCAGAGGTGTGAATATTCAGATGTGCATGTATACTGTCCAGCATGTTGATGTTATAGCTTTAAAACCTGTATTTTGGTACACCTAGTTTTCTCACCAGATCACGACTGACCTCTTCTTCTTCCAAATGGAATGAGGCTGTAAATATGTCATTGCTGTTTGCTGGCACAGTATTGCTCTCAGCAGAGTAAACAACTGAACATGAGGTCTCTGAGGAAAACGATTTTACAAATGGTTGTCAAAGCTTTAAAACATTTTGGAACAACTGTATTGTTGATTTGAATTTGATGTTACCAATATATATATATAATGATATAAAAGATCACCACTACCAACAAAATTAAAGGCCTTTACCTTGTGACCTTGTAACAGGGCATGTCCTTTGTGTTTTCAGGTTACTTTCCGATCAGCTGATACACCGCTCAAGACGCCCACACCGTCAAGCACACCGTAAGACACTGACTGAGCACTATGACAAATGGTAACGTTTAATGTTGAGAGTATTCTCCTAATGTGGATTACTATATTCTCCAAGGGACTCCGGCCATGCAAAATCAAGCGTCCCAATATCTACAAGTGACTCACCACTTTTCACCAATTCATCAAAACCTCCACAAGATCAGGTCTGTTATTCTAATGTATGCACCTAACATTGCCATAACTCCTTGCAGAGGTGATGCCAAGTGGTTTTAATTTACATTTTAACTCATTAAGATCAAAGTTCACCACTAGAAAACATTGTAAAACCTAGAAAGTTGGATGGCTTTGTTGAATACAATGGGTGAATCACTTCATCTGCTTCTCTTCTTACCCTGCTGCACCCATCACTCTTCCATTGCCCCAGAGTCCAATCTTTATGCTCCCTAGCAAACTGAAGCCTTTTCTTTCCAGTTAGCCTCACTGATTAGTGGTTTTCTTAAGGCTACACAGCTGTTGAGTTCTCTTCAAATTGTACGTGTGTAAATGTTCTTACTTTCACTATTAAACACAGCCCTGAGTTCTACTGTTGTTTCTCTTCGATTTGATTTCATGAAATGTTTAAGTGATTGCCGATTGCCAGATATTTTCTTCTTCAAAGACGATGGTTAACGCAGTTTTAGTAGTTTCTTCAGTCTCCTTAGATGTTTTCTCTGCTTGATGCATGCCAATGATTTGACACTTTCGACATGGTTGTTTATTAAATCAGAAGTTAATCATTGCATCAGTTGGGGTTAAGTTGCCAACTAATAGATGCAGTAATTATCCAAAAGGATTCTCGTACATGTTTGCTTAGTTAAATCCAAGTGGCAACTTTTGTTTTCGCAGTATACAACAGGAATGGGTAGAGCAAATGGATATGATTGGAGAAAGAAGCCAGCGCAACTTTCGTATGTTGCATGTCAACTGTCACGTAGCAACAGGTCCCAGACGTCAGCTTGTTGCTACATGTCGCCATCTCCCACTGAAAACCCTGTGTAGCTTGTTGCCTGCTCATCATTTAGTTAGTCTCTGAACACCTCTTAATGAAATTACAGGCTTAGCATTGGGCTTTGAGCTCTTTAGATTACTAGGACGTTTAAGAGATTTTTTTTTACCCCCTGGTAATGATTTTTTTTCTGTACTTTCCATTATAAAGGTTCAAAGTCCTGACGTGAAGCCCAAAATAAAGTAAGCCGTCCTTTTAAACCCACCACATAATATTATCAATGTTATTGTTGATTATATTTTTGTTTGTTTCGTTTCGTAGACTTGCAGCAAATTTCAAAAATGCTCACAAAAGCAAAGAGGTAATTTAAGAACAGACCATGCAAGTTTATTTTGATGGTTCACGCTTAATACTGTATATTAACTTCTATGTTATGACTTTCAGGATATAATCAATTTCAGTGGCAAGAATTCAGCAGCCAGTCAGAGTGAGAAAAAAACAACACAACCAGTCAAGACAAGGTATGGAAAATTAAGTCTTTAGTTCATTAGTCATTTGTTGTTTATTTTCATTAATAATTAATTTCCACAGGTTTACATCAGAATTTGACTGCATAGAGCGCCTCGGGAACGGAGCCTTTGGTATGGTTTTGAGGGCAAAACATAAACTGGAGGAGAGGTTTTATGCTGTAAAGATTGTGCTCTGCAAAAAGTAAGTCAGGTATTATATTATGTTTCATTTTTTTCCAATCAGTGCAGTGTTTTTATGAAATAAAAAGTTGATTAAGTGCAAAATAGGATGATGGTTTTGTGAACCCAGACATTTTCTGTTACTCTTGTGGATTAGAAAAGCTCTTCGAGAGGTGGCGGCATTGTCAGACCTCAGCCACTGCAACATCGTTCGATACCACACGTGTTGGATGGATGACTTGGGCTACCAGTGCGACTTTTCAGCTGACAGTCGCAGTAGTTCACAGTAAGCCTCATCCTTTCTCTTACGCTACTTTCTAAAACACAAGGGTTATTTCACCATTTGCCTTTATCTTGCTTTTCTAGGTCTTCCAGTGATGCATCTCCAAAGTTCCTCTACATTCAGATGGAGCTGTGTGACACCAAAACACTCAGAGTGTGGATAGACGAGAAAAATACTCAGAACGTAAAGAAATCCCTGCGAGACTCCAAGAGAAGAGAAGAAAGTTTGAACATTGCTCTGCAAATGTTCAGTGGCGTCGAGTACATTCACTCCAAGAAGCTCATCCACAGAGACCTGAAAGTGAGACAAAGTGGAGAAAAGGATTTTTAAAAATATATTATTAATTAGTCATGAAGCTAATTCTCATTAACTGTCTATTTCATTTCCATGGTTAGCCTGCGAACATATTGTTTGGTCGAGATGGAAACGTGAAGATCGGAGACTTTGGGCTGGTCACTGCCGAGAACGACGGCGATTCTGAGAACTTGGTCGAGAGGACTGCGTACAAAGGAACCCCGTCTTACATGGCTCCTGAGCAGGTGAGAGCAGCTACACAGACATTAACTTCACATTCTTCTGCACAGTTAAATATTCAATTTATTGTGTCTGTGGACATTTTAACAAGTGTCCCTGTATTGTGTTCATTTATGACAGAAGAACAAGAGCACTTATGACCAAAAAGTGGACATCTATGCTTTGGGTCTGATTTATTTCGAACTCCTGTGGAACCTCTCTACAGGCCATGAACGGGCAACGGTGAGTTGTTCAAAGACACTTTCCAAAATGATGATATGTGCCTCAGCGCTGATTATTAGAAATTGCTTCCAATTAGTTTTAAAGATAAGTACCAGTAAATATATCAGATGCTAACGGGTACATATTTCCTTAAAACATGATGCGTCATAGTTAGCAAGGGTGGAGTTCTGTTTGTTTTAATACCTAAGCGTACCTATGACTCATGTACATCTGCACAGTTAAGTTGTGGCTTGTGTCTGAAGGTATTAGTCAGCTGACTGACTTTATGAATATCTCACCATTTTGTAACTCATTTAGGATCTTGTGATCGGCCAGACTATGATTTTTACACGGCAGACAACAAATCATATCATGCAAAATCCACTGTTTCATTGTTTTTATAACAAAAAGCATACCAAAAAGAAAGTGTCTGAATGAACGCTTCAGGTTTGTAGCCCTTTAGGGTATCACATGAGTATAAACACACCCCAGGTTGGTTCAGTCATTTCCATTGTAATGTTTTTGCCCCTGGAAAAGCCTCTTCCATAATGGTTGTCAGAACAGGGCCATGAAATTCGCATTTAAAACTACAAGCACTGAAACAAGCTCTTTGGAACAAAGCTAAAACCATGTGACAACCAATCCCCAGGTCTAAAAAAAATGAAGCCAACAGGGAAATGCCAACAGCTGTGGTTCCTCAATTGGCATCAGTGAGGCGTTCATAGTTTATTTCTCCATTCTTGACAAGTGGGTCACACATCTAAGGAGAAACTTCACAAACATTGTTCGATCTAATCTTAAACTACAGGCTCATACTACAGGCTTTGAAAATCCTACCTCAACAGATGTTACAGGACATTACTCACATTATCGCGTCAGATCAGCACTAAATGCACCACCACACGTCATCTCACATAGAAGTTGATGTAAACAAAGTGAAGAATGCTGTGCAACAACTTTCTGTAGATCTACTGATCCACACTCAAGTCTGTCAGGTGGTTCGAATGCATCTGCAGGTTGGTTTGACATCTGCCTATCAGACCAAAAAAAAGCAGAACTTGCTGTAACTTTGTAATACTATGCAGTGAGAACAAAACAAAGCACGTCTATTGATTTGCTTCACACAAGTTAAAGGTTCTCTTTTTTCTTTCTTTTATCAGATTTGGGAGGAGGCCAGAAATCAGAAGCTTCCTAAAGCATTTTCTCAACATTTCCATGAAGAGGTAAGTCAGTTTTTCTTTAATTTAGTGTATCACTGGCTGACAGTTACTCCTAATGATGACCATTAAACACAGAGTATCAGACATAATGGTTGCATAAAAATATCAAATGTTAGGAAGGACATGTTTTGAGAAAAAGTCAGTTTGAGGGAAATACCGTTCAAGTGCCGCTTGCATTTCTGGATATTTATTTATGGAGATCATGCAAGCTGTTCTTCGTCTTGTTACAGAACCAAATGATAAGGTCAATGCTGCATGTGAAACCAGAAGACCGACCGGATGCCAGCAAACTAAAGACGGACCTGGAAGAGTGCAAACATTTACTTGCAGAGCTTAAAAATAGGCAAACTGTCTGATTGACACAAGGAAATGGTAAAACGGTTAGCGTTACTAGCACGGCTGTTAATTCTGCCTCAGCTGTCATAACCACAGACTGTGTTAATATTTATATAATGTCTTTATGTAATAACTTAACACTGTCTATGGTCCTAATGTGTGGAAGTTCCTGAGTGCTGAGGAGAAAGCGGCTAAAATGAACTGAACTTTTTTAAAATTTTAGAAACAGTGAATACATCATGACATTCACTCAGAACATAATAAATCATGATCTTGTTTATTGCCGTGTTGTATAATTTATTCTTTGCCAGGCGGGTTTAAACAGATGCCACGTTGCACCTTTTAGTAAAGTGGGAAATAAAACAAGTACGGGTGGTGTCATTGTCATTTGTTACAGTTTGTACACACTTGTTCTCACGTTAAATTAGTCTAATCAGCTCAGAGTTTTGTGTCCTAGTCCAGGAATGAATGAATGAATGAATGACATCGGTTCACAATAGTTATGTTCAGATATCAGTATTTAGCATTTGTGAAATTGCATGGTATATGAGTACCTTTCAAGATCAAACTACCAAAACAATTTACACACAAGCAATGTGTGGAAAACTCAGCTCCTGTTGTAAATCTAGATTCAATATTCAAGCTTAAGACTACGGCAGAAGCAGTGGAGTCTTCCGTGGAAGAGTGAAGAAAACGGTGACTGCACCTGTCAGGTCAATGCAGCGCTAATGAATGTCAGAAGCCAGGAAGAGGTTTAAATCAAATCTTGGGTATGGTGGCCATACCTACGTTGAGGGCTTTTTCACCAGAAACTGTTCCACTCTGTTCATTATTAAAAAGTTCCTGGTAAAGAGCGACAAAGATAGCAGCTGCTTTTACTCCTTGTTGAACAACTTGCGACTGTGACTAGACAACAAGATAAACAACAAACCATGCAAGGACACAAAGTTTGTGAGCACATACAGTGCCAGAAAAGTGACAAGCAGTGGAGGTAAAGCAAATTCAAAACGTCACACTTAAAGTAAGATAGCCAAAATAATGGCCAGGTAGGGTTGACACCTCACTGGCAGGGCCTGCCGACCTGATTGCCTTCACCCTTCCCAGCATGGTGAACTTTTATTCATTTATTTATTTTAATACTTTTTTATGTGTGTGAAACGATTTTTTAACTATTTGACTCGAACCTGAAATGAATTAGATGCATATTTTTGAGTGTTATCAACACACGGAAAACTAATTATTATTCAACTATTGATTTTTGATACAAAATAATAAAATTAACAGAATAAACTAATATCTTTCTTAACAGAAACCTGTCCTGCTTACTATAAGACGGTATATATTAGTATAAAACAATAGAAAGCAGAACATTCCTCTTGTAATATTGCAATAAATAAAGGGCAAACAAAGTGTGAGGAAAAGTTTGCTTTGTTGTCTTCCGGTATCTTTTTCGCAGGCAACAGTACCTCGACCAATGAGATTGCTGTCAGCTCATTGGTCACAAAGCAGGAAACGGCCTGGGAATAAGTTTTTACCGTAAATATTCACATAAAGCGCCTCGTAATTCATTCGTTCCTTTGACATCTTACACACTTTTTCTTGATACTCACGGTATTACGGGACAGCGAGCGTCCCGTTTCAGCTCAATACGGGACGTATATTTTTGTTTCTAAATACGATTCCGCTTTTCAAGGGACGCTTGGCAACCTTATGGCCAGGTGAAGAGCAAAAATGTCCACAGTGAAGCATGAGGGTTAATTCAAAGCTTAATATCTGAGGTGGAAACAGACTGCGTACTTCCAGAAAGTTCCTGCAGTGCAAACATTGACTGTACTAGGTGCAAACATGGTCCTGTTTGACACAAACACCACCTTCGATGTGACAGCAGAATTATGATGACACGTTTGAGTTTCCCGGGAGCTGCATTTATTTATTTATTTATTTATTGTCGGTGCACTTCCAGTTTCGATTTTTCCGGTCCTTGCAAAACCACGCAGCTACTGTGAATGATGCGAAGGAATCGAAACTTAAAGGTACTATAGACAGATGAACCAAAAGAGATCGCGGACACAACGGTCCATGGCAGCATAGGAATGAGATGAGAGCATAAAGCGATATATGCCACTGTAATCTTTGAACCGTCGTGTCACACTTTCTGTAATTCGCTGAGTCACTGGAGATGGACTCTGGAAACTACGTCCCTAAACTGAACGAACATGCACAGAAACACCGACTTAAGCTGCATTACGAGGACCTGGGATCTGAGGGCCTGGAGCATAACAAACTGTAAGTTGATGTCATGTACCTCTGGTTATTGTGCACTTTTGATGAGATGTGTACGGAATGAAATGATGTTTCCTGATGTAAATCATTTGATGGCTAAATGACCACAGGGACACTCATAGCTCTAAGCCTCATCACACATGTAAATATCCTTATGGACCAAGATGGATTAGGTGTCCAAACTATAGTTGTGGATATTTGTTCATGTCTTTAAATAAAACCTACACCTGAGCTCAGACTGAAACGTTCCACTTTCAGCAGATCATTTGAATACAGTTAAATTTGTAACACACTGTCCTGCATAGTGAAGATTAAATACCCCTCAATCCTGCCACGCCCAGGCTGAAAATGGTAGTGTACAGATGAATGTTTTTTTTTTTTTTTTTTTTTTTTTTTTTTTTTTTGTAAGTTGACACGTATAATTTTTTTTTTTTTTCAAGTTGACTGTATAACCAGTTTAACAAAGCTCTGACTTCCTCTACAGATTCAGACAAAGGGCAGTCCTAGACGGTAAAGTCTATCCCATAGGTGTGGGCAAGTCCAAGAAGGATGCCAAGACTAATGCAGCCAAAAATGCCCTGCAGTGCCTGTTTGAGACTGAACCTCAGGACTCAGATGCCTTAGTAAGATAACTGTCCCTATTTGCTAAACTCAAGCATGTTAGAGAAAATATAATCCCATATAATGTCATATGTCTAAGTGATTAAGTGTATTAATATAATGTCTAATGTTTTAACAGACAGGAACTGCTGCAAAAGCTGCTGATGCAGTTCATCAGAATATCAACTACATATGCTGGCTTAATGAATATGGTCAGAGGAACAGGGTGACAATAAAGCCTGTGGAAGCAACAAGACCAGGACTGACCAATGCTATCCCGTAAGAGCCACATCCTTATTCTTTGCTATTCTTGTCAAAACAGGTGCTTAATAGGTGTTTCTATGATACTAGATGCTACAGCTTCATTGTCGGCGACAAGAGCTATCCCGAAGCCACTGGACTGACAAAAAGAGAAGCTAAGGAGAAAGCAGCCAAGCTGGTGTATGATGAGATACATGGCAATAAAACAGCAGAGGTAAGTGGTAAAGCGCACAATCGACTCTGTCTGGGTCATAGGCCTGAAATATACTCAGCAACAATCATCTCAGAGTTGCACTTTCTCCACTCTCAAGACTGCAGATGAAAAGAACACCCACGCGTCAGGTCAACAAAATGAGGAAGTACATCTAAATGTTTCTGATCTCCGGTAAGTGAATCACAACGGCAATACTTCATTTCGTTCTAGAGTCTTTGCCAACGTGAGGCCTTGCTTGTTTGTTACAGTGACAAGACAGGAAGACTGAGTATGAGCTTCAGAGAGAACAGCTTCACACAGACAAATTTCAAAGGAATCGTCAACCACTACTGTCAAGAAAAAAGACTGTCCCATACGTATATGGAAGCGAAGAAATGTGGCCCACCTCATAATCCCCAGTGAGTCTGACTAAATATCTGTTATCTGAAAGGATACTAAAATAACACAACTTCCCACTGACTTCCTTTTTGTCTCGTGCAGATTTTTCTACAAGTTAGTAATCGACAACAAAGAATACCCCATGGGTGAAGGAAAGACTGTGAAAGAAGCCCAACAACATGCAGCTCAGCTGGCCTGGTCTGCTCTTCAGGAACAGTCCGACTGGGACAGCGAGGTATTTTAATATGTTCCAATCCAGATTACACCAGGTTGTAGTTAGTCCCTTGTCTAGAGCACTGCCAACACATGAAATAACTTTATCTCAAACTGCTTTTTTTTTTTTTTTTTTTGTGCACATTAGGTGTCCTTAAGGTCAACAGCATCAGAGGACGGTGAATCATCCTCAGTGCCAGCGTCATCATCTTCACTGTAAGGCACTTGGCGTTAGTAGGACAGTAGATTGTAGAGTTAAATACTATACAGTATCTGTGAAACTGTATAAGCTCTAATGTGTATTGAAGCAGGTCTACTTACATCTGTTGTTGTATTTCTCTAGAGATTCCAGTGAGGTACCATCACAAAATGGGCCAAAGAGCACAAGTGACTCAATAATATTCGCTGATTCATCAAACGCTTCTAAGGCCCAGGTCTGTAGTATTCAAAGCAATAGTCTACACAATATTCACGTTCCAAGGCCAAGAAAGTTTTGTTTGGGTCTGTGCTGCCCAGAGCAGTTGTGACTAGGTGGATATACGTATATATTGCCCTGGACAGGACTATATATATATACGGCAACGCTATCTATAAGTCTCCCGTGTTATGATTTACCATACTTAACCAAAATCCATCCATCCATTATCTACAACTGCTTCTCCTGTAAAGGTTCGCAGACTCGTGGAGCCAGTCCAAGCTGTCCAGGGTCAGAGGCAGGATACACTCTGGACAGGACAATAAGTAGGGCTAACACAGACCAATGTAGAACCACGTGTTAACCTGGAAGGAATGAAAAATAATATAAACTCCATAGTTTATATTACACATGTACCCTCCACTCAGAAAGGCCCCAGTCGCCCCATGGATTAGAACCCAGAACCCTCTTGCTTTGGGGCATCAGTGCTAATCACCACACTACTGTGCTGCCCTTCAAACATAGGGCTTTTTTCTTGAAGCAGTTAGAGAAGATGACCGCTTTTCCTGTGAAGGGTCAGTGGGTGGCTGGGGCCTATCCCAGCTGTCATCTGGTGGTAGGCAGGGTACAATCTGGACAGGTTGTCAGTCCTTCGCAGAGCTGACACAGAGAAACAGACAACCTTCCACAGTGACATGTACATCTACGGCTAATTTAGAGTCACTAATTAACCTAACGAGGGAGAACATGCAAACTACACACAGAAAGGCCTGAGTTGGCCCGTGGATTTGAACCCGGAACCTTCTTGCTGTGAGACATCAGTGCACATAATTTACACATGTTTTTTTTTGCTTTTTTTAGGTCAAGTCAGCAGAGTCTGAATCTAACACATCAGCTTCAACATCGACTTCGGCGTTGTAAGTCTCTTTTATTACACAAATCACAAACCAGATCACAGAGCCTCAGTAAAAACAAAGTGGGCTACTAATATCTCTCTCTTTTTTTCTTTAAGATCAACAAGTACAAGTGACTCTCCCAAAGATCAGGTAAGTTATTCCACTCCAAACTGAGGATTCATTCCTGTATTTTCTTTGTGTAATAATCTAATTGCTGTAAATACTGTCCCATGCGTGGAGAGATGCTGCTGTGAAACACCTCATAATGTGTTTATTTTCTTAAGAACGCTGTCAGGAACAAGAACAGGGAGAACAACACAAGTGATGCGTCAACCCGGCAAATGTATGTTAAGTTATTCAGCTACCATGCTAGCATGTAGCCCGTTGTGTACATTACCTTTTACATTCATGACTAAGCGATTTTGTTAATTGTCTGCAGATTTAAATCCGACTTCGATTCCATAAAACGTCTTGGTGAAGGAGGCTTTGGTCGTGTTTTCAGTGCAAGACAAAAACTGGTGGACAAGTTTTATGCCGTGAAGATTGTCAGCGGCAATATGTAAGTAGAGTGTTGCCGTCCTCATCAGTGTAGCACAGTAACATTTCAGTGTATTACAGGATAGTCTGATAGTTTCATTCTTTGACCAGGAAAGCTCTGCGAGAGGTGAAGACATTATCAGAGCTGCTACACAGAAACATCGTTAGATACTACAACTGTTGGATGGAGGACTTTGACGAGTTTTCGCAGTGAGTGAACATCCTCATAAAATATTATTGTACTTATTTACAATGCAGGAATGTCATTTCACCGTTATTTTTCTTTCTTAGATCCATCAGTAGTTCACAGTCCCTCTTTATCCAAATGGAATTATGTAAGAGTACACTTCGAGACTGGATAGACGAGAGGAACAAAAATACTGTGCAAGACTCCAAGAGAAGAGAAGAAAGTCTGCCCATTGCTCAGCAAATAGTCAGTGGAGTTGAGTACATTCACTCCAAAAAGTTAATCCACAGGGACCTTAAGGTGAGTCTGGGGCTTTTAGGGATTACCAACTCTTTAATTATTGCTCCACTGTGTACTACTACTGTTTTTTTTACGACCATATACGATGGTTCACTTACCCATATAACTTTGGTGTCATTTGGTGTCAATCGGACAATATTTAGATCCGCGTATATTCATATATGACTGGGGCACCGGAACGCAGCTTCTATATAAAGCATTATCTGCCGCGAAAATTTTGTTATTATAGGCCACTCCCAGTATATGGTTATACACTGATCTAATTATCTCCTGAATGAGTGCAAATGGGTGAGCAAACGATAGTATTTTATGCTAGAAATAAGGTCTAGGTTGTAAAAAAAACAGTAATTTAAAGTGTGAGAGACACAGCATAAAAGGAGGAGCTAGGGCGGAGGTGGGTTGCAAAATGCCTTACTGAGAAACAGCAAGGGAAGACAGGCTAAAGGCTAAATTAAAATTTGCCAGTATGTTTAAGTGGAACTGTCAGCTTCCTATATTATACATTAACATCAAATGATGAGGTGGGACTAAGGTAGCACCAGGGCTGTTTGGGTGATGCTCTTGCTCCTCCTTGTTGCTTACCATTTTATGTTAAGCAAAATGAAATCTTGTCTATTTTTGGTCCTCTGGTAATTATTTGGCAACATCATAGCACACAGTTAGAATATAACCCACATGTTAATGGTCGTATTTTAAAGTCCTCTATTTACATTGGAAGCTCTATGTATTCAGATATCAGTATGGTGATAGAAATTCTTCTGTGTATGTACACCACTAATTGCTGCTCTTGCTTTTCCACGGTTAGCCGCTCAACATCATGTTCGGACAGGATGATGAAGTGAAGATTGGGGACTTCGGTCTGGTCACTACTGAGACTGATGACGAAGGTGGAGCGAGGGAGAGAACGAAAACAGGAACCAAATCCTACATGGCTCCTGAACAGGTGACATGGTTTGCCACTGTAACTATTTACTATACACCGACCAGGCATAACATTATGACCACCTTCCTAATATGGTCTAGGTCTGCCTAGTGCCTTCTGAGGGTGTCCTGCGGTGTCTGACAACAGAATGTTGTTAATGCGAGTATTTGGGTCATATGGGTTGAGGGGTGGTGTCTCTGTGGATCAGGCTTGTACCAGTGCATCCCACAGTTACTTGATCAGTTTGGAATCTAACAAGATGGTCATAATGTTATGTCTGATCCGTGTATGTCCACCATACTTCCCGATTTCATGATTGTTTCAGTGGTAGTTGCTTTGTTTACAGATTATTTTAAAGCTATATTGAATATGTAGTGACACGCAACTTAATTTACCTCATACGTTATTACAGAGGAGTGGCAACTATGGTCAAAAAGTGGACATGTTTGCTTTGGGGTTGATCTACTTTGAACTCCTTTGGAAAATCTCCACTTACCATGAAAGGAAGAAGGTGAGTCTCTTGTGGATTTAATCTTGCCTGGATTTATTTGCAGTGTTCGTTAAAACATACCACAGAAATATTAGTTTATTACAGTCAAACTAACATGCACTTCTGTCCTTACATTGCTGCTTAAATACAAGATTTGGGATGACGTCAGAAACCAGAAGTTCCCTCAGGAGTTTCCATTGGCCTTTTCCAAAGAGGTACATATTAACTACTATTTGATTTTCATTGATTGGGGAAGTGTCCAGACAAAGCGCATGTTTCATAAAAACTGTCAAGACTTTATTATAGTCTGTGAAGAGATCTCTTTTTCTTTTTCTTTTTCGGCAGGCCAAAATAATCAAGTCTCTTCTGTGTGAGAAGCCAGAGGACCGACCTGAAGCAAGCGCAGTGAAGCAGAAGCTGGAGAGGTTGACTCTGAAATTCAACACACAAGAAAACACGCGCAATGCAACAGTTTGAGTGTTACAAGAGAGAGCTCGTGGAAAGTCAATGTGCGCCCTCTGATGATAAGAGTTGACATACTATTATGTGACTTGTTTGAAAATGGTCAATGAACTGCACGTATGGACCACTGTAATTAAGGTACATTCCCACTAGGACGGGGTAGGAAACCAATCTAAAAATCATGATTTTCACAAGAAACTTTTACATCGGTTCCCTGGGTGGTGTATGTTGTGTATCCATAACTGTTGTCTGTCTGTTGCTGTCCTGAGGGCTTGATGTTAAATAGCTGTATTTTTGTGGTGCATACATGAGAGTGCATTGAAAAGTGTACCAGATCTGGCACAAATGAAAGACGCTTTCCCAACAGTTTTAACTTTTTCCTAATGAGATGTTGTTTGTTAACATTTCTTCATCCCATTAACTGTAATCATCATACACAATAATGGGAGAGGTTCACCAGCACTGTATTCAGACCATGCTGCTTACCCTGCAATATATTTGAGTGTGTAACACAGAGTGGATAAATGTATGTTTAATTCTTAAAAAACTTAAGAAATAAAGGCCTGTAAAACAGGTTTGAAAGACATCATTCCATGCTTATTGTGAGTTCTTAAATAGTAAATGTCCAGCTGAGTGGTCGTCATGTCTGATGGAGCATCTTCAAGATTACTATGACTACATTCATTCACACCAGACAGGAATAAATGCAAAATGTTAAAGAGTTCCAGCTCATAGGGAAATTAATTGGAATAAAATGCTTGCAGTACAACAGGAAGGTACTGTGGAAATGTAATTTAGCAAAGCACTAGCAAAGGAAACGATAATCAGAAAAAGTATGAAAAACACATCAGAATGGCAGTCTTGAAGATCTGTGTTGTTATTTTTGTCAGTTTATATGGCAGCAAGCTTGAAATTGCAAAAGTGAGTTTTGAACTTCATTTTCCTCCAAAACAAGACAGTTACAACTACATTTGAAATCCAAACACAACTGCTTACACCAGGGGTATCAAACAATCAACATTTTAGTTCAGGGGACACATACAGCCCAATTTGAAATCAAGCGGGCCGGACCAGTAAGATAATGGGCACATTGCTGTCTACTGTTTAGTCCTGAGTCTCAGTGTTGTGTTCTGTCCACTTCTCTTACTAAAACAAATTGCCGAAAAGTAGTAATTAACTCCTCGAAGGATCAGGGTTAGCATGAGTCCCTCGTCCCCTTTTAGGGTCCTCTGGAAACATTTTCGCTGTGTAAATTTGCAGCGCGTTTTGTTGATGTTGCAAGTCTATTTGCACGAAGTTGCAGTGCGTTGAGCTCTCTCGGCTACCGTAGCTTCGACTTCCAGGAGGAAGTCGTAAGCTTCGTCCCCTTCGTCACTTGCAGTGATAGGCCCGTTCAGTGTGGGGGAATTTTAAACCTCTGATCGTGCAGTATGAGCACTTGTTACACTTACACATAATATCTATACGCTGTAGAGGAGACAATAGCAAACGGAAATGGGAAGGAAAAAGTATATAGCAAAACTAAATGAGTATGCACGGAGAAAAGGCTTGGAGCTGAAATTTGAGCTTGTCTCGCGGAGATGTGAAGGCCAAAGGTGAGTTAAATCCACCGTGTGGTCGCTTGCCTTTGATCAGTCCTTACATGTCGGTGCAGAAACGAAACTACTTGAAACCACTATCGAGTTATTATGTTCAAACGTGTATTCCACGTGAAGCCTGTGTCGCCGCAGCAATGTTTCGTGTTAGCGGTAGTACACTGCAGTGATGTTAGTTTTAAGTTGGATATTCGACAGACATTCGTTCTGGGTAAACCTGACTCCAAGCAAGCCACTCCAACATTTCAATTGCACCCGTACTACAGATTGTACGGTAAACGCTAGGGCTGGACGATATATCGTTGTCGTATCTATATCTCAATATGAACATTAAAGATATTAATATCGAAAAAGCAACGATATAAACTATATAGACCAATGACAACCACCTCGGGGAATTTAAAAAGAAAGAAAGTAAAGTGAGCGTGGAAGATAATACGGCCGGTGGCGGTGCAGAATAGAAGGTGACAATTTTTCAGGACTCCCGCTGGTCACGGTTAATTTAAGACCAGTTGAAAATTTGCAAGAATTTACATTTTGCACTGTTGGATCTTAAGAAGGTTCTAAGTAGTACTTCAAAATGCAAAAAGAAGAAATGGGAGTGAGTTAAAAAAAAAATTATCTAAGCAATTTATTGCAAACAACCATTAAACTGAAATAGGCTGTTCATCAGCTGATCAAAACTTTAAGACCACATCTCAAAACCCAAAGCCCCTAAAACAGAAATAAAAAATTCAAAAAACGACTCAGTAATGAGTAGCTGCGCCATTCGTGTTAATCACCTCAAAATTCGTTTCGGCATGCTTGAGGCTAGTGTTTCCAGGTACACGTGTATCCCATGCATGTTTCCAGCTGTTTCTCCATCTCTGCAATTTTCAAATTGATTGTTTAGGATTAATATATAAGGACCACATCCAGGAAGGATTAACTGAGGAGGTTTAGACATATAGTATGACTTGTCTCGTCTTAAGTGAAATTTGACAAGTTCAGATCTTTTCCATTTGTTTCAGTACAAAGAAGTACAAGTAATCAAGAAGAATGTTTACATTTAATAAAGTATCCTTTTAAAAATGAAATTTCTTAGTAAAAAATTATTGCTATTCCTAATTTGTCCACTGTTTTAGTCAAAGCATTGGACAGAGCATAACCTAAGACCCAAAACCAAACAGAAGGCAGCAATGTCCCAAAATTGATCTTATTTTTCTTGAGTCTTTTATGTACTTTTCACACTTTGCAAATTCATACTGTGGGCCAATTTAGCTCCCCTTGGTGGGCCAGTTTGACAAACAGGTTTGACAACCCTGCTCCAAAGGGTTACATGGGGTCTGGAGCCCATTCCAGCTATTGTTAAGTGAGAGACAAGTTGCCAAACAATCACAGGGGCAGATATGTACAGTACATCCATAATGGTAATGAAAAGTTTTACATTTCTTCATCAGAGTAATTAAGGGGGCTGTGATCGGTGGTCAAGAAAATCCCATTGGTGTGGGCGAGAAAGCAGCGGTAAGATTTGTCTCTACTAAAGTGGTGCAACTGTGGCCATAAACAAAACATGTTTCATTAAATGTTTCTCCTTTGTTACTGAATGATAAAGTGTGTTTTTATTTTTTCATTTTAGAAAGAAAATGTTGCAGAAAATGCAGAAAATCCTCCTGCAAAGGTTGATCGGAAAAGAGTCAGAGCCAAACTGCAATATGGCAAGACATGTGGCCGCAAAACTACAGAGGTACAGGATGTATGTCAGAGCAGAGTCTGTCCTGGTTTAACTGAAACACTGGACAATACACATTTAGAGGGTTTAAGAATATCACCTAAAAGCTTTCAATGTTTTTTTCAGGATGCATCGGCCAGGCCTTCTAAACCACGAAAACCACTGTAAGGAAATGACATTTGGTAGAGTTGGAGTTGTCAAATAGTTTTACTCATGTCTCACTTTGTGTTTTCTCAGGGATATCTGTAATGACAAATTAAACCGCATGGTAGTGACTTCTGATTCACCGAGCAAACCCAAAGTTCAGGTCAGTTATTACCATTTTATTGTTTACTCCATGCCTTTAAAAAAAAAACATTTTGCGTCAAGCACTTAGAGGCACTTCTGTGTATGAAAATGTGTTATACAAATGAAACTGTTCTGCCTTTCAAGACTACGAATAATTAAATTAAATTTAGGCCTCATGAGGATGATGAGTTCATATCTGAGTCAAAACAATTTAACCTTCCAAATAAAATGTGAAATAGTCATATATGAGTCAAGTATTTCTGTCTCGTGGATCCACAGCAAATACTGGGAATTAATCTTTGAATAAGAGGGCATGGAACAAGAATTGCGTGGAACATTTGTTTGATTCAAACGATTCTCCTCTGTATAAGAGATACAGTGTCGAATTTTAAAGGAATATTGTAAGGAATTCTTTAGCACAATGGAAAACAATACGTTTGGCCATCTACTGTCTATTAACCTTCATTTTACCTCCACAACATTTCTCTTTCATATCATATATTTATTGTGATTTATAAAGCAACAAATTCCTCATGAGAAAACCAAAAGATGGTAAATGCCATTCAGAGATACTCGTTTATGGGGAAACTGCAGTTTGCAACAGCATGCAGAAGGGGCAGAATAAATAAATAAGAGTAAAAAGAGTAGCATATAAAAGATAAATAATGAAATAGAAGTTATTCAGCCATTACTCCCGTTTTGGTAAACAATTCAAAGGAATCTCTTCAGAGTTGACTGAAGAACTGATTAGAATTGATGGTCAAAGTCACTGTTACCTTAAAGAATGTTAAGTCATTAAGTTAAGTCAATTTATATACAGAAAGCAACAACATCTTAGTGCTCTGTACATTCACCTTTTATTAAATTCCCTCCAAATCTAAACTGCATGTGTTATGTGATTCTTGACAGACTTACGTTGGAGCGTAACTCCAACTTAAGTTGTTGGTTGTTTCAGTATTTTAAGCTCGATATGATGATTAATTGTTTTTTCACTAAGGTTATAAAGTGTCCTAAAGAGATGGATCCAGGAAATGGTCCCCATGAGGAGACCAATTCAGAAAGGTATGGAAAACAAAAATATCTGCCTTATAATCATGTTACATTAGTTATGTTTTTTAAATTTGGTAATTTAATGAGTCTTCTATGTAATTTTCACACTTTGCAAATTCATGTTGTGGGCCAGATTAGACTCTCTAGTGGGCTGGTTTTGGCCCACAGGTTTGACTACCCTGCTCTAGAGGGTCACATGGGGGCTGGAGCCCATCCCAGCTATTGTTAGGCGAGAGATGGAGTACGCCCTGAACAAGTCGCCAAACCATCACAGGCTCAGATGCGTACGGTACATCCATAATGATGATGAAAAGTTTTACATTTCTTCATCAGAGTAATTATGAGGGCCGTGATCAGTGGTCAAGAATATCCTGTTGGTGTGGGCAAGAATGCGTGGGAAGCCAGGCAGAATGCAGCTAAATATGCCCTGAGAATGTTGGATGGCATGGAAAATCAAGGACCGGTGGTAAGATTTGTCTCCACTAAAGAGCTGTGGCCCTAAACAAAGAATGTTTCATTAAATGTTTCTCATTTTTGTCCTGAATGATTAAAATGTGGTTTTATTTTTTTTCCTTTTAGAAAGAAAATGTTGCAGAAAATCCTCCTGAAAAGGTTCATCAGAAAAGGGTCACAGCCAACGAGACATGTGGCCGCAAAACTACAGAGGTACAGGATGTCAGAGCAGAGTCTGTCCTGGTTTAACTGAAACACTGAACAATACACATTTGGAGGGTTTAAGAATATCACCTGAAAGCTTTCAATGTGTGTTTCAGGTTATGGTGTCTTCTGATGATGGTGCATCAGCCAGGCCTTCCAAACCACAAACTGCACTGTAAGGAAATGACATTTGGTAGAGTCGTAATTACCATATAGTTTTACTCATGTTTCACTTTGTGTTTTCTCAGGGATATCTGTAATGACAAATTAAACTACATGGTAGTAACTACTGATTCACCGAGCAAACCCAAAGTTCAGGTCA
Source organism: Planiliza haematocheilus (assembly GCA_005024645.1). Classification (NCBI taxonomy): domain Eukaryota; kingdom Metazoa; phylum Chordata; class Actinopteri; order Mugiliformes; family Mugilidae; genus Planiliza; species Planiliza haematocheilus. The sequence goes on along the minus strand of SRSE01001339.1, from coordinate 4,210,575 downwards.
GTTATTACCATTTTATTGTTTACTCTGTGCCTTTTAAGATCCATTTTGTGTCAAGCATTTAGAGGTACTTCTGTGTATGAAGACGTGTTATATAAATGAGACTGTTCAGCCTTTCAAGACTGTGAATAATTAAATTCAATTTAGGCCTCAAAAGAGACTGATGAGTTCATATCCGAGTCAAAACGTAGAATTTAACCCTCCCAACAAAATAATGGGAATTAATCTTAAAATAAGAGGGCCTGGCACGTTTAATTCAAACGATTCTCCTCTGTATAAAAGACATGGCGTCATTTTTCAAAGGAATATTGTAAAGAATTCTTTAGAACAATAAGAAATAATACTTTTGGCCATCTACTGTCTATTAACCTTTGATTTACCGCCACAATATTTCAGGAAATTTAATATGGGTTTATGTATTCTTTTATATCATATATTTAAAATTATTTAAAAGCAACACAATCCTCATGAGAAGCTTAAAAAACAGTAAGTGCCACTAAACTGATGTGTTATGTGATTCTTGACAGACTTACGTGGGTGTAAACTGCGACTTAAGTTCTTGGTTGTTTCAGTCTTTTAGCTCTATATGATGATTCATTTTTTTTCATTAAGGATATAAAGCGTCCTAAAGAAATGGATCCAGGAAACCATCCCCGTGAGGAGACCAATTCAGAAAAGTATGGGGGAAAAAAATATCTGCAGTATAATCATGTTATAGTATTTTTTGTTTGTTTGTTTGTTTGGACTTTGAATATTAAAATTCAGTTTTCAATAACAAATACATTTTGTTCATCAGTAACAAATCAAGATTTGACTGGCTAGAAACCCTCGGCAAAGGAGGTTATGGTCAAGTTGTCAAGGTGATGGATAAAAAGTTGAAGAAATATTATGCTATGAAGATTGTTCCCTACAAAGAGTAAGTCAAACGTTCATTCATATTTTTCAGTTTATTAATTATAGATGAGAAATACAACTGAAAGTGTCCACTTGTCTATTTTCTTGCCCAGAAACGCTCTACGAGAGGTGAAGGCCTTGTCAGACTTCAACCACTGCAACATTGTTCGATACTACAACTGGTTTATAGAGGATTCAGTAGTCCAGTCAGACAGTACAGATGACAGCTCGGGCACTTCTCAGTAAGTCTCATCACTTCTTAAATACCTCATTTACTAGTGGTTCATGTTCTCCTCTTTGTTCGTCTTTTAGGTCCTCTGGTGGTGCATCTGTAAAGTACCTCTATATTCAGATGGAGTTATGTAATACCAAAACACTTAGAGAGTGGATAGACAAGAAGAATATGAAGGAATCACCCAAAGACTCCAAGCGAAGAGAAGAAAGTCTGAACATTATCCTGCAAATTCTCAGCGGAGTCGAATACATTCACTCCAAGAAGTTCATCCACAGAGACCTGAAGGTGAGACGAAATGGATAATACTGGCCCGTGTGTCTACAGGCTATGATCAAAGAAACAACATACATTTTGACCCCCAATGATGTCTTAAATCCTCTTAGTGGAAACCATAGATGTGTTTATTATTTTACTCTTGTTAAAGGAGAAGTCTTATTTTTAAGCTTGCTGTGGTTCATTGTTATACCGGCTAACTGTGAGCTTACAGACACATGAGTGTGGTTCTGGGACCAGATAGACTGCCTGGAATTATCTAAGCAAATAGGTATGAGCCTCCTGTTGGTTACTGCATGGATGATTATCTTTCAGCTGTCAACAAGTTATTTATTTTATCTGGGGTTGCTGCAGTTGTTCAAGTCTAGGTTCAGCAACATTATGCGTCCAAAGAATGAGGTCAGCTGACTACCTGAATATACTGAATGAAAACCAGGTTATTCCAATGGATTTCTACCCTGATGGCACAGGCATATTCCAAGATTTATGGGGTTCGGGGAACATTAGACATCATTTTCACACATCGATTGGCCACCACAGAGTCCACACCTTAACCCCACTGAGAGTCTTTGAGATGTGCTGGAGAAGGCTTTGTGCAGTGGTCAAACTCTCAATAATCAATACAAGATCTTGGTGAAAAATGAATGCTACACTGGATGGAAATAAATCTTGTGACATTGCAGAAGCTTATCAAAACAATGCCACAGTAAATGTGTGCTGTAATCAAAGCTAAAGGAGGTCCAACGTAATATTATGTGAAAATTTTTTTTGGCCAGACAGTGTACATACGGATCAACAAAAGGAAGGGAGGTGACAGTATGTGTATGCTGCTGTAATCCAACAAATAGGATAAAACAGTTAATGAGGAATGACATTTGATATCCAAAAGGGTCATTGTCAGCACATAATCTTCTGAACAAGCAGTCTAATTAAATTCCTGTCCTATGGGATATGAATGTGAGCCAAATCCTGACTGGTTGGTTACTACATGGTCATGAAGCCAGGTGTATGTCTGTTTCGTCTGGTTAGCCGACCAACATCATGTTCGACCGGGATGGAAAAGTGAAGATCGGAGACTTTGGTCTGGTGACTTCTGAGAATGATGAGGATGGGAACCAGATCGAGAGAACAGCGCGCAGAGGAACTCCAAGTTACATGGCTCCTGAGCAGGTCAGATTTATACAGTGCCACTTTCTACAAACAAATGAAACAGAAATATTGTGCTTTTGTGTTGGTTATTATTTGCTGTATTTTTATTTTATATCAGAGGAGCAAGAGGACTTACGACAGAAAGGTTGATATATATCCTTTGGGGCTGATCTACTTTGAGCTTCTTTGGAAAATCTCCACTTGTCATGAAAAATTTGCGGTAAGTTGCTCGGTGATAATCCAAACCTACAGAAAGTGCTTTATAAAAAGTAAACAAGAATTACTAATAATATCCCTGCATGAATTTTAGATGTGGGACGACATCAGAAGACAACAACTTCCCAAAAGTTTTGCAAACAACTTCATTGAAGAGGTGCGTCACCATTTTGTCAACGTGTTAACGGATAGTTTTACTAGCAGAGGAGGCAGGAGACATACAGTTGAAACCAGATGTTTACATACATTGTGTTAAAAGACAAACATTTTTTAGTTAAATCAGACCTCCTGTTTTAGGTCAGTTAGGATTACCAAAATTATTTCTATTTCCTACATGCCACAATAATGAGAGAATTTCTTTGAGGATTTTTTTTTTTTTTATTACTTTCTTCAAAGTCAGAAGTTTACATACACAAAGTTAATGTCTTTATTAAACAATGAAGAAAAGCCAGAAAGTAAGAAAAAAAGTCAGAAGTTTACATACATTTCCTTAGTATTTGGTAGCATTGCCTTTAAATTGTATGACTTGGGTCAAACCTTTTGGGTATCCTTCCTCAAGCTTCTCGCAATAGTCTGCTGGAATTCTGATCCATTCCTCCTGACAGAACTTGTGTAACTGAGTCAGGGTTGTGGGCCACCTCACTCACACACTCCTTTTAATAATAATAATAATAATAATAATACATTTTATTTATAGGCGCCTTTCAAAACACCCAAGGTCACCGTACAGGTAAAACAAGGTTTAAGATACATATCAGACATCAAAAGACATCTTTTCAGATCTGCCCACAAATTCTATTCTATGGTATTGAGATTGGGCCTTTGTGATGGTCACTCCAAAGCATTGATTTTGTTTTCCTTAAGCCACTTTGTAACTATTTTGGCAGTATGCTTAGGGCCATTGTCCATTTGGAAGACCCATTTGCTCCCAAGCTTTAACTTCCTGGCTGATGTCTTTTTGCTTCAATATTTCCACATAATGTTCTTTCCTCAAGTACACCAGCTCCTCCAGTGGCAAAACAGCCCCACAACATGATGCTACCATCCCCATACTTCACAGTTGCGATGTCGTTCTCAGGCTGACAAGCTTCAGCATTTTTCCTCCAGATGTACTGATGGTCATTATGGCCATACAGTTCCACTTTAGTTTCATCAGACCACAGGACATGTCTCCAAAAATTAAGGTCTTTGTCCCTGTGTGCATTTGCAAACGTGTAATCTGGCTTTTTTATGTTGCTTTTGGAGTAATAGCTTCTTCCTCGCTGAGTGGCCTTTCAGCTCATCTCTGGGACATAGATGGTGTCTATATTTGCGTATAATTGTTTCAACAGATGAACGTGGCAACTTAATGCGTCTGGAAATTGTATCCAAGGATGAACCAGACTCAACAATTCGCTTCCTGATATCTTGGCTGATTTCTTTTGATTTCCCCATGATGTCAAACAAGGAAGCAGTGTGTTGGAGGTGTAGTCTTAAAATACATCCACAGGTGTGCCTCCAATTAACTCAAATGTTGTCTTTTAACCTATCAGAAGCTTCCAAAGCCATGACATCAGGGCATTTCTTCATTGTTTAATAAAGACATATTAATCTTTGTGTATGCAAACTTCAGACTTGGAAGAAAGTAATAAAAATTCTCTCATTTTTGTGGCATTTAGTAGAAATAATAATTTTGGTAATCCTAACTGACTTAGAACAGGAGAGGCTTAGTCTGATTTAACTTCAGACAGTGAGGAAAATACGGTTTGTCTCAGCAGTTTCAATAATTTACCTTGGTGAGAAATAGTGCAGTTTGATTGGTTAAGTTCTTAAATAAATCCTTTGTATAACATTTTCTTAACTGTTGTCCAACTGGTATTTTTAACGCTGCAGTACATCATTATCAAGTCAATGCTGTGCGCAAAGCCAGAAGACCGACCTGAAGCGACTGAGATCAAGGCTGACCTAGATGAGTGCACCCACAGAATCAGCGCAGAAGAAATTGTTCGTCGTGGTAGCAGAACATACTGAATTGCAAAAAAATATTTTAAGTCCTATATACTGTATGCTTAAAGTATGTTTTTTACTTTTGCATGCTGCCATCAAGAAGTGTCAGTGCTATGGGCTGTGTAATTGGTCTGCTCTAGGTGGGTGCTACATATCTAAGTAACATCCAATGCCAGGTCCAAACATTTTCCTGGAGAACATTGTACAGTCACAAGATGTTATTTACTTCTCCTGTGGTTTTAATGCTGTGGCTGATCGATGTAAGCTCTTTAGCTCTTTAGCCTTAGATCAGAGCTTATGCCTGTTGTCTCTTACGTTCTTTCAGCTCTCTCCAGTAAGGGAACAGGCACAGTCTGTATCTGTTTCTTTTTTAATCTGAAGCATCATGAAATTGTCATGGATGCTTTGTCGGTTCTATTTTCTTCTTCCTAACTAACAGATACGTTGGGATCATAGAACCATATTTACATTTGTAAAGAATGTTTGACTTGTAAAAACATTTTTATTTGTTGACCTGATTGTTTTTTTTTAAAATACTTTACTTTTTTTTTCCTTTTACTCAGCTTTATGTAAAATGTTTAATGGCATCACGTTTTGTGTGTACACATTCTTGTGCTGCGACCTTTGTGGGGACTCATTTTACTTTTAGGACATTTGGTCGCGTCCTCTCAGGGCAGGTTACACACTTGATTTTATGGTTAAAAATTAGATTTACATTTATAGGGGTGAGATTAGGCCCTCACAGTTGAAGTTGGAAGTCTACATACAACCTAGCCAAATACATTTACATTTGTTTTTTCCCACAATTTACAGAATAGTTCTAGAGAAACATTTACTTCTGTCATCGTATTCCTACTCATTCAGCAGTTTACATAGTCTTTGTTAGTATTTAGTAGTCTTGCCTTTCTATTTTGTAACTTGTGTAAAATGTTTCTGGTAACCTCCCACAAGCTTCTTGAAGAATTGTAATCCCAATAGCCTCCTTGCTCATAGACACTTGATATTATAGAGGTCAGGGCTTCGTGACGACTCGATGTCGTTGTCCTTATGCCATTGTGCCTTAACTTTGTATTCTTGGCGTCACTGTCCGATTTGTGACAACTTCCTGGGTTATGTCTTGAGATGTTACCTTCCTTTATGTTATGGCATCTATTTTGTCAAGTTCTCCAGTTCATGTTGCAAAGCACCCGTGCAACATGATGCTGCCACCCTCGTGCTTCACAGTATAGATGGTGTTCTTTGACTTGCAAGGCTCCTGCTTTGTTCTCCAGACATATTGCTGGTTATTGGAGCCAAACAGTCAACAGTTGACGTTAAAGTTCTTTGTCTCCACGTGCAGCTACAATTGATAGTCTGTCTTCTTAATGACAGATTTGCAGCAGTGGTTTCTTTCTTGTAGCGCAGTCTTTTACTATGCGTGGAGATATTATTTTTTTTGTACCCGTTTCTTCTTGTGTTCTTTGCTGTTCTGCAATTGATTTCAACTTTTTGTACCAAAGTATGTTCATCTATAGGAGACAGATTGGCTACAGGGTCATTTATACTTATCCTTGTACCCTTCAGGCATTAGGAAACTGCTCCACAATGGTCTTTCTGAGGTCTTTGCGGATTCATTTTATTTTTTTCATGATCTCAAACAAAGACTTATTGACTTTGAAGGTGGGCCTTTATTGTCTCACAGTAGCTTTAACTGTAGCTGTGATAGTTTCCATTAGGGAATTATGTCAATGAATGTCTGCACAAAGGCAGCAATGCAGAAGTTTTTTTTTTTTAATTTTATGTCTTGGATTTCACTTCGCGGTTTCTGATGTCATCATGTGCTTAATCTTCAATGTCTACTTTTGAAATAGTTGGTCCACTTTAAATTAGATTGGATACATTTATCCCATGGGAAATTTGGTGTCCAATAGCTTCATCACATAGAAACAGATATAAAAGGATATTTAAGTTATATAATAATATGAATAAATAATGCCGTTTAGAAAATTACACAGTATTAGCAGCAATGACACAGGGAGGCATTGTATAGTGTGGGACCTGAGGGACCATGATACACTATTGATCCTCTTAATGTCTAGATCATGTAACAAGACCGGACAATAAAATACAAAAACCTGACTGTACAAAACATTTTCCAGCATAAGTTGAGAGATTATGTTTGACGCCTTACAAAACAGTTATTTTCATATTCAGTTCATCATTTATGTCTCACAGTGTGGATTAACTTTGTTTCTTAGCTCCACTTGTATTCATGCTAACAGGGGTTCATCCCCTGTGTGTATGTGAAACTAAAAACAAACTACACTGTTCAAATAATGTCCTATATGATCATGCCTCTTGGTTTGTGTAAGCAATTGAATAAATGTTATTTTAAACCCTTCATAGACTGGTTGTCAGGCTTTTTGTATTTGCAGCGTGAAGGATTTTACTGCATATGCTCGTTTCATTTTTATATAATCTGACTAAAGTAATTTGATTCATATAAATCATTAGCAGTTTGACTTATGCTCACATTTACAGTGGTAATTAACTATTTAATCAAACTATATAGACACTGTCATTTTAAATAATCTGTTTTGGGGATTAGTGAAACAAGAATTAAACAATCTTTTTAGTGATCATCTTTGTTATGGTTGGGATCACCTGATTGCTTGTCGTTCTTTGGCCTGTAGGGGGAGCTGTGGCTCTGCGTGGACCAGCCCGTTCAGAGCCCGGCTGCAGACGCCAGGCCTCCACAGCCTGTGGGTGAGAAAGGTTTATTCACAGTGAGAGGGCCAAAGCTGAGGGAGCCGTGTGACATTTAATCATGCCTCCGGCGCATGCTGGATGATTAGCATCTCTGTGGAAAACAACAGTAACAAGTGCCAAACGCAGGATCCCACACAATCACCTGGACGTGGTGCACGCAGTCACAGAGGCCACGGTAATCAGCACAAATTGGCTCCTGCGGCTCAGTGTGTTACCTCAACAATCACCGCGGTGCTCGGTGCAAGTGGAGAGAGGCCATAGGTGCGGGGACTGGCTACATGTAGCCTGAATAACCTGGCTGATTTCTGTCTCATCGGCTGCAGCAGGGAGGAGGATACGATGCTGAAATAAACACTCTGATTCCCTTGTTGACTGGGAATAGCACTACAGCCAACATTAATAGATTTCTTCAGCCACTTTGTGGCAGCAGAGCCAATTGACAGCACAACAGATAGATATTTATGGAGAAACATCCTATGGTTTGGAGCCTTTTTGTCAATCTGATGCCTGGATTTTTAGTCCAATGTTCGCCAACCTCTAGATAGGAAGATATTTGGCTCTTTATCTGCTCTAGTATGTTTGCTAATGCTTGGCAATTTGGGTCTATTATTTGGGTTTAGAGATAAAGCTGTCGACATTCAGTTCATCATGATTCAAAATGTGTCTCAGATAATTATCATCAACAGGTTACAAGCCGAGCGTTTCTTTCCTTTGGTCGAGATGTTATTTAGATATCAGCTGCATGAGAGAACCTGAAGCCAGCCCTCTCCTGACATTTACTCCACCAAAACAATGCGCTCCCTCATTTTAGCAGCATCTTAGATAAGAAACCTGGTGAGTTTCCAATCTTCTGCAGCTGTCGTGCTTCTGCAAGCAGGGTTATTGGATGTATTGAGGTCGCTTCCTCTGAGGGCAATGTGGGCACTGAAGCGGCGCTCTGTCAGTGGCCTGAACCGTGTAGCCAGGGGTAAAATGGACTCACAAGTCAGAGTGCCTCCCCGCGGACCCAGGGGTCGGAGCAAATGATCACCCTGTGCGTAGCCTCGTTTCAGAAGCAGCAACCGGAGTTTGTTTTGCGCCGTGTGTTTTTAGGAGTTGGCCGTGCTGCAAAGACGAAACCATTTCCCCACCGGCAGACGTCAAAAATCAAAATGACAGCTTAGGATGCATTTGAGCCGTCGGGTAGCGTTAATCTCCCCCGACTGTGCATGTATTTCAGAGGTTTATGTTAAGTTGTCCCTCTTAACCTCTGGTGAACTCCAGTTAACTGGAGCATGACCACATGCTTTGCCTCGCCGGAGGCCCCACTTGGCTTTTGCTCTGGACTTTCCACCTCTCCAGAACCACATCCTGCCACTGTCCACTCCACATGAGCAACACTGCCAGTGTTGGTTAAAGGGCCACACTATGAGTTTTAGATTTTCCATTCCTGTGCAGCTTTAAAATGATTTAGGAGACTCCTAAGACTACTGGAACAGCGTGGCTTCAATATAATCGATTTGAAATGCAGTTTAAATCTGTACTTTTCTATCACAGATAACAGAGAGATCTTAAAGCTGCTCTGACGGTGGATCCAGGGAAAATGAAAATGGCGGTACATGGCAGTTTTACTTCAGTCTAACTGTTTTCCAACAACACTTTCACTCTATACAGCTCCTTTCACCATACACAGCAGCCCCAGCATTAACCGGAAGTATCTGAGAACAACAAACGATCCAGACCGGACACCTTACAGACTCTATCCTGCCATCTCTTAGCGCAAAATCTTTGCAATGTCCGACTGAAGCAGATAATTATCTGGAGAATTCACAGCAAACTAGAGGATGTGTTGGTGATGATGACACAGTGTGAATCTCTCCCATACTCTTACCTGACTGTGTGAGATTTCCACTCGTTTGTTGGTGCTGCTGTCACGGTTTTGATCTTTCTGTGACCTTGTTTCTTGATTTGATGTGTTTTAATTGTGGGATTGGTTTCTCCTTGTGTGATCCACCCTCATCAGTTTCACCTGTGTCTTGTCAACCCCTCTGCCCATGTGTGTATATAAAGCCCTGCCTCTTCCTTTGTTCTCTGTGGGGGTTTTTTTGTTAGAGGTATTTTGTTTCCTCCAGCCTCATGCTTTAAATGCCTCTAAAATGTGAAAAAGGCAGACATATATTCATCATTGCTAACCCCCCTTCAGAGACTTTATCTGAGGATCATGTGTGGTAATGACTTCTAACCCCATCTAGCCATACACCACTAGACTTAATATCCATTGCAATAAATGAGTCAGTTGCAGTGAATGATTAAAAAAAGTAAAAAGAAATAAAAAGTCCTTCCAATGGTCTTTTAAACACATTCAGCTACTGTTCGTCTTCTTGTCTACACAAGTTCTTGGACTTTGTGGATTTTCCAACAAACAGGAAGCCTCAAAGACTCAAAATCTGTTTCCTAAAACATATTTGATATTTTCCCATAAGGGTAAATATTAAAACATGGCACTGTCTGATGATCAACATATTTGTGTTGCCAAATTTCTTAATTTATTTTTATTTTTTTCTAAAATCCTGGGTGTTGCCAGATTTACATTTACCCTAGATATTTTCAGTGCATCCTGCTTTTGAGGTCACCCTGATTAGAGCTTGTGAAGCAACCCGCTTGAATCATCATCACTGGATGCTGTTGCCATGTGAAAGTTATTTATTTTCTGCCTGAACAGCAAGAAAAAAACCTTTAATCAACATATAATCATTATATCACAGCTCTCATTTAAAGGAAAACACCTCGTTCGCGTAGCTCTGGCTCAGCAGAGGCGATCAGATCCTCTTCACAACAAACACCTACGGTTCGTCCATCCCCCTAGATCCTCTTGTGCACCTGTTACATAAAACTCGTTTCACATGAGAACGGCCTTTATTAAATGCACTTCAACTCAGGGACACCTGACTCGACTGACTTTGCTCCACGTCAGCCAGATATTCAGCAGAGATATCTGTCCATTCTCACTTCTTCTTGTATTTACACCTCACATATCCCATCCCGTTGTGTCCCGAGAGCAGAGCCGTCAGAAGTAATATCACACATCACAGGATTTTTTTTTATTTTTTTACTTATTTTTTGATTTGCAATTCGTTTCTACTGTGACTGCAGCTGTTTTTGTGTATTTTATTCTGTTCCCTTGCCATGTCTTGTCAATATAATGTTAAAAAAAAGGCTCCTGTACAGTTTATTCTAACATATCTTAAATTGCCTGTGAAATATCTCTCAATATCTTTATTTCAACTGTTATTTATTGTCTTGCTGGTGGACGTATGTAAAATTGATGTGCTGGTTTGCGCGTTTTGTTGTTAGTTTTGCTGGCACGTGTGAGTACAAGCGAGGTGCTCGTGGGCGTGTGTGCTCTTTTCTTGGCAGGTGTGTGTGCTCTGTGGCAGCTGAAGGAGCTGTCAGAGCAACAAGGCTTACGCTGCCTTGTGTCACTTTGCGTGGGATGATAATTTGCCACAAATGATATTGCCTTCTCTCCGCTGACAGCCTGCCAACGCTGTCAACTGGCAGAGCCCGGCAAAGTCGTTTGTCAACTTCCTGCCCCTTCCCAATCCCCAAAATGCTCGGTGGAGGCGTGGCCTCACCTCGCAGCTTTGAAGGTCAAGGACGCGACGGGCAGACTCACCTGGTAGAGCTTTAAAAGATAAAATGAAAGAGTCAGCCCCATCTGGAGTTCAGCAGTTCATTTCAGAGCAGCAGGGGAGGCTGCAGCGTGTCAGGAGGATCCTCTGAAAGCATGTGCAGCCAGCTATTCCCCTGTTTTCTTTCGGAAAAAAACGACACCTTCTGACAGACCAGCTGTTGAGCCGATTTGAAGCCTGCAGGAAAGACGTGTGAGATGATGCAATCATGATGTTAGAGTGCATTTCTCGGGAAGAAGACTTCATTTAAAGAAGCGAAGTATGTAAACTGCACAATCTGCGTCAGAGTCCGTGTCTTTATCTGTGACCGTGTCCGAGCTGAAGATCGCAAAATACAACAACCGACGCTAATGTTGATCGCTGTGGCGATACATACATCATAATACATCATAACTGTGGTTGAATACTCGCCAACAGGCACTTCTTCTAAAACACTGTGAAGCTATTTGCTTTTTAAATCATTTAGAGGGAAGAGTCTCCTTCTGCACCTGCACACTGAAGCTACGAGATAGGATTCATGCTCCACGCGCTATTAAAGACTCTAAAGTGAGGTGTTTGTGGTACAGAGGAGAATATTCCAAGCTGGAAGGATCAAACAAAGTGACTTCACTGCGTAATTTAAACGATAAGTGACAGTAAATTCAGGTAGTAGGATGGCAGTGATGATTAGCTGAGCACAAAACACTTTTTCCGTTCCTTTAACAAGGTTGCAGATAAATAAGCTGGGGGGAAAAAAAGGCTAGCTCATCAACCTGGCAGATGAATTGAAAGATAGGCCGAATGGACAGGAATTAATTACTTTTGTAATGTTTGCGGATTCATGTTTGCTTCCTTCTCTTTGTGTCAGTAGTAATTACGCAGGCACCTACGGGAGAGGCAGGCAGTGAGATGAAAGCCGCGTGAAACCAGGACACGAACAAAGCCAGCGACAGAAAGAGGGGGCCAACGCTTGAACACCGTGCCATGACAGACAGCCTTTGGGGCTGTTTTATTCAGCTGCCAGGAGCTTTTTAGGATTCGTTTTATCTGCTCTGCCTTCCCACCCACCCACACGCCCACCCCTCTGGATGGTGCTCCAGATGATTTGTGTCCAGTTTGGCTTCACTTGAGCCAACACAGCCTCTAAAAGCAGACACACTCTGCCTCCTTCTCCGCAATCAGCTCGCCCTGTCTTGTGTTTGAGAGCTGTTAAACCTCTTTTCTGCCTGAGTGGGTTTGTTCACATTTAAACGAAAGGTCCCTCCAGGTTGCACGTTTTAAAGATTAATTTAACATATAAGTTTTTTTCATTTTCAAGAAAAAAAAGGAGTCTCCAAATGATCTCATATGGAAAAAAAGTAAAGAGCTGCACTCATACTTACACATGTTGAACATATCATGGTTCATGAATAAAAGAGCCCATGACAATAGGAGGAATTTGATGGAAAAAGGTGAAACCACAAGAAATTTCTGTTCTCAGTCCAACCATGAGGCTTTTTTTTTATCCTTTAATAAGAATCGGAAGTTGCAGAAGTCATATGATTGCACTTAAATCATTATGCTAACATGGTCCATGTGACTTGACCATCGTGCAGCAAGCATGCACATACTAAATAAATTTAATAAGAAAAAATTATAGTATGGAACTTCACTCCCTCACAGAGCTGATTAACCCTGTCACCACCAGGTAAATCCCAATTTCACAGCTCCTGAACCTGAGAGGTGAACAGTGTCAGTGATAGCAACACTTTACTATGTTATGTATTTATTAAATTCCTTATCAGAATTACCCGTATGCAACTATTTTTTTTTTTTAATCTTATTTAACTTCTGTAAATCTGTACAGACCACCTTATCTGGTCGTAATATTGCACCTTATATATAGTATGTGTCTTTCATTCCATTATCATTTATATTTCTCATAATACTTCTTTTTTTTCCTTCTGTCTTATTTGATTTGACTTTAAATTCCCTTTAAATTACTATTTGCACAGTCAGCAGATGTCGCAAACTCATATCACTGCTGCTGTACCAGATATAAACGTTGGAGCTGTGAAAGAGACAGATTAACTTATAGCTAACTTGCTAGGAGTACAGTGGAGGGAGAGTGACGAACGTAACCCAGATCCTATGACTTCACTGTCTCTCTACGTTAGGAAGAATAAAATAAGATATATACAAAGGTTTTTGATGTTTCTATGAAAAATAGGCTAAGGCTTAAGGCTGTTGTATACTCTGTGAGAAGTTTGTTCTAGTAGCTTGTTCTCGCCATATCAACCAGGCAGAACTTTTTTCTTGTGTGTTGTCCGTCAGCTATTCTGAGATTCGTCAAAAGTTGGAAGTGGGTGTGGTTAATGCAGAAAACTGGAAATGCTAGCAGCCACTTTGTCAGCTCCCAGATGCTAACACCGGCAGTACCTCTCGTCATACGTCTCATATCTCCCACAATGCTTAGCCCATGTGACATAAGCTGCAGTGGGAGGGCCCTATAAGGACCTCCCCACAGTTCGGCATAGTTTCTCATGAAGTAAAAATTGTTCTTGCAGCCCTGGGAGAAAGAACAAATTTCTCATTTCTTGCGGCATATGTAACAAGCTTTAGCATACGTAAAATGCGAGCGTCGACAGCGTGTGTAATTACTCTCACCGCCAGAAGGAGGAGACAAACGTTCTGCATTGTGTCTTTAATCATCCTAATTTAGTGTTTTAGCATTTTAGCGTGCTATGACACCTTTTCAACACTAAACACAGCGGTGCCAGTTGCAGCTGCAGATGAAGTGTGAGGGGATGTGACATTATGAACCAGATGTCATCACATTGCAGTTGTTATAAATAGCTTGCATGCATTAGAAAGAAAATCCAGGGGGAGGATGATCACAGTCGCTGGGATTTGTCCTACGGGGATCTGAAACCTCATGGCAGTTGATTTGACAGTTGCACGCATGTAGCCTGTGACTAAAAATACACAATCATTAATTCATTACCTTCAAGGACTGGGTCCATTCACAGACAATCTTCCTTATTGGAAGGAAGCCTGATCTGTGTGATATCTCAAAAAAAGTAAATAAATAAATAAATCTGTCCGTTAACTTTCTGTAAAGCACAAATCAATGTGTCAGCACTTTAACAGGTAGGAAATTGGATTTCATGTTTCAGATGCAGGAGAACAACTTCGCAATGAAAGTACTCACAATGCAGAACGGGCTATTTCAAAATACTCTGTCTAATCAAAGACTATTATTAATTCTTCAGTGTGTATAGAACGGTTAGTTTTAAATATTTCATCCTGCATATTGCTGGGTATTCACTAGGCACCTCTTTAAAACTGCATTTACTGTTCTTATTTACAGTGATTTCATTTTGCGGCTGACGTAATGAACATCTGAGCATCCGTCACAGTGCAATCATTCACTATAAAACTGTCTATATACTGTGTAACCTGATAAGATGTCCTTTTAAAACCCCCCGCAATCAAATTCGGCGGCGGCACATCTGGCCTCTCAAAAATCCTTTTAGAGATGGCTGAAAGTCGCCATCGCTGGCGCTCGGCTCCTGTGTTCTTCATCAGACCCAAATTAGTGGCATTACACTCAGAGAGCCATCTCATAAATGGATTTCTTGTTGTGTGTGAAGCCTCATAGGGGAATCGGTGCACCGCGTTGCCATCTGTCTTCGTACTTCCTGCCTCCAGAGCCACTTTCCCAGAAATCAACACCCTGTGGTCTGAATCACACTTGCCATCCTGTCGTCTGCATTTATTTCCCTTTTTTTCCCCCATCAAGGTCTGTGAGCGCTTATGAGTGCATGCTGTGCTCGATCATTACATGCGCGTCATTCTGTAAAAAGCATTACAGATAGTGCCGTCCCTAAGAGCCTTTTTGTGCTGTACATTATCTCCAGTAAATGACATACAGCAACATGAGTGGTACCTTGTTTCACGGCCGGGGGATGTTGAAATCAATGGCGGCCTATTGATTACTGACATCACACCCTTTTCTCGTTAATATTTCAAGGAGCGGTGCATCTGTACCTTCTTATAGCACGTTAGCTGGGAGTCCTTTTCATGACAGCTCTGTGTGTGGGGAGAAAAACTCAAGGCTCTTGAGATGTAGGTGGATTATGAACAATCAGTGGCTCTGACTGTGGAAAGCAGCTGTTTTACTTCTGTAGATAGTTGCACAGCTTGAATCCTTTCATTGTTTTGTATCTGTTCAGATTTTAGAGCCGTGAACCCAGGCATGCACATAAGACACCAATCAGTGCTCGGTTTGTAGATTAGCTCAACATTTTGGGAAGTAGGTTTTAATTTAGAGGTGCTAGCAAGAAACTGTTAGATGCTACGCTAACTGGATGCTAGATCTGGTCACCTATCATGACTGGGCCGCCAGTCTCTTGACTTTCTTTTGTGTAACTCTTAGAAAGAAAGCAAAGAAGCATATTTTACCAAAATGACAATAAATTTCTCTAAGAATAATCTGCATAAATATATTTATGTATAGATGTAGTCAGATAATGTCACGCCGTATTCGTTTTTGAATATATGTTTTGGATAAGATGTCAAATTATTGGTCGTAGTCGTTCTACTCTTTCACCCCAATCCTTTGTATTCCTTTTTACCTACATATATTCATCATTCCTTTGTAGCCTTTTTGTGGTGACTATTGCAACAAGCTTTTGAATAAATATTAATACTAACATATATACATATTACTCCATCAATGACATCTCATCATCTGGCTGCGCTTCCCTCCCATCTGCCGGCTGCTTGTGAAGGACAATGACTTGCCTCAAGGGCCAGTGAAGTCGCCGGGCCAAACTGGCCGACTCTGTTCGGAGTGGCAGACCAACTTGGCCTCCCCTGTGAAGTGGCACTCGGATATTCAGTGTGCTCATTGTTCTGCTGCTAATTGTGCGGTAGCAAAAGGCCATTCTGGCAAATGAATCCTTCCATCACTTCATTGTGTTTGCCAGCGCCAGCGCCAGTGTGGCAGGGCAAGGCCAGGGGCACGCAAAAGCACTTTTATTTGTCTATTAGATGTCAGTTTGACACATTTAACAACGAGCGCGCCATTTGATATTAAGTCGAATGCTAAGTTAAGGGTACCCTGCTAATCATATTACTTAAAAATTGTGTTCAGCCTGTAAAAACACCTGGATTTGCCCCTAATGCTTCAGATTCATTTAAACTAATACGCCTTTCCACCAGGGGGCACTGTTGCACCAGGCTACATCCCACTAAAAGAGCTAGAGCTGGAGGGAAGTGGCAGGCCCCGTCTACCACCATATCTGTGTTTGTGTCCTCGCTTTGTAAGACAATGGCGCTATATTCTTATCCAATCTAACCTCTACCTGAGAGAGACTGATTGCACTGCACTTTCCCTCGTGCTGCAAATTAAATCAGAATGCCATTACAGAAAAACAGATAACCCATCCGCAATTCAATACCGCCATTGTTTGACCAAAACAGGAAATATGGTGCATGTTGGCTGCAGGATATATATCATTCTGAGACAAATAATGTAACGGCTCTCAGCGGGGAGAGTCGGCTAATCGATGGCACGTCCGATTCTGAATGATAGCCGCTCCGCTAATAGAACTGACGAGCTCATTTGAATTACGGCTGGAGGAATGTTGATCGAGGCGAGAACAATAGATTCGGTCCAAAGAACATAGCATGTGTAATTAGCTAGAGGTTACATGTGTTGTCTATATTTTAGAGGCAGAGCTAGAAGCGTTCAGACGCTGCATAATGTGCTGTATAATTTTCTTGACCTTTCCCTGACTATTTTATAGTGTTGCCCTCCGCAGAATCTTTGATTGGCCCTCCCCTCACATCTCACCTCCGCTCTTTTCACCACCAGTTAAATCCACTCGCTCCTCAGGTATTTGAATATGGATACCATCTTTCACAGTGTTATTGGCCTCCTTATCCCCTCCCGTCCTTCATTACAAATGATCTCTCAGCACTAATGAGTACACGTCTAAAAATACCCTCCTTGTCCAGAGAGCTGGATGTGTCGTGGTGCGCATTGGGCTTTAACAGATGTTAATGGTTATGGAACATCAGAGTGTTGTAATGAATAGAGGAGCAGCGACTTCATTTAGAGAGAACATTTTTAATATTCAACGTGCGTCCACGCTCGCCCACCGACATTCCTCAGCCGCCGCGGATTCAGCTTTCACACAAACCCACCCCCCTCCCCACAACACTCCTCGCTCCTTGTCTACCTTTTTAACATACCGGTGGTGTTCCCCGTCGCCATGGTAACACCGCGTGACCTTTTCAGGGAGGTCGAGCTCATGTCAGTGTTGCTGCTCGAAAGATTTAATTCCAGCCCTGCGCTTGTTTGTGGTCTTTCAGGTTGGAAATGTTCCCCCGGTTTGACGGATGAGGGGAAACTTTCTAACTGGGCTCGGTGAAAACGTAACGTGATGGATGGAGCCGTCACCGCCCTCGTCTAATTAACTGACAGGGTACCCTGGTTGTCCGTATGAAGTTCCAGGGACTCGATTCGTGGAGAGACATGTGAACGCAGTTGTTTGAATATTGGAGAGGAGACGACGTTGTGTTGGGGCTCTGGCGGTCGCAATCTTGGTGGTGCCTGACACCACCAAGCATTTCTACCTGGTGCACTGGTGTGTCACGTTGGAGCTGGAGCTAATAAATGTAGATCAACAGTTAATCTAATCTGAGTAATGGTTTGTTTGAGGCTGAACAAAGGACACGTTTCTGAGCTGACAAGCGAAACAGGAAATTCTTTTGTTTAGGTTTCTACGTCAGTTTGACGCCATAGCTATGGCAACAGCGCAGGGTGCACGCAGGCCCTAACGCTGTAGTCTGACGTGCAATGCTGAGCACAAGAGCTGTGATTGGTCCACTTTTTAGCAGCGTGTTTGCTCTTTAGTATTTCCGGCTGCTTCTCCATCTCCACAGTTATCAGACTGATTGTTCTGGATCAAGAAAGATGGAACGCATGGAGGAATGATTAACTGAGGAGGTTCGGAGATACAGACATTTGTATGACTCTTCTTTGGCAAAAGTTTCAGTCGCCATTGTTGAAAGCGAAGCAGGAAGTAGATCAACCTGACTGCCAAAAAAGACACAGCAGAAACTAGGGTTTGGGTAGCGTTGTTACGGAGTGAGCCAGACTGATGAGTGCATAAATATAAATGGCTCGCACTGGCATCGGCTACGTCCAGCAGTACTTCAAATGAGCCTTCGTTACATTTCTGGGGAAGTGGTCAGTCAGTCAGGGTAGAGCGTAGCATCTGTTGCTATGATGAGCTGATGCAGGCAGGTGATGGCTTTCGGCAATTTTAGCCCATGGAAGTCGAGCTTGTTTGGAGCCAGTTGGCCTTTTTTATTTTATTTTATTTTGGCTAGCATTCAATAAATACACTGTATTTTGTTTTAATGTCTAAACAATATGTAAATAAAGATGCCAGAGGGAGTAACTGTAAGAAGATTTATCTCCTGCAAGACATGCTAGTACTGCAAACCAGTAAAGTTGTCTGTGAAGAAATAGTTCCAGCACATAATTACCAATCAGCATTCTTGCATGTTGTTGTTTATATACAGGCTAAACAAAAGAGATTCACGGTACATGAGGAGAATCCCTTTGTTTGCTATCTTCATGCTAAGCTAGGTTAATCCCCAGTCTGGTTCCAGACCTCTGAGTCATGCTAGCTAATTCTCTATTACTATTCTCGCACAGGCACAATCTTCTTATCTAATTCGGAAAAAGGAAACCGAGTTCCCTCCAGAGCTACTGCCTGGAGGACTAGCATGATAAAACTGTTCAAAGATCATCTTTTTTTTTTGAAGATTGGAACCGTATGTGTGTTGTGGACAAACTAGTCATACTTTTGTCTGAATCAGACTCAGATGGTGATTAGCTCAACTTCCCACAGCCAGACAGTAATAATGTCGCTTTACGAACCTGGGCATTACACAGTGATGCACGATGACTGGTCGACCACGTGGGGGGAGAAACACTCTGGGTGATTTCATCAGGCCTGTGAGTTCACCGTGACCAGATCAGAAGTGCCAGCCCAGCAGAATACTTGCAGCATGAGAGTCAGCTGTAAGTGGGACCCCACACCCTTTCCTCCCTCTGTGAGAAACTGAAGGGAAACATGGAGAACGCTCTCCCCCCTCCCCCATCACCACCACCACCACCTCCTGTTCCTGCCCAAGGGTTAGAGTCTAATTCAGACAAGATGTTGGATGTTCAACAGCCTCCTTTTCTCATTTGTGGCGCAGATCTAGATGAAAAAGCGGCGAGCAGTAGGAGCCGACCTCTCTTGAGGGGTTTCATTAGATATTAAATCTAAGCTTCCTCCAAGGTCAGGGCCAAAGATGGCTCCTATTTGCACCTTATTTCATGGCCAGGAAGATAATCGACCCACGCAGAGTCCATCTGGTTCACATGGAGGTCTTCTTTAGGGACGGCCTTTGTAGCGCAGATTCCAAATGAGACTGTGAGGAAAGAAACAAAGAAAGATTTGTTTTCTTTCTCAGAGAGTAACTTCAGCGGCGTAGCCAGATGAAATCAGAACTTAATTTCTCTCAGCTTATTGGGCTCAGATTTGCAGACTGCAACATGTGACAATCTCATGAGCGTCCAGGCCCCGGCTATCAGTAAGCCCGTTGTCTTCGTACAGTCTTGCCGGGCGCTATAATGCCGCCGTAACCTCCCCTTCTGTCCTCATGGTCTGCTTTGTGTCCTTCACAGGCGGTAATCAGATACAGTGAACTGATTGTGGAACAAACGACCCGGGGCAGTCCAGCTGCACAGGAGTACTGTTTCAGCCCCGAAATGATGATGTCACCGCTCCCATGTGACGGGGCTCAGTTTCACTGTCAGATCAATTATTCACAGCGTTTAATTGGATCAGCTGAATCCAGATCGCTCCGGGGATCCATTTCCAGTAACAGCAGCTGCAAATAAACCCTGAGCCAGCACACAAGGCATAAGGCTCCAGATCAATAAACGCACACTACAGCACACCTCGCTGACTTTATAAAAACTACCCAAATGATATGCAAGTTTACTTCTCTAGAAGGAAGTAATCCATACCTTAAAGTATACATTTCCTTATTTTAGATTAATCTGGGGTGAGTGAGGAAGCGGGGGCCGGGGTGATGATCTCAGAGAACAGGGTGATGGCCAATCTGTGATGATGCTGCATTCATTAATCACACAGTTTGTACAGCGGCGTTCGCAGCCTCTTAGTCATCAGATACTCCCCTAGCCTCTGCTCCTCTCCTGCCTCCATCTCATTACAGGCCTCCCAGTCAAAGGTAGCCTTTGTGCTGGGAAGGCAGACGAAGACAGTCCTGCTCCCCCTATTAGTTTCAGGATACGGCGCATAGAGCGCAGCCTATTCACAAAGCGGGCACGGAAAACACAAGGCCTGGATCTCTGTGGAGAAGCGAAGAGAGCAGCCTATTCATCTTCGGCCGCACACGGTAGACACATATGTGAAGGTCTTGGGATAGTTGCTTTTCCAATTAGCCGCAGTCGCCTCTGTTTGTACACGAAGCCGGCACTGTTTATGTTGTCATTTTGTCAAGCGCTCACATCCCGCACAAACCACTTACTCAGAGTTTAGTCCGGGTTTTTTTATACACCTTTTATCCTTTATCAATTAGTAAGCCATATAGGACTGGGTGTTGGGTCCCTGAAAGCCCGTGAGTTACCGGTTGAAAAGGTTTATAAGGCCTCTGGTTCCCATCGTGATGAAATTACCCTCAAAGCATGAATACGTCTCTTTCATACGCTCCGTGTATGCAGTTTTATACCACCTATAGCTGCGGGACTCTCACAAAGTCTTTAGTGTCTCTCGGCAGGTTTTCGGACATGCAACAAATACGAACCCCATTTTCGTGACACTCGCTTCATATCCTTTGACTGCAGGATACTGGTTTCTTTGAGTGTCATGGACTCGCCATCAGCTCGCACCTCGCTGACCCGGCGTCTGCAGGTATAGTCTCATTGCACTCGTTGACCTATTAAAACACTAGTTGCAGCTGTGCGCCTCTCTTTGAGTTCATATCTTAAGTAACTTCTCAAGCGGTTCCTCTAAACATTAGCATGATGAGCAGCGGCGCAAGCATTGTCCTAAAAGGGAGCTAAACATGATTAAAAATCAATGGGGTTTCTGCATGGATCAGAGCGAGCACATAGAGTGCTGATCAATGTTTCCCAGAGTCTAATTCTATTAATCATATGTGCTGAGAGGCTGAGGGTCGCCTCAGTGTGTACAACCAGCAGCTCCGCAGGGCGCAGTGACCTTGTGACTGGCGACCTTTTCTGCGCTTCTCTTCCACCTGAGGGGACACGCTGGGGAGACTCAGCTAATCGGCTTTGTTCGCCACTCAACCGCGGCTCTAATAAGACTATCGATCCGGATCCGCATTGATCTGGTGTTTCAGGCTGGGTTAGCAGGTTGCATGGGTAAATGGTGAAGGGAGAAGAGTCCCTTGCCAGTCAGGCCTTTCTTTTTTTTGTTGTTTTTGGAGACTGAATTACTGCGTAGGTTAATTTCAGGCTATTTAACAGTTTCTTTGAGGATTAGCTTAGCATTAGTCTTTGCTAGCTGCTTATCATGGGCTTAATAGTCCATACAAACACTTTTCCTCGCAGACAGGGGCCATCAAATCTTGCGTCATTGCGCCTGCCTCTTTGTGTATAAGCAAGGACGTCCCAGTGAGTAACAGCCCCCTGCTTTCACGTTATTGAAGATGCTGAGGACGATGGTAGACGTGGGACCGCTTATATGTCCAATATACGTGTATAATGAAAGAGGCATTATGTTAGGTCAGCAGAGACGCCCCTGTGGAAGTTAGCGGCTGCCTCCGCAATAATAATAACAATAAAGCGGCGTGCGAAGTGCTGTCGTGTTATAAAACATGTGACTCAGTTTTGTGCTTGACTCGCCACAACACGCACTGTACTATTTTAGTTAGTCATAGAGGACATTGTGTATGGGACGCTGTCTTTGATCCAGACTGGAATTTCTGAGTAGCGCACGGATTGTCATGCAATTTGGTAAACGCAGAGGATGTTATAGCAATCGTGTCCTCCACAGGATGACCTCCTGTAACTTTTACTTTCCGCAAAGCAACATCTGTTAAAAAATGAGTCCATTACTTTACTTTATGGGACAAAAATTCCAAATTACGCTTTTACTTTCTGTTGTTTACCCGACTAAAGCAGATGTCAGACATGGTAAATTTCATCCCTGGGAACAACAGTGTTATAGCATGATGGAGTGTTTTAGCACATTAGCATTTAGCCGAAAGTATGACTTTATACTAGCACGTCTGCTTATGTAGAAAAACTAGAGTCCACGCTGAGTGGCCGCTCGATGCTGTGCCGAGAGACCCGGTGAACTCATGACTCACGTTAAGCATGACAAAACGCGCTGCCTATTTTCGACCTCTTACATAAACATTCGCTGTTGTGCCCCGAGCCCTGACAAATCTATTTCACTGCATCGTGGCAGAAAAGGACGTGAGACTGGGTTCCTGTCGGCGCTGCACACAAATCCAGGGAGAATCCTGAAAAAAACAGAATGAGTCAGAGGCTGATTGGTCAGGGGAAATGGTTTTTTAACTGGGCCACACCTTGTTTACTCATGGCCGCGTTCCTCTCTCCTGACTGGCTTTCAGAGTAAAGAGGATTGCACATACTGTAATTCAGTCATCATCATAGCTCTGATGTTAACAGCACTTCCCAGATATATATTTTAAAAAAAAAAAAAAGCACTCAGCTCTTTCATAACAAACATGACCTGACAGGAGAAAAAGGCTGGGATAAGGGAGCGAGGGCAGTCCGAGCTGGCATTGGGTTAAATACATTCGAGTTGCAGAAGTGAATTAGGGCAAAAAGGGAGCTCAAATGGAACAGACAAGCCTCGGTTCCTCCGGGGTGATTATGAAACTAGTCTTTACAGTGGAAGGACTCTCCATTCTGATATTTTTTCTCGTGAAGCATTTCTATTTCTGGACTGTCCTCCTATAATCCTCGCTAACCAAGCACACAAGCATCAAAACATACTCAGCGCACTGGACATGGCTCGGAGAGAGTCATCGCTGATGGCAGATGCAGTCATCCAGACGTGGAAGAAGAGTGTGTTCCTCCTGATATGGGACATGCACTCGTATCACACATTAGCGTGCATGAATGCAAAAGGAAAACAGCGGCTGGGGGAAAATATTTTCTTGCGCAAAAGGAGACATCCTTTGTGTTTTGTACGCGCGCTGGTTAAACTCCCTGACACGCAGCACTGTCCTTTTCCTGGTTTTCACATGAAAGGATGTAATCAGGGTTGAGTAACTTTGGGGTTGCGTAATTGTTCTTTGTTTTCTTTGGGAGCGATGTGGAAACTGTACTAAACAAAAAGTCATATAACTGCTATGTCTGTTTCCCTCCCATCTCCCACAAAGCACAACAAGCCCCCCCACCCACCCACCCCATCTCTCTTGCTGTCTTCATGTTCGCCTTCCCTTACCGAGTGAGATCACCAGCCTGCGTGTGTGTTGCAGATATTCTCAGCTCCCCCAGCCAAGTCTGCCCTGCCCCCGTCAGACAGCAAAACGCTTGCATGTGTAATTTTTGGCCCGAGGGGTTGATGAACGAAAAGTAACAGTTGGCGTGCATGTGCGCGTCGTCTGCTTGTGCCAACGTCTTTTCTCTTTCTCTTATTTGTAGAGCCTGGAAAGCTTTTGTGGGTTTCTGGGTAGCGAAACCCTCCAGCCGCTGCCGCCGCCGCCGCCACCGCCGCCACCGCCACCGCCTCTGAGCGGGGCCAGAGGTCACAGTGCATATTGTCCCAATATGGAAACCGCTCTTCCAGCTCTCCAGCACAAAGGCTGGCCACACTGAACTCTTTGTCAGGGCTGCCAAAGACCCTCGTAAGGTCAACAACACTGCCTCCAAACCAATTATCTAAAGGATTTTGCATTTGTCTCACAAATAGACAAATAGAAGAGTGAATTTTCTACACCGGACCACAGGAAAAACACATAAAAATACCTGAATCTTTCCCTCCTTTGTCTGTGTGTAACCTTTAAAATAGCATCAGAACAATCTGGCTCAGCCCCAGTTGTTATGAGAGGATGCAGAGGGAGAGTTGCTAGGAAGAGGGTGGGGGCAGTGCATAAAAGGATGGAAATGGAGTGGAGAGGCACGGAGAAGGAGGTATCTGCTGTAAAATCCTGTTATGCAACCCCCCTTTTTTTCTGTGGCAGGCGTATTGCATCTGTTAAGAACGGAGAGGAAAAACAGCTTCGCAATTAGCGCGCTGTGTCCTTAGGGTCCTGGTCTCCCCCAATCACGTCGCTCTGTCCTGCTCTTCACGGCGTGCATGTTGCTAAGCAGATGATGTGACTCAGGAGCGCACACCGCAAGCCTCACAGTGTCAGCGCGGAGCAGACGCGCCGATACCAACGATCTAAGCACACGCGCGGTGATGTTTACTGGAACAGACCAGTCTTGCAAATTAAACCAAGCTGTTTTCTCTGTCCAGATGCGCCGCGACTGCAGAAGATTTGGACGCGGATTAAGGGCCTTTCTTCTCATATTTTGGGCATGTTCGATGTTTACAGCAACTTAGGGTGTGGTCTCTCTGCGCGGTTGCTTCCTCTTGGCAAACGGGGTGTTTATGGGTCTGGCCCTGTTTCCTGATTCTCAGATAAGGACCACCCACCCTGGGCCTCATCACTCCAAATCCGTCAGCAGTTAATGATCCCAGGGGAGGCTCCGACATTCTTATGATGTAATTACTCAGCATTTATCAAAGTCTCCAGCACCGTGATCACCAATTAAGAAAATCATAAACAGCAATATATAATGGGAGAAAAAGTGTTTCCTTTGCTCGACACTTTGCTAACATGGCATTTTATCTTCTGTGGTAACCCTTTTCAGAAATACAACATAGAGGCATGCGTCCCCTCTGGGCACGCTGTTAAGAGGGGCAAAATATGTCAGGTTCAGACAGCCCAACTCAGGCAAGGCCTTTTATCTGCATTGTTCCGCTAATTGTTATAGAGTTCTTTTCAGAGGTTAATCTGAGCTGAAACTAGGCGGGTGTGTAATCTGAGCCTGAAAAGATTGGATGTTGAGGTTGTGCAATTAGGTCAGGCAGCACCAAAATGACGCTTTGCCGAAGTGCTCAAGAGAAGGAAAATGCTCTATCTGCTGGTTGTGTAAACGAAAAAGAAGACGCAGACGCTGTATTTCATTGTTCCACATGGCCTCGGCTAATGGTCTCCATCCCGAGTGTGAATGGAAGGTATTTGTGCGAGAGTGTGATGCATTATTTAAGAGTAAACACAGTGGAGACAGGGAGGCCCAGCGGTGGTGGGGTGGTATTGATTGTGACAGGCCGGAGGAGACATGCACACCTCTCTTAAGTGTCTGGGGCTTCTCACAATGCCCCCACAAATCAACTTTTATTGCTCCAGCTTTGGAGTCTCCACAGTCAGCAGCCTATCGGGCAAAGCAGCTTAGCAGAGATAGCCCGCGGCAGTCCCACAGTGGGCCCTAACGCTATCAATCGATCATTCATCACCAGTCCCTAAGAAACAAAAACAAGCAGCCAAAAGACAACCAGGGGAGGGTGGCGGCTCGGCTGCACTGTGTCACAGCGCTCTTGGCTGAGTGGAAAAACCCTGTCAGGTTTTATTTGCTAACAGTCCACAGCCTGTTCTGTGCAGCAGAAATTGAAACATTTGAGGAGGAGAGGGAGAAGAAAAGTAATGAGAAAAACTTTCTGAAAGAGGTCGAATGAAATGTGGCCCCCCGGTGCCCCCCCTCTCCTCGCCGCTCTCACCCTCCCTCCCTCCTCCAGCCCTCCTGCACATTCCTCTCCCCTCAGCAGATCTGGCATGCCCCACAGGAGGCGGCGGCAGCAGCAGCACAGTAATCTTTTCAAAAGGGCGGATTTGAGCGGCCGCCAGGGCAGCCGGCCAACTATTTCTCATTTGGAGCTGGCCTGGAGATGACCCTCCTGTTGGAGCCCCACTCTCAGGAAAAACAAAAACGCCAGCACCGAGTAAGGGAGCGCCTTGGCAACGACGGAGAGCCAGGAACAGACGAGCAAAAGGAAAACAGGGAAACCGCAGGCCTGCTCTCAGGAACATCTGCACCGCCTTCCTGTGTAAAACCAAAAAAAAATTAAACCTAATACTGTCTGCAAGAACCCGGGGGACTTAACAAAAACATGGGAGGGCTGTGTTTCATTCTCTTTTCTTTTTTCTTTTTTCTTGGAACTCTGTCTGCATGTCTTTTTTTCCCCTTTGTCCATTTCCTTCTCTGTCTAACAATTTCCCGAGCCCAATAACCCCCCCCTGTCCTCTCTTCCCTTTCCACAGCCCTCCACAGAGCCCTGGCCCCCTTGCACTTTCAATGGAAGCCCACCCTTGGCTTGGGAGGAGCTGGTCTGAGTCCCTGTTATGCTTGCTCAATGATGGATGGACAGGAAAACTAAGAATCCAAGTCCCGCATTCCTGCTTTTATAGTGGGGTGTGCGGGTGGAGGAAAGGGGGGGAGGAATTCCTGCATGTCTTTGTAATCACTATATGTTTGACAGCAACTGCAGTGACCTTCATCCAAAGCTGCGGTCTGCCCTCAGACAAGAGTGCTCAGTAATTATCTGGGTGTTTCTTGCTAAAGTAACAGAAAAATCCCGCTTCCAGAAAAAGTGAAACCGAGAAGAAGAAGGACAGGCAGGACATGTGGAATTATTTTTATTTTTTTTATTTGGGGAGGCTTAAAGGCTTTTTGAGTCAGACCTAAGACATCAAATTCCACATGCTGGGTTCAGATATCGTGTCTGTATGCAATGTTTACAGCCACAATCAGCCCTTACTTGGCCACTTGGCCAATAAGACGCCCCTGTGGCCAGCTTTAGGGAGGGAGAAGGGGGATGACAACAAAGAAAGCCCTTATGTTTTCCCTCTAAACCCCATCTCTCATCCCCCTCCTCCCCTTCCTCCTCCCCCTCCTCCTCCTCCCCCCGCGTACACATACACTCCAAAAAAACAACAACTCTCCAGTAAAAACTCATCACACATCTGCCAGATCCACTGAGGCCTGCCTCCAATTATCCGCCCACCACGCTGGAATCCCAGGAAGGCTCTGTCCGGCAGAGCGTTTGATGTTGCCACGCAACATTTGACAGAGAACAGGGCGGCTTTGAAAATCGGAGTGTAAACTTGCCTGCCAAGTTTGACGTGAAGAAAGAGGGGATGGTGGTGGGGGGAGCGGGGGGGGGAGTAGAAGAGGGGGGAGATAGCATACGATGAGGGGGTGGGGGTGGAGGGGCGGTGGGGGGCAGACAAGG
Organism: Planiliza haematocheilus; assembly: GCA_005024645.1. NCBI lineage: Eukaryota > Metazoa > Chordata > Actinopteri > Mugiliformes > Mugilidae > Planiliza > Planiliza haematocheilus. The sequence continues at coordinate 4,183,075 of SRSE01001339.1, read as the reverse complement.
AAAATGCCACTAGATGGAAAGCAGCTGCTGACGGCTGGGAAACATTGCTTTAAATGGGCCCAAATGTGGCAGAGCCATACCAAGCCTCAGCCAAGTGGCTAGCATTCACCCTTCAGGGGCCTTTTGCTGATGTGTACAGAGTGGAGCTGAAGGGAAGATTGCGAAAGCATTTGTGCACACTGAAATTATGTTTGAATTGTTGGTTAAGAAGGACTTATTTCTGCAGAGTGCAGCAAAGTGAAATAGAAGCAGTCAGTATAAAAGCAGCTTCTACATTTGTTTTTTTGCATGCATGAGTAAATGCATTGTCTCGTATAAGCAGCGCCATCCTCATGAATCTTCTCCACCCATCTAAATCCTTCTTTCACACTGATCACGGTTTCGGAGCATGAACGACTAACGTAAAGTGAAACCGTCGCTGTGTGCCGTGAGCCTCCTGAGGCAAATGAGGTCAGCTCCAGCTCCAGTTTGTTTGGAGTCCTTCCCCCCCATTACAGTATCAACATGATGATCTGGAAAGGTGACACCTGCGAGGCACGACTGTCACGAGAAGCGGTGGCAAGCGCCGCACATAATGACCCGGGCCACACCTCCGACACAAAGGAACACAAGTACAGTGGAGGAGCTGCATTCTTTCCCACGATTACTGGTAGAGCAAGGTAAGGCGAGCCGGATTGGTTGCAGTGCAAACAAACGCCGTCGTGCAAACCCACACCCGCCTCGACATTTCGCCGCTGTCAGTTTAAAATGTCATACCTCTGAAACGTCATCCGCGTGCCTGTTTGAAACTTGGAATTGTTTTACTAGGAAATCTTATCGACTTCCATTTTAAACCCGCAGACACACCTCCACACTTAAAATATGTGCTGATGGCAGATAATGCAAATCTCACCTTTACTAACCTGAGTGTCATACGCGATAAGGAACTGTGTAAACCAACGTTCAAACAGGCTCGGCGAGATTTTCCCTGCTTTGTTTAGTTTAACCACCTGCAGTCAAGACGTGTCATTGTTGCTGTGACTGACCAGCCCTGAAATCAAACGCCAGCCAGTTGTAAGGCGCCTGTCTCGGCTGTAGCACGATATTCCCCAGTAATAAGGCGAGGCCCGGGTCGCACTGGTGTAAGAATATCATTCATGACTTGCACAAAAACAGCAACTGGAAACTGAGCGTTGACCCACGCCCACTGTTGTCTCCTTGCAGGACAGCAGCAGCAGTAGTGATACGTGACTCTCTATCTCGCTCCATTTAGGCTGCAGATAGTGTTACGCGCTCTCTTCCGGACCAGCAAAAGATCACATTGTCCCCTTTGACGTCCCGGGGCCGCATTATCTGTTCAAACAGGTCCGATTCAGCGCCGCTCGCACAGACGTTGGCCTGTTTGACGGAGACGCATAACACATGCAACATGTGACGCACGTGGTGACATGCTGAATACATTAACACGGAGTGTAATGCAAGAAAGCAGAGATATTTTTCCAGTCGTGATGAAACAAAACTTGCATCTTTATACAGCATATTGGTTTTTTCTTGTTGTTGTCGAACCAAGATGTTTCTTTCTATCTTTCTGCTCAGATTACTCAAGCAGCTCTTTGACCCCGATCGTGGTGCCTTCTTTTAGCGTCAGAGTCACACATTTAGATGCATTAGTTGTTGGCTAGAACGAGGTTAACTGCGGCCGTGCCGGTCTCCACCTGCACGAGCTCGGCGGACACAAAATGGCGGAGGCAATTTGAGCGACCTGAGAGGCTTTCTCTAAGCTGGGAGCGAAATAAATAAATAAATAAAGAAGTAACCAAATCATGTTTGAAAGGATTTACCCAGAGGGCATCAGCTGACTGTCTACAGCTGCTTTTGGCCCTTAGAGTGGTCTCCATGGCAACAGTCCTTCCAAATCTGGCCACTGCCTGCCTCCCTGCCTCCCTGCCTGCCTCTCTGCCTCGCTCCATCATAACAACAAATCCCATTGATGCGTCTCTGGAATGCGTTGGCCTGTTTCTAGGGGAGACCTGAGGCCGTTTGCGCAGCTGCTCGGCGCTGAGTGAATGTGCAGCTCCGGTGTTGACTTTACCTCACTTGTGCTGAAAGTAAACCGCGCAAGAAGACACAAAGGTGAGCCTCCGACAGTCTCATTTGAAGCCCGTTTAAAGGTTTCACTCCGCCGTCCCCTTCGCAGATAGCATTTGAATATCGCTCCTCAATCATAACTTCAGAGCGCCCACATAAATCACGCCGTGCGGGACGAAGTGCGAAGATAAAAATGTTTATTTATTTAGCCCACACATGTCGTCATATTGGGTTTTTTTTTTTTTTCATGGGCTTAAAAGCTATTTAGCGGCAATCCAGCTGCATCTCAATCATTTGACACTAAGCTTTTCACTCATTAAGGTGTAATTGCTGTTGTCAAGCAACTGGCACATCGTTAGTCAAAAATTAATTACTTCTCTGTGTAAAGCAGCTTCTCAATAATAAGTCGGTGTGTAAATAAAGACTGAAGGGGGCCTTGAAGTCAGACTAGTCGGGGCGAGGTGCGCGCTGCACACCCACCAAAGGGTGAGTGACAAATTACCGAGCCTAATGAGAGAAAACTTACGCCAAAGCTAGTCAGAGATGGATTGTTTGATGGCTGACATGTACCCATGTCTGTGTGTGCAATTAATGAAACCTGCTTCAGGTCCCAGGGGAGAGTGCGTTAAACTCCGTCGCTGCCTTTCAGCGTAAGCCATGTGATTGCGGCGCGAAAGGTAAAGTAAATATGTGTCACTAGGATTCCCATTGGGAGCGATGAAGTCAGTCCTTCGTTAAGGAGTTTATTCACGGTGTGTGGAGCTTGGCGTGGATTGTGTCTGCTTACATGGGAGGCAGACAGAGGGGGACTGATATGGCTGCGCTAAAAGCATCTCTGGAAACTTAACTCGTAATATTGAGTTACTCTAATCAGCTACTTCATGCTATTGATCTTGTTTTCCTCTCTGGCTGCTCGAGCAGTGAATGGATGTGAAGAGAACAGTATGGCCTTTGTGTGAAGTCCCCCTCCCCCCGCTCAGCTCGACCTCACTCCATCCGCCGTGGCTGGTAACCCAAGCTTCAAAGTCACGAGCTCCCCCTTCCCCGACACCCACCCTCCCTCCAAGCAGGTAACAAGACCAGCTGTCGCCATGGTTACAAGCCACAGCCAGTCTCGAGGCGGAGGACGGGGGAGGCCGGGTTCCAATCACAAGGACGACTCAATCACATCCAGCATCGGCTCGGCTGCGCGCAGCCAATCGCTTTCTTTGTGCAGCATTTCTGCAACACGAGATTTAATCATCTCGCCGCCATTCTGCTAAACGCCGTATATCAGGGGAGGGAGAGTCGCCCGATGGCGGCTCAGAATAGCATGATTAACAGCCTGTAGTGAGGAGCAAAGCCTCAGCTACCAGTTACTGTGAGTCAGCTGTAGCAGGCGCACAGGCCATCTGGCTGCTAACTCACTAGTGATGCTATCAGCCAAAAAGGGAAAATATGCAGAGGGCGTCTTGACATGATGAATGCGCGGCGGTTTCACAAGATATTGGCTCACCACCGATTTTGAACTGGTTTTTTTCCACGTTAATCATTTTTCCTTGGAATGTCTCGGCACCGAGTATGAATCATGCGAAACGCTTAACAAATGGTTTATACACAGACACAGTGCAGCTTTGCGTGGCTGTAAGAACATTTAGCTGCTGATTAGAGTATTCTCCAGTGATGATTTCTTCTATGGAAACAAGGGCCTTGTACTAGTTTATCATTAATCACAGTATTTTCATGCATTATTTTAGCTTGTGGATGTCTCACTAATACTTTCTTAAATCTGCTTACCTCGCTTTTATTATTTATAAATGCTAAACACGGGGATATTTCTTGCTTCACATCTTCCTCCCTTCTCTTAGCAACAACGCAAAGATTTCACATGTGACAGGGTATCTTCCCACATTGTTTATTTCCAAGAAAATGGAGGACGCCAGCACCTTAATGGAAACCGGGAATGACCGAGAATGCGGCCAAACTGGACAAAAACACACAGTGTCACGACCGCAGCGTTATAATGTGTAAAATATCTCTATTAAATATTCATTAAACGCTCGCACGCGGCTCGTGAATGTTAAATGAAGGGCGATTCAGATAAAGTGTTACAAACATCTGCAGTGAACGTTCGCTGCATTAGTCTGTCTGTCCGCCCGTCCATTCATCCCACCCCGGCTCTGTTAGACGGTTGCCATGGAAACTGGGAGAGTGAGCCAGCTCTCGAAATGTGATTCCTCCGTGAAATTACAATGAATCCTATTCATATGGATTCCTCATCACCAGCAGCAGCAGCAATACGCATGTGACGGGAATACACGTCCACCTGTGGGGCTGATCTATATTGAGGGGCGTAATATAAGAGGTGGCTCTGTGTGAATCTCTATCAGCCAATTATCCAGGTGTCTGTGCGTTTTTTTTTCCTCAGTTATAGCTGGAGCATCTTCCAATATGCCGGCAGCCAGCGGCCCTCCGCCAGATGCTGTGAACGTTTTATAATAAAGTATCACAGGACGAAAACAGACGAGGCGTCATGAAACATTAATCAAGCCTAAAAAGCCGCCCTTCTGATTATAATTTATTCAATCACGCAATTAGCATTGGCTAATTAGCATCGGTAACATTCTTGCATCAATCCTAATAATAACAATGCCGCAAAGTCTCTTTGAAATGCAAAACCCCTGGAAATGCTTTGTCCGGAACATGAAAGACATTTAGACAGCAATATAATAAATTCCCCACAATGCTTGTCTCATCAGTATTATCATTATTCTTGTGAATTAGGATCTCGAGCAGTCTCTTGCCGACATGTATAAGGGATGAATCACTTCCATTTTCCAGCCCACGCTTCCTCATGCATAAATTCTCATTTGTTCCTGCATTAGGGTCATTCTGCAGTAATTGTTTGTTTTACTTCTGATGATTGAATAACAACCTCGCGGCGGTGCCATGCTGTGTTTACCACATGTTGCTATGGTTCATGGGCTCCTTTAATTGGATTTTGTTGTTTCCTGGGAAACAAGGTAACCCACTGTATTGCTCAGCAACCTTACCAATTTACCCTGTGTGTGCTAAGATGCACGCTGACGGGTTTGTGTTTCAGATTCGTCTGGCGGATCCTAAATATAACTCAATGAGACAGCGGAGCGCGCAAAATCTAAATTCAGACGGGGAAATGGAGCCCAGTGTTTGTGTCGCCGAGCTGCAAACGCAAGGCCGCGGCCGTGCATTTAAATGTAGCCGTGCAGCGGGTGAATTCATGCAAGAGCATGGGGCGAGGGTTTGTGTGCAGGGAGACAGAGGAGCGCTGTGTCCATGTGAACTGATGGGTGAATCATTACGAAGATAACACACAAGCTGTTAGTTTTTTGTTGGCGATGGTCAGGGAGAGAGAGAGAGAGAGAGAGAAAGCCCTGTGACAAGTGGCATGTAATTACCACGGCTCACTGCCTCGGCTCGGCCCCCAGGAGCCGGTCGCTCTCACGCAGCCGTCCCCATAAACAACTGCAACAAACAGCAACAACACTAAAACGTCCTTGAGTTTATCACTCGGGCTGCGAGCGGTCCTCTATCTGAAGCTCCCAGACTCTTGGTCCACTAGATGCCTGAGTGACTAATCGCTTTAGAGGACCGGGAACCAGCAAAGCCCAGGGGCACGGGGGTAAAACTACTGCTTTACTGCAGCCCTAGACTGAGGGTTGAAACACAAGGATAGTGTGGAGCATGAGTGACAGAGAGGCTCTCAGAGATGAAGGGCTGGCAGGAGGATGAGTAGGTTATGAAAGGGGGGACTGTTTGGGGAGCCAGCAACATATCAACACCCACCTGACTGCACAAGGTGATATCTGCCCATGCTGGTGCTCACTTCCTCTGAAATTGCCTCAAATCGAAACTGGTGAATCCTTCTAAGGCGAGAACAAGAGTCTGTGCATGTGATGAATCATGCAGGATGTACACCATGCAATATTGATGCAGCAGCCTGCAAACTCCTCAATTATATAAGTTTGCCTGCATGTATGAATCTATTAAAGCGTCTGCAGCGCTCTGTTTACAGCTCTGTGTGCATGTGTGGATGTCTCACAGCTCTGCACAGCTGGTGTTTTGAGAGATGAAGAGGAGTCTGTCTCTCCCCTTTATCTGATATAGGAGATGATTGGAATATTAATGGACTGTGCAAGAGCAAAGCACAAGCAATGCCCAGGCAGATTTATTCAGCAATCAAGGGGATGAATATAGAATAAGGCAAACAGTGCTGTCAGTGATGTTCAAACCCAGAAAAACTGTTTTTTATTTCAGCTTTTACTTCACGCCTGGAAAATGTTAGATGTAAAGGACCAAATTTGAAATCCTACTTACTCCTCTGGGCCCTGCACCATTTGAAGATTGTTTTTTTTGGGGGTTTTTTTTGAGCCTCAACAGAAACATGGAAACAAAAAAGTAAATAATGAACCCTTGAGGTAGGAAATAGTTCCTCTTCAAAGGCCTTGTTTCATCACCTATTCGTTTATCATATGCCACCTCTATCATCTCACGCCGCCTCGCGCTGGCTGCTGCTGCTCCGCACTGTACCAGAGCAGCCGGCCCGCCGGTATCAATCATCCACCCTCCCACACTCCACTCATCCCTGTGAACCCACCCTGCACGGAAACTCGGGGACGGGAGCGCTGCTGTCACGACTGGGCAAGATTAAATGAAGGGGGATGAAAGAGTGAAACCTTCAGAAGGGCCGACGCGGACAAGCCGGACAAAATGACACCAGTGACATGGATGGCAGGGTAAAGTACAGCCGCGCTGACAGCATTTCATTTGTTGCCTCCAGTCGGGCAACGCAGTGCGATGCTGGTGATCAGTGAACACGCAACATATTGTTAGAATGTCATCTCGTATTGTCCCCACGCGCTGCACACTACACACACCGCATTCAGTCTGTGCTCGCATACTGTATGTGTGTGTGTGTGTGAATCTTATTCTGCTTCTCCAGGAAATGATGTGTCCGCTTGTGTATATTTGCACGTCTTTTATTGTTCCTAACAAGAACATTAATGGAGGCAATTATGTCACAAGTCCCACACACAAAGGATTTTTTCTTTTTTACTCCTGTGAGCGTGTTTACCATGGCAACTGTCTCCTCAAGCTGCTGCATCATTGCCTCCGAGTGACCAGTGATGACAAGAGGGACGAGAAAACGAACCAGAGAACTTCTTCAGATAAATTGGATTGGGGATTTTTTTCGGGGGCTTTATCACATCTGAAGTGTGCTGGTCCAGTTTCACAGCAACAATCTGTGTGGCAATCAGCTCATATTACTTGACAAGTTCGGCTTTAACATTTGACATCAATTAGCGAGCTCTTGTCAGGGGTATTTTTAGCAACGGCAGACAGTGACTGCTTCGGAACATTAGCAGCTGTGAAATGATGCTGAATGGCAACATTTAACCATAACACGGTATTAGGCTGCAGACAGACAGCAGGGCGTTGGTGTGTGTGTGTGCGTGGTGCCGAGTGAGCTGGCTTCAGGGATGCTAGCCACCGCGCTGGTCTTTGCTGGAGCCGGGCCAATGTCATTTCACAGCGCTAAGCCTTGTAAGATAAGATGGGGGACATCAGACCCTGACCAGCTCAAATGAATGGGATGTCACTTCTGCTTAGAAGCACAAGCCTTGTCCTCTACACCGGTGAGCATGTGTGTGTGTGTACGTTTATGTGGAGTCTAAACAGAGAGGACACATCCAATCCCAAGGAAAGGGTTCCACTGTCCCTGCCTCGCCTGGTGAGATGTAATAAGATTTCCCCACCGTGCTGGGAGAAAGAGCCGGGACATCTGCTCAGTGATAGTTGATTTTTAATCTGGCCCGAGTAATTGCTTGAAACAATGGTGCAGCCTGAGTCCTGCAGGATTTCAAAATAGCCCCGGGCAGGTTTATGAACAGGTGGGTTCGCTCCTTTGCGCTCACAAGGCGAGCACTTCTAATTTTAATTGTCCTATAAACAGATATTTACACATAACAAAAAGGAATGATGTGAATTTGGCAGAGGCAGAATTAGTTACGTCTGTGATGCCAGCCCAACCTCAACCTGGCCCCAGATCATCTAAAGGTTACCCTCCTCAGATGAGGTTGAAAGGTTGTTTATTTCAGACTGTGGGCAAAGGGTGTTGCCTTGGCAACCTTTCATGGGTCTGGCACTAGCGAGCAGGAGGGCGGGGTTTGGCGTCGGCCTGGGAGGCAGCAGGCACACAGGTGCCCCGGCCTGAGCAGCTGCCTCCCCCGTCAGATAAAGAGCGGTTTGTTGCTTTCTTCCCTTTCCCCCCTAACATACACGTCAATCTCCCTCGCCCTTTTCACTTCTCTGTCTCCTCTCTCTTCTCTTCTCCTTTTTTCTTCTTGGCCTTTGATCAGGGATTGGATTTGCTGGTAGAATGACAGAGGCAGGAAGTGCTCCGAGGCACAGGAGGGGTTGCAGGGGGGGGGGCTCCAGGGCCGGGGCCAGCGCTGTCCACAGTGCTCTCTGTTTCTCGGGGTCTGCGTCATCCCTGGCCTGGCCTGGCCTGGCCCCGCAGTCACAGAGCCTGGCTTTCAGCCTTGACTCTCATCGCAGTCTATCTGTCAGACTGGCCCAGTCACAACAGAGCGAGCTCGCTGATCGCTGAGTGGGAGGGACTGCTGCACAGCGAAGTCCTGCCTGGATACAGCCCAGGGCACAATAGCATCACATATTTATCCACATATACCAAAGGTGACCTTCTCCATGTCCTCAGGCTGGATCAAGACCTCTGACCCATCCTTCCTGTACAGTATCGTTAAATACTCCTCACCTCTCAAACCTCTTATTCAATACAATAAGAAATAAATACTAACAGGGTCTAGACATGACGAACAACCTGTGGCTGAATTCATAATATACACCAATGATCTAACTAGCACTTAGAGCAAAATTATACCGAAATTAGCTCAGCTGAAGCTCAAGATCCCCCTTCATAGTCTGAAAGATGTTTACCGGGATGAAATGTAAACAAGGAGCTGAAATGAGCAGCTAATGATCACATGGTGCTATTTTAAGCTAACTGACGTAAGCCGAGCTACACTGCAGAGAACAGGGGAGAAATGCTCTGAAGTCACATGTACTGCACAAACAAGAGGAGAATGTGACCATGGTATAACATCAGTGCTAACGGTTAATAAGCATAGCGTAGCATAACATGGTTTAGCTTAGCTTAGCTTTACGGCCTGGCTCTCTACAAAGCTACAAAAATATGCATACCAACAGCTGTATTTTCACTAATTATGCCTCATTCTTTCACTAAAACTATACGGATGTATTTTAAACAATGCTAGGTTAAGCTAACTACTTCTTCATGCATTGGGATACAAACCTGTGACCTCACAGGCCCAAAGCTACTAACAAATACTCCACAGCCCCATGGTTGTGTGCATGTGAATATTAAAGTTTAACACAGACTTGTGCATTATACTCTGTGCACAGGGCTGTTGACAGCAGGGCGTCTTGCCTCGACAGACTACCTGAGATCTCCTGCGACGCCCTGCCCTCCTTCCACTGTTTACTGTCCAGCTTATCCTGTTTATTTGATTCAATTACAAAACACACTCTGTGAGCGACCTGTTGAACGTGGCCCGCTGCCAGGGAAAAAGTCATGTTCCCAGTGATTCCAAGAAACCTGGCACCGTGGTCACAGAGGCCGTGATGATGACATGTCAGCGCAAGGCTAACACAGCGCCGCCCTTATAGTCACAACTCAGCACAAACTCCAGCCTTGACAGTTTGCACAAGCTGTACTCACACCGTGATTTCACCGACTCACGTCAGTAAGCGATAACTGGCAGAACATCACTTGGTGGATCGCGATGAAACGCATGAATAAATGAGTGGCCGGCTTTGTCTAATTCTAAATTTATTTGAGCCACACAGATTCTGGCAGCGGCAGCGTCTCTGTTTCTCTTCCCTTCCTCTGAGAGAGGGTAAAGTTCACTTGATCTCCTCTCAAATCGCTCCAAATATCTTTGGAGCCACTTCAAAATAAGCATGGAGCATTCCTGTTCCAGCATTGTAAAAATCCAATGCAGCTGTTTTGTGCTTTTAAGGCTTATCTTCCCCATGTAAAGACATCTCCGGCCTCCCAGCAAGAACAATACACAGCTGTGGCCAAGTTGAGATAAAAAACAGCATTCTGAGCTCACGAAATTACTTTCCTGCCCCCCCCCCCCCCCTGAAAAACTCTCTCCAACAGCGCGAGAGGAGTGAACACTTTAGTTTATACAAATGTAACACTATAACTGCGCAGTAATTTCTTTGGCAGCGGTCTGAGCTGGCGTGTTTCTGAGAGCCATCTAGCTGCTGAGGGATTACAAGCTGTTCAAAGCCTCTGAAGGTATGTGGGTTTGGACGGCTGATGTTTTTCCACAGCAGTAAATGGTATTGCAGTTAATTCTGTATTTTGGCACCGATCTGCAGCTGGGAAACAACTCCTCGGTGCCAGAAGCTGTTTATTATTGCAGAGTGCTTTTACCCAAAATGGCCATTCAGCTACTGTGGTGTCCATGTTGTTCTGACCTGGTTGCGTAGTAACCAAGCGAGAACGTGGCAGACTGGAGAATAAACATGAGCATGAGCGCAGGCCCGCATATGCGCCCACACATGCAAGTATTGTTGTTTGTACAGTGCACAAACGCAGTAGGTCATATGTATTTAAGGAAGTGCGAAACAAACTGGGGAAAAAAAAAAGAGAGAGAGAAGGATATGACATCTGGCTTTATCTTCAGCTAGACACTGACACAGCAATTTTCCAGTGGAGTCATACACGTATGAATATCCCAAGCTGCACATTAACTCGACCACAGTTATTATCGTCAGCTGTGGTGTAGTAGCATTTTTCGCCCTATTGCATTTGGAGCAGCTGAGATTCGCTTCTATTTTTAGCTCAATCCTTTATTTTTATTTTTATTTTTTATTTTTTTTCGGGGATAGAACAAACACGGTGTCCCGATATAGATACGTATCATCATCAAAGCAGAGAGCAACGCGCTGAGAGCAGCCGGAACGCACACAATAACGGAGCACAGTCTCAGGGATGGGTTAACAGTGGACTCCGAGCTTTCATTTCCTCTTCTGTTCCATCTGAACAAACAAGGCGGGTGACCTGACAGAGCACAGAGGGGCGGGGCGGGGGTGGAGGGAGAGGTGGGTGACGGAGGGGGGAGTTGGCTGCCGTGACTGGAATATAACCAAAGAGAGGTGGGGGAGGAAGGAGAGGGAGAGGACAGGCAGACCACGTGACGGTGAAAAGCCTGCAGGCTGCTGTGTGTGCTGGGAAAGGCAGACAGAGACATCCCCCCATATTGACGCTGCCGTTTCACCACAACAACAGTTCTGGGAAATGGCCGCCGTCTGTACTGTAGCTACTATTTACATGGGACTGATTCAGCTCGGCTTATCGCTTTCATCATCAGCTACAGCGGCTGCTCTGACCCTCCTGCGTCCCTCCTCCCATTGATTCCCTCCTTTCGTTCTTTGCTTTTTTCTTTTTTCACGCTCTCTGTCGAGGCTTTATGTGGCATGAATGAAAGCACGAAGGACTGAGAAATACACAGCAAAGTATGTGAATCAGAAAAGGAGAAACAAACATAAAGCAGCTTTACTGGGTATAAATATATATATAGATATATATAAATATATATATAGTGATGCTCAGGGATGGGGAGGGGAGTGGGGGCAGTCTGGTCGAGAAGCACTGGAGACATGAGTCATGGCAAGCAATCTCCCAGGGGGCTCGTTGGTGCAGTCTATAAATGGAAATAGCAGAAAAACAGCGGCTTCCCTCGCCCACCCAGGACTAGGTTATGCCTTATTAGAATTTGATGGCTTATGACAGCGGCTGCTTTGTTTAGCCCCAGCCTGAACTCCACTATCCTTCTTTTTTTTTTTACTTGACCTGGCAAGTGCAATGGAAAAGTCACCGTAAATGAATATACACAAAGTAAGCTGCTTAGTGTCAGAAAAAATCATGCTGCAGACGTGAGAATGTGAAACCGAAAACAGGTCATCGGTGTTTTTTTTTTTATTTAAGCTGAAACTCTTCGCCGGAGTAAGTGCAGCCTATATCTGTTCAAATAAGTTGATGAGTGACATGAACTAGTTAACTTGGCTCCTTGGTTTCCCCTTGGCTACCCTGCTGAGGAGCGCTGGCCTAGATCAAACACTGCCAGATATCTGGGACAACCTCTGAAAGAAAAAGAGAAAAAAAAAAGAGAGTGTCTTGTAAAAGTGACCAAGCGAGAAGCACTGACGAGTGTTCAGTAGATGTTCTTAAATCTTTAAAAGGATCAGGATCAAAATAAACCAAGTACTTTTACTGAAAAACTACATTTAAAACCAGCTTTAAATCTCGTTGCAGGGATTCTGCATAATATTACAGATAAAAATGGATTAAACTCTTGCGTGCTTCTTCTTAATGTCATTTAGTTATGTTATGATGCACTGGTATTCACCACAGCGTCATATACCATCACACTGTATATCTAATCTGTTTTCTGCATAACGAGCTATTTTATTTGTGATGCACTTTCACTTTGCAAACTAAAAAATTCCACCGGTGAATATTAAAGATGAGGTCTCAAAGGGCAGCACAAATGCTAGATGTGTTTTTTCTGAGAGACGCCTACGGGTAAAATCCACTGGCCTCCAACACAGACTAGTTATGAAAAGACATATCTGGACGACCCACCACATTCGCCTAGCGTGGCTTTGTGTCTCCTGTTGAAAAGGTGACGGGCTAAACCCGCATGTCTGCGCGATGTCGTCAGGGGCGGCGTCATCTCCATGGAAGCCGGGAGCGAGCCAGTGGCACCACACCACCTGCTCTACCTACCTCCCTCCCTCCCTCCCTCCTTCCCTGCTACCTTTTGAACGCCATCTGCCCACCTGCTTCTACGGTAAGCAGACACACCCTGCCCACGGATCCTCCCTCCCTCCCTCCTTGCCTGCAGCTAAAGTAGAGCTAGTCTGCACAGGAGCACAGACGCAGACACAGCTCCAGCATGCCTGGCCGCCATACCAGAGGAGGGAGGGATCGACGTAGCTCTGGGCCTTTTGTTTAGCTGCCACCACTAAAAAAAAAAAAATGCCAGCTCGTGTTTGCTCACTTTTTTTTTCCACCTGTCTTCACACTCTTCTCTTTCATCTGTAGGGTTCATCCCAGAGATCATCCCTCGAGGCAGTGAAGACATTATCTCAGTGGAGTAAAAGCAAGAGGTAAAGTGACAGAGGTAGTTTTAAGTGCCTTGCTGAAAACACCACAGAAGCCCCTGGGCTGTTTTCTTTTTTTCTTTTCAGAGGCACAGTAAAGTTTTCAGGTTGGATTAAGATGAACAGAAGTCGGTTGCAGGCGAGGAGTCGTGGCTCCCCGCTGAAGGCTAGTCCTGTGTTTGTTGTCGGGGTTGTTGTTTTAGTCATAATAGTGTGTGTTTATCTGGAGCTGATGCTGACGTTCCCTTGGTGACTGATATTAGACTGCTCTGCTGTTTTGTCAGTGGCTGGTGTAACATTATGGGCAAAAAATAAATTAATTAAAAATGCCTTGCGTATCTGTGTGTGTTTTATTTTTATCTCCTTTCAGTGCGTTTAAAGCTTAAACACTCTTTACTCACACATTAATATCTAAAGTGTGAGTAAATCTAAAATATTAGGCTATCAACAGTCCCTAATGACAAAAGAAATCTTGATTCATTTGCTAGAGGAGTGATCCATTTCCAAACATGTCTCATCACACAGTTCTTTAGTCTTAAGAAAAATAAGCCTTCAGCGTTGAATATGAGATCATATAAGCACTTGAGACAGATTTCAAGTGATGAAATGTTTCACCAAATGAACAAACAAAATCCAAATCCTATGTATTTAATAAAGATGAGGACATTCCTCCATGGCTTTCTGAGTAAAATAATAAAATAAAGCTCCTGTCATTTTATACAACATGGCCTGTAGTTTGTTGAGTTTACTATATGATGCAACCGTCAGTCAGTCGGTAATAATACATGAGACCCGCAGTAACACCGTGTTTTTTTGGTTTCAGTTTAAGCTTTCTTTGTTTTTCCTCCAGCTAGATGGGAGTAATGCTGGTTCAGCATGGTGTAAACAGCCCCCAGGGGCTCATTCTTAAACATAGTCCTCCTCCATAAACTGATTTCACCGCAGGGCTTTGGCTCTCCATCCCAGCAGCCCTCTGGCCCGCATGACAACAGGCGGCCTGTTTTTCCCTGCAACATAGCAACACTGCCATGAGCTAACTCTGACCCTTGACAGTCAAAACATATCACTGGGCCAGGTGACAGGAGCTTTACACTAAGCAGTATAAATACTCCGGGCTGAGCGATACATGGAAGCGCTCACACCGGCTGTCGAAACCAACATTAAGTCAGTGGAGCGGATTTGAATGTGTAAGTTGAGCAGACACCGCGTATTTGCTTTGTCAACTAACGTTTTTCCAAAGTGGGACTGCACACAAAAGAGCTCAGCATGTGCGCTATAGGCCGTGGCGGAGAGAACCAGACGTTCGAGTCTCGTATTTCAAAGACACAGAGACTGCTCGGGTCTCAGCTGAGACGCAGCTACTGTAAGTCTGATTCATCTCTGCAAGGTTAAAGACTCGGGGAAATAAATCTACAGCCTCTTACACCCGGGTCTTATCCAGCCAATCTATAGCCGCGGGAAGACGGAGTTGTTCTTTTCCATTATCGCCACGGGGGTTTGAGTCACTGTGTAAGAGTTGTGGCCCTCAGCGGCGCTGCTGCACCGGCATATGTCACGCAGAGACAGAAAAGAAGACAGGATAGGTAATTCACCACCATGTCCTTACACCTCCTTCAACAGTCAGTTGTTTGTCCTTAAAGACAATGTGTTTATATGCCCTCATACATATCAATTACTATGACTTGGTAAGTGTCATCCTCAAGGTGCTTGAAAATTGGGTTTCAATGTCAGCTGAGAGGCAAAAATAAGGGAGCTTTCACCTCCAGGCTGCTCAGGCTCCCTGTCAGGACGCAGTGACTGTAAGCAGCCGAAAACCCTCCCATCTACATAACACAGAGGAATCCAGGCTTACACAAGCAGCGTGTTCCTCTTGCATCAGCAAATGAACTTCTTTCCACATAACAGTTGAGCTGTCAGCAACTATGGCGAGTGTTTATGGGGCAAAAAAGGGAGGGGAAGTGAAACCTCTCTGCGCCTCTTTGTTGCTTAGAGCACATGGAGGATTGGATTCCTGAAAACTCAGGCAACAAAGATGGCGTCACCCACATTCTGAGTCAGAGACACTCTGTGCCCTGGATGAACTTCCTGTTTCATTCTGCCACAGATATAGGGTTTCTCCAGCCCAGCCACTCACAGGAAGTGAGTCACAGTTATTCACCAGCCGTCTGCAGGCTGCAGACTTTTCAAGCCCCAGAGTGACAGGCCGTGGAGGGGACCAAATTAGCTTCTGAAACTTTAATCTCCTACAACTCAATTATTTAATATCTGAGCCACCCACTTCAAAGGAATACCTCAGCTCCCTCCTCTCTGGCTGCCTTGATGGAGGCTTTCAATCCCGTCTCCTGAAGGACTCGCCCATTTTATATCCCTACCCTGCGGTTTGAATGACGCTCTGCCGAAATCTCACAGTGCGCCCTGAAATCCGAGATATACTGCGCTAATAAACTGCACTGCATTAAGAGCGGCGGTGGCTGGAGGTGAAATTATAGTGTGAAACTTCAGGTTTGTCACTACGTGTTCACCCATTCTAATTTTGGATCCCCCCGCTCCCCCTCCCGTCCAATTGTAAAACAAAATCATTTCCAGCTGCAGCGCATAATCTCTTCGCACTCAAAAAGGCAAGAGGAGGAAGCAATTACTGTGATTTGGAATAGAGTGCAAATACAAAAACCTAATAGAAATACGCAAAAAAACAAGCTTATGTAATAAATAGGAGATCCATTTAATGCTAGCAACAGTGAGAGTAGTATATTGGATTGGCTGCATATGTGAGGCAGCGTACCAGTTCCTGTACAACTACAAACCGTCTCTGAATGCTAATGATGTCCTTGTTTACGGTAAGATTCATAATGGAGATGAGGTAATTGAATAGGCAGCGAAGGTAAAGAACAGAAATAACCTTGAGACAGGGTTCATAAATTATTTTGGAACTGGCCTTGATTTTTTTTCGTCGCACACAGCCACATAACACATTTCCAGACCTGCATAGCTATTGGCTCTGTGGAAAAGTGGATCAGAGAAGTGGAAAGTTAATCCCCAAGACCCTACCAGGCAGAGACGAGAGGAGGAGGAGGAGGAGGAGGAAGAGGAGGGGGGGGGTCTGCTGGCGACTGAGAAGAGGCATGGGGGCTTTCTGTCTCTGCGGATTCACAGCAGAGCACACATATCTTGCTGCAGTGACAGATACAAGCACACAACAAAAATACAGCCGCTGCACGGACTCGCGGAGACACGAAAACACCTCGTGATGCACTTTGCCGAATCCAGGTCCACGTGTGAATTTTGAATAGTGTGTCTGTGACGCCACACATAGAGTAATTGTAAACCAGCTGTGGTTCATATTTTTACGGTTATTCAAATATACTTCCCTTCTTCTGTTTGTGTATTTTGTATTTCCTAAAATAGAACCCGTGAACTTGAGGTTACGAGATAGGAAGTCGTGTACTCAAAATGCTTGCCATTCAAATGGTAACATCAGTCTTACCGCTGGCGTCCAAAAGCCACCGAGGCTAACGGTTTAGCAAGCTAATTAAGCGGCTAACCTAATGTGGGAAATCCAAAAACACAATGACAATGTCAGCAAACAAGCCACACTTTGCCACGACATCAGTACATTAACACGTCACGATGACGTGAGCTAGCACCAGTGTCAGCTAAGCTACGCTCTTGCAACAAAATACTGGAGGGAAAGTCGATACAACGCTGTATGCTCCTTGGCTAATCATTACGACTGAAGTGATAACTGAAGTTATGGTTGGAGAGGTTAATCAGTTAACATTTGAAAATAATAAAAATATTTGTGGCAGCTAAGTTCTTCTCCTGCTAGAGAAACAGTAGAGCGCTACTTAGCCAGAATTAGCTTAGCCTCATAACAACTTTTTCCACTGTGCTAACTAACAAATTAAAGAAACATACTATCAAATAAGTGCCACTTCTACCCAACAACAATACAGTAGTTGTTATTGAAAATAAACATTCATATGCACTGCAAAACATTTGCAAGGTGCGTTCAGATGTAGGCTAAACAGGCTAGCTTGTCCCTTCGATATTCTAAGCTAGCTAATAAACATGTGAGTGTTTCTGGGGATCTTCTCATTCAACTTTCAACAACAAGAAGCAAAGAATCTCCCGAAAGTTATCACGTGAAAAAACATTTTTTATACACAGATATTAAACTTTTTTTCTTGGCAAAAGGTTACGGATTTGGCAGATAGAAATTAAGTCCTTATTGAACCTTTTATGAGAGGATTTTAAGACTATAATCAAGCCTTACGACATAACCATGTTTCAAAATGGTAAACAGGAACAACCATGGCTGCCAGCATCACATCATAGCTGGCACCATCCGCGTGGAACAGATGGCTTTTCAGGCAGACTATATTAAATGTACCTAATGAGCCAGAGCACGCATGATCTCATGCTAGCCTACTTCCATTCTTAATCTCCCTATATCATTCACGTGTGTGCGGGTGTATGCACATGTGTAAGCGTGCACCCGTCCGGAGTGTGTGTGCATACGAATGCAGATGTGTCTGTACGGGTGCAGGATGCAGGATAGTCTCCGCGCTCTTAAAAGCCTTTTCAAAGTGGAATGACTCTATCAAGGGAACAATGGGTATTCTGAGCCCGGCAATGTGACAAAGGTTCACACTGACACGCTTTCCTAAATTAGGCTGTTCATGCACAGGAGGGAAGTGAGCCCTGCTCCTATTCTTCTCCTCTACTCGAGGGTCATTGTGTAGACAGGAAAGGCCACGGAGACATATGACTTGACACGCTTTCTAAAGTGGGTTAAGGGCACTCTACTTGCAAATGTAATAAATACAGAGGAGCACTATTAAAAACATGCATCAGAGAAAAAAATGACTTTGCGGCACGGTTTATTTATGATCATAGACGACATCTATCACCGACTAGCTTGGATAAATCAGGGTTTATTGTTAAAGATGAGTAGATATTCACGCTCAGACACTAACAATTACTGAATATGTACATATTTAATATCAGGTCTGATTTAGTACCACACTTTAGAGTCTACAGCGACCAAGTGTGTGCATCTCTCTGAGCCACAACTCATCTAACTCTGACAGATGGAAAAAGAAACACTCCCACCTCCACTTCATCTTTCCACCTCCAAACACAAGGGGACTTTCAGCATGTGAATACCATGACCTTAACTGATGTCATTGCAAGATAACTTGAATTACGTCAAATCCTGTTTTTCTACAATGCGTGTTTGCCCTTGCAACATAAACACTGGCTTCTCATGAGGCTGTCGCAACACTGCGCTGCAGATGTGAGCAGAGAGGCCTTTGAAGGAGCAGAGTCAGATGACTCCACCGCCCATCCCTCCCCTGTTTGAATTCACACCGCACAAGTCTGCTTCCAGGAAACCAGCTGTTGGATTTTGGAGAAAGGAGGAGGTGATATTCTATATCAGGGCTGTGAATCACAGTTCCATGCTCTGTATTTTTCCTATGGTGGTTTGGCTGGCTGGCTAAGTGGCTGGCAGGGTGTTTGAAGAGGAATGTGTTGTGGACCGGGCCCCAGCGTTGAGGGACTGGCTAGGAGACTAGGACAGGGGGTTGCTGGGTTATTACATGGCCTCGGGGGTGCTTATTTAAACCAAAGTCCTGTCTGGACTATTGCACTCAGACACTGTTATTGTACTGCAGCTGCATGAGACACAAAGGCAGAGAAGCTGGAAATATGGAAAAGGAAGAAAAGAGTGAGATTGAAAGAGAAAGTTATCACGGGAGGGGGAGAAAGGAGAGAGGAGGTCTGGATAATGTTATCCATCCTTCCCAGGAAACGGCACAAACAATAAGTAAAAATGAGAGAGCCCAGTGGAGCAGAAGGAGGAACAGAGCAGGGACAAGCCATAATTAGGCACTGCATGACAAAGGATCTAGTGTTATACGGAGTTAAAACTGGAACCAGAGCAAACCCACAGTGTAAAACTATCTTCACCCTGAAGATGCATGATGTCCGTAAAAACAAACACTGCACATTTGACTGAGTAGGTTCTCAGCTGTGACTCATTTTGACTAACGCTGAAGCAAGAAAGATTATCATTCAAGCGCAGAACGGAGTGCACCAGCTAGGCAATCAGTTTCAAGAGAGGAGATGGATCTGTTTGAGGGATGGAAAATTGAACGTCATGCAAGACTGGGAGCATCGGCGGAGTTCAGAGCTTGGGGTTCGTGCAAAGTGAGGGGAAAACTTGAAGAGTCTGGCCCGTGCTGTGGAATGGCGGAAATCCTAGTCTGATTGTGCAGCACTGTTTGCTTGTGCTCAGACAGCTCCTAGGAAAGGAATGTGTGGCCTACATTCCCTCTCCAGCCCCCGCCTCCGTTTCTCCGACACCAGCGCTCACTGTCAGCGCCGCGAAATTTTAAGAGGCTGCATACCAAAAACAACAAAGGACGGAAACATTCAAAGCAAACAGTTGTGATTTACTGGAATTTTTTTAGGGGGGGGGGGGGGGGGGGGGGGGTGACAGTTCATTAAAAACAAAACAAAAAAAAACACGTGGCCTTGAGACAGTATTTGCACCGCAGGCTTGAAATTACTCTAATGCTTCCATTTAAGTCTGACAGAGGAGGTAGGAAAGGGTTAAGTCTACTGCAGCGAGAGAAAGAGAGAGCAGTGGAGGTATGGGGAGACAGAAGGGGTAAGGGTGGGGGTTGAGAGGAGGGAAGGGGGTGGAGGCGGGGGTGGAGGCGGGGGGGTCAGCGCTGCATTCAGATTAAATTAAATGGAGGCTAAAGTGCTGACTCATTGTGTTCAGGGCCTTTATTACCTGCTCCGTCACCCAGACTTTATGGGGAGGGCTGCCAGAGGAAGGCTGGGGGGATGCAGGCAGGCAAGCAGGCAGGCAGCCCTCATTTACAGGAACCCTTCTGGAGGCAATAACACTGCAGTCAGCCTGCCAGCCAGCAAGGCAGCCCCGAGGCCCACCTGCACTCTGCAAAAGTACTATTTAGGACACATACCCCACCACCTATTCCAACTAAGCACACACACACATGCCTCATGTTTTGGCTGAACGGGAGGAAGCCTGCTTTTGCGGCTAATGAGACATCAAGGGGAGCTGGGGAATCTGGACTCCGGGTCTGGTAGGCCGGTCTGCTGGGATGATCGTGTGTCAGCGAAAAAAAACCCTTGTTTGCTTTCCTCTACTCTCTCGTGTTGCGAGCAGCATTGCGGGGAAATGATACGCGGCAAAATGCATTCGTCTTCCACCATCCAGAAAAATAAATTTACCTCAACAAACAACCCACGTGCGTCATCGCCCCTTTCGGCATCAGATCACGTTCTAACACTGTCACATGTGTAATGTAACAGAGAATCATTTGCATCTCAGCCTGCGTTCACATAGCGAGGTGATAGAGTTGTTAAGCGGTGTGAAAACAGAAGTGCGGTGACGACATGAGGCGTACTCCGGGGCTGCAGATAGCAACTATTTTCCTACCGAAGAGGAAAACATGTTTTAACATCCTGTGTGCGTCTTCACTGTCACATATACACAACTTGATATTTATGGTTAAATGTGTGTATGCGTGCACGGCGCGTCGCTGATGTCGATACTAGATAAACAGGGATAATTTGAGTGGTTATACAATGTGCATGATGTATGGCTGTGGCCTGCCTGGAGCACTCACTGGCTGTGGAAAGCGCTTATTGCTGCTGATCGGACGAAATGGACTCCAGCACTGTGTCAGGCTCCAGTTTGTCTCAAATGGTCTGGGCAATCAGAGCATACAGCCAATAAATGGATGCATTCTCTCTGTCCTGGCTCTGTTTCTCCATCTCCCTCATTACTCTCATTACTCTGCAGCTTGTGGGTTATCTAATGCTCTCCCCATGGCTTACGGTTTGGCTGGGGATTAGACTCATTTTTCCAAGGGCATTTTATAAACAACCCCGTGTGCCTCCCTTTCTCGTGGACGGAGCTGTTGTAGCAGCAGAATTTACGACCTCGGAGGCCTTGTGGCCTCACTCCCGTTGCAATGCATTATTCAAATTCATTCTCTTTCTCACACCGCGCACAGGGCAATTATTTGAATATCCGCGGGAGTGCAGCTGGAGTGCCGCGACTCATCTTCAACAGAAAAGACGGCGAAATTGCCTCACTCCGGCAGATCAAGGTTGCAGGCAATGAAACACTATAATTTATGACACAGTTTGATATTTCAGTGAAGTCATTGATTCCCTTGTGTCAGACCTTGGCACGGGCTGCTCCCGAATTCACAGAATGTAATTCCAATTTTGCCTCGATGAGGTTATTATTTTTTTTATTTTTTTTACAGCACTAATTGGACACTTGGCTGGCTGCACATGTTGTAAAATGGATTTTCCCCTGAATCAACAGAAACAACCCTCAGAAATTCAGCGTCGTGCCACTGCGCCACAAATTATTTTCAAGGCTTCTGTGCAGGGGCGTAGCAAAAGAAAAGTTTGCTAAAAAAAAAAAAAAAATTGCCCGAAGAGAAAAACAAAACACTTAGACTAGCATCATGTATGCAGTGAGTTACCGAAGCCGTCCCACTTTAACCGTTGAACAGACGCTCGTGTGTCCTCATTTCTTGTGTAGAGAATCTCTTCTCTGTCACACACCTACAGCATGATGTAAGTGTTGTTCACACCACAACAACACATGCGATACCATTCACAGATTCCATTACCGCGTCTCATCGAGACAGACCATAAGTCACATTGATTACACACCTCCTCCTGCATGTCTTACTAATGCGTACACTCCAAGCATGTGCACAGATAAAGGAAGTGCTGTACTTTTTCTTTTTAAATGCGGCCGTCCTAAATGTCATTCCACTTTCCTCTCAGAGGTTATTGACATCCACACGTCACAGTATATTCCAAATTCAGCATTTGCAAATGAGTGCAGAAAACCCCAAATGACTTATCACATCTTAATAAAGTTGCTATGGTTAGTAGCTATTATGTTTTAGTTATGTTTTGGTCTCCACCATCTACTGGGGAAAATATTTAGCTCATAAGATGCTAAATTCTCTTCCATCCTCATTAGCTAGCCGTTAGCTAGCTAATGAGCCGTTAGCTAGCTAATTAGCTAGCTCCACTCCTATTCTGGGAATTCAGTGTAAAGTGGGTTTATGGGGAACATTAATTGTCCATATAAGGCAACATTTTTCACTTAAATATGCTTATAGTGTATTAGCGAGGCTTAAAGCACAAGTAGGCCGACATAAAGAAGGTGATATCAGAAAACATTTGTTAGCATGTGTGAGAAATTGTACAAAAACGGATTTGTTTCCGAATCCTGACACGGTGCCCGAGTCTTTATTCTGCGTCTTTTCTGTCTCACCTATCTGCAGTATCAGCACACATTAGGTTCAAAGGTCAAGTTTAACAGAGGAAGTAATATACTGTCTCTCTGCTCACTGAGCTCTGCCATTCTTTTTCTGCCGTGTATGTGTGTGTGTACGCCTTTGTGTGCTTTAGAAAAACGGGATAATGTTTCCAGTAGCACATCTGCCTCCGAAAATCTCATGTGGCTGTATCCAGTTCCCGTCACTGATACCGTGAAAGCAATCGCGGAGATAACAAAACCTCATTCACACACTAAAAGCGGGACAAGGACAGGTAAGAGCCTGTTCGCCGTCTTTCCCACAAGTGCCGTTTTTATACCCCTTTGGGTGTGCCTTTGGTGTTAACTGATGAAAACCACTATGATGCAACCACGTCTTTATTCATGACAGTACACAGTGGGAGGGTTTAGCTGCCGAATGCCTCCGGCTTCGTAAATAAATCATCTAAAGTCAGCGAAGAGAAAAGCTCCAACAATAAAACCTTTTTCTTCCCCGACGGGTGAGTCACCGTTCAAAGGAGAAAGAGGCCCAGATTCTGTGCCGTCGAGCATTCAGGCATCAGTTTCACGGGTGTGAAAAGCCAGCTGACAATGGAGCTAATTGATGAGGATTATCCAGCAGAAAAGGAGGAAGCCTTGTGACATGACTCATCGCGGCCATCTGTGCGAGAGTACTGTATTTTCACAACTATGCCTCCGAGAGCAGAATAACTTCCTCCTTGGCACAAAGCCCCAGCAAACATCACCCTACCCCGACTGGTTCTGCCTCTGCCTGAATAATACTTTCACTTGCACCTGAGCTTCAAACCGCCTTCGGTGTCTGAGTAGTTGTTGCTGAGGGAAGGCAATACACCCACTGAGTGCAATATATTGAGGGAAATGTGAGTCATACCGTGCAACAAAACACTTCCCTCAAATTGCTGAGACCTGAAGTCACACATTTGCACAAACACACATACATTGTGAAGTTCCCAATGAGTCGACAGGCTAATGACATTTCTGTATTACCCGCTAATCCACACACAAAGACATGACCGAGGGCTCCCGGGGAGCATTTTTTAATTATTAGAAAGTGTCTCAGCCTCGCTATTAAAGCTTCACAACTTTATAATCAATTCTGCGCCGAAGAAGCAATACATCTTAAATATCGGGGACGTATCAGTCGAGAGGGACGAGCTGAACGCAGCCTTCTAACAGCGGCCGTTAATGAAAGTCCGACGTTAACCGGTGCGTGGAGAAGATACGCAGGCGAGCCTACATCTTAATCACGTCTTTTGTTTCAGAGCGCCGATGCTCTTCTCCTTACACGCCTGGCTGTGTTTTCTTTCTTTTTCTTTCTTTTTTCCTTTCATTCTCTCTCTCTCTCTCTCTCTCAGGGCTGTACATTCGATCTCCGTCATGACGCATTACCGCAAACTGTAACGTCTGTGTCACTGCGGTTAGATCATTTGGCTTGTGAGAGTGATGCATCTCAGTTTCAGAAACATAAGGCCATCGAGCCATTAGATATGTGTCTGAAGCGGGCGTGTAGTCGCTAAATATGCCACAGCTGTCTCTTCCTCACAAGGGGAAATTACAGTGTTCAGTGGGTGATTTTCTGGTTCAGTCAAAGCGAAAATACCCTTTAACATCAAAGTAACCTTACAGGAAGATCGAAATGAAACAGTGGAGGAGGACCTGGAGTGTCTGAGCCCTTACAAAGACAAACACACACACATAAGTCATGCATCATATCGGTGTGGATAAGGGAGAGTGATGAAATAAGATGCATAAAAGCTGCTCTGGCCTTCCCCGCAAACACACAGACAGATAGACACACAAACCTCCCCTCCCCCCCAGCTGGTTCTCTTCTGACTCATGGGGGATTACTTGTCTGATCACTTTGATCTGCTTGCCGGTGTCAAAGCTATTTTCTCCGTGCAGCGAGCAGTGTGCAGGCTGCATTAGCCCACAGACAGGAGACACACATTCAGGTTAGATGTGCGCACCGGCTCCCAGACTGCACCTACTAAACCCTGCCTGCACGGTTTACGGCTAACAGGAGGCGGGGTTGATTCAGAGCCAATTTCAGTTGGGATTGCCAAGAACGGTATCTGGTTATTAGAGGATGTTGCACAACAGTGATGAATAACAGTCACTTCTAACCACAAACAGTTTGCTCTCCTGATGCAACCGGATCTAACACACGATGGGCGCTGTGATATGAAAGGAAGGTCAAAAAGCCGAAACAGAGAAAACAAAGGCTGTGTTGCCATTGCTGACCGACTGCAGAGCAAGTGGTATGAGTGCAACAGAGAGGAGGAAGGTATTCTGACACTTGGCTGTTTGAAGAAGTAGATAAAACAGTGCAGCAGATGGTGATGCATGAACCTCTCTTCAACATTTCTCTTAGCCTCGCAGCCAAGGCACAAAAATTTGATGGCACTTTTTTTTTTTTTTATGACACATGAATCAACATGAGGCATGTGAGTCATGCCAGCCTTGATGTGGCTGAGAGCCATCTCTGCTACGCCTCATCTGGTTCACAATGTTCCTGTCGCTGCCTGCTTTGGCGCCAGGTAAACCCACTGCAGCTGGGAAGAGACGAGAGAGCTGAGCCGCGCCGTGGTTACGTGACTCAGTTTCTGTGAGGAATAATTGTCTTTCGCTTTCTCTTTCTCCATAATTTTTTATCTGCAACCCCCCCCACACCCCCACCCCTCCGCCGGCAACCAACCCACCCATCCATCCATCCTCCCTCTCGGAGACTCGGAGGAGCCGGCGTTATCAGCGGGTGTCATTTCATGAGAGCCATCATCAAAGGCAGCTGCCGGGTTTCCATGGAAACAGCCCACTTCAGGGGAGGCAGATCGGAGGAGGCATGTGTTAGAATGCTGCGGGTTACTATGGAGACTGGAGCGACAGCTTACATAAGTATTCACTGTGTGCGTCTGTTGCACCAAGGCACATTCCACCATATAATTAATGCTCAGAGTGTTTGCTTGCTGCTGTCGAAAATTACAACAATGTCATTTCAAGTGGCAGGCAGCGGCAGCTCATCGGCAGCACCGCCGCAGTCAAGGTCAGGCTAATTTCCCCGCCAATTAAGCCCAGCTTGTGCATGGAACAGCTGTCAACTGCCATCTCCAAGGTGACACATCAAATTATGTTTTTTATTTTATTTATTTATTTATTTTACCTTCTAAAAGCCACTCAATTCTTCACCCTGAGTCCAATATGTGGTTTGCTTTAAAGACTCCACAGGAGACACCACTCGTGCTAAAATAAGACGCGTTCCCTGCAATGTAATGGGAGAACACGAATCATGAAAGCGCTCAGACAGGAAGGGAATAGAATAAAGGTGGAAGTCAATGTGTTTTATTGGCCCTGAGCTATTCTGCCAATAACTAATGGATCTCTTTTGAAGAGAAACACTGCAGTCGAATTGCTCTGAGTGCCTGGACTCCAAATGGAAGTAGACAAATGATGTCCATCTTATCTGAACTATGCATAATGCATTTTCTCTATCACTGATTTATGCACTCATCACATCATATATTCCACCGTCTCGTCCGAGCTGCAGCCTTTTAAGTCCTGATTGCAATTAGGCGCTGTATATGTGTTTCACTTTCATCTCTGGTATACATTGCTAACCAATATATACCAGAGCAGCTGTGACAGACCGAGAATTTAAAAGTGAACAGGCAGCGATCACAACATAAATAGAAATAGCTCCTTATCTTGAAACGAAGCCTAAATTGCTCTCATGTGAATTAATATTCATACTCTACGCTGAAATGTGACGATGTACGTCCACGGTTTCTTGCCATGAATGAAATCAACGTGAGTTTCAGTTTGCTGTTATCATCAAAACATTCTGTACTCGTAAAATAATGATCTTAGCAGTAAATCTCACCTTTTACCCACTTCCCCTGACACATATAACTCTGGTCACATGCCCAAACACAGCCGAGCAAAATGCATGTGCATAGCAACAGATTCTGTGCAACTGCATGCAGCATTGGTAGAAAACCTGCAAGATTTTCATGCTTTTCAGACACGTATGCTGATTATTTGGCCTCTGAGAAGCTGTGCACGCTCGTTCACTGAATACTTGGGTGCAGCCTGGCTGTAAGTGAAACCATGTGCTGTGTGCAGCATACCATGTGGTGCCTTCTCGGCAGTTTCAGAGACTGTTGGAAGATCGGAGGGGGGGAAGGGGTTAGGAAACCGCAACATGACAAATGTTGTACTAATAACACTGTCACACCAGGCAGTGCCAGGCGGGGAAGACTCTGTTAGTGTGGGGTAGTCGTTTGACACTGAAACTTCTATATAAGGAGTTCCTCTTTATGCCCTCGAGTACTTTAAAAGAGCAACAACTCATGCAGACTGTGATGGTCAGCTGGAGATTGCGTTCCAGCTGGGATTTTTCCAGCATAACAACTTTCAGGATGTTTAGCTGAAACCAAGGATATTGTGAACATCTACCTCAGCCCATAAACAGGTCACACACATTCAAGATTAAAAGGAAGACTGAGGCGTCAGCAAAGCACGTACTCTGAATAAAAGCTTTAACTAGGTGATATGAATAACTGTCACATGCCGCTATAGTACCCGACACAGATGGCGGGAGAGGAATGCCGTCTGACTACGGCAACCCGGAGTGTGACAGGGACACGCTATGCTAAGTGAGAAGAATGCGTTGTGACACTTCTCCAGGGCACCTTGTGAACAGCATGACAGTGGCATGAAAGCGTCAACATGCCAGTTTCCACAGCACACCCCTCTCTGTGCCGGCCTGGCAAGACTACCGACACCTTAGTTCAACTTCCACACCCCAGGAATGACTTGCAGTGATGGCGCCCGAAGTGGTGTTGCAGCAATTTACCATCAGGAAGCGGATTTGTTTTGCCGTGCCTTGAAGAAATATGCTTCCGTGAACAGTAGGTACGGTGGATGAGCTCATCAGTAGCCCAAGGCTGCCATTGTCTTTGGAAGTACATTCAGCTCCACCTTGACCTCGCAGTGACTCAAACATCTGCCCTCCACAAACAGCTGTTGCATCAGATCGTATTCTGATCTTGCACAAATAATGTGACTAGGATACAATGGTATTCCTTTGTTGTGCGCCAACCAAAAACAAAGATGCCTGTGTTGGGTTGGCCCAAAAGCCACCCTGTAAGCGCACTTACACTGTTAACTGGTAGATTTCCAAGCCCTGCCCTCGGGGAGTCGACGCTTCTTGTTTTGGCAGGGAGACAGTATTTTGGCAGACAATGACAAACCTTCTCACCTGTAATCAAACCAAGCGAGCCAACACCCTTCTTTCAAAGTATGAGTGTCAGGCTCTGTCTTCCTGCATCCGCATGTCTGTCTGTTGGTTACGTAAGTACCGTTGCCTTACCCAATAATCAGCAATCTGCACCAACTATTTTAAGAAGGGAAACAAAATCACCATCAACGTCATTTACAAAATATTGAGACCAGTAATTTGCTCGTCTGCCCTTCCAGGGGAGTGGCACAAGAAATAGGCTGCATTCTCTCCAGATGAATTATTACCATTCATTCTGATGGCCTGCGGGCGGCTTACACATCATAGAGGCCCCTATTTCTTGGCAGCCAACATATTAGAGTTTGAACCCCTGTCATGCCTACTCTGCAACCTTGCTGATACCCTGGAACCACCTCCAGTCATAATCAGAATGTCAGACTGGTGCAGGGAGGGTGAATAATTAATGCTGTGTCTTTTGGGTTTGCTTATTTCACTAAGCAAAAAAAAAAAAAAAAACTTTCTTGCCTCCATCGCCCGCAGCCAAACACTTAGCTTGCCTGGCGCTGCGTTCAGCTTCTAAAGGGATGATGCATTGCTCAGAGAGCTTTTTTTGCCAAACCATCACATAAAATTCGACACAGGAAAAACAAACTTGTGCGGGAATAGAAACTCCGGATGAACTCCTACAGCGTTGAAAATGGAGATGGAGACATCAAAGCAGTTTTTTTTACGACTCACGAGTGCACCAATATCTGCGAGGCCATATCATGGCATTTGCATGTGGGATGGCATTTTCTTGTCAGGAGAACACATAGTTTAGTAGGTGGAGGTGGGCTGTGAGGCTAAAGGGGAATGGCAGGGATGAGTCTTCTGTGTCGTGACACATTTATACAGACCATCAGACAGACAGACAGAGACCAGATAGCGGGGGTGCCCTTTTGTTTCCATGCAGCCAGGAAACTCTGAAGTGTCCTGTGGTCCGTCCGTGCCTGTAACGGTGTCTTACAGTCTATTTCTTCCCACTGTGGAAAAAAATAAACCCTTATTCACACGCACCATTTTACCGTGCTAAGATAAGATCCTCTCAGCGTCAAGCTTTCTGATCACAGTGGCGGCTGGTTTAAAACATATAATTTCTCTTGTAAAACAACGTGTCTCTTATTTCAGACAGGGGAAGAAGGAACTCAGTCATTTCTCTCCAGCATTTATGGCAGCGGAGTTTATCAGCTGTACATAGCAAATTGAGCTAATATCAGCTCAGTGAGCTGCGTAAAATGGTGTCTCTTGCTGCCCTTTTTATGTCTCCAGCTCACGAGCTCAGCTTGTAAAAGGGGTCTTAAAAATGCACTTGATTGCTACCTATTATACCATTATATTGCGCAAAAAAAAAAGAAAAAAGAAAAAAGACTGAGGCTAAAACTGAACGCAATCAAGCAAAAAAATCCTCCTCATCAGCTAAACACATGCAAATGAGGAAATCACATTGTTCCTGTGTGGTTGTGTTAGTATTTGAAGCATGATGAGAACAGCGATAAAAGCAGACTCTAATTTCATTCAAATATAACCCTTGTTCGGAAAAAGCTTGCAGGATGAGGTTGGCCGTTTTTAGGGGGTGTTTGGCACATGTGATACTGTTTCACGTAATGCTACCACTATTTACGTATGACCAGGAAGTAAAGCCTTGCACACAATAGCAATTAGCAAGCTAGTTAGCTAGATACGCTAATCTTTGTCTACTGACACACTGTTAACTGCATTCCTTAAACTTTTCATAACCTAGTTTTAGTTTAGGAAAGTAATCGGCCTCCAAACAACACAAAACAATGCACCACCACAACAAGAAGATAAAATCTCTGTTTTGACAAGTTTGCCGGAAGTAGTCACTAAACTATGATAAGCATCCAACCAGTATTATGATTCGGAGTAACATGGCCACGCCCCTTTTTGGAGAAACCATTATGTTTATTATATCTATTTATAGACGGCAACTGTATGAATACATTAAACATTTAACTTAGCATACCAGGGTCAACGATAAACCATTATTGCTCCAAGAAATTTAGCATTATCAGTCAGTAGCACAGATGCTGGTTACATTGGTCAGCTGGACAGTGGAAGTGACACACTGTGCTCACCTGCTTTACACAATCAAGGTAGTTAATAAGTGTACAGAAGCGTATTACCTCATGCAACCGACATTTTTATAAAGAATAGGCTAGTGTTAGTGGTTAGCTGTTTGTAGCACAGGAGCATAAGAAGTTGTACGGCACGTCTCGCTATCGAGTGGGGTTATTGCAACTAATTCGGTTCTGCTGGTCTTCTGATGGTTTTGTAGCTTTATTTTACAACCAGTGTACTTCAATCTAGGACAATGTCCCTGGAAACACATGTCCCTGGAAACACAGCTGTAATCTTCAGCTTTATCTTCTGTAACCACTTGTCCTATCTTAGCTATCATTGGGCGAGAGGCGGGGTACACCCTGGACAGGTCTCCGGTTTATCGCGGGGCTAACACAGAGAGACAGACAACCAATCACACTCACATGCACCTACGGTCAATTTAGAATCACCAATTAAACTAACAAACATGTCTTCGGACAGAGAACCCACGCTGACACATGAACATGCAAACTCCACACAGAAAGGCTGTAACCTGTGATGGTCATACTTTAAATTTGCCAAATGTAAGCTTTCCTGACTTTTTACCTCCCGTCCAAATGCTGACATGCACCCAGAAAGGAAATCACTTCTATCTCTAAAACCAATGTGCCAGAGCAATCACAGCTTTTCTTTTCTCGTGTCAGATGCTAAAGTTAGCCTCTACAGGCCTTATCTCCAAACAGCACCACACCTGACCATCTTTAGCCGGCACTATCTCCCTCTCTACATGATATACAGCACCTGCTGCCTGTCACAGATAGACTTATCCCCAAGTAAATCCAGCTGGGGATGTCCACATTCACACCAACACACCACAAAGTTCTGCAGCATTGTATGTCATGGCAGGAAAATCGATCATAAATCTCAGTTTTCATAATGAAAAAATGTTTGGGGAAGTACTTACTGCACACCAATAATACTGAGGATGGGTTATTGTATTTTTTCTATTGATCCGGCAGATTTATGCACCCGCACTTTGGATTTATTGCTGAAAACAAATAAAATGCGTTTGGCATAGGGAGAGAGATATTTACTCAAAGCCTCTTTAGTTCTCAGTGGGCTCGAAGATTAGTTCTTAAAATGAAACATAAATTCAAACACATCATCATACCGTCAGTGTCCATCTGACGGGCGCTTCCGTGTGTTTATTTGCAGTCGCTAGTCAACATAAAAGCACGACCTCAGCATCAATTTGTCAGCCTGTCTGGATGGGTCTTAAACTGGTGTCATTATCACAGCAGGCGCACAAATCCTCTCCCAGATTGCCTGAGGTTGCACTGCTTACCTAAGGCCACCCAGTGACTTCCAAAGCCATAAACTTATTACAAACATTCAACAGGTTCAGACTGCTGCATCTGCAGAGAGCTTATAGGGGACGAGCTGTCGCTTGTGCTGACCAGGAATCTGGAGCTGTTTGTGTGAAGGTCAACAAGTTACTTCTAAATCGGTCGCATAGAGCTTATTTGCAGCTGCGGTCATATGACTAGGAGTAGTTTATGCTTTCAAACTACATGCTGAATAATTAGAATTACTCTAAGTCTGCAGTGTCCTCTGTAGCTGTGGCGATGACAACAAGTAGCTGTGGGGAAACGAGCTTTGAAGCCCAGTGGGATATTTAAAGCAGCGACTAAGCACCGAGGAAGAAAAAATTACAAATGTTTTATGGCCTTTCTCTTGATTTGCTGTCATTGCGCTAAGAAAATACTGCTCAGCTGTATCCTCCAGAGCGTCACCACTCCAGCAGCAAAATGAAAAGCACTCCCAGACAGTGGAGCTCTGGAAAAAGAAAAAAAAAAAAGAAAAAGGACGGAGCGATTGGAAGCTACACAAACTGTGCTTCATTCTGTGATTTCCTATATTACCCGACAGGCTACAGCGGAGTCAGCTCGGTGTCGGATGACTGGTCATCTGTTGGAGATCACGGCTGCCGCGGCTCGTCCAAAACAGAAACTGAGTCACCAGGCGAAGGCGTCCAAGTCCTCGGCTCCAAGTTTGGTTTTGTGTCCTGGTAATTTGTGAAAACAACTCAAGCATGAAAGCTATGAGATATTGAATTAAGGTCACCAAAAGTTGTGGCATTCGACAGTCAGCAGAATACTTCGCAATAAACTTCCAATAAATCTTTAGTTCTTAAAATAAAAATAAAAGTTTCCGAGCCGCTGCTTTTTGCTAACATGATTTTGTCAAATCACGCCTCATTATGTTTATTTTTGACTTCACCAAAGAGAGTCTGGATTTTTAGTGGGTTACTATATGGTTCAAGACAAGGGTAGGGTGGGTAGCTTTGGTTTGTGGGTGTGTGCGTGGGTGGATGGGTTTGCGTCTGAATGAAAAGGCATGGAAGAAGAGAGAGAATGGGGGGGTTGAATAACGTGTCAGGCTTTTTAGTTGAGAGACTTCTTGTGTTGATGAATAATTGAGCTGTAGTTGGGCAGAGAGTTGTTTCATGAGCCCCTCTGTCTCCAAGTTAAAATTAGACCCTTCTCTCTGTGCAGACAGTCGCTTTGAACCGCTACTGTCTCAGAGCATCACTCAGCTCCCTCCACAGCCCACTTGTGCCTTTTAGAGCAATACGCCTCAGTAGATATGAGGGTAGACATAAACATGCTTGGCGGACAAAGGGGAAAATCTGTGTTATACAACTCAGGCGGCAGCGTTATCTGTTTGAAACGGGACATTTTACCTGCTGTGCTTTTAACAGGTAAAATGAATCGGGAACGACGCTACGAGAAATATTATTCTTGCGCTGATTCGGGATGTTAATTTGATATTCAGAGCTCCTTTCTGTGCAGCAGCTATAATGAAGTTCTGTGTCTCCTCTGTCTACCTGTCATACCAAGATCCCCCAGGCTTTCCTGTCTTTGCCTGGCCTCTGAATACCCACAGCCCATCTCAATCTGTCACTCCTGTCAGGCCCACAACGCCACCAAAGAACCCAGAAAGTAGGACACTGACAACTCATCGTGTGCACACACACACACACAGCGAGAGAAACGCTTTACTAACTGTGGCAAAAAATACACATTTTGCGACAGAGGCCTCAGAGTCCGTCAGCGTAATATCTGCTGTTATCTGTGGACAGCCGGCTCTAAATGGGGCATTCAGTGACTCTTCAAAGCCCCGTTTCTGCAGGGCAACTCGGGCTGCATTGTTACTGTTTTAATTAGAACTGCTTCTTGCCTGCTCCCTGAGATCCACCCAGCCTCAACATCAAAGCGGCGCTCTGAATAATGATGTACCCCTCCATGCCTCAGGTACAGCCCGAATCTCAGACACACTCCCCTCTTCTCCTCACATCTCCCCAGCCCTCCCTCCGCACCTCTTTGTACCTCTCTGCTTCCCAATTTACTTCTATTTCTCTGCGCGCTGACATGACACAATTTTTGTCGTGTACGGGGCAGCGAGTTGACGGCAGGCTTTCTGTGTTTGTGTTCGGCGCGGCTCCACTAGTCTGGGGGGATACAACGGTCCCCGATTTCTTTCCTATTTGCCTTGGATGTATGCACGTCCTGTAGTCTGTGGTCACAGAATCAGTTTTTCTGAGATTCAAGCATCCGCACTTGCCTCGTTTGATCTATTTTATGTTACTTTCCGCCATAACAGCTCAGAAATTAAAAAATACATTAATGCATTTTACAGCTACACATATGCAGACTATTATAAAAGGCCAGTGATTAGATTTTAACAACAGATCGTGCCTATTATCTTGCAGTAATCCCTTTATGTCACAATAAACTTTTACTCACAGTTAAAGCGAAACCAAGCCGTGCAAGTCCACTTTTGACTTTGAAAATTGGAGCGTGATTAAACAATCCTAAACCCAAGGTCAGACTTTAAGTTTTTCAAAAGCTACAGATGCTTTCAACTTTATTAAAGGGTCTTCATCTGCGGACGGAGTTAGCTTTTCTGTTCTCTTGGTTTTGATCAGCCTCATCCAGCGCAGATCAGATCAATGGTGAGCAGCCCATTTATGTCTACTTAATAAAATCCATCAGGCTCCTAGTGTGGACATTACCAGGCTCCTTAGCGGCATGTTGGTATGAAAGCTATTATTGTCTTGCATGTTTGCAATTTATCTACAGCCGACATGCTCCAGTGTTGCAGATCATCACAAAACAATAGAACAAAGTTGCCGTAATCGAAACCATAAAAAGTTCAAGGCACAATGGAAACTGACATGAGTTACCCATTAAGAATCTCTGTGAACATGCTTGACTGCTGACGTTAACTCTTTCTTCCAAACATCACCTTGTACAGTCCGACCTCTGCCTCACTGACTTTCTCTGCAGTTCTTCAGTGCTGACTCACAGCAGCAGCATTCCTCACACGCAGCTTCTATAAACACGCAGGAGTGAGGCAACGCGAAAGAAGTCTCATGAAATATACAGGTTATGCAATCTCTTGAATCATGATGTACTCGGTTGATTATTCACAAGATGTGGAACCAATTACAGCAAATCACATTTTAATGAGTTCAAAGCATGATATGATTCCAGGAAACAATGCACAAAATGTGTCATTCTGAACCCTTGCATTGCATTGTGTGTTGCATTCAAAGCAGGTCACGGATCGTCCTCCAGTCAGACGGAGGCTCATTGTGGGAGCTAATTTAGAAATCTGATTTACATAAAACTGGAAGGGTTGCTTAAAATGACACAGCCTACTTCAATGTGTGTGACTTTCCAAAGTCATGCAATCCTTCAGCTGACTTTGCTTTTACGCATGCTGAAGAGAAGATATTATTTTAGGGCACGTCACATGCAGCTGTCATCCATAAAAGCCCTGGCTGTTTGGCTGCATTCCTTGTCACTGTCAGGTAAAACACAGAACATGCCATTACAATATCTGAACGTATTTCCGTTCTGCTGTAATGCTCTCATGTCTCCGGCCTCCAGGTTCATGAACTGGCACCAGGACACAAAACATGTGCTACTGGGCCATGAGGAGACAATATGATTCAGCGTTATTAAAGTCCACTGAACTTGGTATAGCCCATCTGTGCTGCACCTTCTGTCACCCTTGTCACATACTCACCTGTGTGTGTGTTGCTACCAGCTAGCTAGCTAGCTAGCCTCCCTGACCGATAAGAGTTTGACCGATACTTCCGAAACAGGATCCATTTGTGAATGTCCTCTGCAAATTGTCCATGTCAGTGCAGGAAGAAGATTAACATTCCTCAAGCCTGAGGGTGGGCTGGTGAGTATCACATGTACAGAAAGGTTTTGGTAGTTCAGCGAGCTAAGATTTATAGCTAACTAGCTAATGAGTTACCTTACAAATATAGCTAATTTCAGTTTATTTGACAAATACTTTGAATACTTACAATCATTTATTATATTTTGGTAAATCCTCACTTTCATGCAAATGAATAATAAAAACAAACTGATGCAGCTCTCATGTGTGCATTAAAAATGAAGCTTGAGGCAGGAGGCAGCTTAGCTTGACAAAAAGACAGAAAAAAGACAAAACAATAAGCCTCGCTTTGTCCAGAATAGAAAATAGTCTTGAAATAGCACTTGTGAGCTTTTCTCACAACACTGAAAGCTGCATTTACAACATGGTGAAAAAAAGTGGTAGTCGTGAGAATGCTGCTGCTAGGCGTGAGGCGTCTGGAGGTTACCGAGGCTAACAGTTTA
The DNA here is from genome assembly GCA_005024645.1 of Planiliza haematocheilus. Lineage (NCBI taxonomy): Eukaryota > Metazoa > Chordata > Actinopteri > Mugiliformes > Mugilidae > Planiliza > Planiliza haematocheilus. The sequence continues at coordinate 4,147,371 of SRSE01001339.1, read as the reverse complement.
GCAAGCGAAACGTAATGTAGGAGATGTAAAGTTATGATAAAAAGATGAGGCCGCTGGGAATATTAGCATCTTCCTCAGACATACACAGTTTTGAAGAAACCTATATATATTAACTAGATGCCACCCACCACTTCTCAAAATGTCAGCAAACGCGTCACAGCTCTTGACATTAGACCTTTTTCGTTAGATTTTTCTTGTGACACATAAAATATAACCCCATGTGAAGGCACCAACAGCTCGAAAGAAATCCAGAAATACACACCGGTGAAATCCTAGTATTTATGCTAAGCTAGGAAGTTAACCGTCTCCTAAATGTAGCTTCACATTCAACCTCTGGCTCTCAGTCTTTTCATCCAGCCACCGTCAAACAAAGGAAAACGGCGCACATCCCAAAATATCCGACTTATCCTTTAACACCAGAAATTTCATCTCGTGAATGTGTTGTTACAACCATCTTTCAACAGCTTACAGCTCAAATGTGATGAAAATTCAAAGTGACTAGCATGATAATAAGGTCAACTAAAAACAACATCTTTTCCTGTATAAATCACATTAACAAGCGTGGCGGAAGGGGGGGGGGGGGGGGTTGAAAATACACAACGTTTCCAGCGCTCCTCTTCTTTTGTTGCAGAAAGTTTAGCGCGGTAATCCCATTTTGATCACTCACCGCATTTGAATTTTTAATCTCAGGTAAAGACGGTGTGCAACCTCGCTTATTAGGACGACGTTAACATGTGGCCCCAGCCTTCGTCATCAGGCAATAAAGTGTCTGTTTTGTTTGTTGTTTGGATAAAGGCCTGTCGGCTGGTTACGAGGCTAAGATTAACTGCAGCCGTTGAGGTGATCTAGTGCTTTGCTTGCTCATGTATTGATGGAGGCTGTTTGGCCTGTTTAGCCGGCTAGGCCTTCAGGGAGTTGAACATTCAGAGCAGCCTAAGGCCACAGCCTGACGCATCTATCACGAGGATTACATCACTTACACCATCAAAGGTCGGCCGCATTAAGTGTTTCCTGTATGAGAGAGTCATTATTTCAGGCAGTTTTCAGGTGTGCAATGAGTTTAAGAAATGTCAATGTGCTTTCTTGCAATATAATAATTTCTCTGCAGCCTCTATTCTGCCTCATATAATGATGATATAATAGAGCACAGATCATGGCGGTGCAGCGAGCACACAGAGCGTGTAGCACAGCCTCCCAATGGGAAGAAGAAAAAGACTCAGAGAACAGTGAACTCACTGTACTCTATTTTTGTGTTATTAGATGAATGCGTGCGTGTTTGTGTTTGTGCGAGGGGTCCCGAGTGCAGGTGCGTGGGCGTGACAGCGAAACAGAATCAATGCTCTAATTGGTGTGCACCTCCTGATGAAGCTATTTGAGACTCGCCGGCCCAGAGGTCACGGAGAGAATGAACCATGACGATGACATCACAGCCCAGAGCACAACAACAAACGCAGTCTTGTTGCAGCAGAAACAAAGGATGTTTGTTTGCGGGCCTTTTTTCTCTTTCAAAGCTCCGTCCTGTGAGTCGAAAATGTGACGACACAGTACACTGACCTTTGTTTCTTGGGTAACAGGCTCTCTCTGTACGCCGCTGTCGGGTGGGGAGGGGGGAGGAGGGGGGCGCGGTGACCCTTTGGTGTTGAGTGCTGATCACATGAGCGGCTAAAATAACAAAGCGGTCTGATTCGGGTCTTTGTCTACACACACACACAGTCATGTGATTCAGACCTCCAAAGAACTGAACCAATGTTGATACATAATCTATTTGTCATCTGACTCAAGGAGAAAATGAGTGAGTATATCCCAGAGTGGTCTGGTGAAATCACAATGCATAATGGGTTTAACACACACAAACACTTGAATAAAGACACATTGCTGCTTTCATGTGGATCAAGGAGGCTCGACTGAAAGTTAAAAAGGTGCTAGAAGTCTCATTAATGGATTTTATTCATCGGTGTATTTTAAACTGCTGTAAAATCACGACTCTCATTTTCAGCCCTGACCATAACTGCCTCTTTAATATCCCAGGTGTCGGCAATAACAACATCAGTGAGTCAGCACAGTCATCCATCCTTCTAAGGTTATTGACAAACTCCGCTGAGGATAACATGACAAAGAAGCTGTTGAAGTCTCCCGTCTCCCGCCTCTTCTTCGCCGAGGTGCGCGCTGTTGTGAGGAACGAACAAGATGCAAATTGCAATGTCAGACCAAGCATGAAAATGTGAGCGAAAAATGATTTATGGAGCAATCTGTGAGTATTCCTCTTAATTAATATAGTGTCATATTGTACATGGACGGGGCTTCTCGGATGAAGTGCAGGACGAGGGGGAATGATGGGAATCCTGAACAGTTTTCAGCAAGTGGCAAACAAATAAATCAAGTAGTTTTCAAGGTGTGAGCCGCAGGGGACGTGTAATTAAGTAAATGACATGGTATCTTTCTCTCACATGCCAAGCCAAATGCGCTGTACTATTACGACCACGTGTGAGTTGAATGGAAATGGGAGCGTTACGTCTGTGCAAAGATCTATGATAACATTTACAGCCAGCGGAGAGTGTTAATGGTGGTGCGATGGCTGACGTTAACATTACAGGCTTGTAGCAGCTGCTGACACCCAGCAGGTCTAAAGATGCATGGTAATTTACCATTAGAGTGACTTAAAATGCACGCATGACCAACATCGCAAGTGAAAATCAATATTATGGACCATCATCTAATCTGGAAATGTAAGCAAACATTAGGAAGGGACTGAGACTGTTGTTTGAGGAGAAACTGGGCGGCCAGCAGGGAAGCATTCAGATTAAGTTGCTAGTAAAACACTTGGTGCAGATCACGGATTATACGTTATGATGGATTAATCCATAGATTTTATGAAGGGTTGTTTTGAAGCTGGTTGTGATGGCTGGGGTCTGCGCCATCTTGGCAGTGCCTGACTCTGCCTAGCTCCGAGCTAATCTAAAAATAGGCAAAGAAATGGCACATGAGCGGAGCTGAGGCGGGTGAGTGATACCAAGACCTGTTATGGTAACCGGCTCTCACGCAAAGCAGCCACCACCTTAATTATACATAACTTCAATTTATTTTTTATTTAGTTTATAGTTGTCGTGAATGTCATGTAGGTCATTTAAACATGGAGGTCTGTGGGGATCGACTCACTTTTAGAGTCACCCTCAAGTGGCCATTTGTGGAACTGCAGCTATTTAATCGTTTTTACTGCTCGAGGGTTGCAGCTAGTTAAAGATACAGCTTTAGGCCTCGTCTGCACGTACCAAAACAATCTTTTCCCTATCCGTTTTCCCTAGCATTGTTTCAAGAATATTTGAGTACACACAAATCCGTCTCACGCTACTTCATATTCCATGTCTATAGGTGGCGCTGTCACCAAAAACGGAGAAGAAGAGGCAGATTATGCGTATAAAGCTTGAGCGCTGTTTACAAATCGGCAGGAGAGGGCAGTGGAAGGTTGCTCGAGGGGTGTGGCTATGGCATCATCGAAACGCACTTATTATGTTTTCGCCATTTTCATTCTGGGACCAGGTTTCAGAAAAGTGCATTTTAAAGCAACTATGAAAAACATCTGCGTATTTCCTTGTATTTCAGTTTTTATGTGACGTATTGCAGAATGACTCAGCTCACTCAGGAAATGGGACAGGAGTTATCAGTGTTGCTCTTTTAAAAACCTTTAGATGTTGTTATCATAACATTGTAATCACATAAAATTCATTGTTGTCAAAGTCTACGGCTCCTCCCGTTGCTTTGACATCATAAATGTATTGCCTTATGACCTAACTATCGTAACGTAATGAGATTACAAATGCAATGATGTCATCAGAGTTTCACCGATAAAGAGCCGCTGATAAAACAGCCTTACCTCAGCGTGGCCGTCTAGAAGCCGTCAATAGCTTTCGATAAATTCAGCTGCAAAGTTCAAACTCCACCTGCTCGTGGAGATAAGATGTTTAATGGGCCTCGAGGTCAGATTTGTTTTTTCGGCACAGAGGATGAGCTTTGAAACTGGAGATAAAATGGAGTTTGGACTGTATAAAACTCGGTGCATGACAGGCCATCAGCAGCCCCTCCCTCCACGTACCGAAAGGCAGGCCAGAAATACCGACAATCATCAGAGACAGGGAGCGACGTCGAGCCTTTGTGCCCATCGCTCAGCCTGGTACTGTCAGCAATTCCGCACCCCCCTCAGGATTCCCATAAAGCCATGTGGCAATGAGGGTCACATTGCATTCTGGGAGAAACGCTCTGCTAAGATCCCCTCTGGGCACGCACGACACCCTCCACCCCCAACAATCTTGCCCAGTCTCCTCCAAAAATTCCTCGGCCCCCCAGGGCACCGCACAACCCGAAATAACAGGACACATCAGCACTTTCATCTGCATCCCCGAGCAAGCTCAGACACTGCAGCAGCAGCTGTTAGACCACTCGCAGGCACAGATAGAGTTCTGAAAAGTACTAAGGTGCTATAGTTGGCACACCCCCTTCCCCCTCTAGTGATACGAGCACAGACGGAGCCAGACTTGGATAAGAGTGCCAAGCTAGGTGTGGCTGACAGACTTGTCCTTTAGCTGTCCTTCAGCCACACGGGAGAATTCGCCCGAGTAACAACAACACTGCAAAGCGCAGTATTTGTCATCAGTGCCTTGCATTCAGACGGGCATCACGCAATTAAGATTGTGACTTGATCAGTGACATTTTTTGCAGTGCATGTTCAAGAGAAGCAATGATGAACCGATTCTTCCTCTTCATTTGACAATCATGGCCTATTAATAAAAAGCCACACTAAAGACAGAGATGCGAATACTACAGAGATAAAGGGGAAGTCATCTCATGGTGTGGTCACTTCAGACAGTTTGTGTAACAGACTACATGCTTTAAACTGAGCACAATGCAGGCCCCGCTGCAGAGCGACGCGTTGAAAGCGCAGAGAGAAGCCGTGAGATAAATGTATTTCACTTTATCTCTCCTAAATGAAAAAGGCATCACGGTGTCTGCAGAGATAGCGAATGCAGCTTTGATCAAGGTCGCAGCTTGAGACCGTCTGATTAGTTCGCCGTGGCACTTTGTGGCTCAAAACCCATGACTTATGTTGCAAGTTGTGACTTTGCAACGGAGCCACTGTGCTGCCTGATGTGTCTGAGGTCATTCTTTCACGACACCTGACAGAGGAATATAGACCTGCCAGCAATAACTCACAGCCGAGCTGTTCGCCGCGGGCTACAATCACCCAACCTAATAACACGAGCGAGGAGAACACGGACGTTCACACCCTTGCGAAGCACACAGAGGATGTATTTTGAACGCGAAAGGCTCTCAAAGGTTTAAATTTAGGAAATTACAATCACGTATTTCATTTTAAAGCCAGTTTTCTGCAATAATCACCGATGACTAGGAGACTAACATTGTGCCAACGCTTCTTGCATTTCCTAGAAGCTACATTTTTTTTTTTTTTGTGAGTATTTCTAAAAGTATCTCCCCGTAGGTGGCTGGAAAAAAAAAAAACATGTGCTACCGTGTGTGTGAGGACAGATTCATCCAAATCAAGGCCTGACACATTTGAAACCCAGCTCTCCAAATCAACCGCAGTACTAATAGCATTTTTGGGGTTGATCGCCGTTTTGCGGAGCGAAGACACGTGTGGCTGCGTTCACATTTGGGAAAGCCACGGAGGGATCATGTCCTTGCCCTCATACCAGCTCCCACATGCTGGCGGAGTGCCGTGTGCAGAGGGCGGATGAGATCTGTGGGTGTTTCATCATGTCCTCCTGGTGCCGCCCTTCGCTGGACAGGAGAGCGGTACAGTTTCACCGTAGCATTTTAAATTTAAAAGATGAAGGGGTGCGGGGATGTGTGTGTGCGTGGCGATACGGCTTTCTTTGGACTGTGTGCTCTCCCTGTTTCCCTGGCAACGGCCATATTGACATGCTGCAGTGCTGCTTCTGCTGCTGCTGGAAGTTGGCGGGCAGCCAGGAAGCACCCTGCCTGCACACAATCTCACATTCTGCCTTTTGCCAGCACTATCACTCCAGCTTCACGCAATTCCCGTCTCACTTTTTCACCACCCCCCACCCCAGCCCCCTAATCTCGGCGGGTCTCCGAGACCAGCTGAACGCCGGTCGGAAGACTAATAACTTGGGTGGACTGTGTAGTGTGCGATTGTTGGGGGGTTGTTAGGCGGAGAGGGGAAAAAAGAAAGACAGCACGACGGGGCGGGTGAGCGAGCGAGAGCCAGAGAAAAACATGGAGGAGGGAGGGGTGAAGTCTGTGCCATGCAGTGCTTGCATGTTAAGATGAATAGAGGGAAAGGCGAGCCTCGTGTTATGTTACAAGAACATAGTAGTGGCTGGGGGGTTGGGCTCTACATCAACAGATGGATAAACCCGGGAGAAGAATGCGTGCCAAGCGCCAAATGTATCAGCGGCTTGCTGGGGCATGAAAATGTCAGGTGTCAGCGGCGAGCCACGCGGTCGCTGCTATTTATACAGTCCGCCATGTGCTGAATGTACACATAAGGCCTTGTGAACGAGGATGACGGGGGTTAAGGGTAGGACTATTGCCAGGCAGAGGAGGAGGAGAACGGGATAGATGAGTGGCTGACTCACCTCTTTATCAGCCGTGGATGCAGACGGCCCGAGAGGAGCCTCCGTTGCCCTATGTGTTCCCATGGGCTGGGCAGAAAAATGTCAACACCAGAGAGGGTTATGCACGGATAACAACCTCATGGATGGATAACGTCTAGCGTTATCTCATCTGCGAGCAGCACTCACACACTGCCGGTAAGGCTGTTCTTAGATCGAGGGCAAGTGTTGACTGGTCGTGTTAGAGACATCGCAACCCGCACCAGCTACTGCTCGTCATCTCAGGTGCTTTGTTTGGCCGCCTCCGTCTTCACATGTAACATAAACGACACATGCGGCTCCGTGCTGACTCCAAGCGATTTAGTCCTACTCTCCAATTAGTGACTGGCTGGTGAACAAGTAACCCCATCAAAACACATCAGTTGGCATTTTGTTACACGGCCTTTTGCAAAGCCCTCTGGGTCTGTGTCAACTGCGTCCTTGTCCAGACAAAGCCATCTAAACCCGGGATTTCATTTCCACATTGTGCCCCGGTGTCCCCTTCATTGTTGATTTTTCCACTATGTGCAAGGCCAGGGCATTTGTACCAGTCTGTTAGGCCCACGTCAAAAGAAAAAGTATCCGCTGTTGATGGCTAGGCCATTCTTGTTATTCATGTCATGCCTGGTGGTTTAGTAGGGCAGGGTGCAGAATTTTCCAGAAGCAGCTGTGTGCTAGTGAAGCTGACAGTGCGCCAGCCCAAAAGGGTTTCTGTCTCTCTCCAAAAATCCCCCCCGCCCCTCCCTTCCCTTCCATCAGCATGCTTGGCTCGGTGCCCGGACTTACTCAAACTCACACTCAACCAGAAATATCCGCTCTCTCTCCCTCCCCGCTCCCTCCTTCCCCTGAACATATCCCTCTGGCTCAACGGAGAAGCTTCCATCACTCCGGATGACATTGGATCATTTTTCTCCCCCTGCACATTCCAGCCAATGAGGAGGACAAGGGAGGGGAGCGGCTGCTGTTTCTGCTCTGTGATTATATCATTACAGAGCAGCAGACATGTATACAGTATCTCAAGCACAACCTGTCATTAGCATACTTTATTTCATGATGGCTAAATACAAGTGTGCTTTTGTTGGATCCAAATAGCTGGATGGCCTTTGTGCGAGTGCCGCAGAATTAAATTTGAGAATGCTCCCTCCGAGCGCTCTGAATTTCAATCTATCAACCTTGGGCTATAAAAAAACACCTTCTCTTATTTACTGTACCATTATCCCCCCCACCCATTCCCGACACCTGTTGTGACACGCTCTGCCCAAGTCATCAGATACTCCGAAGGCTCTGCTAGCGGTCTAAATAAACCTGTCCGAGCGGCGCAGTTGTGTAACACACTCGAAGTCACCGGCTCCAATAATAGAACACACCTGTCAAACACAGGCCCTGCTTGTTCTCTCGTCTGACCCGACCTCCTCTCGCGCCTTAAGTCCAACTCAAATGTTCCGTGGCCGGGGAGACAACGTAAACAATTCTCGAGAAAATGATTTCCAAGCGCAGGAAAACAAAGAGAGTGGAGGGACCCGGGGTGGAGGTGAAAAGCGAGGCGAGGGAGACTGAGCAGCGGCGATAAAAGCTTTGTTCAGCCTCTGTAGAGATTGTGCAGCGGCTGCCACTATAAGCCCTGATTGACAACAACATTAGCACTCAGAAGAGAAATAGCTCCCACTCAGTTATGTAACATACAAAGAAACTACAGGATGGGTATTATTGTGCATGTGCTCGTGTCTGTGTGTGTGTGTGGGCATGTACACATGATGTATTCCCAGATAAAAACAAAAGTGACAGGATATCTAAGAGTGTTGTTTTTATCCTCTGACAACTGTACGCCTTCAAGGAGATGAAAGGTGATGTACAACACACAGAGGATCTCTCAGGAATGTTGCGTTTATGCAGCACATAAAAAAAAAAAACTGTCTCAGACATTTCTTGAGGCGCTTTGTCGTTTGGCAACGCCATGGTGAAAGTTTAATTGTGCGGTTGTGGTGGAGGCAGCTGATTTTGTTGCATGCAGACGCCGAGCGCCGTGTCCCAGCTTGAACCGGCGATAATTGTGCACGGCCCGCGTAGCCTCAGAGAGGAGCGAGCGCGGAACGGGAAGGGACAGCAGGAAATGAGCAGCCCATAATACATCAGCGCAGATCTGCTGACACACCCCGCAGACCGAGCCATTTATCAGACCACCGGCATGTCCTCTCGTCAGGAGGCTCAGACGCAGACCAGCAAAGCAAAGCGGCCACGTGGTCAGCAAAAACACTTTATACAGCATCACATCACAACGATCTGCGATCGTCGTTTGAGGAGCGAAGACACGTGTGTTCGTGTCCCTGTCTCCCTGCCTCGTCTCTGTGTTGTTATTCAGCTCCGAATGCACTGCCAAGACGGCACCACATCCGTTTGAATCTCTCAGCCGACTAAATAATTATCTCCAGGGTGAGGTGAAGCAGTTAGTCACCTGCTACCTCACACTATAACCACCACAAAAGCTGACACCTCCACACTCATCCAAGGAGGAACACGGGGCACATTTCTGAGCAACAACACGGCCGACAGTCATTCACCGTGATTGCATCAGTATTTTGAAAAGCTCCGGCTCCCCCGTCTCTCAGAATATAACCCTGCATGCTGATGAAGTTAATTTGCGATTTTACGAAACACCGCAAGTCGCTAAGGAAGGCACGGCAGCTGGCAGAGGAGCCTTCCAGACCAAGTATGTGCTAGCGGCTCACATGTTTACTTTCAGTGCTGCTCATTTTGACAGCTAACTCTAACTTTAGCTTGGCATGTCGGAGGTGGCAACGAGAACCTTACTACCGTGGCTGTCGTGCATCGCACACGGGCCCAGAATATCTACAACGTCTGCGAGGTAGAGTTCAGCCAGAGATAAATGAAATCAGTGCTTCTTTGTCATTGCCTAAATCTGCAGGGGTATTTTTTTACAATGCAGCTTTTCCAACTAGAGCCCCCCGTGGCCTGCAGTCGACTGCCATATTGTTATGTACCAAATGCTCTCGATTGCAGGAGATAACACTCGCCTCACTCGCCTCCTATTTTTCATTTGGCATAGTAGCAGCACGCCATCTTATCAGCTGATCTTGAGCCAGAAGCTTGGAGTAGTTGCTCAGCAGAAAAAGGAAAGGATTGTGCTGGGCTCGGCTATAATATGAGAAAAAGCCCAAATGCTCTTGGATCAGTCCCATGCTTTGTCCTCATCTCTCACGTTGCCTCTTTCCCTTGTTCATTTTTCATCCTCTCTCCTTTCATCTTTTTGTCCTACGCCTCCTCTCCTTCCTCTGCATTCTGCTCACTCTCCTCCTCCACCTCTCCCTCTCTCTCTCTCTGTTCCACTTATAAGATTTGGCAGCACTCCAAGATCTGAGAAAAACATTGGAGGCATAGCCTCGTTCTGATGTCTGGAAAAGGGGGGTGTGGGGGGGCTGATAGAGAGAGAGAAAGAGAGAGAGAGAGAGCAAGAGTCCTCATTTCCATTTCACAGACTTGATTCACAGCAGAAAGGAAGAATACAGGAATATGGAGGGGTTGAGTGTAACCACCAGTCAGAGAGAAAGGGAAATGGAAAGATATGGCAGGCGCAGATCACAAGAGGGAAAATGAAAAATGAGGTTCACAAAAAGCAATGACGGTGTATGCAAGATGCAGAGACAGACATGAAGGACAAAGTGAAGGGGGGAAGGAAAAAAAATGTCCCCGAAATATCTTAAAAACACGGTGGAGAAAAAACAACATTTTGTTTGTGTGACCTCTTATTCAGTAGTCTTCATAAAAATAGTCAAACTCTGCAGAGAAAACACCAAACAGTTCATCTGCCGTTTGCAGCAACTGGGTCTCATACCAGTCTGAGGGAAAAACAGCTCATTTGGCACTCCGCATTGTAATCATCTTAACTTCGCAGGCCTTCATGGTAAACAAGGCAGTCAGATGTAAACCCCCCTCCGCGGGCCGAGCCAAGAATCAGAAGGGAAATTTTACACATCCTGCGGATTCAGCCGTGCTCCTCCTAATTGCTGGTTGGAGCTCCAGCTTCTCCCCCGGTGCCGAGAAGAGAAACCGTCATTACTAGTCTCGCAGGGGCCCGAGCCCGGCTCCAAAGGGAAACTTTGATTGATGAAAAGAAAAAAAAGAGGCAGATCTGAGCGTGTCCTCGATACAACATTTGCTGTGACCTTGTTTTCCCTGACAGGTCTAAAATTAACCAAGCGGATCAGTTATACTGGGAGTGGAGAAATGTAGACCAGATTCTCCTTTTGGCGCGTCCCTGTCTCTGCTCGCTTTCAGGGGATTACAGCAGCACGAGCGTGCCTTTTGATTTATTGTGCTAAACATAGATTCATTAGTGAAACAGCTGGCTACATCGAGTGCTTCGCTGTCTCCCACACATGCCTATCCCTCCCCTCCACCCACTCCCTGGACCATATTCAACAACTTAATGTAAAAGAAACACCGCAAGGATTAGAATTTATAGTGTTTTTCAGTGAACGTGCTGTCAGCACGCGTGTCACGGTCGGCTGGTATCTCGAACAAAAACATCCATGGATGTGATTATGGTTTAAAGCGGCCTTTAAGTTAGCGATATTAAATGAGAAACACGCTTTTTGTTTGTGAGCGGGCAGACAAAGAGCACACCTCGTGCTCCCAGAGTTATGACTTTACTATCACACCAAGTATCTTTGTGTAACACTGCATACCAGCGGAGTTAACCATTACAAGGCGAGGCAGTGGGGCAACAGGCCGACCTATCTGTTATTGCCTTTCACTTAGCTTGATTAACAGGATTGTGTCAAGTAAATCAATCAAACAGTCAATGAGGGATTTTATGACCATTGATCTGGGCCGTGTGTCGCTGCAGCTTTGATAAAGAACGTCTGGGTTTCTGGGGATGTTTCAAACGCTCGACTCTAATCCTGCAAACACACACTGAGAGGTAGAGAGGGAGCGAGCCAGAAGGCGAAAAGAGGAGCCTAAGTGGATCTACACCCGGAATTCACCTGGCTCGGCCTCAGATGAGGAAAAATAAAAGAGACTTAACTTGTGATGTTTGCGGGCAAGAGCACGTCAAAGTCAGGACAGCGTTTGTCAGCTTAAACATTAAAAAAATCCCTGGAGGTTCTTGTAAGTAAACAAAATGAAAACCCGTGAGTCATTAACCACAAATGGTTCCCGCATGATTGTGCTGAAAACAGAGGAGATGATTCACTTAGGTAGTAGTATAAACAAAACAAAACGAAAAAAAATGGTAAGAATTTCAGCTAAACTTCATCAACTCTGCGTGACCTTGTCCCCGGCTTTCCGCTTGTTTACCCAGATCCCTCCACTGATGTTCCCTCCTGCATATCAATCGGCTGCACCGGAGCATCTGCTGTGCACCGATTTCACCGGTAGCTATGCAACGCCTGAGCATTGTGTTATGACAGGACCACTTCCAGGGACACATTATCACTGTATTAGCTGTGGCGCAGGCTATTTTGGTCGCCGCTGAACAAACAGGTATTGGGTTCTGCTGCCATAAATCTTCACGGGCAGAGGAAGAAAGAGAAAATGTTCTTTTATGTCTCGTTGCGTCATGCTTCGAGACAGATTATGAAAACTTGGCTCCCGTGGCTGATATTCTCGGATGTGGCAATTTTAATTTGGCTGCCAGCGCAGCGTGATAAGGGACAAGTGGGTTAGACGCTCAAGCAACGTAAAAGAAAAAGAAGAAAAAATGTATGCAAGTTGGAATATGGAGTGGGTGTGCTGTTGACGAGCACAGCAAAGTGTCAGGCTTTATCAAAGTGGGCTGCTTTTCTAGTTTAAAAGTCCAACTGATAAGATAACCTTCCAAAGAAGCGAAAAAAAAAGAAAAAGAAGGCGCATAAACAAACAGCCGGGCTCATCAACAGCGTGTTTCTCTCGGTCCAGAAGACGTTTGGCTTTAAATCAAGACTTTTAAAAGCTTCTGTTTGCTGTACATGTTTTTATTTTTGTCCTCAGCGAGGGGACACTAAATCTCCCCGCCGCTGTCTGAGGGGTGCAAAGGCTATGTTTTCATTCAACATCACGAATCGATCAGTTAATCAGGGCACCGTGACGCTTGCTAAGACTCTGAGGGGGCTTTGGAAAATAATGCAAACAAAGTTCACGAACACCAAGCGAACCAGAGCATTAAAGCAGAAATATTACAGCTGTTTGTCGGCATTTAATTGCCAAATGAAAATAGGGAGCTGCCTCGATAAAACATTAGCAGATTATGTCCTGAATAATTACGCAACTGCCTTCTACACCAAGTCTCTCTCCCCCCTCCGCTAGATACTATCCTCCATGTCGGGGTCTGCTTGGTGCAGTGTCAGCTGCATGAGGGTTCTTTGTCTGAGAGAGCAAAGAAAGAAAGAAGGAAAAAAAAAAAAAACAGTCTCATGATTGCTTCTCCTTCGCAGACAGTATCTGCAGCTCGTCACTTAACGACCCCATAAGCCGCTCTTTGCTCGCAGAGATGAGCCTCTGCAGCCCGCTCGCCATCACGGACGCAGAATTGCTGTTTTGTTTGTTTGTTGTTTTTTGTTTTTAAATGGCCGTGCTGACACGCAGTTAAAATTTGCATTCAGAGAGATATAGAGCAAGGTCGGTATGTATGGCAGCAGCAGCAGCAGCAGGGTTGTTTACCCTGCGAGGACACACCGAGGCAGAAATCTGTTCGAGGCGTGTGAAAGAATGTTGTAGTATCGGTGATGCTAGGAGTGGCGCAATGTACCACACGGGCTGCTAAAACTGAAAGCACATGGGGTGTTGCTGCAGTGCCAACGTACCTAATCCATGACTGGGAGACGGATTTTTATTCGTTATTTGTGATTTGTCACTTGCTGAGTGAATCAGGAAGTGTCATTACTGGAAAATAATAGGAGTGCCCAAGATAATAATGAATAAAAAAAACAAAAACAAAAAAAAGAAATAGTAAAAAAAAAAACATAATGTCAGACACAATTACCATACAAGCTTGAAAAATTGTGGCGCCACTATGAAGTGTTATTCAAAGGGATTTCAGCAAAAGTCCAATTTTGTGGTTACACAACGTGGTTGCACTATGGTATCATGTTGACATTCATGCACTTTCTCATTACTGACTCAACAGATTCCAGCTGACTGAACATGACTTGGCACCTATTTCTGCAATCAGTCGGGAGTGGTGCACAAACTGGAGCAAAGTTGGTACAGTGTGTCTGGGTATCTTTTTTTTTTCTTCTCTCTTATCCGTTCCAGCAAAGCTTTTCCATGAATCACGAAAAAGGCATGTGTGCAAGAAAAGGAGAAGTAGAAGAAGAAAAAAAAAAGAAAAAAGAAACTGCCGTCCTGCAGCCTGAAACAGTAGCCTACTTATGTTGTGCAGCGTAAATCAGGTCTCCTGAGCCGTCACAACAAGCCTGCATATCAGAGCCCTATCTCGTCATCTGTCCGCAGCCCTGTGCAGCTTATTCACCCAAATGAAGCAAGCTCAGACAATAAGTTCATACAAGATCAGAAATTGTATTTGGCAATTTTTAAACAAGTGCATACAAGTACAGCTAAAAGCATTTTAGTTTTGCCAAGTGCTCGTAGAGTAGCATTAGTCACATTCTACGTTAAACAGGAACTGCCACCAGACCTAGAAGTACATCAAGAATTTTGTTAAACATCAACAAAGAGGAACGTAGTTCATTATAATGAGTACATACCTTTATCTTCAAAAATATAGAAACACAATGTATTCAAAAATCAAAAATTGTACAACCATGTTTACGAAGTATACTCTTCCCTTGGGTCCAATATGTACAAGTCCGTTAGTTTGTTTGAATGGTATGTATGTGATATTTATATATTTATACTCATATTTTTTGCTTCCCCTCCCCAAAGAAGTGTTCACACAAAATCAAGGGTCCCTCTCCTTTTTTACTTTCACATCTCCTGCAAGGATGGTGGCGATTTCTCCCTGCATGAAAGCCCACGGTACGTTCGAGCCAACCAGGGGACATTTCTCTCCACTTGGACAGTACACTTCACCCGTGGCACCTTGCTGCTTTATGCTTTCCCTCGAGCACGGGAAGCAGAACTTGTGAGAGGGCACAGACGGGCACTGAACAAAGTGTGTGTCCTCCAAACGCTCGTGGCACAGCGTGCAGCACAGAGGTATGCTGCCGGGTACCGAGGAGTCCGGAATGCTTTGGGGGTGCACTTGGTCCATGCCTGGCACGTGGGGGGTACCTGCACCAGACGGCTCTCTCTGCGCCAGCCGCCTCGGATTCATGGAGGACGGCGACAGGGGGCTGCTGCTGTTCCTCCGGGTGGTGGAGTGGACTTGATTGGCGTCCTTGGGAGAGCTGTTCCCACCAGCATTGTCTGCCGCCATGATGAGCGCGGCCATGGGGGACTGGCCGTTCTGGGCTGCCTCAGGTGGGGTGGTGCGAGAGTGGGGGGATATTGTGGAGGGGGGAGAGGTGAAGCTCGGCGGGGGAACTGGAGGCATTTTCAGTCCGTCACTAGGCGGTGGTAACCACTGCTGTCCCTCTCCGTTGAGCTTGGCACCCGTCCCCTCGCTGTCTGGTTCAGGGGACGCTTTTCTCTTCATGCTCCGGGGATGTTTGCCTCTGTCTGGAGGGGGGAAAGGGTTAAACAGAACAGTTGAGTTGCACGGCTCACACAAGGAGCAACAATTACACTGGAGGGGATATGTGCATTTTTGCTGTTCCCTCCTGCACCACAGGCTACACAACAATAACAAACGCAACAAACAATAAAATATTCATTTGTGCAGCTTCAAACGGCCATAAATCTTACTTTTATAACCATTTGTTCAACATTAACCCATTACTGGGCTGAAATAGGTTAGTAAAGACAACGCATGAAAATTAAAAATGCACATTATAAAGCAGATATTTCTTAGGGTTGCTTACCTGATTTCGAAGCCGTTGCACTGGACTCATAAACCATAGCCCTCATGGACGCATGGTCCTTCTTGAACCTGCTCTCGAAAGTCTGCTGAGCCATCAGGTCCCTCACCGTTTTGCCTTTGCTCATCCACTCCATGTCTGCCCTGTTTTTGTGGCTATCCGAGATCTCCGGCGTGAGGCTGTCCGGTCTGTGCTTCTCCTTCACCTCTCTGTCGTGCTCGGTGCTGGAGACCGAGGCGGGTCTCTTGCCCAGGTCGGCGGGACTGCCGGCCGCCAGCGCGGAGGGAAGCCCCATCTGGCCCTGCCTGCCGTTGACGGCGTGCACCGGGGGCAAGTTCCCGTTAACCAAAGGCACTAGATTCGGGGGGACCGTGCTATTCCTGCGCGGGTTGGGGCTCTGGCGGTTCAGCTCCGGCGGCTCGTCGGGCTTAGGAAATCCATTGGGGACCGGGATGCCGTTCGCCTGCCTGCTAGACTGGTACTCTGGACCCAGCCTGGGCGGACGCTCGGAAGTGAGCGGGTAGCGGTCCAGAGGCTGCGGCGGCCGGGAGCCGGGGTCTCCGGCCGCTGCGTGGTTGATCGCCTGGATCTCCTTACCGGAGAGCTGCGACTTCCCCGGCCCGGCAGACCTGCCCTCCTGAAACCCGTGAGCCCTCTTGAGCTGCCGGGCCGTCTCGATGACAAACTCGATGCGGTCCGCTCCCTCGTAGTTGACACATCCCCTGCAGACGGGCTCGGTAAAATCCCAGATCATGGCCCAGGGCATGCGGGGCAAGTCGCACAAATAACACGACTGCCTCCTGGAAGAAGCAGCGACCGCCGCGGACGACATAGCTCTCTGTCGTCGACCCCCCGAAAAGAAAACCCAAAATGTGGCTTCTTCTCTCTCTTCCTCCGAGCTCCCTTTAAAAAAAACAACACGCACACACACAAAAGCGAACAAAGAGCAAGTTCCGTTCGTCGAGAAAATATATATATAAATATATATATATATAAAAAAGCCGTAAACTCGTCCTCAGTCGACTTTTGGAGCAACAAGGTTGAAGTTTTAGAGGGAGAAGTTCATGTCGGTGTGTACTTTACTACGGCTCTCCTCTATCTATCTCCACTGACTCTCTACTACTGGCTCAATGTGGAGCAGTGACGTCACCACTAAACGCCTGCTTCCACTTCAGTTTCTATTGACTTGATTTCTTCGACAGACCCCCCCACCGCCGCCGCCCCCACCCCCACCACCACCACGACACCTCCTCTCCACCCTCCACTGCAGCCTCTGTCACTCACTGCTTCTTTTTTTTATCTTCTCCTCTATTTTTTTATTTTAATTTAATCACTTGAGCCTCTGCCAACAAAAAAAAAAAGAGAAAGAAACTGCACCCAGTCCTGCTTCACCAGCAACAGCAGCAGCAGCAGAAGCAAGCAGCACTACCGCCGCTTCCGAGCGAAGGGGGAAGCTCCTCTTAAATGTGATCAAACCTGCAAAAAAATTTAAAAAAAATGCGACAAGAAGGATTTTTTTATTATTATTTTTTTTTTCCCCTCCAAAAACAAACAAAAAACGTGGCTGCAGTTTAGAAACGGAAGGGAAAACCGACTCCTCCGGTTAGGCTGCCTCTGCCTCTGCTCCTGCTTTGTCCTAAATTCAGAGCATGATCCGGTTCAGGCTCGAAAACGCTCGCTGCAGCTTGTTTTTCTCAATGCACAGACAGACAGCGCCTCGACGCAACGAGCCGCTACTACTACTACTGCTGCTGCTGCTGCTGCTGTGCAATGAATGAGGTGGGTCTACCCTAAGAGAGAAAAAAACACACTAATCCAATGGCATTTCTTAGAAATAAGAATAAAAAGCATTTTTTTTATATAGGCCTATATCTTGCAGCAGAGTTTATTATATTTTTATTTCCTCCTCTGCTGCACACAAAGCCACAAATTCAACCTGCTAACGTTTACGTCATATTATTTATTTATTTACTTTCCCTCCATGCCTGCTAATTTACAAAGAGCAACAATAACCACCACAATAACAAAAAAACAAAAAAGGCGCCTCCATTAGCCAGTAACCAGGAAGCTCTGTCATGAGGTGGGGATTTCCAGCCAGTGTGTTGTAAACTTGAATGGACTGGGGCTGCAGCATGAATATAGCTCTGCCCACATTTTATTCTCGTGCACTGATCCAAATCTGTCACCGCTAAATGAAATTACGCTGGATTGAATCAACCCCCCCCCCCCCCCCCCCCCCCTTTTTTTAAGCAGCAGCAAGTTAATAAATACCTCCGAACACATTAGTCTGAAAGGTTTAACAAGATAAACGTCTGCTGTTTTTTTTTTCTTCTCTCCTTTTATGTGAAAGGAAAACGTGTTAGTTAGAAACAGGTCATATAGCAGAAACTCTGCCAAAACCCCCTTAAGTAAAAGTGTAGGTTTTGAACTGGAGGAGTGTCCCAGTGGTTCAGATTCCTCCCTCTCATCTGGGCTCATTCCAACTCATTGCAGCTTAGCCTCGGGCTCTGGGTGAGGCAATGCGTCTGAAACCTGCAGACACAAAGCAGGATATGTTTGTGCAAGTCCATGTGACGTTGGAAAGAGGAAGCAAGATGTTTAGTCACGTACCCTCATCCGCCTCACCCATCTACGGAACATCAGGCCATTTGGCTCCATGCCTGGGGCCCGTGATCATGCAACTGTGGCATGAGGCTGTTCTTCAAAGGGTTTCCATAAACAGAAAATAGCCACTTATGATCTTTTCACACATATCGTATAATTGCAGCACAGTTTGCACAGGCTCCTTCTTCTCCTTTTTTTTTTTTTTTTTTAACAGCTGTGCTTGTAAAACTGCCAATGTACAGTATGAAAGATAACACGTTCCAGTTCAACACAATGATATTTCCTCTTGAAGAGCTACAGACGTCACGAGCTTTCAGTGTGAACTGCTGTATTAGCACGCCGCTTCCCATCGCAGCTCTCTCTCAAATCTCAGTCCTTGTTGGGTGAACAACACTAGGAAGTGTTGTTAGGCTTCATGACACAGTTAGGAAATGACTGTCGCGAGGGGGCAAAATAAACAAATTCCTTTCCTTGAGATTGGTGGGAAACAGTTGCCTAACTCTTTGATCCCTCGGCTTCCACTCGGTCGATGTTTGTGCAAGCGAAAAGCTGCACGGCCAAATAGCTATTATGCAAGACGGAGGCATGCTGAGATTCAATTAAATCCTAAATGACCTGATTCTATAATAAGAAGATCTTCTGATTTGTGTGTGTGTGTATATATATATATATATATATATATATAAAAACATGCTGCGGAGGCTATAAAGCGAAGGCAGGGTTGTGCTGAATCGAGGCGTCAAAGCTCAGAGAGGAAGCCAGACGAGCACAGATGGCTCTGATTGGCAATATGAACCCTGCATACAGTAAAATCACCACAGTGTGACCCGGACGGTGTCCCATCTCATTTCAGTCTGGCCTCCAAACCAGACGGAGTGGCTGTATAATGTAGTTTCAGACAGTTTTCTTTATGCAAATTGAGACACGAAGCATCTAAATAAAGAGCGAGAGCTAAGGTGACGGCCAGGGGAATACCCAGCATGTGACAGCATCGCAGGCCTGATGAGATGACGTTATTTTGGTTTTATCGCTTTCTGGGCCCGTTCAGTTTTATATTGGAAATCTTTTATTCATGGGAGCGAATCATTACAAATTCCCTGTGAAGTTTTTTTTTTTTTTTTTGCTAATATTTTTTCCGCCTGTGAGCCGAGAGCAGCACTGGATGTTTTCTGTGTCGTCTCTCCCTCTCTCTCTCCTTCTCTCTGTGTTCCCCCTCTCCACCCGCCCCCCCCCCCCCCCCCCCCGCCGCCAACATTTACGTTATATAACCCTTTTTTCAGAACAAGTGCTGAGGCGAGCACCAAACTAAACTGTAACATGTTGCACCAACATGAAAGGAGGTTAGGACAGGACAGTGTGAGGACATATAACTGAAGTTAAGCAGCTGCTACAGCGACCCGTGTTATAGATTAATGGCTGCACGCAGAGGCAAAGGTTGGAAGATATAGGAAGAGTAAACATGAGGCCTGCTGTGCGTGCTTCAGAGTGTAAGAAGGAGAGGTAACCATGGAGATTATCACAGTACCCTAACTACCTTATATATCCTGTTTACGGTGCTATTTTTAGCCGCAGTTTTGCACTGCAAGGATTAGAGCACTGATAAGAATTTGGGGGAGCTCTGAAGGATAATGAGCACCCATCTGCCACATTAGCTGCTTCCTGTTCGTCACCGGAGTCTGAATACGCTCCGCAGATTTTCTGAATAGATTCGCTCCGTACCCTGAGAGAATGTGCGGCGCATGTGGGGGAATTATGCACGGCGATGGATCCCGGGGAGGAGAAACGCAGGGCGTTTTGAATGAGCCGGGCTTTTTGATTTTGAGGTGTAAAATGGTGGAATTCAAATAAAATGGAGGGTCGACGGCGAAGGGGGGAAAAATGCGCTGGGCGGCTGGAATCTGGGGGCTGGAGGCTGCAGAGGTGATGTCATTGGGCCAGAGCAAGAGGCGAGTGAAAAACAAGTCTCTCTCTTTATTCTGATCCTCTTTGCAGTCCCAGCAGGGGAAGGAGGGGTGGAGGGAGCGGAGGGAGGTGGTGGTGGTGGTGGTGGAGGGCGGCGGAGGGGTGAAGGGAGGGGGGGTCTGGCAGTCGGCCAAGGCAAGGGCTGCTGGGAAATGGCAAAGGATGCCAAGCAGGCCCCACCGCCAACATTAGAAGCTCACATCTTTGTTCTCAGAAACCTGGTGTGCTGCCAAAGGCCTCATTTCAGCTCCATGGCATGATTACACTGGATGTAGGCCAACTACTGAGAGCTTGCTCGCTCTTCCTCCCTCCCTCCCTGGGCTCACTCTCTCTCTCTCTCTTTTTCCACTGCCTTCAAAAGCTTTTCTGCCAAACATGCAGCAGTTGCCATGGCTGCAGAGAATGGAACATAAAAAAAAAAAGAAGAGTGAGTAATGAGTCAGGCTTGGACCCAGATGTGCCACATGTGTATCCATTTAGAAAAAAAACAAGACGGTAACATATCCCCTTAATCTGCCGGGCTTGTCGGGGAGGGGGGGGGGGGGGACGCGGGGCGGGCGGGTTAGCAGACGATTTTAGTAAATAGCAGAGGGCCGGCCGAGAGGGGAAAGTCGAAAGAAGAAAAATCCCCGCACAAAAAAAAAAAAAAATGTAAATGAACAGCATTGTTTTCACATCCATTTTTAAACAGAAGGTAGTTTCAGTGGTTTTGCAGAACAGATTCGGTTTTGGCAACCAGGAACAGAAAGACCTGAACTTTGCCTCTGTAATGCTACGCTTAAGTAGGCTTTCATGCATCGCGAGCTGACGACATCATTTCCTGTCCGGTGGAAACCCCCGTGTATTTTCGGTCACAACCAGGCAGTTGATGTAAACAACCTTCCAGTGGCCTTTTATTGTAGCAACATCAGCACATAGTTTGAGCTCAGCGAACACGCAGAATGCGCCGGTCGCATGTCTGCGGTTAGGTGGTCCAATTCATACTATTGGATTACCTGCGCATACCGCTGCTGTCTTATTTACTGCCCTTAAAAGGCAGCCTCAAGAGTGACTCACAGTTGTTATGTTTAGCGCGCTCAAGTTAAGTGTGCAGTCATTTCAGCTTAGTGACTTACTCATACGAAATGTTCAAAATGTCATGTCTGCTGCATAGTCTCACACACACACACACACTCTCTCAAACAGGAGGACAGTGTTGCCACAGCCACTCCTACAGGAGCACTGCAGTAGCTTCTGTGCTCCTGGTTTGTTTTTATACCTTGATAGATAATCATGCAAAAAAAACTCCCCGAGACAGATTTGACACATCATAAAGATCTCTGCAGCACGTTGTGTGTCTCAAGCGTACGAATGTGTGCGTCTGCGTTTATATTTGCTGCACGTCGTCTCCACAAAGCCGGTGTTTCTTTCCCTTTTCCACCCCTCGAGCCGAGGAGAGTGAAGAGTATTTTGTGCGTTATGTAACCTCTTCCTCTGAGCCAAAATAAAACCCTCCCAAAGTAGGCTTATTTATCACCGAGGCTCCCGTCTATTTTTGAGCTGCCTAGCTACAAAATGGACTCTGACATTCCCGGCGCAGCAGTTAACGGAGCGCTCGGCTCGGGCTCTGCTCGCAGATGGACGTCACGCAGCAGCCCTGGCACTATTTCACGTTGTCCTTTTTCTGGTATTAGGCGGAGGATCGATTTGTTTTTGCTCCCTTTGCATGTATCACTCCTTCAGCTGAAGGCTGCATAAAACCATTTGTAAATAATCCTCACAGAACGTGCTGCCCATGCATATTTATAACTCAGCGGAAGGAGATCAGCGTGGCTCCTTTTCTAGTAACGTTTGCCTTGAAAGCAAAAATAACGCACGGATTCATTTCTGTCATTTAAAGAATGCAAATACCCTGACTGTGAGAGTGAGATGAAAAACCAAGAATAGCAAAGGATGACCTAATTGGAAAACATTTTTGGAGGAAACTATTCATTGATTGCATGCAGCTCTGGAAAGTAGGAATGATCGGGGATAATGCAACTGTAATGTATCGTTTGCAGATGCTGTGGTTACGTTTGGAAATTCTTCACTTTTCCTGTAATTTAGCTCTAAACACATTCACTTGGAGACGGCCCTTTTCCAGTAGCGGTCATAAATCAGCTTCCAGATTCCAAGGATGCTTCACCGGCCTCTCTTTGATCGTCTGGTTTATGGAGGATGTTTCATCGTACACTGCGAGCGTCCGTGCCAGCAGTGTCCTTCCTCCCCCTTTCCATAAAAGTGCAAGTTGTCACGATGGTGTGGCATTCATTATCCTCCTGTGGTTTTTGCGGGCCTGGCTCCCGAGCAGCTGGGGATGACTTGCTGTCGCGTTCAGCCTCCCTCCGCAGAGAAAAGATGGAAGGGCAGGAGACGAGTGCCGTCCCCTTGTCTGCGTGATAAAGACCCCTCAACCGCAGCGTCTGGGCATCTGGGCACACGATGCCTCACCTCCCTTATCCACTTCAAAGCCTTGTCTCAGACAGCAGCTCACAGAGAAGGGCTGAAATAGAAAGTGGAGCTCTGACGATAAATGCAGCCGTGCGTATGTGAATTGAATCACAACACGGTTTCTGTGTTCATAGTTTTTTCCCGTGCTCACAAATTCAACTTGCAAGCGAGTCCAGGATGTATTTTATCTGAAGGTAAAATCTGAAGAGAGAGTACTGCTAGTACCGTAGATAACGGTTATCGCCGCACGCAAAACATGGTGCGTATGGACAAGCACAAAAGGTCTTGTACTCCAGCGTTCCTAAAATTCACTGTCCGTCCAACTTGTCTCATGCCCTGCTGCCCAGTAGATAAACTAGGCTGCAGCAGTCATTGTTGAGGATGTGAAAAACATGCTGAACATAAACTACGACAACAAACCCTCTTAGAGAATATATGCAACAGCTGGAAAAGTCCCACGTACAAGTTTTGACTTTGTAAACAGGAACTACTTACAGTAACTCTAGCTTGTCCCTCAAGAGATTAACACCAAAGTGGCAACCAAAGCGTGTAACAAACTGTGCCTACGTCTTTAATAGATCTAGCAAAACTCAATGAGTCAGTAATCCCAGTGTTTTTTCGTGTATTCTTGTTTACCAACTGAAAGTGATGACGGCCTTTATTTAGCAGGTTAAGATCACATTACCTAACGCTGTGACAACTTCTATGACAAACTAGTTTTGCAGCATGAGACAATGACAGATGTTGTCATGCATCATTTTTCCTACCAGGCACATTGTGAGCAGTTTAGTCACAGTTACCACAACAGGCTCAGCTGAGGCGGTACAGTAATAGTGTGGGAAGCACATGGGATGACTGTTGGAGAGAGCATTGACGCAACAGTAAGGTCCCAGGGGAACAGAGAAGGGACAGAGCACGCTGTGGGAAAGTTCGGTGCCCTTGGAGGAGGCAGATAAGCTGCAAAGTGATACGAAACCGCGTGTGTGTGCGTTGTGCAAATTTGTAACGGCTACGAGCGCGACGCTGATAGCGAGCCGTCTTACACCATGTGTTTGCAAAAAAAAAAAAAAAAAAAAACCTGCCTGTCCAAAGGGCATGTCGAGCTGGGTGTGGTCAGCGTTATCTGTGTGATTTCAGTTTGTGATGGTAATGCAACACTGCGTCTGTTTGTGTTTGTGTGTAAGGGGGGGGAGGTTGCAGTCGTTGTACAGGTTTGGGCAGAGGCTGTTTCCAAACGTCTTTAACATATGAAAGGTTGAGGTTAGCCCCCCCCCTTCTTCTGTTAAGCGATGAAATCCACATTGTTCAGCAGGCTCGCAGATGTGTAACTCGATCTTGCTCGATGCAAATCACTTGAAAGCTCTTTCTCTCACCAGAAGAGGATAAAGTTCACCTACACCGCGTTGCCACACAATGGGAGGGAGGAGCCAGACAGCCTTGAAGAGGAAATGGCCTCACACCGCCTGACAAGTCGAGCTACACCCAGCAGGGTTGCCCTGAAGGCCAACGCTCAACCCTCCCCCCTCCGTGTGTGCTCTTATTTTCACGTGTACATGTACTTTGTTTATCTTGACTGACTTCTCTCTTCCTCCCTGAGGCTGTGTGACTCGGATCAAAAAAAAAACGTCATTGCTCAACAGCCAGAGTACCTCCCATGTAACTCCAAAAAAAGCTTTCTAGCTCTCACATGATCCGAGTTAACTATTTACAGCGATGAGGAAGGAGAGAGAGAGCGCGAGAGCGGCTTATTCTGGGTAAACAGGGCCTTGTGTTTGCCGTCTGAACTAGTTAACCCGGCTATTCACTGCCTCACCTCTCTGCTCATTAACGCCCGGCACGCAGGAACATGAAACTCGTCACTCTACACCAAGACAAAGCTCCTTCTTCCTACCACACAACAATGCGTGCGGGCAGTCGGAGCAGTCCTCCCATTATGAAACCGCTCTGTCACAAGACAAGCGCCTCACAGGAATGCTGTTGTGACACATGCGTGCTGTTGACACAAGGGTTAAACATTGAACCGCTCTCTCTCTGTCTCACACACACACACACACGCGCTTCTGCTGCCAAAAGGGCGGGAGCTTTAACCGCTGCAGCACCAGTTTGTATTTATCTTTCCATCCTGGCTGGCTGCGTCCTCCGCCACCTCCCCAACAGTTGTCAGGTTTATCAAAGGAAAAGTGCTCTGTCTCTAACTGCGGCCAGGTGCGGTACAGTGTAATGATTCACACAGCAGACGCCGCGCTCCGCAGCAGACTGCCCCGTATGCCGGAGCTTTGCAGAGGTCACCGGGTGCGCGTGTGTTGGATGTCATGTGGTGCAGATCCCTGGCTCAGCGCTGGTGCAGAGGGTTCAGCGGGAGTTTAGTGCAGCTTCATTATTCATGCATTTCTGTGCACCAAATCATGGCAGCGTGGAGCCTTTCCTCTCCCCGCTCCCTGGTTTCATTAAAAAGTGTTTCTTATTTGTTTATGTGTTTTAGACGTTGCCATGCGCCAGGCAAATCTGTAATTCTTAACAGAGGGGCGTCTTCAGTTTAATGTGTGTTGGCAAAGCTTTGAAAAATCCCTGCTTAACAATTCTGGGAAAGCCAGGCCACCTGGAAATCTCATGACTTCCTGAATCTAATTCCAGGCCGAGCTATCAGACTGTCTGACTAGCAGCTTTCATTGAGGGGTGTAAACACTGAATGTCAGGCATGTTTGCCGGGGCCAGGGTTGAATCAGGCATTAGTACTCATGTAATGCCTGCAGTGAACTCGAATGCCCCGGCAAAGCCCTGATTATATTTTCTCCCTGTCTAACAGATTTATAGTACACCGTGAACCCAGAGAGAAAGCTGGCATCGGCTAGACTCGTAAACAGGTTTGTGCACCCTCCACACAGCCTGTTCTCGTCGTTTTCAAACGCAGTCTGCAGTTTACTCCGACCAAACAACAACAACAGAGGTTTGTGAGGGCGGGCAGCTTTGACAACGTGCAACTGCAATCCGAATCTGCACACAAAGCAAACGAGGCCACAGAAAGACAGAGCAAAGGTATGACACCTCCAAGGGAGAATCCAGAACAAAATCCCCTCTCATGTCACGGCGTGCTGTGTTGGCGGACCGTGACCTCATCCAAAGTTTACACGCAGCCGCCTCATGCTGCTTTGTTATCTTCAAACCAGCACATTCCAGCCCTCAGCAGGCGCAAAAAATGTCAGCGCGCGGATCCCGCTGCGCTGCGAGAAACACAAACACCCGAATGAATAGTTCGCCAAGCGAGCGGGAGTACATTTCAGAAAGTAAAAATACACACAGATGCACACTATTTGAAAAGCAGAAGGGTTGACATGTATATAGGTCAGTTGTGGACCGATTGGAGCTTTGCATGCTTGCTTACTCAGCAGCCTGCACCAAGCTGAGCTCGCTTTCAGTCTTTTTTTAAACAGACCACAGGGTAGTAAATAGCTACGAGGAGGATCACAGCCTTCACAGCTGATTGGCTTGATGCTCGCCTGACATAAACAGGAAGCCGGCCCGTGCAAGTCAGAGAGGGGAGCAAGCAAAGACGGAAGGACAAGAGACAGGCAGAATGTGGTGGCAAAACAAAGAGAGTATGTGTAAAAGCCCGAGGGATTTAGGGTTGAGAGGAAAAAAAAAAAAAAAAGGTCTTTCTGTTTGTAGCGAGCCACGTGACTCATGGAGGAATTCGGCCTGTGATTCAGTCCTCTGCATTGTCAGCAGGTTGTGTGGTGCAACGATAATGGTGATGATGTGTAAAGTACGGCGTGTTTGTATTGGAAACAGTAGGGCAGGAGACCATAAAATGATGACACCAGTACTCTACAAGCATATCATGACATTCAGTCTGGACCTGCGGTGGTTTTACAGCTCTACATGTTTACACATCATAAAACAAAAACTTTTATAATCTCCATCTTGTTCAGCTGGAACAGTGTCAGTGGGAGTGACATGAAAGATTAAAGTGCCGCTGTGAGTTTAGAAACCAGGTTCCTGTAAACATTTGCAAAAAAAAAAAAGAAAAAAAGCGTTTACACCTCGAACTCTAACTGCACACTTCTTTTTCGAGCGCGTATGTGCCACTTCAGTTTAAATGATTCATGTCAGTTCCTGTTTTTATTCTCGTCACGTTGCACAACTTGCGGATTACGTAAGAGAAGCAGACGGTGACCAAAATGATTTCACTTCCTCGTATTTCACCGTTTTGGGGCGAGCACTATGCGAGTTTCTTTTTTACAGTAGCCCGTGTATTTAGGCAGTTGGAGATAAAGTCACGTTCAAGACGCTCAAATTTTTGAAGACCAGTAGTTAAAGCAGCATTTTACATAAGTGTGTCGCCTCAAGCTAAGAGCTTATAAATGTTTAGATGCTACACTGACTGTAAAGCATATCAAAATTATGTGACACTAATTCCTGAGAGGAGCATTTTTGCATTTTTGAAGCTCAGTGTGGATTGTGACTTGGCCTTACTCCTGGCTAATTTGAAAAAGGGGAAAGAGCTGGAGTGTAAATGACGGTGAGAACGGTGTACACAGCTAGCAGCCTGACACAGCGACCACCATGTGGCCACATGGTATGAATTTTGCGTTGTTATGAGTGAGTAAATTAGCTTCGGAGTCCAGAACCATATTTTTGGCTCCAGGCTACAAACATGTTTATTTCTACTGTAATTTGTACATTTCAGCAAGAAAGTTGACGAGGATTTACTTGTTTTTGGAGCCAGCCTCAAGTGGTCATTCGAGGAAGTGCAGGTAGCGACCTGTCAATCACAAGGTAGCCACGCCCTAAAGCTGCATACATGCTTTTCTTCTTTTAATTTACTAAAATTACCTTTTCCTGTATTGAAACTGTGAACTCATCAAGGGAATATTTTCTGAGGTAATAAATAACATTAGGTTATTTCCTCATTGACTTCCATTCAATCTTTTTAACGTCAGTTGAGTCGCCCCCTGCTGGCCGTGAGAAAGAATCCAACTTAAAGGCATTTCCGCATTGAGTTCCCTTTTCGTACCGGTTCAGCTAATCAGTGAGAGAGACAGATTTAGGAAGATTTAGAAAGGACAAACTGAGATTAACCTATAAACAGCAGCACAGTCAAATGTAGTGCTGCAATGTCAAGAGAATTTAATGAACCGAATCCTGTTATTACCACTCGCGGCCACAGAGGCCAGTGTGCAGCAAACGTTAGACGCATTCGTGTCTGTGCTTATGTCCTTGTGACAGTTGCTGCTTTGAATTAAAGTATGCATCTGACAAAGTACAGTCCAAATACTTGGGCAGTATTCGGTTTCTTAATCCGGAACATGTGACACACTCGGCACCTAACCCAGCAGGTTTTGTCTAGCATGCATCTGGAAATAACTTGTGTGGACCTCGTGCAGACTGGTATCCCTTAATGCTTTTTGCGGATGTCATCAAGAACGCCGCTGGTGCAATTCCAGAAAAACCATTTCATCCTCTGGAGTCGGTACTTGTACCGGAATCAAACTTGTCGAATCAGAGCTACCAAAGTACACAAGTTCAAAGTTTGCGTATTTGTTATTGATTGTGTTGCCTTGATGTTGACAGACCAGATTCTGTTGGGCGGCTATCGTGCATCCTCTGCTAGCTCTGCGTGTGAGTCGCCGGGGTGTTGCATGTTTCCCAGAGAGCTATAACAGGGCAAAACCACTGAGTGGAAATAATGAGTGACATATCAGCTCTGCTACCCATAGAGCTTTTAGAAAAAAACGAGGCCCTCCTCCCTTCTTCCCCCCGTCAACCCCACTGTCCTCATGACTGGCTTTGAAGGTCAGATGAGAGAAAAAAAAGCGAAAGCACCGCTGCCACCTCCGACTGACTGGTTCAAACAGGCCCTGGGAGGAAAAGGGGGGGTTGCGTGGGGCGTGGCCCTCTGAGCATGCCCAGTGAGGAGGAATGCCGTATGATGGCAACACGGTGGGCTCTCCCATCTGCTGATGCAGTGTGCACTTCTCGCCCCGGGCCCTTTTCCATCCAGTCTAGTGAGCAGCCAGATCAATTTACTGTGGAATGAACACAAAGTCAGCGGCTGACGCACACACATACTCACACATTCTTTATGTACGACAACAGCAGGGACGCAGAGAACCTGCACTGGCGTTGCACTGCACTGCAGCAAGCCGCCGCGCAGGCAGGCAGGCAGGCAGGCACGCATAGGAATTTACTCATGCATGCAGAAAAAAAAAAATAGTACGGCAGAGGTTGAATCTAAGGGCTGATATATTATTCAGGGAAACTCCCTCTCTGCTCCAGCAGGAGTTTGCAGCGCTTCATTCTCCGACTTTACTGCACGCAAACAAGCGAGCCGATACTCTGGCGACTTTCCTGCTTCCAAATTAAAAAAGTGCTGACTCATCTAATCCACACACACACACACACACACACACACACACATACCGAGGCGCCTTCATTCATCACGACTGGCTGTAGCTAGCTAGTGTTCCTGAGATGAATGGCACTGACTGACATTTTCATTGTTATTTCATCGCCCCTGTTTGGCTAAAATGCCAGAACAAGAAGGATCAGTTCTAGGGAACGCTATTATCTTTCTCCAGACGCGCACACAAAAATGAGGCCGTGTGTGCGTTATGAATAATTGAGGAGCCCTGCCGTGTGCGGTAAAGCAGCCGCTGACTAGGCACCCGGGGGTGGCGCATCCTAACTGCTGTGACAAAATGGTGTAGCTTGAAAAGTGACATTTAAGACGCGACGATGCTAAGGCGTGTTTGTCGGGATACTTACCTACCTGTGCGTGACAAAGCAAGCAAACAAGTAAAACTTTGAAACTGCGAGCGGTAAACTAACCGACTCTGGCCTTTCTGCTCGCTCTCATTTTATGAATACTTGAGCCATATTGCGCTTGTGATTGGATCTAATGCGCTCTTTTATTTGCGGAGTCACGCCTGCGCTTTCTGACATGCTAATGAGCCTCCCCTTAAGTAATTGAGCCGTGCTAATGGTGCATTATCTAGAGGATGATCAAAGAAAGTGGCAGAGATGAGGGAGAGACGTTGGACGGTGATCTACAGGCGATAACGAGAGAAGGAGTTTTCAGGCGTGACGGTCACCGCAGGCCGTCCATGTCGCGTCAAGACGCCGAATTTCATTCTCAGATTCGACCCTCAATCAGACGAGGATGTTTCTTTTAAAAGTGAGACGTCCTTCACAGCCCTGTCTCCTTCCCCCTCTTTGACCTCCCCCCCGCTAAAACCGCCAAACCATTACAGCCCACTCCAGACTGAGCACTGCAACCGCCTCGCCACCCCACCTCTCCTCATCTCTGCCTTTCGCTCGAGGGTTTCTAAATCAGGAACATCTGACATACTCACCACCTACTCATGTGTCTCTCTGTAACTCCCCGTGACCTCGATCCACCCACTCGCATTTGAATATTGTACACACTGATCTTCCTATGATACTTTATAGCTGCCCCATGTTCAAACACAGCCAGAGACCACATGTACACACGAATAATATTAAGACAGCTGCAGTTCAAAGCTTAGCAACAGCTGCGTTCCATTGTCTAACCGGGAACCGGCTGACATTTGAAGCCGGCGATGGCCGCCTCTAAATGCTTCTATTCTTTCTCTAGCCGTCCCTCTTATTTGCTCCCTCCATCCGTCCCTCTTTGTCCTCCGCTGCCAAACACTTCTCATTCCTGTGATGTTTTGGGTATCGCTGAGGTCTGCCTAGATACCGCAGCGAATCGGATTCTCACACAGTAACCGGGGAAGCGCAGAATATGCTTCTTATTTGCCTCCCGCAGGAGGCAGACACTCGATCCAACCCCTTCACTGTCAAAAAGGGCGACGGAGATATACTTGGCAAGCTGTGTTTTGCACCCCTCCCTCCCCTTCCCAGTGTGTGTATGTATGTATCTTTCAAGCCCTTCATTTCCCAGAAAGGAGCCCAGGATTTATGAGTGCATGAGCCGCCGCGAGCGACATCTCCAGAGAAGGATGAGTGTTTCCTGCAAACATTTGGAAGGGGAGGGTGGCGCTGCTTTGTGTATGTGTGTGTGTGTGTGTGTGTGTGTGGGTGGACAGGCTCCCATAGAAACACTATCCAGTAACACTTCAAGAGCGTCATCAAGGGGAGGGGTGTTCTGTGTGTGTGTTAGCGTGGAGGAGGCGTCTTTCTGAGAAAAAGCCCATGAGGACCTGTGATTGACAGCTAACTCTGCTGATTACTGCCCCTCAGGGACAGACTCTTGACAACAGCTGCTGCTTCAAACTCCCCCTGAACTATCGCTAACTTCAGGTTCACCAAATATGTCCAAACCTGAGCTGTCAGCTTTAAGCGTGGCATCCGAATCCTTCCCTCTGTCCTTGCTTCCAGGAACCCTTCGCGGAAACCTGACGCGAGAGCACGGGGCGCATCGCCCCAACGATTGCTGAGCCCACATGTATTTGCAAAGTAACCGAGCCCCCTCGTCGCCCGCTCGTCTTTATCCGCCGCCATCGGGTGCGGACGTGAGCAGCAACAGTGACTTCATGGTGAGTTGTGTAAGAGCGCGGGGCGAGGCTTGAAAACCGAGCCATGTGAGACAAATGAAAGTGCTGATGCGCCGAAAAGAGAGCCAGTGTTTCTGGAGGCATGCAGATAGAGGTTCCCCCCCCCCCCCACACACACACACACACACACCTCTCCTCCACCCCACGCCCCTCGGTCAGAAGTCAGAGGACAGAAGGGGTCTGGACTCATCGGGGGCCACGT
Source organism: Planiliza haematocheilus (assembly GCA_005024645.1). NCBI lineage: Eukaryota > Metazoa > Chordata > Actinopteri > Mugiliformes > Mugilidae > Planiliza > Planiliza haematocheilus. The sequence continues at coordinate 4,116,056 of SRSE01001339.1, read as the reverse complement.
GGACAGTGTGTGGTAAAGGGCCAGATATTGGGGGGGGGGTGAAAAGGGGGAAGGTTTGAGAGGGGGGTGGAGGGGGATCTATTCCAGTAGAGAGAGAAAGGTCGCAGTGTAAGCTGATAAAGGCAGGAGGCAGAGCTTGGGGCTGCTTCCAGGCCAGCTAGTCAGCTGACGCTTGCAGCTGTGTTTGGAACATCAATATGAGCCTTGTTCAGCCCCCCCTCTAACCCCCCCCACCCGCTCCTACCCTCTAAAAATCTCTTTCTCCCTCCCTCGCCTGCTCACTCGGCATCCCCTCTCACCGCTCCCTCCCTCCTCCTCCTCTCCTCATCATGCTGTTTCCTTTTTTCCAGCTCTGATTTATGAAAGTAGGGCATGTGCCCATAACTGCTGCATCAAGGCACATGGCTGAGCCTCCAGAGGCACTAAGGCTCTGTTTACATCAGCCCAGACAACTGCACCGCATTGCACAATCGCCACAGGCAAGCTCTGTTATATAAAGCGTTGGGGCCACGTTGGCTCTATTGTGAGGAGGGGGGGCAATTCCTAAACTGCACTAAATCAGCCGTCTGCTCCCTGATATAACAACGTACCCCTTTGGCCGAGGACTGAATGTGTCAGTCACGCACCCAGCGTCGAATGTGGAAAATTCATCAAGCATATTTAGATCAAGCGGCCAGGGAACAGATCCAGGAACTTCAATAGCGTTTTTGTTTTTTTTTTTGTGGGGGTTGTGTTGTTTCCAGTTATTTCCCTTCGCTCTCACACAGGATTTTGGTGGGCCTTGCGTCTGAGGTTTATTGTTGAGAAGTACTGGAGCGGGAGAAAATTACAACAAAGAGAAGAACGTGGCGACAAACGCTGCGATTTCAGCGGCGAGTGTAAAGTCTGAGAGCGTGATGCGTGTTTGTTTGGGGGGGGGGGATGACAATCAGACCCAAATGAAGGCGCGCACAGGCGCTCGGAGGATCGGTTTCCATGACAACAAATCAGACTGCTCAGCCGGCGGAAGACGGGTGAAAAAAATGTTGTCGTTAATGTGTCGAGAACAAAAGCATTTCAGCCAGAAGCCGAATATGACAGCAAAACTGCATAATCATGTTGTTGTGGGCACGAGGACGGAGTCTGAGGCAGATCTGAGGTTGGACCGAGATGATTCATGAGTGTCTGTGCGAGGAGGTCAGAGGAGTACACGGGCTGTGAAAACATGCCGTCATCCTTTGTTTTTCCTCATCTGACACACAGATGGGAGTTTAATGGGTGTAACCTGCCTTTGAAACAATTTTAATGGAGGCTTGAAAACACGACCAGCTGCTCTCATCACAAACCATTAACCATTCGTATAATTTCGCCGTGCAGCCGCGCGACGGAGCTCAGGAGCGAGTTCGGCGTAACCTTCCCCGCCTGTGTCTGCATGGTAAACCAGTGCTGACTCAACAACGGGGGCAATTCGCTGCAAGGATGCACCGTGGTTTATGGCTGAAGGCTTGGGAGCCGGACTGTTTCGGATGCTTCGTGAGTCATTACCGGCCAGAGGCCTCTGTGTGGTAACGCGTGTGGAACACTGCACACACAAGATTGTGCTTCAGCGTGCTGAACATCATGCAGCTGTTCAGCACGGAGCACAACACTTTAATCCCTGGCATGGCTTTTTAGTTTGAGCAGAGATGCTTTGAGACGAACCAAGAAAGGTGCAGAGAGATATGAAAGCTCCAATCCAGAGCCCTCACCTAAAAAAAAACGCGTTTGTTCTTTTTTTTTTTTTTACGCCTGAGAGATATTTTCCCCCTCATTCTTTGTTGCTCGCTGCTGCTGCTGCTGCTGCCTTTGTAGGAGTCCTCGTATCCTCTACCCGCCCCCCCCCATGCCCACGCTCCTCTCCTCCGCTCTCATAACTCAGCTGTTACTTGGCAACGTGGTCCCAGCTGGACCCAGCATCAGCCGCGTTGCCACAGCAACAAAACGCACGCATGCAGACACGGTAAACATGTTGGGTTTTTTGGGGGTTTTTTTCGAGAAGCCAGCACTGCGCACACACACACACACACAATAAAACCCACATATGTATTCAGCTCCGGCTCGGTGCTAAAACAGCCATCAAAGGAGGAACGCCCAGAGTAATCAAAGACTGAATGATTGCCAGCATAATCCTGTGCACCTGCAGCATCTTCACATCTGCGTGTTTGATAAAAAATAAAAAAATAAAAGAGAGAGAAGAGAAAAATAGATCTGAGGTTGCATAGCATGATGTGATGGATTGCTGATTCTTTGCAGTAATTCCTCTTTGGAGAACATCCATCTGGCTGCATTAATTAACCACTTAATAATTTTCTATTTTCACCTCCTTTATTAATCATGCCCTGCGTCACTGTACATTTAAAGCACTCACTGCCTCGAGTGCGCGCTTCTGGGAAGCAAACCTCTTCTCCACGCTCCGGGTAGCACTGCATCTGTCGTCATAGCAACCCGATCCATCATCTGCAGGGGGATCAATTGATTCATTATTGAGTGAGGCGCAGCCCCCCTCTCTCTCTTCTCTGCTTCCAGTTCACGTCTACTTACTCTGCCTTCAAGCATCCATTATTGACGTCTAAGCCTGCCCACTCACTGGGCTGAAGAATAGCGAGCTGTCAGGTCTCCCTCATAGAAATATAATTTCCCATCCTAGATTTTCTCAGAAAAAAACAAAACAAAAAAACAGCGTGCTTGTTGACCAGCGCGGGGCCACGGCACGAGGCAGGTAGAAAAAGCAGTTCGTACAAGATGTTCTCTTCGTTCTGTCACGCGTGCAATCAAGGTGCACATCAGAGCTGCAGGTTTTTTTTTTTTTAGGGGGATCATTTCAGTTAGCTAACCCCCAAAAATCCTCCAGAGGTCATTCCCACATGCGCTAGGAATTAGGAAATAGCACAAGAGGTGGAGGAAAGAGTACTGCGGGGCGTGATGGCCTTTGTTGTACAGACAGGATGAATTAGCGTCAGATGAAGCTTTTAGAAGAAAGGAACGAATGTAACGTGACACACACAGCCTGTTCAAAACACTGTTTTCTGGAGCAGGGGCATTTATAGCTGCAGGGGAAGACACGCTTTGATTCCAGTCTGTCCTCCACTGTGCGGCTGCACACCTAAGTAGAGCCTGGAGGCAGTGGGCTGGGTGTGGAGCTCCAGTTTCTAGGAAGGAAAGCTGAGGGAAGGAAAAAAGGAAGACAAATGTTATAGGAAAATGTGTGCTAAATGGATGATGTCAGCTGCAGCACTTTGACATTTTAATGTCATCTCTCAGGGAATTACATCATTAGCCATCTTTCCTGGCCCGACTCAATGCTGGGAAACCTCTTAATGGATGTCAACAAGCCATCCCTCTGGAAGAACGGCGCGGCGGGGGTTGGGAGGGTAGACAGGGTGTGGATGGTGGGGTGGAAGCGGTGGCTGGCGGGAGTGCTCTCGCAAAGCCTTTCACTGAGCAATATGAGGGAGAGGCCTCACACTGAGCGTCATCTGGGCTAAAAGCCTTCAGTGCATTTCTCGCCGCAAGATTAACTCAATCTGTGCGAGCGTCCTTATCAGACAAAGTGCAATCATCTGCGAGCTCCACTTTCCGCCGTCCTTCCTGCTGACCCCGAGTGACCCGGCGTGTAACAGCCTCGCGGTGGAGTTGTTTGTTAATCATTTCATGCATTTATAATTACAGGAGCTCACCGAGCTGGCAGCCGGCGAGTCTCCGCAGCGGCCGTGCTCCGTTCAATTTGAAAAGCTGTCAGCGTTGCCTCTGCAGCCACCCAGAGATCAGATGCTGTATCCAGTAATTGATTCATTAATCATCTACAAGTCCATTAAATTCAAATCAAGTCCAAGAATGGGAGCGTTCTGTGTGAAACTAAATGGGAAAGAACTTTTTCTGGCTGATGGACTCCTCTGGAAGTAATTCATGGACACAAACACTTCAAACAAGTAAAGCATATTAAACAAAAAAGCCTTCAAACAAGATCAAGGCTTTGGTAAAAATGGGTCAGATGGTAGATTTATACTGGAGACATATTAGTATGAGCTTACATGACAGGACACTGAAATAAATCAACAGCGTGCAGAGGGCTGAAATGTAAGGGGGAAAAACTTGTGCTAACTCTCCTATCAGTTACGTGTCAGGTGGTCAGACACAGAGTGTAGAATAACCACGGGTTTCTTCAGCTCTCGTCTTACATGTGAATGCAGCCGCACGGAGGATCGGCTCAGCCTCCAAGAGGATTTGCTGCTGAGTGAAATGCGGGGCTGGAGGATAGAGAAGAGTGGCGTGGCTCTGCGGCTTAGGTTCACAGAACAATCGCGAGGCTGACCGGTGTTTCAAACGGATTTGGTCGGCGAAATAAATCATATTTCCAGATGGGCGCAAAAGGAGAGCTCCGGCCCGACGTCGTGAGAATGAAACGTCGCGTACGACGTGGCTCATCCTCTTGAGGGCTTTCATTTGAGAGTCAAAGCTTGACTCGCCGTTATTATCTCACTGACTATGAGCCTGTAATCTCCCTCCCCAGTTCATTGAGAAAAGCAGATTGGATGTGACAAATCCAGGCCCCAGATGACAAATAAGTCAGGAATTTACCACTCGATGGCACGGCTCCTTCACGGACCGGGAATGAGGGGGATATCTCTTTCACTCTGGGTTAAGACGTTAAATTCACATCAAGAACTGAACCTGAACGCCTCAAGACTGGTCAGGCTTTTGATATATTTGTTTCCGCTCACAGTTTTCATGCAGAACATAACAAATCGTGCCTTTAAAGTATGAATGGGCCTGCGCTGTTACTGTACTGCCATATCTAAGCATCCATATGCAGACCGGTTACATAAACAACAACAACAAAAAAATGTCAACAAGTCCTGCATGCGCATCCTGTCATAAAAATAGTGTGCACGAATGAATAACATTAAACGAGTGGGGCAGATAAGCTACCCCCTCATGTGCTCGCCTCAGATTCAAATTTAGCTTTTGCGTAGGGAATTGATGAGACACAGAGCTCAAAGCCAAAGTCTTCAAAGGCTGGTGGTGGTTACACAAGATGCAAGGCGTCAAACCCACTCTGTAGTTCTCGGGTGAACGAGTGGGCTGCAGCCGTCGAGCTGCACGGGGCGATACGGCAGCAGAGTTCGGCGAAGCCCGTGAAAAGATGATAAAATACAAAAAAGTCACGACAAGGTTACGCCGCGTGTAAAGCAGAGCAGAAGAGATTTCTTTTTTTCAGATGATTGTAGTCGGCGCTGCTCTGTCATCTTTCAAGGTCGAGGTATCTTTTATTGTTGCCATAAAACATAGCAGGTGTGGGAGAAAGATGGGGGAGGAGGGGGGCAACCATAGAGGGAGAGAGAGAAGAAAATGACACAAAAAGATAAGAGGAGAAATAAAACAGTGTTGGTGCAAGAGCGAAAGCCAAGGTGCATTCATGCAGGCAGCTACATGAAAAGACTGTGCACTTTTTATAAAGCTGCATTAGCTATTAGCTTAGCTTAACGTAAAGACCAGAACTGCTAGCCTGGCTTTGTCCTAAAGATAGCAAAATCCACTTACCAGCACCAGGGGTCAGAGAGTCGGGGTCAAGTTAAGGTAACAGACGGAGTTTGAGACACAACGGCGATGAAGAAATAGACACAAAGCACACAACCTCCGTATTACAGGCGGACATGTTTACACTCGTATTTTTGTAAATATTAAGTTAATTAATGTTAATAAGTAAATTTTGGGAGCGGCACACAAAAGTGGATTCAAAGACTATAAATGAGGGGGCAAAGATGAACTTGTCAACGCGAATTTAGCAAAACAATATGCGCAGTTGTGTTGTTAGCTAGCTTACAGCTAACGTTGGTGCCATGTGGTGGTTCTTTGGCTGACTGGAGCGTACAAACATAGACGGTGCAGCTAAGTTAATGCTTCTGCATCCTAGGTGACGCACAGCTCTGTAGCGTAGCCTCGCCTGCACCTCGCCAAAAATGCAACTGCACGCCGTGTCTTCGTCTACGGTCTCTAGGTGGCTAGGTGTCTTTATTCTGGTGTCTAGTCGCCATTGTTTGAAGAGAAACTGAACATGGCTGAGTAGAAGCCAGCTAGCAGCGCAATCACAAAACGATGCGGACGCACCAGCGCATAAGTATAAATGTGTACAACGGTGTAGGTTCTGCACAGGTCCACTGCAGAAATATAAACCAAACATTACTTTTTTCTCAGTTTTCCCTGTCTTTTTGCTATCCCAACATTTCGTATAGCTACTGAAACAAGTGTGGAATCTATTATTTCATCTATTCATTAAAATGAATGAGCATACTTCCACACATGGCAAACATAAAAGAATAAATAATAATACTTTAGCCTAGATGTGAATCTGACTAATGTCCTCCTTCCTGCAACTGAACTCGCTGGTTTCGTGAGAAAATCCCTGCCAGCTCCAGGCTTGTTGTGAGGAAACATTTCGCATTACATTACTACATTATTAATGGCAGCGTGCAGCAGCAAACTATTTGTCTTGGTAAAAAGCGAGAGAGCAGAGCGGAAGTAGAGGATTGCCACATTCTTGAGGAGGCCCCACATTCCCCTGAGCACCGCAACGGCGTTGTTACAGCTCGCACAGTTCTCTGTTTCTCCCTACACCCCCTCACCCCTCCTCCAGGCCCCCAGCTTCCTGCTCAGCAGCGGCGGCAGCAGCAGCAGCAGCAGCAGCAGCAGCATGGCCGCTCAACCCTTTCCCTTCCCTCCCCTGCTCCGAGCTCGGTCAAGCTCCATCTCCCTCCACCCCGCTGCTCCAAATACATTATTTACACTCTCCTCCCCTCCCTTCAGCCCAGCTCCAAAGAATCAGGGCAGAGGGAAATAACACCACTGTATAACCCCCTTCCCCCTCCCTCCCTGCTCTGACACATTGCACACACAAGCTGACCCCCCCACCTCACCCCACACACATTTCCCCTCCACCAACACCATCACCACCACCACCACCACCACCCCACCTGCTCGCTCTTTTCTCACTCTGCGGGATGGAAATACAGTGCAGGGCTGGGCTGCGACAATGGGAAACTCTGTGAGGCCCGGCCCTCCCATTAATCCCCTCTGACGTGCCTCCCGAGGGCAAGGATTTGCTACAAGTCAATGCAGGAGACCTACAGTATGCAAAACAAGCCTGTCTGACTCTCTGGTGATGTTCAAAGCCTCTGCACTGCACGGCTTGTGAGACAGGAAGACAGATCAGAGAGAGAGAGAGAGAGAGAGGAGAGAGCGAAGAAAAAAAAGAAATAACTGTGCACACAGTCTGCTGAGTTAACCCTTCCCTCACCCTCCCGCTCAGTGTATGTGTCACTTCCCTCTTCTAGTTTCACTCCTTGCATAGATTGCACAGATAATGCTGATGACAGATGACAGGATGAGAGCTGATGCTGAGCAATATTTTCTTTCTTCCTTTATGCTCTGCCCCCCCCCCCTTTCTCTACCTCCCTCCTCCCCAACCCCTCCCCTCCCTCCCCCCACGTTCATGACGAATTCAGCTCCAAGACGGGGGCGTGCTATCAGACCAAAAATATGAAAACCACTCAGTGTAAACAGGAATTCACAGGTCATGTGATGCACTTACTTCTCTCAGACGGAGGAGTGCTATTGAATTTCAGCCTTATCAGGGATCTAGTGATGAGGAGATAGGTGGAGGCTGGAGGGAGGGATGGGGGGGCAGACAGGCTGACATTAGAGAGGGAGGCAGCCGGGGTGGCTCGGTGCTTGCTCGGTGGGGGAGCGACTCTCCGCACCATTCAGCTCGCACTCACAGGAGAATGTAAACAACACGGCCAAATAGGCGAGGTGGAGGAGAAAAGCTGCGTGGAGGCAGGGCTGCAGCACGAGTTAAATCACCACAGGGACAGCAGTGGAGAAATGGAAAAACAGATGACAGTAAAAGGCATCACGCCACAGAGGAAGAGAAATCCGCCAGGATTTGTAGCCTGCTTTAGATTCACGTGATTGGCTCCACTGTTGCTTTGCCTCCCACACCCCCCACCACCTCCTTTTTCCACCCATCCTCAGACCCTTTGAGATGGAAAAATGGGTCATCTGTGTGGAAGTTAATACTCTGAGCACGTACAGTGCTGCTTTATTTTTAGGACGTGCCTTGGAAATTTTTCTCCTTCTTTCCCTCACTGGTGAATGACACAGAAAAAAAAAGAAAAGAAAGAAAGAAGGCGCCGGGTAATTAATATACCGTGTTGCTGCTGTGCACACAAGTGGCAGTGCAGAAGGGAGCTGTGGTCTTAATAATAGCCCGGACATGTCTCATATTTCCTCTCCATGACAACGTACAGTAGGCTGTGACATCAGCAACGGGACACGGGAGACGGAGGGCATCATCGAGAACACATGTCCCAAAACACAGGCGCTGGAGGCCTCTGTGGACGCCTTCGGCTAACACAGATCAGCAAGCTACAGGCGGCAAATACCTCCCTCAGAGGATCTCAAACGCGGACGGGGTGCAGCAGAGAGTCTGCTGCTTTGCAGGGCTACGTGGAGCTGCCATAGCAACCACATACAACTGAGCTATTTCTGGCCGCTTTAAACTCCCAAACACAGCTGCTGCTACATAACCAGACATCTCCACCGGTCAAATGGCACTCGGTATACAGGAGCAGCAATCAAGCTTTGACATTCAAGCTCACACGTGGCAATAACACAGCAAAGGTCATTAGTGATGTGGATAATTTGTTGACAGGATTTCCAGTAATGAGTTGTGGAGCCCAAATTATTACAGCCATTATATTATTCCCAATACAACAGCTGACATATGATCAGAATGCAAGCATACAAATTACAGTGACGGTGCTTTGGTCCAGCTTGGAGCTTAGAGCCTGAATCCTAATTTACTGTTGCTCTTAAAAGCATGTTATTTCTTCATGCACCTGTAATGAAGTGTGAGGGTGCATCGGCTATCCGTGTACACATTAGAATAAAAAAAAGGGATTATAAACTGTTAAATATCCGTCCTTCTGATCACCGTCTCCGTGCTGCAGGCACAGCCTTTGTTATTGCTGTCAACTGGAACTGTTACACTCTCAGCTCCCTCCATTCACAGTTGTCCTTCAGTGGAAAATCGTGGACGTCTGCAGACGCTGCCTGGAGCAACAGTGCCCCCTGCTGCACACCGAGAGGAACTATCTCCACTTTGGTCTGTTTTGTTTTTTCCTCTTCCTGCTTCATCAGATATGAAGAGCTGACTCACAATCCATTCAAACAAACCCAAACAGAGCAGGACTGCAACTGAACGACAGACGCCGAATTAAAAGAATTACAGCAAACACTACATTAATATTCTGCTGAGCACTGAGGACTCTCTTTGTCTCGTACAAAAACTTTGCTGTGTCATGCTGCAATCTGACGTTTGTCCTCATGTCGAGGCCCGTATCACTGGGTGTGCTTTATGCTGGCTCGCTTTCAGAGCAGGCCTGGCTGGTCTAGTATCCTCCGGTGACCCCTCAGCCTTCTCCGGTCTGCAGGGGCCAGCGCCTGAGTGTTTATTTACAGGAGAAGCAGGCCAGTGGTACGCTCTGCGGAGCGGGTTGAACCTGTTCCTACCCCCAGCACCAGCACCAGCTCCAGACCACAGCTCCAGCTTGACCTCCAACACAGTCTGGTATTTTTTTTCCCTCCCCCTTCTGCCTCCCCAAAGGACAGGTTAACAACGAGTCACTTCTTCTGCACACACACTCGGGGCCAGACGACTGCAGACCCCCGACAGGCTTCTCCTTTTCCAACCAACGGCCAACTAGCAGGAGTGCTGAAGACTGCAGAGTGAGCCCATGAGTTCATGGAAAATGGAACAGTGTCTACCATTTAGTCTTCACTCGACATTTCTGGGCCGCCGTTCATTTTTCATCCCTAATGTAGAAAAACTACACCCCCCCCCTTCACTCTCGTTTCCTGGCAACCTGAAGGCCCGGGTCGCTCTGGCCAGAGTCTGTAGAAAAACAGCTGCAGACGGGGATAAAAATAATTACAGCTCTATTTGTCTTCCAAGAGACACACTTCCAACCAGACCTACTCCCTTCCCCTACGAGCTGCTCCACTTCTGCTCTCCTGCGCGCACAATAAAGCCATTCACAATAAAGACAATGAGGCTCAGTGGAGTTGCACAAGCTCGTGTTGCACACTGGGAACAGAAATACTGTACTCGCATGATGGCCCCTTCAACCTTGCTCTGGCAGCAGCTGTGTTTGACTAACCAATGTCAAGGATTCGCTAGATGTCGCAGATCGAGATTCAAGGATTATTTTTGGACTTACCCAGCATTCCTAGGTGTATGAATGCCTGGAGATTGGCTTATTTTACCTCCCTCCGTGTTCATTAATATTTACTCCTGTGGTTTTATTTAAATCTGTTGGGATATTCATCTCGATTTATGTCTGTAACACCATCCATTCAGCAAAATAACTCTCCGACTTTCCAAACAGACTGAAACTAACCGCTCGGCACATTACAGGACTGTGGATGCCTCAAATTATCCTGTGCATTGCTGCTGCCATCTGCTGGCAAATGAAAAAAAACCTCAAGATGCCAAAAGTGTGTTTTTCATGTTTTATTGGATGATTTTACACAGAAAATTATTTTCAGATGTGAAAGACAGTAATATAAAAATAACATTTAACAGACGCTGCGAGAACGTCTTCGGACAAACAATGTACTCTGTTTAGTGTGGACACACATTTTCATCAACTGTACAGCAACATGCAGCAACCACAACGCAAATCAGCAACGCCCGGCCTCAAACAGAATTACTTTTCAGGGAAATAAATACAGTAAACAGACAAACGGACGAGAAGGGTAAATAAAGAAGGAATGTGATTTACATGTCCCAGAAGAGCAACCGTTCACCCTCACGTACCAAACAGTAAATCAGTATCAGTGCCAGAAATCTCTTTACGGAGCAGTACTAGCAGACTTCCACCTCACACTCACTCATTCGACGTCATCTTCTGATAAAGTCTGGGAGCTGACGAGCCGCTGAAAAAACAGAAAAGCAGGAAAGGATCTTTCAGAGGTTGCGTCTAGAGGTCAAACACACAGCAGCTTCACAGGAGGTCAATAACGTTAGGACGTCTGTCTGTCTTAGAGGTGAAATAACTAAGAGCTACGGACACACAGCTCTGAGTTTTGGATGGTTCTAAGGTTGATTTCGCATCCTTTCTTGTCCCAGAGACCACGGAAGTGTAACTGGGGGGTTTATTAAGGATGCTTCGGCACTAAACTCTCGCCACCAGGCTGCAGTTTTAAATAGGAGACCCTCACCTGGCTGATGCTGGGTAGTTTTGTGAGGAGCATTTGGAAAACTGGAGGAGGCAGCGTCTGCTGGAGAACCTGAAGCAGCTGCTGAGGTTGTCCACATACCGCAATGGCATTGGTCAGGTGGTCTACGCCCTTCTCGAATTCACCTGGGTTAGGGAAAAAAAAAAAAAAAGATTTCTCAATAACTTTAAAATGTCAAAGTATTATAATAAAGCAAGGGCTTGAATAAACATAAACCAAGCACGGGTTGTGTTGCCAAATAGTGTATTTTTCATTGTACTACACTGTGTACCAAGCACACGAAGCCAACTTTGGTTTTATGTGAATAAACATTAATCAGACATTTTGCTAACCTTGTGCCAGGAGCTCCTCTCCCAGCTGGATTTCCTCCAAGAAGAATTTCTGAACAGCTTCCGCGTCCTTCAAGTCGGGCAGCTTCAAAGTCAACACACAAAGTGTTAAAAATACATAAAATATATAATAATGAACTCTATCTAGTGGTTTTTAATCTTACCTTTCCCAGTCCAGACTTCTCACTAGAAACCTTTTGCCGTCTTCTACCTGTGAGACAAGAGCCTTTTAGACTGGACAGATAAAAAATGTAGTTTGCAAAACCAGTAGCACATGGTTACATGGCATGTGGTGTGCAGCAGATGTCCATCTATCCTGCAACGTAGCTGAGGAAAATTAGGTGGCAGTTTATGTTAGCATACTCAGGACAACAAAACATCCAGTATTGCTCAATGTTTTTAAGTCTTCTTTAAGTCTTTTTAACGTGCCGTCCTTGCATTGTATTCCCCACATGGAAGCTAACGTGCTCCCGTTGCTAAGTTGACTGCTGAGCTAACTTCCCCCCCAGACCCCGACACTTACGTTCACGCAGCTTTTCCTTGAAGCGAGGGTCACTCCGCCGCTTCCTGTCAAAATAAATACAATATGCGATGAAAAGGGCCCCGCACACCCCGGCAAGTACCGCGCTCGTCCTGCCGCTCATCATATCTGGAAACTATTCATAAGCACGCAGCGGCAGACTAGCTGGCTAGCAGCTAGCGCGCTGCTGAGGAAGTGCGGACCGGAAGTGCGTAACTCGTGACGCAAGGCGTGGCGACGGTATCCATATCCGGGTAAGTACGGCGCATTTTATATTTATTTTACTAAAATAAAAAATAAATAAATAACGTAAATCCAGTTTCAGAATTTTAAATGTTTATCAAAGTTGGCAGCTGCCAAAAATAATAAAAATAAATAAAAAACCCAGAGTAATTAATTCAGCTAATGTGTTTACCCTGTGCATTATTTCTAAATTGATTTAAAATTGAATTAGACTACCAAAGTAATAACCTCTAAAAGCCAAGTAGGCACAAGGAGAGGCAGGACTCTGTAGGTTAGTTTTGCATCAGGGCCCTTTAACGGCTTTATCAGGCCAAAAATAATAATAATGAAAAAATAAATTATATAAAAACAAAACAAAATGTGCTGAATTTGAAAAACACACCAGAAATTGTGCATATTTAGTATCTAAACAAGGAGTTATACTACAGGATGCTTTAATGTGAAGCGTTTTACTATTAAAGTTAGTTAAGATAAAGAAGCAATCTGCAAAATAACTAAAAATTTCCTCCAAAACAGTGGAACAATCTAAAAATATCCTTTAAAGCTGTACTTAATTACCGCACCACTTATGGCAAAAGACACACAGAGTACTTCACAAACTATGGCATTTATTTCAAACAGAGGCTTCTGCTTTGCTTACATTTTTACAATAAATTACACACTGACCATCATCAGATGAGCCTAATAAATACTATTGAGCATTTTTCAATAAGCTCCATTGCTCTCTCTCTTTATCTATAATGCGGACTGTTTTTTCCATATACAGGTTTCGTACAGCTTCAGCTTCAGGCCATGTACAGGTCGGAAAACAAATCAGCCGCATCGTACGCCACCGTTCTTCTCTCACAAGCACAAGCTACAGAAAAAACAAAACGGTATACAAACTAAAGCAAACGCGAAATTGAAAAAGAAAAAAAAAGAAAGAAGCTACTGAAACTGATGAAATAGGCCAAACAGAACAACAACAACAAAAAAAAGGACAAAAAGAAAGAGGACAAAAAGGGTGGGGGGCAGGGGGGCAAACATGCTGTAACCCTCAGTATTTACACTCTAACTACAGTTAAAACCGTAAAACTGTCTGTACAGAAAAGTACATGTTATTAACAGTGCGAGATATTAAATAGCTTGACTCAAAACACTTCTCAATATACAAATGTATAACAAAAGCATACAATTACATACAAGTGCCGAACAAAATGTAACTTCAGGTTATCATACAGTAGGGGGTCTATACAAAGGAAACACTGGAGATGTCTTCAGAAATGTATACACATACGTCACTCTATGATATAAATGCACATTTACAATATCTCTACCTTTATTGTGGTCATAGTACAGGAAACAGAACCAAGCTCTTTTTGGTAGGGGTGAGTGTGAGACGAAGCCGACGTGCCGTTTTTGATCGTAAAATGTAAAATGCCAAAAAAAAAAGAAGAAAAAAGAAATTACGCTTTAATTAATGAAGCAAAAGATGAACTTAAATAACTTCACGTTGTTTGAAACACTGCAAATGTGTGAAGTGAGTACTGAGAACGTGACTGCAAGCATCTCCTGTGGCTGCACTTCAAGTTAACTTGATCCAGCTGCAGATGTGCATCACTGAATCTTCAGCGGAGACGACGACGACAACGGGACTGAGCGGGTGATGAAAACATAAACGAAACAGAGCAGATGGGCTTTAAGAACTATGATGAAGTAATGTGACCATTGCATTCACCACCACTGCCACCACCTCCTCCTCTTCCTCCATCATCATTGCACATTTTATACTGCCAAACTCAACAAGCTCGATGAGTATTCAGTAGTAGATTACATGTGATCCAGTACAGGAGTTCTGCTTTTACAATTATAATTCCTAACTACACCCAGACGCTGATAACATCCATTTCACCTGTCAGACTTAGCCCTTCACTGCCTGCTCACGCACACACTTTTATAAGGGACACATAATTCCAGCTGACCCTTTGATTTGAGAAGAGGATCAGGTATTAAAAAAAAAAGTGCTGTCCTTTCTCAAAGTGCCCCATGGAGAAGAATAAAAAGGCACTACAGTATCATTCCATATTCATCCACTGAGGCGGTCAGTGGACCTATGATGGTCTGAAACCTAATCACCTATATGACTCAAACATGTACAGGAACCACATGCCTGTACGTTAGAGGAGCCTCGTCAACCCCTTCAGGTTTAACCACATTTTTTAAATCTTTTCCTTTCTTTTTTTTTTTTTAATGAAGGTGGACAGAGAAACGTGGCAAAGTTACCTTTCATATGCCCTTAATGCCAATGTGGCAGTGTTCCTCTGAATTTCCCGTAACAACACGGCAAGCACAAGCTTGATCACAGAGGGATCATCACTGGAAATCCTCCCTTACCAATTATTGCTTGCAAAAACAATTCTTGTAAATGTTCAATTAAGAAGAGCGCAAAAGACAATTGTGTGTATTTTTTTTTGACAAATTTCATCCTACACAATCTTCATAAAAGTGCACTTAAGTGCCGTTAGCTTGCCAAGGAAACAGTTGTCAGTAAAAAATAGTGCTTGTTTCTTGTTTTGTCTCTGGTCTGGTTTTTGTGCCCCAGTAGTTACAGTATGTAGGTTGACTTGGGCGCCCCGCCGAGCGGGAGGAGAGAGGGCGGCGACCCCAGGGTGCTGGTTAAGTGCTTAGTGCGGTGGCTCCTTGCTGGTTTCGTCCTGTCACCTGCACTCCACTGATACCCCGGAGTTCTGAGATGAGGAGGATGACGATGATACCGGAGGGTCAGCCAGCGTCAGCATGACCGCCGCAGTCAGTGAGCTGGAGGACGGTGAGGAGGAGGAGGAGGATGACGAGGAAGCAGCTACTGTGCCTGCAGAAGAGCGACAGAGTTTAGATACGGACAGCTCTGAGATGTTAAGCATTAACGTTTTAATTAAGCTGACGGGGAAAAGCCGACTCACTTTCCCGCTCCTTCTTCTTCATGCGTTTTCGTCGTCTGTCAATAGAGGCCACCTCAGACTTGAGGGAGAGGTAGTGATTTCTGATGTCCTGCAGCTTCTCCTGAAGAAAAGAAATCCTCTCCAGGCTGCTCATCTTTTCCAGATCAGCTATGTGGAGACAGTCCCAGTCAGATCAGGTCACCCGAAACAAAGACGCAGCAGATGAATAAATTTAGAAAGAAGAACCAACGCAATCTGGCATTATATGAATTCATTTGACACTTACACATCTGGAAACTCCACTTGTACACACGTGGAGACCTTCCATGGTGATCTCGATGCGTGCCGTGATCCACGTCAGCTTGTTTGTGGTACTTATGGCTCGAAGGCGGAGATCGTCCGTGACACTTGGGCGAGGTGGCAGCCTTCAGGTCTGACGCGTTGTTCTTAGAGGCAGTTGGTTTGGCAGTGCCCTCAACAACAGACTGGTCCTCACTGTCACTGCTGTTGGCTGGAGGTGAGGAGGAAAAAAAGAAGAGAACAGAGATGAAAAATATAAAAAACCAGCAGGCAAAACCTAATTTCCTTTCCCATCTGGAATCTGTAATATGATATCAGGAAAGCAAGTCAATGTGAAATAGAAATTCCACGGCTGATAAAAGTACTGCTGCCATTTGAAATGAGAAGGTGAGCGTGGTGTCAGCAGTTCCATCTACAGCTGTTCCTACCTGTTTTCCTATTCTTTTTGGGAGGCACACCTAGGCTCTTGCGGTTTGGCTTGTGTTTCTTTGAGGCTCCGCCTGCCTGTGATTCTTTCTGCCGCTTCTGGCTCACAGACACTACAAAGACATTGCAAGAGAATAGTGAGGGAATAAGCAGACTGTGAAATGAGTTGTCAGCTTGCGTTTCTTCGCTATTCCACTCGAAGAAAAATAATGAATTCTGTCACTGAAAACTAAACCTGATAGCGGAGATTTGCTTGAATTTGTACCTTTGGACTTCTGCTCAGTCTCCTGCTGGCTGCTGCAGCTCAGCTCTAGGCTGCAGCTGCTGCTGCTGTTGCATGAGAGGCTGACGTCAAACACCTTTGAGGGGGAACCTGCCCCTTCGTCCTGAGGGAGCTCGTGCAGCTCCCCACCCAGACTCTCCACCTCTACCGTGCTGCTGTCCGTCTCGCTGCGCCCACCTGCCACCTCCTCTTGTATGGGTCCTGGAGGAAGCGTGTCAGAAACCGGCTCTGAAGGCAAGGCAGGAGGTAGAGACGGTGGCGGGGTGGAAGGCTGCACTTGACTGGAGTCTTCCACAACACTGCCTCCTCCTGAGGGGGACTCAGGCGTCGTTGGCGGTGTGTTGAGTACAGAGTTGCTGCCGCTGCTTGGAAACTCCTGTAGCTTGTCGTTCTCCATGGGCTCCTCTGAAGCTTCGTCCTCAGCGCCGGCATCCTGTTCGGCACTGGGCTCCTCCATACACGAGGGTACCGGCGGGGGAGGAGAGTTGGCAGCCTCTGTGTCTGAGTCAGAGAACAACTCTTTGAGAGTCTTCTTGGGCCACTGGGCCTGGATGCTGGACCACACATCCTTTTGCCCTTTAGGTCGAACTGCAGCCCTCTCCTCTGCGTTGCCAGACACTTTGGCCCTCTTTTCAGGAATGTCCCAGAAGCCAGCTTGTCTGCTAGCCTTGTTCTTCTCCTTCATCCCGTTGTACTTCTTGGAAGGGGAACCTTTGGTCTTAGGGCGACTTCGCTCACCTTCCTCAGCCTGGGACTCAGGCTGCGCCGAACCCTCCTCATCTGAACTGCTGCTAGACGACGCTCCCCTCTCCTCTCCAGGACCAGATGCTCTCTCCTCCAGCTTCCTGGGAGAGCCCCCAGGCAGCCAGTCAGCACTCCTGGTGCTCCTGGTCTTAGCTTTGGATTGTCCCCTAGGGGTCCTCTCTGCTGCACCGTCAGCTTTCCTCTTCCTGGTGCTCGCCTCTCCCTCTAGCTCTGGTTGGCTTCGGCGCTTCCCGGCGTCTGCGCTCTCTGCACTGACCATTTCCTGACTCTTTCCTGAGACCGGAGAAGGTTTGGGCGCTTCTGAAGGCGCCCCGCTCTCCCAGCGCTCTGATGCTTGGGGCGGCTCGTGTGGGCCTTTTCTGAGGCTACCACGGCAACCCGGCCGATCCTCCTCATTTTGCTCTCCCTCCTCATCCTCCTGCTCATGCTCGCTCTCGTCTGTGGTAATCTCAGAGGCTGAGGCAAACAAGACAGAGCTTCTGTTAGTTTCTGCAGAACATCTACAGACTTAATAAACCACTTCAGAGTGAAACAGTCCTAATCTGCTTTGAGTGTGCATGAGGACTACAGGCTAATGAGTGTTGCTACCTTGCAGGCCATTGAGGATAGAAGTAATTTCTATAGACTTGACTGGAGACTGCTGAGTCCCTTTGTCCTCACCCTCGTCCATCTTGGCAAACACATCCTGGCTCAGGCCACACTTGGAGCGTGGGACACGGTTAGTGTTGGACGAAGGGCCGAGGACTTCTCTGTCATTGAGCCTCTCCAGCCTGTCTCGCTCCCTCTCAGCTTTGTTCTGTCAGGATTTAACAAAGTCAGTGATTCACGTTCACGACGCCAACCCGGGCTCAAATTTAAAAAGTCACCACTCCTGTAGGGCGTACCTTTATTTTTTTGCGGTGCTTTATTTTTGGTACATTCTTATTGGCAGGGCGCACAATCTTGTCTGCTTTGATCCATTCATCATATCTAAAAATCAAGTACAAAAGACAAGAGAGACAATTTCAGCATTCAGGTCTTTGAAGAGGCGCTGAGAAATATCCTCTCACACCACCCACCACACAGACACCTCTACAGTCTGACCCCGGCATGTTGCTGTGGCACAAATTTGCCCCAGCAGCAAAAAGAAGAAATCCCATGGTGTTATGTGGAAAAAGACAAACCTTTACGATGAAGAAAGAAACAATATTTAACACCGACCACCACCACCACACAAATCATATTCAACAGAGTTCCAACGGTACCGAGGGGGCTACTTAGCTCGTATGAGGGGAAATGAAAAGTTTCACAACATCACACACAACAGACACAATGCAGAGAACATCCCACTGTCTTATATAGAGTGCTAGAGGACCACACAACGACATTGAGACAATGAAATGCTGATTGCACTAGTTAACCTCTGTGTCATGGTACCCTAACACTCTACTTAACACTGCGTTAACCCTGACCCGCTGGGGAGGGGGGAGAGGGTTGAGAGGTAGAGGTGAGTGTAGAAGCACTTTGGTTGGCCATTCAGAAGAGATCCAAAGGGTAGCTCACATATCGAAATGTCAAAAAGTAGCGTCTAAAACAAATTGATCACCGCCAGAGTGGTTCAGATTCAGCCTGTCTGTGGATTTAGTTGAGAGACAGACAGCTGGGGGACAGACAGACAGGGGATTCAGTCAAAACTGAGCGAGGAAGCTGCGGAGTGATCTGCATCGACCCGACACTCAGTTCTGCTTCTGCCACTAGATGGCCCAGTGTTCTCCATAATCAGAGTACTGACCATGGGACTGGATCGGATGAAGCACAATTGTGAGAAAGGGATGTATCTGTTACTGCTGCGGGAACGCCGGTGTAGCGGCGATCCCGTCATTTTGATTATTATTTTTAGGGTGAATATATAGACGTTAGGTGATTACTCCCCAGGTCCTGTCTTACCTGACGTTCCAGCCACAGTAGTGCACCAGGTAGAGCACCTCTCCCCCCTCCACGTCTGCCTCTTTCACAGTGGCCTCGTACGTCTTCAGATTGCGGCCTCGCCCATACCTCACCTGCACCTTCATCCCCGGGGGGTAACACTCAAACTCCTCCCCTTCCTCCCCCTCCTGACTGCTGTCATCCCTGCAAGAAAAACAGTTCAGCACTTCCTGGCCCTAGGCTGCCCCGATGAACACCACCCGCCCACCCGCACCCCTCCACCCGACTCACTACCAGCTGCTAGGAAGCCTGTTTAATTTGCTCCACCCTCGCCTACCCTGTCCCATTACAACACTAGGCCCTAATCTATAAAGAAACATCCCATTTTTCCTGCCTTAGCTGTAATCCAGTGTGACCTACAGCAAAACTGCAGGATAAACAACTGCATCGTTAACAGTAAGCCAGTCAAAGAACAGTACATGGAGTGTTTCAGCAAATAAAACATCATTCTTTCATGGCAAAAAATCAATGATCATGGGAAATAACTCTACGGTTATGCTATCCAACCTTATGTCCACACGCCAAACACTTGGGATTCTCATTCACACATACACACTGTAAGAAACAAAGCAGCCACAAGAAGGAGCTAGTGGGAAACAGTCAGGAGATGTCAAAGCTGGGGGCATAAGGGCGGTGCAGGAGTGCTGTGCCAGTAAGTGTTTTTAGGCGCACAGGGACAGGTTAGCACGGCGGCAAAGCACAACTTGGCAGACAGCGCAGCGCAGCAACTACGGCACTGAGAGGAAGCGCGGCTGATCCAATTTGGTCGGCTGCCACACAAAGAACGGCTACAACACAGAGCTCCACGCGCCCCCCCCCAACCCACCCAGAGCTAACTGCTCAGTTAGCATGTGCATCCTGCAGACGGATCAGTTTTTTTAGACAACGGAGAAGATGTGAAGTCACCACGCTAACACTGGGGACACTACAGACGTGGCATATCTACTCTAAAAAACAAAAGGTCACATGACAATAAATAGGAGCTGACTATGATAATCTGAATGAGTCTGTTGAGCACGTGGGTCGGATTTTTAAAGTAATGTGCTTTACACATAAATTGACACTGATGTTATTGATTGATTTATTTTTATTGGTCGGATGTTCTTTAATGTGAAAATATTCTGTTTGTCTTTGTTGTAATTACAGTAAATAATTTAATTGGAATATTGATAACTTGATATATTCATAATAAAAAATAATTAGAAGTAGCTTTTAAAAAATTACTCAAAAGCATTTGTTACGTTTCAAATGATCATTTCCTTAAAATATACACAACTGAGTTCAGTCTTTGTGCATTAGTATGAAGAAAAAGCCAATAAAATAGAGCCTAGAGTCAGTCCTCGTGTAAAATAAGGTAAATAACTCTGAAGCAGTACCTAATGAATCACTGCAGAAGCAGATTTTCATCTATATTATTATTATTTAATGCCGTGATTTAGGCTAGCTGTAAACCAGCTGTCAGAGGCTACGCAGAGTCACGGCCGCTGGAATGAAAAAAATGCGCCGGCGGTAAACATCAAACGGCTTTGATATGATCAGGAGAGCTCAGTTCAGATCCGCCTGTGGATCGTCCACTGCGTGAGTCTGTAAACCCTCACAATACGGCACGATCTGTGACGACCGCTGATCCCGACGATGCAAACAGATCAGGGAAGGAGAAGTCAGAATATGACGGTAATAAAGCATATAATGGTGTAGTGTGATGTCTAACTACCTGGAGGGAGGTTTCTTACTCCCTCAGTCAGTCTATGGTGCTATTAATGTTTCCTACTGCAGTGTCCTCAGCAGCCCAAACAGCCATAACACAACTGTCCCTCCAGAGGATGAACAAACATGTCTAAACTGGACAGCACACACCAACCACTGAGACCAAACCGTCCAACTACCCAGAACGAGCACCGACTCCAAAAGTCCTCTTTCCTCTAAAAGGTTACTGCATCTGAAGCACTACCTTTACAACTGGAGGGTTAATGCATCGGTGACGACACTCACACACATGGAACATTTAATAAAGCCGAACATCAAAAGCCAAAAAAGTGAGGGAAGAGACAGGAAGTGTGTGTGTGTGTGGGGGGAGGGAAGGGGGGAGGTAGGGAGGGACGGAGGGGAGCAGAGAGATAGAGACAGACGGACAGACAGATCAGGAAAGGACAGAAATCAAGAAGAGCACAGCCATGTTGTGTGCGCTGAGTGGGTGAGGCTCGCTGGGGCCAAGCGGCCAAACAATCCCAGCAAGAGAGAGCGAGAGGAAGAGGAGGAGGAGGAGAGAGAGAGAGAGAGAGAGAGAATGAGACGGAGGGGCAGAGAGAGCACAGCATGACATGCCAGGTGAAAGGTAGCAGTCAGGCTTTGGTGCTCTAACATGTCTCTGCCAGCTGATGCCGACTAAGCCACGAGAAATAATAATAGCACAGAGGGCAGTGGGTAAGAGCTTAGTTAGAGGAGAGAGACAGAGAGAGACAGAGAGAGAGACAGAGGGAAGAGACAGACAGAGAAGAGAGAGAGGGGAGGGGAGGGGACAGCTCTCCTCTCTCTCACTAGTTAGCAGGTACAGGTGGATTGTGGGTAACTGGTATTAGTGTCATTAAGGTCAGAAGAATCACCGCTCCTCATCTGCTTATTGTGTTTTTATTATGACCCTTAGTCAGGTTCTTTTTCACTTTTGAAATACTGATGCAGGAGCCCTTCATGGAAATTGTGTTTGTGCCATGAAGATATATTTATATGTTTTTCTTTTGTTTTTAAACTGGAGGGACCATCCCACCAGATCACCTACCCAGAGTTGTCCTGGCTCTCCTGCTCCTCGTCTCCCTCCTGCTTCACGCCGTCGGCTCCGAGGCGCGCCGTCGACGAGCCCTCGTCCGCGTCTCCCTTGTGGGGTCCGTCTTCTTCGTCGTCGTCGTCTTCGTCGTTTCCGCTTTCCTCTCCGTCGGTTTTCGTCGTCTCGGACTCCGTTTTGCTTCGGGTCACATCAGGTTTCTCGTCCTGCGGGAGAGGGAGGCTTTTATTACAGGACGCACGGTGTGGAAACTGATTTCAATCAAACAATATTAAGGAGAACGCACCTTGCAGACTGTGGACTGTGCACTGCAAGGCTCCGCATCGATTTGCGCTTTCTGCTCTTCTGAGCTGGATGATGTGGGAGCTGCTCCTCCTGCCTCCTCCTCAGACTTCACCTCTGCCTTAGGAGCCTGCTTCAAAGGGAGGTCCATCCTGAATGTGATGGCAGTGGAGGTGCAGTATTCCTCGAACCCGTACAAGTACCTGCATGACATATCCGACAACGTTTTAATCTGTGTTCAATCTAATGTCTTACACGTGCATTGTTAAAAGCTAATAAATTATTTTTTTTTTCCTGAGGGGTTTCCATAAAAAAATAAAAATATAAAAGTAAGTCAGAGAAACTACAGCACACGAAGAACACGGATCAAAGGCTGCGTTTTAAAACATCATAGCTGTGGAGGCAGCGCCTGTACATACTTGCGGTAAGCACATTTGACGTTGTAGCCAGCGGCTGAGTTGAGCACAGGGATTCCCAGATCTTGATAGACCTGCTTCCAAACTGAGCCGCTTTCAATCTGTCGGAAAATGTAGGGATATGTTCAGAGGTAGTCAACATCAAACAACAACAAAAAAATAAAAAATAAAACACAAGTGCAACCTCAGCAGAACCACTCTTAAGAGGAACTGCCATCAAAGTGACACTCACACTGTCAAAGCCTCCAAGTTTATGCACCAGCCTGTAGAGCTTGAACAGGTTCAGGTTCCTGTAGCCCAGAACAGGCCGCTTGTTGATGGGAGTTCCTGGAGAGGATAAACGTAGCACAAAATGATGTGGTGTAAAGGTGTGAAATTAGTTTGTATTCTGACAGTTTAATAAATTAAAAATAAAATACTTGAATTTCAACTAAAAAATCCACTATTTCCATCATTTTTTAAGAATAAAAAATACAAATACAAGCATCCATAATACAGGATGTGGCTGATGTGAACTAGATTAACATATTCCTGTTTAATAACAAGCAAGGTGCACAATTTAAATATGAAAATAAATATAATAAGAGTAGATTAGGAGATATGTCTTTCGCATGGTTTCGTATGGGTGGCAAAAGGAGTAACCTACTAGTGGTATTGTAAAAGTGTAAAGAAACTCTAAACTAACAAAAAAATAAAAAAGCTGTAAATGCCTGCAGGGTTTTGAAGAAACGTGTGCGCATGGATTTCATCTACACACTCACCTCTGTCCTCCATGAACTTGTACAGCTGCTGCAGAAAGTTCTCCCTCTCCTCTGGGAACGGCTCCACCTCCTCCTGCAGACAGAAAACAAGTTTGTTGAGGTTGCTCGCCGCTTCACGCGGATGAGAGCGTGTCCACCGAGCACGTACCTCCTCCTCTTCGCCGCTGGCATCCTCTTCCTGGTCCTCCTCTTCGTCGTCATCGTCCTCCTCGCTGCTGGAGCTTTCCTCCTTGACTTCTGTCTTCCAGGTGCTCGGCACGACCAGCTGCTGCTGGAACTCCAACGCGGCGTCCAGAGCTGTCGTATGCAGACATTATAACATGTTAACCACACTTAAGCTAGCAAACTGGAACATGTGGAGAAGCTTAGAATAAATGTAGAGCAACCTAAATACTTAGAATTAGTCCTGGTTTACAAGCTCTGCTGATGACGTGTTGTAAATTATGCCTAAGCTCTTATAATATAATAATACATCCACACAAAGATAAGACACGACAAAAGGAATCAAAAGAAGAGCAGCATGAAAATCTGTCCGTATTTACAGTGACGCAGAGGAGCCGAAGCGTTCAGCCACAATGTCACAGGTGGGTTTAAGCAGCAGCTAACAACCTTGGCAGATGCTTGTTTTACGCTTTTAGGATGCGGAAAATATCACAGTTGTGAGTCAACCACCTGTGAATACCAAGACTGAGATAATGCAAAGCTGTTTCCTCACCGTAATTACGGGAGAGTAAGAGCTCTGCGGCAGAAAAAAAAGGGGGGCACTGTATAAAAAGCCTGGTGAGGACTTCAAATAAAAATAGACTCGGCAGTGACAGCAGCTCTCCGCCGCTTCCCCCAGAACAAAAACAAAACTTCTCCTTCTGCAGTCCGCCTCGCAGCAACACATTCTGCGAGCCTTTTCTGCCAAGTGTGTCAACACACAGGCCGGCCCACAGATGTCAGGGACTAGGTATGCACTCTGCACCAGATCTGTAGGCTTTACTTTAAACTCACCGGGTTTGAGCCCTGCGTCGGCTTTTGGAGGACAATCGCTGTTCATCTCGCGGACGTCCTTCCGCAGCACCATGTAACTGCAAAACACAGCAACTCTTGATTAAAACATGCACGGAGAAGACATCATGTGGACAGAGTGTCACTTCGCCAAGGTTCAGCTCTAGCAAGTGACTGTCGGTGAAAGTGAAGAGCGAGCCAGCTGCAATCTAAACAGATTTTTGTTTTCTTGACACAAAGTTATGAATATAACAACAACGTGAGGACTTTGCACTTTCTAGCATTTCAGCCGAGCAACCAACAACGGCCTCAAATCCCGAGCAGACACGGGCGGTCATGGCTGCGGTCACAGCCTTCTTTCTTAACAACATCTCAGCAGCAGCTGGGCAAAGTGTTGGCGATTTGGCAGATAGATGGATCAGCGGAGCTTGTAAGCTGAAGGCAGTCAGAGACTTGGCTGGTGTGCAAGAGAGACGATTTGCCGTGGTGTCTGTGGGCAGCTGAGCTGATCCAATGACTAGATTTGTCACGGAGGGAAATTTTTAAAGGAGCTAAAAGCGCTCGTGCTGCGTGAAACAAAGAGCCCGGTTCATTTCCTGTAGATAATCGCTTGCAAATTTGAGTTGAGTATATTAGGGAGACCCCTATTTGTATTCAAATGTGAAACATGGTTATTTGTCAACGTGTCCAGCTAAAAGTTAAACAGAGCTAAAGAGCGTTGGTGCTAAAAGCTCTGTAAGGCTGTAGTTAGACACAGCAGCGATTTAAAGGCTAATATCAGGAAGCTAACATGCTCACAATAACAACATGATTATATTTAAAGGGGAATTATATGCATCACCTTATGTTAATTAAAACTAAACAACGGGTACAGCTGAGCCGTATAGGAATGCTAATAGTTTTGCAGGTGTATAATGTTAAACCAAGCGGCTGACCTGATGACGGAGCTACATAGATAAGCTAAGGGAGTTTATCCTTAATGCATGTAGTATATTTTATGACAAACCATCCAGTAGCTGTCAAGACATTTCACCCTGAACCACAAATGTCAGTGTTGTCGTTCTGCTAGAAGCAAAATCAATGGATCATCAAAGTCAGTAAGATACATCCTCTGGGCAACGTTAATGTCCCTGGTGACATGATGAGCAAGGGGCGGGGTACGCGCCGGACAGATCGCAAGTCAATCACAGGGCTAACACAAAGAGACAGACAACCATTAATATTCACATTCACACTTACGGCCAATTAAGAGGCCTAACATGCATGTCTTTGGACTCTGGTGGGAAGCCGGAGCACTGCACCGCCACGCTATTAGTCCAACTAAATAAGTAAAGAAATAAGGTCTGCAGAGAAGCGTAGCTGTCAGACAGTCATCATGAATAAATGTAACTATGTAGCTTCTAATTTATTCTGATGCTGCAATTATTTGACGTCACTGCTTACTGGCCCTGATCAGTTATCTGGTCATAAGTGAGGAGTGTACACACATAGCATCAGATCTCAGTCTCGGGTTCCACATGCAAATACATACAAACAAAACGATGCGACCGCTGTCTCAGACCAGTGACCAGCGCTGTTTGCCGCGTGCGCGCATGGAAATCTGATAGCAGTTGTGTAATGTAATGAGCTGTGAAGCCTCCCGCACTCACCAGAAGCACACATGTTAAGAACTATTTATTTATCTCCACCCTGATGTTTTTCTTTTTTTTTTTTTTAAGGACTCGGCCAAAGCTCAGATTGTAATTCGAACCCTGGAAGCTTCCACACGCACATGGCAATGTCACTGCTGAGCTGTGTGCAGCAAGGACAAACCTCCAGTAATGAAGGTGAATAATGTCTCCGGTCATTATTGAGGGAATACGGCAGCTTTAACGCCACGTGGCTACTTTGCAAAAGTACATAAACATGAACGCATGGCTAATTAACCGAACGCCAACCTGTTTCTCATGATTTAGAGAGAAATGTTTTAAAATACTGCGCTTAACTGTGTTCTTGTCTTTTAGAAGTCATTGTGTGTGTGTGTTTTTTTTTCCTGAATGAATGAGGCAAAACTTATACAAGAGCAAAACCTGTTGAGTAGGCGGTCCATCCATGTGGCTAGGACGCATTATGTGTTCATGCTACTAAAGGAATGTGGTCACAGAGTAGCTTCAAATTTGTGATCTGGCCTCAAATGCACCCTCAGTGTGTTCACATCTATGCTTTAAGCAGGTAAAGTATGATCTGATATCTCTAACTCATTTATCTCAGCAAGTGTCTCAACTAAACAGTCTTTTCATCAAATCGTTTTTCTCCCAAAAAAAAATCTGAGCATAAATATTACAGGCTGCGTGATGAAATAGTAAAATAGTGCAAGTATAACAAGCACACCCAGGGTATGATTCAACTCTGCAGCCCACTTTTTTCTGCATACGTCAACAGCACAGACAGCAGGTTTGCAGCAAAAAACACAAAGAGACGGCTTCTGTTTCAATAGTTACTACGGTAACCACATCTGACCGAATAAGAATAGGCACTTCCCGAATGCTCACGCCCTCCACCCTCTCCCTGGATGTGCCCTCGGTTTTCCCTAAAAATGTTTTCCCAAAGCCATTGTTGTTGAAAGGCACCGCTGCATGGTTATCAGTAACGGCACCAAACCCTCCAGAGGAAGCCAAGCACAGTGACCTCCGGCGCAGCGTCGCGGGGGTCACGTGACTTACGGATGCGACCCCTCTACAATAAAAACAAACCGCACAGGGAGCAGCCAGTTAGAATAACTCGATAATAATAGGCAAGAGGAGGCCCGTCATAAATGATAAAAAGTAGGAAAACAAACTGTGTGTGTGTCGTGAAAGAATGCAAACACACTTGAAAGTAGTGTAAGCACAAAAAGGGGCTAAAGGAAATGATGCAGCATTAACAAAAAGAGGATGTATTCTCAGCAATAATTATATGGAGAAGATCCTGCGTCTCTGAAATATATAAACTGTATACATATACTGTATATACTTATAAATAAACCTTCCTCTAAAGACTGTGATGGAGCAAACATAACACAGAGAGACATAGCTCACACAACAACGTCTATCTGTTGTTATTCCATCCACACAAAAGCAAAAAGACTGGAGGGAAACAAACCAGAAAATCTCATTAACGGCATATGGATTTCCTTACTTCTTACATAGCCATTTCTTGCACCATTCTGATTTCAATGAGTGTAATCAAGTTCGGCGAAGAAACAGAAAGGAAAACTGCTCCAATGTGGCTTAATCTGCAAGAAAAGCAACACCATAGGAAGCTCCGGCCGGAGAGGAAATACTCCACGTGTTTATGACTTCCAGCTCTTCTCTGACTTATCTTATCCCTCTCATCAGCTCGACCCTTCACCTGACTAGTAGCCAGACTACGAGTGATAAGACTTCCTGTGCAGCAAAATATGTCTTCAGCTGCGGATTAAGAGTCACGGCGATGACTTGCGCAGGATATATCTATTAAAGAATGCATCAAGGCTGTTTTGTCATCAGTGGAATTCAAACAGACAGAAGAGTTGTCTTCGGAAGAGTGAACAAACACCAGATTAATTTATGTTGAGCGTGGGCTACGCTCCTTCCCACATACAGACAGACTGCAGTAACAAACCGCCAGATGAGCGCAGACTCTTGACAGGACTTATTTCTATTTATTTATTTCTCTCTTTACCACAGACAAAACAATCTGGCAGCTGTGTGGTTCCATGCCGAAGGCAGGCTGCAGGGAAGCTTCGCTACCTCACCTTACCAGTAACTTACAGCCTTAGGACAAATACAATAAGACTGCCCAGCGCTGCCAGAGAAAGCACACGGTGTCTGGTTGGGAGACCTCATCAAATCAGATTCTAATCTTTTAATCCAGTGGTTCTTAAACTGGGTGGCATGGATGACCAGCGGCAAAAAGTCTGAGACAAACTAAGAAGTAGGAAATAATTGCATGAGTTGTGTCCACGATCATTTTTAATGACAGGCTGATAAAACTGGTGGTGGGGAGTGAACTTGCTTTGGCTTCTGAGGCGGGATGTGATAGAAAAAAAACTGATCCACAAATCTGAGTCATCTTCTCATCAAGAATTAAGCAGTCGATGCACATTAATGTTACCCGACTGAGACTTTCTGCAAAAATATGTAAGATTATGCAAGATCTGAAACATATGCAAATATTATACTGCTACAGCCATGTCTTACAGAGTAAGAAGGAGTAACAGCGTCCTTCTTTCTGCAAACTAATCACTGATCTATTGACTGCACAGGTACTAAATGATCAGGCGACTGATTGCCTTACAGAAAAATGAATCACAACTTAATTTATCACACACAAATGCTAATCATTGGCCTGTCAAGATCTGAATAGAGTTGTTTAGCTGAAGGTAAATTCTACGGCTATTTCTGGAAGCTGAAAACATGAATCGGTGATCTATGACGAATAATACACAGATAGTCACTGGTGTGACCCGGCTTGATGCAACATGGTGTAAACTCGTCTTTCAGCTCATTAATAATGACTCACAATTTTCCATCCTTGAAAGAGCGGACGAAGATGTTGTCCCTCTTCACAGTCATGTCTTCGTGGCAGTCCGGGGAGATGACCTTGTTGCAGAAAAACAAGAGACAGTCAGGATGAGGTGGCACTGCGTGTGTGTGACAGTACAAAGCTGAAGAGGAGAAGAGCGTTAGAATATGAGACTTCATGGTTTCAGCGAAAGGCCAAAGTGATTTATTGCAGAGGATGCTGTTTGTGAAACAAAAACAAACGAGCAGCAGGGATGAAGAGCGATGTGTAAGGGGTGTGTACCCTCTAACAGCATGTGCTGCGGCTGTTTACTGGACTTCAGAGGCACAACAGTGAGAGCTGCCAGGGTCTAACCCAGAGGAAGCAGCGCTGCCATTATGGAGATCTGATTTCCACCAGAGCTCAGCCTGCTCTGTGTACAAAGCACAAACAGGCTTGAAGGGTGGATGCTTCCACTTGATCACTATGACTCACGCTCGCTCTGTGATCCCATTTCGTCCTCTGTCACATTGCCTGTGCTGCGAATGCGAGCACCCAGCTCACACATTCAGAGGTGTTTCTGCCGTTTTTTACTTAACTAGGTCGCTCCAAAGGACACAGTTTGCCACCGCTATGCATCATCTGTTGCGTGAGGCATCTACCAGTGTACTACTCCACCCCTCTGCCATACGATCGCAGTTTAAACAGTGACAGGCAACTGTGTAATGTACTCCTCTGGACTGTCACAAGGAGGCAGCGTGGAGCTCAGTCAACAGACAGCCAAGAACAACAAATCCTGGAGGCGGGGCCTTGCTGACTACACAGTTAAAGGGACAGCTTTCACCCCCCCACCCACCCACCCCAGCTCATTCTACCAGTTCTACTTTTAACGCTTACACACAAGAAACCATTTCATTATGAAGGGTAGGCAGGGTGGAAACAATTGGATCGGAAAAGACTGACAACATGCACTGTTGCACATGACAGGGAGAAGTCACAGTTTCTGAAAGTCCCCGACTCGCAGATATGCTGCTGCAGAAAGTATGTCCTATTTTTATTTCAGTTTGTTGTAGGTGATTTCTAACGCAATAACATAATCCTGCTGAGTGCCGAGGTTACATAAGCAGGCGTTTTCTGATGAAGGGGCACAATGCTGTGACCGTTTCTTCACGGTGATGCAGCAAAAGGAGGGAGGGCTCACCAGAGCAGGGTACCACGTAGTCTTCTTCTTGTCCCCCGTGGCAACCCCCTCCACACAGACCACCTTGCCAAACAGATCTTCATTCTGCCGCTGATCGCTCTCCTCTTCTTCGCTGGAGGATGAAGACAACTCCTCCTCTTG
This sequence comes from Planiliza haematocheilus, assembly GCA_005024645.1. Lineage (NCBI taxonomy): Eukaryota > Metazoa > Chordata > Actinopteri > Mugiliformes > Mugilidae > Planiliza > Planiliza haematocheilus. The sequence continues at coordinate 4,085,915 of SRSE01001339.1, read as the reverse complement.
ACTGTGGGAGGAAAGGACAGTTCGCTCAATGGACTGAGCTGTGGAAAGCTACAGTGAGCATGAAGACACTCATAAATAATATATTCATCAATCAGCGCATCGGCTAAAACTACTACCACGTTGAAGCTGTATACAGACTTGAGCTAAAAGATGTCCAATAATCAGAACGGCTCAACAGATCAGCAGTCAGACTCTAGTTCGATTCTCAGCTTGCCCCTTTTCCTTCATGTCATTCCCCTACTCTCTTTACCACATCACCTGTCACTCCACTGTCTCACATAAAAGCATGAAATGCCCCAAAATAAATCCTAAAAAAAAAAAAAAAAATGAAAATGGCTGACTGGTTGACTAACACTCTGTCAGCATTTGCTGGAAATATATACGGAGACTTGTTGCTGTTCCAGAAGATAATCTGATTTATTTCTGCAGGGGCTGACATTTGATTGATGAAAACAACTTATCTCTTTTTATTCACACGAGAGTAATGCTGCGGTATAAAAACAGCTCACAGAACCACAAAGTGAGTGGCATTTTGTAATGAATCCATGCTTCTAAATAAAGAAAAATAAAACTGTGTGTGGGTCTGTCTTAATAAAGGCAGGCAGAAGATTTCTCCCGCTGGAAGCCGCTACAGCGCAACAAAAGCCTCCACGCACTTTCTACACTTATTATGTAGCGTAATGAAACATGAGGCTCACGCTACTGATGAGCTCACTCATTAGGATCAGTGTATTAAGAAGCACGCTCCCTCTCTCTCTCTCTCTCTCTCTGCTGTCTGTCAGTCATCCTGATGCTCAGGCAGAGCCCTTACTGCAGACAGACAGCCGTGGCTCTGAGTGATCATGCGAGCGGCACCGGCGGGCAAACCGATCTTCCGTCCTCTTTTTATGCCTCACTAGGCGAGCTCCGAGCACAAGTCTATGTGCATATACACACACAGTGTCTGGCATGACTCGAGAGCAGTAAATCAGCCAGGCTGCTACTACTACAACAGCAACAACAACAACAACAAAGCTGTGAATCAAAGTCATAAACAAAGCACTCTCAATGAAGGAGAGGCTGCCATTCATTTTTTTTTCCCACCCACATTGATGGTAGTTGGAAGGAATGTCTGACAGCTGCTTTTAAGGCTATAACATAAATGAACACACATGTTTGTTTGCCGTAAGCTGCGGTATTAGCCTAGCCTTCCATAAAGACTGGAAACAGGCAAAATCTTTCTCCAGTGGCAGCTAAAGCTCAATGAATTACACATTATATGTAGTGTTTTTTATTTTTTTATATCTGCACAAACTGAGCTACAACAGAACCACTTCTTGGCAGCTACTTCTTCCAAAATGCATTTCCTCATTCATGTCTCTCAGCAGCCGGACAAGAAAATTCTCCCTTGTTCTGCCTCCAACAAACCATCTGCTCAGATGTACTCTCCAGTTTTCACGTTGTAGTGGTTTCCGTGGAAGTAACTGAGTGGTTTGGTGGAGAAATTACAGCACAATGCAAACACACCGACGCACAGGTATGAATGCTTTCACATGCATAGCCACCTACGGCGTGGGCTCCACATGCAGGGGTATAAGCGAAGCTTAACAGTCTCTGCTAATCGACTGGCAAACTCACAGATAAACAAACAAATCTGTCTCATGTCTTTATGCAAAGCTAACAGGCTGCATATTTAAGCTACAGTTGAGAGAGTCCTATCTATTATTGTCTCAGCAAGAAAGCAAATTGAGATGTTCCCCTCCAAAAAACAAACAATGCTTTGTTTTCCCAGTCATCTCAATCCATGATACTCTCTCGCTGTTCGCCGTAATTCAAAGGTTAATATTAGCACATAAGGAGACAACTGGTCCAAGGTGCTAATGTGCAGCTGGGACCTCTCCAAGTCAATATTACATCAATGTTCAGAGTGATATTGACTTTTCTTTGTGTGCCATTAGCAAGCGGTGTCAGAGAATAAGATTATGTAGCAAAGTGTCCTCTCTATAACGGGAGAGGACCAGCAATCATATCCAGCACCAACAGGCAGATCCTATTCCCTGATGTAAACGTCTGCCGTCTCCTAGGAGGAGGCACATCAGAGCATGAAACACCCACTTGAACATTTCAGTCAAAGAGATAACATTCAACAGGACCACGCCGCGCTCACACTGTCTCTCAACCACGCACGCACACACACAGAGGAGCACGGCGTGATTAAGGAGCTGGAGGAGGTTAGCAGGCTCTCCTCTGCTAGGCCTCAGGGGCTCTTTATGAGGGGATGGAGACGAGAGTAAATCTTTCATTTCAACTGCTGTCAGCACGCTTAGAAAAGGGGAGCCCGTTACTGATGACTGTAGATCGGAGCAGAAAACCCTCCCCACTGGCATTTCAGACCTGTGATTTATTAAGTTTGAGCAGTATATGCACAGAGATGGAGCGCGCCACTCACATGGGGTTTGATCGTCGGCCGCGGTTGCCCTTTTTGCCGATGACAGGTGTGCCGAAGTGCTCGGGGTTGGTGAGAGGGAGTCTGTCGAGCGTCTGCAGAGGAGATGAGCAACACAAAAGAAAATCAGTGGCATCTTGTCAGACGCTAAATAGGGAGGCAAAAAGATTTACCCCGTATTATAGCCTAAACATAATATTTCTTTACTGGATTCAATGGTTAAAATAGATTTACACATTTTATATTTAGTGGCTTAGTTGCGGTGAGTTTATATTTGCTGGGAATATTTAACATCCACAAGGGTCCATTTATAATCATTGTTTTAATTTTAGCATTTCCAGTTGGGATGTGAGGCAGCTGGTGGCAAAATATATATATATATATATATATATAAAAAAATATATATATAATATATTTAGCATCATTTCCCTAGAGAACTGAGAGACGAGGTTGTTATGAAACCACAGGACTGCACAATACTCGCCTCGCTCTCTGCAAAGTGACGTGCTCCTTTCAGGCAGAGAGACGAACGCCTCAGGGTCTTCTCATCGCCGTCGTCAAACACTGCAGAGATGAGAAACTATTAGGCAGCTGCATGTAGGCCCGGTTGTCCACAAACACTCCAATATAAACAAACTTGAGTACAAATGAACTCCCGCCTCAGCTGCAAAATGTCTTCTTGCGTTATAAAATGCTTGAAACCAATTATGCTTGTCTTTTGAGGCTTAGACCAGCTGCTTTGAGCTCGTAGCTTCTCCACAGCTTCAAGGATCCTCTTTGAGTAAAGTAAATAGTAAAATAAAAGCGATGTGGAGAAGCGTTTGAAGAGTTTTTTTCATTTTTTTTATTTATGTGTTAGACGAAGCCATATCTGCCTGAAATTAAAACCTCTGAAGACCAACTTTAGCACACATAACAAATCAGGCAGAAGATAATGATAAAACACAAAAATAACCGCACTGTCAAGATCTGCAGATTATTCACTGCTCAAACGTACTTTGCGACAGCACTACAGCAGGGAGACATCTTTTTGTTTTCCCCATCACTGATTATAGAGATTGAAAATGTGACAAGAGGAGTGTTTTCGAGGCGGACGAAAACCCCACAGGTGCTCTGAGGTGGTAGCAGATCTGAGCTGCAGTCTATAACGCTGTGTACTCTGAATTTCAAATCGCAAAGCGAAACCTGCTGACAAAATTTGCCGTGTCCCCTTTGTAAAATATGGGAATTTGCAGCTTTTCTGACTTAATTAATAAGAACAATTAATAAAATGTAATGTTTTGCACCGTTTAAGGTCATCTGTAGCTGTGCAAACTGCGATAGGTACCTGAACTATTATTTAAAACAATAATAATAAGAATAATCAGCCTAATGAAAGCTCTACATGCAGCTCTGCTCACTTGGTTCGTTACTGCACAGTACGTTGCATTAGTTTTTAATCTGTGATAGCCAGGCAGAGCTTTGAAGGCAGAAAAGTAAATTTAATTCGCAGTGAAATTTATAAAGTAATCACACAAATAGCAGCAGTAGTTTAGAGATATCATCAATCTAAGCATTTAAATCATAGCAACAGTCTCCCTGCTGAACTGTGTGAAATCACTAGAGATGGTTCCTGCGGCATCTTCAAGAGTAACGCTTAAGGCGACTGAAAACACAAAGCAGCGTGGTGTTTCGCTGAGCACAAACTCTACTGCTGCCGCTCTAGGGTGAGTCTCAGAGCGAGGAGATAAAGAAGACAGTCTGTTATTGACTTACCAACAGTATATATGCTCGCATCGGTCAACTTGTTGATTGTGGCCTCCTGGTAAACTCCGTCCTGATTCTTCACCTCTACAACAGCACCCACCTGTGGGACGGACACACCGCTGTCATTCTGCATTTCAGTGCATCGCTAATTATTATTATTTTTCTAATGATAAATCTAATGATGCGGTTTCAAGTGATGAGAAGACCATATTGCAGCCACAAGAATCCTAATTGACTGAAATTGCGGAGCTAATGCTTCAGTGCCCGATGCTCTTTCGCCGTTTCTGAATTCACTATGAAGGGCTGTGATTAGGTGCAGCTGAGATATTTTGTTAACCCATTTTAAATATCTCAAAGGTACAAATAAGAGCAATGTTAAGAGTGAGACAATATGTATATTACAGCGTCTTTCCTGCCTTACCTTCAGAGGCCCTTTGATGTTTTCATCATGAACCTCAGCCGTGGACAGATCTGGTTTAAAGGTCACCTGGAAAAGGGAGAGGCAACGACAAATCAGAATGAGTAATGAACATAAACACACATACACAAAAAATCCCTACAGACATGACCAGGACACGTCTCTCATCCCCCTCGTCTGGACATAAATGCTAGAAAATAATAACAAGGAGCTGGACTTTCACATAATACTAGACACAAACGGTAATATACTCGATGTCATTATGCAGGCAGTCTCTGTGTAAATATTTTATACTACAGCTCATTTCTGGCTCCGTTAAGTGACTGACCCCCAGCTGGCTGCGCTGCTGTCGCCAGCCGTGGCGTGGAGTTCTGCTGCGAACGCTCGGGCTGCGCCGACTGACCCCTCCCCTCCCCCCTCCACTCTCCCTGCATCTGCAGCCTCCCCCTAAGTGGGCAACGGCAGATCATAATCTGATCACGCTGAGGTTGCCATGCATCTAACTCCCTTGGAGCCATTTACCGTTGAATCTCTTCCAGGGAGCACGTGTGAAAAGTTTCAGCGTAGCCAGGAGCGTAGAATCTGTTTAGTATTACAAACAGCCCTCACTACTTTATACATCAAATACTCATGTGCTTCATTCTTTGTTTCCTTAGGGAAATTAAAGTCTTTTTTTTTAGAGCATGTGCTAGTAAATAAAAAAATAATAAAAGCATAATTATAATGGAGAACTAGCTTCTCTTTTATTGACTACGATTCAACCACAATAACAAGGACAAAAAAGAAAAAAAGAAAAGCCTGCAGGTAAAGAATTCAGACAGTGATCTCTCGAGTCGGTTTTAAATATAACAACAGCAGACACAGCAATCAAAGCCCCGCTGTGAAAGAAACAAGACAATGAATGGATGAAATACATACTCTAAGACGCCGCTGAACTGTGCCACGGCATAAAATAATGGGGAAAGAAAGAGGAGTAAAAAGCTTCCAGGGGCAGCATTCGATCAGTTACAGAGATAATAACATTCCTGCGCTGCAGAATAAAGGGATCTCTTTCTGCAGGAGGCTCTGCTCTCCACAGACAGAGGAAAGGTGACTCCCGCTGTCTAAAGACTCAGCTAGAGAGCATCAGTAACACCTGACCATCCTGACAACCTCCTAACGGCAAGCTTGGTTCCCGCAGAGGTCTAGACGACGGCGTACAAACTGTACCGCCACTTAGACCTCAAAACAAATATTGAAATAAGATATGAAACCATTTTTCTGATAAAAATCAGAGCCTCGTGCAGCTAAATTGACGTGATAGGGGCTTTATGCTGTTAGTTTTTTCCCCCCCCTCCCTGTAAGCAAAACGAGGCATGAAGATTGGCAACACAGAAGGTAAAAATGTCAGCGAGCATTTTTCACAACTGTAAAATGCAAGGCTGTTGTGTTTCTGTCTGCACGACACAGCAGCGAGAGCGACACCAGTATCGGCTGCATGTGTGGCAGCTCAGACAAAACCAGTTGTCTGCAACCTCTGTGTTTACCGCTCCTGCTGCTTCACGTGAGTAAGGCCTTCTACTGTTTTGTTTTTATATGTTGTTTACTTCATTGTGTGTGTTTTTTTTTTTAATGAGCAATGTGGTCAAAGGTTGTCAGCTGAAAATTAGTCATCAGCGCCGCCATTTATTTAACTCCACCGCTTAATTCCACCGTATAAACACCTTCACAATTTGTGCCTCTGTGTTCATCTGTTCTTCTCCCCCTCTGTACACAGCTGTCTCCTCACTTCTCCTGCCTCCAACAAGTGCTTTGTTATACACAGTGTGATGCAACTAAAAGGGCAAAATTCACTACACGTTTGTTCTGAAGTATTTCAGCTTTTCAATTTCAAACTAGATTTGAACAGAATCAGCCACAACATTAAAACTACTGACGGGAGAAGTGAATAACATTGACCGTCTTGTGACAATACAATGTTCTGCTGGGAAGCTTTCGGACCTGGCATTGGTGTGGATGTTACTTAGACATGTACCACCCACCTAGACCAGACCAGTCACCCCCCTCCCCATAGCAATGACACTCCTTGATGGCAGCAGCCATCCCCAGCAGGATGCAGGCACACGCGCAATATCGCTTTAGGAACAACTCAAAAAAACATGAAGCTGTTGACCTGGTCTCCAAATTCCCTAGATCCCAAACTGATCAAGTATCTGTGGGATGATCCACAGAGGCCCCTCCTCTTAACGCAGAGGGCTAGGCCAAAAGCCCCCCACTAACAACATTAAGTTGCCAGACACCACAGGACACCCTCAGAAGGCCTATGTCCTTTCTCTGATGAGTAACAGCTGATGCGGAAGCACAACGGAGACCTACACAATAGTAGAAAGCTGGTCGTAATGTTATGCCTGATCAGTGCATCTGATCTGTCATAATCACAGCACATTATTTCAAAATACACACTTCCTGTAGAGTCATTTGAACCAGGGATAGTCAAATTAGCACAGTGACGAATACTGAAAGCAGCTTCTATAAACTGCTGCAAATCAAATATAAACTTTCTTGCCAAAACATTATGTACACCAGTGAAAAAGAATGCATACTAATGTAACTGTCTTGCACTAAATCCCCCTTCATGACTGTTCAGTTTATGTTGAGACAGTGTGAGAGAGATGCTCATTCAACTGTATGATAATTCTGGAGCATGTAGTTTGTGGAGCCAAAATAAAAACACAGTTGAATAGCCTCCATGAAGCTAAGATTCGGTGCAGGGCTGGTGTACCTAATGAACTGGTGAGGTAGTTATAAAATGTCTGAATTTTTTAGCTGGTCCTTACAGTCTTCTTAAATAATTTAGGAGGAGGAACTGCTTTCCAAAAGTGCTTAATGGAGAATAAAAGTAGATCAAAGATTACACAGATTTGCCCTTTAATCTGTGATCAAATAACAGCTAATCTGTTGCGCAGTGATCTTGACTGATCATATGTGTGCTGAATCTTTTTATAGTGACTGATACTGACATGGTGCTAAATGACCTCTTACACATCCCCCTAGCGCACATCATCATCATCATAAATAAAAATGTCACACAGATCTTTTCACTTGGTTTTGAAATCGCATCAGCACCATAAGCAGCATCCTTCGACTTTGTTAAACAAGCAGACAGAGATTAATGAACCAGGAATTCATTACAGAGGAATATTCAGACTCACAACACCCGCCGAATAATTGCTGAATGTTTCAGCATTCATGTGACAGAGCTCGCATTCACATCCCAGCTACCCAAAAACAAACCCCACACTCAGCCAATTAGTATGGTAATTAATTTATGAGCTGAGACCGTTGCAGTCCACATTATTTAAGCTGAGAACATCACATGATCTACTTTGTCATGTTTGTTTCTGTGCACGAGACAAAGGGGCGCGTCGTTTGATGATTTCGGCTGGTGCACCGGCATCGCAGAACACCGCTCCTCTTTTGTCTCTACAGGGGGAACTACAGTGCATTGACACAGTGAAAAAGCCAGCATCCAATCTTTGTTCCTCCCACACACTCTAGCAGAACGAGACAAGCGATCTGTCTCTATTGTATTATCCAGATGCTCCATCCCCACAGGGAAATGAGATACTGTACTATGTGTATCAAGCAATGCCTTCATCGGCAAGGCGTAAAAACCAGAAGAGAAAACGGCAGTCGCGCAGCTCACTCCGCACAAAAGCGTGTAAACCGTGGGTGAGGGGGATGCCTGAGGAAGTGATGGGTACCTCATCGGCTTGGCCAGACTCTACATCTGTCACAGCTGGGCCCTTGATCACTGTTTCAACTCTATGAGCCGCGCTAACAACGTAAACCAGGTGGTAGAGCTCAATCGTGTGAGCAGCACAGCTGGATGTTTGGCAACGTTAGACACAAGAAAATTATTTAATCCAGTTTTGACGGCGGCAGGCTCGAATGTCTAATGCAAGAAGACTCTTATCAAGCCAACAAACCGGTCTCTAAAGAAGAATTTTGGGCAACATCTTTTAAGCCTAGCCATCCCTTAACTCTGGATGTACAGTAAAGCTGAGCCGTGTGATCTTGATTGCAGCCCCTTCACACAGAGACCCCCGGCCCCTGCTGCAGTCGACTTCAAACATCACGCAGACAGACAATTCATTTTTAATTTTGGATCGCGCGCACTTTGAAATGTGACTTACCTTGGCCTTGACTAGCCTCTTGGCAGTCTTAATCTTGGCTTCACAGAAAGCCCCTCGGTACTTGGCACTCACATCCGTCCCTACTGTCAGGTAGGGGGGCTCCTCCAGAGTCTGCGGAAATAAAAAAATATTGCACAAACAATCAGTTCAAAGCCTTTTTTGATATATATGTATGTAGTTTACAGACACAGGTGTCTTCTCACAGCAAAGGCAGGGAGGACACACATACTACAAGCGGAACACAGTCTAGGCCAGCATCGCAAAAGCCACCCGGCTCAGTGATTCATCCATGGAAAACACATACCATCTGCTCTGGGTATTGGAAAACAAGTCTCTGAGGGAGCAAACAAAAAGGCCACTTCACTACAGCTTTGATGACTACAAAGATGAAGCTATCTGAAACACATAGCACCATCTTGTGTCATCATTGGATGTTTATCAAACCTTTTCGCGCCCCCCCTCCTCAAGAACAGATTTGCGGCGGATAGGGTACACAGAGAAAACAGACCTTCTATGTGCATGTGTGTGTGGACGGGGGCAGATGACGTGTGCGGTTCATGTAGTTTCGGAGATGAATTTACTGAGGGTGTTTCACTAAGGCTCGAGAAGAAGGCCTAACCTAACAGCGGTATATTTAGACATCCTTCTAGAATAAGACCCAAAGTGGGCCACACTTCCTGCTACATCTGACAGCAGGTTTTAACTCAAGCGGCACCTAAGGAAAACATTAGCTGCGAGACGAACAGCTAGGAATGCGCCTTTATTTGCAGAGCACCGAACGGGAAAACACACTTTCTATGCTGAACGAATGAATCAATGCTCCTCAGAATGAACCGTAAAAAGAACAAGTAATTTAACACCACATTATCTGCAGAATTAACAACAGAAAGATGGTTCTGTTCATTACTCAGTGCACTGAAACAGTCCTTCCAGACAAGCTGTCCCTGTTAAATATAATAAAACCAAGTTAGATATACACCTCTTCATCTTTTTGCTTTCCTTCTTTACATTTTAGGTATTCAAATCAAATCAATGCATTGCGTGAGCTCTTCACAACAGTTGTTCATTGTTCCCATGTGGAAGGCAAAGACCACAGAGGTTGCCATTCTAGCTAAAAACTACACCAGCACTTAGCACTACTTGAAGCAGCCAAGAGGAACTAATCACTGACACCAGCTGCTGTAGGCCTCCGTGGCACATACTTGTGTCATGACCGAACTCCTTTCAGGACTGAAATGGCAAGTCCACGTCTGAAAACTGTTTGCAGGTTAGCTTCTTTCTTTTTTTTTTCCCTTCCCATGCCAAGGTCTTTTGCAACTATAATGGATATAACGGATCTCAATCCAAGTCCGATCCTTTGTTTATTGTAAGTTGCTGGGCTCTGAGTACACCGGCTGGCAAAAACTACCTATTGTCCTTGTGCTAAAGACTTGAACCTGTAAGAACAAACTGCGTGCGAGCAAACTCATGAGTGACATGAGAAAAATAAAGAGCAGCCAACTGTTTTATAGAAGGGTTCCACGTTCAACAAGTGAGAACAGCAGCTTTGGGGGGAGAAAAAAAACAACAACAACTGAAAACGGCTGCTTTGCTTCTGTTTCAACATTTTGCAGGTGCACAATGCCTCTTAAGCACCGGTGTTGGTTGAATAGTGGTTTTGAACGTGTGTAATCTGACAGAGGCTGCTCTGATCCTGCCTCCACCCTTGGTTTCAGTGGAGGCCCTGCTTTAGAAATCGCTGTACAGCTGTATTATGCAGGAAAATATAAAAGGAGCGAGGATGTGGGCGTGAGTGTGGTTCACATACACCTGATGGGGACTTTCTTAATCTGTGTCACCCCTGACATGCTAATAATCCTAAAATGAGCTGAATGGTGCCTTTCCAGAGAAGCCCAAACAGCGATATGATTAAAGTTCCACTGTACAATTTGCGCTCTACATAGAGGCCAATCTAAATCTTTTTTGGGCACAATCCGATCCCGATCAACAAATATTAAGTCTTACAAACGAAATTCCCTTGCTTCGTAATTCCTAAAGACGTTCCCTTAACTTTTATTCTTCTAAATTATACATGCACTGTGTAACTTAGTTCAATAGCTCGGCTTTGCAATAAGGAAATAAAGTTTTCTCCAAACTATTCCAAACTATTTTATACAAATGTGCAAAGTAAATACAAAAAAAAATAAAATAAAAAAATAAGGGACTGTTTGAACCTTGTTATCTGCCGAAAATACTTCACTTAATACTACTTGTTCACACCTGATATTCCATTATACATATCTATATTATAGAGTTTCATGCTCTGTATGCAAATCAATACCATCATAATTCAGGGTGCAGTATAATACTTTTATTTTCTGAATGAATGAAGCGAAACAAAAGCAATTTAGCTATAAGACTTTAACAGTGCCGAAGATTATTTGAATATCCATGTTGAAGGTTTCCAGAATCCAACAAGTGTTAATAGCAACTGCCAGCCAAATCATCACGTAGGACAACCAGAATCTGGCTGTCAAGGATAAAGGATGCCATGCCTCATATCAAAGAAGATACAGCACAGTGCACTAAAAATAAGAATGCTTCGTTGGCTGCCAACTTTAATTCAGTCTGTCTGTGGAAAAAAATAAATAAATAAAAAATGCACTGCCGACTTAAAAGCAGTTTCTCGCTTAGTCTTTTTATCTGTTGCTGGGAAAAGATGAGTAACCAATGAGGTTCTCTACACACTGTGGTTAAAAATAGTGAAGATGTACTGTACGTCCAGGATGTGAAAGTGTAATAAAGAGACAAAGCTGTTAAAAGTGTAAACTAATATAAATATCTCCCTACAATAGAGCAGTTAAATGAAATGTTCCACCTAAAAGATAACTCAAATATACGATGGGAGTATGGGAACATCAGACTGACAAATTGCCTCGTCTGTATTAAGAAGGCCACAAGCTTGTCAGAGTCAAACCAGGACAGGGTGCCTCACCTCCGGTGTCTCTGAGATTCTGACAGATGGGATTCAGGGGCAGAGTCCAGTGCACTTCAGCCTCCCCACCTCTCAGATAAACACCTCATTAGTCTTTAGTGCAGTCTGGCCGGAGCACCAGCTGCCCTGGCCAACATCGGGTTTACATGACGCAGCAGCCATTTCCACTGACTGACTGACTCTCCTGTCAGTCATGGCTGCAACACAAAGCTGGGCTGCCACTTGTGTGCAGTCTACTGTTCCTGCTCATCCTTTGCCTATCTGTCTTTGCTCCCCCTCCAGCTCAAAGCCAGCTCCTTTCGACTTTTTTAAAAGAAGAGTCATATTAGGGAGTCCGAGGGGGCAGCTGGGGTTATCTTCACAGCTGTGGCAGCCTAGCGTCCCCAACCTAACATGGCAGGGGTAATAATACACTACTGAGGCCTGAAGTACATTTGTCATGCTCACATGCCAACACAAATAGAGGACAGTTTGTTGTTTCCACTGATAATGCCCCGTCTCCCTGGACTGAGCTAAAACTATCAAAGAAAATTCCACTCCTTAGATCCGACTGCCATGTAGCCTACAGCTGTCTGGAGAGAAACAGTGAGTACTTCTCTTTAATTTCATTTCCATTACTTCTGTCAGTTCTGAATGACACTGCCCCCCTCCACCCCACCCCACCCCACCCTCAGGAGATCAACCAATCAAGACGACTAGCTCACAGAGGCGTAATTCCTGTGCCTTCAGGATGTGTAACATCCTCACACCAGCTCAAAATAACGTACCTTTTCTGTCATTTAAAAAAAAAGAGCAAACTGGTATTTATTGTTTATTATGAGCCTTAAATGCCACTTCAGCTACTACATTCAAAAAGTCAACATGATGCAGTAATACAATTAAGACCAGCTTTCTGGCTATTCACCCAGTGCTACTGAAGTGGAAAATGCTCTCCAGGCACATCTGCTTGATTAAACAGATACTAATGTGACTTGGCACAGAACGACTAAACACACCTGTGACTGGCATGGAAGGAAACTTCATTTCTCAAGCAACTGCAACCTGACTTTTCTGAAATATGAAACGGTGTCCATGCTGTAATTGATGATTTGTGATCGTGCACCCCTGTCGTTGGCCATAAAGTGTTCCTTTCCTGGTTGTGGATTTGTGGTTTAGACAGAGCGCCCACAGATTACTGATTACCCAAAGCCTGCTCCTTGTTTAAGCTGTTCTCATCAGGGAACCGAATAGGAAATGCCGTTTCATTAAGTCATATATTTGAGATCATTCCACCTTCAACATAACAAAACATACCAGAGTGACACTGGCAGCAGCAGAATGAGATCGGTTTCTGCTCAATAAAGACTCTCAGGTCATGAAAAATTTAACAGTCGACTCCATGCTTGAAAATAAGCCCCTGCTTATAGTGCATTTCTTGGACAACCCGAGTGACTACGGCATTTTCACTCCACAATTCAGTAAAAGGATGATTTCTGGCAGCTATCAGAAGGTCAAAGCTGTAATGGCACAGTTGTGGGATGATGCGTATGGCCTTGGGTTATGTCAGCCATCAGGGAGGGTCTCCAGCAAGCCTGTAGGAATGTCTTTATAGAGGACAGGATAGTCCCATGGACACATGTAGATACATATAAAATATAACACGCACTTACACCAGTTTTTTTTTTTTTTCCATTACCAGAAGTAATAACATTGACCATCTTGTGACAGTTTTGGAAGCTTTTGGACCTGACATTCATGTAGATGTTACACCCCCACCCCATAGCAATGACACTCCATCCCCAGCAGGATGCAGCCTGACACAGGCACACACACAAAAACGGTTTAGGAACAACTGTAGTATCTGTGGGACGATCCACAGAGGCTCCTCCCCTCAATTCATAGGAACCAAAGGCCCCCCAACAACAACATACTGTTGCCAGACACCACAGGACACCCTCAGAAGGCCCATGTTCATTCTCTGATGAGTCACAACTGTTTTAGAGGCACAAAGGAGACCTGCACATGCCAAGTCTGATCGGTGTATGTTTCTAGTTTCTTGTGTAAACTGGCTCCAGCTGATTCACAAGTTCAGAATTTGTATGGTCAAAAAGAGTATTGAGTTATGAGGTGTGTTTGCGTAGGAATCATTCATTCCAGCTTAATATCACAGACTATGTATAGCCTGTGACTGCTCATTATTCCAGAAATTCAGGTCCATTACATTGCCCTTTTTGTTGGAACCGCTCCCAAGTCTGACGGACTCATATTATTGCAACAAACCCAATGGAAAAGCTAAAGTGATGTCAGAAACATCAGTCACTCAAGCACAGTTTGAACACGCCCAATCTCTGTCCCTAGGAAGAGTTAAAATTAGGAACCAGAAGTGAAAATGTCTGTTTGGCCTGTGGGTGTGCAGGCACTTTAAAATGTTAAACGCATTACATAGGAAGATTTTTCAAAAATGATCCACTATTGATGATTAAATGACCAAAAAGTAAAGCAAGAAGTTAATGTTTTTATACTTGGACAAGCTGAAATATTTATTTGAAATTCTGCTTATACTTCAAGAAGTATTAAAGTAGTAAAGTTAACAATGCAGCAATCCTTGTGCACCATACATAATAAGTAACTTTGGATACAATCGTTTCTTCATCACGCTAAATATTTTGTATATGACTTTTACTTGTGCTTTGGCACTGTTTTATCGCTACTGTCACTGAGATTAAGCAGAACAATTCTTCCACCACTGTTTATAACTCGTAATTGGATGTAAAAGATGCAGATGGTGCAAAAAACGGAAAAGGCTGGCACGCAAAACATCTGAAATTATAAGAAAATCTCTCTGTTCAGATCAGAGTCTCAGCTTGTGTCCTATCTTAAGACTGACTATGCGCTTCACGCTCTCTGTATTTTTAATCACGGTTTTAAAGAAACGTTGTCAGGTCGTTACTGCTCCCATTGTCTAGAATTTCATCCAGACAGCACATCCTTGAAAGCTAAAATGACACATGTCAATGACACATTAGCGTCAAGCTCCAAAACAATGCAGGATGGCGTTGCAAACATAAACTGGTTTACAAGCAGCTATTGTGCCATGTTAGGATGACATAACACTTAAATGCCTAATTAAGATTACCATGTAACAAATCAATCGAGAGAATGAAATGTCTGTGTAACTGCACCTATTTAAAAATAACATTTGGGCACCACGGAGCATAAAAATATTAGAAACAATCATTTTTGACCCATTATATAGTACCATATTGAATAGGCCTGTAAGGCGAACAAAGGAACATGCAAGAGGCATGCAGGAAAGAATTAAGCTCCCTCCCAGCCTAGCTCACACGTACAATAATCCTGCTGTGAATCACCTCTTTGTCCAGACCAGAATCACTACAATTCCAGTGACTGGTGCTTCAACAGGAGTTGCCTTGGCAATGCCATGGCAGCTTTTAAAATAGCCAAAAGTAATCTTAATACCTTAAATTTAGGCACTTATTCCGAGAGATTTAGTGCAGACAACATATCAACTAATTCTGCCAACTTTATTGAACTTTTTAATTGAAAATAGAAGTGTTGCATTTGAATTGCCAATATTTTAATAACCTCCAAGGAACTTCAATCAATCAGAGACACCTACGGCCTGAACACATATATTTATATCTTCTTAATCCAATATGCACCTCTCTACCTTATGAACACTTGAACAGTAATATGTTCTAGCTAATGGCTTCAATGTCATTATGGAGACCAAGCAAAATCTATAACCAGCAGATTAACAAACTAGAAGACCCCCATGCTCGCTTAAAACATTACATAAAGCCCCCCTCCCGGTTGTGTAATTACTGGATTGGGTTTGTAGCTGCACAACCTACAAATGCTAGATTGGATTTGGATTGGGGGAAGTTTGGAGGCCAGGTTAAAGCCTTGGGTTCCTTGTGGTGCTCACTGATCCGTTTCAGAGCAGTTTTTTTTTTTTGGAACAGCGGTGCATCATCAAAATTGGACGTGATCTCCGACGTTTTTAGGTGTCAAAATAACTTCCATGTGAATGCAAAGAGGCTAATAAGAAGATGGTCAGTGTTATTAACTTCACATGTCAGTAGTTTTTAGTTGCAGGTGAAGAGGGACAGGAGGTAATGGGGCGAGCTGAGGGGGGGTGATTTATAAACAAAGTGCACAGGCTGAACTCAAGCCTTTGTCACTCTGGTCAGGGCTATAACCTCAGTTTCAGAGGACCCAGCTCAGCCGGTGAGCGTATAGGGGCATCCACTGTCAACAACTTTAATGTTGTGGCTTGAATGTGTACTTTTCAGTTCTACAGATAATCCTATTTACATACTAGTGAATAATTATTCACATAGCAATTTTTAGTTTGCCACAAAGGACACATTAGGCAGCCCACAGCACCTGACGTGCCGAGGCCCTCTTCCCAAATGAATAAATAATTACCAAATAACCACAGCACCACATGCCGTTAACCATCACTATGGCAGCTCGCCTAAATGTAGGAAGGACTGAATATATTTCACTTTCTCGGCAAAGCAATTTTCTCATGAACAGCTTTAATCAGAATCTGTCTGGATAATCACTATTTTGATGCCACAGAGAAACTCTGGGCTACCAGCAGCATTTAAATGTCGGCACTGGCAAAGTAGACGTTCAAGAAAAACATATTTTAAACAAAATGGAAACACAAGTGAAGTAAAGGCATCATAAATCCCACACTTGTTTTCAAATCTGTTTTAAGACCATGATCATTATTACTATTATTATTTTATTTTTTTTAAACCAGGGAGGACGCCACTCTCCAACAAAGACATCCAACAGTTTTTTTATTTCCAACTGAGGAGTATGTGAGTAACTCAGGACCAATATTTTGTTTGCTGTGTAAGGTCCCCCTTTGAGCATTTATATAATGTTACACTTTCTTGGCATACGGTTACATGCCTGTACACTACTCCATTATGCAAGACACTCTACTTATTTATACAACTAGCTTACCGTGATTATAAAAGACATACAATAACTGAGTCCATCTACTAGATCTATAAGGTGAGAGAGTTCATCTTTTTTCAGTTCAAGTCCACATGTGCTTAATAACAAAGTTATTGATAGGATGGTATTAAGAATTAAGCTAATTTCCAGTACATCTGTCTTCCTGTAGAACGTCTAATGTTTAGAGCACTTCATCCAGCATACAGCTGCAGAGTGTGCAGCTGCAGCTGATGAACAAAGGCCGTGGACCATGAACTTAAGTGACATGAAATGCTAAGTGAGCATAATGAAAAGTTGTCCTAGTTAGAGCAATTTACAGTTCCGTCATTGAGCAGATGCTCCTACACAGAGTGGGTAAAGTAAGAGAGTACTCCTCCAGCATCAATAGAGCCAGGCGACTCGGCGCACTATGGAAACAACAAATGTTTCAACATTAAACTGAAAGCGTCATGTGAAACACCGCTCCTTTCAGCAGTTACATTAATAAGCAAATGTAAGCATAATTGCCATCTAATAGAAACCTACTGCAAAATGGTCACAGGCAGCGAGATGTTTAAAGGAATTTCACATATTAAGCTTTATTCAAGTAGACCTGTAGATAATTATACAGGAAAGGTAGTTTATAAATGAGAATTAGGTGACGGCTGCTAAACCCCTGTTATTCATTGAAGCGTATTTATAGTCATGGCAGTGACACAAACTATTCATTGTAATCACAAACACTGCAGCAGTTCATGTCATTACTACTTGTTGAACAAGTATGAACGCAGGGCAACAGAAAGGATTAGTGGGTAGACGTTAAGTAAAGCGACACATTACATCAAACTTATTTCCTCATATCAAATGAAAGGTAGTCCAACTATTTTCGACATGATGCTTTTGGTTGCTTTGTGACTGGGTGTGTCGGTACACTGTGGACTTGTCTATTAGTGGGTGCTGGTCTGATTAACCACAATAAGCCGTAACACTATTAGGGGCACGGTGACAGCCAACAAATCATTACCAGAGCAGCCTTTATTACATCCACCACTAACTCTACAAACAGGATTCTTGTCAAAGCGCTCACATCTCTTGCATGCTTTATTTTTTACCCACAATGCCATCCTGCAACACATAATGTTATACCAAAAAACTCAGACTTAAGATACAGGCTCTTGTCAACGCGGCTGCGTGCTGATGCTATGCATGGCTCACATGGCAACAAATGACAACTTAAAGACACAAAACCCTGCAGGCATAACAACAGCCACAACAGCGACCCATTGAAACTATAAGAAAAGATTAAATAGCCCACATCACATTATATTTCCCAAACAATGGCAGCTGTGACTTTTTCCAATTTGAATACAGCAGGGGGAAAAACAGCGTTTGCGTTTTTTGAATATTTCACGCATTCCACGGCTCATCTGCTCTTTTATCCACACATAAATAAATGTGCCACACCTTCAGATACCACTCCATCTTGGCATTTAATTAAATAATAACAAAGCATCACAAACATCAGAATTACACTTCCAAATTTGTGTTTGCAAATACAGCTGAAGCCACGTGAAACTCAATATCATGCATATCAAACAAAGGTATTACTCTGGCCTTTGTCCAGGGCACTGTGTTTGACCAGGGCCAACATTTAGATTTAATACGCATTAGCTTGACTCGTGAGAGTAAAACAATGGAGCCATGCACATAGGGCACATTTAACAGTTTGTGTTTAAATACCCCCGGTTAAGGCAAGTTTACATAAGAGCTGAATGAGATTGCAGCAGTAGTAGAGAGCTAAAAGGGTTTTCCCACTGAACACATGCGAAGAAAAATGAATGAACATACCTTCATCTCTCTATGAGTCCTCTAGGCGACCAGTGTAAGGAATCGGAGGCTGAAAACAGAAGGGGGGGAAAGACGCTGTTAAGCATTAACAGAGAGTGCCAACTTCAGTCTGCCACAACAAGACACGATTATGTTATGATGACATCACTTCTTCTGCTACACTGCTGGATGCAATGAGAAAAAACAAGAAAGGAGAAAAGCAGGGCGGTTGACTTTACATGATGGCTTTGAAAAACACACCGTCTGCACATCCTTTCACAGGGACTGTTTCTACATCCTGGATTAAAACTGCAACTGATTTGTAAAAAAGAAAAAGAAAAAAGAGGAGTGTATGAATGTGTGCCTGCGCTTTCCGAGTCCCCAAAAATATCTGTGCTGCAAAGTAACCCGTGGCAGGCTGATCACTCTCATTCGCAGAGCCCTCAAAGCCGTTTATGTAATGCCCAGTGTACTGTTGTCAGTCACCAGTCTGACTTGGGATTGTGGCTGTAGCATAGCGAACGAAGGGCGAGGAAAACACACAAAAGTAACAAGCCGCTGGCAAAAAAAATAAATACAAAAAAAAGGAGACGACTTTCTCTGTATGCTTCATGGATAACGTAGCCGTTTAAGATGAAGTCGTAGACGGCGCACAGGCAGCTCGGTATCTCGGTTCTCCCGAGTACGGCAGCGTGGTGTCTGCACTGCACTGGCTATACCAACACTACAGCAGAGGGTGACGCCATTTCTGTAGCTGACAGTCGGCTAAAGAGGAGTGCACTTCAGCGCACAAACGCTGGAAATTACGCGATCGGTAGTCGCAATTCACCTGCAAGTGTCAGATCCATTTCCCTCAGTGATACGGATCTCTTGGGGATTTTTTTTTTTTTTTTTTTTTTTTAAACAGGAAAACTGCTCCGAGACCCGTTCGTTTTCGGTTTTGCTCCTCTGCCTTGTCTCTGAGCGCTGATCTCTGCAGAGTACACTCGCCAGCAGAAAATAAATAAATAGAGCGATAATAACACCGCTTATCACGGACAGGCAGCCTAACCAGAGCTGTATAGAAATGTCAAGAAAAAAAAAAAGTCGAGGTGGTGTTATTGACAAATTAGTTGACCAAAAGTGAGGATCAGCGGTGCGGCACGATTTAAAAAAATAAAAAAATAAAAAAGTCACTTTCTTTCCCGGAGAAATGTAGAGTCTTTATCGACTGGTCTGGCATTTCGCTGACTGTTCGCCGACTAACCATGAGTGAGGTTTGCCTCTGACAAAGAAACAAGTCGACGGAACGGTTCGCAACAAGGTCAAGCTCGAGGGGGGGAGAGACTTGCAACGCAGCGACGCCGCGTTAATTCCCCTCTCTCTAATATTTTATTGTTATAACAGGAGCCAAGGTCGCAGCCCTCATTTGTAGCTCATGGTCTCGCTGAATGATCGCGGAGGATACAATGTCATCCGCCCCAGACAGATCTGCCAGACCAGACCGCTGCAAGTGAGTGACTGACCGCCGTCAACAAAAACGCACAGACCCGAGTCTCAATCGCCTTATTTTCTTCCCCCCCACCGGAGGCTAACTAAAGCCCATTTAAACCCCCTCCACTTAAATGAGTCAGTTTATCAGCAGGCGATGTTGCCAGCTACGGAAATGTGCAAAAAAAAAAAAAATACTGGCCACGCAAACACAACACCGAGGGTAAGTCCTCTCCAGCAGAGGGGAAAATAGTCCACCTCTGATCTGCTTCTATATCCTCTGCTGATCAAATCGGACGAGTTCCTTAATAATACGAGGTGGCCCCATCTGGTCCTCCGAACAAGTCCGTCGTGAGAAGCTAGCGACACTAGTGGCACAAAAGAAAAGCCTGACAACGCAGTTTACCTGTTAAACTACACGGCTCGGTCGCTGCTCGAGAAAACAACATCCCGCAGCGGACACAAGTCGCCCGACTGTTTGGTGTAATATCACTTTTGACGGCTATTAGGGAGCACCATGACAGGCGCTGCTCGACGACAACCTCCCCGAGGATTCCTCCGCTCAACAACACAACACTCTGGGTCCGGGTCTGTCCGGTACACTTGAAACTATTCAACCTCGGAGCAGCATAACCTTTCACTGTGCTCATCAGCTTCATTATGGCTGGCTACAGCATAACTTTGTTATCGAGCTGACCCAAGTTTTTTTTTTTTTTTTTTTTTTTTTTTTACCCCTCTGCATTATCTGTCGTCAGCTTTTTGCCGTCCGGGTCGCCACATTCATTCATTCCCCCCCTCTCTCTCTCTCCCCAGAAACACATAAACACAACACAGCATTTGTTAACAAGTTAGCTAACGTCAAGGTTGGCTTGGTAGCAAGCAGGGGAGCAAGCTAGTGAAATCTTCAAAATAGCAATGGCTCTGTCGAACAAAAGCAGGCTTACCTATGCCGTCAAGTTGAGAAACACTTGTGTTTTTCGACGAAAGTGTATTAGTAATCCATAGGAACATTTATGTAAAAAAAATCTGACAGGTTTAAACGTCGTCCGTTCGCCCCCGGTTGATGTTGGATGCGGATGGGTAAAACTCGTCTTCGTGCAGAGCTGCTGTTTGCCTTGTTGAGTAGCTCCTCTAGCCTAGCTCTTTCTGCGATCCCCTCCCCTCCGCCTCCTGAGAATGATTGACGGGCGTCTTAGTCCCGCCCTTCACAGAAATACGCTCGCCCATTGGCTGACACGGCAACTCGAAACGCCTCAGCGGCATGTGATTGGCTGAGCCGGGAGAAAAATATCCATTGTAAAGTGTATCAACTGATCCTACTGGGCGGTTGTCACAATACAGTGAGGAAAAAACGTTGAAAAACTACAACCCCCAGATTAGAAAGCCATGTATGCGTTCGATATGTATTACAGAACAGCCCGACATTCGCAAGAGAGTTTTTCCTACGTCCCTACAGGCTGGGCGTTTCTACCGGGCATTGTAGAAATATAACTGCAACATACACTGTATGAGGCACCAACCTTACATTACCCAGCTACTCTGCGCCTGCTCTGTAACGCCGCCGAAGCATATATAGGTAGCTCACCACGCTTTGCCTTGTGTTGAAATTTGTCTATAGAGTCCGCAGTAACGGTTTCGCTAGCGTAGCATAGCATCAGGTGACTTAGTCAGCGACACACGGACCTGAATTGATATGAAAGTGTGGCCTTGACGCTAACGCCGTGTGCCTCACCCGACTAATGTGGAATGGGGGAGTTTTTATTTTGAAAAAGAAAGTAAGAAATGCTCAACCGTGGTGTACCGGCGCGTTTATGTTAACTCGTTAGCGCAAGCTAACTAGCAGCCCGGCTAACCGGAACACAGGACCGGCTAGTCAGCACACTGACACTCAGCAGCCAAGGTGGGTGGAGTTAAACCACATCATTTACCAAATGTCACAACAGCATTGCAGTCTGGGCTCTGCTGTTTACGCGTGATTTTAAATATTGTTTACTTTATTATTTAATAGCATGCAGCATTAAAGGACAACTTTTCAGTCTTTAACTATATCTAATATAGAATGGGATCGAATAGAAATAATTTAACTTGTGTTTTAAAGTGAATTTCATATACAATTAAATGGGAAATTATATAGATTTTAATATTTTAAGTCACTGTGTAAAGTTTTAAGTATGTGATTTCACTGCACACTGAATTAATAGTTTGTTGAATTTAGTTCTCTGATAATATTTTTGAGAGAATGTGAGGGGACTTCAGTTTGCATGATCATCAGCTGTCACAAACAGTCAGCCCCTTTGTTGCTAAATCCCATTTCACATTCAATTTGTTGCTTCTCAGCAGTTTCTGTGACTCGCCAATGAAGCGATTGTTCGAACTGATTCAGTCTTGTGGCCTGTGAGATCACACTCAAGGGGATTTTATGGCTCTGCACATGCGCCTGACATTAGATGAGTGAGAGCATTTTAAAACTTCACAATGCACGGCGGTGTTGAATTCTTACTGGATTTGATGTCTCCATTATTCTTAAATGATAACCAAGTAGCACATACAGATTTTGTGAAATAAACACGGCTAGCTGACGAGTGTGTAAAGCTGCCGTCTAAGAAACTAAAACACACAATTTGTTCTTGTTTCACTTTGTTTACTGCATAAATCTGTGTATGTTTCTCCATTGTTTTGATGTATTTAGTATTAATTTACAAGTTTACTACTACTTTATTAGAAAATACTAAAACTAAAATCTTTGAATGACAAATGTGCCAGTCAAAGGTTTGGACAATATAGTCCTAGAGTCTGACATTGTTCCTGTCAAGGCAACGCAATCCTTTCTGCAGTGTCATGTGCTAAGTTCCTGTCTACACAACTCTTGTTCCCTAATCTGTTCCCTTTTAGTTTAGTACAGAGAAAGTTTGGATACGAGTTGAGCCACTCACCATTGCTCATCAGATGTGTACACATTCTCACGTCTTCTTTCTGAACCAAACCTTATTTCTGTAGGCACCTAAAAGAAACTCAATGGACATCCAGTTATTTTTGTGTCTTGAGACTGCTGCTACATCAGATTGAAAAAGGCACCTGTAATCTCTAATATTACCTAATCTCTAAAGTCTCGGGGGGTTATCGGCTGGTCGAGTCTCGTTTTCTGTTATCAGACTATAAATGGAGCACAGCTTGAAAGTATTAGGTTAAATGTTTACTTCTGCTCTTTGTTCTTTGTTATCAGTTTTAGTTTCTTCTACAAACAGAACAGAAATGCGAGTTGACATGCTGTTTTTTAGAAGCAATTTTAACAAAAATGGTAAAATTTGCACCCTGACTTTTGAGAGATTAACCCTTCAAACCCAAAACAACATACAAAATCATTCTTTTTTTATAACTAGTAAGTTGCCACATGTGAATGAATCGATTAAGAGAAATATTTCAAAAGCACCTCCTGTTCCCTGTTTATTTACATCTTTTGTTGTGAAAGCTTGTGAGCCTGCACAACACAGCGTATTCTTGCATTGACAAACCACAACAGACTGCGGTTTCTTGTTCATCTAAATTTCCGTTTTGGCAACGTTTTCAATTCTCATTTTTTTTCTTGTGTCATCTTGTCTTCCAGAGGAAATCTGTGTACACTTGAAGCGATGGACGCCGACTCAGAGAGCAAATCTGACCGAATTTTGCTCGAACCCTACAAGTATCTGTTACAGCTGCCAGGTGAGTCTTTTGTTTTTTAAACTCTCAGTGGCTGCAGGTTTGAGAAGGAGAAGTAGTTGCGCCAACATGAAGCTGAAATGTCATCAAAAGCCACGAATGCCGCTGGTTTAACTAAATACACAGAGCTCTGACCTGGTCACATCCTGTAAGTCACCCCAGAACATAGCCTAAGATGATGACCATGATGAAAGGTTATTGTATAGACACAGAAAAACAACTGAGGGTCATCTTAAATCCAAAGTCAAGACAAATGCATGTTCTCACTGTCAGATGTTCTTTTGGAATGAAAAGTACGTAACACTTTCTTCTAGCTAGTCTGATGCATTGTGGGTTGTCAGGTTAACAAGTGTGTTACAAGGAATATAAAGTAATGTTCTTAGCGTTTCCGGGTGCCTTCGCTGTAGAGATGAATATGTCAAACAGCCAGTGGGCTTTCATGGATGATGAGCTCAAAAAGACAGCTAACTTTGAGAGACAATTATTCTGGCTGCTTCAAGAGACTAACAGGAGAGAGCATGAGCCTGGACTGATAGACAAATGTTGGTTTTTACATGTGACAGTATTCCATGTTTGACTTTTTACAATAGAAAGCTCTTCAAAGTTGAGGACTCTCCTCTGCTTGGCCTAATGGTATCTCAAGGACACTTTTCCCGGAAAGTGGGTGTTGTCTTATTATCGGTATAAATCACCATATTAACGAGGAGTGACTTATTGAGTTCATTATCTAACAAAGCGTAGTTTGCAGCAGTATGTGTCCTCCCTTAGTTAAGGATGTTAAAAGGTGGATGCACTGCAGGGCATATTGGTTGAGTGGGCGTCTCATAAACGGAGATTATAGCTCTCAGTGCGGTGGCGCAGGTTCAATTCTACACCCTTCGCTTCTCTCTTATAGTTTTTTACGCTCCTGTTACTTCATCTATCAAGTAAAGGTATAAAAAGTTGAGGAAAAGATGCTATTTTCCCTCAAAGTTGGATTTAATTTGAATGTACTCTGCAGAATCAGTAAACATTGATTAATTATGACAATTCACATACAAAATGAAACGGTCCAAGTTTAATAACCCAGAAATGAGCAAGCTGTGCACAGCATCCCGAGCCTGATTTCCCTTGACCACTGCACTCATGAGCTGCTGTTTTGGAGACGGCCTTTATTTGTTTTGTTTAGTTTTTTGTCAGTGGAGAAAATACTGACCTTACACTGGAATTTAATTTTCTGCTGCAGTGTCACGGTGTCATTTTAGCTCACAAGATATAAAGTAGTTATTTTTCAGCGCCTTGTGAAAAATACGACCCAGAACTTAAATATTTTCACAGTTGCACATATCTGTTCCTCAGCCTCGGTGTTTTCCTCAGCCGATTAAATTATAAATAAAATCACGGATGATCTGTGTGAGTAGCTCTTTTAACACCCACTGTGCAAATTATAAGGTCCGTATTGTACCTATTGGTTTGCTCAGCAGTATGCTAACCCTAATAACCCTCATCATTGTTTAAACTGTGGCCACAAGCTATCAGTGGAAACCGCTTCACAACAAAATGAAGTCTTTAACTTTGCTTTTGAACGAGTCTGCTCATATTTTTCACTTAGTTTTATAGTCCGATAGCAGCTTTGCAAGTTGATGGACTGATTTCATTGGGTTTTATATTCACCCCCACTTAGATATTCAACTAACCGTTTATGAAAAGTAAATCTGTCTGAGGTCTATTCTCTGCCCTCTGTAGCCGTTTTTCTCACATTCACCGCAGCCCTGAGCCTTTCTAGACATTACCCAGAGGAGTTGTAGGTTACAACGCAAATGTCGGAATCACTTTATCCTGCCAATTCCCCAGTTAGCGCAAAGCCTGTGTAATGTCAGGCCGAGCCCATGTGTGGATAGAGCAGGTAATTGTCCAGAGAATTCACAGTGAGCGAATTTGTATGCTGATGTGCGCATCAACCTGCCTCCTCTGCCCAAGCGCCACTCCTCTCCTAAATCAAATAGAGTATTTCCAGTAGTGAGAACAGAGTCCTGTTGTCTGCTGCATGTGTGAAAGGGCAAACTCTGGACAATGGCCGAATTCTCTGGACGGTGCCAAGAGTTCATGTATGAAAATGGCTTCAAACCACAACACTGGCTTCGTTCAAACTGACTTCAGCCCGACTGAAAAAATTCAGATCAGGATTCCAGCTCAACTGTTTGCTTAGAAATCGTAAAAAATAAATGATCTGATAAGAAACACGTGTGTGTGTGTGTACGTAATTAAAATACAACTTATTTGTCATCCACAAACAATTTCTGGCTGCTGTGGGCATACTGGATAAAACAAGAATTAGTGTTTGTTTCAGTAAACTCATTTACTCAGAAAAACATGACCCAGACAAAGCCAGGTCTTCAACAGCGCTGCCCACATTGATTCTAGCGCCGTTAATCTTTTATAAACGCTTGTTTGAACATCTGGTTGCTTTGCCATGTTTCTGTCACTCCTTGAAACTCATCAGAAATAAAGGATTCATTCCAACCTGAGACTGATCAGCCATAACATTAAAACCAGGAGAAGTTGATGACATTTTGTGACGATACAATGTTAAAATTGAAAATTAGCATTTGTGGATGTTACTTAGACATGTAGCACCCACCTAGACCAGACCAGACACCCCCCATCCCATAGCAATGACACTCCTTGATGGCAGCAGCCATCCCCAGCAGGATGCAGCCTGACACAGACACACACACAAAAACACTTTAGGAACAACTCAAAAAAAACATGAAGAACAGCACAAGGTGTTGACCTGGCCTCCAAACTCACTAGACCCCAAACTGATCAAGTATCTGTGGGACGATCCATGGAGGCTCACTAACAACATCCTGTTGCCAGACACCACAAGACACCCTCAGAAGGCCTATGTCCATTCTCTGATGAGACAAGTGAGACCTACACAATACGTATAAGGGCATAATGTTATGCCTGATCGGTGTATATTCCTGTTGAACGCATCATCAACAGGTTACTCCACTCTCTAAATTAGGTCATAAATGTCTTTTGATTAGGCTAAAGTCTAAATGAGGACCATTATTCTGATTATTAGTGTCAGTGTAAACATAGTTTTGTGTTGTTTACCTGTAGGTATGTTGACTGATACTGACTATAATGCACAAGCTATTGTTTTTATCGGAATATTCCAGCTGCGATCTACCTTCCCTGTTGATATTGAGTTTAAACTGTGATATCGCAGGTACCAGCAATATAAGCACTCAAAAATGACTTATCTCAGCAAGGCCTAAGTAATAAGAAACAGTTTTCAGCAGAATTAACTGCTGATTTGCTACATTAGTCTCTGTCTTGGTTAGCTTTTTCCTTAGCCGACCACAGTGTGTGCACGCGTTTACGGGAATAATTAATTTTTTGTGTCCTACTCTCTCTGCAGGAAAGCAGGTGAGAACAAAACTCGCCCAGGCCTTTAACCACTGGCTCAATGTTCCAGAGGACAAGCTCCAGGTGAGAAATCCTCTATTTAAAAGCCTCTTAACATTCAAATTCCGTTGATGTTTATTACCACAGACGAGTACGGGAAGGTTAAAAAAAATAAAAAACGATGCTGTGCTCATCTGGAACAGGCAATTTATTTTGCAATGCACCAGGAGTATTTTGTCTGCTGGCTTGTCCTTAACCAGATGTGAACATAAGGCTTGGGTGTAGAGCTTAGAGCATCCATGATTTATTAACGGAGGTCATTAATGCAGTTGAGGATTCAGCAGAAGGATATTAAAATGATGGTGAAATGCTTTTAAAAGCACAGTAACTCTGTATTTGTTTAATCTGTGACCAAAACAAAAAAAAAACTCCCATATTGCTGCTGTTTTCACGGATCGTTGGAGTTGGATGCATTTTATTTACCCATACAGAAGGTGCTTACACTCTGTTGTTTGTTTTTTGGTGCTGGGCTGGTTGTTAACAGAAGGTTTATTCGTCTTACAGTAAAGATGTGGAAGAAAAGGAAATGAATCAAGAAGCTAAAATAGGTAAAATAGCAGCTCTGTAGATTTGAATGACGCAGCCTTTCATTGTGGCATTATGAGTGACCCTTTATCTTACATGTAGTCAGTTTAATAACCATTTTAAGAGATGGTGGGTTGGTTTGATTGCTTGAAGGTACAATCCATTAGCTCATTTCCAGGCCTCTGAATTGCCACCCATATCAAACATTATGTTCAGTGATTCAGAATGGGTCTAGTGTTTCTGAATGGCTATTGGAGGAGCACTACAGGGACTACAGCAGAGTCTGAGGGTTAAGATTAAAGCATTTTTATGAGGCTGATTTCGGTTAAACGTTACCAAATAATTATTTACATGACAAAGTAGAAATAACTAAACATATGGAACAAGTTTTTTTTTAAGTCTGTTAATCCCTCCATTGTATTCATTCATATCAGTTTCTATTTCCCATTTTGGACTCTCTAGACTTATCTTTGTCTTTGTGAGTCATGTGACACCCCCAACTCCTCCCCTCCCACAAAAACTAAGAAGACTGGTGGAGCAAGTTCAGTATTCACCATTGCCAAGTCAGATTTGCATGCCGTCTCCCATCACCCACTCTCCTCTCCGTATTCCTCCACGTCATCTGAAAAGGACAAAAATCTATTGGAATAGGAAAATGCACTGCAACAGGCCTCGTCTCTACGCTAACAGATCCAAATAGAAAAAGTTCTTGGAGGGAGTAAAAGCATGACTTAAGTGTGATTTGACGTGGTTTTTACATTATGCACTTACTTGCCAGCTCATTGGGTACACTAGTGAAAACAAATGTGCTCTATTAAGAGCCCTGCTCTGAATCTTGCTTTCATGAAGTGTATGGTGCTCAGCAAACAACTGAGAGAGCTGTTGATTTCATTTAGGAAGCTGTGGTTTGTAGTACTATTAACTGTATGGTGTTGTACAGACATGTGTTTCTGCTATTGTAACCACCCCAAACTACGTCTGAGCCGTCACTGAGCCAGCTGCTGGGAGATGGGTCTGATTGCATGACTCGTTATTACATTAGATATATAATGTGGAAAAACCAAGACGTCAAATGGAGTTACGTTAGGTGGAGTGGCGTTTGTTTGTAATACAGGGAGTATGATGATGAGGCAAGTGAGCAGGATATTTAGCTTACTGTGTGCTCAGTGTTGCATGATGAAATGCATGTAACATTTTATTCCAGAGGTGCAATGACTGCGGTACAGTATGATGACCTAGCTCTAAAGAAAAGCCTAGAGTCAGTGCTGGTTGACGTTTATTGGACATATAAATGTGTTGGCTATTATTTGTTCTATATTATTAATAATAATAATACAGTAAATAGTAATGTACAGTAAAAAGTAATAGAAGTATATCAGAAATACAGAGTGATATACTTATTATTTAATCTTTGTGATAGAATAATTGTGATTTAAGTTGAAGCTATCTTCCAAGGTATATTGTTATATATTTATTATTCATATTCGACTGCAGCAGACATATTGATGTTCAACTACAGATAGCAGACTAGTCCCTCAGTTAAATTAATTTCAGAGTCTGGATTTATTGGTTTTAATGTCCCCGCTGTCCCCCTAGGGAGATCACACTATTGACCTTTTACTGATAGCATTAGCATTGTAGTGACTCGGCACCGATTCTGTGTCTGGTGACTAGGGCATAGACACGTATCTAATCTGTATTTTCTGGATCTACATTCCTGACATGGAGCACAGTGCCGGGTCAGTCTTTGATGATTTAGAAACCCTCACCAAACAGAGGAATCTACGCTCTGCTGCAAAGATCAGAGGTCACAGTGTGGTCCAGGAGACTGTCCAGCCTCCAAACAGAAGCCCTCTTAATTTGTAGTTACTACGCTTAAAAATAGATGCAGACGTGTCAAAGAGTAAAAAAGTTGTCTCATCTTCTGAGGAATTATTATCCATTATAGATCAATCTCATCACGTCAGCCCTGCCTCTACTACAACATCCATCTCACACTTTGCATCAGTGGAGAGATATTTAATCACAGCTTTCACACTGTGGCTGTTACAGCAGGTTGCGAGTCTTCAAATTAATTAAGTCGGACTGCTAAATTAATAAGAGCAGCATGCATTTTCTATTATTTTACAGTTTGATGCAGATTTCTAGCGCTGACATTTTCAGCACGAGCTTAAATGCAATGAGGAATGCTGCCTCGCGTGTCGTTTTGTTGACGTACACATTCTCTTTAGCGTCCCTGTTACAGTACAGCAGGTAGTGGGGGTTTGAACCTACCTCACATGTCGGAGACCTGTCCCACCTCATTGCTGCCTCTGCGTAGCAGCTCTCTCAACTCCTGCTGAACCCATCACGCAGACTGAGAGCCCTCCTCGTCATCATTAGCACACTGCTGCCAAGAAGTTGCCGCCATGGAAACAACCGTGCATTCAGATGGATGGAGGCAGCGACTGTGACACCCTGTTTCATTCCTTTGCCTTTTTTTTTTAATCAAACCCCATATGTGCATGTGCGCCGCGTAGCACAGCACAGCACGGGCCGTGTATGTTTGGGAAATTCCCTGTGTTCATTTGCGACCTTTAGCTGACTGCCGTGCTTTTGTTCTGTCTGACGCTGTAGAAAGGTTAGTTTTTTTACACACCGTCTGCTTTTACTTTGAAAACACGTTCGCGAGAATGTCTGTCGCCTCGGGGGCCTAGAGCTTCTTGTGCCTTTTAAAGTGATTGATACAGAGCGACTCTAAAACATAGCTGCCTGTGTGAGTAAATAAATGGGAACTGGGTGGCAGGTTAATAATAACCCTTTTTTACATAGTGTAACTGTCTGGATACAGTCCGTGAGTCGTGAGGTTTATTATCACACAGGGGAGATGGGAAGGGAGCAGATCACAGTAAAGCTTGGATAGTGCATTTGCAATAGATCTTTATTGCAGGGATTTCCCAGGAAATAGTTGAGCGGCAGTAGTTAGCCGTGGCACATCTTGTCTGTGATCAGTTTAATTAGCGTGTGACAGCATAAACAGTAAGGACGCTCAAGAAATATGACATAAGCCGTGTGAAATAGCTCCTCTGCTCTTGTCTCTAAATGTTAATGCTTCATCTCATGAAAGTGTATTAAATCTTTACGTGGACGGTTAGTTAATTAGCTAGGAGCTCCGTTTGTCTTTGCACGGCAGCAAAACAATTCATAACTGTTTGCCCTTATCAGCAACAACAACTGATGAGGGCAAAGAGGAGAAGCGACATGATTTAAGAAATCCCAGATTAGGATTATACAATGGCTTCTGTTATATTTAGTTTTTAATTTTGACACTAAAACTGAAGTGTGATGGTGTGTCTCAGTGCCACCATCTGTTAGGTGTGTTGTAATCCGGTGCGGTGTAATCATACGAGATGAACATCTAAAACACTTCTGCAGTCTGACTTACGTCGAACAGCCATAACATAAAAACCACTGACAGGGGAAGTGAAAAACATTGACCATCTTGTAACAATGCAATGTTCTGCTGAGAAACGTCTGAACCTGGCATCCGTCTGGATGTTACTCAGACATGTACCACCCACTTAGACCAGACCAGGCCAGACAACCCCACCCAGTAGTAATGACACTCCTTGCCTGTTTTTGCAAAAACGGTTCAGGAACAACTAAAAAACATGAAAGTGTTGACCTGGCCTCTAAATTCACTAGATCCCAAACTAATCAAGTATCTGTGGATGCACTGGAACAAGGCTGATCCACAGAGGCCCCTGACCTCAACCCACAGGACCCAAAGGACACTCTCAGAAGGCCCATGTCCATTCACAACTGTTTTGGTGGCACAAGGGAGACCTAGGGTGGTCATAATGTTATGCCTGATCAGTGTATACTCATGGTCAATGTCCTCTAAGAGAGACAAGCGTATGCCAGCACATAACATAACAAACTAATTTTTTTCCCCCAGTTACTTGGTCTCACTAAATTGGACACTGCATACTCTGGTTGTGAAGGAGTCTCTGCATTTTTAATGGGTCACTGATTGTAGCTCTGGCAAATAGGGTGAGTTTCTGCGTCAGTAACCGCTCCTGATAATCAATGAAGTCCCGTGAAGCAGTGATGGCACTCGGCACTTAAACGGCAGCATTATACAGCGACAGCCTGGCTAATTAGGTTCTTAGGAGCACGCAGACACTCAAAGTCCAAAACTTGAAAATTGCCTGTGCTTGTGTTTGATAGCTGCTGTTGTTATCTGAAGCGGTGTCTGATGTGAATTTCAAATGTCGCCTTGATTGTGGCCCCGTTCCTTTATCCTGACGGAGAATTGCAATTCACAAAGATGGCGGATTGTTGCCGATGAACCTTTTGAATCTTTAAGCATGTTTTTGTCTACACATTATTCCATTTACATGTTTATGTGTGCACTCATTGTAGCTTTGCTCACAGCCCCCTCCTTCTCTCGTAAGTGGCTCACTGAGGTTGCAGGGTGACCGAGTGTCGGGACCCTGTCGAAGGAAATGTTGTGTTTGGCGGATAAACTGCTCAACTGGCTGAGCCTTGGCCATCTGCCTGACCCACTGAGTCTCTCTTTGTGCTCCCAGGCCCCCATACAAACAGCTTTCTTTACCAGGCCACACCACTTGTCTTTTAAATCAGCAGAGCACTGCAGCCGGCTGCACGGCCAGCTCAGGACAGCAGACACCTCATGGCAACCCCGACTGTTTAGTGTCAGGCATGGACATGAAACAAAGCTGTTTTTAGTTCTTGGGTTGTTTCCGAAGGACAGAAGACGCGTTATTGTGGCTTTGTGCTCCCCCTATAAAGGACACTACAATTATTGGGCATCAGTGTAGCAAGTAATGCGCTCCACCATCATCATACTGCAGCCACTAACTCCCCACAGCAGTGCATGATAGAGAGAGGGTCATACTGTATTAAAGCTGTTGGAGCGTGTCAATACACTTGTCTTAATGGCTAAGGTTAAGTACCCGGCCGTTGTCATTCTCTGTTCAGAGGAGGTGAGAGAGCACTAAGCCCTGCGGTGACACCTCTAATTGCTTAACCATGTGACTACATTTCCTATAAACATCAAACCTCAGTTCCTCTCTCTTTAGTGACACATCCCAGCGTTACAGCAGACCACGTTAAATCGCCTCTAGTTCTGTGAGAATTTAAATCGGCTCCAGTGTATTTTGGGGAGAGAGAGATCTTTATATTCTCTGGCTGGTTGGCCGGTTTGTTTCAGCAACGATTATTTTATCTGCCGATGCAGACGCTGACTAGCGGAGCAGTGCAGGCTTGAGTGTAGACGTGGCACCCTCTGCTGTTTACAAGTTGTAATGCATAATTTACACAGCCCCAGACAACCTGTTACTGTCTGTTAGCAGCAGCTGTAGAGAAAGGAAGTTCCTTTCATTAAACATATGTTCATTCATTATCTATTACTGCTTATCCTCTAGAGCAGAGGTCTTCAACAAGGAGAGGTACCGCAGGGGGCTGTGAAATGTCAAATGTCGTTAAATACACATCAACATGAATCCAGCATATTGTACAAGATGTTATCTTTTGGTCAGAAATGCATACATCCAGCGACACGTGGGTGGAAACAAGTTCACTCACAGCACAAGACTAGCCTGGACATGTCCCTCAAAGGCCTCCTGCAGACAAAGAGGAGGATGCCCCTATCGCTGCTGTGCCAGTCACGATGCTGCATGTCACATGCTGGCTCTGTCAGGTTCCCCGTGACAGACCGAGAGTCTATTCACCCCCCAAGATACCCTTTTCAAAAAAAGAAAAAGAAAAAATTAAACATCATTAACTTCACTCATGAATCCCTGTGCAATCATTTTTGCAAAACTCTGCAGCTCCTATGCAGGACAGCCAAGTACTGAGGCCAGTATGATATTACGCCAAGTGTATAGACATTGTTATGAGCCAAAATGGAATGTTTTGCAACTCCAAAAGAAATGACTCTCCAATAACAAGGTACACAATACATGGCACTAGGCCCAGTTTAATATAAAACACAATATGTAAAGTACGGGGGTCCCTGCTCCAAGTTTGCGCTCAATCACGGGAGTAAAGAGAAAGACCCCCATCCAGTTCAAAACCAGAACTTTCTTGCTGTGTCTTGAGGTGTCGGTGCTAACGACTATACCGCCTCATAAAAATAAAGTGTTGATCATTTTTCACGCTCGTTTAGGTAATTAATGTCCATATCCGTTTGTGTCTTGTTCAGGTGATCATTGAGGTGACCGAGATGCTGCACAACGCCAGCTTACTCATAGACGACATTGAGGACAACTCCAAGCTGCGTCGAGGCTTCCCTGTGGCGCACAGCATCTATGGCATTCCCTCGGTTATCAACTCGGCCAACTACGTCTACTTTTTAGGCTTGGAGAAGGTGCTGGTCCTGGAGCACCCTGAGGCTGTACGAGTGTTCACCCGTCAGCTGCTGGAGCTGCACCGCGGTCAGGGCCTGGACATCCACTGGAGAGACACCTACACCTGCCCCACTGAGCAGGAGTACCGCAACATGGTGCTGCAGAAAACTGGAGGGCTCTTCGGCCTGGCTGTAGGGCTGATGCAGCTCTTCTCTGACTGGAAACAAGACCTGAAACCTCTCCTGGATACTCTGGGCCTGTTTTTCCAGATCCGCGACGACTACGCCAACTTGAGCTCCCGCGAGTACAGCGAGAACAAGAGTTTCTGTGAGGACCTGACCGAGGGCAAGTTCTCCTTCCCCACCATTCACGCCATATGGTCACATCCAGAGAGCACCCAGGTGCAGAACATCCTGAGGAAGCGCACAGAGAACATGGACATTAAACGATACTGCGTGGACTACCTGGAGAAGGTGGGCTCATTTGCCTACACCCGTCAGACCTTGCGGGATCTGGAGGTCGAAGCGTACCGACTCATCAAGGGGTTTGGGGGCAACCCTCAAATGGAGAGCTTGGTCAAACAGCTCAGCAAAATGCATCACGAGGCCGAGTCCGAACACGACACTGCACAGCCTCGCGGCGAGCCACACTCCAGCTAAAACCACAGACCTCATCTCCGTTTCACTCCCACGTGACTCACCAAGTAGCCCTGCACACACAGAAGCTTTGCTCGTGCACTGATTTACACATTCCTGTTAGCCTCAACACATGCCGGCATGTTACACTCGCAAACTGTTGAGTCGCAGTGAGCACTTGAATTCTGGTAGACAGCTTTGACTGCGTCCAGCAGCTGTGGAGACAGCAGAGCGGTCCCAAACGTTGCCTTTCTTTTGTGTGCTAAGTGGTATCCTTTGAGTGTTGCTTAAAGGTACACATCACTCTTTTTCTAAGTGTAGCTGTGAAGGGAGAGAAGAAAATGAATTAAAATAGGAAACTTCTTACGGTTTTAGCTTTGTATTCTGGAAATTAAAAATACCAAGATGGGGAAAAAAAAAAAACGCTTGAAAGCCTTTTGATTTGCGGTGCAATGCATATAAATGTGTTTTGTCCCCCCTGTTTTTCCACCAAATGTATTGATCTAGGGCTGAGTGAATGCTGCGTGCTTTTCCTTAGGTCCTTGTTTAAAATAACTCTTGGACGCCTCAGTTGTATGACGTGTGATCATTAAGCCGCCAGAGTGCCAACCATTTAGACTATTTCAATAATCTGCTTGTTACGCAGCAAACTTGCATCATATGTATTACACTGCTCTTACTCCTTTATGCTCATCTAAGAGCTGGAAGTCGCTAACATCATTGCAAGTCTTTTAACCATTGATTTAGTAACGTACTGTATTGTGATGTGCTCCTATTGTCCTGTCTTTTCATGTTTTTGTGTTACCTGCCTAGGGACTTCCGGATGCAAATTAGCATTGTTGCTATAATCCGGCATATTTCCATCTATTGCTATCTGAATAGATGTTCATTAATGTGCACTGTCCCTTTCAAATAAAAACATAAAATAAAAAAATACTGTATGGATGCTGTTATGATGCTTTGGTTGTAGTATTTCCATCCATCGTCAATCTTTTTATACTATAATTCTGTTATATTTGTTAGTGTGCTGCTGTTAAGGACTTTTATGCATTTACTGAATATAAAAAAAAAACTTCAAAGAAAACTCCTGGACTCCTAACGGATCTTAACATCTCTGCGTGGCACCCAGGCTTCTTTGGTTCCCCTTTGTTTTGAACTTATCTGATAACAGCACCATCTACTGAGGACACAGGTGTAATTGAAAAAAGTTCTTTGTGTGGCTTTCTGGCTTCTACAAGAGTTTGATGTCTTATCTATGGGATCACGCTCGCATTTTTTATTTATTTATTTTTTTCTGAACAACATTTACACTGCGCACACACCCAGCGCGCGCCGCCCTGTCCGTGCAAAACATAAAGCCGCCCTTATCCATAGTATGTGCAATCATAAGCCTCCTACTGTTGCACCATATCTGCGCGCCCGTGTTTCAAGGCGGGCCGCCGCTCTTGAAACTGCACGCTGAATAGTGAAGGCTGTGAGGCGAGCCGGCTGATGCAAGTTATGGCAGAATTGCCTGCTATGCGCTTTGTTTTGAGGAAGCCTTGACTGAATACACCCGGAGGTCGGCCGCGCTGGACATGATTCGCTGCTAGTTTGATCTTAAATACTAGACACCAGTCGTCTAAATACTGCATCATCTGCTGATTCTGTTAATACTGTTGAGTTTGCCTTCAGCAGCTGAAAAGCAGCACAGCCCGTGGACAGAGGCTATCTGTCCCACACAGCTCTGTTGACTCACTGAAGCTCACACTCTTGACAGCTGCAATTCAATTAATTATGTGTCTTTCGGATTGAATTGTGGCCTCACTCAAAATACATCTATTCATCAAAATGTCAAATTCTTGCAAATCTGGGGGGGAAGGGGGGAGCGGCTCCTCGACTAATTTTCCTTCCAAGCAGCCACAAGTGCAGGAAAATGTGATGCAAATGCATTTCTGATTTGATAAACAGGCGAGACGTATGAAGTGGCTTTTTCACCGAGCTGACTTTAAGTCCATCACAATAATCAAAGCCTCTCACGGTTCTCATTTCTTCTCTCTGGGTTGACTAGATTGATTTTCTACACCCTCTGTGTCTTGAGTTGTGTTGGAGAGCAAAACAGAATAGCTTTTGTGCGACGAGCGACATGCCTCACTCACTGTCTCCCTCATCCTCTGCAAGCTTTGGATTATTTATCGCTGAGCTGCGCTTTACACATTTGTGCTGCTTGGTAGCGCTCCAATGACAACAGCAAAAATTTGACAACCTCATTACTGAGAAAGTAGATGGAGCCAGGTTCATTTGCCTTGAAATCCTTTATTTTTTTTTTAATTAGTTGGGGAAAGTTTTTATGAGTGCTGCGTTTACGGGTGCACCTCGCACATTTACACCTCCGAGCTGCCAGAGCAACTGCGGTCCTTCACTGGAGCACCTGGCAGGACATTTTATTCCAACAGCCTCTGAAGAAAACCACCCACCTGACTGCTGAAGGTCTTCAATGTGACTCAAACTAGTCATATTGAACCATGCGCTGTGATGGCACCATTTCTTTTCAGCTACATACAGCGATTTGTCTGCTGATATTCTGCTTCAACTGCCATCTAATCCCACGAAAACCAACGATTTCTCCCAACACTGTGACTTCTCCTGCCCTGTTTGTTGCTCTTTTCCAAAGCCTGTTTGTCCAATGATTGCCGCTTTCTAAAATGAGTTTTTCAATCTCAGAAATGAGTAACCTCTAAACACGCTGGACATTTGTTGGAGACTATTTTCAGCTGCAGATTTGGCGCACTACGAGTGTAAACAGCAGCAGGTTGGCCCGACATAAAATAAACCACAATGCCCAGGTTCACGGTAATCAAAAAAAAACAAAAAAACAAGTCACCCGGAGCAACAGAGTGGCACATGATGCTTTGTCAGTAACTACTGGAAACTGCAAAGCTCTGCAGCGCAGAAAAAAAATAACCCAAGTCAGGCCTTGAATACACTGACAACTCTTTCAACAAGAAAAATACAGAAGATCAACAGCCTTATCTTTTAATTTTGCTTCATGCACGGGCTTCATGAAGAGCTTCCTTCGGTTTATAATATTCATGTCTGCGTAGTTCTCATAGTCGTGTCGCTGTTCCCAGAAGAACACATGTCCTCATGCATAATTCTGCCAGTTGTTTGTAAAAACCTCACTGCGTCTTCAAGTTCCACTGGGGATAAAGAGGAATAACAAAGTACTCGCTGGTTTCCACCTGCCCAAAGAAGACATCTGTCTTCCCTGAGTTATAAAACAGCCTGATTCATTTATTAAAGAAATCTTGTCATGTAAACTGAGAGGTTAAAAGATCTGCATGTCTACCAGGTTAGCCGTAGCATCAGTCAACATCTGCCATAACAGTTTCCTTTTAGAAATCATTGCAATGCAACTCTTCCTTCTTTGTGGAAGTGTAGTACCAAATAGACTACCCATCTAAAGCCTAAACACATT
Source organism: Planiliza haematocheilus (assembly GCA_005024645.1). Taxonomy (NCBI): domain Eukaryota; kingdom Metazoa; phylum Chordata; class Actinopteri; order Mugiliformes; family Mugilidae; genus Planiliza; species Planiliza haematocheilus. Next base: position 4,047,799 of record SRSE01001339.1, on the reverse strand, counting down.
AACTTAACATAGACATTTCATGCGTAGATGGTGTCACATCAGATGACTGACTGGTTTCCAAGAATCTCATCATGAGACAGATGAGCTAATTTATGATCCTCTCAAGACCGAGTGACTGCCAGTAATGAGTGAGCTAATTATCTCTCATAAACACTATCATAGTAAATCTGCCATGTTACTGCAGCAGGGGTCAAGTGGGCTTATGAAAGTCCGTGATTCACTCAGTGTTTCCATCACTTTATCAAGACGTGTGTAATCATGTGTAGCCGACCTTCCACCGAGTGTGTCATCTAACCGGTCCAGAGTGTCACAGCTGTGTTCTGCAAATGTTTGCAAAAAGTGACAGCCATACCAGGGTGAGACACTGCATCCGCGGTGGAAATGAGAGAGCAAGCTGTGGGTGTGATTTCAAATTGGGGTATGAAAATGTTGCCCCATTAGGGCATAGTTGTGTGCGTCTAATAATATCTTCTCATTCCTGTGAATCAGAATCAGCCACAAATGCTGGTTTTGGATGCTGGGTGTCATGAATAAATGATTTCCTCCTCGTTTTAGTGCACACAGAGGAGGAGAAGGAGGGGGTTGCTGGAGAAGAGGTGGCTGATTGACAGCAAATGTGTAATGCTCTGCGAGGAGAGTCTAAGAATCTGGAGTTGTTTGAATGAGTATGCAGATGCACGACACTCAGCACACTGTAAGCTCTTCTTCCTGAGATCTGGGACAGCTGTGAGTGATGTCAATCGTGGTGTTCAGTCTGACACCACAGGTAGGTTTTAATTTCATCCCTAATGCACTGTACATTTCCACAGTGCTTTAAAATAACACACAGTTATTACACACATCCTCACTGATACATTTCCAATTGGTCTAAACCTATATCTCTACAGGGACACTTGGTACTCCTGAGATGCTTCCACCTTCAATATTTCTGTATCTCAGCTAAAACAACAGAGATTCTCATTTGATTAAACGAAAATCTTTGTTAATGTTTCTATAAATCCAAACAAATACATGTATAAATCCATTCAGTACATAAAAATACTGGCTAAATACTAAAATTAATGAACAAACAACTGAAATAGTTAGCTAAAATCAATCAATGAACTGAAATAGTTAGCTAAAATCAATCAATGAACTGAAATAGTTAGCTAAAATCAATCAATGAACTGAAATAGTTAGCTAAAATCAATCAATGAACTGAAATAGTTAGCTAAAATCAATCAATGAACTGAAATAGTTAGCTAAAATCAATCAATGAACTGAAATAGTTAGCTAAAATCAATCAATGAACTGAAATAGTTAGCTAAAATCAATCAATGAACTGAAATAGTTAGCTAAAATCAATCAATGAACTGAAATAGTTAGCTAAAATCAATCAATGAACTGAAATAGTTAGCTAAAATCAATCAATGAACTGAAATAGTTAGCTAAAATCAATCAATGAACTGAAATAGTTAGCTAAAATCAATCAATGAACTGAAATAGTTAGCTAAAATCAATCAATGAACTGAAATAGTTAGCTAAAATCAATCAATGAACTGAAATAGTTAGCTAAAATCAATCAATGAACTGAAATAGTTAGCTAAAATCAATCAATGAACTGAAATAGTTAGCTAAAATCAATCAATGAACTGAAATAGTTAGCTAAAATCAATCAATGAACTGAAATAGTTAGCTAAAATCAATCAATGAACTGAAATAGTTAGCTAAAATCAATCAATGAACTGAAATAGTTAGCTAAAATCAATCAATGAACTGAAATAGTTAGCTAAAATCAATCAATGAACTGAAATAGTTAGCTAAACTCAAAGAAAAATAATTAGCTAAAATCAATGAAGTGAAATAGTTCGCTATAATCAATGAAAGAACTGAAATAGTTAGCTAAAAGCAATGAAAACTGAAACAGCTAAAAGTAATAAACAACTGAAATAGCTAAAAGTAATGAATGAACTAGTTAGTTAAAAGTAATAAACTGAAATGTTAGCTAAAAGTAGTGAATGAACTGAAATAGCTAAAAGTAATGAACGAGCAACCGAAATGTTAGCTAAAAGTAATAAACTAAAATAGTTAGCTAAAAGTAATGAACTAAAATAGTTAGCTTAAAGTAAAGGCCAAAATTAATAAATAGCTGAAACGCTTATCTTGGCTGAAAGTAATGAGTAGTGATGAAACAACTACCAAGACAAACAGTTCAGATAGCTACTTAAGATTACTCCACAGAAATGTCTCATAAACAGTTAAACTGAGGACAAATTAAGTCAGCTAGCTATGGATAAACAGAAATTGTTAGCTTAGCTACAAGCAAGGAATGAGTGGTAAAAACACCAAGCTAAATGAAGTAGTAAATATTAGGTGGAAACAGCTAGTTAGAAATAGATAAATGGTTGAAACTGTCTGGCATAGGTAAACTACATCTAACTGAAATGGGCAGATAAGATAGTTAAGTTGGCTAAAGTTAAACAGCTAATATGTCAGCTTAGCTACAAGCAATAAACAAATACTTGGATTACTTATCTACAAGGATTTACTTAGATTAAATAGTTCATTTACTGGTAAATATGGCTAAAATAATAAGTACGCATCAGTATTTAACAGTTGAAGCATTTAAACATCCTGCCACTCTAGTGATAGCATGTAAACAACATCACAGGAGAAAATATTGTATATTTTTTAAGTGTGTTAAATGGGATACGGTAAGTGCTTTTGTTCGAGACTCTCCAGACAAAAACAAGACACTCAAGTAAAATTAAGTGCCTGCCACAGCCTATCAAGAAAACAAGACTCAAACTTGTAATGTCAACACATTCTTGGATTCAATCTACCGCGCATGAAGATGAGTTTTGGAAGGAGGTGAGACTCCAGATGAAAAGGATTTTAAAAATACAATTAACTCAGGCACCCAAGTTCCTTCTATTTTCTCCGAGCGGCGCTTGTCGCAGACTAAACGGATGATTGCACTTTCATGGCAAAATATTAATAGAGTGAAAATAAGTCAGCGGTTCTGGGAATTGTACTCTTGTCGTCACTTAGAAAAGATTACACACACACGCTCGAGGGCATAGACTATTCAAAACATGTGGGGGACTATTAATATCAAACGTATGGATGAATCCCATATTCTGGGTCAGTAAGATGAGATCTTGTCATTACGCCGTGTTTTATTGTTGTAGTACTTCTGCTTCTTTAATCATTAAGCGTCTAGCTTCGGGAGCAACTTCATATTCACATGTATTGATCTCTCAGAGAACAAAGGACTTCTTGAGCAGTGTTTCCCCTTGACACAACATTTCACTTTCCCTTTTGTCAATACAGGAGCGTTTTGTTCCTCCAAACATGGTGCAGTTCCACATTACATAAAAACACACACACAAAAAAATCATACTGGCAGCAATAAGGTGAGAAAAACACTCAAAAAAATGGCCTGAGCCATTAAATTACTATAAGGAGAAAGCCTGAGGAGATTCAGAATATAATACACATAAGAGCAATTTGTAGGTAACCACGGTGCAATTTGCTTGTGGAGTTATTATGACAAAGGTGGATACGGGTGATTTGATCGGCTGTTTGGGGCGAACAAGAGAACGGGACTAGAATAAAGGCTTCAGAGGATTTGAATAATAATGATTTAAACGTTTTACATCAGTGAGTGACAACATCACCGCAGCGCTTATCTGAGTTTAGACAAATTCACTGAGTTCTAAAGAAGCGCAGAAAGCAGAAGTGAGCATTTTTCATCCGCTGTCATTTCCGTGCCTCTCTCTCTCTCTCTGGGCTCACAATGAAAGGGCTTGGAGCCAAATCAGCGAGAAAGGGTGAAAAACGGCGTGCTTATCTTTGTGGGAGAGTGGAACAGATGCGGATATGACTTTGTTATCGTGCAGCTCACTGAAAGAGAAGAGGCGAAAGGAATGGGATGGAGAGCAGGAGGAGGAGGAAGGAGGAGGAGGAGGATAGGAATGTCTGCTCCAATGTCAAGTTAATTGCAGGAACAGAAATCTTGGCAGGTAGGACAGGCTTAAATAAAACAAATGACATGTATTATCCTCCATTAGTAAAATATTCAGCATCGTCTTTCATTATTTAGAAAAATATACAGCGAGGTAATGTAATTCTAGTGACTCAGCATCAATCATATTGGCTATACTTCAATAAACAAACAAATCACTGCAGCACCTAAAAGCGTTACGTTCAAAGATGGCTCTTAAAAAAATTAATACAATAAAATACCATGTGGCTGGATGTGTTCAGTCCTATAGATTAAGATGACAACCCTGATGAATTTGGTGCTTAAAGTTTTCCTGATCAAAATTCCAGCGGTGTCCAACTCACCGTCTCGGGAAAAACAATCATCGATAGAAACCAAAGGGATTTCATATTCCTTTTTAAGTTTGCTGACTGCGTGTCTCTGGCGCCGAGTGAGCAACGAAACGCAGCTTCAGGCTCGACACACAATCAGCAGCTCCAGTAACTTTACTGCGTGAATTGTCCCCGAAATAAACAACAAGCACGTCGCTAATCTCTCTCAAGTGTTCTTTATTACCTTGGAGGAGGGCTCCGTAAAACCAGTGTTAAATGAGTCTCTTTCACAGCCGCTCGGGCCGCATCATCAAAAATCTGCGTTTGATATCACAAGTGTTAACGTTACATACGGTATGACGCCCGACGAATACAGTAAGGCCACATCACTATTTGCACAATAACAGTTACAGTACAAACTGTGTGTGTGTGTGAGAGAGAAAGCTCATCAGAAATCTACAAACAGTGAAGAGGATGAAAAGCTCAGGACAATAATTTACAAAATAAAGCAATGTAGAGTAATCATCTTTAAGTGTGTAGTACTCAAGTCTTCCAGCAGTGATTCTGTACACGACGACCATCACATGCTGGTATTGCACATGGTTTCTTCTCCTGACAGTTACAATACTAATAAAGCATTTTAAATTCAGTCTTTTTCCAATGAAGATATTTTCAAATTTAATAATAGATTTCATGATACAAATACTTTTTTAAAACATGTTGTGAAGCTGCAAATGGTTCAAGATGCCGGTGCAGTGTTGTTGTTTTTTTCTTATTTTTTTTTTATTAATATTAATATTAAGAACCTGCAAAGTTTCCATAGTCCCACTCTTTACATTTCAAGTGTTTTTGTTATATAATAATAATAATAATAATAATAATCGATAATGATGGCTCAGTTTGGTGTTTTAGAGGAAATCACAGAGACTGAACTGACCGTCAGTGTCAGAGTGCATTTTACCCACAGTGCCACGTGGTGAGTGTGGTGTGAACCGCATTTAGTGGTCCCAGGGACAACCGCAGGGGTCTCCGCAGACCCTCTTTCTGTCCCAGAGGACGTGCAGCTCCTTGGCCGTGTGCTGAGGAGACGACAGCATGTCCAGGTAGCACTCCTTCTCGCACAGCCAGCCGGCGTCCTGGCAACAAAGGAGCAGGACGGTACAGTAGCCGTGTTGACACGCACACGTCTAATTTCAATTTAATCATCAGCCGTGCACGGGCTCAGGTCTTCCTCGGGTTAAACTGTTCATTTGAACCCTTGATTAATGTAAAGAGGTTCATGTTTAAACCAGTTAACAAAACAACAGCAATGTTGCGCTAAAAGGCGCGTGTGGTAAAGGATTATTCTAAAGTAAAATGTGCATGTTACAGCTACATATTTAAACATAATGAAAGGCGAAACACTAATAAGACTAATGCAATCAATGTTCAGTCATCCGTGCCGTCATGTTTTATTATAAATACAAATTAAAATGCACGGCCTTCAGCCAAGTATCAGATTTATTGGAGAGAGGCGTAAAATATGTATCATTTCGACTCAAACTTTTTGTTTTACACTGCATCTTCTCATTTGTGGAGGGAATTGGGGAAATGATACACTCCCCTAATTAAACTCTGAGGACCAAAACACCGTTAATTAAACACGAGTACAAATGATTGCCGACGCAATTTGTTTTTCACACTGTCTGTTAAGTCCCTCCATTGTTTTACACCGTTTAGCCGAATCAAGCCCAATAATAAAAAACGCCGCGAATGAAAGCGTGTGCGCGTCTCGTCTTGAACCGCTCACGATATCAAAGGCTGTTTAGATAACGGAGTGAAGAAAATATGCTGCAATTTTAAGTAACATGTTTTCTTCTTTGCTATATGCGCTACAACCTGAATGCATGATTCATTTGTGGTTGTTATTTCAAACGTTGACCTTTATCTCCTGTTGTTACAGGTTGGTGCAACAGGAAAATCTGACACAACAATGGAACGTGTTGCATTTTATAATATCAACAAACCAAACACAATCACACGTGCGTCATTGAAGCAGGACGTTTGAGTTTTTTTTCTTTTTTTACCTGATATTTCTGTGGTCCAACAGCTGCCATCCATATCCCCATGCTCACGTCTTCTCCCTGTAACCACACATCCAGAGGAGATTGCTCACGCTACGGTCACGATCATTCGCCGCCATTTCTCGCTTCCTTGCTTACCCTACCTGGTAGGCCTTCAGTTTCTCTGCATTACTGGCAAGCCACTGGACCAGGTCACGAGACACCACGTAGCCTGAGCCGCAGGCAAACGCCGGGTAGGCCGGGCTGGCGTACTCCAGCTCCTGCCACTTCCCGATGCGATCCACTGCCCAGCTCTGCCTGAAACTGGGTCAGATACACATTATCGTCAAATCCTGCATCCCTCCCTCCATCTTCTTTTAGACTATACAGAGCAGCTCCCGTTTCAGCTGACAGCGCACCCGAGTTCGACTGCAAACACAAGTGGATGGTAAATGTACATTGTCAACAGGATCAGACGCCACACTGTACTTACTTCCCCCACCAGAAATTGCTGCGCTTGAGACCCTTGTGGTCAATCTTCATTAATACCGAGTCCACATCGATGTAACAATCATCGTCTGTCTTCAGCAGTAGATTAAAGTCAGCGTTTCCCACAGACCTGCCAGAGAGGGAATTTGCCACTTTAATTAAAGCCCACCTTTTGATGTTTTGCAATATAATACAGTGGATTTACAAATACCACTGAGGGCAGGGGGCAAGAGGCTCCGCATATACGTAAAAAATACGGCACGCTTTGCTATGTGAAAACTCGTAATTGTACATTTTCCCCCAACTGAGTGATTCTAAAAGCGAGACATTTTGAGGCGACGACACACTTTCATTTCAGGTTGCTGATTTCCTCAGAGGGCCCGGGCAATTTGGAGACAGAGAATCGAGTCATTAGCACTTGGCATACCATTTATAGAACTGAAGCAGTTTGGAAGGCACGTTCCTGTAGGTGTCTACCACGTCTACGAACACCATGTCGCCATGCCTGAGGCTCTCCTCTTGCAAGGAGGCGTCCTCCTCCCTCAGCCTGGAGACGTGGAGCTCCATCCTAGCTGGGCGACCCCGCAGGAGTCCCGACAGTCCATCTCCATCTGACGCAGGGGGGGGGGTAACATGGGTAATGGGAGTAATCGGAGAGGGAAAAGGCCACATTAACGTTTTATTTGCCCAAAGTTTGAATAAATTAAGGCGTTTTTGAGACACAATAACTTGAATGGCTGGAAAACCAATATGACAAAACTATAACGTTTTACAGCACGGATCATTAGTTCTGTTTTCAGAGATCTTGAATGATTAATTTAATTTTGTTTTGCACAAAATGGCAACAAATCCATTCTCAGATAGACTCAAACGCATTCAGGCAAAAATCAATAATGCAGAACAGCAGGGTGGCAATGGGGAACATTTTTTACTTCCCCTTTGGCCCATATGCAAGAACCCCGAGGTGAAAATCAGGTAATCTCATAACCTTTTTTTACAACAGTCGGCTCACGGAGCGATTTCAATCAAACCGTTTTCATAAAAAGCTCAGAATTCATTTTGTTGTTGGACCAACCATAGATAGTAAATGTGAAGCCTCCAGCCAGACCGGGAAATCCAAGAGCACTTCTATGAGGCAATATACCCTCCGCAATCTGCAATTCCAAGGAAAAGAAAAACTTTTTTAACTTTCCCCTGCACTTTAAAACTTGAGAGGATTTTCTCCCGGCGTTTTTTTTTTTCTTTTCCACAGCACATGAGATCACATACAGAGGAGATCTTGAGGACGCCTCCTCCATCGTTGAGCTCCACTGAGGAGGAATTGACTGTGGTCAGCGCAGCCGAATCCAGACTCTCCCAAACCAGCGTCCCCTCAAAGCCCTGGATAAAAGACGTTGAGTCACATCATGTTTTTCTATCAGACACTATCATTAGTTACCACTGAACACACTGATGTCAGCAGCTACTCAGAATCACTTAAGGTTTTGGACCTAGAGTAGTTTACGTTTGATTTAAACCGATTCTAGTATTTTTCCACCACTATTTTTTTTTTTAAATAGTTCCCTTTTGCAGCAGTGACGCACAGCTGTCCTCCAGAGTCTACTTGAGCTACGGGTGCGACAAGTACCTTTGTCCATCGATGAGGCTTTTAAAGTTAATGGCGGTCTGAGGGCGGCTTTGAAATCGCATCTAGCGCTCGATTTTCTGCTGGGATATAACTCATTAAATAATAATAATAATTAAAAAAAGCTTCCTGAAAAGAACTATGTACAGTAATGTGGTATTTATTATAGATAGAAAGTGTATGCAGACTTAATGATTTTCTGATTAAATAAAACAAAGAATGTGTTAATGGGGGGAACTACCTTCTTTTGTTTTGTTCAACCCGGACCTAATTTCTGGCATAAAATACGGCCGTTTACTCACCCATATAACTCCATCGGGAGATATTTAGATATATCCATATAGTGGGAGTGACTGGGGCACCGATACGCAGTCTCTAAATAACGCATTATCTGCTGCGAAACTCTAAACTCTTTTCACTTATATTTTGATAACGGACGCTAGTGCTATTCCCCTATTCACCTGTTTCCATCAGTAGATTGACCTACAGACCTCGGATGATGTCATCTCTGAGCGCCGCACGCACCCGTGACGGTCGACTTTTTTTTTTACCTGTAATTTGCTACTGCTATGGTTCATCCACAACCTCAGAATCGGAAAAATATTCAGGCATGTTGCAAAAAAAAATAGCAGTATAATAAATTACAGATAAACAAGGCGATCGCCACGGGTGCATGCGGCACTCAGAGATGACATCATCCGAGGTCTGTAGGTCAATCTACAGACCCCGGATGATGATAGCAGCTAACTCCAGGCTCAACAGGGAATAGCACTAGCATATCATAACAAAATGTTGGTGAAATTAACAAGTTTTGCGTCAGATTACGCATTATTTAGAGGCTGAGTTTCGGTGCCCCAGTCACTCCCATTATATGGATATACGCTGATCTAATTATCTCCCAATGTAATATGAATTACACAAAAGTTATATGGGTGAGTAAACGACCGTATTTTGAGCCAGAAATAAGGTCCAGGTTGTAAAAAAAACTGTGAGAAATCTCAATAATTAAGAAATAACTGCTCTAAATTTTGGGGCGTCAGTGTTTCTATAGTCAACGTGAAAACTGACCTTGGGCAAGATGAACTGCTCCACTGGTTTGTACCACACCCAGTTCACCATGGTGCCAGTGCTGATGGAGCTGAAACGAGCAGTAACCACAGCCTCCTGCAGAAAAGAGAAGTATTTATCCGTAAAGAATTCGCTAAGCAACTAAAGCCATACAGTTATCTCAGTGGCAGTTATCCAAAGTGAGCTGAAGTTGGTGTCTACAACTGAGGCAGTAAACAGCAGCAGCAGCAGCAGCAGAGTCCTCCAGCTGCCCCCAGGCTGTGCATCTACCAGGCTCAACAGTCAGGCAGCATACGGGATGCATTATGCTCCTTTACCTCCTGGTCCAGCTGCAGCAGCTTCACCGTCACGTTGCTCTGGAGTTCGGGTCGGCTCCCGCTGGGAAACACCCCGAGCCTGGTTATCACCACCGGGTGGAGGACCTTGAAATCCAGGGCGATGGAGGACACGTCGGAGGGGGCGAGCACGGAGGGATCAGAAACTGTCACAATCTCTATCTCCGCATCCGGCCCCGTCACTGGAACAGAGGGGGGAGCAGGGCGCATGAGAAATTTATCACGATCCCAACAGATGATTCAGGGGAAGAAGAGCGAGGCAGACCGCGGCAGAGCTACACCATCAGCACTTTGAGGAGCTGCTCCTCGCGACTGCCCGTCTTCAGAGTGAGCTTCTTGCTCATGAGCGTGGTTTGTTAATTACAAAAGAGCCGTTTGTTACTCAGGAGATCAATGAAAGGATTAAGGCTGTTAAAGCAATGCAGCGTGTGTTTTTTTGTACTTTATATGCATTCTACACCAAATAAAGACAAGAGGAGAGACAAAGAGAGTGCAGCAGTTTATCAAACCAAATGTCTTCCTCATTGACTGAATAAAAATCGAGCTGCAGGATCCTACTTCAGTGCGCGAGAGATAAATTTAATATTCTTGTGCTTACTAAATATAAATGCTTAGCTTGTGCACTTTCTTTACTGGGGCAGGGGGTAGAACTTGGCATAAATAATACATTATTTAGAGCTAGATTACTGTTATTAAGTGTTTTACTATAAAAGGTCTTTTAAAAAGTCATATTAATATATTTTTTGCTATGTGGACGAACATTTGTTCTATAAAATGTCACAAAACACCAAAAAAACGCATTAAAGGACTTCTTGTTTTGCCAAAATCTGTTTAACTTAGAGAGAAAATCAGCAAACCATCACATCTGAGAAGCTCCAACTGCAAACCAAGGGGCTCTTACAATGTATTATGCTGTTTATATCTGCTCTCAACTATTAAAGTCTTCGAGTATCATTAAGAATTTGACTGTTTCTCTGTGATTCAAAGCACAACCAGTGTGCACAGGGAGCGGGGTTACCAGAACAACATCTGAGAGGAGCCAATTAGCATTCACCTTATCTCGTAGCCCCGCAGAACAATCGCCGTGATGAACGCCAGCACAAACAAACATATTTCAGCAACAATTAATTGTCCGCTTAACGTGTGCGTCAACCTGAATCCTGGCTCAGGTACCCAGCTGTGTTTAAAAGCAGCCGTTGTCTCTTCTTCTTCTTCTTCTCCTCCTCCAATCACGCCCAGCATCTCACTCCAAAGCTGCCTGCCTCCGATTCTGAGGCGAATCACGTCAACACTTACGTCCATTAACGCGTCGGAGAGAGCGGAGAAGGGGCTGGAAAAATAAAACATCGCCGTGACCCTAAAGGCCACCGGCTGAAAAAGCCTATTCTGATGAGCGGTAATTATGTTTTCATGTAGGCAGCAAATACTGAACGGACGGGGGGGGAAAGTAGTGAAACTGCTGCGAAGGTGAGAGACAATTACCGCAGATGTTCTACCTGACAGTGTTCAATTATTTCATATATACGTCGTGCTTGGAACAGCTCTACTTTTCAGGCGTTGGTAAGTAGTTCTCGTCACCCCTGCAGCAGCTACGTTGACTGCGAAGCATTTCTGCTTCGGCCTTGGATACAGAAAGGAAAAGAGAGTCGTCCTTGAGCCGTGGGCGCACATGAATAAAGGTGTTTTACTTTTCTTCTGAACATTCCTTTCACCCTTTCAGCTTTTATTCTCCCTCGGCTCGGCTATTGACAATAGGACGTGAACAAGCAACAGATTGCAGAGACTCCTCCGTATTAAAGCTGCAGATGCATCTTGTTCCTGTGTTGTTAGTTCTTTTTCATTTTTAATTTTATTTTTTTTACCTGGCTCGCTGAAGTTGAGGAGGGAGCAGGAGTAAGGATCCTCTCTGTCCTCCTCTGGAATGGGACACCCATGTTGGCCCACGATAAACCTCACCCCCACTCTGAAAATAAGCACAAACATTACTACATTCATCTTCTTGTTCTTCTTTCCTTTATTATTTTTTTTGCTTTGTTTGCGTGCACAATACTCGGCTACAAAAATTTCTAAAGCTTGTCCATGCAGCCGCCCTTGGTTGCCATGGCTACGGGGTGGGGTGGGGTGCTTAAAGGCCATCACATCTTATCTGCGCTCAGATCGTTGGATGAGAAGGAAATGGGCAAAATAAATAAATAAAAATAAAAAAATAAGGGGAAGAGGGAGAAGAGAGATCTGCCGCCGGTCAGGTGAAGATAAAACGGTGGCTTGGTGGTAGTCAGTTATTCGCCGGCTGCTGCTGCTGCTGCTGCTGCAGGTGTTATGAATGAGGTCTGGCAGGAAACTAAATAAGGAGGGGGGGGGAAACAAAAGGGGTGTTAGTTGGAGCTCCACGCTACGGACCTGTGCCGGAAGAGGGGGTGATCTCTGAGGTAGCCCAGCCAGGTCTCTCTTATCGCTTGCCGCAGTTCATGGTGGTGTCTGGCTGACAGCACTCCCACCAAAACTTCATAGAAAGGCAACGGGTCATCTGAGGAACAAGGAAACATATCACTGAAGACAACAGGTAGACAGACATACATAACACTCAGTCATAAGGAATTAAATATAAAGATAACACGCAGTTTGTGGCAATTATGAGAAGAGATAATCAATAATAAAAACTAGGCTACACTTTAACTTGATTTAAGCTTCTTATTCCTGATCCAGAAACCAGCTTCCTTTGATAATTCTTACTGTTATAATTCACTGCCTCCATGCATCAGAAAGATTTGGTTAAACTAGAAACATCTGATGAAAACACAGCAACCCTGATAATAATCCGACTGAAGGTGGCACAGTAACACAGCAGAGACGCTCCGCTCGCCTCAGATGTTAACACTGTCCCAGCAACGCCCAAACACACTCAAACGTTTATCCTCTTCTTAAATAAAACAAAAACACTGATCATTAACTACCTGTTCACACGCAAACTAACAACCACAGCGGTGGACCACACCGGGGCGGTAAAGGCAAAGTTAGCCACGCCAGACGCTCGGAGGTATAAAAGTTGCGAGCCTTTGAAAGGAGTCGAAGCCCGGGCTGCGTGGCTACAAAAATAAAAAAGTACCGGAGTGTGTGTTGTTGTCCAGCGGGGTGGTGGAGGGTCGCTGAGCCAACCACAAGTGCACCAGGACGGCGACGGCACATGGGAGCAGAATGAGCGCTAGCCTCCGCATGGACGGAGCCCTTCATTCAGCCGGAGCAGCCTTCAGCTTTAGCGGCGCGGAGCCTCTTCCTGAGCCGCACGGCACTGCACGGTGTGAGCCCTTCCTCCGTGTGCGCGCTTCATTTCAGCTCCGCAGCTCTCCGCCGGGCTCTCACCACTGCCTCATGTCTGCCTCCGCTGCTCGGAGAGCCGGACCAATGGGAAGCGAGGAGCCCTGCCGCGGTGCACTCTGGGAGGTGGAGTTCAACACTGTGGCCAATCAAAATACAGTAAGAACCTTAAAATTACACACGTTAGTTATAAAATATTGATTTATATCGTATATTTTTCATATTTTATAATTTTTTATTAATAATTATAATTGTATTTTTGTACCTTTTATGTATTTATTTGTATATCACCATTCTTTTCTTACCTTATTCTATTTTGTATTCAACTTGTATTTTTGTATTGTCTGCCCCTGCACACAAGGATCAATAAAGTCTTTTTTAATTTTATTTTTATTTTTATTTTTAATCAGAAGTTGTTGTCCTCCTACTTCAGGGGTTACACTATTTGCAATCTCCTGCGGTTTTGCAAAATACAAAGGACAAACTTCTTAAGACAGGCATTTAATTCATTTATTTATGTATTTCCCTAGCTATTCTGTTTGCATGCTTTGCTATTCCACTTGTGTGCAGACTTCTAAAAAGATAAACGTCTCTCCTCCACCATACAACAGGTTCAGATCAATAGATTTTTAGCGTTTAACACATCCCCATTAAAAATAAAGCAGCCCTACGCACTTTACGCTCAGACCACATTAAAGCAAAGAAGAATAGAAACGCGGGCAGGCATAAATAGTTTATCACATGTCCTTAGAAGAGAATTGAAACACTCAAACACTGTGGCGGACCTTCCCATTTTTTATCACACAAGGAAAGGGCCAGGTTTGTTGTTTGCCTTAAGTCCACATTGTGAATTTGTAATGAAGAGAGAAAAGACATTCAAAGCAGAACAGAAAATTAACATATGAATCACTTTGTCCTCCAAAAAAAAAAAACCCTGCTGCCGTGTTTTAGCTTTAAGATTAGACCCTAACTTTAATAAGCCTGTTACTCGGCGCTGCGCATCAATCATTTAAATGGAATCTATTGTGCATGGAGATGGATGCTTGAGGAGGATTTCTTCTGACGCTGAGAGCACCAGTGTTTCTCCAGGAGAAGAGGGAGTGAGCCACGCCACCAGGAACGCCTGCTGCAAAGCTTGTAAACATTTCATTTGCATTGATTTTAATGGAATTCCACCTCTTCCTGTGAAAAATGAAATAAATATATATATTGTGGGAAAACACTGGCATGTGACGCACTGCATGTCAGCTCCATGAGCAGAAATCACTGAGAAGCTGCTGCAAGACGCCACACAGAGCCTGTAGATAAATAATCTTATCAGAAGTTATTACTATTCTTGCGGATTTTGTGTACACTTTGCGCAATTTGGAAAGCTGCTCTGGCACAGATTCTCACCATTAGATAACCTACAGCCCTGGGGATAATTACTTTCCTGTGTATTACAGAATTCCTTTTTGGCCTCATATTCATAGATCCAATCATTACAATGATTTAGCTCTCTCCCTGCAACACACTACTCATTTGAAAGGAAAACCCTATTCATGCTTTCTTGAAACACATCCTAACGTGCTGCACTGTTGTCCCGCTATCCAACCCTCCACTATCTGAGTTTGTTGTTTGCGGCTTTGAGTTCACTTTCCTTATACTTATTCATGCTCTAGTTATACTATTCCAAGTCATGTGTGTGTGTGTTGTTGTTGTGTTGTTGTTTTTTTGCCTTATTCCCCTTCGCCTTGCAGCTTTCAATACACTCACTGCACTTTTGTCCAGATCTGTATAGATTTCTTTTTATGCAGTCAGGTCCCAGCTGAGAACCACGTGCCTGCAACATAATACAGAGACCTACTTACTGAATTTAGTTTTGAGATTTTTCTCTACATTTTCCCCTCCAATAAAAGTTATTTTTTCTTTGCCAAGCGGAAAGTCTAAGGGGAGGAAGGTGCTGCATCCTGAAATGCACTCAGTGATACCTCTGTGCTTTAAATTAGAAGTAGACGAATGACCAATTTTAAGGAAATGAAGGAAAGTGAGCATCCTTTAGATTTATTAATGAGACTTGTGCTTGTGTGGGGATCACATTTGATTGGCACTGACCAAACAAATCCCAAATGGTGCATGGACTTTTATGACGACTTCCTACCCATCCACTTTAAACGGCATAGAGGAAAACAGACATTTTAAAAACAAAACTGTGCTAAATTTAAGAGATATTCACAGATTATTTGGTGTAAGAAAATCTGCTTCTCGTTTAGCCTTTAATTTAAAAAAAAAGGTCCCCAGGCTTTTAAGAAAATCCTCCTCTATAACTTTTCTTATTCCTAATTAAATCTTTCTCCTTTGGGACTGGTTTGCAGAAATCAATAAGAGTTATTGGCTTTATCAGCGTCTATCATCCAAACCCTCGTGCCATTTTCCACATTCGTCTGCTGTGACAGCAACCCACACAGTGTCTTTACTTGTTTGGGAATTTTTTTTGGTCAGAAAATCAGTTTAGACTCTAATGTGATGATCGCACCTTTGAGTCCGGTGGAACAGTTTCTGAAAGTGGTTAAAAATAAATATCCAATATAAACCAAATTTGGCAAAAAGGGGTGATCTGAGTCTGCTCCCAGACGAGGCTGTAAATGGATAGCTACAGATATGAACGCTGATCTCAGTGGCTGATACCTCGAGTTATTATTGGGGTCATCCCTCATGAAAAATGCAACACGCTTTTTATTTATTTATTTATTTTCTGTCTACAATGTAGGAGGCAAAGAGGCCGAGGCCAAACTGAATGTCTTTTAAAATGCCACGACACATGCATCCAGACGGCTTGCGGTTCAGCTCAGCCACAGGAGGTCTCCACTACACACCAGAATATCATGTTCCTCCGTGAGAACCATTTGCAGTGGCCTTTCATGCTATCAGTGTGATATGGAGAGACTGCGGCTCAAAACGCCAGTGAGGATGAGAGACACGAAGCAGAAATATTGACGACACAGCGCGTTTGGGTTGCCGTTTTCCTTTAATTCATTTGATCCGTCAAAGGGTTTACAAAGCCTGCTGTTTAAATGCTATTTTTTCTTTTACCCCCCACCCCCCCAATCGAAATGATAATACCATTCATGAACACAGCTGCACATGTGTTGACATATTTGGACTCCAATGAGATAATTATGTGCAGAGTAGCACCCAGAAAGTTATCTAAGAGGCAATATTTCATATCATAATAGTTCTCTCTGCCGTAGATAGAAATAAATCCATGCAATATTCATCTCTAGCTGTTGTATTTCTTGTTTCAGATTTGGCACCAAACTTAAGATGAGGTCAGTGTCCCGAGGTGAGTCTCGGGGGTTTTCAAAGAATTATCCTGAAAAGAAACTGGATAACACAATACTCTGTGTTTGTGACACTCCCATACCAGAGTTTGATTCCTAATGCCATAGCTGTTCAAGTACCAAGAGGAAATTTCTCTCAATTTTGCACAAACAATGATGCGAAAAAAGCCCGGACCACCAAAGGGATCACATAACGTAAACGACCCATACCGTAGTTTTTAAAAAATACTTAGATAGTATCAATAATTGCATGATTTATAAATGTTGTTTTTTTTTGTTTTTTTTGTTTGTCTAAGTATCATACAAGCTTGGTAGCACTACACGTCATGTAGCTGTCAGTGCTGTGCAACAAATAGTCAATAGTACTACTGATAATAACAATATTAATAACGATCATAACAATTCATCGTAAAAATTAGCAAATGCTATTCAACTACCCATGTAAAGGAAAATGTTTCGACAGTGTGCTTTTTCTTCCAAAACTAACCGAAAAAAAAAAAGAAGAAGAAGAGAAAAAAAAAAAAAGGCCGTGGGACGACAGCGTGAAAGCTCACACTGCTCTCACAGAAATTGGCACTGTAACATACTGTACACTCTAAAAGACTGGCAGCCCCTCGGAAACAGAGGAGGCTGTCAAAAAGGAGCAGAGAAACATGCAGGCCTCCGGTTTGGCTTTAATGTCAAAAGGCCTTGCCATTCACTCTAGGACAGGCAAAAAAGAACCAGGCTCAGGAAACATGCCCAGAAATCGAATGAGACAGCTAAGGAAATAGGAGGAAAACATGTCCTGCAACTTGTAAAAATCGCCCTGCGTGTGGCTGCAGGATTAACCAGTAGAGTCTCTGATTTGATGTGGATGCAGTATATGAGGGGTAAATCAAACAGAGCGGTAAAGGTAAAGGCTGCATTAGAGCGGATCTGGGTATGAGGTGACAGGTTCATAAATAATTTTTGACTTAAGGGTTGTTTGCACAGTGATAAAACCCCGAAGAACTAATCTGGCTGCTGCAGCAACGTTAGCTCTGTACCTTTCAATAAACAGAGTCTATTTATTTATTCGCTGCAGAAGTGATGCGCAGCCGCTCCCACCCTTATTACAGAGCAAATTATTTACCATGTCAGATAAGATTTCTGCTTCTAAACTACTAAATCGAGCAGGTTAATTGCGGGCGACTCTGGAGGCAAATTGAAACAGAAACCTCCGCTGAGGGAAGTGTCAAATTTTAGTGGTACTGCCAGTAGGTGTTGCTACAAATAGTCGAACCTGCACACTGAGAGCGATAAAAAAGAAAAAAACGGAAATGATGTTAAAGATAATACAAAGATTTATGCTTTTTCTCTCTTTTTTTTTTTAGAAATTCAGATAAAGGGAAGGAGAATAAATGTTTAAAAAGGTCACTGGGCAAATGTCTGTCTCCTGAGGCAAGTTAAGATCTAGCACAATAAAAGAAAAAAGAAAAAACATCTCTCATCTCATTAAGCACTGAGCAAGGCTGTTCTCTAATAACAAAGCAATAACAAACCTATTTAACAAGACATGATACGCTCACTGGGTTGCCAGTTTGGTAGCTGACTCCCCCAAAACCTTCAGCACACCAGGACAGAGCTGACCAACAACAGAGTGTCCACCTGGCAAAACTCAACTCAATGCCTCTATGGCCAGTAGCTTCAGGTGTGGTGAAGACAGAGAAGCCAGGCAACGCCATGCCTGCACCTGTACGGCTCTACCAGCAGGTCATCAGAGGATGCTGCAGAAGAACTTCTTCTCCCGGAAGGGGTTCTCGGAGGCGGGGACGGGCACGATGAGGGGGTCCTCGCGTATGTGGGCGTCGCAGTACGCCATCAGGTCCGCAGCTGCTTTGGAGACCTGAGATGAAAGGAAGACGTATTAACATTTGATCAGGTGTGTTTTTGATCACAGCAATGCCTGAATCTAAAATTCTCTCTTTTTAAATTGTTCTTATTCCTCATTTAAGTTTTCAGCAGTCTAGCCTGCGTTATAAGTATGGTGTCTGGGATTGTTTCCAGTTCTCGCGTATAGTTCAACAGTCATGTGGCCTAAAAGTTCAAGTTCAGCCTGGGGCCACAGCTGCCTTTCTCTCCTTGTTGCTATGGCAGGAAGACATGAAATGGCCCTTGATAATGAAACATTCAAAGACAACACAAAAGGAGTCAGATGATTTTTTAACGCTAGAGAGATGTATTTGATTTCTAACTCTTGCACTAAAAAAAGCCAATGAGGGTTAAATAAGGACTGAACTCCAATGGATTATATTTGTTCTGAAAAAATTTGAACATTTTCAGAATAAATTGAGGGTTTAATGTGATGTAAGAGCAAAGTTTTAAAGTCGTAGGGTAAGTACAATCAGCTAACCTCAGCTAGCAGATTTGTGAGCAACGACTTAAGCTAAATGCTAACATTCTAACAGTGCTAACGTGCGTTTTACATAAGGCTTACCACATTTACTGTTTCAGTTAGCGTGTTAGCAGCAAAGTATAACCTCAGCTAATTTCTATTTGAATATTAAGAGATGAAATAATAACAAACACACTAAAGCCATGCTAGTAGATTAGAGAACAATGACTAAGCTAAATGCTAACATTGTAACAATGCTAACGTGCCTTTGCATAACACTTATCACGTTTACTGTTTCATTTAGCGTGTTAGCATGCTAGCCAATGCTAATGTGCAACACCAACAGATAACACTGACAGGCTGACATTTTGAGAATAACTTTTAGTGTAACATGAGAGCAAAGTTTTAAAGTCGGATGTTATAAGTACAACCTCAGCTAATTTCCATTTGAATATTAAGAAATGAAATAATAACAAACACACTAAAGCCATGCTAGTAGATTAGAGAACAATGACTAAGCTAAATGCTACCACTGTAACAATGCTAACGTGCCTCTGCATAACGCTTATCGTATTTACTGTTTCATTTAGCGTGTTAGCATACAACTGCTAATGTGCCTGACACTGATAGCACGGCTAAAATATAGCTTCAACATTTTTACACATAGATGCATATTCAGAGACGATTCATAAGAAACGCTGAGTCCACACAAAAGACAGCTACTGAGACCAGTCTTTCAGTCTGTTTTGATACTGATGAATCATCAGCACATTTTTCCAGACACGTTTCATTCATGAAATAGTAATGCTCTGAACAGGCGGGCTGGAGTAAGGTTGCTAGCTGCTAGCTGACCTGATTAAACTGACTGAGAGTCGGATCACGGCGGTTAAGAGGTCACAGAGGTCACAGAGGAGTGGCCAACAAGCTCTGACCTGTCCTCAGGACCACACAGTTAGTGGTGGCAGTAGCAGTAGTTGGCGCTGTGTCTGTTTTGCCAGTCTGGTTCTTTTTTGTTTCTACTTCCTGCTTCACATTCGCTTTCCTGCTTCGCATTTTGCAGAAATTTCGCCATGTTTGCATCTCCAAACCTCCTCAGGTGCTCCATCTGTACTGGTGCTAAACAATTATTTATGAAAACTGTGGAGAGGGAGAAGCAGACACTAAAGCGGAAATACTCGGATGGTCATGGCGCGTAGTTACATTTCTGAGGAGGTGCACATCAGCTACAGCGCTAGGGTCTGCGTATTATTGCTGTTCTGTGGTTCATGTACCAGTATTGTTTGTACCATAGAAAACAATGTTTTATTGTATATATGTTTGGAAAGATTGAAAAACACGTCTAAGGAGAATAAAATGACCTATTCACCCCGATGGCTTCTCTTCCAAAGACGCATCTGTAAACTGCTCGATTGGGTAGTCATAACAGTCTGTGGCTAATATGTGTTCTCACTGCAAACAAATCACTCTGGGTACTGACAGCATGTGGGCCGAGACCACCTTCTCAAACCGGCCTCAGCTCAGTTGATTTGTTCTGGGTGCTATTGCGGTGCTCCCAGAACAAGCCCAAACAAACCCAAAGCTCCCGGTCTCAGAACAACAAACAAGTTGAAGAAGCACCCTAATTTTGAGAACCTCTTAACCTCAGAGCAGCCTCGTGGACACCCTGTCAGGCTTTAAGTCACATAATCGATTCACAATCAGTGCAGCTGGAAAGGAGTGCTGGGGAAGAGATGTGTGTTGTGTTTGAATTCAGATCGATTTGCATGAAGCTACTGGCTGTCTTTCATCTGTGTGTGTGTTCTCAGGGCAAATGTTTTTGGAGTTAAATTCGCACCAGATGAGACCTGAGTGAATGCTGCACGGCTCCTTTTTCTTTTCTTTGAAAACTGCGTATTGTCTGTGTGTTCCCCGCTGATCTGTGTCTGCAGCCACTGCACCGACTGTTACCTCCGCCACAGGAAACAGGGGGAGACAGCTCACTGAGGTGACCTGACAGGTGTTGAGGTGGGACGCTGACCGACACGGGAGAGAGCAGGTCGGAGACTCGCAACGCGCTACTCCCGTCGAGGCGAAAAAGTGGCATAGTGTGTTTTTCAAAGTCAAACAGCGGCTATAAATTGTACAGTCGGAGAGTACGTGAATGCGGCTTTCCGCTCGGGAGATGAGTGGGAGGTTAAGGGAGGGGGAGGCGGCAAACGGAGAGCTGAGGAGCAGCTGCATCAGAGGGACGGCGAAGGCTCAGGGATCTGCATGGAGGACAGAGCCATCTGATCTCCTGACTGCCACTTCACCTCACCCACCGCGGCTCTCACGAGACAATGCGACACACAAATGCTGCAATCAGCCTCCGTCCTAAAGGTTTATTTATTACATTATTATTATTATTATTAGTAGTAGTATTTCTACCAACCTCATGGTATTAAATGAAAATAGCTGTTAAGGACTGTGGGTCAATGTTAGTGATTTCTCAGCAGTCAACCGCGAGTCCACTGAGTCCTACTAAACATAAACTTTCAGTTTTTAAAAATCTCGGCTCAGACATTTTCCTAAAACAGTGAGGCACCGTAAATTTTCACAGTTATGCTCAAATTGGAACATACCGTGGTTTTCTTGAAGTAGATTATCACTTAATGAGGTGTATTATTACACATTTCACACTATTCAATTCGCATTAAATAACCTTTCGTGCAAAGTATGCAACACACTGAGCACAGAGCACAAACATCCAAACCACTGAGTTACCTAATGGAACAAGACTAAAAGTCTGCAGCCGTGTGCAGTTTCATGAGCTAAATGCTAATGCTAAATGTCATCGTCTCAGCAGATATTTGGTCACACAAAAAAGGAATCAAGAGTTAAAAACGTGGAGTGATGAGAAGTCAGGGATCCTGAAGGCAGCATGAATGTCTTCGTCATTTATTTTGGCAATCTGAATATCAACCCGGCAGTTACTGAGACATTTCACTCAAAACCACAAATGTCAAACTCCGGGAGAAAGTCAGGCTATCAGCAAAATCAGCGTGATTCATTCTCTGAGGAAAATTATTTCCGGGGCCCAGACTTCAGAGACACGGAACGGTTGTTGAGACATTTGAGCGTGGATCAGAGAGGTGGGCCGTCGGGCCGACTAACGGGCCAACGCCAGCGTCCAGAGAGTCACACACCGCTGGCCTGAACGAAAAGCTCACAGATCAGATATTTTTCAGCAATGCCCCACAGTCCATCAACTCAGCCCGCCTCTCGCTTTCTCTCTGATATCCACTCCGCTTTTGAATTTCTTTTAAGCGATTCTGCAAGATGAACGAACTAGAAATACGTTATCAGTGTCTTCTCCTCCGATTTCTCTGGCGCTTTAATTTCCATTTCCTGTGTCTCTTTTCCAAACAGCCAACGTTTAGTTAACATCCAGCAGTGCAACACATTAAGCTCCCAAACTAAAAGATGGCAAATTGACAAAGGAGCGTCGCCACGGTCGGCTACCTCTCTGCATGATTCTGTCAGCTTTCTGCTCTAACTACTGCGCTGTCTCCACCTTCTTCCACCTAATGCATCTCCATAATCTACATCCGCTACGCCACACATGCGTTGTGTATCTGTTTTTGTAATTCCTCTATCACCGGGAGAGCGGTATTGCAGAAGACAGAAGCGTCGTTGCTGAAACTGGCACCTGGCGTTCGGTAACGGCGCGTACGGACTCCTGCACCGTGACAATATCTGAAAAGGATGTGTTTCCTCGGAGGAAAATCAATGTGAAATATGAAATTATCAGTGGTAATATGTTTCCAGGCACATCAGTAATCCTAATGTTTGGAATAATGTGTTCATTAAGACCATGCTTTTCACATTAGTCACACTAACAAAATTCTTTCCAACCTAATTCAGGCTCTAATCGCTGCGTCCAAATCTGCACAAAGTGGGAACATTAACAAGGCCTTCTCTTGCAACAGAAGTAAACAGCATAATTATTCTCATAATCAAAGTAAATGCAGTAATTATATTATCACGTTAACTGCAGCCAGGCTTTCTGCAGAGACCAGGGGCCCCACAGGACAGAAAGTGGTACTGCACAGCGTGTGTCATTAGGCCCAGACTGATTGTAATTACACTGCAGCCCCATGATGGAAGGAGAGTCCTTCTAATTAGCACAGATCACATTCCTTTTGGCTGATTGAGCAATTAATGAGAAAGTGGTGATCCCTCAATCAGCAGCACAGAGACTGCTCTTGTCACCGATACGCACTCTCCCTCGTCAGATCCTTTAATTAAATTTAAGAGATCGGCAGGCGCGGCTAACTGTCGGTTTCCTCTGTACTTTCCTCTGTTTTCATTTCCAGCCACATGAAGAAATGCTTGGATGTCCGCATCTGGCGTGCCAAGTGCTTGTTAAACTCAAACTGCTCCCTGCCCGTCAGTCGAGATGAAACTGAAGCCGGCGTTTTATAAAGGACGAACTTAAAAGGAAATATTTGCCTCATTTACGCCCGTTTCCCTTATCCGTGTGTAGCTGTGGTCTAGCGGTTAGAGACCATAAGGTCGCAGGTTTGCATCCTTATTTGTCCACGGCTAGGTTTTCCAGAAACAGGTTGGTTTGTTTGCGCTGGTGGGAAATCAAATCATATGAGTCGAGCAGAAGTCCATTCATTCATTCGTCTTCTGTAACCGCTTGTCACGAGGGCTGGAGCCTATCCAAGCTGTCACTGGGTACACCCTGGACAGGTCGCCAGTCCATCACAGAGAGACAGACAACTATTCACACTCACACCAACAAACCCAATGAGCATGTCTTTGGACGATGGGAGGAAGCTGTAGTACCTGGACAGAACCCACGCAGACACAGGGAGAACATGCACGCAGAAAGGCCCCAGGATTCAAACCTAGAACCTTCTCGCTGTGAGGCATCAGTGCTAACCACCACTTCACTGTGCCGCCCCAAAACAGTTTCTTCTTCATTGCTTTTCCTTCAGAGCTAACAATAAGAAATTTCGATTGCTGTAAGAGCTCAATGTTCGGCGCAAAAAAAGAAAAAGGTTTTCACTGAAGAGCGGCGTTTCACCCCGGTGACAACACAGGTGTCAAGTGTTCATAAAAGCTTATAGTTTAGTCTTGCAACAGAGCTCAATGAAAGCCACTCAGATATAGATCAGCCGTGACATTTAATATCTGTTTACGTCCCCCCCCACAAAAAAAAACAAAAAACTAAGTGACAGCAAAACTGCACAGTTTAACTTGTCATTTGACGACAAGTTAAATTTCTTACCATTTAACTTTCACCATCATCAGACAGGATAGAAAATAGAAATGCTCTCCACTTTAAGACTTAAAGTACGATTTCTCCACAACCCATGCTCCGCGCTGGCGTCGTCTTTCTTGCGCTGCAATACGTTTATTCATCAAACAAACTGGAAATGAAAACGCGTCATCTCACAGAAACAGTGTGCGTTGCTCTCATTCTGGCACCGTCATGTGAATCCGCTCGATAACTGGCTGTAGGCCTGAGCTTGATGGGCAGCAAAAAATAAAAAAAATACAACAAAAACTAGACGAGGAGACCGCCCACCCAGGAGAGAAGGCAGAGAGGTGAATGTCTGTTCAGGTCTGGGATCTTTTAAAGCTTTTAAGGTTTTTTGACTTTGGGGCGTTCATGCTTTCCTAGCCTTGTAGTCGTACCTCCTAAAGTCAATACAGTTTACTCATAAAGCCAACAACCAGACACTAAACCTCAATGGATTTCATTATACTACATATCTATGTAGCTGACAGTGATAATGAGGGCTTTTGGCCTCAGGTCTCTTCGTGATCACATCTAGTGTGAAGAGACTTTTCGACTCAGCAGCATGTGACACGAAGGTCAAGATATGAACTGTGTCCGAGTATTACTAGTTTGAGAAGAATCACAAACAGCACATTTACTACTTTGTAGAGAAAAAGCCAAAGTAAAACTACAGAGATAGAAACTACTCCTGCTTTCAAGCTTGTTATGTACTCCACAAGAAACGTGAAATTTGTTTGCGTTCTCGATGTGAGCAAGAAAAAGAACAAAGTTCGTTCCAGCCAGGTCATTTATACTTCACGAGAAGCTCAAGTGCCGAACTGCGGTTAAGTCCTCGTGTCGCCCTCCCACTGCAGCCTATGCCACACTGGCTAGAGTCAGTCGGATCACACCGTTCATCATTTCTGACCAATAACAGAATAGTTGCCGGGCACTATGCAAGAAAAAGGTTCTGCCTGTGTCGAGAACAAGCTGTGAGAACTCCCAAACGAGAAGCGAGGACAAATTTCTCTCTTCTCACGGAGTATGTAACTAGCAAAAGACCGCCGACATGTGACTGTGATTATGTCTAAGCATAACATTATGACCACCTTCGTAATATTGTGTAGGTCTCCCTTGTGCCTCCAAACCAGTTGTGGCTAATCCGAGAATGAACGTGGGTCTTCTGAGGGTGTCCTGTGGTGTCTGCAAACACGATGTTGTTAGTGGGGGGTCTTTGGGTGCTATGAGTTAAGGGAACAAGCCTCTGTGGATCATCCCACAGATACTTGACCAGTTTGGGATCTAGTGAATTAAGGCTCTCCGTCCACACAGAGACGCTTTTTGGTTTAAACGCAGATATTTGGCATCGTTTTGGCTGATTGTCCAAACGAATCCTGTAAACACACTGCCCTAAAATTCACTTTTCTGAAACCTGGTCCCAGGGTCAAAAAAATTTGCAAATGCAGCTCTCGAGTGTTCGTACAAATGCGTTTCGATGATGCGACGATTTGTAAATAGCACTCAAGCTTGATGCGCATGCTCTGCCTCTTCCTCTCCGTTTTTGGTGAATTTCTGAAACCGAAACAGCGCCACCTATAGGTCTGGAGTATGAAGTAGCGATTTGAGTCGTATTGAGACGGATCCATGTGTACGCAGATATTCTCCAGGTCAGGTCAACACCTTGTGCTGTTTTTCATGTTTTTTTTAGTTGTTCCTAAACCATTTGTGAGCATGTCTGTGTCAGGCTGCATCCTGCTGGGGATGGCTCCAGCCATGAAGGAGTGTCATTGGTCTAGGTTGGTGCTACATGTCTAAGTAACATCCATATGAATGAATGCCAGGTCCAAAAGTTTTCCAGCAGAACCGTGGTCATAATGCTTATGCCTGATCGGTGTAGTAAGGTTAATAACATTAACGTGCCGAGTCTTCCAAGATTTATGACGTGGATTTACTCTTAAATGGAGATTCTGATATTGTTTGGACTTGGCTCGCACGGAAAAATACTGATTACATCTTTTCAGACCAGCCAGGATACTTTTTTTTTTTAAGCTCAATAACCCTGATTACATTTTGATATAATCACTTAATTTCTCTATTTTTATAAAAACAAAATAAGAGAGGAGGTTTTCTTGTAAACAGCGTTTGTTGTGCTGACTAGAGATGAAGGTGTATGGCTGTCTTCCAGGCCTCTGGGCTGTGGGTCAATCACTCCCTGAGCACATGAGGAGCCGACCGAACCACGCGACGACACTGGCCTCTAAGTTGCACGAGTCGTCCGTGAAAAATGTTGAGAAGAGCTGCACGTGCCGGAGACACATAAATGGAAAGCAGCCTCTTGTTGTGGTGAACGACGATTAGTTCAATCTAATGACTGGAAGTAATCTAAAAACCTCTTTTTACAGTGAGAGGATTATGATGTTTTATAGCACGGTGTCTGACCTCAACCGTAAAGAGCATATAGGGATAAAAAGTCAATATTTAACCAGTTCGATGAGGACGTACACTCTTTACAGTGACTTTATGATGTCCTGCTTCACAGAAACGACGTCTAGAAGGATCCAGGATGTGAATGGTATTTAAATTTTATCTTTGCAGCATCTAGAGTTTTAACTCTTCACCTCACGGGTTTGGAGGTTTTGGACTAGAGCAGCAATCCTGCACCCAAACTAAAAACTAGAAGAAAGCTAATATCAGATCTCGGTTGGTTTGTCTCTTACGGTGGCTCAGCTGTGCACCGAGGTGAACTGAGGCGACCTGCTGAAATATTCTGTGCCAATCTAAGCCGAGAAATATATATTATTTTTGCATTTGTGCTGTTGCAATCAATAAGATTGCAGAAAGTAAGAAAAAAAATCAAACAGTGGAAGATCATGGGTGTTGGTAAAAGCCTCTTGTGTCTCCACAGGGAGCTGCGCCAAATCTGATAAATGCTCCCGAGTGATGTTGCTTGAGTCAGCGTCACTTTGGGTCAGTACAAGTCGGAGGGAGATGAGAGAGAGAGATAGAGCTCTGCACGTCTCTCATGTCCGCTCGAGACAACAAGCTACATTAGCCGCTATTAGCGTAGCACATGCAAACTGGATGCAGTGTCTCAAATCAGTCTTGCATGCTGGTAGATTCACTTGCTGAAGGAAAAGGGACCTACAATCGATACCAACGAGTAGCAGGCGTGTAACGTTTTGTTAGTAGTTAACATGTTGTAGTTTAGCTGTACAGAGGTTTCCTTATATTTTTATAATATGCACAAGTAAATATACTGTTATTTAGCCTCATCTTTTTGTAATACCTTTACATTTCCTACATTAAGTTAGCCGGTTGTTAGCTTGCTAACCTCTGTGGTTTCTAGATGCTAACATCTAGAACTAAAGGCCACTAAAGGCTCTTTTAAGGTACTGCACGTAGCCTACGTAGCTGGTGCTGGTACAAGCCTTTCACAGTTGTGCGCTCGTCAGTCTGGCTCGCTCTGTAATAATGCTACCAAAATGCTGGTCGGTGCTGTGTCTTTTTAATTTTTGTTTCTACTTCCTGCTTCACTTTCAACAGTGTCGACTGAAATTTCGAGTTGTACAAATGTTTGTATCTCCGAACCTCCTCAGTTAACCTTTCCTTGATGTCTTACATCTTTATTGATCTAAAACAATCAATTAGAAAACTGTGGAGATGGAGAAGCAGCCGGAAATACTAAAGCAGCTCTTTAGCTCTGTGTTCCCATTTCTGAAGAGGTGCACATCAGCTACAGCGCCAGGGTCTGCATAGGGGTCTGTGTTGTCGCCGTAGCCTCTGCATCAACTTAATGTAGAAATATAAACCGCCTATTAGGGCTCATTTAGGGTACAGCGGGACATAGATGCCGTAACTGACACTGGTGTGAGCCATTTGTACTTGTGTGCTCGTCTGGCTCATTCTGAAACAACGCCACCCAAACGCTAGTCGTCGCTGTGTCTGGTTCATTTTTGTTTCCACTTACTGCTTCCCTTTCAACGATAGTGACTGAAACTTTCGCCAAAATTTAGACAAAGAAGACCCATACAAATGTTTTGCGTCTCCGAACCTCCTCAGTTAACCTTTCCTTGATGTGTTCCATCTTTATTGATCCAAAAATATCAATTATACAATTGCAGAGATGGAGAAGGAGCCGGAAATACTAAAGCGGACACATGCTACTGCTAAGTGGACCAATCATAGCTCTTGTGCATTTCTGGGGAGGTGCACATCGGCTATGGCGTTAGCGCCTGCGTATTGTCTGCATACGCTCTGCGCTTTTGCTGTAGCTATGGCGTCAAACTGATGCAGAAGTATAAACCACCTACTACGGAAGATGTCGAACACCAAGCTTTCTGTGCACGCAAGCTCCATTTGAGGGCAGCACAACGTCTTTGTAGGTCTGATGATATTTCAGAAGTTATCTGCTATAAAATGGTGCAGGGGCTCCTTTAATGAACGAATGAAAGGCTGAACCAAGATGGTGACAATGTGCCGTTCAGTAAATGGGTTAATGCATTCATAATGGACTGAGATAACAAACGTTGCATGATAAAGGTGTTACAAAGAAAATAGGTGTTACACTGTCTGGATCTGAATCCGAGGAGCGACGGACGCTCGTGACAATAGAGGCTGGTGATTTAAAAGATACGACGGGTGATGTGCTCTGAACCAGGGATGCACAAATCGATCCTTCTGAGGCAGTAACATTTTGAAAACACAAACCAACGCTTTAGTATTTAAAAAAAAAGCAGCTGTGCAATGTAGTGTTCATCAGACGTTACTGGATCAATCAGTGGTTTAAATGGGGACTAATTTGAGCTGCGGATGAATACGGACTAGTGATTATTTACTCCAATGGAGGACAGCTCGTGTTCATAATAGCGAAGGTGCAAGTCATCCAGTGTGGCCAATCAATATCTTTTTAATGGCTGCTGGACACTGGCAGCATCAGCCTTTCTACTGAGTTAAATAAGTGGTTATTTGCATGTAACTGTGTGCAGATATTAAGCAGAGAAAGAAAAGAAATAAAATATTTGCCCTGTACCTTTATCCTGTCCATGCAGGCCTCCATCTTCAGCTGCTCCACAGCTTTCCTGGCTTGGGAGATGCTGGCCGTGCTGTTGTTGGCGATCCCGTCCTTCATGGTGCTCCTGTGAGACAGAGAGCGGGGCACATGGAGTCAGTGAACATCACATTAAATCCAGAAAGAAAGCAGCAGAAAGCCGCCACCCCCCCTACAGCGATATCTTTGCCCCCTATTCTCCATCACAACCTTTTTTTTTTATTTAAGGGACCCATTTTGTCTGGGGGGGAATCTGTTCTACAGCGGCCACGCTCCATTTTATCTGAAGAAAGAGCAGCAGCTGGGCAGCAGTTTGTCATTTTGCAGCCGGGGCTCGTTTCGTGATTGTTTATCCTTTCTTTTAGCCTGTCAAGTTATTCTTTATATGAAGGGAGAAGTTAAGAGAAGGGACGAAAAGGAGGAGGAGGAGGAGGAGGAGGGGGATTCAAAGACGCACAGAGAAACTGGGCTCAAGTGCACTTCAGAAGACGTTGAGGGGAACGCGGCGCCTCGAGTTTGTGGGACCTTCCCCAAGAAATCGAACCTGCAACTTCTACAGGAGCTTCATGCTTTCAACTTTCTCCTGAGCGTGCACCTGAGCA
The DNA here is from genome assembly GCA_005024645.1 of Planiliza haematocheilus. Taxonomy (NCBI): domain Eukaryota; kingdom Metazoa; phylum Chordata; class Actinopteri; order Mugiliformes; family Mugilidae; genus Planiliza; species Planiliza haematocheilus. Next base: position 4,018,054 of record SRSE01001339.1, on the reverse strand, counting down.
GGCTGCAGCGTACCCTGCTCCTTCCTGCAGATCAATCTATGCACTGATTAATCTTGCTCTCATTTTAGGCCCCTTTGACCCCCGCCCAGTCACCCGCCCACCCCCTCCTTTCTCGCTCCCCCTCCATGCCCCAGTTTGGCAGCCACAGCAGGAAGAGGTGACACCTGACCACAGATGTGTTTTATAATAATGTGCATGAAGCTTTTCACTGAGGTGGGGTGCTGCTGAATCCATCCACTCATGGCTTCTTCTTCTTTTTTTTATTTATTATTTTTTCTGCATCGATTTATTCCCATTGCATCAAGACGAATGAAAACAGATGCTATAAAGCAGATGGTTTGAAAAGCAGGGTGCACATTATTATTATTTTAATCCAGCGTTCGTGTCTCTAAAGGCAATTTCTGGCTTTTAATCACACCCTCGCATGAAGCTATCAGGCCCCTTTTTTCTCTCTCTCTCATTTAGGTTTCCCCCCCTCGATTCATGCACCCTCCGCTGTATCTGTGTCTCGGTTAGCCTCTGTGCCGTTTAATCCAAATGTAACGATGCTAATTGTTGATGCAGATCTGCCAAACGCGGGGCGACTCTTATTTCTAAGGAGATCAAATTGTGGACGCACACACACACACACACACACGCGCGCGCACACAGATAGTGCGAGCTGCGGCCCTGTTAGGAGCAGAAAACAGCAAAGCACACATCATTTAGAAAAAATGATTTCTGCACGCAGGGATGACATTTAACGAAATAAATCTCCTGATGCCTCGCTGCATTGCTCGTCTATGAGCGCATTAATGTAGGCTACAGCCGCCGACCTACCTGAAATGTGCCAATGGTTTTCCAATTTGGAGAATTCCGGGTTGACTCCACCCAACACACACACGCGCGCACACAACCAACACACACACACACACACAAAAAAAGAAAAGGATCTGTCAGATATCAGATGAATAAGAAGGAAATCCCAGCCTCGTTTCGGTGCGGACTGAACCCGAGGAGGTGAATCCTGGCGTTTTAATTTCGCCTCAGCGGTTCGCTCAGCTCAGTGTGAGTCGTGCGTATTCCGTGTAGGAAGATGAGATCCGAGCGGCGAGGTCTCGGTGAGCACCACGGCTTGGACTTGGAGAGATGTTACGCATGCAGCAGGGGGGGAAACCTCTGTGTGACGATCAGATGGAGGCTGCGGGGCAGGGAGCACTCGATCAGCGGACCAGGAGCTGCAGCAACAAGCCAGGATGAGCTTCCCCCTGTACACACTGGCCCTGAACGCACCGACGCTGCCTATTAGCCGAGTTGACTGCTGCTTTTTTTTTTTTTTTTTTAATTTGCTTCATTGCTGCAGAAGGCACCAGAGATCTGCAGGCTTCCCCATTTCATTTTTACATCAGCTTTGACATCACCGGGTCCCCCCCCCCCCCAACACATCCCCATAGTAAATGATGGGCCTCATCCCCAACCACAACGCTCTATAGGTAATCCAGATAAATTACATGTCCCTGAACGCACCTTTCCCCACACAAAGAAATAGACGCACACACACACAAGATGTAGTAATATTCCTTCAAATATTTATATATATTTATATATTTATAATATACGTATCACTTGTTTTGTCCATACATACACACACGCACATATATACAAACAAACTCGAAACATGACCTTTGGGAATCTCAGTCGATGATGCCAAAAAGAAAAACAGAAACAGCAGAAAAGGTCAAAACTAAGACAATGACCTTAAATTATGCATAGCTTAAGTTTTAAACAGAAATTAATACTTCCTTCCGTCGGATAGTCCATCATCAGGTTCTCCTCTTTGTTTATTATTATTATTAATTTATTTTTTTTGCTGTTTTCTTCCGTTAACATTCACACAAACTCACATTTGGGTTCAAAAGGAATAAGAGGAATAAAGGTCGTGGTTCACATAAGTCTTCGAGGAGGAAACGTAAACAAACGTCAGGTTTCACACAAGAAAAAAAAGAAAACAATTAAGCCAATGACACAAAAAAGGAATGATATAATAAGAAATATTCCCTTTCTCATATACAAATCAAAGTGAGAACTGTAAGACATTTTTTTTTTTCCTCTTCATCACAGAAAACTTGCTGGAGTCGTCGCCTCCCCCTTCACCCGAAAGGCAAAACGACCTGTTTCACAGCTAAAACAACTTCTCATTTGAATCATGACAAAACATTTACCTATTGCGTGTTTATATCTGATATTGCTTTCTGGATTTATTAGTGGAAATGTAAATCAAAGCTCAGGTAAGACCACAGGTCGTTGGCTCGTCTTGAAGCGACTGGTAGCGGATGAGAAGTGCTTCTGGCTACCGGTCGGACAAATGATCACAGAAGACGTGTAAGTGCAAGCGAGTTGAGAGGGAATGTAAAGAAAAGCTGCAAGAAACAGGCGCTTGGCCGTTTCCCCCAGACTGATGAGCGTAGTGTAGGACTCTGAAATGATCTGTAAACCTCATCAGTGCTGGACGCGCGGCTCTGCAGATCAGAGACGACGATATTCTCCAAACTTAAGCATCTAATGCTGTTTGTTAATTGCTTTCTCAGAAATTCAGCTCTGCAAAGTAGTGAAAGTGGTTCTAGTGCATTTAAGCCGCAAACAGTTTCAGTCAGAGAAAGTAGAGAGAGAGAGGGAGGGGGGAGGAAGGAGAGATGCTTCTAATAAATAAATGAATACCAACATATCTCAATGCAAAAAGACAGGTTCATCCAAGGCAGGCTTTCAACAAGGAGCACAGTGACAGCAAATGTCATATCCACATTCACTCAGTCAAGGTCAGCATCATCCTAGCATGCAAAAAGCAGGACAGAACAACAGGCAACACAAGGTACAATTCATCCCATCGGCGCCCCCCGCCCACGCGTCCCCACCAAAGTGAAGCCAGGGCCGTGACACTAGTGTTCAGACTTGAGTGGAGCAGACAAGCCCAGCAGAGGGGAGTCTCACTCCCACAGAGCGGGACGTCTCCCGGTGACAGACGCGAGGAGGGGCTCCCTCCCTCTGCAGCGACTGCAGCGTCAGCAGGACACCGTCGCTGAGCTCGGGCAGAAATCTGTCAGACGGCGCGCGGCTGGAGACCAGAGCGCCGCTAAGGGCGAAGAGACGGGGGTCTTCACACGTTGGGTCTGGCTTCGGCCAGATGGTAGCAGCTTACTCGGAAACGGCTAAATCAACACCGGGCAGGTATCTTAGCAAACACAACAGCGGGAAACAAAGAATAGAAGGCGTAACATATGAAAACACACTCTCAGAAACACATTTAGTATAAAGTGTCTGTTGCAGCCATCCATTCCTCCAACATTCCACTTCCGTATGTTTATAAATATAGATTTATATACATATAATACTATTTTCATTCTCGTTTCTCAATGCTGGGAGTGGAGGTGGCAGAGTACAGGCGCGGATGGCTTTATTTAAAAGTCAGGGAGAGGGGTTCAAAGAGGTTGAGGCCATGCTGACATGTCCTCCTCCCTGTCAGAGGAGATAGGAGGAGGCAGCGGAGGAGGAGGAGGAAGAAGAAGGGAGGGAGGTGTCCTCGCTGAGAGCTGGACAGTAGTAAACGTCAGACACACAGTCAGCCTGCAGCATAGCTGCTCAGGAAGGAGTAGAACATGGGCAGCTTCATGCGCTGCTGGTCCCGTCGACACCAGGCCATCACCGTGCCCTCGCTGTTGGCGGTGTAGAGGTGGTGGCCGTCACAAGAGAACGTCAGGCTGAAGGCAGACGGGAGAGAGACGAGGTTATCAGACCGAGATGAACAGGAGGTGACGCAACGCATAAAGAGAACAGCTGAAATACCTGATGATGGGTTTGCTCGACTTTGGAAAGGTGATCTCTCTCACTGGTTTCAAGTCCCAGGTGCTCCACAACCTGAAAGCATTTCACAGATAAAATCCATTTAGTGTGAATAATTCAGCATCTTTGGAAGAGAAGTGTAAAAAAATGAGTCTTCTTACCTGACGACGCCGTTCTCCAAACCGCCGGCGATGACGTTGACAGACACGCCCTCCGGCTGGTTGGAGAAGGCCACAGAGCAGATGATCTCTCTGCAGTGGACGTGACCGATCAGGTCGCCGTTTACCGTCCAAAGGCGAAGGTCGCTGCCTCCGCCCTCTGAACACACACACACACACAAAATAAGTCGACGGATAATTAAATCCACTGGAGACCTGTTCTAAAACAAAACCCTCACCTGAGTCACAAACGGTTGCAATGTCCCCCGTGGTCTCGCTGGCCGACACGGCGGTCACCGGGCTTTTGTGACCCGTGAGGCTTTGCACGTAACAGAGTCTAGAGACAGAACGAAGGAGCTCAGAAACTACACCAACTCTGCACATCGCGAGCATTTTCTCCCGTTCTCCAGCACACTGACCTGTTGAGGTCCCAGAGGATGCAGGTGCCGTCATCGCTGACACTGATGAGGATGCTGTAGGGTTTGCAGACAAACAGGCTGGTGACTTCCCCCGTGTGCCCGTACAGGTGAACCTGAGATTCCACCTCCATCTCTGACGGCTGCGGAGACGAGTTTTTCAAACCCAGACACATGTCAGACACCGTATACAGAGGACATGCACATCTGAATGCATCTATGCTGTCAGCTCATTATCTGTGACTGGTGGTAGCAGGGCAGAGGTGTCTTGGTTTTTATTTTTTTTACCTTTTCCTAAAAAAAACTCTATTAATCAATGTCCAACAGGGATTTGCAAATCAGTGCAACATCAGAGGGACGCTCTTCTGAGAAACAGGAAATCAAGATGCCTGGTGGCGGGGACCGATGAAAGTCTGAAAGCCCCTCTGATGACTGAACTCCCAGACCCCTAATCCCACTTACAGGCCTTAGTGGAAACGTGTTTCAAGGGCAACTGTGATGTGACTAATGAAGCCGAGCGTTTGAGCACGGGGAGGCTGTCTAAAGAGGGCGAGGAGGGGGAGTTATGGGCGGTGGGTGGGTGGGTGGGTGTTCATGTGGAGGCGGAAGGTTAGAGGGGTACGTCTCCATGGAAACCCACCGTGGTGCTGGTGAAGCGGTTGCTGTAGGCGGTGATGACTCCACACTTGCTGCCCGTAAATAGCTGGCAGCCATCGGGCACCCAGGCGCAGCTGGTCACCTGGAGGAGAGGGAGACAGACGGTTGGACGGGGGTGGGGGGGGGACAAGAACCCTGAAAGCTCATTGGCTGATTCCCAGAGCAGCGCTGGGTAACATAAAAGAGAGGCCAATGACTCTTTGCATCAACATGTGGTCTGTTTTTGAGCAGATAACCGTGTGTTTACCTGGTGAAGCTGCGAACACTGAATGAAGTTGATGGGTGGCTCGCTCTGCTTGCTCTTCAGCCTCAGTATGTTGTCAGCATAGCCCCAGCTCAAGATGGCTGACCACTGGATGTCCGTGCTGTGCATGCTCCGCACACCTACAGAGCAGAGAACATAAAAGTTAATGGACTCAGCGGGACGTCGTGCCATCCATCTCGTACGTCCGGGCTGACTTGAGAGCGAGCGCCGGGCTTCCTACCCTGCTCCTTGCTGTAAATCATCATGAGGCAGAACTTGCGGGACAGGCCGCAGATGGCTCGCGTCGGCAGGGCCAGCAGGGATCCGAACCTCTCCCCGTGTGGCTGGCTGAAACACACCACTGGGTCTGGAGCAGAGGGTGAGCCCACGTACTCACCCCACTTCAGACCTTTGATCCATGGCAGAGGGCTCTGTGGGGGAGGAAGAGAAAATTGCCCGGTGAGCAGCAGATTATTTCGTGGATGGTGCATTAAGTCGTGACTTCCTCAGAGCACAGCAGGCTGCCAGAGGCACTGCCAGCACAGAGTAGATTACCGGGCAGACTATTTCCTTGGCCTGTTCTCTGGTTTCTCTAAAGGCCAGCTGAACCAGGAGACCCATGGCGGCTGGCAGCTCCCCCTCCATCATGAGTTTGGGACCCGCCCTGCTGACGTGAGAGGCGTTAAAGAGCTGCCTGGGTGTCTGACCATACGTCTTGATCATCGTCTCCAGGGCCCGTCGTTGGACTGGGTCTTCAACAGCCGAAACGTCCATGCCAAAATAGGTCTGTGACAAGTGATACGAACACCAGTGTAAACAAAAGCATTCCCCAAAGTATCACGCTAATGTGACGGTTAGCAGGTACGCACAGCTGGGTGGAAGACGTTGATGGCCTGGACAGCAGCTTTTCCTTTCTGCTTGAGCCCGAACACCAGGTCGATCCACTGACACAGCGTCTGGGAGACCTGGTCGGACTCTAGGGCTTGTCGGTGGATGAGGATGAACAGACGTGGATCATTGCGAGCCCACGGCGGTAAGTTCACATGATTCACCCTCTCGCCGTTTTGACGAACCCCAAAATCGAAACCTTTAGAGGCAGAGAGAGAGTGTTTATTCACGAGAAGGTGATAAACGCATACAGGTATAAACGGTATAAATAAAGGAAAAAACATTTACCCTCTCTGTTGACTAGGAATTCTGGGAGGTAGAAAAATTCTGGGATGAGCTCTTTCACATCGGTCATGGACTCGTAGGAGGACAGGCGCCACGTGGTGTTCATGGAGTGAAACGTCCGGTCCGGGATATCAAAGCTCTGGTCTGATTAAGGCCAAAGACAATCTAATTACAGATTCGACTCGCTGATTGAAAACATCTCCTTTCATGACCTTAAACGCGGCGCTCGCTGAATACATTTACAATCACATAAAAAGATGCCTCGGATGGGAGGACCAGATGAGAGAGACGGGTGAATGAAAAATAAATTAACAAGAAAATAAAAGAGAAGGGGAAGGGCGAGGAGTTGATCAGAGAAAAGTATAAAGATGAAGTAGCCTTTCATGGATGATACATGAAATGCAACACGGCGGCGTGCTGCTCAGCTACAGTAGATCTGAAACACTGCAGCGCCGTGTCAGATTTAGAAGCACGTGTCAAGCAGTTCAGTATCCAGGAATAATCTAATCATCGCCGTGTAGCGGGACTCCAGAGTTAAGATATGTCTCTTTTGATTTTTCAGCAAAGCTTGATGAGGACTCACCCTGGTAGGCTAGGAACATCTTGGTGAAAGGGGGCATCCGAACCAGGAAGTGCAGCACGGTGCCACTGTTGGAGTAGTGTGAGCCGTAGTGGTAAGGCTGGACCGGAGGCATGGGGTCGTCCTCGCGTATGCCCTTCTTGTACTCCTCCTCCAGGTACTGCACGAGGGACATGCACATGTTAGTGGTTTCCGTCGTTCAAAAAAAATACTCAAGTAACTAGGGATGCTCGATATTGGCTTTTCTGACGATAGCCGATATTGTCCTAGTCTTAATTTCCGATACCGATATCACCCGATACCGATATATTCAGTCTTTTTACACCAAAATTGTTAGGTAACAACATAACATATCACCTATTATGGAATTAACACATTATGCCTAATTTTATTGCGATGTCCCACTGGATGCAAACATAAATGCAACATGGCTTTTCAATTGTAAACAATGTCCGTGCAAAATAAGTTACAGAAAAAAGTGCCAAAAAAGTTTATTTTTTGAGTTTTTAGAGAGAAATGTTTGCCTCAAACAACTACAGACAATATTAAAACAAGGAAGACAAATGTAGCGTATAACTCCACATGATTCTTCTTGAGGTGGGTGAACAAATTTGATGTATTAAAGGAAGACGTCTTGTTTCCTCCTCTCATAACCACCTTTGCTTTACTGTTAGTAGGTGACACTTGGAAATACTTCCAAACCACGGACATCTCATACACCGGGCGAGCTAGCTTGTTAGCCACGGTTAGCAACCTACAAGACTAGCGTGTTGTTGTTGTTATACGTCATCAAGCACGCGCCTGTTAACGTCCCATGCTGCGTTCATGCAGACTCGGAAATGCTGATGCCCACACAACAAATATCGGCTATAAAAACCCGATACCGATAATTCCCGATATTACATTTTTGACTCAATAGCAATCGGACATCCCTACAAGTAACACATGCTGACAATGTACACGACTCCGTACCTTGTAGTTATCCACGTAACGATCCTCTTTCTCTTTTGACTGGACGGCGATGGGTTTGCTTAAGTTCCTGCATGATGACAAATTGTAAGCAAAGTGTTAATGAGTGCTGTTATAAATGATTCTCTTGTCGTGATGCTCGTCCTCAAAGACGTTTAGTTTGTCTCCCAGTTCATGTCAATCTTATATCCATCCCCATTTAACAGGTTAGGTTATCAGATTTTCTAATAATAAAGCAAACTTCTCCCTCCTAGAGCAGTAACAGCACTGACCTGTAGATGCTCGGGTCCTGCAGGTCGATCGTCTCGCTGGTGTAGTCGCGGAGGATGAAGGGGAACACCGGGTACTGCATGAGGTCGTTGAAGGAGCGGCCCGCGTGCTTGTTGAGATGCGTGAGGTACTCGAAGTTCGAGATCTGACCCGAGCCCCACAGCTGCGTGAGCGCCGTGATGTTTCCGTGCTCCAGCAGGTTGGGGAGGTCAGAGGTCAGGATGTTGTGGTAGACGTCATCTCGGAACTGAGGCCACAAGAGAGAGACTGTGAGGTTACTAGTCCGCGTAACTCAGTTCAGTTGGATTTCATTTAGCCTAACATTCAGGAAGACATGATTTAAAAGCCACTAATAACCTCAGGTAATGAAATATTACACTGAACGTCTCATATTTCTTGTAAACCCTCTGAGGTGAATTATTAATGAAGAATAATATGAGGCTAACATGATCATAATGAAAAAGCAAATTGCTGGTGTTCAGCATAGCTTACGTTTTTTCATTCGTCTCCCAGACGGGCACATGAACGACGCCCCATCCTTTGTTGGATGGCTGCATTAGACTAAATTATTTCATCTTTATCTGAGAAAGCTTTTTATAAACTGAATGGGGAGAAAAGAGAGTATCTGTCTGGCATGCATGTGATCAGTAGGTCTGTTTGATTTTTCCCGAAACTAAACTATTGGCCATAAACCACTGTACCAGCATCTCTGGATGGCGAATAATAATAGTTTTCTTCCTGCAGAGTATGAAAGTATTGAATCTTGTTATTGTGACTGATCATTATGATTGATTCCCAGTGCAGAATAAAAGAGAACCAGAGGCATCAGAAGAAAACGAATATTTTTTTCTTTCCAAGTTGCATGATTTTCCCTCTATTTATGCATTTTTTGTTTTTTTTGAACATCAATAAACTCTTTCATCTTGTCATTTGTTGTCCCAGCCCATCCTGTGTGCCTACATTTTTCTATTCAAATGACATCCAGGCCGACTGTTTCTCTTGTGGCTCGTTGGGTCGTTACAGAGGATAAATCCACTCAAGTAATAATGACGTGAAGCGGCTGAATTAATCAAGCTAGAACATCTCTATACGTCATTCATGAACAATGTGGTCACTTGTTTTATCACTTAATATTTATTTGACTTTTCTCCCCTCTCTCACCTTTGTGGTGTCGAACGCTAACAGCAGCGTCCTGCCGTTGGTGAGGAAGATCTCCACAGCGTTGTCTCTCAGCTGCCACCAGCGCTTGTGCACCTCCTTGATCTCCTCGTACGTCCAGGAGAAAGACGGCGCCTCCGTCTCCCCGTGAAGGCTCTGTTCAAGCGCATGAGTAATTAGGTGACATAATGTTACCCCTCCGGCAGAAAAGCCAGTCTTAACAGTGCTCTGCCTTTACCTGGCTGTCATGAGCATCAGCAGCGTTGTCCTCCACAAAGTACATCCCAGACTTTCCTGTGAGACAGCACAGGATAAGTGAGATTTAGTGTACTAAGCGAAAAACAAACAAAAGCTTCCCAGAGTGAATAAACAGTAGCGTGTGAGGACAGGGCAGTGCTCTCCAGTGCCTTAGAGAGAGCACATTATTCCTTGTGCCTTGTTACTGGCTCAGTATATTATGCACGACGCAGCGGTGAGCAGTGGTCAGTGTCTTACCCAGAAGTAGCTCTCCTGCTGTCTCTCTGGAGGGGGCAACGCTGATGCACCGTCTGGTGAACCTAAAGACAAAGAGAAAGACATTTCTTAAATAGGAGATACGCCGCCTGAATAAAGCACAGCCACCTCTCAGTGCAGCACAAGTCATTTAGACAATCATGTGTCTTCTCTCAAGCATCCAGACAGATGTGACGTTTACTTACAGGCTTACAGACGATGAGAGAGAGAGGCAAAGATGTATCATACCTGATGGACTCGCTGGTTGCTTTGTCTTTGACGGTGGAGGAGAAGGACGAGTGAGTCTTATCCTCAAACAGGAAAGACAGCGCTGGCTTCACTGCGTCTGAACAGAACGTCAGATCAGGTTAGATATCTGCTAAACTCACTAGACCAGAGCTAGAATGACTTTTTATTTTTTTTCCAAAGAGGTGCTTATCCACCTTCAGGCTTGCGTCTGTCTTTGAGCAGATATTTGTTGGGGATGGTGAGGTAGCATCTCTGTAGCCTTCGCCGCTCCCGGTTCGGCCCCTCCGTGGGATCCAGCTGCCAGGACGTAGGGTACGATGTCTGGTCGTACCAAACGGCACTGACACAGAACAGCAGATATTTTAGGAAACAGGGACTTAATGATCTTAGATGTTAAAATTGTTTGGCAAGGACGTACAATTATCTAAAAGTATTTTTTGTGTACTTGTCATTCTTGAGGCATGGATGGCTAAGAGCAACTGAAATATCTTAAATACTGTATGACCACTTTTAGTGAAATTTATGTCCTCCCTCCTCCTGCAGCAAATTATAATAACTTAATTCCTTATTTTTTTGCACAGCTGTATGAGCAGACATCAGATTTCTTTATGCGAATTAGGTAATGTTAGCATGCTAACTTGCTAAACTGAGAATATATATTAAATATAATCTGAGATAATCTCAGCAGGAACATGTTAGCATTTAGCATTTAGCTCTGTGCATTAGTAAAGCCTGACAGAACAGGTAGCATGGTCCTGTCAGCTCTGCCCTCTACCCTGAGCGAATTAAGCACAACTGATTAAAAAGTTTGCTTAATTTGTTCTACAAATTGTACTTTCTTGTAAACATACTGCGGCACTCAGCAGGTCAGAGATAATTACTGATGCATAAAATGTCAACCTGTTCAATATTAAAATGTAATTTTAAATGAGAGAATTATCAGAAAGAGAGGAAGAGAAAAATAATAACAATTACAATAACAACACAACTTCATTATAGAAACTGTTTCATTATTGTACTTTGTTCCATAGCCCGTGTTAGAGATAAACCTCCACACCCACCGGTCATGTGTGAGTTGTTGCACCAGCTCCTGCCAGTGTCGGCTGGCGCTGAGGTCGGTCTTGTAGAGGCCCCTGATGTGCTGGATGACTTTCTTCCTCTCCATGCCTTGCCGCAGAGACACGTTCTGAGTGATGTCAGCGGCAATCTTGGAAATGTCCTTGGACTTTCCATCCAGCCTCTGGATAAGACTGCGGAGGAATAAGAAAGGACAGAGCGAATAGAAGAATGAGCAAAGACACGATTCTTACCAATAATTTACTCCACTGAACATCAACCTCACATCAGGGAGAAGAAAAACAAAACAAAACACTCACTTCCTCTGAGTGTTGGCCATTTTCTTTTCCCACGCCACTTTACTTGTTTTCTCTTCTGCTTCATACTTGAATTTTTCCTGCGTGAATAAAGTTAAAACAATAAGAAAAGTTGACATTTCATATTTGCGGAAGTAAATTAGGTCTGATGGAAGCCATTCCCTCAAACGATGACTGTGTCTTTGTTGGACTTGCCTCTTTTATGGCCTTGAGCAAGTCTTGTTTGTGTGGAGCGTTGGGTGGGATGCAGCGATGGCCGCAGAGCTTGAGCGAGGTCATGAATACACCCACGGCGCTCTGCTCTTCTTTGGTGAGGCTGTCCTTGTGATCGTGCAGCATCTCGTACAGGTACAGCGACAACTTTGGTCCATGCTGAGTGAAAGCGAGAGGCAGAGAGTTAAAAAAATAAAAATAAAATAAAATAAAAAGAGGCTTCACTCATGTCTGAGGTTACATGCAGCGTTGGACAGGAAACAAGTCTTGTCCTGCAAAATGACCTTCAGTAAAGTCTGAGAGGAGGACGCAGTGAAAGAGGACTCCCACGGCGGATGAAAGCCATGAAAGCCTCTACTGGAGTATTTTTAGACTATTTTTAAAAAATGACAAACGCAACCGCTATACTGAATACAACAAATATTCAACTGAAACTTTAGTTAGCCGTCTAATATATGACAAGATGGGATGTCATATATAACTCACCTCTAAACCAGGGCTGAGGCTCTCTTTGAGGATGTCCAAATGTCTGGGATCAAACACAAACTCAAGCGCCTCCTTCCTGTCAGACAGAGGAAGCGCAGGGCTGAGAGTGTGCACCAGGAGACGTCCTATCTGGACCCGAAAAGTGTCCCGACAGGACCAGAGGATCCTTCGCCACTGCTGATGTGGGGCTCCACCTCGACCTGTGCTGCCCTGTGGACACACATCACCAACACAAGGATATCAGTCACACTCAGACACTACACAGGAGTTTAAAGAAGTCCTAATGCCTGGAGAAAAAAAATGCTTCAGTGACTTCTATGTTGTCATACCAGGCTGATTTTGATCCCATCCATCATAAGGTTGAGGATATCTTTCTGAAAGCTCTTCTTGCTGGCAGGAGGGAGGGTGAAGGGAGTCGGAGAGTGCGGGACGGAGGCAGAGCCGCTCTCCTCATGTGGTTGATCACTTGGATCTGGTGTGAAAAGCTGCTGGTCTGGACAGTCTGGGATATTCAGCAGATCAAATAAGTCCTGACTCACATCTGAAATGAGGGATAGGTCCAAACAGAACAGGATTAGACAGGAATTTGAGGAGATTAGGAAGGGTAATTCAGAGAAAACCAAGTTATGTACCATAGTAAATGAGTCTGTTGACAGCAAGAACCACCAGCCTCTGCAGTCGCTGGACAAACTCCGTCTCACTGGCACGGATGGGGTTTTCCTGGCTCATCCTCCTCTGCATCATCTGGTGGAGCTCATCACTGGCTACAGACCGCATCCGCATCAGGAGAGAGTCAGTCTGGGCCAGGGAGAACCGGCGCCGACCTACAGGCGTAATATGCGTACATTGTGGGAATGCAAATTGGCTGCTCATGACAGTGCGCCACTTTTTATAAGTGTAAGCACATGTCTTTGTACTTCAGAGTTATGCAAATGTCTTGTGAAGGGAAGAAAGAGAAGAAGATTAGTGATCAAAACGCCATCTGTGCTGAAATGCTTAACTCTGATTTAGTTAAGCATTCAAACATGCACACACAAAGGCACCAGTAGCACGAAACGGGTACTGGGCGAATTAACCCCCGAAGAGAGTGACGGGGAAAAGGGTGAGCTCACTGCAAAAACGAGAGACATGACCCATGAGAGGGACGATGTTCTCCGCTGAGGACCGCAGTCCCAGCTACCTGCATCGCAGTGGAGCATGTAGGATGGAGCTCCAGAGGGGGAGGGGAGTGGGGAGTCCTGGGACAGGAAGCTGAAGGGAGTGAACAAGGGGATCTGGCCATAGGAGCAGTAGTGCTGTCTGGGAATGCGGGGGATAATGGAGTCTTTCATGGCAATGGAACCTTCAGATCGGGACGAGGACAGGATCAATAAAAAGACTCTACAAACACATCCAGGAAGACAGAACGGGGCCAGATTCCTACTCACCTGCGATGCTCTTGCGTTTTGGATAAATGGCGTGATGCGGGGAGCTCGGCGCGTTCACAGAGCTGCTCAGCTTCTGAGGCTCCTGGTTGGCTGTCGTCTTTATGAACTCGATCGCCGACTGAAGGACGCGGAACTGCAAAGCCACAGCCATCTCTGGGAGAGGATGGAGACAAGGAAACGGTCATGTTAGAGGGGAAACCCGATCCTCCTGGTGAGGGACTTAAGAGCTTCATGCAGGAAACAGCTCAATGAACAGATTGATGCTAAAATTATAAATGGCTTTATCGGATTTTTAGTTTAGTTTTGTCACCATAATCCACAAAAATAATAAATTAAACCATACAGTGGGTCTAAGCTTTCTCACAACCCAGTGGGGAAACTCATTTGAATAAACCTGATGTCACATGCTTTGCAGAATTACTAGAAGGCTACTCTTCCTTAAATACAGTATGTTAAGATACAGCTTTGAGATGAAAGCAGTAAGAGTACAGACAGAGGTAAATAAACCGTTTAATGATGATTGGTGACTGGACTTTAATTTCATTTAATATTCTTTTAACTACTCAATGACATTTTCAAGCAGAACTGAGGGAATCTGAGTTTATTTTGTACATTTGAGTCACGTCCACTTAAACAAGTAAGAGAGGGAAAATAATATGAAGATGCTTTTACATAAAGCCCAGTAATCCACTTGAATATACCGTAGCTACTAAAATGATAAATAACAAAAAAACAGATTACAGATTCACAATGTCAGACTATTATTTCTGCAATCACAGTGTAATTATATCGATCATAAATACAGTGAGAAAAGTGCTAATGGGGAAGAGAAATAGGATGAAATACTTCTCAAATGATTCTTTTCCGCAGTCGTACATAATAAAATAACAGCTCGGTTTCTTCCCGAAGCAGAGACAGTTTGATATCATCTACAGCTGCAGAGCATGGCAGATTGCGAGACCGATGTATTTTGCATGTGGATTGAATTTCAGAAATCCTGTCCTCACCCTGCGTGCGGCGCATCTTGCTGGTCTGCATGAAACCCAGCAAGGTAATGAGGTCTTCGATGATGCGGAAGTACTGGGACCCCGACGAGCTGCAGGAGTGGATAGTCACGGCTACCAACATCTGCTGGATGTCACACACCAGGAGCTTGTAGTCATTCAGGGGAATACTGCGGGATGGGAGAATACAAGACAACCCTAAGCACAGGAAGTCAGCCTATATGCCAGAGCAACCAAGGATTAATGATTTAATTCTCGGCTCAAAGGCTGAACACAAAACCCATGAACCCATGGAGGTGTTCGAATGAATCATCCCCCGTTCTGGCAGCCTTACCCGTTCTCCATGCCGTTGAGGGTGGACAGGGTGTTAAAGAGAACGTAGAGCAGCCCGTGGTCTAACAGAATGTCTGCCAGCTTGGGGCAGGCATTGACGAGCTGCAGCAGCATACACAGGATGTTGTGCACCAGTGAGTTCTCATACAGGGAGTTCTCAATAAGACCCAACAATGGTATGATACAGCGCTTTCTGAAAGGTGAGATATTTTCCATTTCCTCCAGGTCCAGACTGAAAAACAAAAAACACACACACAAGAAAGGAAAAATATCACAGAGCATTACATATTATTCATACAGCAGACAACTCCACGCATAAAGATGTTCGATAAATGTGCCTGTGCTGCGTCTTCTCTCTGGACTCACTCTTCCTCCAGGCCCACTGCTCGCCCAAACAGCATCTCCAGGAAGCATTCGAGTAGCCCCTGGCTTCCTTGGTGGATGTACAGCTGGTTTGCCAGAAGGGAGAAGCCGTGATTCTTCAGAAACTTTTCCTTCTGCTCCTTCAAAGCTCTGGTGAAATAGGCGTCCAGCAGCTGGAAGGGAAAACAGAAGGAATGGGGTCTGTGAGTACGAGTCTAGTCTCAGGCCCTCGGTTATTGTGGGTGTCCTTGAATAAAATGCTTTAAAACGGGTGTACACAACTAAACAGGGAAACAAATGTACACTTACTTACACAAATCATAGTCCTAAGGTTTGTTATTTTTATAAATCCCGTGTCTCGGTCATTAAATTTAAAACTTTTTCTGGCTACATATCAGCAGCATTTTTATTTTTTTATTCAGAAAGCACAGGCTGCATTCACTGACCCAGTTTGAATCACACTGCATTCAAAGTCGGAAAACATTCGGAGACAAACATATAGCTGATTTTGGGCTTCTGATGGGATTTGCTGACACAGGAGTTTATATTTTTCGGTTCTCTATATCTTCTCTATATACAGTTTGTTCTCAGCTGTCTTAAGTTTAGAAAGTTTCCCCCGACTAGGAGTTGTTTTACCAGAAAGTGCTGGCTCAAAAGAATAATACAACTTCCAAACCCACCTTCATGACTCCTTGTTGGATGAGAGGAGACGAGTGATTGACCAGAACAATGAGGGCCTCTGGCTGGATGAGTTTGTCCATCACCTCATCCAGCATGAGGTCAGGCAACAGCAGCAAGACGCCCCTCAGAAGATCGTAGAGACCACAGCAGATCAGCACCAGGCAGTCCTCTCCTCCGTTGGACCTGAGACGACACAACTTGAGCTTTAGTGCTGATTTACACACAACTAAACCCTAAATCAATGCTCTCAAAGGGATGTTGCATGTATATCATATTTAAGATTTCACAGAATATTGAATATGTACACATATTAATTCGTAATAGTGTCAAAGCGCTAGGGTTAGATGATAATAAATTAATATTTTGCACTGCAGGTGTACAAAAATGCATCTACACGAGCATAAGCAGTGGACAAACAGATGTATGCACCAGTACAGAAAGATAATAGAACAACATATTTCCATTAACACAATAATAGACAGCAGATACTTCGATATAATCAATATCAGACAACCTGCACCGTGTCTAATAATACTGTGTCGGTCACTTGGTGCTGCACTGAACACATCTCTCTTTAAACTTTCCTGTCTGACGAGTAGAAATGAACAAAAAATACAGAACAAATCAGTGTCAGTGTCGAAATTTGGTTATTACTGTAAACAAAAGCTCTGTGAGGATTATGCAAATCCCAACGCTTGCCTTTATCAGAAACGGAGGTGGATAAACATGGACACGGATTAAGATAAAATGTTGCTCACTATATTAGTTTGCCAAGCTTCGGTTTGGACTAAATTGACATTGTAATGATACTGAGTCGAGCAAGTTTTCCTACTAAAAGGTTACTTTATTGTGTACCTGTCATTGGACTCTGTCTTGCTGTGGGACCTCTCGTAGCCTGGAGAGTAGGTGTAGCTCTCCCAGTCTTCAGGCATGGAGCCTCGGTCTGCAGAACTGGGCCAGCGGCCGATTGTCAAGGACCCGTTGGGAGCTGGGAAGGCCAGGCCCAGACTGGCTAGGTTACTGTGACTCCTCTGGAAGGACTGGATGCCTTTCAGGCTGTCAGGACGTCGTGGCGCCTCATCACTGGCCCAGTCAAACCTGTCCTCGGACTCCGCGACCCCGACACTCCCCTCTGCCAGACTGTCCACCTCCGCCGCCTCATCCCGCTCCTCCTCCACACTGATGGATGGGGGACGCTGGGCCGCTCCCTCACCTGTGTCCTTCGAGTCACAGATTGTCTTGGCTGATTCACAGCTGCTAAGGAGCTGCTCATCACCTCCTCCCCTCTTGAGTGTCTCGGTGCTGCTAAGAGCCTGGTGAGTGGCCAGGGAGACCCCATCACCTTCACCTGCATCATTTGAGCTGCCGTGTCCAAGTCGAGGTGTCAGGAGAGGCGAGGAGTACGGAGACGGTGCCAGACTTGGGGGGCGTAACGACTGATCGTCGCCTCCATGTTCAGGGGAAGGACCATGGAGATGGCCTGGATGACACAAAAAATATTCAGCATTTACAAATGATCACGCTGAGGGCTGCAAATTACCTCATTTGTATGCAGGCACATTGTACAACACTTGTGCAACGTGTCAAGTGCAAATAGAAAACTGATGGACCTGCGGCCGTCATCATGCGGCAGACAGAATCATGATGGTGCAACGGACAAACTGCGCATTTAATTTTGGTGAGACAGGAAACATGTCTTGCTTAAACTTAGGCAGCTCAAGATATGTTTTTGTACTGTTGAATTCATTTCTATTTCTTAAATGCAGCCTGCTGTTAAAGTTATAAAGTGGTCTAGAAGAAAAAAAAGAATTTGGATAAAGAGGAGAGCAGAATTAAAACTAAGATACAGAAATATATATATAATAAAGAGAGGCTCTGTTAGATCTACTGAGCGCTGCACTTGTGTTAAATCTTCAGAGGAAGACAGGAGGGAGTTCAAAAACAGTGCAAGTCTAATGCTCATGTGCCGTTTCCCAGATGTAATGAAGTTTAAATTATGTACATAAAATAGATCTGGTGCGACTGTAATTTATCAAAGACAGAAAAACTACATTTTAACATGTTAAACAAATGTCTCTTCTAACGCGCACATATGTGCATAAAAGCACTTTCGGCTCTTTCAACTTAAAATATTATTCGCAGCAAAAAAAAAAAAAAGACTTGTGTCTGGTGCTGGGAGTGCATTAAAGTTATTTAAAGTGGATGTACCTTCATGTGGAGCATCGGTGAAAACAGTCGGGGAGAGTGACACCACAGAGCTGCTGGCAGACTTTCCTCCACTGGTGGAGTGTCTCAGGTACATAATGGACTGCACCTTCTCGTGGTACAGCTTCCCATCTGACAAAAAGAGACATCAAAAGAACTCACTGCATTAAACTGATGGCACTTTGATGCGGAGGCGCTGTGTTCAGCCGCACTGCTTCCTCACCTATGTGCAGGGAGAAGTAGAAGCTGGACGGCGTGTGGCAGACATAGGTGTTGGTCGGCGGGTGAACAGCCAGCAGGAAGTTATAGATCAGTTTTAACAGATCCATGTCTGGAGGAGACCCGAGCACCTCCTGGATGATTCTGATGAATGACAAACAGACTTCCTGTGGGATGGCAGTCAGATGCTCGTCCCGATGCTCCTTAAGACAAACATAATGTTTTTAGTAACGGTCTCCGAGGACAGGAAGCGTGTCATGACTGCAGCTTTACGACAGCGACCTACCTGTAACACCTGGCAAGTGAGCAGGAAGCGATGCACCACTTCGGCCTTGAGGAACTGACGGATGTTGAAGACTTGATGAGGGTGGTGAACCCTGATGAGGATCTCTAAGGCAGCGAGCAGCGCTTCCCACACTCCACACTAACACAAAACAAACCACAGAGAGGTACACACATTAACTAATCAGCATCTGATGGAGGACTTGAGAGCGCCGCCGCTCGCAGGAAAAATAAACAGTTCTGGACAGAAAGTAAAACATAAATGAGTCTGAAGCTGATTTTGAAAAATACCATCTGCAGTGCAAACACTTTACTTTAATCATTCTTTGTTTACATAGCCAAGCTGCCTGATTAGCAGCACCATTTGTGCTTCCTTCCCAAATGGGACATAAAAATCTATGTAACAGCTAGCTCACTTCTTTTTAAGTTCTGAGTCATTTGTAGAGCAACATCTCCATCTATGAGCGATGGAAAAAAAAATCTATAACCACTGAGAATATGAATTAACTACCAGCTTATCATTAGATGAAGATGTTTTTGAAATGTCTGCTCCTCATCAAGGTTAATTAATTAACAGAGCGCTGGAGACACACTGATATTCAAATAGTTAGCAGTATTTCATTTAGTTATCCTACTTTTAATTACTAAGTCTGATGAGAAAAACAACCGAGATGATTGAAATTGAGATTGTTTGACCAAATTAACAATGCACTTAGCTATCTTCTTGATTTCAGTGTATGCATACTTTACCTCAGCCTTGGCCCAGATCTTCCAGTCCAACAGGACGTCTGAGAGAAGCTTGATATCCTGCACCACAGCGACCGACTCCGGGTCCAAACGAAATTGACCGTCGTCCCCAAGGATGAGGATGGGTCTGCTGCAGCAGCCATCGAGTAACGTCTAAAAAGACAGAACATGCCCTTCAGAAATACTTCTCTAATATTTCTGTCACAACTTATAGGGCACTGCTCACTCTAATCAGACACATATTTCAACATATTGATAACCACTAGAGCAGAACCTCAGACATCAGGAAAATCAATACATTCGCCATGAAACTTTTTTGGAAAGCTTATCACTCTTTCAAGAATAATGCCTTTTACTCTCAGAGCAGCCCTGTCTGTATTTATCAAGGTCTATCATTTGTGACCAGCTTCACTGCAGTGGTCATAAATCTTGCAACAAAGAGACATGAAGAACTACGTGTCTGATAGACTGAAGTCTGAAGGCAGTAACTTTAACTGTTAATGTGTGCAACAAGGTTAAGGTTATATTTTGAGAGAAATCTTTAAGACACATTTCTTATACAAGAAAAAGTGTAAAATAAAACTTACAACAACTGCAGCACAGTGCGTTCCTTTTAAACAGGAATAATAAGAGCGCTTAATACGACTAATCAGTGCGGTTCTATGTTACACCAGACAGGAAGTGGAAGCCTAAAGTGATAAAGGCAATCAGAAGAGCTGTGTGACTCTGCAGGAGCTCAGTGTTTCATCAATTCAGACAGAATCCATTTCAGCACAGAGCCATCACACAGCTCAATTACAGACACAGCCAGAGGGTCAAGTAACAGCGGGGTCACCAACACCGGCTCAGAGAGGCACCACGGTGTCGGGCGGGATCAGATTTATGGTAAAAACAAGTCATGGTGAATATATTTTACAGCACATTATCCGCAGGAACAGAGGACAGGGAAGGTGTGACTCACTTTCAGCATATGATATCCTACGATGCATTTGGGCTTGATGAGGACCTGATGGATCATAGAGTAACCATGGTAACAGTCCATTTCGTGAATGCGGTGTTGGTTAAACTTGGACAAAGACAGCAGCACTTGCAGGGCCAGAGCCTGGGTCTTCTCGCAGTCACTCAGCTCCACCGTCTGGACACCGGAGAGCCCGAGGTGAGGGACGGAGAAATGGAAACAGGACAGAGGACAAAAACAAGAAAGCATTAGAAAAAGCAAGAGCTGCAGATGGAAGTATGTTCTGATTTCTTTCACTGCTAACACCGTCTCTGCTACGGTAGCCGTGTTCTCACAAATCCACTAAACATAGTACTATCAAAATGTTTATAGTTTAGTAATCAATACAGCTTTTCAGAGTCAGATGAATCACAAACTCAAGTGACTACGCAGTTCATTATTCTTGCAGTCTTTTGTACTACCTTTATACTCAGTTGTATGATGCAGTATATAGATTTCAAAATAAAAGTGGTTTCTAACTGCTAGAATTAATGGCGCTAGTGAGGCTTCCATAAACAACTGGAGTGCAGCTGCTGACGCACTGAAAGAACTTATAAGATAAGCTCAATGAGACTCTAACCTTGTTTTTCCTGAATGGGTTTGTTTGCGTGTGTGTCACGTCAGATCTATCCTCCATAGGGTGCTAGAGAGCGTACCACTGTGAGTGTGCTGTTGGGGTGGGGGTGGGTGGTGCCCATTTTCCTTTTCCTTTTTTTTTTTTTTTTTTTTTTTATATAATTTTTATGCACATCTGTTTTGGTTTTTTCTTGCACCTTATTGAAGTGCAAGGTTACACTATCACTATTATTATTTTTTTTTTTATTTTTTTTTTATTTAGTTGTTACAGTCAATTTTTGTACTGTCTCTATTGTCATTAATGAGTCATGTTTCTTGGTTGAAGTGGTTTCTGTCACATCTAATATATTAATTAGGGCTTTTTTTAATTGAATCCCATCCCTATTTGTTAAGATTGTTTGTTAATGCAAAGCCTGCTTTATTCCGCAAGCAGAATCTGCTGCAATCATTACGCCAGGCTGATGCAAGATGCATATTCTTCTAGTTTTCTGTACATTCATTTATTCGTTAATTTTGCTCAGAAGTCTCAGAAGCCTGGTGTAGAGTTTTAATGCACTGCTTCTTCTGAGCCTGGAGCTTTATTAAAGAGTATTGATCGTCCTACCTGTGCGAACAGGAAGACAAAATTTCCCGTTCCTCCGATCTTGTGCAAGACGCTCTGCAGGCCGTGGGTTTCAGTGGGGAGCAGAGATCTGAGAGCGCTGGGCTCCAGGGAAACGCTCTGCACCTCTTTGGAGCTGAATGGCCGCTGGGTAACCACCGTCTTGGCCTGACCTTTCAGTCGGATTACAGGTTCGTAGATCGTGTAGACTCTTGGACTGCTGGGGGCATACACTACTGCCAAGCTCTCCTGTGGAGAAGTCATCTTATCAGGGAAAATAGTCATCTTGTAACTTTAAATGATTTATTAAATTACATGTACTGTATAGTATTGATCTCCTTGCTTAAATAAAGAGCCCAATTAGCTTCTAAGACAAATTCATCTCGGTTAGTGTTTAGAGGTTACAGAGAAGAAGGGAAGTAATTTGTTGTTCTTGTCTTACCCTCTTTATCGTCTTCTTTTTTTTTAGTTTCTAATCAGTGCAGCTATTATCAACAAAACCATTAGCATTTAATAGAAGAAAAAGTATTTTCTGTCCCACTGAAATAGCTGCAGCTTAACTATAACAGCTTTTTCCACTTGGGAAAAATTACTTCCTAGCGTGCGGTGTCATTAACGGCGGCTAATTGGAGCAGCACATCACTCATACGCTGTGAAATGAAACAATAAATGAGACATAGGAGGGATTTGCTCTGCTTACAGAGAACTTGAATCAGAAGTACGAGCGTAGTATTTAATATCTGGTTTGCAAGATGAAAAAACAGCGATAATACAACATTCATTTGCCGACTTCATATTTCATAATTACACAGTGTTGTGATGTGGATTATGAGTTAATAAGGAGCGTAAACAAAGGCTTACCACCAAAGTTGTTGTGTCGACATCTTTGCTCTTCATCAGAATCTCTCTTGCATGCTCGCACTTCAGACTTTCCTCAGTAACAAACTTGGAGAATGTGCCGTTTGGCTTGCCATACTTGCAGGGCATGATCGAGGCGAGGTCCGGCCCACTGGCATACAGGTAGAAGGCCTCCTCGGATCCTATCCTGGACCCTAATACAGGCAGGCAAATATATGATTAGAATAACAAAAAATAAAAGGCTGCAGAAAAATGAATTTCTGCTGAATAGTCTTTCTGCTGAGAAATTTTTTGGCAGTTTGGATGTTTCTTTCAACAAGAAGTTGTAAAAGTGAGTTGTGAGCAATCCAAATTGGACCCTGAAACAACCCGAGACTGTATACGATTTACATTATTCCATCAAAAATCTACAAAGTAATAAAAGAAGGGAGGCAAAGCAAGACCCTCGAGGCGCCGCACTGCACCTTGATGTTTTATTTCTTGTTTTCCCAAAACTTCTGCTAGATCCCGCAGTCCCTGGTTTCCAAAGAAGATACTGCTACCCACAGTGAATTGCAATGACAGCAGAGAGGCTAAGCTTGTCTAAATACATCAGTTGAGTTCACAGGTTGGGATCGCCTAGATGCAAGCCATTCACAGCCAATTAGAGGCAACAAGTGAAGTATTCAGTGAGACTCCTGGGAGAATGCTGAGAATCCACAGCATGCCACGCATCACTGCAGGCATAACTTGGACAGCTGGATACGATTTCAAAACATATATATGTATGCATTTATGTACTTGTATAATAAAGGTTTTAGTCAGTTACGGAGGATTAAAACCGCAAGTATGCACTGGGGAGTACTCACAACAGCAGCCAGATAAATACAACAGGAGTAAACAGGTGTCTTACCGTTGAACAGGAGCACAGTGCCCATGTTCCAGCGTGCCCCTTGCTTCAGCAGCTCCTCAGACGACGGCATACAGTGGCCCAACATGCAGAAGGTTTTGTTGCTGTCAGATGATAAACTGGACTTTCTGGGTAGGGTGTAGTCCAAAGAAACCTCACATTTCCTAAAGAAAATAGCACGTTTAATTAAATTTCACGAATTACCAAACAGTATTTTTTAATCAAATTCTTATTTCCTCACCGGATGCCACACACCCAGACAACCACACGGCCGTGGATGTTCTTCTTGCCCTCTGGTTGTTGGTTGTACGTGATGCCGAGGTGCTGCCACTGGCCCCCTCTGAACAGTCCCTCGCCAGAGTCTGCTTGTGCCAGCAGCCCCGCTTTTATCTCATCATTTGGGTCGATACAAATCCTGTGATAACAGCACATTTTAATACTTCACACTATGAATATTTCAGAAACAGTAACCCATTATCCACATGCATATTTGAGAGTGTAGTCTGAGCTGGAGCTCACCTGAATGTGAGGGAGCCTGTGGAAAAGTCTGCCCAGACTTGAAGCATCAGTGCCTTGGAGCCCATGGACAGAATATGAATGAGGCCTTCCTCCACTGATCTTGTCCCAGCCTGAGATGAGCCATGGTGCGACTCAGCTGCAGGGGGGTTACTTTCTTCTGGAAAACATTGAGAAAGGAATCTTAAAACCAACTCGTGTTTCTGGGCATCAAGCACACGGGATAGCGAAGGATCTATGTCTCACCCTTGTCTTTGTCCCCATCCTTCTCCTCCTGCTCCGCCACCCTCAGCCACAGAGACGCACTGAAGCCGCTGGCCATGTGAGGCCAGCAGTTCTGCCCAACCAGGGGTAAGTGGAGAGGAGCGATGTGCCAGGGAGAAGAGCGCAGATGGCTCGGTCGGTACTCTATATCCCCCTCCCTGCGTCCAGGAGACAGTTTGCCTTTCCAGAGCAAACCAACACTTTTTGATGCGGCCGTACTGTTCTGTCTGGACCCAGGGGACAACCCAGCTGGCATCGACGCCCCGAGGATTACTGGAAAGGTCAGGTAGTGAAGAGGTTCCATATTCATGTTGGCTTCCACGATTTGTAAGATGCCCTTCAGTAAAATCTCCTGCCAGGTAACAAAGTAAACAGGAAGTTGGGAAAAGTGTCAGGTTTTACATTCGGTAAAGACAATGTCTGACAGACATGTGATGATTAGAAACTAGAATAAATGAACATCTCATGAATTACTGAACAAACTATCTGAATTAACTGTGATGCATATAGAAAAAGTTTAGGATCATAGCAAAACACACTGTTAGGTAGAAGTACAAATTAAATCATATGTGACCAGAGTTGCTACTACTGTGTCTCATATCCAGGGACAGAAAACACAGGTCATGTGTCATTACGTTCACATGGGTAAAAATAGACTCAACATTTCTGTTATGGAAACCTTTTTCTTGGAGTCAGGTTATTAACGATGTCTGCTGCCGGATTCCAATTAAACACAGTCATGTGGTAATAAGTAGTGGCATCACATCTGTTCTGCACACTTTGGTGCTAATTGTATATAGAATGAAGTGGGCCCAGGAGACCACTATGTGTTGATGAGTTTTAAGGAACCCAGAAGTGTGAAGCGAGCGCGACAGGAAGGATGTCTCACAAATAAGTTCTTGTTCGAGCTAAAATAATGAGAGCGCAGGCTTTCAGTGTCAACACTGCTAACGTAAGCAAACAGTGCGCCGTTGAGTGACAGATAAGGTTTGCTATTTACAGTAGGAGGGGTCTTCTCCAGGAAGAGGCGAATCAATAGAGCCAGCTCCTCCGCTGTGATTCGCTGGCTCACCATGGCAACCAGCAGCTCCACTAGCACAGTCTGGCAATCTGTAAGTGGACCAATGAAGAGCAGATTACGTAAACAGTTTTCATTCACTTGGGCATGCACCAGAAGACTATAGCCGAAAGCCCAAAACAGCATCACTGGCTGCTTTTCTCTGGTAAAATACAAGGAAACTGAAAATATACTCAAATCTGAAATATAAAGTTTGTATGAGTACTATTATGCTGTATTTGTGTTTTACCACAGAAGCATTTAGCTGAAAAACCATAATAAGCAGGAGAACATCTTTCAGAGCTTACACATATAATTGCTTTTCCTTTTTGGACAATTTCACGATGGTAAAATTAGATGAACTTAAGTTCTGAGACCAAAGAGATGAGACCGATTTTTCCATTTCCCAACAACTGCTGAAAGTATTTATACTACATGTGGCATTTGAACCCTGGGGGGCTTTGTCAAAATGTCAGGAAGAGAAGAAGAAGAAAAAACAATCAAGGCACAAAGCAGACTGTGTGGCCAATTCTTCCGAGATGCCCCACATGAAACATATCTGGTAATGTCAGACGAGATAAAAATAAACCCGAATAAATAACAAACCTGTAAAGGAGGGATCTGTTTGACTGAGGATGTTGTGAAAGCCAGACAGGATAGTTTTGACTCCTCCCTGTGAGAAACAAGAACAAGCCGGTCAGTCGAATTCTGCAATGTGAGATAAGTACAGACTAGTATAGGATTGGCTTAAGAGCAGTACAAAAAAAGGCAGAGGTGGTCAGTCTGACCTGGTCATAGAGCAAAGCGGCATTGCGGCGGCTGGCGTGTACTGCACCGAGCAGGCTGTGAAACACATGACTCAAAACCTGCAGGTCTGGGGAGCCGGAGGCAAGAAGCTGCAGCTCCATTGTGCAGATCTCTGGGAAGAGCAGCACGCCACGCCCGGGCCCGTCTGCCACCGCCGCCGCCACCGCAAACTCACGCAACACAGCTGACTCCACCTTCACTCCTAGGAGAACGACCACAGACACCAGGGGAAGATCAGAGTCACGACAAGAGACTCGCACACAGGCATGGAGAGATGAAACATGTCACGCCAACACACAGACACACACACACACACGCTCTGGCTCATGATCCACAGGCATCCCCTCCTTCAACCTCTCGTCTTAGAGGCAGCTCATAAAAATGAATTAGCCTCAGCTCTGTGCTCAGCCTCAGAGCAGCAGGGAGTTCCCTCTTGATTTACAGGAGAGCAGCCCAGCAGGCTCTCACACGGCTTCTGGGACCTCCTTTTATTAATGAACCTCGCTCGTCTCCCTTTAAACGTATATACACGGTTTGCCACCATCTAAAACTCACATATACAGATGTTTGGTCGTGGTTAAATTTAATTGCAGCAACCCCACTGTTTGCATTTCACATCTGTAATCCTTGTACACATCATAATACTGATTTGTGAACCAAGAAGCTTGTACAGGGTAAATACGGTTAACAGACCAGGAAATGTTAGAAGACAGCAGTTAACTAGAGCCATAAAATTTTTATTTGGGTGTAAAGAGAAAAGCCTGAGGAGGGAAGACGTGGTATGAATGAACGGCAGCTGATGGTGATAAGCTAAGACACCTGTCAATCAAACAACATGCCCCCAAAGTATTTTCTTTAAGGAACTAGTCTGTGATTAAAGGAGTTTGGTGTGAGAGACAGAACAGATAAATGTAATTGCCCAGCAGCTGCTACTGCATTGGTTGGCTCTGATTTGCTTATCCGTTCAGCATGAGTTCAGTGTTAAGGATTCACTATTTTCCAGGACGAAAGAGTTTTCCAGGAAGTTAAAATCTCCATTTGATGGAGACTTTAAGTCACAAGATCCAGCTCATGAGGCTGCAGAGTCTAGCCGCCCGCAGTTGTAAAACAACGTAAAACAATGACTCTATTCTCAGGGGATGAAAGTAACAGAGAGCGTAATCAGGCCACATTCTTAACCTGTGAGACCACAGTTGGGAGGCCGAGCTAATGCATGAGCGTTAAATTAGTTTTCTGCTGTGTCATATATACGCAATAAAAACTAGCTAGTTCTTATTTCCTAATATAGCTCACAGTTAACAAAAAGGAGGACGCTCACTAGCAGCACATATCTACGTTTGCATTGCTTAAAAAGCATGGTGCCATTTGACATAAAATCCTCCGGCGTATGCATGGAAGTGCATTAATAATAATGGATTAACTAGACTGAACTTCTGAGTCAATACTGGGAGAAGCACGTTTTCCCAAGGCTAAAAATAAGCAGGTTATAGAGGTTGGGACCAATACGTGTGTCCTCTCAATCCATCAAGATTTGTCTGAGGACATTTATCACCAACAAAAACAAATGATAAAGAAGATGGAGTATGTGAAGTAAAAATTATTTACAGTATCCTTAAAATAACCCCAGGATGGAAAAATGTATCAGCAGCAGACAGAAATGAGACAAACTGTGTAAATAACCATCATGAGCTACAATTATTTGCGGCGGTGAGGTATGTGCAGTAGCTGTGGATTATTGGGGAGGAGTAAAATGGGAATAAGGGCATGTTTGTGTGTGTGTGTGTGTGTGGAAGTAAGTGACCTACCCTCTTCCTGCTTGGCCATGTCCTCAGGGTTGCTTTCGCTGTCAGCGTCGTAGCCCTCCTCCTCCCCCGGGGGCTTGACGCCACAACTCTGCACCTCATCCACCTCCTCAGAAAGATCGCCTGCTGGGGCCGCCCCCTCTGCCAACACCTGGAGCTTCTGACAAGAAGGGAGTAAGACAGCAAGAGAGAGAGACATAGAGCGAGAGAGACAGAGAGAGAGAGAGAGAGAGAGAGGGGGAAGGGAGACGGGAAACAGTAATGAATTTCAATCCCATTTAGTTCAAATACATCAAACCAAGACCAACGCCTGGTCAAACTTTCAAGCAGTTCGTAAGATAAGATTAATTTCGCTTACCCAATCCCGCTTTCTAAAAAAAAGCGCCTTGACCAAGCATATTTTTTTGCTACAATATACCAGGCATGACAAGCAGTGGTCCGACCACTAATGCAGCAAATAAATTGCTAACAAAATGAAGACGGAGGGGAAAAAAAAAAGAGAAAGATTTTGGTCATAAGACGAGTATCAGCTGACTTGTAAGGCACTCACACAGCCCAGTTCCTTGACGTGATCAGTCAGTCATCGTATGTGCATGTAGGCAAACACACACACACCCTCACACACAAACACAGTCGAGTCAACAGTCGAACGCTTAAACCGTTTACTGGTTCAAAGGAGCCTATTGTAACACAATCCCTCCTTTTAATAAAATACAAAGTGGACAAACTTTGTGGTAGCAGACTTATCTTTGAGTTTCACAACATGTACTTGTAATGGTTAAGTGAACATCACACTCTGCTGGGCTCACTGAGAAAGAACTAAGCTCTTGGGGAATAGGTAAATCTATTATATAAAAAGCTAAATCCTCCCGTGTTGGAACAGGCTTAGTGAGACAGGCATTTTAAGACTTGAGGAAAAACACATCTAAGGAGACACCTACTACCAGGCGGCAAGTCATTTTAGTGTGGACAGCCAAAAGAAGAATTAACATTTTTTTTTTTCAGCTTGATCTCATTTCCTGAAGCAAATAAAAGCAGTCACCGTAACCATATATGGTGGTGTGAATTGAAAGAACCTGTTGAACAAAGTCTACAGTGTCACTATTGAGGAAGTGAACGCTGCAGGATCTACTTTTCTCATCTGTCCTGTCACTGTGACAAGTCACCAAGTTTATAAAGTCGAAAAAAAAAAAACGACTTAAACAAGACAATAAAACACAGCAACATCAGCGACACGTATTTCAAAATGAGAACATGGCTGCTCATGTTAGCAGCCACTGCTTTCTCTAGACAACGGCTGTCATTATTCACGTCCGCTGTTTTGTTGCACATCGTGGAGATAACGGCTGCTTAGCAACGTATTGCGAGCGGCCTGACACAGCAGTCCTGAAGCTTGGATGGAAGACAGTTTACCTACCATTGTACGCTTGTCTCCTAAAAAAACACCGCAGTAGTTTATACGCACGATCAGGCATAACGTTATGACCACCTTCCTTCGTATTGTGTAAGTTTCCCTTGTGCCACCAAAACAGTTTGACACCTTCTGAGGGTGTCATGTGGTTTCTGGCAACACGATGTTGTTAGTGGTCATACAGTTTGAGGGGAGGGGCCTCTGCAGATCATCCCACAGATGCTCCATCAGTCATGTTTTTTTAGTTGGTCCTAAACTGCTTTTGTCTGTGTCAGGCTGCATCCTGCTGGGGATGGCTGCTGCCATTAAGGAGTGTCATTGCTATGGGGTGGGGCTGACTGGTCTGGCCTAGGTGGATGCTCCATGTCTAAGTAACATCCACATGAATGAACGCCAGGTCCAAGAGTTTCCTATCAGAATTGTCACAAGACAGTCAGGGTTATTTACTTCACCTGTGAGTGGTTTTAATGTTGTGGCTGATCTGTGTAATTTACCCATAGCTACAATAATATAATGATAAGTTGTGCTTTACTTCATGGCGAAAAAAAACTGTTTGAATGAAACTTTTCACACGACAGGTAATTCTCCCAAGATAATGGCTTCACGGACACGTTGGACGAGGAGTTAACAGCAATGTGTCACACTCAGTAAAAAGCTGTCTTTTTCTGGTCTCACATGCTTGCTTAATAATTGTGTGATATCTCTCGACTCCTTCTAGTTCTCACTATTGTCTGACACATTCAGAGGCTTTGTCAACTTGCTGAAAACGGTGTTTAAAGCAAAGAAATAAATAAAAAAGGACTGAGAAAAGACAAGAGAGGCAGAGAAAAAAAGAAAATGAACAGGCAGGGAAGCAAGATTAAACAGGATCATTCATGTATCCGTTAGATCATTATTTAATTCCAATTAGTTGGAGACTATTATTTGGAAATGTAAGGCTTATGTTACTGAGCCGACTTGCTATTCTGGCACTTTGTTTAATGAGAAGGAGGCAGCCAAAATGCAGAAACTGCTGGTATAAGAAAATATATTGTGTTGTGCACAATACAAAAGCAAGAATAGCTTTAGGGATTATTAAAAAATAATAATTTTAGCAAGTAAATACAACTCAGCACCAACATGTAAGTAGAGAAGCTTTTTGCCATGGGATCTACACTCACTTGCCACTTCATCAGACACTTGTGAAAATGAACGAATTCTAAAATAACACCTAATGTTGACTTCAATAGTTTCGCTGCGTCAAAAACTACATCCTCCAAATTATTAGAGCAGATATGAAGGGGAATTATGTGCAGGACTGTTATATCAGAATGCATTTGTTTGCTGACAGTAAGTGTACAGTGTGATGAACATTTAATTCACCACTCTACAATCAGGTGTTTCCCGTCTGACTGCTTTAACCTGAACTTGACTCTCCAAACTCAAAAACAAACAAACAAAAAAAAAACAAACGTAAGAATATTAAAGGTAACTTCACTCACAAGTTCTCCCAAGGCAGGACTCACCCTGTCTGGCTTCTCCTCAGGGGGATCGGGACAGGAAGACACCTGGGCCATGGCCACTCTCAGGAGAGAGTCAAACAGGGGAACAGCAAGGTCGGAGTTCACCAATCCCGAGCGCGAGAGCTGGTCTCTCACTTCAAACAGAGTCTCCTCCACTGACTGGAGCTATAGACAAGAGGAGATGCAACAGTTTAAATTAAGCCTGTGCATAATTTTAGCGAGGTATGTGTCCAGGTTTAATTGGATAGTTTGATGTGCATACAGTTTGACATACCTGATAGGAAAGTTCAGCCTCTAATCTTTGCAGAGCTGAGTTTGCACTGTGCAGACAAATAGCCAGCAAGGCCTCCAGGAGGCGAATACTTTGTAGTTGCCACTCTTCCTCCAGCTTCTTTGCTGGATCTTTGGTCTTTCCCTCAGCTGAACCGGCGTTGAAGGTGTCAGCTAACTCATGAGACGTCTCCTCCTGTCCGAGTGAAGTGGCAGTGGACTCAGGGCTGCCCTTTCCTTTACCATCCCTCTTCTTCTTTGCTTTCCCATCCTTGGTCTTGCAGGAGAGTTTCTGGATGACCAAGGCCATGAGGCGCAAGCAGACGTCCAGTCCTCCAAGCCTGAAGAACTGCCTCTGGAACAAAGGGCTGGATAGGTAGATCCACCGACACACTGACCAAACATCTGCTGCACGTCGCACCTGTTCTTTGGAGGGCAAAGCTACGCTGTCAGGGGACAGATAAGGCAGCCGCCCGCCCAGGGGTTCGCTCGCCGTGCTGTCATAACCTGAGGTGTCTTCAGAGTCGTTGGCTGAGTCCCGATCAGAATCTGCCTCTTTGCTGACACACAGAAAAGCCACACACAAGAAGAGATTGATGACATGGATGTGGGTCTCGGTCCGGCTTCTTCCTGGTCCACGGCCCTGCCCACTACGGCTCTTATGATGCGGATACGCCTCTTTTAGACCTTCGTAGAACTTGCTGAGGCTCTGTGGGCCTTCTCCAACACCTCGGGACCCCAGTTCCTCGGCCAGGCCCAGGACGGCCTCCCTTTCTTCAGCATCAGCAGTCTCCAGCTCCTGAAGCATCCCGTCAGCCAGCTGGTGTCCAGTGCCAATTATGAGAGTCTCAAACACCTTCAAAGCCAAAGAGCGTGTCTGGTCCAGGTAGACGAGCTCTGTCACCTGGTTGAGCCCATTACAACTGATGAAAAGGTCTCTGATCACCCTGTAACATAAAACATGAGGAACTAATCAAACTAAAATACACACAACATAAATGTGATCAATTAATAATAATCTTCCTCTCGTCAGCCAATGAAATGAATCAGATCTGATGGTGACAAACGGAGCAGACGTGGACTACAGACACCTAAACTCTGCATCATCATTTCCCCTAACACTTATAATTAATTCCTCTCTCCTTCCGTCATTACTTCCCTTCAGGTTGCCTGACCTTTACTTACATAAACCATCATCAATGATAGATTACCTGTGAAGGACTCTACGTTGTACATGGACATACATGATACATTTCTGCTTTTTTTTAATTAGTGTGTCTTTTGTTGTGTATTTATTTTACTGAGCAATATCAAAGTATAATGCACAGATGTTCGCTTTGTGTCAGAGGTATCTGAAGGTGAATCAGACATTTACTCCGTTAAACAGAGCTGACATTTTAATCTTTAATTAAAATCTTTCATTTGTTTACTACTGCCGTAAACACAATATTGAGGCAGGCAGCGATAAAATAATATATTACACTATTACAGCACAGGGTAAATTATGGCAAAAGAGTAATGTGTCACGTCAGAGTAAAGGTTAAATCAATAGTTGCTGAGATAAAATGACACTCTCGAGAGATGAACTATGGTAATAATATGATTTGAATGAAAGAAGCAAAATAAAAAACGCATGGGAGCGTTTCTCCATCATGAGCTGAAACAGATGTCCAGCTGATTCTTGGAGCCCAGTGCACGAAATAGATTAAAGAAGTTTTTTAAGGATTTTTTTTTTTCCTCTCTTCAAAACCTTTCTCCGGCCTCTCTCTAAATTAATGCAGCGTTAATTAATTCTGCTTTTTCAGAACATTTCCTTCTTTCATTAGTGGTGTGAAAGTCCATCAGGATGACAAACCATTAGTCTGCATATTTAATGCTCTCATCTGAAAAACATGAGTTCTTTAATGCAGAAAGATACAGAAGCAGTGCAAGACGACGTGGAGGTAGGCAAAATGTCAGATGATGAACAACTGTGAGCAACAACTCTTTCTAATGATGTGCATGTACTCTATAAAAAAAAGGTCATGCTAAAATGACTTCAGTAGCATTAATTGGATTTAACCATTTAGATGAACCCTGGCCATTGAACACACTGAAGAATTTAACATCCATTCTTTGAACAGCCAGAACTACCAAAGTTCAAATGGCAGCAACTTAAGTTTTAACTTGAGTAAAAGTTCCTTAAAATCCTGCATAAAATAACAATGCACAGTATACAAATGATTAGTTTATCAGATTTTCCTCTGTATGTTTACTTTATGTCGATCAACTCATAAGAAAATATAATTCACTGTGACCTAACGTCAAACCTTTATTTTGAAAAACATAGATGGCCCAGCAGATGGAGCTGTATAGTCTAGCCTATGCAGGGATAGGTGGTTAGGCCATGTATGTGTGTGTGTGTCTCTTGTGTTGGAAATGTTCAGAAACAACGGCCCACTAACCACCGTTCTGTACTTCCTACATTTTTTCCTGGCACACTCCACTGTGGCTGTTTCAGACCACCCTGTGAAATGTACTGCTTCGGTTTCATTCATAAAACCAGCACGGATATTTCATGTGGAGCTGGCAACAAAGCACCATTTATCTCGAGCTGAGGTTTTGGTGAAGTTGTGTAATTGAAGCAGACTAAATCGAATGGCTTACATACATATACCGGACTGTTTGGTCAAAAGTATACAACCCTCTATTTTGGATTATGTGTGAAACTTTGTTTGAGATATGGACATACAGAGCCAGTTGCATCCTATCCTACACTGATCCTTTGACCTAAACTTTGTCCTTCCTAACACTTAAATAATGACGTGAGCTAAACATTTTGACGGACAGACCATGCTCTCTCTATGTGAAGTGTTTAGCCTCAAATAACTTCAACAACGACAATAAGTTACACAGCAGTAACGTATTATACTATAGGGTTTCTGCAGGTAGAGTCAGTAAACTGTAAACATCCCTGGTTTGGTCTTGGAACCAAACTAGTTAAAAATGCATAAGAGGAAAATATGTTCTAACGTTAAAGTTCAGTAAAGTGACATTTATAAATGTAACACTTGTATAATATTGCCTTTTATGCAGTCACATGGACCTAAAATTGTTTTTAAAGGTGTCTTTTATAAAGACTTAGATGAAAACCAGCATAGCTGTAAAGGCTTTGAATGTCAGTCAAACCTGCAGAGAGCAGAAAAACACTCTGAATTTTAATAAAGCCTACTGCTGACAGAAAGTCTGAAAGCATACAGTTATCTATTTTCTGGAACTGCTGATCCTGTTTAGGGTCACAAGGGGGAAAAACCAATCCCAGCATGCACTGGACAGGAGTTGGGATACAACTTAGACAGGTCATCTGGGTTAACACGTGGATAGACAAACAGTCACAGTCACATTCACATGAAAGAGCAACTTAGTGGTCACATCAACTGTGTCTCTTAGCAGACAAGTTTAGATTAAACTGACGGTGTTCGGACCAAAACTAAAATCCATTCAACACAGTATTATACCAGTTTGATTTTGCTAAATGCACATGGATAAACAGCACCTGGTTTTGCTGGACTACAGTACTGGTAACAGTGTTATATAAGCAGTCAATAATCCCTCAGTAGGTTCACAAAGAGGGGATACATTATTGATTAGCATCAATTAGCAATGACCTGGAGAGACAGATCTAATGACAAACAATGTCCAAGTAGATTAGGTATCTTACTTTGAGCTGGCTGATTATATTTGTTTAATGTGATCGTATACAAGGAGTAAGATCAATTTCTTTTCAAAAACAGCCATGTGCATCACTTCACTGTAACAATGAATTAGTAAAACCGATATCTGATTCTGAAAATTTAAAAGCGAGTGAAAGCAAATTTAAATTGTAAAATAGCTCACCTTGACTTGAGAAGCGCAGGTATTGTTTGCAGGTAAACCAGTAGTACCTCCACAGGCAGGCACTGTGTGTGATAGCTGCAGACCTGAGTGCAGACAGTTGAAACCCCCAACTGTTGGGCATGGTGTGCCAGCTCTACCCCTCTCTGCAGCACAGGGTTGAAGATATGCGTGTAGAGCTGCCACTGTACAATAGCATTGCCCCGCAGGGTCAAGTGGCAAACATGGCCAGCTATCTGCTGACTTAAGTGCCAGTCCTCACCAAACACTAGCTCTTGGTAGGCCTCCAGAGCATCCCATTTCCATAGCATGTCTTCAGCCCCCCCTCCACTTGGTAGAATACCCTGGGAGCGGTAACACAGACTGGTAGAAATAGTCGAAGGCTCCCCATGCTGCAGTGTCTCCTCCAGGCCGGGAAGCTGACTGCTGTCCAGGGTGCAGATGTTACAAGAAGCCAGCTTGGCTTTCTCTGAGGGCTGCCCGCCTCCGAGCTGGTCCAAGATCAGTCTACCAAGGACACTAAGCACATGAGACTGGTAACTACGCAGACCTGGAGCTTGGAAGGCGTGTAGGAGTGGTCCTACGACTGAGCGGGGGTCCATACAACAGCAGATTCCAACAGCTTGCACCCCAGCCAATACCTGCAACACAGCTGGTCCACTGGGGGACAGACGCTGCAAGAGCCGCAGACACTGGTGTGCGCAAGCAGCCAGGCAGCAGCAGCGCTCAGGATAACGCACTGCATCCCCCTCCATCCCTTCCTTGCCTTCTCCATCCTCTTCGAAGGGGTTGCGTCTAGCAGCCTGCTTAAAAGCAGAGACGGGCAAACCTGACAGGTCTCTGTGGTGATGGAGGAAGTGGGAATATTCACAGCGACGGTGGCGTCTTCGGGCACATACAGACTGATGCAGCTGCTCTGACTTTGCCTTCTTAACAGCACTGATTATCTTGAAGACTCCTGCAATGAGACCACGTAGCCTCTCTGAAGCCTCACCTCCTATTTCAGTATCCCTTGCCCTGCCAAGTCCTTCCAGTCGCAGCACTGTGGCCTCAAAGAGTTCCAGGCCTCGATGCTGGACAAATTCGTGGATGAGCTCCAGAGCCTGGCTAAAGAAAAAGGGATTGGGTGTGGAAGCCTGCAGGCAACCCAGCAGTACTTGTAGTACTCCCTCTAAAAGCTCTGGAAGCAGTAGCGCTCTGTGTCGATAACGGGAGAAAGAGAAGTCTTCCTGAACCTCCTGCAGAGTCTTCTTTGGCCGTGGAGCAAAAGGGTTACTCTGTCTGTCAAGGCAGCTCCGGATTTTAAGGGTGGCTCGCAGCAAGTCTGTCAGACTGCGTCTCAGGCTGTCTGGAAGGCTGTCGTTTTGATTCACATCCACGGACATGAGGTGCAAGATGGTGCGTAACAGCATCCTCTGGACCAGTGCAATTGGTTCCTCCGTCCAGCCTCCAGCAAGCTCCTCTGCCCCTGTTCCACCGCCACCTCCTCCCCCTGGTCCACAGCAATCTCCAAACTCTGTGAGGATCTCTGTGAGCGTGGGTACGACACTGACAGCCAGGCCGGGGTTGTGGTTGATGCTCATGTCAAACTTGCAGACCTTCTCCAGCAGAGAAAGCAATACATGGCAGAGATCAAAGGGCGAGTTTTCCATGCGGTTGAATATTGATATTGCAGCTGGGTCTGTCAGTGTTTCAGTGTCAGCCATCTGGGACCCAGGGGCTCTGGGATGGGGGTACGGTGCACTCATGGTTTGTGTGGCGGCGGCAGCAGCGGTGGCGTTGGATGATAACTGTGAGGGCTCTGAACGATGATGCTGACAGCTTACTTGGATGGTGGAGCCATGTGATCTTCTGCTCCGTGCACTGCTCGGGCCTGGCACAGCTTTGTCTTCACAGTTGGCTTCTGAATCTGAGGTAGAAACCTGGGACTTGCGAGCATCTTTTACAGAGTATCTCTGCGCAGTTCTGCGTGACCTCCTTGACTTCCAGGTGCCACTGCCAACACGGGACCTCTTCCCAGAGTTCTGTTCATCTGTTGCAGCCTTCTGTCCTGTTCGATGAGGGACTGCCTTCACCTCCCGGCTAAGGAATACCTCCAGTAGGGACGGCAGGGTGAAATCTGTTGACACATGGAAATCCCAGTCAGGCAGGTTCTTGACATACATACATACTCTACAAAGTAGACGTCCACACATAAGCCTGAAAAAACACAGAACTTTTTCCAAATTTCTATTCTCTAGCATACATTGCAGAGTAAAATGCTCAGCTGAATGTACGCAGCCACTGCCTGTTTGTTAAAACAGCAGGAAAGAATTAATTAAAAGTAAAAATGTCTAGGGTCCATGTTAGAGGGGATCCACAGGCCTCTACTAAATGCCAGTGTCATTCTGAGGTCACAGGCTGCTGTAATCACTACTCTTCTCCTGCTACATGGCTGCTAATGACTCGAACAGTAACACCCATCATAATAAATATGATAGATTAGATGCAAGTAGTAAATCAAGTCACCGGATGAGAACATCAAAAGAAGCTTTTTATAGTGAAACTCAATGACAAACCATCAGGTGAATTTAACCATAATCCACTGAAGCCACAACTGAAACATTTGTTTGGTGGTAATCATTTCTGAAGAGTTACATGAAAGACAGAAGTTATATGTAATATGTAAAATGAACACAGCTACACAACATTTTTGGCTTGTGAAATACACATATGCACAAATAGCGAATTTTAAACTAAAGAAAATTAAATAAATTCTAATTTTGTGTTACATACAGGGAGTAAATAGTAGTAACATGGGCAGAGTAAGGAACATGCTGCTAACATCAAGATTAAAAAGTGAAAATGGGAGTAATTTTACTGACCTGGGGCTTTTTCCTCCTGCACAGGAATCTTCCAGACCAGTGGGAGTAAAGACAGCAGCAAAGTGAGCAGCTCCTCCCGACAGGTCAGCTCCTGGGAGTTCAAGAAAACACACTGAGGTTACCTAGAAAGCTCCCCTTCGATCTCTTTGGTGGCATTGTGACGTCACACCAGGACACTCCCACCAAGACACACTGTTGTCAATACTCGTTTCAAAGAATTTGATCACGCGCACAATTTGACTTGAACCTAAATTTAAACATTTCTACAAAATTGTTTTTAGCGACCGACTATTTTTATGTTGATCCACAGTTGGAGAGTTAATTAGTCACTTGGTCTTCAGAGCAATTGTGACAGGGAGCAATGTGGCGGCTACATGACAGACTTACTTCCAAGACCTCGGGGATCTCATGGGTATACAAGGCATTCCTCCTTCATGTGCTAATTAAAATGATCAATCAGAAAGTATTACGTTCAACTACTTACAGTTTTTTTTTTATCATAATCCAGTGTTTCATATTGATTTTTACATAATGCGGTTGAGACGTGGTATTCTGTGGACAAATGTATGCAAGATTAAATAAAGTATAACGGAATAAAAGTAATTTATAGTAATCATTAAAAATAAGAAAATGATCAGGCAGTCTCTTAACAGCATACTGTACCACTCTTTTTAATATACATATGTGCGTGACCCAATAATTTTCTTTCTAGTGGCAGTTTTTGTGCAGTCTAACCACTTCTGACACAAACTTTTATCTGGCTGTGGCAAAGTATTTAAATTATTCAGAGGATGATGCAGCTAGAGATGAGAGCAGTCTGATGTGACACTTTCAAATCAACATTCAAATTTAACCCATCTGAAGCATTCCCCTTCAAATTCAGATGTAAAGTTAAATCGTGGTGTGGAATAGTTAGGGTTAGGGTTATGTACTGAATAAGAGTGTTGCACCTTAAATAAACTAGATTTCACTGACTAGATCTGAGTCATCTAAACCTGCAGACATAGTCAAGGTGAAATGTTGCAGGAGGATGAAACAAAGTGGAACAAAGACCTCTCAATATGAATCTTCTACTAAAGTCAAACATATGATTTAAAGGTAGGATTTGCATAGCTGGGGCTTGTGATAACTCATTTGCACATGAATGCAATAAAACTCGATGCTCCCATTAAAAGAGAAAATATAATGATGCGCTGAGGAAGATTTAATACAAGAATAGCACAAGGGCATGGGGACGCTGCTGAATGAAATATTCACGTTAACACTGTCAAAGTGTTTATTTTAGTTTTTTTTTTTTAAGATAGTGTGAAAATGAGCAGGATCACATCTTTCACTCTCTTAAGAACAGATTGGACCGTTACATACACCAACAGACAGTTAGGGCTGTTGGATTTCTAAGTAGCTGTGAGATGGTCTGTTCATTCACAGACGTCACAGTAACACCTTCTCTGTAGCACATTTCACGTGAATAGCACCGAAGAAGTGTTTAAAGAGGAAAATCTCAGGGATCTGCATTTAGGTGTTTTTGAATCTCACTCCCAGAGAGGCAAACAGTGTCGCCTGGAAATACTGATTTGTGTGGAATATGTTATTGCAGTGTTTATTTTCATCTCCAGTGAAAGGAATGCAGAGAATTTAACTGTATCCAAAAAAGTGTGAATCACGACTGTTAAAATAAATAAATAAATAATTTAAATTAAATTAATTTACTGACAAAAATAGTGGTTATAATGTGTTAAAATGGACTAGCTTGAGTGACATCGCCAGTCAGTTGGACGTTAGCTCTGCTTACTGTCTCTGGCAGCAGGATAATTGCTTGGTGATGGATCATGCGTGACTAATTGTGCGCGGCTTGTGATTTTGCGCGGGAATGTCTCCTCGGGCGCCAAGTTCAGAGCGCTGTAAAAACAAGGACTAATAATTTCATCAGCGGGTCTTAGGCGCAATCGCCTCATTGTTACCTCATTTGATGATGGATAGTGACTTTACAGGCATTTCTTTAATTAAATTAAAATCTTCAAGACTGCCACTTTAAAAAACCATTCCATTTTATAGGCTGGTACTCAGCAGAGGCTACTGAAGAAAAACACTGCACCGTACCTCAGAGGTCACGTTATTTTCAGCCCTCTCTTGGTTTCTCACAGACTGTAGAGGGAAGTGCTCGACCAGTAATTTGAAATCTCCTAAACCGTTACCAAACATCCACAGATCAAATCAATACATAAACACATTGGGTGCGCTCTAGCGTGGGCTCTGCTGATGAAATCTGCACACCAGTACATCAGTGTGTAGGCAGGGGAAACACTGGCCTCTGTCAGAGCCTGCTGCCAGTTAATAGAGCAAACAATACCTGCCTCTGTGTGGCCATTCCTATCATTTAACATGAGCACCTAAACAGAGTGCTCACAACCCGTCTGTATCATAGCTAAACTAAAAAGCGTGGAAAGCTTTAACCTCAGCAGTATGATATTTTTACCAATATTGTGCTGCATCATATCGGTGGAGTCTATTTGTCTGTTTATTTGAAAGTACCGTAGACATACACAGATTTGAAACTTAATTAGGTAGACTAGTGGAAACTAATGGATTCTAATAAAAGTCTTGCTCTAAATCTTATCTTTGTGAAGGAGGCGGCTGTGGTTTCTAGTACTATTTAACTGTATTGTGTTGCACTGATACATGTTTTTATAATTTTGACAACCTCATTTTAGTAAGTGGGCTGAAGAACACTTTTAATTCAACCGAGAACAGTAATAAAAGGGGATCTAGCACAGGACTGTTGTGCAGGAATAAATTCGCTTGTACTAGTGTACCCAATAATCTGAATGTATTTTATACCTTGAAGGCCAAAATAACAAAATACAATAAATAAATACATAAAAATGTGTATCTGATGACGGTGCAAATCATCTGTTCTGCACCAGAACAAAGAGACAAACTCTGCAATCAATCAGGCCATCAAACAACATGCAGGCACTGCTGAGTAGATTTCCTCTTCTAGGCAGTAACATCAGACACAGGTGTAGAAAAAGACAAAATACAAATAAATAGACAATGTGGCAGTATAATAACTGGGTACAGTGTGTGGTAACCAAAATAGCCATGCAGTTTCTCATGTCCAGTTTCAGTAAGTCTATCAAAGCAGGGAATGGTTTTGAGCATTGAACTCCATAAAATAACTGATACGCACTGATAACCTGCCGTCCATAACAGGACAGGATGGACGCTCTTGGCTTTCCCTTACCTGGTCAATGATTGAGTCCAGCGTGCTGAGCAACAGGAAGCCCCGTCCCCTGACCAGGTACTCTCCCAGTGCCACCATGTGACTCTCCTCCTCATCTTCCTCCCGTGCCTCGGCTCTCTGAGCCACCGCACTGCATAGTTGGTGTACATCCGTCAGGAACTCCCTCGCCAGTGTGTTGCTGGCCCCACTCATGTCTGAGCTACAATTGAAGACATGAAACATTAGAAGACTCAGATTTTGTACGTGTACACACTATTTTGAGTTAATAATGTAAATGAAAAACTGCAAAATCACCGTCTTAATGGACAAACCACCATAAAAATGTACATCATTTTGTGTGTTTTTGATATAATTCATTTAGTAGCTTTAGTTTAGACGTTTAGAGTTCATCTAATAATAAGATGTACCATATTGTGCGTTTTATTTTTCTGCTTACATGCTTCCTCGCTTTTTAAAAATTAAAAAACGCTGAGATGCCTGAAATGATGTGAATAAGTAAAAGTAAAGAGTTTTGTGATGATCGTGCATTCGTTTGTTTTTGGAAATAATATCTTTTTTTCAAACTAATGTGACAACACGACAGAGGTTTAATCACATCAGTCATTACTTGGGTCATTCTAACAACACAAACACAGTGAGAGGAAAGAATATCAGTCAAAGCCACTCCCTTGAAAAGCGTAAACTGACAGCACGGTGAGGGGTCCGGACAGTCAGGTTGTTCAAAAAATTTTCACCTCAATTAGCAAAATAACAACAATAACGTTCAAGTCATGCATGTTTTAGGTTAAACATTCACACCTGGATTTCTATTGCTTGAAAATAAAATACAAAAACTGACTTAACCCTACCAAGTGTTATCTACCAACCATGTGTTCCCCTACGGAACAATCACGATTACACGCGGCGTGAAACAATCGCCACAAACTCATCACATGGCCTCAGGACTGAGCCATAACTAATTCCATGAGACGCCAAATAACATTTCTGCTGTTTTACTGCTGCTCTGATCCAACATATTGATAACGCCATTGAATACATAGTTAATGGTATCAATCACAAGTTTCTAATAAAACAAAAACCTGAAAGTCTAATTGCTGGCAATAGTCTGTGTAACACACTCGTGTACAGCCCCTGTCGTCTTACCTAATGTTACTGGGCCAAAGT
The DNA here is from genome assembly GCA_005024645.1 of Planiliza haematocheilus. Lineage (NCBI taxonomy): Eukaryota > Metazoa > Chordata > Actinopteri > Mugiliformes > Mugilidae > Planiliza > Planiliza haematocheilus. Next base: position 3,975,844 of record SRSE01001339.1, on the reverse strand, counting down.
GTTTCTTTCCAGTCATCTTGTGTACGCTCCAAGCTTAAGTGCAGCTCTGCTGGCTGGATCTGCATAGCTCCTCACACGACTGCTGACTGAATTTTCTGTTCTGCAGCACAAATTCCATTAAACTGGAATTTCAAATGGAAGCTTTCCAGATTCGCAGCAGATCAGCGTATCACATGAAAGCATGTGATGTCACATGGCGAGGGGACTGGTCTTGGGAACAGGGACGAGCCCCCGGTGCCCTGTGCAAGACCTCTGTAATCCACCATCATTCACAGTAACTGCCTTTGTTTTTGCTACTATAACAGCTGGGAGTTTTTTTTTTTTTTAAGGTCTAGGAATACAGAAATGCCGAGAAAAAGTGTTTAAAAAATAGTTTTGTTTTTTTAAGATTTATTAATTTATTATTGCATGAGCATAAACTTCAAACCACAGGATTTTATGTTAATTCTATTCTTTTATTATTTCTAAATCTACTAATATCCGCTTTCTTATTAAGATTGCATGGCATCCAAAAAGATCAAACAGAACGTTAATTCCATAAAGATATGTAGAGAGTTGTGCACAAATCAAGTTATGTTTTTGTACATGTGAACTCGATTCATTTATTTCAGTTCTATTGTTGAATCTAATTGAGGCCACAAGGAATACAAAAAAAAAAACAGTTTCCCGCTTCAGTGTAATACACCACAATGACATGCAGTTCTTCTCATTAATTATTCTATATCTAATTTTGCACATATTTGTTAACGCTGCAAAAACTGATCCATATATAACTGCCCTACCTTACGCCAAACGCTCTTCTGAAAAAGCGCGCTGCACTGCTGACTACTTAGTGCTGCTGTGTAATCTCAGTTAAAGTCCTCACTCACCATGATAATTCAGCTTTAGTCTGGGTGAAACATGTCTCCACTGAATGCATCTTATTTAGGCCACAGGTCACCCTCCAATGGGCCCAGGCACACACATATAAAAGGCTTTGACATGCTTTTAGTGGGCATGACCACATCCCTATTTAATCTGGCACAGCATCGCATCTGTTCATCACTGTGTTATAAGCAGTGCATACACGTTTTATTCAATAGCAATGTGACGAGGGAGACGTGAGTTAGTGTGCGTCAGTGAAGCAGAGACAATGTGTCCTTGACGTATTTTAGTCCTCCTATGTCACACATGACAACCTAACAGGCAATAATTTATAGCAAAGCTAGTGTCTGCATTGTATTAGACAAATACAGTACACAATCAGTGGCCACTTCATTAGGTATACTAGTGAAAATCAATCATATGCACTAAATCTCTGTGGTGACTGCATCAGACAGGTAATAATGCCACTGCAAGATAATTCTGTAGGATGTGTGCTATTACATTTAACACTAAAGTTGTTCTGTTACTTATTCAAAATAATTCAAACATGTGTCGGTACAAGACAAAACAACCACAGCCCCCACTTTAAACAAGTGCCAAACACCATAACCCTCATGAAGCTAACCTTTAGTGCAGGACTCTCACATTCAAATGCATTTGTTTTCATTAGTTACCTCTGACTGTATCGACAAGCCTCAATTAAACAGGAAGCTTTGGTCTAACCGCCTATGCATCTTCATCATCTTTATCCGTAAAAGCTCAGACACACAGTCAGCTCGGGGCTGGATGCAGTGACTTCAAAACAAACATATCGACAATTCAGCCTCTGTTATGGAGAAATATAGAAAAACTGTGTTTAGGAAGTGCCCTTGAGTGCCCTTACTTGTCATCTCTTAATACTATTATTTTATCTAATTGCCTCACCAGTGTTGCCCTCTCAGTCCTTTCATCACTATCACAAGACAGTGATTAGAAAGTTAGTAAACAGAGATAATGGTTTCCAGGATATCTCCCCACTGCAATAAAAACATCTCTCTGCTGCAGATCTCAAATTTGGCGTTTCCCCTCAGGCCAATTATAGTGATATTCTTCACTCCAACCCAATTATTTACAGGAGAGGCTTTGTTGAGCTGTGTGCCCTTCTCTCTGTAGCCAAAGCACTGGGCTGTACATTAATCTAGCTCAACTACATTTGAAGGTTCACAGTGAAAGTCTTTTCATAACATAATATCCAGAGATATGGATGATTCCGATAACAATGGAGTAACTGGATTATATTCCTGAGCATGTGCATAAAATTCATGCATCTGCTGTAAAAATGAGACAAACATGCAACCTGTTTCAAGAGGTTTGCTTTGTCTGATGTTATTAAAAGATAAGCGTGTTGGTGGACGGAGTTTGTGCAACTGTGTGCAGGTTTACCAACCGCTCCACTTCATGTTTCAGTTCATGTCAGCCAGAGTCCCCCCCCCCCCCACTTACTAACTCGGCTAGAATATAAAAAGATGTTTATGCTTCATTAGAATCCATCGCTGAAATGTTGTCTCAGTGCATTTCTGCATGGTTTACGGTTTTATTCTGAAAGGTGTCTCTTAACTTTCAGGAATAAGTAATAGTTTAATAGTGTCTTGGTTTCACCTAACCAAGAGTAACAACCACAATGTCTAAGGCAGGTTTCATTTGTAAAGTACATTGTTGTGTTGGGGAGGTTTATCCACTCAGAGGTGGACAGAGTACACACCTCCACTACTTGAGTAAAAGTACAGATACCCCTTGTCAAATATTACTCCAATACAAGTAAAAGTAATCAAAATATTACTTAAGTAAAGTACTAAAGTATTTGCTTAACAAAATACTTAAGTATCAGGAAATACAGGAAAGGAAAGTAGCTTTAGTGTCATTATACAATCCACAGCCTCTCTCTCTCTCTCTCTCTTTATACAATTACGTTTAAAATGTTCATCAGCAGTTTAACAAACATTAAGCTAGCTAATGTCAGTAGCTACTTTACATACTGCGACCTGCTTTTTCAGGTTGGAAGGCGAGTTCTTGTAGGCCGTGACATAATTTGTTCGCGGTAAGCACAACAACATTTAAACTGAAACGAAACACTTTTTGTGGCAAAAATCTCAAACATGGGTTTGATATAAGGCCACGGGTGCTTGGTGGGAGTTTCTCCAGGTGTTTCTTCAGTTTCTTCCTGCATTGTATGGATTGTACGGCATGACGCAGCGAATCAGCGAATCAGCAGAAACTGTTTATATTCTCAGAATTTTGAAAAAATAAATAAATAAAATAAAATAAAAAAAAGAATCAGCTGATGTAAGCTTGAAAGTAGCGAGTAACGAGAGCATCAACATAAATGTAGTGGAGTAAAAAGTACAATATTTGTCCTTCAGGTGTAGTAGAGTGAAAGTAAAAGTATTCCCCAAAAATAATACAGATACTCAAAAACTGTACTCAAGTACAGTACTTTACTTCCTTACTGGCCACCACTGTACCCACTGCACCAATATATCTCCATCTATTGTAAACAATATAAGACTGATGGTTTGCACACACAAGACATACATTTGCAGAGATGATTTAAGCTGAAGTCCGTTTATTTATTGCGGGCTTAGATTTATACCATGAGGAGCTCTTTGATTAATTCAAGTTTCCCTCCTTCTAAACACTGCATTCAAGATTCAATATTAATAGAAGGTGTTAGACTAGTGTCACGTTCCTCCTCATCTTCTGACAATTTAAAACAAACCAAGTACAGTTACGTCACAAATCTTCAAATATAAAAGAACTGTATTTCAATTTCCATAACACCTATAAGTGCTTTATTATTGCAAATTAAAAGACTTGGCAACCAAAGAAAAAGAGCATTCAGTGGATGATCTCACAGAAAGAAAACATTACCTAAACATTAGCCTTAAGCTCATCTTTAAACAAGGACATTGTTTTAAACGTTTCAACCAAAGTCCCATTCAAACTAATCACTTTTCAGCTGAAGGAACACATGGCTCATGAATGCTAATGCACCCACTTAATTCTAGGTAGAGAGTGTGTGTGTGTGTGTGTGTGTGTGTGCGTGACTTATTTACACTCAACAGAATACAAACAAGAGGTACTCAAGGTCCCCAACGCCCCACAATTTTCCTCATCACTATGTAAATCTATGCAGCAAGGTACTCCAGAAACTAATGCATCATGATTACATAATGTCTGCAAAATTTCCAACAGAGACGTGAAATAAAGTGACGAAAATAAACCTGACATTTTTGCGGCTTTCCTTCTCGTTAAGACAAGAAAAGATGGCTAAAGCAGCCGCAGGTTTGCTTGCAGCCCATGTTCCGACTGCCATTACCGTTTATTCTGATAAAAGCTAGCCAAAGACTGATTACTGCAGCTCCAATATTGCTCATTTACACACACTTTGAGTTCACAATATCCACAGCGCTATCCACCTACTGATAAAGTCTGTTTGGGTGTTGCTTTAACACTCTGTGCAGCCTATTATGCAGCGGTTCCTTATAATGGTAAACCCACCATACGAGAAAAAAACAAAAAAAAAAAAACTCCATTTCAGTACATTCAGGAAAGTTAATTCAATGACACGGGCTTACCAGAATTTCAGTGCATCTTTGGTGCTGTGGCTGGGGTGGTGCTGCACATAGTGGAAGAGACAGAGAAAATTCTCCAGGCTCTGAAGGCTGACCTGGTAAGAGACGGAGACACACGTACATGAGCCACAAGAGGTGCAACAAGAACCAAAATCGAGATTACCACGGGCGCTGAAGAGGAACTGAAATAAATGCACGCACGACACAAACACATGTGTCGCCACTGTAAATGATTTCAGGTTTTACAATTGTCCTAGATAACACACAGTCAGTTAAATGTGTTGCTGTTAAATGTGAGACTGTTTCTCCCATATTGATTTTTCAGGTCAGATGCTGAGCTGCAGTGTATTTTATTTCCTCCCTACACTAATGTGATGCAACCAAAAGGCACCCATTTATATGGATTCACTTTAAACTTGTGCAAAGGATATTTCTGATAGATTTTCTAAAGTGTCTTTTTTACTGTGTTTTCTATTTTTGACCAAACTCAAAGTCACAATCAAAGTAAACCCTCATTATTTTGAAGAGGCGTCTGCGGCACAGCTCAGCTCTTAACTATTTAAAATCGTAATCAGGAGAGAAAGATAAGTCATAATGCCACAATCTATGTAAACAAACACCATATAAAGAGGAAATCAGGCTCGTAACCAGGCAGCAGCCGCAGCCTGACCACAGGGCAGGAATCTCTCACCAGAGCTGGCAAAGCAATTGGGACTTTCTCAACAGTGAGACGAGCCACCTGACCGCTTTTAACTGCATTACTGGCTCCAGGGTAGTGTGTTAATACCTTCCCGGCAGACGTGTGAGACACTAAGCCAGTGTACCATTGTCCCTCACTCCACACCGGCGCTAGCTTTTCGCATCTGCTAATCTGACACCACCGAGTGGTTTCATTCAGGCAACGCTGATCCCTGACTCATGCGGCTGCCCCGAGTGCCGGGGTCACGTAGCTGAAAAATAAAATGCCACACTCAGTCTGACCTATCGTAGCACTGGCAGGATATGCAGGACTTGTACTTACAGGCCCTGTTTTTTGACCATTAATGCATGATGTGTGCATAGGGCACATGTGCACAAGCAACATGGTGCGCACTCTTGACAAATGCTTGCTGGTATTTTACTGATCAACCACAGATAGTGCGTGGAAGAGGACTGCAAGCAAACACAAAGAGGTGCAGGATTTGACATGTTCAGGTTTTTGAGGAAGGAAACACAAGCAACATAAAGTAGACCTCAAGATCACACACTGTGAACACTGTGAAAAGCAGATTGTAAACGTAACTTGTCTTTTGCTTCAAATGACTTTCTCCACAGTGAGGTGTTCAGGTTTTCTTTAGTAGAAGTTATCAACAAAGATAAGAGTGCATTTACACCGAACCGGCATAATATTATGACCACCTTCCTAATATTGTGCCTCCATAGCAGAGAATGGACATGGGTCTTCTGAGGGTGTCCTGTGGTGTCTGGCAACACATGTTGTTAGTGGGAGCCTTTGGGTCCTATGGGTTTAGGAGAGGGGCCTCTGTGGTCCCACAGATACTTTATCAGTTTGGGATGTAGTGAATTTGGAGGCCAGGTCAACATCTTGTGCTGTTTTTGTGTAAAGATAAGTTTTTTTTAGTTGTTCCTAAATCCTTTTTGGCTGCATCCTGCTGGGGTTGGCTGCTGCTATCAAGTAGTGTCATTGCGTGTCTGGTCTGGTTAACTAAGTAGCATCCACATGCATGTGGAGGCTACTTAGTCCAAAAGTTTCCCAGCAGGACATTGTATTGTCACAAAACGATCAATGTTATTTACTTTTCCTGTCAGTGGTCATAATGTTATGCCTGATCTGTGTATTTATTAGTTTACACTCTTGAATTTCTCAAACACAAAGTGGCAAAACATACATTTTAAAGATATAAATATACTGTCATGCTGAAAGCTTGTTAACAGTGATTATCTCATGCTCCAACGGGGGAAACTTTCATAACGCTCACTATGGTTACTCAGTGGTCCTTAGTTTTGTAACACGTCAGATTTTACAGCGGGTCTCCATTGTGGGAAAAGTTAGTGAGTCAACTTCCTTCCTGTGGCACAACCGTCAAAGCAAGTTTTGTTGTCAACTTTTGTTTTAACATTATTTACTCTTTTAGTTCATGAATGGAGAGACACTCTACAGTGTCCTGTAATCCGAGGTACCAGATGATGAAGGTGCAGAGCTGACCGCACTCACCGGGGTCAGCTGGGGGGGGCGGGGAGGGGTGACACTTCAGCAGCTGAGGCAACGAACCCGCCCAAGCAGCGATGGGATGGGTGGGAGGGTAGGTGGGTGTGGGTCACTGCACATCGGGGGGCTGCACAACGTCACACACAGGAGATGGGAAAGGGAAGAAAAAGAAAAGCATGGATCATGAGCGAGACAGGAGAGGACAGGGGAGAAACAGAAAAGCTGACAGAAGTGAAAGATATGAATACAGCAACAGATGAAAGCAGAGATAAAACCAGGGGGGTATTGGGTAGGAGATCACATCTTCAAGGCGGCCAAAAGTGTTATTAGTTTAATAAACATGCCCCGAGGCAATCCTGGGCCTGTGCACTCATTCTATTAAACTAATCTCCCAAAATGAGTATCTAAAATGACTTGGTTCGTCCTTGTCTGTTATCTGTGTACCTGTTGTTTTCCTCATATGGGGAAGGGAAACTGAATGGCTCACGATAACGTTAATTTCCCAGCAACGGATTTGTTTTTTCCTCTGAGGCTCTAATCCAATATTACAGTGCCCTCTGCACCAACCGGCCAGCATGATTTGATAATGGAGAGACTGCCAATACGAATTAATGCAGCTTAGGAGAGAAATCAACAGTTCACAGAGCTCGGTGAGAACATTTCTGTAAATAAAATGAAGGCTTTAACCTTTCCTTAGGAGTGATGGACTTCTTCATTCGCTCATTTGTCACTTGTGCAGTGCTCTGAGCGTGCCGAGATGTCCTGGTATGGATTTCCATTACTGCAGCTGGTATGTTAAGAGCTATTTTTTTCCACCAGTTACCTTGTTGACAGAAGGAACCGTTTGATATCATTAACCCATATCTCATGTCAATCTCATATATTCCCTGTTAAGCTGCTGCTGTCAAAGCTTATTTAATCAAATGTAAACACTTATGTTCAATGACAAGGCACAAAAAACGGAGATTAATTCCAGAAGTTTGGATAACAACAATAATCTACTTTGCACGAGGTCGGTGCATGTTTGAAAACTGAAACCCTGAGAGTAATTTCTCGGACACAGTGGTTGTGACCCATGTCTTTATCCAGCACGGCGATCATGGGAGACCTAGTCATGGGAGTCTGATAGCTGAGTCACCCACGCCGCTACAAACTTTCCTCGGATAATCGGGTTGACTACAACTTGGCCGAAGAAGCGAAAGCGGCGTGATCCTGTCCTCATGAGAGAGTACGTGCGGCCTCAGTTATGCAATGTTTTTTTTTTTTTTTTCTCCTTTCCCCCGGTTTGAGATCCCTACTGATCTAATTTGACATTTGGGTGATGAGCATCATGAGGAGCCCCTAACGTTCCGCATTTCCTAACCAACTATGAGTCAGAGAGCAGAGTCGCTTTGCACGACGCCATAAATAACCACGTTTTGATATATTTTTTTTTCCTACCAAGATACACACAAAATGTCAGGAGGCCACTATTAAAAAGCATGTTTGTGTTTTTGCCAGTGTCAGGTCTACACTATCACAAGCAGTGACCTTTATTTGAACACAGCCGGTGTGCAGGAAATGAATGAGTTAGCCTCTGCTTTTTTTTTGTATTCATTACAGGAAGATAGCGTGTAAAGCTGGTGGTGGTCAAAATTACAACCCAAGCATGTTGCTCTGGCCTTTCTTTCGCCCTCTAGCCTGCAAGAGTGTGTTTTTGAGGAGGAATCTGACTTAATAACATGCCACCGGGTGGAAAAAACTGAGGCAGAGCTCTGGCTGAGGTGTGACTCAACCCAGAACCAGAGAGATGAATTATTCATCCATTCAGCCAATCATGTAGAACGGTACCAGAGAACAGAGCGAGTAGGAGGAAAAAACCAAGTGTGGAACAATAAAAGCAGATGTGAAACAAGGTCTATGGTAAACCAGCAAGACTGGGACTTTAGAGCAGCTTCTCTAGTGGTGAACAATGTCAATGATCAAAACGTAGCAGAGGAAACACTTAGTAAAATTAGAACAATTGACGACACGAGCTGAAAGTAGAGTGACGATCACAAGACCTCAAGATGTGAGCCTGACGACTCTTTAGTTTGTTCACAAGAGTGAAAGACTGGTGGTGGTTTTGATGGATGTTTATAGTTATAAAAGAGGAGCTTTTGGAGTGAAACCCCTCATTACTTAAGGTTAGGCACTAAAAACACAGAAAATAGACAGAGTATGGTCTGGTTACTTAGATCACTTTGAAAATTACTAATCTGAAGAAATCTGCAAAATGACATGAGATTATGTATTGCTAAGGGATTCTGCTACTTTACCAGATGCATATTTACACACAAAATGATGCATTAACAAGTAAATTAAGGCTAAACTGAAAAACTGTCTTCCAGATCATTAATAAAAGCTAATTAGGAATCATTCAGTGTAATCCCATCTCAAAAACAAAAGCAAATAACGTCTATGAATATATGAATAATTTTTCCATTTCTCTAAAGAGAAAGCAATTAATGTAGCAATTTCTTTTTCTCACTTTAATGTGCTCTTAGTTGCACAGATGTGGAATGCGATCTATACGCATCATCATTAATTGCTTTAGATAGATAAAGGAGTTACACACATTACAGCTGAGTTAATGCCACATAAATTACAGCATAGTGTCTCAGTTTATGCACTCGGGGAAATATTGTGCACGTTGTCCTCACAACAAATAATAATAAACACTGAGAATGAAGGCGAAGCAGCACTGCCATCTTCGCTCCCTCTTTAGTATTCGCTACATCTTGCCTCGCGCTTTGCTCGACAAGTTTAATCTTCTTTAGACAAGGATTCCAGGCTTTACCACAAGCAGAATGGGAAGCACAGAGCAGATCTCGGAAAGGTAATGAAAAGCGATGTGGGGGGAGTATGCGAGCAGAAAATCTCTGCTTTTCATCTGCTTTCACTGCCATAAGAAAAGCCACTGATCGTTTACATTACAGCCCGTTACAATTATAAACCACTAAAAAAAAAAAGAAACTTGAGCAATGTAGCTGCACAACGGTACTTACAAAAGATGAGTCCCATCATCCAAAGGGAAAGGATATGTCATCCATGTTTATGCAAAAAGCTAAAACCAGAAATAACATTAGTCCAAGGCTGTAACCGACTTTAGCAGAAGAGTCGCGCAGAGCGAAGATCATTTAGCTGGCACGGTTTGGCAGAAGGTGACAGAAAAAGCAAGGCGCTTCAAACATCTCACTTTGGTGTTTTGAAACATCCTGTTAGCTCATAGTGAAACTGAACAAGCAACAGGCGAACCTGGTCTCTTACTGATTGGCTCCTAGCCAGACAACCATTCTACTAAATTGACTTTGCTCATCAAGATTCAGAGAGATTGGACACAAAGGAGAGTGTGGCCTCAGATACTTAAATGGAAGTGTGGCCAAGGCACAGAGCACGGCCACTGTATAAAGGAAGAAATTCTAAATGAGAGCAAGGCTTAATGGCAATAATTCTGTTAAACTGCAGCTATAACATACACTTTAATTAAATGGAACAAATACTATGCAAAAAGTGATTGTAGTGGATTCTGAGTTAATTAGGGTTTCCAGGGTTATTAATACACACTGAATATAAGTAGGAGGGCTGACTGCCTGCAAAGATGAACAAATCCTCTGTGATGTCACCCATGAGATTCATGGAGAGCAGTTTTGAAGCTCAATGTGGTGCCACCGGCAGCCGCCATCTTGGCAGTGCATCACTCTACCCACCATAATCCAGGTTAATTTAAAAACGGTGGAGTTTTAGTGAATCTGAGGCAGGCAGCTAGTGACCTTTATGTACACCTTTAAGTGTTGACATCAAGTGCCTATTCAAGGAACTGCCGCTTTTGGCACTTCCTGCTCTGGGGTTAATTTTTGAGGTTGCTGCTTGGACAAACGGGGAACTGAATCCTGGCCTTAATCTATAAACAAATCTTATCAAGTTTAGACTGTATTTTCTTGTGACTTAAAAGCGTATAAAACACATTTTAAAGAATCTATTTGTGGCTTTCTGCTCACAAAAAACAAACTTATGACTATGATCTCCGAAGGGGAAACCAAGTCAAGCTTGGCCCACCCAGTGGTACTGGCACCCGTCACGGTGCTGTGAATAAGTGACAGAAATACCAGAGTGAGATTAACAGAAATCAAGATGGAAAACAGAGACATGAGAGACAAGAATAGAAGATAGAAGAGAAGCGGCTGGTATTTTCATACTTTTTTTGTGACATCTTATTGATTGCTGCAGGTGAAGGAGTCTGTTTGCCATCAACGTGTCCCTTTACACAGAATTAGATCCCGAACAATGTGGCATTGCTGTCAGTGTTTGGACATGTCCCATGATTAATTTGTCATGTTTACTTGTGTACTGAAACATGAACAGAAGACACGCCACTTTGATGGCAGTAACAGACGTTATGCACTTGTGCACCGATGGGATTGGCAGCATGAGCCGGAGAAAAACATAATTTCCAAGTAGTGCATGTGTGTGCTACAGGCTGTCACTGTGTGTCCCCATCAGGTCCAATCAGGAGGGAGAGCTACAGTATCAGCAAACCGAAGAATACAGCTGTGCTCACTTAACCGTCTCTCCGCATCTCATACACACAACACTTTGATTTCTGCCGAGCTGACAGGTGGAGGAGCAAATGCGGTCGTCCCGAGGGAGTTATCGCAACAAAAATGACACAAAAAGTTACCATTAATAGAATAGCAGTGAACGTTTGGTGCAGTCAAAGCGTTATTACTATGGCAACAGAGAAAAAGCAAGCACTGATTCTGCAGCTGATATCTCAGCACAGGCACAAAGTGGTGCACACCACCACCACCACCAGAGATCGTGGCGACTACAGGAAGAAAGTCATTATTTCCAGAAAAGGAAAAGCCCACAGGCCTTCTCTGCACTCATTAACTCTAAAAATGATAATAGCTTTTCTGTCTTTAAAAGGACACATTGCACATGATAGGTCAGAAGTAAAGGACTACTGTGATGGCTAAATCAGCTGTGTGTGTGTGTGTGTGCAGGGCAGATCACTCTTAGGCCTGCAGTCTGATTCTAATCCAAGTCCCGTGATCTGGCTGCTGCTCTGACAGAAGGAGGGGGATGAAAAGAGCTGCAGAGGTCTGACTGAGATTTCACAACAACCGCTGCAAACTCAAAAATGAAAGTATACATGCAATCTATGCTTCACACCTGCACCCACCTCTGTCCTGTGACTCACCGCTGGGCCTGCACATGCTAGTACAGCTATGTTCTACCACAGAGACATCAACTGGATGATTCTCTACACTATGGTTATCTCTGCATACAATTACACACTATATCATTCAGTACAAGTTATATCAGAGCATTTTGGAAAAGGCTCTTCGTGGCCAATGACTGTGACCTAAGGACAACTCATGCAAAACCCTTAGAGTAATTTGGGCATGTGGGAAGAATGTCTCTGAACAATGTTTTCTATTGTTAGACACCGCTGTTTACCATTTTATCGAGCTTGAAATCGCATACTAACCCTGGCATCCCACAGCTGATGATGCAGCGAAGGTTAAGTATAATACTGAGCAAGGATTTAAATCAAATACCGGAGAAGACCAGTTTAGCAGATTAAAAAAAAAAGATGAAAACGAATCATCTGTCTTCATCAGAATAACACATTAGAAACTAGATATGTATTTAACTGCAACTCTTGGATATTATATTTTTCTTAAACATTGAATGTTCTTTACACTCACGCCATTTCATTAGGTACACTAGTGAAATGAAATGCATTTTAATATGACAGTAGGGCACTGAATCTTATCTTCATGACGCTTATAGTATTCAGTGTTTGTTTAAAATAACAGAGAGAGCTGTTGATTCAGCTGTGTTTTCATTTTGGAAGCTGTGGCCTGTAGTACTACTGAACTGCATTGTGTTGTACTGGACTATGTTTCTATTATTTTGACAACCCCATGTTAATCATGGGCCTTTAGTTTTAGTGTTTAGTGGAGTTACCATCTTTCTCACTCTGTTTGAGCATAAACTAAACATTATAACAGTCATGAAAGTGGACTTAGTGCAGGACTGTTATGTTAGAATGCATTCACTTTTACTAGAGTACCTTAGGATCTGACAATACAGTCTATATTCACATTTTTAAAGACAACATATCTTGAATCTCGTGCTTTCTTTCCAGACAGCGCTCCTTTAGTGCTATATTAGTATCACCATCATCAGCACATAGATAAATATCCCTGGGCTGATCCCTCCAGCTGCTCCATACCTGCAGATCCGCTCCCTGCAGTCTACAGTCCATGTACTTTTCCCACGCATATGTCAGATCAGTCTGCTGAGGGCTGGCCATGTCGTCCAAGCTTCCAGCGGTCTGGACGTAGAGGATTTATAAAACTCTCCTTCTTCCTGATCCTCCAGGAGGCTGGTAGTGCCCCGGACAGCCCGAACGAAGCGCCAAACGTCCTTTCATAGCAGACTCATGCTCCACTGCGCTGCTCTGCCACTTGTCAACTGCAGAAAAACACAAAAGTATTAGCGGTTAACAGAAGACAAGTAGCCGACAAAACTACTTTCGCTTCAGTCAGCACTAATAGTTAACGGGACGTACTTGTACCAAGCTTGAACCCGAAACTTTGCCCAGACCAACCTTACACATTGTGGCTTAACCTAAACAAACCGGGTTCCAGTAACACAGTAAGCTAAGCTAGCTAGGGCTCTGACAGACTACGTTAAGTCTTCAAGCGGCTTGAAGCAACTCATTTCCGGTACAGGTTGTAGATGTCAAAATAAGAGCACCATTCTCGTCAACGAAGGCTAAAATATTTCTAGGACCTTTTAATAAAATAATCTTAAGTGGATTTTTAATGTATTGCTGTATGACAATAAATGCTGACAAATAAGTATACCGTCTATTTACTAATAAAACATTTTATTTGTACATAAGTGCTGTTATATAAGACGATTTGTATGATAAGAAACGGATGTTCAACTATAGGAAATGCTGAGTCAATTGAAGACATTCAATTTAGAAACTAATTGAAAGATGAAGTAGGTGAAAGTAAAAGAGAAAATAAAAAGATAATTGCAGGCAATAAAGAGAACTGATAATCAGACATGGACTTACACAATACACATGGTAAATGGAGCACAAGCAAACAAGATAAGGTCATGAGTCCACAGCAGTTGTTGAGATATATATGGTTCATGTTAGGCTGCATTTAACGTTCATGGGCAAACAGTCAAAGTGGTTTTCTTCTCAAAAGATTTAAAACGTAATTTCTAAGCGTTAACGCCAAAGTGTACAATAAAAAACATATCACACTTTTGCAAAAAAAAACAATTTTGAAGGTGTATTAATAGCCGATATGACATTACTTTTGAGAATTATCTCAATTATCTGCCTTAAATGTCTTCTTTATTCAAGCTGAATGAATTATGGGCGAATTCGCTAGCGCCACTTCGTGTTTTATTTTGAAAGTTCTGCTAATTCAAGGTTTGTTGTCGTAGCTAGCTTAACCGCAACAGACATAAGCAAACAGGCTCGATAACTCAAAACCAAATTACCTGGATAAATACCATGTCACCCTTAGATATGCTATAAATATAGCGTTCTATGATGTATTTTAATTGACAAAATGCACATTCCGGATTTTTAGCTCTTGAGCCAACAGTCGTAATGTTAGCTGTTGTGCTAGTTGTTGCAACGCACCGTCCTGTGTATGGCAGCTGTCAAAACTGTAGCGGGGAGAAACGGAGCACATCCTGAATGGCGTTTACCGAAACAAGCAGGTGGTCCCGACGTAGTTTCCCCATTTCTTTCATTCACAACATCCATCTCAGAGTGGGAGGATTTAAATTTCATACATACCTTTTTCTTTTCCATAAATTAAAGCCAGCTAATGCTAGCCTTCGTCCAGCGGCAGAGTATTGTTTCTGATTTAGCCCTCAGCGCTGACTGCAAGACAACACCAACAATACCGCCCATTTCTTTGCCTGCCAATTAAGTAGGCTTAAATCAAGTGACGATATCTTGTAATAACACACAGCAACACTTGGTTGCATTTGCTCAGAGGGTAGACGTATAGCCACAGTCTTCACATCTGTGAGCCTTATTGATGGAAAAACTTATAATTGTATCTCTTATGTGTGCTTGAACGGGGTATATTATTCCTCGCAGACAAGTTTGAGGGCCGTGTAGCAGGATATCATCTTAAGCGCTAACAGCCGGCGACATGCCCACAGAGCTCTGCCTGGTTTCCCATTGGACAACACACAAGTAATATCCCAATCAATCAAAGCATTTCCTACAGGGAATGGTGATGCGTTTGCTGAATCTCTGTAAATATATCAAAAAACATAAAAACTATAAATTAATTTAAAAGACGACAGGGAACTTTTTCATAATTAGGCCTACATATAAACTAGAGATGATCCAGTTAAACAATTGACAGGGGGGAAAAAAAGTTCAACTTAAATCTTTCAATATTTAGAGGTTTCTGCTACTGTTTCACAGTAAACTGAAACAGTAAACACTTCCTCTTTACCTGACGTGTTATTAGCCACATGGTAATCCATTAATCCAGATAAACACATGGATTATTAATGAAACAATATGCATGTTGTTGCAGCAGATTCCAGCTCTTGCGACAAGTTTACATATTCCGATTTTATTTGGGACCCCGTCAAAGCACCGCTTTACGTCTCTCGTACGTGTGGGTGGTAGCCTCTTGATCCTTTCACAAAGCAGAAACGTATTCCCGGTAACCCGGTGCAGTTTGGATATAGGTCACGTGAGGATAAACGTCTCGTTTTCTTTTTTCTTTTTTTTTTTCCGACAGGTAACAGGTTACCTGTTTAGGAACGTGATAGGACAGTGTATGTGAGTTTGCATTGCCTCATCGGGCTGATGCAGGTAAACAAAAATTAAACGTTTTAGAAATAAATATAAAATAGTGGTGTAGCATATTAAACAAATAGCAAATATAAAATTATTTTAAAAAAATTACATATATTTTTACATATAAATTATTTATTTATTCAATCATGTGTATAATATATGAAGTTACCCCCTTTCCCTTATAATCAATAGTACAATGGCGCCACCTACCGGCACCTCGGTTTGTAATTAACCCAACCTAACACACGATGTCGCTGTTGTCACACTAAAAGCCACAAAAGAATGAGCCTAACACGTTAGAAAAAAAAGTTTATTCTTTTTGCTGCCCAGCATGTAAACTCATCCGCCCAGCGTGTACAGACTGTTTCCACCCGATTTCACAATAATACTTCCATGAGATAATTCATACGTGCCACAGTGCAACACATGAGGAAGTCATGCGTATCTGTGATTAACTTCACATTAAATTATGTGTCCCTTGAGCTTTATTCTTGGCTTATGTGCACTCAGGAAAACAGTAATAGTGTTTGTATTTACAATTCTCAAAGGCAACTGTGATTTCATAATTGGGACCTGTAAAAAATAAATTGTAGATAAGAATAACACTGAGCAATAAAAGGCACGGTAAGTTCCCCTCTGGTTTTCGGTGGCATTTTCAGCAGTTAGAATTGAGTAATGCCGAGTGGCTCCTAATTTGGGGTCAAACATCCGAACAGTGTCGAACTCTCAGAGCCTCCGTCTCATCAGTAAGCTTCCTCTATGTCCACGCAGCCCACTGCGTTGTCGGGACACTTGCAGGATCGGCCATTCGGTATTGCTAAACATAAGTGAGTGCAGCCTCCGTTGTTGAACGCGCAGTAGTTGTTTCCTGGAAAATAAACTGTTATTAACTCGACGGCGCTTGTATCAATCATGAGACACCACAGCAGGGAGCAGCAGGAAACCGCTTCTTCACTGTTTGGTATACATGCACTAAACATATCTAAAAGAAACACAGAGCAAATTCCAGATGTTGGAGGCCCTCTCCCCTGACTCCACATTCCCTGGCTTTATGAATGCAGCCTTATCTGGAAGGGAGGATGCAGCCTGGTGCTTAGCTTTACCATTAGTCATCCCCATCTCTTACTAATAAATTCTCCCTGCAGCATACCTTCTGCTGCTTTCAGGTCAAGGAGTGAACCTGTGAATTTTCAGCGTGCACTCAGAATTCTTTATGGAGGATGCAAAACCGGCCGGCAAGGTCATGAAGACCAAAGAGACTAACGGGCAATAATCCTCCGTTGTGCACAAGGGTCAGGCTATTTCTGCGAATTTCTCTTTCCTGCACATCAGTGCCAGTTGTAGTACAAAGACTTCAAGAGTGAATATTTTAAGGGGGAGTTTTCATGCACTCTAGGGGTGTACCTGTAGGACACTGAGAATAGGCTGTTGTGATCCCGTATGGCTTGGTACGTTTCTGTGGCTGGAACTCATCGGACTCCCTGCTGGCGTAGCGGTCCACTACAACGATGACATCCCTGTTATAAACACATTCAGGACAAGAATTTAGCAATCCAGAATTATCCCTGCTGGAGACGTCATTCCGCCTCTTTGCGTTTTGTATAAAGTCTGTCAAGAATGAGTAAGGGTTAGTCTAGGTTTCCTAGCCATAACTGATACAGTTTGTTGTAAACTGTTGAAGTGTGTGCCTCCCCCACTACCACCGCCTCCTTTCAACCTTCTCTTGTGAGGCTACAGATCACAGGGAGGCCCTGGGCAGGTCATTCACAGACGCCCGGGCTGAGAAATTGCAAGCAGCTGTCACATTTTAGGACTTGCATGCACACACACATGCGCACACACAGACAGCCCTGGTATTTTTTGCACTGGCTAAGGAGTTACTAACATCTAGAATCAGCCACAAGGGAAGATAGCTAAACAGTTGCAGGGTGGGAGTGTCCGAACCTGGGAGAACATGAAGGGGTTGAAGTGTGGGTAGCATTTCGACCTTTGACCTCACCTCTCTTTCCTCTGCCTTGACAGATCTGCATTCTTACACTGCACAGTGGACCATGGATAAAGGCTGTGCTATGGCTTTGATGAACACATTTCATGTGAATTAGCCTCAGGAACTTGATCCACAGAGGTATGAAAAAGCGACAATTGATTTTTACTCGTCACAACTATAAATCAGTCTCTTCCACTCCAGTTCAGTAGGTTGCAGTAATGCAGAAGCCTATACAACAAAGATCACGGCTTACAAATTGTACCTGCATGGCGAAGATTCAAGCTACTCTGCTGCTTAGCAAACAGGGTCAAGTCTACACTGGGAAACATGTGTGCCACAGCGACAAAGTGGATTTAACACAACAGTAATTCTAGTTTTAAGTAAGGAAATGATTTTATGAGCAATTGTCACGATTTAACGACACAAACTCCCACAAAAATGGTGCAAATACTCAACCAATCCCAATTATTCACCGCTACAAGCTCCACCCTACTGTTCCTACACTTTTGGAAAGTGACAGTTTGGTCAAATTTATTTGGGTGCCCCAAAAGTGCCATCCGACTTCAATCCCTCCAAACTGGGATGTTTCCCCCAAACGTCTCCCAAATTTAGACCCTGGCCCTTGCTATGGAAATACACTGAGTTCCTCCAAACCGTCCTAGCCCCTGGGGGAATGTCCTTGTGGTGGGAATACATCTTTTATGTCACAATTTTAAGTGCATTTTAATTGAAGAAATGTGGAAATGACATCAAGGCACATTTAGAGTAGTATTTCATTCACTGGATAATAAATTTAGCAGTTTCAAACCTTTTCCAGTCTGTGTAGTAGATGTTCTTCCCGAGTGATGTAATTCCAAATGGGTACTGAACCCCTTCCAACACCGTACTGCGGTCACCCCGGGCAGGATCCATGCATTCCAGTTTATGTGTGCCTGCAGGCAAGGGGGTTATA
Organism: Planiliza haematocheilus; assembly: GCA_005024645.1. Classification (NCBI taxonomy): domain Eukaryota; kingdom Metazoa; phylum Chordata; class Actinopteri; order Mugiliformes; family Mugilidae; genus Planiliza; species Planiliza haematocheilus. The sequence goes on along the minus strand of SRSE01001339.1, from coordinate 3,957,331 downwards.
ATTAGTGCTGATTATAAAGTAGATTTAATCTTAGTTGAGTCATCTGTCTGAAATCTACCTGCGTCTGCCCAACAGAGTGTTGAGCTCTGAGAGTCGTAAGTCAGGGCATTCGGTAGGCCCAGGCCATCTTTAACCAGCACCCGTCTGTTGGATCCGTCCGTGTAAGATGTCTCAATCTTGGGGGCCTCACGGTTCCAGTCAGCCCAGTACAGGTTACTGTTGTAAGGAACAGGTGTGTTGTGAGTTCACTGTTTAATTTAGCGTTAAACAATGACGGGTAAAGGTAGAGGGTAAATCCCTTGAATAGGTGGTAGATCTTTAATCCAAAAATGAAGCTACAACCAGCAGCTAGCATAGCGTAGAAAGAAAAGAACAAAAGAAAAGGAGAAAGGAAGCTAGACAGCTAGAATAAACTAACCTAAAATATATATATTTTGGTGGATTTGTACCATCATGTGCAAACCAACAGTATCTACATTTTCAGCGTCCATGCTAAGCTAAGCTAACCAGCTTCTTTTAATCTGTCAGCAAAAAAGAAAAAAACTAAACAAAAACAAATGAGCAGGTTCTCCAACATACTGAACTCACCCTTTAAATATATTGCCAATCAGAACTGATAACTTATAAACTTATAAATGTTCCAATGAACATTAAACTTCATGGCTTCCTAGAGATTAGCAGCTAGCTTTGTGTATGTTAAAGAAACAGACTGGTACAAGTTTTGTGTTAAGCATAACACACACCCCACGGAGTCGGTGATGATAGGACGAGGGTTGACAAGATCAGAGTTTATGATGACACGTCGCAGAGACCCGTCCAGAGACGCCACCTCGATGCGATCCGTCCCAGAGTCAGTCCAGAACATTTTGCGCCCGAAGTGGTCGATGGCAATACCCTCTGGGCTGACTAGATCTGTTAGTAGGACACATTTCAGAGTTTCTTTACCTCGTGAAAAACAGTCTCCTGATTCAGAAATGTGAAGAATAAAAGAGAGTAACGTTACTTGATATAATGACAGCAGTGGGTTCTCCACCGTTGATGCTGGCCTTGCTGATTGAGGGAGAAGTGATATCTGTCCAGTACACCTCTTTCTCCTTGCAGTCATAGGCCACGCCAATAATTACCGTCTCCTGTGGAGGGGTCAGCAAACAACAATCTTTGAAGTGCACTTTCTTCAAACAAGAATGGTCAGACCCCCCCCCCCATCCTTCAAAAAAACAAGGAGCAGATGTGTTTTTTTGACATTAACGTCTAGACGCTCAACCAAACAAACTGAGCCGCACACGCAGCATGAGCAACTCAAGCAGACGTCAGGCCAGCTGGTTTGCAAATCAGCGTGGCAAGAAATGCGGATCGTAATTCCAAAGATGTCGGGCGGATGTTAGTAATTAGTGTGAATGACACCATGTGCCTCCAATAAAGTGCGAGCCTTGAATGAATGGAGCAGATGTGGGAATTACAGAGCGAGACCAAGTAATAGACGCAAGAAAACGGACTGGAGCAAGAGGCTGACCCATTATATGCACAAGTGAGGCATCCTATATGCACGTATACTCTTAATGGCACAAACACTCTTGAGAGGAAACTGTGCTTGAGAATATTGCTACTGCTATTTTCTCAATTGTCTTGAACATTCGAAGTGTCTGCTTCACATTTCATCCAAGGCATCATAAACATGCAAAACAAGGTCTCTCTTCTCTAAAAGAAACTCACAGGGAGATGGAGGACAGCCTTGGCATCGTCCTTCTTCATATCATAGCCCTCCATTGGGACGTGCTCTATACGGCCGCTCTGGGCAAACAACAGATGTGTTCCAGGGGGCAGGGAGTCCACGTCGGGTCGAGGTCGGGGTCCAACAGGTGGAGTCACAACCCTGTAGTCAATGCCTGATTGAGACAAGTACTGGAAGATTAGGGGTTCTCCGTAGGGGAAGCTAACCTCATCTCAGCTCTGCAAAATCTGTGTAATTTACTCACACGGCGGTTTTTGGCCAGGTCCAAGCCGAGTCCCAGGGAGCTCCTGCCCATTTCGGTCCACGCACCAGCATTGCCCTGTGCTGCCATGGCACTGCGTCGGTTCATATTCACCATTCTCATCGCACGAAGGGATGTACTGGCCGACAGGAGGCCGGGCGCCCCGTGGAATGCCCCCCCTCACACCCATGACACTTTCCCTGTGGGTCTGACACTGTGTTTTTGGCCTCTCTGTAAAAAAAAAAGATGAAAAATAAGCTACAGAGCGAACACAAACATGCTGCGACAACGTCACAAATGTATTCATAAGTATTTGTGTATTCATTTGCTTTGTGGTCTTCTATTTGAATACAACCACACACAAAAAAAACCCGCTGCACGCTTCATAAGGCATGACAAATTCCAGAAGAAAATGAAAAACAGGTTCCAGCTGGCAGCAATACACTCTGGCGAGACACACTCTTCTGGATAGAACAAACAATGCAGTGAATTAAAATGACCCGTTTTCCATTCATCTGTTTTGTGAGGAGTCTGCAGCTACATCAAAGAAACGCGTTACCCGACTGTCTGCACTCGTCACAGATGCTCCCAAAATAAATTTGTAGTAGCAGACTTTGTGTTCAAAGGGAAAATAATTAAGTCTGCTGACACACAAACACACACACAAAAAAAATAGCTGTCGGTGTTTGCATGTCGTAAAGTGATTTACCTGAAGAACAGTAGAAGCCGTCGCCGTGGTAACCGGGCCTGCACTGGCAGGTAAATGATCCCTCGGTGTTAAAACACACGGCGTCCCGATGACACCTGCTTGCCTGGCACTCGTCCACGTCTTCGGGCGGGATATAAGAGAGAGCGTGTGTGTGATTAGCCAGAGCAATCATAAAATAAACTAAAATACTCCCGAAGGCGCGTGTTTTCACGGCCTTTTATGGTCAGAGAGCCAGAGAGAGAAAACATGGGTCACACTGTGCAGGACATGGGAATGGGAGCAATGAATGGGCGCTACGGGGGACTGACTAGCCAAAAGAAAGAAAGACTCAGGATCCACGCACGTGAAATACTCATCTGCTTTTGATGTTACACCATTCATCCACTGCAGATGTATTATATAACCAACCTCACCCCTGAGCAGATGGTTTAACAATCATGGTCCTTCTTCAAGCCCATGTTACGGATTTGAAAAGTTTCATTTTCAAAATTTGTCATCACCAACTTTTAAAGCAGTAGTAACCAGGGATGTATTTATCTGACCAAGAGTCCAATGAATTAGATGCAATAACTAGTAATTTATAGCGTATACACTGAAATCTTTTATTCTGTAACCTACAGTATAATCTAAAGCATATATTTTGTGTCTCTTTGTTGTACCTTGGCAGACTCTACCATCCCCTTGGTACCCCGGCAGGCAGGTGCAGATGTAAGATGAGCCTCCGGTGTAGCTGCACTGAGCGCGTTCAGGGACGTCGCAGTCATGGGTGCCTTCCTCACACGGGTCCAGGACGCGGTCAACCGCTGAGGAGGAGGAGGAAAAGAAGAGGTTCTTGAGATCCGAGAACAAACAAATAAGTGCACATGCTAACATAAGCTAGTTCATGTTTACCATCATGGGTAACATGATCAATGGCGGATACGTTTCCAAATATGTGGAACTACTCCTTTAATATGAAACAGTTACAGCTGGTGACAGTCACACTTATCTTATACACTGCCTCACCATCTTTAGTACACATGCACGATGCAGCGTGGTATTATTTGACCTAAGATACACACACACACTGCAATGCAATTGGTTCAAAGTTCAAAGTTGTATGCGTGCACTTATAATTAACACATACGCTTCTGTTTGTCTTGCTAACCTTCATTTTTTAATGCATTTTATTACAGTTTATGTCTAAACCTCTACGCAGGTGAGATTTCCCTAATATGTGATTATACTTGACAGCACACAAACAGCACTTACCAACACAGGTCTGCCCGTCACTTCCGAATTGGTACCCATCTTCGCATTCGCAGCGGAAGGTCCCGGGCTGGTTGTTGCAGATAGCGTACGGCCCACAGATCTGAGGATTCTCTCTGCACTCGTCAATGTCTGATAAAGACATTAGCCTGTTATTAGTATGCTAATAACCCCCTACACTGGATCCAAGTCCTTAAGTGTGGATTTGTCAGATCAGTGCCCTTCGTTATCAGACACAGGAAGATCAAGGAAGAGGGCTTAATTAGATATCTTGACAGATTGAATCTGTCTGAAATACTTCCTTCCTTCTCCTGCTGTGGGGGCTTTTCCTGTTTGGTCTGTAATGCACAAGACCCTGGGAATGAAGACCACACTAGATATGTTAACATGGCCTCGGAGTATACACTTTGTTTACCACATGGGACTCTCTCTCTGCTAATCAGCATTACTGTGATGTTTTCAGGAAGGAAGGCTTTGGGAAGAGGGGGTTATTTTAATAATTGGTCTACAGCTGATATGGAAACAGTTTACTTGAAAGAAGAAAAAAATATAAATGCTGCGACATCATCTTCTTTTCTTCAAAACAGTGGAAACAAATGTTCTTCTTACCGTCACATGAGCGACCATCGCCGTTGAAACCAGAAGCGCACTCGCAGGTGTACTCCTTTCCTTGCCCCGGTCGGCAAACAGCGTTGGTGTCGCAGCCGTGCCTTCCAGTGTAACACGGGTTCTCCTCCGGCTGTCCTCCTGAGAAGGAAAGGTGTAAAATAAAACAATGCTATTAACTTGTTCATGCGCAAGTCCTGCCAGTGTTTACCTTTCAAGGATTACAACAATAGCCTAAAATTATCTCTTCGCCAGGATGTTACAATATAAGGTGCGAAAGCAGGAAGGAAGCGAGCTCAGACTAAATAACCTCCACGTCCTCACCGTTTATATCCCCGACCTTGTTGCTCATGGCGAAGCGGATGAGTTCATTATTGGCGTCGTACATGACCATAACTTGGTCCACGCTGAGCATCTGGGTAGGCTTCGCGTCTCTCAGAGAATCGTCATGCTGGCAGCTCTGGAAGGTGATGGTCTGACGCCACTGATACGTCCTGGTCTCGGTGGATCCGTCGGCCGAGTTCACTGTGTACTCCCGAGTAGAGGATGAGGTGATCACTGAAGGGAAAGACATATGTATGTAAACAACTGGAAGCATGTCTTTTTTAGGCTTTGTTTGAAATCAGAAAGAACATTTGAAGCTGTCTTACAGTTGTTGCTGTATTGGTAGATCTCAGAGTAAGGACTGATCTTCACGGTGGAGCCGGCGAGCAACTCAGGGACCCGGCCGTCCAGGGTGGTGCTTAACACCAGGTGGTCGTGCTCGTCAATGCCTTTGAGGTCCTGCTTGATGGTCAGCTTCTCATTCCCTGGCAGAAAGGTCACCTCAGTCTGCCGTGTGAGCTCCCCCCCTTCAGAGGACAGAGAAGAGGAGGTTAACTTTAAGACCCTGGCCCTGGATGAACTTTGGCTCACCGCCTTCTGTCACAGCTGAAGTAATGTGAAGGGAATTCATCTGGAAAGTGAGTGAAGCTGCAGCTGTATGGCAAACTGACATTTGTTTACAGAGACTGATTATTCCCAAGTCTAGCCAATGAACACACGAGAAGCTGCTGAATGAGAGATTATTAGACATTGTTAATGCAGGTTTTAGATTTTTTTTTCCCCTCTCACCAATAATGCTGAAGCCGTTCTTGAAGCCGGGCTGCTCCAGAGCAAACAGCCACCCGATGACGCCGCCGAGCGCCGCCAGGGGCTGCAGTGAGGGCCCGACGGTCTGAGGGATGTCACTGATGGCGACGTAGGATCGGCCGTCATTTACCACGACGTACGAGTGGAGGTCATTGCTGCGGAACTCCACAGGAGTACGAGAGTTTCCCACAAATACTCTTCCGTGGATCTTACCGTTTGTCCTCTGTGGCTTTCCTGCAAAAAGCAAACGCATCAACGGTAGTCACAAAAACCTGAACCAATTGATTTTCCCAGGCGGCTCATATGAATTTCAGAAGCTGCGTCAGAGTGATATTTCAGAACACATGCTTTCTGGATTGAAAGAAAACACGTTACAGTCATCTTTTCCACTGCACAAGTGCGTGGACTCTTCTAAAGAAGTTTTTTAAAGATGAAATTCAGAAGCGTACCTTCTGCCACGCACTGTTTGCCACTTCCATAGAAGCCAGGCCTGCAGTGGCAGCAGTATCCACCGGGGTAGTCCTTGCAGTCGGCAAACTGGGAGCACTTATTTCTATTGTTTGCACACGAGCCGAGGTTGTATGAAAAGACTGGAAACATGGAAAATAAGAAGAACGGGAACAACATCACTGAACTGCTGTGGATTACACTAGTCACAAGGCTGTTGGTTTGGTCCCCAACTCCTTTTGTCCATACATCAGACGCCGAACACGGTAGAAGCATTACTAACAGCCAGACATTTAAATCACACATCCCAAAAATGTACACTGCTATGAACTCACCGTCTACATTGATATCCGTGTCGTCCACCACCACCACTTCCGGGTTATCGGGCTGAAGCGGCTGGTACTGAACCTGATGGAGTTCAATTTGTCCCACGTCAGGAGGGTATACCACTTGTTGTCCAGTGTACTCGGGCCTCCTTGCGTCAGCGGCCTCCTCGTAGCTCAGGGGCAGCGGTGTGGGCTCCTCGGGCAGGTCCGTGACCTCACCTTCAGCCACGTTGCTAAAGTAGGGAGAGGTTCCGATTTCGTACACCCACACACCTCGCAGGCCAGAGTTGGTTTTCCTATGAAGAGGAAGGGGTTTAAGTTTCTAGGTGGGAAACACATTCACAGTCACTGATCTTGAAACGTTAGCCAGCATCGGTTGACCTACTCTGCTAAAGCCCTCACGGATTCCTCGTCATCGGTGGTGATGCGATAATATGGGCCCTGACTGGAAAACAGGAAACCTTTGACTGAACCCCTATTGAAGCCAGCATGTATGACCGTATTAATGTCTGCAGCCGGTGTGGAGGAAAACTCTATCCCGTCCCTTGGATAGAGGACAATAGCATACGAGGCGGTCTTCAGGGAAGCAATAACCAGCTGGAAGGTGTTTCTCTGAGTAATAAAAAAATGAGAGATAATGTAAAGGATCTGTTGCATCATAAATCAAATCAGTAAGCATCTGATCCTCACCTTCATGCTGCTGGTTTGAGGTTCATGGGCGGCGACATCAACCCAGGTGACCACCACGGCATGGATGGGTTCGACTTCATCGTCCTCAGGGAAGGCCCCGTTGATGTGGTCAGCCGCCTGCTGCAGAAGCCCGGGACTGGAGTCCTGACGGAAGAAGACTTTCCCCACACCGTCGCTCGTGTCCAGGTCTCCTTGCAGAGCTGCGATCATGCCAAACTTTGAGGGCATGCTGCCAAGATACGTCGACTCGCTCGTCGGCTCTGTTGTGGCCACAAAACCATTGGTGTTGATCTGAAATTAGAAACTCAAGTTCATTCGTAATGAGAAGATTGCAGCACTGGAGGACTGTTTCACCGCAGAGGCAAGCCCAGTTCAGCCTGACCCACTTTGAGCTTTACCTCAGACTCATTAGACTAATGATCCGAGTCAGCTGCCGTGTCCTACGAGGGCACTAATGAACAAACTGGATTTTTACACACTTGTAGTGATTTACTGCGAACACATACTTGTAAAAACAAAAAAGAAACTTGTTTTATGTCAAAAACACACACTCTGCACATGGGTCCTTCACTTCCTGAGTAAAGGAAAACTATTCCTGGCCCGGGCTGCTCTGTTTCCTGTCCTTGCCCCCGACAAGCAGCCCTAGAGAGTCCCAAGATTGCACACTAATCTTCATTACAGAAACTTCCTGCCAAAATGGAAGATAGAACTGGGAAAATGATCAGGGAGTATGATCTCACAGACGTAGTAGAGATCTCTGAAGTTAACGTACAAGGGCTTGGTAAAACATGAAGCCCTCACCAGGGAATGACAAAAACCTCCTGAATAATTAGAGAAAAATAAAGCATTACTGTTCCCCCCACGGGGCACAGGCAGTTCAGGGCAGACTGTTTCCTAAATGAAAAACAAAAATCTATCTAGACTGCAGCTGTGAAATATGTTTGTGGTGGGTGATGCAGCAATAACCTGGAGGTATCCGGCGGTGGGAAAAACCCCGGATTGTTTTAACAAGGACTTAAATGTATAATCTAGACTCATGGCTTCTTCAGCTCCTTAGGAGAAACTGTATTTCTTAACATAATATAATAAATGATAAAGAGATTAAGTAGTTTAACAGAGGCATCAGTTAAGACTGGCCACACCTTAAGAAGTTAGAGCTAACATCTAATTATGACTACATGGTTTTAATGTAAAAAACTAAACATATATACAACTCTAGCAAATGTGAAGTCCCGCTTTCAGTGTAATTACTTTCTGATGGCACATATGTGCACAACAGTTAAATCGAAGATGTTGAACTTTTCTTTGAAACCAGAATTACAGGGAATAAAGAGCTGCTTGTCTGTTCAACACAATGGAGCAGCTTCACGGGCTATACAACAGTAAATAGCCTGGAAGATCAAAAGTCTCTATACTTTAGTCTCTAAAGTGGCTCACATATGTCTGTAATAGTGACCCCACGGCGCTGAGCTCATCACTTGAGGTTTTCGGGTTGGGGGGGATTGCAAAATACGGTTCCTCGAATCCTTTGGCCCTTGTGTCAACAGTAAAACGATAACCCCGCGGGGAAGCTGTAAGAATGCGTTGACGCATGAAGTCAACAAGATAGAGCCGCCTCTGTGATAAGAGAATCAATATTTACAAAGTCTCCCCATCGACAGAAAAGCAGAAAAGCCCCCGTCGCGGACTTTTCTTTTGCAACTCGCAGTAAGAAATCAAGTTGTAGCTCCTGACTCTGACCTCCTTTCTGTTACTGGGTGTGCGCGCAATGGCGCAAGAGCGATGGACAGTCCACTAATAACCGCCAAATCCATCGCGTTTGTATAACTAGTACGACAAAGTTAAAAGTTGTGGTTTTAACTTACAAAGATGCTTTCCAAAGTGGCATCATAAAACAGCACCGGCTGGTCCAGATCAAGTCGGTGCGTTTGGTCATTCCCTGGTTCCAGTAACTGGTCTCTTGCGCTTGGACCGTAGGGGAAAAGCTCGTCTCGCCTTATGCTCTGCACCGATGCCACGAAGCCGAGAAAACTCGCACATAAGAGCCATCCTTGCTTCTGCCAACCCATCGCTGTTCCTTCAGGGGCAGCTGGTCAGTCCCGTGTAAGAGGAGCGAGTGAGAGTATTGAAGTTTTGGCTGGGGGGGCGGAGCAGAGCTCTCAGCAGGGAAAAGTAACCTATGCTTTTCTTTTAAAGATGTTCCAAAAGAAATATATTCCTGGAGCGGAGTGGTAGCCCGATGTGTAGGCAGGCTTGCTGTGCCTCATTTTTTCAGGCACAGGTAAAGAGACATCTGTAAGACAGTTGCAGACTTTAAAGATCATGAGGATAGAACTAAATCAGAAGTGTTATTCACATCCTTCCATTTAAAAATAAAACTGATTGCTCCAGTGTTGCCAATACAGTAAAACGCAGCCACCTATGTTTATATGATATTATAATCCAGGGGCCTCAGTGGAGGGGGTCTCCAGTGGGACAACACTAGAACTGTATTAGCAGGTTTGGACACAGGCCAGCGAACATCTGAGGGGCATCAGAGCATGGCTGGTTTGATTGAAACATTATGTAAAAGACAATATCATAAAGCACTGTACCATGCACTAATCATCTGAGGCATGCCGCTGTGACTATCAGACTCCACTCCAGCTGGGGTAATGAGGGGTACGCTGGTAACTACTTGGAGCTGCTTCTAACGGATGGTCAGTCATCCGTCCACCGCTTTGTTCCAGTTATCCGAGTTACTGTTGGCCACGCTGTTTTGACGTTGGGTATTCATGGTCCCCAGTAGACCAAATGATTTTACGTGACCTTTGACCTGTTGAGTAGAGCTACTATCACCCCAAACTGTTTTCTTGACTTGCACTCTGGTCCTTAGGAATGTGTTTAGAAAATATAATACGATAAAATCCGACGATGACGTCCAAGTCAGTGCTAATTATCTACTATGTTTGACATGGAGAGACCTCAGACAATAATTCATAGTGTTTCTGGTGACCGGGCATTTCTCATGTCCTCTACTAAGCTAAGACTTCATTACACAAGAGACATGAAAACTGACAGTATGGGTTACACTGTGGATTGTGGATCCTACATTTTTAGATAAAGACCTTTCTTCTCAGGCTGCAAAAGAGCAAACCTTACAAGCTTAGTTTTTACCGGTTACTCCTACTTTCATTCTCTTCTTTCTGGAATACTTCATATTTATACCGTCTCGTGCTTCTAAAAATCTTCAGGTCTAATAATCTTCTGAAACCGAAAACAAGTCTTGTCCACGTTCCCACAGTTCTTGCGATAAGAAATTCCAATTCCACTCTTGCTCCAATCAGGCCTAAACTTAATTTCTGCTAGATACGGGAAAAATTTCCCTGATTGTAATGACTCTTCTCCTCTGTGGATGTGGTGTAATAGCAGTTTCAGTATCAAGAGGGGCTTTAATCTCTTCTGCCTCACCGTAACCTCAAAATACTTCCTTCTCAAGACTTCACAATATACAGAGAATATACCACAGATTACTTTCTTATGTGAACCAGGGAAAAAGGGATATGAGTTATATGCTGACACTGTGTTCTGTTTGTTTCTCTTAGTTTGCGGAGCAATTATTACACTCAAGGGATTGTGTAGCAAACAACCTAAAATATGTTTACAGTGCTCTTTAAAACTGGCTCATTCTCCCTCCATGATATATTTGCAGTAGTGACATCTTTTCTGTTTTTATACAGTTGAACGGTGCCACCTCCTGGTCATTGTCTGAAGCTCATACATGTGATTTCTTAACTCAAGCCTCATGCAGTTACATAGTTTTTATGTATTCAAATGAGATCATAAACCTACACATATGTATATGCATTTGCTAATCTTATTAACAAAATATTATAGGAGTGGAGTGGATGATAAATCTCATCAATCAAGACGACAGAGCTCCTGTGTATGACGCTAAATTTAGTTCACCGCACTCCAGTGGCGATGCACACAGGGCCCTTGTGTGAGTTGCGCTGTCTGTGTCTGATGGGATATTTACCCTGGGACCAGCGATGTCATTAGCCGTGACTTGTTACTGTCTGCGTGAGTCTGTTTTCTCCAAGCGTGTTGCCAGGTAACCAGCCGCCTGGCGACTATAACGGGACACGGTGGCGTGATAATCAGACAGAAGTGGTATTTCATCACCGCTCCATTATTGTTACTTTTGATTTTACAGACAGAAAGAGTGGGTGGTTTAATGGGCTGGAGCCTGGATGAGACAAGTCTGGGAACAAAGAAAGGAAGGCATACAGCCTATACATAGTCTAGTTCATTAGGTACACTAGTAAAAGCATTCTAATATGACACTAAATTGCATAAACAGCACTGGATCTTAGCTTCATTTGTGTTTAATTCAATTCAGTACCACAAACTACATCCTCCAGTGTCACCATACACTGAGATTATCACCTTTCTGAAGTTGTTTCAGCATAAACTGAACATTAGAACAGAAATGAAGGAGGATTTAGTGCAGGACTGTTATATTACAATGTATTTGTTTTCACCAGTGTGCCTAATGAACAGGCAAATGAGCATATACAGTATGTCTGAAATTAATATGTAAAACAACATACAAATATATATCTGCATTTATGTTTATGAAAAGCACCTCGGAGGAGGAAACACATGCTTAAATCGATGATAATATTCATGTCCAAATTTTGGTCTCATAGTCGAGAGGGAAATACTGTAGCCGACAGCATCCTGTGTGGTGTCTGAGCGCGATAAAAGATTAATGTATGACAACAGTCAAAGGTGAGATGGAGTGACCTCTGTGTTTGGCCTTCCTCATGTTCACATGGTCCATTCCTGTGAAACAAAAACCCTTCAGCTAACAAGCAGAACGAACTTCACTGGGGTTAGTGTGCAGGTTTAAGCTTCTTCTCTGGTTAAAAAACAAAAATCTGTGATTTTAAGAAGGCCGGAAATACTCTTGGTTGAACTCATGAAGATCAGTATGTGTCCTTCTCCTTATTCTGTGAAAACATTTCTCTGTTTTAGCTCTTTAAAGTCTGAGAAAATAATCCTGAGTACGTAATCAGAGCCGTGAACATTTTAATGGGGAAAAAAATAATCGGTGTTGCAGAATGCAGCTGTGAAGTTAGGAAGACGTGGGTGTTTTCCAGGCAGAGAGTCAAAGGGAAGGCTCATCTACATCGTGAATCGGTAGGATTTAGTATTTTTGGACCATGACTCACAACAGAAACTAAAACTCAGGATGTGATGGATTCTGTTGCATCAGTTTGTCCATTTGTTGAGCGTTTAAAAATATGTCTCTTGCCGAGGCTGGATTTATCCCGTCCTCAGTGGACCTAGGTTTACAGAAGTATGACGTGGTACTTAACCCTGTTCTGTTTTATAAAGAGACCATGCACTGATCAGCCATATTATTAAAACCACTGACAGGAGAAGTGAATAACACTGACCACCTTTTAACAATTCAATGTTCTGCTGGGAAACTTTTGGATCTAGGCCAGACCAGGCACCCCCTGCCCCATAGCAGCCAGTGACACAGTCATACCCAACAGGATGCAGCCTGACACACATAAAAACGAACCAAAAACATGAAGAACAGCACAAGGTGTTGACCTGGCCTCCAAATTCACTAGATCCCAAACTGATCAAATATGTGGGATAAATGCTGGATAAAGCCCCCCACTAACAACATCCACACCACAGGACACCCTCAGAAGGCCCATGTCCAGGAAGGTGGTCATAATGTTATGTCTGATAAGCATATATATAAAAAGATCTACGTTTCTCTGTCTAAGCAGAAGTGGATAATACAATTGATTATTGAGTTTCTAACGTAAATGGTAAGTAATATCATTTAAAATTATTCAATACATTTCTATTATTTATTTTGTAAAATCGTGTAATAACCTCTGCTGTACCGAAAATGCCCACTTGGTTTGCCCAAATTTTACCTTCTTCTTCTTTTTTACATTTTATTGCATTTAATTGTTTGTTTTTTAATGATAAATGTGAATTCTTGTCACGCATCTAATTAAACTGAAAGTAAATCTGCCCTCTGGAGAGCAGTGCAGCGGTGGGAAGAACCATCACAGGGTTAAAGGTACAGCGCCGTGCGTCAGCTGATGCGTAGCGTCACGTAACCGCTGCTCGTCGCCGCCGTCGTCGAAGCAGGAGGAGGAGGAGGCTGCAGGAGGCTGGTCCTCTCACTGAGGAGCCTCTAGCTGCAACTCTCAGCAGTTTCCTGCCTGCTGCAGCTAATGACAAACGGCCCATTCTCATCCCTGATCATGTGCCTGTCTCTCTGGCAGCGTCTGCTGCAGGAAGTTGGACTTGTTTTCTTCCCTCGATCGCCTTGACAGCCTCATCCGCAGCTTTACTCTCGTCCAATTTTCTGCGCTTTCGCTCTCACTTTTTTTTCTTTTCCTCAGCCGGGAGAAGCTGGCACTGTGAAGCCAGAGACCCGGCGGCGAACACCGGCGAACACCCTCCTCCTCTTCGCCGCTCCCCCTCCCTCCCTCCCTTCTCACCCGGCCAGGGAGAGCGGGACATGGAGGCCGTGGTGGTGGAGGAGCAGGAGCCCTCTCTCATGGACAAACCGATTCCTCTGCCTACCTTGAGCCCCGCCGTGCCTCCGTACGTCACCCTGGGCCTGACGGTGGTCTACACCGTCTTCTACTCCCTCCTCTTCATCTTCATCTACGTCCAGCTCTGGCTGGTGCTGCGCTACCGGCACAAGCGCTTCAGCTACCAGACCGTGTTCCTGTTCCTGTGCCTGCTGTGGTCGGCCCTGCGCACCGTGCTCTTCTCCTTCTACTTCAAGAACTTCGTCACGGCCAACACTCTGGGGCCCTTTCCCTTCTGGCTGCTCTACTGCTTCCCAGTGTGCCTGCAGTTCTTCACACTCAGCCTCATGAACCTCTACTTTGCACAGGTGAGTCAGGCATTGAACTGTGTCAACACTGTCACTCACCTGCGCCTGTTTCCTTGTCATGTGAGAACAGTGTAAATTTAAAGTCCTGAACTTTCTCTTTGGCGCTTCTTTGTGCTCAAGTCAGGCTCTAGTTTCGTGTGCAGGGGGTTATAACATTTCAGGAGGCCAGTTGTTGGTCCAGTATTCAACGTCTACTTTTTCCCCTGAAACTTTATTACACATCTGGACATGAACTTTCATTCCAAGTCAGGTGTTTTCATGTCATACCTGGAGCGCCCGAACTAGGCGCTGAAAAAGTTTTGGCATTGCTCTTCAAGTATTGGACAAAATGTGAAATTTGCTTGTTAATTACACAAACACCGATTTTAGCTAAAAATTCAGACTGGATATATGGTTTATTATCCTAAAAGAATAAAGCTCCAGCTTCTGATTGGTACAGAAGCCCACTCCCGCCAAAATAAAACAAATCCTGGTGGTCATTTCATTAGAAGCTTTCTCAAAATAATGATCATTGTCATGTGTCGTACCAGTAAAAGCAACGGCCGTGACACAAGACACCTTCCCTGAAGACTCTACATCTGTAGGTGCCTCAGTTTCGCCCACGGCCGACATACTGCGCATGCAACAGTTGGGTGCACATGCAGATCTACCCCGCTCCCAGTCTGTCAGTCACATCAATTGACTCTCACTTTCTCTGCAAGTTTCAGGTGCATCAGTCTGTAGCTGTGCTATTAGCCAGATGTTAGTAGTGGTTGGTCTGTGAGGGTTGCTGCTTTCTTTCTAGAGGCTATGGTGTTTGTTTAATATAATGTGATTCCTTCCAAAACCAGGGAAATGTCACAATATGTGAAACCACGTGTTTAGTTGTCTTGAGGGATCATATATAACTGAGCTTTGTCTTACTCACTTGCTTCTATTTCTTTGGTAGAGGAAATAGAAGCATATGCAAATTTCATCATGGGTTTTTCATTATTTTGAGGAAGTTTTATTTTTTTTTCATTTACGGTGTTGTAGAGGGCATTCTTTTCATCACACTGCTAGATTTGGGCCTCCATGGTTTGGTTCACGAAAATGTCAAAAAGTCAAGTGTCTTTCGCAAGTTCTCCGACCACAACTTGAGACGACCTCGGATGTCTTCTCTGAAATTACTCATAAATCGCCAGGCTGACGAATGGAACAACCAACCGTTTCCCACTCTGGTGCTTTGCGCCAGAAACATGTAAAACCAGATTCTGGTTTCGTTTTTGGTAACAGTTTGCTTGAAAAGACACAATCTGCTGACATATTCGGGACATTGACACACTCGACACTAGATCTAAAAGTCCAGTGGATACCACTTGTTGCTCTCGGAGTGACAGTCTCTCATTCAGATCAGCCACAGACTGTGATGCAGTGAATCATTCCTTTGGCTGCTTAGGTAATCCGCACATCAAATAATAGCTTCTCAGGCCTCTGCCTCTACGGCTTATTTTTAGCATAATCCTCTTTTGCTGATGTGAATCACAGTTGCAAATTGACAGCGATGCTCGGAGCTCCATGTACTCTACCTACCATCCAAAGCTCGGGCGTTTTCGACAAAGAAGGTTCCTGTTTTGGAGTCTTGCAATGGAGAAGAATGCAGAAGTGAAATGTGTTTGATCAAAACGCCACAAAACACTGCATGACGTCAGCATTTCTTTTCTCTGCACAGGTGGTTTTCAAGGCAAAGTCAAAATATGCACCAGAGCTCCTGAGGTACAGGTAAGACCAGAGCTGCAGCAGGACGAAGATTTTCATTTCATTTAGTGGAGTTTCTTTTTTGTGTGTGTGTTGAATAATGTGTTTTCATTTCCTGACCGACAGGCTGCCACTGTACCTCCTCTTCCTGTTCATCAGCCTGGTGTTTTTAGTTGTGAATTTGGTATGTGCCCTGCTGGTGAGGATGTCCTTCGCAGAAGCCCACACCATTGTCCTGGTGAGGGTGGCCATCAACGACACACTGTTTGTCCTGTGCGCCGTCTCGCTTTCGTTGTGTCTTTACAAGATCGCCAAGATGTCCCTGGCCAACATTTACCTGGAGTCTAAGGTGAGACGTCAGAAGTATCGTGCACCCGTGTGTGACAACCCGCTGCCGCTGCACACAATTTATGCCTCGTAATCATTGTTCCCAAGCAACACGCCGTCCTTCTTGTGCATGACTTATTGTGCTGTGGTGCAAAGACAAACTCAGCATACAGTTCAGTTAAGACACCGTCCTTTATGAACGTTATCTGTCTGCAAACAGGCAAATTGGCTTCTTATGTAATTTCCTTAAACATACAGAATTTCCGCCCATTTCACAGATGTTTTCCCCAGATTGCGTCTCATTTCAGCGTGGATTGTGAACGCGTGGTTGATTTGAAATTTTCAGGGGACGTCCGTGTGCCAGGTGACGGTTATAGGAGCCATCGTCATCCTCCTGTACGCGTCCAGGGCCTGCTACAACCTGGTCGTCCTGGGACTCTCGAACAAGAGTATCAACTCATTTGACTACGACTGGTACAACGTCTCGGACCAGGTGTGTATCCAGAGCTCGCGACGAAACGATTCACTTGACGTTAAATGTGTCGTTCAATCATTAACATGTTATATCTTTTTATACTGGAGAAAGGGAAGTTACAAGCTAAGCTAACAGACTGTTGTTTACGCTGAATGCACAGCTATGAGAGTGGAATGATTCGTCTCCAGCTCAATGCAAGAACTTGTATAAATACATTTCCTAAGCTAGACCTTTAAGCAATGACGAATATGACAAACATGTTTTTGTGTTTGACTCCTCCAACCAGTTGATCAGGTGTAAGATGATCTCCCCACCCTGTTTATGCCTGACTTAAGCAACGCTTTATAAGCCTGTGTGTAAAAGTTTAATGAGAGTTATGGTTTACTGAGGCAGAAACCTTTGTTTTTCAAAAGTTAATGTTATATGCGTTTGTTTGCCGTCGTGATAGTTTATCACTTGTTGACTTGAGATATTGGAAACGCGTGGAGTAATATGTTTTTATTGTTTGTTTTGCTTTTCAGGCAGATTTACAGTCGACCCTGGGCGACATGGGCTACATCGTGTTCGGGGTGATTTTATTCGTGTGGGAGCTGCTCCCCACGTCTTTAGTGGTTTTCTTCTTCAGAGTGCGGCAGCCTAACTTAGACAGGGTGAGCTGGCAGTTACTCTAAGACAGTGGTTTCTAACCCTGATGGGTCAGTCTTACTGAGGGTTGATGATTTATAAATCAAGCACAAAAGTGTTGGTTTTTGCTTTTTTCCACGTCATATTCAGTCAAATTAAATCAAAATGAGCTTTAACATTCACTACCACATCACATTGACCGGTATTTTTCATTACTGCAGAGCGGCTCTGGGCTTCCCGGTCACGTCTTCTCCTCTAGGGCTTATTTCTTTGACAACCCGCGACGTTACGACAGCGACGATGACCTGGCGTGGAGCGTTATGCCTCAGAACATTCAAGCCAGGTAAAAAAAAAGAAAAAACACAACCCAATCCTGAGCAATTTTTGCACACAGAACAGAACAGGAGGGGAAGGGAGGTCTAACGGGTGTGTTTTGTGACTCTCCAGTCTGGCCGCTGACAGTTACGAGTGGGGGAGCCAAAGCAGCGGCATCGGGGCCTACATCGGAGGGGACGACAGCTACAACCTCCCTCCTCCTCCCGAAGAGCTCAGCCATTACTGACTGGAGTTCAGACTGACTCCCACTGACCTGTGGCATTGCTTTTCATCTGTATATTTTTGCACATGGCATTAAAGTTGCCCTCAACGTCAAGTTAGTAACATGTCTAGAGAAGGAGACCTAACTTTCCTCTCAGCCAGTATATAAAGGCCCGTTGATGGGACATTAATTTTGCACTCTCAAAGTTTGATCTTCTCTTAAAACGTTTTTCATTGTATAGCTTGTACTGAATACTGCTTAATATATTTCCTGACCTTTGTAATATGTACTGTATTACTATTTTATGTACTGTGTTCTTTTTCATACAGATTTGTTTATATAGAAGAGATAATTATTTCATATTAAAAATATAATAACGTCTAAAAAATTGAGTTTATTTTTATTATCTAAGGAAAAGGTAAAGGGCTTTATTTGTCAGTATATAATTGCACAGCGAAATTATATCGTCTCACCAATACTTGAATTATTTTTTTTAATTTTTCAGTTAAAGACACCTTAGGCTCTCCTAAAGGGTTGTTATATAACCCCACCACTAGATGGCACTAAATCCTACACAATGGACTTTAAACATGTGACAAGGATTTATCTATTCTAGCAGTGGGTCTTAATAGGCTTCTCTGTACATACACTGCCCACTGAACTCATTTTATTTTATTGTTTGGTTGTTTTTGTTGTTAACATATCAAATTCATAAGGTTATAATCTGGATCAGATGACGATGTCTCCCAACATCCTTAGGGAACAATAGGTGGGACCTGACTTTTTTAAAACTCTGACATCTAGACTCTGCTGTTTTCATTGCTCTTGAATTGTCTGAGCTAAAGAGTGCAAATGACCTCAAGATGCTTTACAACACCTAGAGCATGCACGAAGGAGACAGCGGCATGGAAAAACCCAGTTTACATTTGGGGGACATTTACTTGAGGCCGGCCAAGTAGAGACAGAAGAAAGAGAGAATAGAGCAGCGGGAAGAACGAGATAAACATTCATCTGGCTAAAGCATACATGTAGAATTTAATCGTGTAATGAGTTGGTTGATGAGACCAGGACCACAATTCATTCATTCATCTTCTGTACCCGCTTATCCCTGTTAAGGGTCGCGGGGGGTCTGCTGGAGCCTATCCCAGCTGTCATCGGGCGAGAGGCAGGGGTACACCCTGGACAGGTCGCCTGTCCATCCAGCTAACACAGATATAGAATCACCAATGAACCTAACCAGCATGTCTTTGGACGGTGGGAGGAAGCTGGAGTATCCACCCAGACACAGGGAGAACATGCAAACTCCACACAGAAAAGCCCAGCCAGCCCATGGATTCAAATCTGCGACCTTCTTGCTGTGAGGCATCAGTTCTAACCACCTTTCCACTGTTCCACCCCAGTTCAGTTCAGTCAATAACAATACATATCGTCTCGAAGCAGTTTACAAAACCCAGCCTGAAACCCCCAGAGCAAGCATGAAGGCAACGGTGGCAAGGAAAAACTCCCTTTAACAGGAAGAACCTGTTCAGGCAGAACCCAGCCCATATGGAGGGGCAGGAACGACATAAACATACATCTTTCACAGATACACATATCAGATTAAAGCGTCCACGTGGAATCTTATATTACAAACTGATGATGTTGTGTGACAGTTTGAAAAGTAAGAGGAATCATAGGCAGGTTGGAGAACTGTTCATTCAGGTAGGAGTGGATAACAGCAGGAGGCCGTGAAGACTGGGCAGGCCGGTGAGACCACAACAACAGAGGTAGCTCCACAAGAAACACGCAACTCCAGGCCAGAGATACTCACAAGAAGATGGAGGAGGAGGAGCAGTTAACATGCTTTACAGTAATAGCACAGAACTGCATGACTACTAGTAGATAGGAAGTTAGAGGGCGAGAGCTCTGTGCCAGAGAAAAAGAAAGTGGAGGATGAGAGAGAGGAGAGAGTAGAAAGAAAGAAGACATGTGTTCAGTGCATCGCCCCCCAGCAGTCTAGGCCTATAGCAGCATAACCAAGGGATTGTTCAGTCCAGCCGTAACTATAAACTTTATCTAAAGTGGGTAGTATGGAGCGCCACACAACACACAACATCTAAGGATTTCATAAAGGGTTGTGGGTGCCGATGATCATGCAAATTCACAGTATGTGGAACTGGCCACGTCAGTAAATTCAACTGTAAATTCAAAAATAAGCTTCCAAGAACTGAAAACTGTAATTCCAGGATCTGTTGGTGCCACATCCTCCAAGAGATTTCACAAATCTGACATCTAACATGAGAGGGATAACAGGAAACAGCTAAAAAGAGCATCACAACTATACTACAGTTTACCAGTGGACATTAAGAACAGGCTTTTTTGGAATAATTTATCTGGCCAGATAAATCAGTGACTTGTTTGGTGAAGAGTAGCTAGTGGTAAATGATTTAGTTTGATTCGGGGTGGCTTCACTGCCTCAGGGACCGGACAGCTTGCAGTCACTGATTCAGCCGTGAATTCAGATTCATCAAAGAGAACGTGAAGATAATGTAAAACTGAAACTGACTGACAATGATGTGAAGATCACACCGGCAAGTCCAGAAATGTATCAGACAGAAGGAACGTAGGTTTATGGAATAGAATGGCCTAGAGACAAAGGCCTGATTTGAATTATACATATGTTGTAGGAGGAACTGAAACTAACAGTACACATGTGAAAACCCTTAAAAAAACAAAAACAAAAAAAATTTTTTGAAAGGGAAAGAGTTCTGCACTGGTATATAATTATTCAAAACACATACGAGAAGGGGGCTATCCTACTTCCTTTATTCTCAGAATCTCAGACATATACCAACTATTAGCCACAACATTGAAACCACTGACAGAAGTAAATAACATGACCATCTTGTGACAATTCAGTATTCTGCTGGGAAACTTTTGGACCTGGCATTCACGTGGATGTTACTTAGACATGTAGCACCCACCTAGACCAGACCAGACCAGACCAGGTATCGCCACCACATGCAGCCAAAACAAAAAACGATTTTGGAACAACTCAAAAACACATGAAGAACAGCACAAGGTGTTGACCTGGCCTCCAAATTCACTAGATCCCAAACTGATCAAGCATCTGTGGCCCCTCCTCTCGGCCTCGACCCATAGGACCCACAGTCCCAAAGATTTGGATGTTCTGAGCAGAACTTCTGCTTCATACGGGATGTTTTAAAAATCGTACATCAAGCGTTCAGACCTCTCTCTGACAAAAAGACGCTTTCAGCAGAGCAGCAGAACAAAAACACCATTAGACCGGTCATGTGTTGCACTTTTCGCCATTTTATTGAGGAGCTCTTTTCAAAGACGTCTGCTTATTAAATGCACTAAATACATAATGTACCATGGAAAATGAACACTGTAGCAAGTGACTGATTACTCGTTTACAAAATAGGAACATGCTCAGACTGCAGGAACGATTGTCTCAGAAATGGTCTGGATCCGTTTCGACATGGTACACATGATTAGATCATTTAAACACAGTTGCATCTGCCATCTAAACGTGTAAGTATGAAGATTCAGCGGCTGAAAAAACAAACAGGCAACTCTGGTACATAGTGCAGGACGTTAAATAACCTCAGAGAAAGGTTCATTTGCAGAGAAGTTTGTACAATAACTTCCTTTACGACAAGTGTCACGTGATCAAAATGTTAAAACGTTTTAATCACATATTACAGTTGTTAAAGGAATAATTATCACCGGTGTAAATGTTTGTCGATTACTGCAGATAATACTGGACAGTAAAGTGCGCCTCTTTAAATGTACAGGCGCTTTTCTTACATCTACAGACTAAAGATGCAGTGGAGAGGAAGTTTCCTGCAGAGGGCGGCAGAAACCTTTGTACTTCGTAAGATGCAAACGACAAAAGACAGCAGGAGATGGAGAACGCAGGCACCGGCTAGTCAGAAAATACTGTCTGTGTGTGTGTGTGTGGGTCTTGGCTACTTGGTGCAGATTCTCATATTTCATATGTCAGAGGCGAGGAGGTAGAACAAGACAATAAAAGCCTCGGTTAGCATCTACGGTGCAGCAAGAGGAAGAAACTCAAACTAAGACCAAAGAAGTTCTGTCAGAAAAAGGGTGTTTTTAATTCAGATCATTCCTCGAATTATTGCAAACTCAAGCACATACAGTAGCTTATTATAACAGCCGATTCCATGTGAAAAGCATAACACATGACGCATATGCAGAACACTGTACCTTTAAGGAATTAACTGCGATATACAAAAGATGAAGATTTTTATCTGAACTCAATTCCTGTTTGAAAAGTGATTTTCTGAAAGTGTCAGCTGTAGCACTCTCCACGAAGAGATGAAGGGAAAAAACAAACAAAACAAAACAAAAAACAACAACATACAATCCCTTTCAGTACAATGTTATGACATTCAAGGTCCGCTGGGTTACCAAGGTAGGCTGAAAATGAACAGAAATCAACGTATATTTGTTTGTTTTGTCTCCATAAGCATGAAACTGTCACCTTCTCAAGGAAAAGTCTGCTGTTTTTGCCATGTAAAACACACACACATGCTCTCTGTAGGCCACTTTCTTGGGACAGAGCACTTAAAGGCCGTTTGCAGGGGACGCAGGCATCCCCCTAGCTCGGGTCTGATGATTTGCCAAGATCCACTTTGACTCCTTTTTCTCCCGCACCTGCACACAAAGGAAACGCAAACAAATTAAGAGGTGACGAGGGAGAAAACAAAAGGCCGTGGAACAATGGGGACGGGATTTTGCTCATCACATCTTACCTGTTAAGTACTTTTCTTTAGCTCTGGCGCGCTCGTCCGCGTCAAAATACCACACTGTGATGGCATACCTGCCGAGACAGAATTAGAGTGGTGAGTCACTGCGAAGACAGACCGGGATCTTCTGAGCGTGTGCGAGTGGTCAGACTTGGACGGGCGCAGACCTTGTGGTGAAAGCGGGCTGAACCTCGTGAGGGTTCCGCCTGTCAGACCAGAACAACAGCAGACGATCAAATTTTGGCTCTATGTCGGCGAACTGGGCCTTTCCTTCTGGGAAGATTCGAAGAAGGCCACCGTGTTCCTGGAAGACAAGAAGGAACAAGGTCATTATGAACACAAATCACAACTGTGGAAATGGCAGGAAGGTAAAGTGAGACTATCCAAAGCGAATACAGAGTGATCACATTTCTGGGTTTACACGCTCATTCATAATAAATGGTAAAAACACACGGGAAGGAGAGTCTCGCAAAGAAAGCATATAATGCTCATAAAAAGACACTCAGAGGCTTTTTTAAATTATCAGCAGAGGAAAACAATGTTGAAGGAAAAGGGTTGTCCAACTCCAAGGGCTAGGAGGAAAGCTCAGGATAGGAAGCAGCAGCGGGGGACGGCTTTCCTGTGGAGGGATAGGAAGAATAACCCACAGGAAAACTGCTCTGGCTGGATAAAGGACCTGGAGAGTGAAAAAGCAGATTGCTGCAAGCGTGCCGCTTAAACTCTCACACAGCTGATATGATAGGCCCCTCTCTTCACACGCAAACTTGCAGAGCAAAAAGGTTCACACCCTTTGCCTGAGTAAGTAATGCTATTCCCATTTCAAATACACTGAATGAGGGGGAATGCCGATGGTGTGACAAAACTAAATAAAGCACAATAGGGTCAAAGAAGACAGGAGAAACATTTTTTCTGCAACACGTACTCGGCTCAAGGGCCGCTGGTTTTAAACAATTGTTTGACGGCACGTAAAGCAGGAGTTCAAGCGTGTAGGGCTGCAAGACCGATTGGAGGGCAAGCGGGATGACCCGTGTCTGGAGGACGTGACCTTGTGACCTACATCAAGCGGAGCTGATGGGGAATTAATGATTTAACTGGAAGAGCTGCAACAAACCTGATAGGAAGTAATATTTTATAATAACTTTACAATGCTCTGGCAAGTCTGCAAGTATTTTCTCAATGAAAAACATAAAATTCTTCTCCTAATTTCCACGAATCTCTCGTTTTTAAGTGCTTTCACATGATGGTCTCACTTCAGAAGCTGTTTTTCTGACTTTGTTGTGCGTGTCTTTAAAGTCAGAATGTGGAAACAAGATGCGTAGTAACAACAAACAACATTTTTTGCCAGCTTCTTTGCCAACTTCTCTTCTCCTAATTGGAAACTCATTTTCAGTGCCACAAGAATGCACAATAAACTACGTAGTAAGGTCCATAGCTGACACTTTGAATTTGTTAATGGGCTAATTTACTGCTTGAGCTTCTCTCTGAACGCAGTGTCTAGTTACGACGATCAGCCTCTCAAACCAACTGACTAATATCGTATAGGCCCAGGCTCTCTGGGGGGTGTCCTCCTGTGGTGCCTGGCAACTGGCAACCAAGACATTGCTACTGGGAAACTTTGAGGTCCTATGGGTTGGGGGAAAAGGTCTCCCGAGTGTCCGCGGGGTGCCCTGGAATAAGCCCGATCCTCAATTTGTTTGAGAGGTGGGGAGTCCAGAGGCCGGGTCAAAACCTTGGGCTATTTCCTGAGCAGTTTCTGTAGTGTGGAAGGCCACGCTGTCCTGCTGGGAATGGCTGCTCCTGCTGTTGTTGTTGAGTGTTGTTGCTACGGGTTGGAAGTGCCTAGTCAGCAACAATGTTTAGCAGAACATTCAAAAGCTTCCCAGCAGACAGATGGTATTCACTTTACGTTAGTGGTTTTAATGTTGTGGCTGATTGGGGTACACAGAGCTATATTGAACAATGCATCCCATTTAATCAATGTCCTCCTCCTAGGCTGAAACACACAATGCAATATTATTTTAATCCAAACCACACTCACGCCTCGTGGAGGTTTACTAGTCACACTCTTGCGTCAACACACAAATGGAACAATAAATAATTATGAGAGGTCCAATACTCTGATCTTTAAGGGAAAGTTGCTTTTTTTTCCTCCAAGTGGATGGAAGAAAAGTTTTTTTCAGAAACCCTGATCAAGTTAAACAAATTCTTGCCAAACCTGACACCCTCATGATTGCAGAGAGCATCTTTCACAAAAGGAAGTCACATGGTGTACCCATAGATACCGATATGAATGTTTATCACACACGACCAAGTTTACTGTAAATCAGGGCTCATGCTGCTGGAGACTTTATTTAGCGCTCAAAGCGTTGGTTAGTTCAGACGGACCACGAGTCCAGGCTGCTTACTCATACTGCGACTATGCAAGACAATGATAGAACTGATGACTGATTGCAGAACAGTTAGTATAACATGGTGGAACCATTTCCAGTGTGAATATGTTTTTTATTGCCGTCACATGTACTCATGTTCACATTCACTGGGTAGACTAGTGAAAACAAAAGCTGCATTAGTGTACCTAATAAACTGGCAGAAAGATGTGGTAATTTAAGAGTATGACCACTGTACTGAGTTATTTAGCCTAGCCCGCTGACTACAATGAGACTGTCTGTTTGATTCACAGC
Source organism: Planiliza haematocheilus (assembly GCA_005024645.1). Lineage (NCBI taxonomy): Eukaryota > Metazoa > Chordata > Actinopteri > Mugiliformes > Mugilidae > Planiliza > Planiliza haematocheilus. Next base: position 3,932,143 of record SRSE01001339.1, on the reverse strand, counting down.
ATCAAGAGCTAACCCGACAGAGGTTGCTGCAATGATCCTGTATAAACGTGAAGCGGATGAAGACGTGATGTCGGGCGGGAGGAGGTTAAACAACTGGAGGAACTCAACCTCAACACGCCACGTCATTCTGTCACGGAGCCCCGGTATCCAGGCAACCACACTAGCCTTAAAAAAAAAAATCTGCCAATCCGAAGCCGGCTTGTAATTATTCACACATCCGACGGTGTTCTTGAACACGGCTCATTTAAATAACTGAACTGTTGTGCATTAAACAACCGAAGCCAAGCGGGCGGATGAGCCCAGCGGCAGAACGACCTGCGTTACGGCCGACGGGACAATATTTACTATACACATAAACAAGCTTCTGTTTATGTGTTTAGTTTAGTGACTGTGTTGAGAGAGAGCGTTTAGGAATAGATAGATAGATGATATAATGCAACACGCTGCTATGGTGCAGGTTAGGATGAATCGGTTGAATAGACAATGATATATTCATCACTACTTTGGGGTACTTGTTCTTTACTTGGTGGAAATCTTGTACTTTTTACATCACTGTACTTATTTGACTTGACTGTCTTGCTATTTATGAAAATATCTGTCTGTATCTATATACAAGAACTGTTGAAAATTAACTGACCATAGTTGTGTTGGACAGTTTTAAAGAGGACTGTCAATAGATCTAAATATTTAATCGTGATTAATCGCGATTAATCGCATGATCGCATACTGATTAATACACATTCTGAAAAAAATCTTTTATAAATGTACCCGAAAGGTAAACTTTTCACTTTCAAAGCTCTCTGCTCTCAGCTGTGAGCTCAATCCTCCGATTAACTCGCTCACGTCGACAGTAAACGCAGATAACACCTGGCAGGGCTTTGAAGCTCAGCTTGTTGTTCTTGCTTTTGCTTGCTTTCTTCTTCTTTTGGGAATTCTGACAGTCTTGACAGTTTTGACACTCCAGGGTGTATTACCACACACAGGAGTTTAATTATTAATCATGACTGCACTTCAGGTTCTGCTTGCTTTCAACAGTGCTACCGCTGCTTTGATCACTTGCTGATTTCCCAAACTAAGTGGCAGGACCAGGTTATAATTATTGCGGGCATTAACCACACTTTTGTGTTGAGTTGCACTTTGGGTTCTGTGTAATCGTGATGCCATTAATAATTTACTCCACTGATTATAAATCATCACTAGACAAAATAATCAGCACATCAATGTTTAAGTAATAATACTGAAAGAAAGAGCACTGTTCTCCCTGGTTCCGCTTTAAATCCTGTTCATGCAGTGTTATTACGAGTTGCACAAAGGCAGACTTATGGGTCCATGTGTCACTTTGCGTAGTTACCCGTCAACGAGGTCAAGGACTATGTGAATTCAATTAATCCAGAGGCTATGGAGATGCGCTCGCATATCGTTCGACAACAAACGACCAGCAACTCGCCGCTCTGTGATGGAGCTATGTAGGTCGACTGTGTAGCACCAGCTACATATCACAGATAAATGTTGCCAGTGGAAACTGAGAGCTAGCATACGTAGCTTGCATAGACTGATAGCCAAGTCCTAATAGACATGCAGCAGCTTTAGGGTTTTTGACAGAACAATTATAATCCATCGTAACCATAGCCATGTCTTTTTGGGAAACAGTAAACAGGATCGAAATAATTTTTCTTTTTAAACTATTTCTTCAGAATCCTAATTTTGGAAAGAGTTCTCAGTGTCAAACCCTAGTGATAATAATCTCCTGATAAATTATGCAGTAGCGTAACAGTCAAAGTGAACATGTCCGACACTGAGTACTTTTATTTTAAAGTTTAAATATTTAAATGCAGGATATGATACATACAGTACATTCATGGACTAGAGATAGTAGCAGTACTCAAAAATTAACTGCACATAGTCAAACTGCACATTTTGTTTCTGACTACCCTCTTACCAGAAGACACGTCAATCTTCCGGTTGCCTTACTGCTTGACTGATGATAGCTGACAATGCTCATACTGTGCCACAGCCAAAAGACCGACTCGTGCGTGTGTGCATTCTGCCACAAACTAGCATCCAAAGGCAAAACAAAGTTTCCTGTAATTATGTAATTTTCATTTACTGGTCTGGAGGTCAAGTATATGAGGAAGTCTGGAAGACAACTTCTTGCGCACTTATGCCTCTTGTCATGTCACCAGCTCCTCAGAAAAGCATGAAGGTCATGCACTTTGCAGTTGCGTATTTGTGCTATGAGCTGCTTCCTGGTTTGCAGCATCCTGTTTATTTGTCTCCTATTCAAGAGAGGAGTTCCTTGCTTGTCCATTGATGTGCACTTAAGGCGCATAACAATGTGGCTTACATTTTCTAATAGTTCAACTGTCAGGCGTAGCAGGTGTCATAGGAAAAAACAAATCAGGGAAAAATTATTTGTTTGGTTCTGCTCTAAAGCAATAAACATTGACTAGAGCACTTTATGTTAGCATCATTAGATGTAATGCCATGGAGTACTAAGATAAGATAACCCTTTTTTATCCCAGTTTTAAAACACAATGCAAAAGCCACGGCTAGACTACCTAACCCTAGCCTTCAATAAAAGCCAACGGTATAAAGTAACAACCTGAAGCCTGACTCTGTCAAAGCTGACCTACATTTATTTTTTTTCCAACGCTTCAATGGTGTCGTGAACAGTCAACCAGTGATAGGTGTTTGTTTCACCAAATTGTTTTTAAATGGATGCCTTACAGGATAACATAACATCAACAAGGGCTTTGGCAACACTTCAGCAGCAACTTGGCAACAGTGTACCTGGTCACACTTAACAGTTTATTGTTTTTCTTTGCTTTGCCGCTCGAAGCGTGAACGTAGCATAAGCTAGCTGGACATGAGGTATACTGTGTAGCCTGACATGGTGCAAGTTCAAGTAGAGTGACAAATCATTTTATTGGTTGATATATTGCATATATCATAGAAGTGTTGGTTTTTGAGTATGTTGTAGGTAGGGATGTCCGATGTTCGGCCAATATTGAGTTAAAAATATAATATCGGGAATTATCGGTATCAGGTTTTTATAACCGATATTTGTTCTGTAGGCATCAGCATGAACGCAGCATGGGATGTTAACGGGCGCGTGCTTGATGACGTGTAACAACAACAACACGCTAGTCTCGTAGGTTGCTAACCATGGCTAACAAGCTAGCTCGCCTGGTGTATGAGATATCCGTGGTTTGGAAGTATTTCCAAGTGTCACATACTAACAGTAAATTTGCAATTTGCAATGACTGCAAAGCAAAATGAGAGGAGGAAACAACGCGTCGTCCTTTAATACATCAAATTCGATCACCCACCTCAAGAACAATGATGCAGAGTTATACTACATTAGTGCACTACATTTGTCTTCTTTGTTTTGATATTGTCTGTAGTGTTGTTTGAGGCAAACATTTCTCTCTAAAAACACGAATGCCACCTTTTTGGCACTTTTTTCAGTAACTTATTTAGCACGGACAGTGTTTACATTTGAAAAGCCACGTTGCATTTATGTTTGCATCCAGTGGGACATTGCAATACAATTAGGCATAATGTGTTAATTCCATAATAGGTGATATGTTATGTGTGTTGTATCGGGTGATATCAGTATTGGAAATTAAGAGTTGGACAATATCAGAATATCGGATATCAGCAGAAAAGCCAATATCGAGCATCCCTAGTTGTAGGTGTTTTAATGAGCATTTAATGCAGTTGTGTTGATTCTGGACCTTTTATCCACTGTATTGTGTTTTACTGGTCAAAGTAGTGATATCTTCGGTATCTCTTAAACGTACCGTATGTTAAAATACTCTATATGATGTTACTGTGAGGTTGTGTTTGCACAAACTTAATATATTTGGCATTTATATGAATATTCCAGCAGCAAAACACAACTAAATGAAGCTCTAAACGCATCACAAGACCAGGATGATTTTTCTCAGTGTCATTCTTCTGCCTGAATATAAATGCACTGTCCTGCAGTGCACACAACAGATGTTATTCTTCTCCACGAATGGGTGTGGTTAGATTAGCAGGATCTCTGCATTTTAATGGGATTATAAACAGGGAGAGTGGCCATATAACATGCAATGACAGATAACCACTGCCACCCACTCTGCATGGGTGTGGAGCACCAAATAAAGCAGGACGGAGGTGGACACCTCTGCTACAGAGATAAGAACTAGACCGAGTCGTCATATGACTGTGACAGGAAGTCGAACTGGATTCCGAGGACCTGACACATGATGACGCTGCAAAGGATTTTGTTTTGGTGGTTATTTCACAACACGACTGAATCAATGTTTATGACAAACAAGGAGATATTTCCTCCACGTGTCACTCCCATACCTTGGCATTCCAATCTTTATTAAGGTAATATATGCATGTGACACACCGTCCATCACCGTTGGGGTTATCCACATGGCGCACGTAGCCTGTCCCGTTTCCGGGGTAACATGCCACCATTGCCTGAAGAGAGGAAGATGAAAAAGCGTGATTAGTAAAAGCAGACATGCAGTGACAAAAGCACAACTGTGCGCATACAACGTCTATATCTCCTACGTGTCATCAAACAACAGACGCGCTGCATGAACAGGAAGAAGGCGACATTAAGATTGTGTGTGTCAGCACAAACGGTGCCAATGAGGACCCAGTTAGTCAGAACCAGAGCTTTGGAAGCAGCTCGTCTTTCTTTCTTTTTATTTTTGTATTTACCAGACCACGATGTGGATGCAGCAGATGATCTTGGCATGGCCGTATTGTATTGTTGCTTCACCTGCACCAAAACTGACGCTGCGCGAGGCCGTCTACACCCCAGCTGCCTCATTATAAACTTTAAACTAGCGAGAAAATAAACCGGAGATATCGCGCTGCACGTCAACTTCCCCTTGCCTTTTCCTGCTCTATTAAGACTCGCATGATCTGCCTGGGTGTTGGCAGTGAACCCCTATGAGCTCTTGTAAACTTCTTGGTGTAAACATCTAGCAATATACTCATACAGTGCAGAATTCCCCTAAGGAATAAGACACACAAGTGTTGACTCGCACACTACCGGGAAGACTGTGACACAGAAACACTTGTGTTTTTCTTCAGAAATGTGGATTCCAAGAAAGAAAAAAAGCCCCCGCAATCTTAAAATAACGATTTCTTACGCTGGAAATTACAACCGGCGCTTGCAAATGTGCAACTGCGTGTTTTCCTGAAAGTAGAGCCGGGACGAGTGGCGAACGTGCACAAACACTGAGGGCAGAATGAGCCCTCATACAAAAGCAGTGTCTAAGCAGTGATATGACAGACAAAAGGCATGTTCATCCACATTCTTTCATAAACTTGCATCAACATAAACCATAGCAACATTATTATAAACACTCAGAGCAGACAGTAAAATAACGGCCTGAAGAACTTAGTCTTTAGAGACGTGCAATTTTAAAATATCTGTGCGTGGAGGTATTGAGCACACACTTTGGGGAGGTGCATCAATAAATAAACTACAAAAACTTGATGAAAACTAAACCTCTGCGGTCCAGCAGCACCCGTTTTAGTGCCACAAAACAAGCACTTGCGCCACGCGCACACCTGACTCTTTATTTTTCTGCGCATTTGACCGTAGTCGCTTGCGTCAGTCCACATTGTGCTAACATCTTTTGCGTAATCCAGGTTACCACTGGAATGCACACTATCAGGGCCTTCAAAGCTAAAAAACAGCAAAAACTCCCAACATAAAGATAGAGGGGAGGGTGGTGGCGAGTCTTGCTCCGGCTGCTTGAACTGTTATCGATTTAAAACAAAAAAAGAAAAGAAAAAAAAGAGGGGTGGGTCTCTGAAGGAACGGCTGCTGGGTGAGGGGCACGCTCGTTGACAAAAGGCTTCCTGTGAGGCGCAATACAGTAAGCGCCTGTGTGTGTGTGTGTGTGTGTGTGTGTGTGAAAGAGAGGGACGGAGAAAGAGGGAGAGGGGCACAGACAGAGAAAGCAGAGGGAGGGGTGGGGCTGGAGCAGAAGAGACGAGTGAACTGCTGTAAACTTTGACTCCTGGCCTCCCTCCAGAGGGAGCAGTGTTTTAATGGTTGTGCTACGTGCAGAGCGTGAGGAAGGTTGGCTGATCCTCCGCTATGTCACCCCTCCCACCCTTAACTGCTGAGCTCACGCTGCAAGGCTGGAGATGGGTAAACAGTCGCTGCTAGGAAAGGAAAGAAAAAAAAAAGCGTGTTTGTGTGGATTCAGATGTGTGTGTGAGGGTAGGGGGGCGTGTGTGAGCGAAGGTGCCTGGGCACTCCAAAAATCCTGGACGTCGCGGTTTCTCCTGTCGCAAAACAATAGAGAAACTCTGAGGTCTCACACTTTATGCTCGCTTATGTACCCGTCAGCGTAAAAAACACGGGTTCGGTTTAACAGCCTATATGCCGTTTCACCATCCAGCACAGCCGAAATAAAATAGGAATAAACATATCACGGTGACGGCACACTCAAAGGAGCGTGCGCAGATATTATCCACAGAAGATGCATGATGGAGGAATGCAGGACAGTTACTATCTGGAAACGCCGACCGTGTATGGAGTTCCGTTCGGCTCCAGTTTTGCCTTTCATGTCAACTGGTCGGGAGATAAAATCCTCCGAGTGTCACAGATGGTTTGGAGCTAAAAACATTAGCACAAAACCTCAGAGGGCTGCAATTTCAGCAGGAGGAAAGAAATCATGAATTCTAAACAATAAACAGCACGTGTTACTACTGCTTGTGCGCACGAATGGTAAACATCTCGTTTCTGCAACCGGATCACTTAAAAACGCAATATTCTGAGACGGGTCGCGGCGGAGCTGAGCGTGCAAGGCGACTAACTCAATCTCGGCAAGTCTCCGTCGCAGCGCAGGAGGATTTTCACGCCTCGCCATCCTCAACCCCTGACCTTTATGCCTCCCCCGAAGCTTCCCATCTACGGGCCACTTACTCTTCCGCGTTCCGCTGTGGCCCTCATTAGGAGGCTGACCTCGCTCTTCATGTTGTTTGTTTACATTCCTCAGACACAGATTCAGAGGCCGAGGCATTTACAGGCAGAGAAAGAGAAGAGGTCAACAAAAGCTGAACAAAGTAAGCTCGGAGAGGCCTTCAAGCGAGGCCACAGGAAAGGCGGCAGATCAATATCAACAGAAATATTATTAGAATATAATAAAAAGAGCTGCAGCTTGCATGTATAATATCAACTAGAACAAAGGATTTGCTTGTTATCTACAATTATTGGCATGTTTTTGACTTAATCCCTTATATTTGAGTTGCAGGCGATAACCCCTCGCCGTGTAAGAGACTAATCTTTTCACGTTTGTGCACTCACTGTTTACTTTTCTTCCTCATTTCCATTTTGCACGGCCGCAATCAAAACTTCACGCAAATCGAGAACGAGCCGGACGGACGTGATTCACGCGAGGCCGTAAACTAACCGGCCAACCGACGGTCTACTAAATGTTTACACGTCTTATCAAGTCGACTGTGTGCAGGTGCTTCCACGGCAACGTCCACCTGAAATCAAACCGTTAAGTTAAAACAAATATGACGTGAAATTGAATTTTAATTTGACAATCGCGCCGTCGAGTTACCGTAAAACCGTGACAGCGCTTTGTCCGTGTCTACAGAGTTAACACGGCGAGAGCAAACAGACTTTAATGACTCATATCAAATAAAATCAGATATGGAGCAGGTCTACCATTTAAAAACTTATCTTAAGAGTAACAAACACATTAATATTAGACGTGTTATTTATGGTATGATATGAGGAAATGATCGAGATCATTTTCTATATTTATATTAGGCTACAAATTAGATTATTTTACATATCTTTTTGTTTAAGAGTGTCAGCATGTTTGCAATAAAAAGCCATCATAAGACGCACGTGCAGTGGAGGAGTGTTTCCTTCACTGCAGAATAAAACGCAGACACGTGTTTTATTGCACTTTCGGGTCGTTTGATTTCTGTTCTCGTCTTTGCTCTTGAAGAAGTTTCGCCGCGTGCATGCTCAGGCAGCTCCCACACACACACACGCAGACATATTAAGGCTAATGCTGCAGTCGTTTTCCCGATGTTTAGCCCTATTCGCAAGGGATTAGTCTCACCTGGGGACGCCACGTGATTCAGAAACGACCGCCCTACGTCTGCGTTTCATGTGGAGCATTCGCACGAGATAAACAAACTCTGTGTTTTACTCTAATTTACCATTCAAAGTTAACGTCTCTGCTACTTTCTGCTTCTCTCCACTGGGTGTCAGAGGACACTTTAAACTTCTTGACAGCTTTAGTTACTTTGCGAATCCTAACTGATAATAAAAAATTAAAAATAAAATGTGATGAGACTATTGATGGAAGAAACCATGAACGACCTATATATTGTATATATTGCTGTATTTAAATCAGCCTCATCTTTGCAGATGAACAAGTAAATGCTTGATTTAATGATTTCATCCGTCTGAATGGGCGAACCGGTCGGTGACATCTCGAATTTGCACCCTAACATCTGGCCAAACTTTAATATACGGCACATCCTTCATAACATAAAGTGACAAGAGGCAGAAAAAAGCCGCGAATCAAACGAAAGTCTTGGAAAAAGTAAAAAAGGCACGTCCAAATCACAGAGACAGTGATTGGCACTGGATTATGATCATCATATGACCTCTGTGTTAGGAGAAATAAGGTGGGTAATTTGCAGTGTAAATTTTAATTGTAAATTACTGACATGGCTGAGTCGCGTGGGATTAAGATCACAGACAACCTCAGCTATTATTACAAATCACCAGAAGTCCTGAGTTAAAACTAGTCCCGTGCGAATAGAGCTATAATCTAAAAGTTAAAAAGAATAAGTTAAAACAAACTTTGTTTCAAAACTGTGCTCCACAGCTCTGGTGATGAACACTGGCTTTAAGTCACATGAGAGAGCATTAATGCAAATAAAACAGGATGCATATCTAACTATCTTTTTTTTAAAAACATTTATAAACTGTATTGACAGTATAATAAAGTTAAGGAATGGTGTGCAAAATGTTTAAATTTTAACTTAATATATAAAGTATTTGTTGATCGTACCCTTTTATGTTAAGAATCGTTTTAGTTGTGTACAGTTATATCATTTTATTTATTTATCAGGACTTTTTTTTTAATTCCAGCATCTTAAATTAAATATTTATTGCTGTTTTAAAGTCTAAACTTGCATCATTCTGCTTTTATGTTATTGTTTCCCTGGCATAAAACAAACTAAAAGATTTCAGGGCAGATACAAAACACCATGCGACAAAAAAAAAAAGGTCATCGTGGCCAAACTTTTAAAGGCTTGAATTAACATTTACTCCAGCGCAGCCAATAGAAAACATCTGCACAAATCCTGCTGATACAGCGTTCTTGATGTCCAATAAGATGTGCCAGGTTTTTTTTTTTTTTGTCCAAAATACAGCCGCCTGCCGCACAGTACATTTATAGTTAACAGTTTATATATAGGAGACCAGTGTGAATACATGATAACTCTACCGAGCGCAGAGAGCATCTGTGTTTCTGCTTCACGGGGCTATTTGCGGTGCGCTTGCAGTTTTATCACAACCGCCACCGAATCATAAATAATAAAAAGTCCCATTACAAAATAAAACGGATTTATAAAGCGGTGCCAAGCGGTGTGCGAGCAGACACGCTGCTCATGTGGGTGAAGAGGAATTTGATGTGACAGAAAGACCAAGGTACAGACACATTTTTACCAGCCTCTCAGAGATCGGTTCAGATTAATACTCCAGAGGGAAGCAGTTCTCTGTAACTCACTCATTCACTAACTGCTGCCAGATAATGATATTTGAAGAACGGTATTTATGTTTCATTCGCCAACGTGGCACATAATTTATCACTGACTTCACTTTTATTTCATGGAAAATCTTTTGATTAAAACCATTATGTTGCCTTGTTCTAATTAAATATCATCACATTTGACAGATTGAATTGTCAGACTCAGAGGTGGGTGGTAATGAGTCACATTTACTCTGCAGTTTTTTTAAATAATTTTATTTCTAAGGTTAGTTTTTCTCTTACTCTCTTTCTTATTTATTCTACACATTATATACGCTTTATTTTTATTTCCAGAGAGACTCCAATAACCACAAGACTCTGTTTCAACATTTAGGCGTAGCCATGCAGTCACATGACTCTCAGGGACACTGGACAAACTGCTCTCCATCATGGACAATCCATCTCATCCACTACACCAGACAATAGAGGGACAGCGGAGCTCATTCTCCAACAGACTGATCCAGCTCCACTCCCACAGTGAACGCTACAGGACTTATTTCACACCTTACTCCATCCACCTTTACAACAACGCACCTTTCCACAACAGATAACCCCATGTTATTCAGGTTAAAGGACACTATTGCACCTTACATCATTCCTATGTATATAATATATACACTTCCGTATCCATTTCTTGTACATTTGCTCATATGCTAATTCTGTGAATTTTTGTTAGTACTATTTTTATTTATATTTTATTTTAATCTTTTATTTTATCTTTCTTGTTATTTGTGGTTCTCAAGAGTTTTTATATGTGCAGCTGAGCCACTGTGACTAAGCAATCTCTCTTGTGGATGATTAAAAGTCTAAGCAGCAGACAGGCAATAAAAACACACGAAAAACTGCAACTGTGTGGAATTTGTGTTTCTTGTGCCTTAATTTGTTATTAAGTAAAGATTTTTTACATTTTTAATATTTTTTTTATTTGAAAATTCCAGATTGCATATTATTTTATATTTTTGTCTGTCTGGATACATCAGAAACAAATCAAAAACAAAACAAACACTCACCAGATTTTTACCCGTACTACGACTTTTTGCTTCTACTTAAGTAATATTACTTTAAAGTAACGTTACTTTTTCCTCAACTTCAGTTTCAGGCTACTCTATGGTGATCCTGTAGAGAACAATCTATTAAATACAAAACAAGACTGTTATCTAATCTGTGGTTTGACGATTGGCATTTAAAGCACTGACAATTGATTAATAACACTATCCAAAGCCAACAAAACACAGAAACTGGGGAAATTGTGCACCAGGCATAATGTCTATCGCGATGAGCACGACTCTCGTCTTACTTTATCTTTCATTTGTTGGTTTGGTAATATAACAGTTTAAATAATATTGTGAAAGTCTGCTCCAAAATTACTGGAATCCAAATGTGTGAATTCTCTTTGGGAGAAACGTGTCCTCCAAAAAGCAAAAAGTCTGATGACAAACCGTTATGCAAGATCATTTATTCCTTCAGCTATTACGCTGTTAAATACTGAGTTCAGGAAATAATTATTGACTGATTTGTTCTTGGCACACTGCACTTTAGGCAGTACGGATATGTGCAATTCATCTCCCATTTATTTATTCAGTTATTTGTTGCTTTTTAAATTTTTTATAGGGATGCACCAAAAAAATTTGGGCCGAAAAACGGAAATGCACTTTCGGACCGTTTTCGTCCGAAAATTGCTGCGGGTGTTGCCTGCACGTGTTGTTTCAGCACTAAAAGTCCGAAACAAAGTGCATTTTTGTTTTTTCGGCCGAAAAGTTTCAGACTTTTTAACTTTACATATGTGCTTGGACCCAGGCCATAACATGCTGCTCCTGCTATGTACTATTGTTGTGTGAATAGTTTTATGTCTAGATGGTGGACTGTAGAAACTGAATTGCCCTTTGGGGATTAATAAAGCTTTCTGTATTATTCTGTATTCTCTCTGCTGTATTGATGCCGTCACTACGCCAGCTCCTAATCCTTACAGGTGTTTTATAGTTCTGTGTTAAGTTGACGCAGAGGCTATGACGACAATGCAGATTCTAGCGCCGTAGCTGATGTTTGCAGCAACAAAACATTGAAGGTTTAATAAAGTAATCTAACTCTGCTTAAATTAACAGATGAACTGATTACATGTTTGCTTTTAAGCTGTTTTATGGGGGGGTTTCACTATGTCACACAATAACCCCCTTAAGAGATGTTGGGGTCCAAACTGCTGCTTCTGTTATGATTTGTCATGATTGTGCACGTGCAACAACATTAAATTGTTCATTATGCAGGTGGAAGCTGGAGTAGGCTTTTTGATTCTGAGAGTAATTTGATCAAACTTAACCATAAAGAAACTTGGTCGGTTTAATGATTACGTCATTTTGACCACACACACACACAGTGACTCTACACCACTGACACCGATCACTCAGAAGCATACACCGATCACTGTGATGCTATGAGCTCACCTCGCTTCACGCACTGATGTGACCCATAAACCGAGGTGGAGCAAAACGGAAAAGCTGCACGGGGTCTGCTCACTTCACAGAAGAGATGCTTATCCAAACACCAGCACAAACAGTTGGGATGGAGACCTTGCGGCGTAAAGGAGTGTGGGAACCAAGACAGTTTGGGTCCCAGCCCGGGACAGCTCGCTGTTTTATCTGTCAGAGAGTGGTGCTGCCACGGAGGAAATCCCTGTTTAAAGCAATGACCCAGTTTATTCTTTTCTTCTTTACGGTTGGCTGTGAACAATAGAGGGACGTATACATCAGTGGCGCACGGCTTTACCCTTCACCCTCCACGTGATGCAGGGGAAACGCAAACACAGTTTCTGGTACTGTTACGCAAATACTCTGGGGGGAATTGTGCAAAGTCGTTCCTAAATTGTTTTGGACGTGCACGCCCTTCTATGTCCCAACTGGGTTGATGCACCCACAATACCCCACAAAAGCTTTTTTATGGCCATATTAAAGGATGCATGCTTAATCATGCTCAAATGACCAAAGCGCTGTTGCGTATACTGAAACACCTTACAGTTTCCCCGATTTCAGGCATTTGATCATATTTGCAGAATGAATGAATGAGGCCACAGGCTAGGTGCACATATACAGTGCAAATCTACGCCATTGCATTTTTCATCTCATTTACTCCCTAGGGGCAGCTCGCGCACCCCTACTTTGGGAATCCCTGGCAAACGCTGATCTCTTTTTAGCCGCTTACAGCTTCATCTGGAACAAACTCAATGCTGCGTTGGGCGTGAAAAGCTGTCCGTTTCTGCTACTGCACTCGTTCAAGTCATGCATTCTCAAAAGATGGGAAGGCTAGATTTCATTGAGACGGTGAGAGCAGCTCGTATTCAAAACCGCCCTGCAGTCAGTACAGCTGTGCTCAATTCATTTACAACAAGAGCTAACGACACAAGCAAATATTTGAAGTACTGTCTATTATGTACGGTACAGTCATTTCCCAGAGATTGACTGAATGGACTCATCCGAGCCTGTGTGAGCCAAGTGAACTCATTCTGTAATTGGATCAGCCACTGATACTCTCCGTTTGCCAGTGGTTGAAGACCGTGTACGACAAAAACTGAATATGAGGACAAGTCAAAATGAGAGTTGAGTTCAATTACAGGTCCAGTTTCTTTCTGTACAGAGGATGTAGAGCATGGGATAACTTAAAGTGGCTAAATATGAATGACTTCCTGGAATGATTTAAAAACATTTCTGTCGATGCCACTATCCTCATCTCCTCATAAATTATTTTATTTAAACATACAATTAGTTTTAAATGCCACGCTCCACCCACCGTAAATCCTCCCTGTCTTCAAGTCTACAGCTGCAAATAGTCAAAGACAAAGGCTTCTTTCTCAAGGCTCGACCTGGATTGCAGCCAGGTGCTGCTAAGACAGTCGGGGCACAGTTAACGGAGAGATAAACGCGTGCCCAAAGAGAAATTGCGATGTTAACGACATTAAGAAGCCTCGTTTCTTTGGGAAATGTTCAATATGATGAAAGATAACATTATTTCAGCGTCTGGCAGGTCACACCACAGAGCATACAACTAAAATAACAAAGGTATTATGAGCGTCATAAAAGACTCCAGAGATGGATTACAGTGATCAGGCTGCAGGGTTGATGGGTGGACAAGTGATCTGACTAACTTCAGGACTATTTGTGGTTTACGACTGCTTAACAATGAGCAGGAAAGAAAAAAAAAAGAAGTGGCATGCAAGGTAGTGCCTCGGTCATGCTGGTACTGTAGGCGGAAGCAACGAGGGGCACACACAGCCTATAGCATAATGTGCAGCCGGCTCCAGCGCTCACATGACTTCCTCTAGTCTACTGATTCCATAGAGCTTTAAGATGTAGGTCAACGGTCAACTTCCTTATGAAAGCGCACGCGTCCAGAGTCATAAATGGCAGAAAAGTCAAAAACCGTAAAGTGCACTTGGTCATTATCATCTAAAAAAAAAACTGCAGGGAGGGATTTTGTCCAGATTTATCCTGTTTAGGTCAAACTGCTGCTTAGCATCTGCCTGCTGTTTGAGAATGAGAAGCTCGGTTAACTGTGTGACAACATGCTGCTATATACTGAAATACTGAAGGCAAGTTGCTAATCAGGGTAAGGTTGTTAGTACGTAATGAAGAATCTAAAGTTTACTTCATTCATCAGCTGATCTACCTGGGTTTAAAACATCAGACTGTTTATAAATATGGACAACGCCTGCCAACTTCCTCGCATTAGCCAGCTGACACAACTTTTCCACGGTTACAAGCGGTGCCACCTTGCAAGTTTGGAGCCAGAGTCTGCAAATCTGCAAACTGTAGATGACCTGTCGACACTTCCTCCAGACTCACACGCGTCTTCGTTTAGTTAGTACTGCACTCTGCTCTACCTCCAACAGTTACAGGGAAAATGTTGGATTACACGCTGTATTTGTTTTTACTCGTTTTAAAAAAAGAAAGAAAACTCGCATGCCAACTGGTGGTTGCCATTATGACGCATCCTGTTTCTGTAGTGTTAAATAACTAAAATGAAACTCATTCTAAAACTAACACTTGAGCATGCATCAACAGTATATTAACTATGTAAAATGACAGAAATCATCCTTGAAAAAAAATGTACTTGATGTGTATTTTAAGTTTAGTTGTCGCAAGTCTCATCCACTCACATGGAGGGGGTGGAGCTTATGACCTATGCTGCAGCCAGCCACCAGGGGGAGCTCTACTGGCTTTGGCTTCACTTTCGAGAAGCAGTTACGCCATCTATCTTTATACAGTCTATTGTTTCAATTAGGGCTGTGTTTAAAAAGAAAATCTATTTTCAGATTGAAAATGGCTTTGATTTAATAAATCTGATCTGATAATTTTTTAAATACATATGATCTCGCTGCATTCTTCCATGACTAGTGAGGCCGCACAGTCCACCTATGAGGGGGATCCAGAACATGACAGAAGCAACAACTCTGAGAGAACAGTCTGAGCCTGAAAGCTTAACATGTTTATAAAGTATGACGGCAGAGCTGCAGAAAAGCAGAGCCATATTCAAAATGAGGTAAAATATTGTGGAAATACCACATTTTTTTTCAAACAAGAGATCTTTTTGTCGTTTCTGCTGCTGTGTCGCTGCAAACTTCCCACTGTGGGATGAATAAAGAATCATTTTATCTAATAACTGAGCAACGTTATTAGATAAGAAAGCAAAACTGAAATATAAATATAAATCATAATCAAACTGATTCAGGAAATCACTGGCAACACCAATCTCTTGTTTGCATAAACCAGCAATAACCGTTTTCTCATACGAAACACAGACATAGTGAAGAGATCCTCTAGGTGTAGTGGAGGTGATGAAGTCACTGTAGGTCGAAGGGGGTTTAACTCTTGTGAGCTGTGTGACGACTGCGCCACACTCAGAAAAGGGGAATGTTCTGCCTGCGTGGCGAGAGGCATTTTTCTGCTGAATCTAATTCAGGTTAGGATGACGCTGTGCTGTTGTCTAGAGGAGGAGGAGGAAATTGACACAACTGATGAGCACAGCAAGCAGTAAAGACACAACGACTGATTTAAAGCTGGCTGTAAGTGGACTTGTAACGACCCGGTTAAACAAAAAATGTGATAAAAGACGTGAGAGGTTCCTGTTCAGATCAGCCTACGTTTGTCGAACATTACATCTGCATTTGTAACACACTCATTGTCACATTATATTTCTAACACCGCACACCTAACCATCCCTCTGTTGCATCTGTAACGGAAACAAACGCATGTTTTGTCCACCGCTTAACCTCCTGACTGTTTTCGCGATTAATCAACTAATAAACCGGTCAATAAACGGCGTTGAAAAATGCGAAATACGAATCACTAAAGAGGAAGGCAACATCTTCTCATGTCTTATATTACCTCATGAATAATGCAGAAGGCAAACATATAGGATGCACCAGGAAACTAAGCAACTACAGCAACTGTTTATGTTGAAACAAAATACGAAGTGAGTAGATTTTAAACTGTCAAATAAATAAGCTGTGTTTTAAATTAGAACCTGACAAAGAGATGATCTGCTTAATTCTTCTGGCCTCATCACTGACATATATTGTTTATCTTAGTTTAAGCTGTCTGATGTGAAAACTTCTTTGTAAAAACGATGCTTGCCAAAATACAGTTTCTCCTGCATTCTTTATTTATAACGCTCTCCGGCCTGTGAGCAGCACATGCAGCCAAATATGCATCACAGCTGAGCTCACGGAGGTGTAGACGGTAAGTTGCCAACTAGTTTCTGAAATAAACTGCTGGGAAATTAATAAACCAAGACCCAACTCTTTCCATTAAGTCACTCAAACTAAGCGTCAGTTGCTGCGTTAGAAAGCTAGCCATTAGCCAGGGTCTACAGTTCTACTGACGGGTGTTCTTGCAATGAGTGTTCATGACTCAATGTGAATCTTCCCTCCTGCAACGATCGTCTGTTTGAAGCGATCTCACGGCCGCCAGCTAAACCTGCTCACTTGTTAGAAGCACCAGTGAAAACAAATGCACTCCAGTGTAAACCGTCGTGCACCAAACCCTCCGTCACGACTGCTCAACTTTACGATCATTACGACCGTTAAAAAGGATTGAATTAAACTTTAAGGTGTTTCTGTTTGACTATAACGGAGCTCTCAAACTGATAGAAACACGACTACGAACCACAGCCTCCCAAGATGAAACCACAGATGAATCAACAGCTCTCTCTGTTATTTTAAACAAATGCCGCTGAACAGCATAACCTCTGGTGCAGGACTCTTATATCAGAACGCATTTGTTTTCATTAGTGTACCTAATGAACTGGCAAGCCAGCGTACGTGTAATGTCAGGGCACTGAACACAAAAATCACCTCCCTGCTGAGAGAGTCCAGTCCCTGCAGGGCAATATGATAGCGCATCTAAGCCAAAGCCTTTAACTTCTATGCTGAGCTTCAGCGTGGCATGCCGGATAGAGCAACCGTGTGTCATGCCAATAAAATAACTGTATTAATGTTAGAGTTGTAAACAAGGAGTCAGAATGCTTATAACGCAGCCGTAGTTTAGTAAACAACAGCGTCCGCATGCAGGAAATGCTAAAGTTCAGTCAGGAACAACAGGTAAGCAGCGTGACAATCGTGCTGCTGCTACAAGCTTCTTTATATTTCCTGATAGTGTTATAAAGGCATCATAGAGCATTCAACAAGCTGGATCTGCACAGAAACAAACATGTCCCACTGCCTCCGACGTCTCACAATGTTATCAAGCGAAAAGGGGAAGTGGAAACAATGGCATTTAATAACTATTTGGGCAAAATTGCTTTCCTCTGTCTTTCCCAAAGCGGATTGTGCTTACATTGTGTCGTGTCCCTTTGAGCCACTGATACCGGCCGCCTTTCATTTGTGCAAGTCATGCTGATTTTCGCTGGTCACAGTCCAGCCACGTGTTTTCGCCAAGGCAACCGGGGCAGTGGGCGAGCGAGTCAACTTCTCGCCGGCGCCTGAGTCAGCGGGCGGGCGGGCGGACGCGCGCGCGGCCCGAGATGACGGGCTTTTTCTGAAAACCCCGGCTGGTTCTCGGCAGACAAACACAACTGGACGGGCGGGAGCGGACTAAAAATAACAGTGGACAGCGATCATGTGCTCTGTGTCAGCACAGACCACCAAGTACCTGTGGACTCTTTCAGCTCTAGATCTTAGAAAAATCGATAAAACTGCACGCGACTGCAGAGAGGCTGGTTTGAGCTTAATGTGCAATGCACTGTTTTTGACAATCAACCTCTATCCAGACCCCTAAAACACAGCTATGATGAAAAAACTGGTCATCTATAAAGACAGCGTGCAAGAACTCTTCACATGCTAAAATGAAGTGCGAAGATATGTAAACAAAAACTAGAAATACCACTAAAAAAAGAAAGAGAGACTGTTAAAACTTTTCATTTAACATTAGACAGGTATTGAACATTAAAGTCAGCAATCCTTTGTGAACCTTATAACTAATCTAAACATGTGCTGATTTAAGTTCATGGTCCTAGTCGAGGCTGCAGGCGGTTTAGATTCCCTTAGTCGTTTAAAACCCTTCAAAAACATTTTCGGTTTCCAAATGACCATAGGGATGATTTAACACCTAACAACACAAGGCTGTTGTGTTACTTTAAGCTCGGCCCACCCAATACGCCAGTTTGCATTTCAAAAAGAGTCCCGGAAAAAGGCCTTAGTCTAACTTCTATTCAATGAAAGAGTGACAATCCCCTTCAGAGTGCTTCCCCCAGGAGAGCAGGAAAAGGGGGGGCTGGGAGGAACTCATCTCCTTCTGGGTCAGTCCCATGCTAGAAGGTCACAGCGACCAGATCTGGTCAGAAAAGGGGAGCCCTGGGTCACACGCAACCCGATAGCCGAGCCACGTTGACATATCTGTGGGCTGATTCAGCCCCGCTCTGCTGAAGCCCCTGCTTCCTCATCACTGAGACGAGAGAAACAGAAGTGATGAATCGGGTACCAGTCAGTGCAGCCTTTAAACTTACACAAACGGGAATGCTCATTAAGATATTTCTCATCTTATTGAAATAGAAACTGCCTTCAATTTCCCCTCTGCTGCACCGAAACCTGAAACACACAGCTCTATAAAAAAAAAAAACGGAGGAAAGTCGTCTCGCCAACTGTGAGCTGAATTTATCACTGCAGCCTGTCACCTTTCCACAGCGAGGTCAGGCGGCCACGCAGCCGCGTCCCTGTAGATGATTTGCAGCACGGCCGACCTTCTGGCTGCAGGGCTGACAAACGGTTACGGCTCCTTCACCTAAATCCTGCCATTTAACCGCAGTAAAGATCAAAGCACGAATGTTTAACACAACAGGCACGCTTGATGACGAGGATGCCGCTGGTTTCTCTGTACGTGCGTTTAGCAGCGTCTATTAGAGCTGGGTGATAAGAAGCGGTGAAATAGTGTGTTATCAGCTTTAAGTTTATTTCTCACGCCTTTCTAAAACACATGTCGTCGAATGTGACAGTCCTGCATTAAACAGGGAGGTGCTAATTGAACTTTATGTCTTGCGGCGAGTGGAATTTTACTTCATCTTGAAAATGTAACACCCTTAATGAACGTGGATTTTTTTTTGTTTTGCACGAGATTAACACAATAAACTGAAAACTGAATGCTGACCCAGACTGAGTGAAAATGCATATAGAGATACAGTAATATGCAGTTTCAATGGTAAGAAAAAATAATGTTAAAAAGTGGTTTTGAAACCGACTAATGTTTATATTACTTCTCTAAATCTCTGCAGCTTGACTGGAGCACATCTTTGCCTTTACGGATTTATTTGCAAAAATGTCAACATAAAATAATTCTTATAGGTTCAGATATAAGTTTTATGCAATGCTTGTTCTTTTTGGTGCAATATTTATTGTCAATATGTGTTTTTTTCCTGTGCACGATGAAGATTTCTGCAGCACTCCCGTGAACACACACAAATTGCTTTGTGCCGAGGAAATAATCCACCTTTCTGACTCAGGGCATTAGCCTTGCTTTAACCTGGAGCTGTAGAGGACTTATTAGCCTCTTACACTTAAAGTCGAGTCTAATTAGCAAACAGGGCGGATCTATTGGAAGTAATGGTACCTTGATGACTTAATGGATTTGTCTGAAAGCAAACCCCTCTGCTGCAGGACTATCAGACACCTGCAAACTTTTGATGTTGGAGCCAGAGTGCTGCTGGTTTTCTGACCCACCTTGGTGAGTGTGGCAGGTCATCCGACCAGCAGGGCCCTGGACCCTGAGGGACACATGTGTCTTCTACCTGCTGGGATACTTACTTTTGTCCTTCCATTTATCGTGTAGTTTCCCAGTTTGCCATTACAATGTCTGATCAGGTCGTCCATGCGACTCATTAGAAAGAGGATCTTCTCGCAGCCGGGCTCCCTCCCCTCTATCCATGTGATTTTGTCCCCTCGGATGTCTTTAGTGGAGTCGCTCTTTTGACTCACCAGCTGCCCGTCCGTGAACCTGCCCGTTTTGTGCAGGGCCTTGACATTATCTAAAATACCCAGCCCGGTCTCTGCACCTAAAAAGTTGTCCACCACACAGATGCCGTGCTTGTTCATGCACGGGACTATGTACTCCACGGCAAGTTTCTGAGGGGATGAGCTGGTTTGTCCGTTAGGTGTGGCGGTGTTGTTGGACCCCTCTTCTCCCGCCCTGTCGCACACCTCCGGTGCGTCTGTGCTTGTGGCTCTAGGAGGTGAAGCAGCACTGTCCGCCTGCTCGGGGCTCTTCTTCTTCTCTCGGTATTTCTCTGGTGCCTTGTCCTCCCCCGACGGCGCAGCCTGCCCGGGTTTCTGTTTGGAAAGCTGCGCCTTGTCCGCCTCCTTACAAATCAGCTTGTGCATCTTCCAGTGCTGTTTCTGGTGCTCCTTGCTGCAGTAGAAGGAGCTCCGGCACCTACCGCACTTGAGAAGATTCTCCATTTTCCCACAAAGTTCACAGTACTGTCGGTCTCGGTCCAAATCGCTCTGCTGCTTCTCCATGTTTGAGGCTACAGCCGGTGTACTGCTCCTTTAATTCCGATCCTTCACACGCGTCCGGCTAACCGACAACTTTGGAAACGACCCGCTGCCTCTGCCACGCTACACCGAGCGAAACTGTAAAGTAACACTCAGAACCTCGCCATTTTCTCGCACTCATTCCCTCTTCGCGTCATTTACGAGTGAATTAGGACGACGGCGTGCACCCAGGGCCGAGCATTCCGGGGTGGGTCGAGGTCTTCGGGAGGCATTTCTGCAGGCTAGCCGTGGGTCTGTGGATACTGCATGGCGCCGCTCCGTGTGTGCTCAGCCTGTCTGGGGTCCAGCCCGCTCTGACGTCCGCTCACAAGCCCCGCCCCTCCCGAGTTGCGTTCGTGGACCGTGGGAGAGCTGGGGAACATAAAATATGTATACTGTATATAAAATATACAAAGGTGTATAAAAGCAATCTACAAAGTATATATAAAAAATAATAATATACAAAGATATATATATATATAAAATTAGAGAGTTAAATACACAATATACTAAAATATATGTAATGCAATAATACATTATGAATTTATGTGGTATACATCACCGATAAATGCATTTACACAATTTGTTGGCATGCTGCTTTATAGTGTTGTACACTCTGGTTCATTGTTACAGGTCAGTATGAAGTACACAAACAGACTCTTAACTCTCGTTTCCCCGTAAAATCAATATGCATCTTAACTCTCCCCTAAAATAAATTTCCATTCTCCTTTCATCTGTTGGTATTTATTGTTATTTATTGTCGATTACAGTTTATCCACTTTATTCATACAGCCATGTTTATATCCTCAATGGATGGTTCAAAGATTTCTAGCATAGTTTTTGTATATATTGTGAACTGTTCAAAAACTTAAGTTCAAAAACTTAACTTACCCCCTGGGGACAAGTTAAGTTTTCTGACTCTGAATATTTTCATTGTTATTGGTTATAAACAAACCTACATATAAGTTATTTCTGTCTCTGTCTTTTAAGGCGAGGGACTTATCTGTAAAATTATGTCGACCACATAAACGAAGCACGTTTACAAGAAGATGCACGATGCAAGAAGGAACGCTACCGCAGGTCCTTCATCCCAGCTGCGATCAGGCTGTTCAACACCAGCCTGAGTCAATAGTTTTTTATCCATGAACAAGTAAATCTGCTCATTACACTGCTTTCTTTTGCACTAAATCACTAGTTCTCCATTTCATAGTTTAAGTAAGTATTTATTTGTAGAGTTTTTTATTCCACTGTACCATAACTGTATATACAGAAGGCCTCTATATTTCTGCACATCTTTTCTCTGTATATTTTTCAGAACATTCTTATTTTTGTATATATTCTTTCAAAATGTGTATTTGGGTAACTCTTTTTTTCTTATTTTAACCATGTCAAGTCGTCATTGCTGTCTGTACATATATTTGCAAACTCCATGCTACTGCGACAAGGAAATTTCTCATTCGTGGGATTAATAAAACATATCTTATCTTATCTTATCTTATCTTATCTTATTTTTATCTGATGAAATCGCTGATATGTGCAGTAGACATGCAGCATATACAAATTCTGTCTAAGTGCACCATTGACTTATTTGGTGTGCATTCACACCTGTAGTAAGAAAGTTGGATTATATATCTAGTTCATTAGGAACATTAGGTAGGTTGATAATTCAACTGGATTATCATTTTGACAGATGAAGTTTGTGGTGCTGTTAAACTGGATTGAATTAATAACTAACGTATTTCTGTTACTTTAGTGAAATAATAGACTCACACAGGTACAATACAATTTAAGATTATTACAGACTGAACAAACACATCTGAATCAACCCACTCTCATTTACTTCAAACAAATGATAAACACCATAACCTTCATGAAGATTTAGTGCAGCACTGTTATATTAAAATGCATTCGTTTTCACTAGTGTACCTAATAAACTGTCTAAGTATATCACACTATCTGAATCATTGCGAAAATGTTTCATTGAAATCGTTTCATGACGGGAATTGGAAAAAGAGCGATAAAAACTCCAGTGTACGAGCTCGACCGGAGCACTTGAAGGCACCTTAAGGCAACGTCAGTCATAATGTGTTGTGCCCTCATTCCTGGCTCGCATTTGTGAAATTCCTTCCACGCAACAAAAGAATAATTTGCTGCAAGACCTTGCTGCTCTTGTGATGGGACTGGTCAGTTAGTTAGTGTTACAGTTCATGAAGCTCATGGATGCGGATTAAATCGGACTATCGGGATATACATACTGTAACAAGCAGCGATTTGATTACATATTTAATTGAGCATGTTGAAATAAATATGTCATTACATACAATGCTGTGGTCTGTCACTCGTCACACTGATAAGTGAAACGTGCTTTTGAGAGGCAGGGTGCGCTGTGCAGAGGCAAAGCCAATCTCAAGTTTGCACCAGACGTGTGGCACGTACACAGTCTACCAGAGTCCCCGGAGAGAGGAGTAATCTGATCGAGAAAGGTTGAATGATACATACTTTAATAGCAACAAATGGCACAGGCCAATCTAGGACAGCATGGTGGAGATTACTAGTTAATGACAAGTTGCCACATCTGGGTGTAGACTGGAAAAGAAAGTATTTTAACTGCAAGGACTGAGCCACTGGGTACGTTTAGTGTAGAGATAAAGCCTTTATTATAAGATACAGTATTTACAACAATCAACCACTAAATGCATTTTAAAAATAAATGATGCAAATGTGCAATGAATGCAAATACTTACATTTCAAAATAAGCTTCACACATATCAACATAAACAATTATGTGTTGTTGTTATTTGTAACATTATTTATTTTATTTTTTTAAATGAAGGAAGTAAATCTGGATTCAGCAAACTTGAAAAACGTATTCAAAAAAGGAACGCAACTTTCATGCCATGTGACTACATCTCCCATGGTGCACTTCTTTAGCATTTCCTGCTACGTATGAGAGTAGCGCAAAAGCCCCGTGCAGAGAGACAGGGCCTCCACGTTAATGCCTGTTTCTAAAAATACATAAACGTGATTTCTTTTTGGTTTAAAGCATATTTAAAAATGTCTTTGTTGCATTATCGTCTCCCAAGTACGACCACTTTTCTGAAAAAGCGGACCTGCTTTGTCTTATGATTTATTTACAAACGGACACAAGTGAAAATACTTCGCCTTGGTACATTTGCTTGGCAGCACCTGGACGCCAGTGGCTAAAAACAGCTGAAGTAGCCTACAACCAAAAACCAGCCAACATTTATTAAAATAATAAACTGCAACACATAAAGCATGAATAAGCGCGAAGGTAAGACTAACATTTCAGACTTTACTAAAATAAAATAAACCTTTCCTTGTTATATGAAATGAAAAGTTAACTGTAGCTAGCAAGACATGCTAGCATGCAGAGTGATAACGGTATGGTTGCACTCATGTAGTCTTAATTAAACTGTCTAAGGTCTGTCCTATTACAGCAGCTCAAATGTATTTAATATATATATATATTTAATAAAACTGCGGTATTTTGCTTTTTGAACTTGTCCAAGAGCCCAACTCCCGAAACGTAGTCAATTTATCATGAAATATCAAATACACTGAAATATAAGTGATGAACCGATTATAATATTTAGATAAACCATCAGTAGATCATCAAAGTTGCTGCAGATGATAATTTTCTGTGAGTTAACAAACTGTTTAATCTTTTAACCGCATTTTAAGAGTTTCTGCTGTCGTTTAGTATCGCAGAGCCATTGGTCTAGCTAATGTATCTTGATTATTATTATCTAAAAAGTATTAAGATAAACATAAACAATTATAATACCTTATGCTATATCTTATAAAACAGTGGTCAAGCTGCATCACCACAGTTTTCTTTGTAAATAGTGTGACTTCAGATTAAACAATAAAGCAAACCGATGCTAAATTGCTGCAGCGTCCCTTTAATTTGACATCATCTGTTTTCATAGAGTGACAACAACCAAAGGCATTTACTACCGTATGTAGCTCAAACTTCAGTGTCAGATTATTTTTTTTTGTTTTCTGTTTTGCCTCAGGTGAAGGATGTTCACAGAGAAACGCTGATTCAGCGCAGGAGCATGGTACAAGTGCCAACCTGTCATCATCCGTCATAGCTGCCTTCAGAGGTAACTGCGTCCTCAGCAGTTTCACTGCACACTTTTCCTCCACGTGGTTGGTGATTTATTAAAACACCGGTGTTTAAACTTTTATTTCTGTCTCAAGTTTTTCAGAAGGAGCTTGACACCAAACATGACAAATATGAGCGTCTTGTTAAGATCAGTCGAGATGTCACTATAGAAAGCAAGAGAACCATTTTTCTTTTGCATAGAGTGACCAAGTAAGTTACTACAGTATTGTTCTCAAGTTTATTAATTGTGATTAAAGCAGCAGCTTTGAAAAAATGAATTTCAAGCATTATTTCATGTTATGGATCGTCCACATTGGCTCAGTTTCTACCAGCATTCAGATGAGGTTTATCCAGTGTCAGTGAGCCAGCTCAAACGTTCGTCAGTGTTCATGCTCCGATTTCCAGTGAAAGTAAGCAAGTAAATATTCCTTGTTCTTCTGACATCCGTTTCCTTCTGGTGTGAAGTGTACCGGATACAGAGGATGTTCTCAACGAGGCAGATGCAAAACTGGATGGAGTCAGGCAGAAAATTGGTCTGATTGCTGAAGAGCTGAGAGGAGAGGATATTTATCAGTTTCACAGAGCTTTCACTCCAGGTGAGTACCTACATGCCTTGGAAATAAAGCGGACAACCCCTTAATACACTTTATTGTCTGATATTTTAGGGTATTTTGCAGAAGAGTGCTCACATAAATAGGCACAGCTATTACAACTGGGTTAAATGTAGCATTTTTTAAGATTAAGCCACGTGGGATATGCTGAGATTAATCATGTTTTAGGCGCATTCTTTGAACATGTATACAATACATTTAGAGCGTATATATCATTTGGGGTTTTAATGTTGTTGTTATTTGCAACACACGCCCTGTTACTAGTCTGTTTATTAGCTAGGATAGAGATGCATGCACAATAGAAACACAGAAGAAGCACACAAACATTTGAGACTTGACTCCAAAGAGGTTTGGTTGTGTTAGGAATGAAAGAGCGAGGCTATGTTCACACAATCAGGTAAGTTGACGGCGAAAAAACTCTCAGCTCTGACACTCATGGCCACACATTTCTCTGCATGATGTTGAGAGGCTTTACACAAATGAGGTAAAAGACTTTATGATTCACATCGAAACCTTTGCCGTTTGATATTGCTGAGCTGTTGTGTTTTTTTCATCTGAAAGCTAATTATAATGCACACTGAACAGATTTATTACATTAGATACTGAACACACAGTCCTACGTTTGTTATCTAATCAGATTCTACTGTTCAGATCAATCAATGTGATGCCCCATTGTGAGTCACTCTGGAAGTGTTTGCATTAGACTATAACCTTCAAGCATCTAGATATGCTGCTGCTGCTGCAAATATGCATATGCCATTGCTTTGTGTGTAGGAGAGTTCTTCAGATATTATTAAGAGTTTTTGTGCAGCTGTAGTTGTTGAAATGTTTGCCCTCGCAGTCTTTCATGGAAGGTGAACACCTCCCTATATTAGCTTTTGAAATACTCAGTTTCTCCAGGATGCTATTTTTATTCCTGATCATGTTACAGACCTCTTGTAAGTTAATCATCTTTGCTGTGACACAACTTTTCCAGTCTTTTTTACTTAATTGGAAGCTTCAAATTCAAAATGAGCATTGATTTTCCATAATTTGATTTTATGTCTTAGTACTGTTTTGAGTGTTGAACAGAGAAGTTCCTGCAAAGCACATAATATTTAAAAAAAAATGTAATAACTCAGGAGGATTTGTGAGAAAATTCTGAACGCTACACAGGTTGGCAGACTGTTTGTACTTTGCTTATAGTTTTTTTTTTTGTCAAATCACTGATAGTGAGAGAGAGCGTGACCTTGATACAGGCCTGGATATGATAGACACACCCTCTGATAAAGTTGTTTTCCAGCTACCATCAATACCAGTTTTTGTTGGCGTAGCCATAATGTCTGCAGAGTTCAGAGAAAAAAACATTACTGGGAGCGAGGGTGAGCTGTTATCTAGCAGCTGGGGAAGTCATTTTTAGATTGTGGTCACTCAGGAATCACTGCTGCATCCTCCGCGACGTGACCAGTGGCAGTTCCCACCAATTAGACGTTTCATTTTTTTCCCCATTTTTAGCGTCATTATTAGATTGAGCCTGGGCTCGCTGCACGGCCTCTCTTGATAATCTCGGCTGGAGGAGAAGTCTCCAGGCATGTGTAATGGCTCTGTTTTTTTGCAGAAGGGCCATCAAAGACGCAGTGGGCTAAATGTGAACGTAATTGGTGCTGATAACAGGGCAGTGCGGCACTTTGATAAGCTCTTTAGCTTGACCCAGCTAGGAGCTCTGAGATAGTACAAACACACATTTAGTTGTGGGACTTTTCCCATGGTTCACCTGCAACCCAGTGAGCCGCTCTGTGGTCAAACATTTACCACGATTCATATATAAATTTGAACTAATTTTTCAAGCCTCCCAACGTACAGTAATCAAGTGTTTTTGTGGATCTGGTCCCGTCAGGCTGCACAAACACAGTCCAGCTGCAGTGCCAGTAACATCTCTCTAATTTCCAGTCAGTTTTCCCTGAGTCATTGTTTTGACATTACGTCCAGCCTATTTTTTTTTTTTCTTCTTCCCTTTTTCCGGGAGTCACTGACCAAAGGTAACCGCTGCTTCGGCGTAAATAACACGAACAGCTCCTGGCACTAAACTCAGGAACTGAACTCCGCCTGCCTGCCTCAAAGCCAGAGTAACCTTTTCATGTCACATCCTGTCGGCCTCAGACTGTGTCGTATTCTCTCTAAGCCAGTGGCACAGCTGGGGAGAGATGTTTGTAGATGTTTAAATGTTGATAAAGGTCCTCAAACGAAGGCTAGGTAGGGGGGGGTTTGAGTACAATACACATACACCGATCAGGCATATCATTATTCCTAATATTGTGTTGGTCTCCCTTGTGCCTCATAAACAGCTGTGACTCATCAGAGAATGGACATGGGCCCTCTGAGGGTGTCCTGTGGTATCTGGTAACAGAATATTATTAGTGGGGGGGCCTTTGGGTCCTATGGGGACTTGTTGGATCAACCCACAGATACTTGATCAGTTTGGGATCTAGTGAATTTGGAGGCCAGGTCAACACCTTGTTCATTTTTTGTTTTAGTTGTTCCTAAAGCGTTTTTTTGTGTGCGTGCCTGTGTCAGGCTGCATCCTGCTGGGGATGCCTGCAGCCATCAAGCATCGTCGTTGCTAAAAGGGTGGGGGTGCCTGGTCCGGTGCCAGATCCAAAAGTTTCCCGGCAGAACATTGTATTGTCACAAGATGGTTAATGTTATTTACTTCTCCTGTCAGTGGTTTTAATGTTGTGGCTGATCAGTGTATGACTGAATGAATGAGCAAAAAAGAAGCTGTTCTGGGCCTTTAAAGTCTAGGCATAAATAATATGAACGATACGAGATGGGTGGCAGTCAAAAGAGGCTTGTGGTTAGCTGGTGGTTTTAGGATATCAAAGACTCGAGCAGCAGGAATGTCACAGAAAGAAAGCACAGCACGTTCCTGAGAGCAGTGCAGCTGCTCGTTCCGCTGGCTTTGACTCACGTAAATGTTTTCGCGATTTGAGTGAAACCCAAATTAGAGCAGTGAAAGTTATTCAGAGGGAATTGAAGATGAAGCAGCTCCTTGCCTGCTCTGTGTGGCTCATTGTAGTCGGCTTCGGTGCAGATAGGAGGCCCTTTGAAGTTCAATTGGCGCACCAAAAGTAAACTTCAGACACAAAGTCTTCCGTCCTGTGATTATTTGATTGTTGTTTACTCAGGGCCAGAAAACAAATGAGGGGTCATCTCAGCCGCCCACTGCCAGAAATGACCGCTGTTGTTCTATCAAAAGGCAGAGACGGGAAACAGGTTTTATTTGAATCATTATCTACATCTGTGATCTATACTGTGCAGATACCTTAGTGTTTACACAGTCTTCTCGCTGTCTTAGTTTAATACACAATCGACCTTCTTTTTAAGTCATACTATTCCATTTTGGTAAATTACAAACAAATGCGTCATCCGCAGTCACGTTTAGCTTCAGTGAAATATCTGGATGCACGTGGAAAAGCCTTGTTGTGATTCATTTTCATTTCCTCGCATTAGGGATTCAGGAGTATGTGGAGGCCGTGTCTTTCCTGCACTATATCCGTCATCGCAGTCTTATCAGCCTGGAGGAAATCAACGCCAGACTGGTGTTCATGAGAACAGAGAAGGCAGATCCCAAGGTAAACTTAAACAAGACATGTGACTTCTCATAACAGACCAGACAAGAGTCAAAGCTGCAGTACTCTGCCTTGCTTTTCAGTTTCATATGGCATTTGGAACGAGATTAAAAGAAACGGTTGGACACGTTTTGGGAAATCTTTCTGATTACGAATTGGATTGATGCCTGCTTGCCCTAGATGAAACTACAGACAGCGTGTTTTTAGCTTAGCATAGCACGTGTCCCGGCCTTGTGTAAACATGTAATCTGTAGCTTCATATTTAATGTTGAGACACATCTTTTCCAGTATCTCTGCAGAAAAGCAGTTAAGCATATTCCCTTTCCAATATTTTCTTTCAAAGCACTGGTAAAGTACATCAGTCTGTACTGTAGTCATGGACATTATGTGTCATTATGTCATTTCATCCACTCTCCCTGCTATTTTCAAAGTTGATGGGTTTCTGTTGATGCAGAGAAAATTGTTCAAACATCAGTATTTTTCAGTAAAAGCATCACCGTGCCTCGGAATAAATTGGACTTCGCTTATTTGTGGCCCGAGGGCTTTTATCAGAGGTGCAGCGCATTTTGTAAATATTGTTGTCCGCATGAATCTTGTGTATAAATCTTTCTTGGAAAAGAATTTCCGAGCAATAAAAAAAAAAAACAGTTTGCATAGTTTTTTTTTTTTTTTCATGTGTTATCTTCTCTACCGTGATGTTTTCATCTCAGGGCTCATCTGAAGCCTCGCCAGAGGGAACCCAGGTTCTGACCTTCCAGGTGACTCCGTCCGACTACCTGCTGGGCGTGGCCGACCTGACGGGGGAGCTGATGCGGATGTGCATCAGCAGCGTGGGCAACGGCGACATCGACACGCCCTTCCAGCTGAGCATGTTCCTGCGGCAGATCCACGATGGCTTCTCCTACATCGGGAACACGGGCCCGTACGAGGTGTCCAAGAAGCTGCACACGCTGCGACAGAGCCTGGGCAAAGTGGAAGACGCCTGCTACACCCTGCGCGTCCGAGGCTCGGAGATCCCCAAACACATGCTGGCCGACGTGTTCTCCAGTAGGACCACACTCATCGACCCAGAGGAAGGAGTGGTTTAGTCCTGCGCTGCTGCAACAATGCTCTGTGGTGTCTTTGTCTGCTTTAGTTTCATGTTTGTATGCCTTTTTAATGGGATTTGACAGATATTTCGTGACACGCTTGTTTTTATTACGGCAACTGCAGCATTACAGTAGACAATGGACTTTTTTTCCCCTTGATAAAGATCTGATGACTTCAGTTGTTTTGCATGAATAAAAGTTCTGTGCCAAATATGCCATGCTCTCCCAGACTTTAAGCTGCTTTGATAGTGTGTGTGTTTATTTTCTCTCTCTGCCCTCCCCTCTCTCCATATCACACACAGATAATCTAAGGTAAAACCATTGGCTGCCCTCACTCTGTGCATTCTGTGTGGAGGAGGAACATGTGACCTTTGCACATTGCACGTCCCTATTCTGTGCCAGGCTCACACACACACACACACACACACACACACACAAAACAACCCCTTGCCTCCTCGGTCTACCCTCTTTAAACAGTCCTCACCACACTGCGATGACGTAAATTCAAAGTAAGGAGCAAGCGGAGGAATATTCCTGGCAGAGAACCGATATCCCCCTGCTGTTTCCCCTCCACCTGATGGTGTTTATCATTACTGTCCAGATGGATGTTTGAGGCTGTGAGAAACGGGCCTCCTGTGTTTGTGGATGGCCTACAAATGAATGACTGTATAATCTGTTTTTCGGTGATAGATGCTTTCATTCATGTTTGGCGACCTCAGAGATAGCATGACTCAACATTATTCTGTAGGTTTTCCACTTCGCTGCTTCAAAATACATTTGACTGAATCTGGGTTTCACAAGAATATAAACTATTTTTCAGCCAGTAGTCTTTTTTTGTGTCTCTGTAGATTCTTCTTTTGTTCCTCCTGAGACACTGGGCTGGCATTACAATTTAAGTCTGTCACCTAGTGGTGAACTGGAGTACTACAATTTTTATGTCCACGCTTTACACACTGCAATAAAACTGAAAACATTTATGGACCGGGAGGAACTAGATTTTTATAAAATGTAATACTGAAAATGTTATACTGGTGTTGTTTTTTATAAGCTGGAGTAATTTCTTGGTCCATTTATTTTGTAGGAACGAAAAAACAAACAAACTGATCATCAGGGAATAATGAAATGTGACAGATTTCCTGCACAGACTTAAAAAATAAAATAAAATCTGAAACATTAACCAAGGGAAATCAAACCTCCACTCAAAAGTGGAATCAAACTTTATACCTAAATATGTTTAAAGCCTGACATCTGCTGGTGAAAGCAGGATACACCCCCTCCACAGATACATCCACAAATACATCCATTAAAATAGATAGATATAGATAGATAGATAGATAGATAGATAGATAGATAGATAGATAGATAGATAGATAGATAGATAGATAGATAGATAGATAGATAGATAGATAGATAGATAGATAGAAGGTCTCGGGTTCAAATCTATCCTCTGACTGGACCTTTCTGTGTGGTAATTTAAAATTTCTGTGAATTTAAAACCGATAACCAAACAACCATGGGCCAGTGTGCAAAGATTTCCTGTAGCGTTCTCTGAGACGTTCTTTGGGATGAGGACTGCAGTACTGTTTCAGTGAAATCTTCTTTCCAAATGCATGAAAAGCACCTTTTTTTTCCCCACTTGAGCTCATTCACAAGCAGGAATGCATTTAATGTGGATGTAACTGGAAAGATCATCTGTGAGGAAATAGAGCAGTAGTCTGTGAGACAGGAGTTACAATGTAAGTGAAGGGTAGCTACATTTTTTGTTTCTTCTTCGTCCTTGTTACTGAAATAAGATTCTCAACCTGTTCTCACTGGAAATTAACACTAATTTTACTTAAGCCTGTTACTTTGTTCTTCTTATATGGAGTTTTGCTGCTCTTGTTTTCTCTGTTGTACTCAGATAAATCATATTCATGGACATTTTGCACAGCAAGTCATTTTGACTTTTCTCTACCGACTCAGTTCAGCAGCTGTTTAGTGCCGTGAAAGTGGTCCGTTCAACTTTCAGTCTACATTCCTTCCCCAGGAAAGCCTGTCTCCTGAAAATCTTTATCCGTGTAAAAAGAATTCCTCCCTCTACGTACAAACCCTAAAAATAAAAATAAAAAAATCCCAGGACACATGAGATGTGTTGCCTTTTTTATAAACCAGTACCAGCCGTTTCCTGGACTCTAAACATTCTGCATGTGACTTGAGTTTCTGTCCAGTGAGGGCAGCTTTCTGATTTGCCTTGCTGCATTTTATTATGCGCTTCAAATCTTTAATAGTGTGCAGGTGATCTTACATGCAAGGCCATGTATGCCCTCAGCTCTTTTACCAGCTTCTGAATGTGGCAAGCGAGAGCTGCTGTCTGTGGAACTGAGCCCCCTTTTGTTTTTTATTTATTTTTTTTATATCAGTGTCCATCAGCCCAGCCGAGCAGAATGAAAGGAGCTTTTGGATGTGTGGGAGAGGAGGAGGATGAAAAGGCTCGGCTCTATGTGGGGTCTAGAGTTTTGTTCTCATGGATTCCCTCAGTGCAGAAACGTGTTTCTAATGTGCATCATTTACATCTGGTTTTGCACACAGATAATAATTTAAAAACAGATTCTTATATATTTCTTACATATCTGTTATTTTTGCAGGGACATGCTACACAATAAGATGTTGATTACAGTAAAACAACAGACATAACAGCAGATGTGCGTTTGAACTTGTTTCTGTAACTTTGTGAGTTGGAGATAGAGGCAGAGCTTTTATTTACTTCATAAACTGAAGCATGCACAGATGTAAAGAGCAGCCGCAGCATTC
This sequence comes from Planiliza haematocheilus, assembly GCA_005024645.1. Taxonomy (NCBI): domain Eukaryota; kingdom Metazoa; phylum Chordata; class Actinopteri; order Mugiliformes; family Mugilidae; genus Planiliza; species Planiliza haematocheilus. The sequence goes on along the minus strand of SRSE01001339.1, from coordinate 3,899,100 downwards.
AGATTTCAGAGGCAGTCCGCTGAGATTGTGAGGCGGTCTGAAGGAGTCTGGAGTCAAATTCCTGAACACGTAGGAGCTCCTCACGTTGCTCCAACACGACGCACGACGCAGAGGCGCAGCGACTAATAACGGATTACTGATCAATTGACAGATGAGCCCACTTGCAGACGCACACTCCTGCTTCTAGCCTGACTTCGCCATCATCGGACGTCTCCCTATTTATTTCCTGAAAGAAACATGACACGAAGACGATCTTTTCTCTTCAAACCATCTGTTCGTGCGTAACGGAGCCCACTTGTTAGCAGCAGAGTAGAAGTGTAAGAATCCGATCCACACTTGTGTCCATAAATGTTTGTTATGGGCTAAGAAAGGCGCGACAAAAGGAAAAGGGAAAAAAGGAGAAGCCGCTTTCAAACGCTAGTCCAAAGTGGAGGAGAGAGAAAAAAATAACTGTCCACTTTTCCGCAACGGAAATGAGATCAGCCTCTCCGCTTGGCTCCGCTTCTCCTAAAAACATGGTCGGTGGGACTCCGCGTAATGCCGGGATCTGACTTTCTTTGACTTCTCAGTACAAACCGCGTTTTGTCCATGGGAAGATGTTTGCCGGGCTGATGGGACTGGAGTGTCGTGGCAGCTCTCTGCTTCACCACTGCGAAGTCACTGAAGGTAAACATCAACATTTTCAGCTGTTTCTCACACGAACCAAACATGGCCGTCCTGTCTTAGTTAACTTTCTGATAATACACACGCTAAAAAAGAATAATGATCATAACAGAAAGTAGTGGGGAATAGGCCCCTGGTGTTGAAGGGTGAATAGTGGCAACGAGAAGTTAAGCAGAAGAAGAATAAGGATACTGTCATCATGGCAAAGTTGTCAGTTTGTGTTCATAACTGTGATTTATGAATGCAAACTGGTCAACTTTAACCAAAACCTTCACTCACATTCACTCACATTTGCATTTTCTGGAAAATGACTGTGATAGTTCCTGGTCACCCAGGTCATAGAGGTCAGGTGCTCCTCATCCGGTCAGCATCCTGGATCATGAGTAGTGGATTGCTAAATACTTAAAGAACAAACCTCTCCTTGAATTTATAGATAAACTGAAGGTGACTTATGCTAACTTACATTGTTGTAAGGCAGCGGGATGCCCATAAGCAGAATGATCCTATCCCCAGTGAGGCACAGATGTATAATGTTATTATAATTAAGCTGCTCTAGTTGGGAGAATTTATTCCGTCTCGTCTGAGTTTGAAAATCCTCCTAAAGTAAAATGGCTTTGGCGCATTGTTTGATATCACAACACACCGTTGGAGCAGCTACCAGATCGAGTTTTATAGACTGATTTTATGGACTATGCAACCGATTCTGCATCGAGTATAGTTTAGTTTAACTTCTTTACCTATTTTCTGATGTGTGTGACCTTAATAATCCATAATTTAAATTATCAAAAGTCTAAAAGCTAGTTTCTCTGTGATTGTTGTGAAAATAACCAGCTTCCTTTTTATCAGTTGATCACTGCATGGCGTTGCTGTATTTTTGTCTTAGTCTATTTAAGAGTACAGGCAGTATGTATACACAGCCGCAGCACTAACTCTGATTTATGATTCTCCTGCGACCCTACAGGAAGTAGAACTTTTTTTATATAAATTTATTTAAATCTCAACCCAGAGCAGACTTTCAAACCCAGAATGTGAAATGGTACAGCTATGTTTCCCGTCATCTAACACAGTGTTGTTTTCAGATCAGAGCGATGTTAAGGCCAGCTTTCACTTCCCTATTCTCTCCGCCGTGGTTGGTCACAAGCGGTGAAGGGTTGCACATCTGCAGAGCACACTGCTTCTCAGGAGGTTGCTGACACGCGGATCTCCATGCATGTGTTTGTGTTAGTGTGTGTCCGAGGGTGCTGATCTCGCTCCTCAAACGTTTGTGTTTTTATGAGATCCCCTGCATTCCTCTACTCTTGGGCTGAAGCGCATCCAGCAGCCAATGGGACGCGGTGTTTAACCCAAGGGCTCTGAGGAGGGCCTCTTTAATCTCCGAAGGTAAATAATCTTGCCTCTTCTTGGCTGAGATGCTTCGTTTTCTCGCTCTTTCTGCATAGTTTCTTCAACATCGGCGACTGGTTGCGGTGAGAACGCTGCTATTGTTGAAGTGGATTTGTTTCATCCTCGCTTGGTGAACCACTTCAGGCCTCCTTTTGCTTGTTTGGTTTTTCTGCCGGAATTCCTGCCGAACTATTTTAGCACAGGATGCAGCAAACGACACACTTATGAAAGGCTTCGAGTGGGATGTGGATGCCCCCTTCCCAGACACACACCAGTAGGCGCGCACACACACACAATGAGCCCTGAGGCATTTCCTTCCCCTTTACTGGGAAGAGCTCTCTTTGTGTAATCGAAGTATGGCGAGGATACAGTAACACCATCAACAAGTACCTCTCCTTTCAACTCCAAGGCTCTGTGAGGGGCTCTTTATGATGATCTTGACCGCAGCAGATGGTGCGCGGTGTGCGGTTGTGTTTGGTACCTAAGCAGAGTGTTGGGTTTCTTAAATTGGTTATGGAACAGTAGCCACGTCTGCAAAGAAAACACTAATGGAGATGTGTGTAACCTGAGCTTTAGTGAGGGGGGTCCCAGCAGACAGAAAGCCCTTATTGAACCGGGTCATCTACACACACACAAACCCCAAATATCACTCTAAATCCAGTCAGAGTAACATCCCAACTCTCCCTTAAGTGGTGTCCCTTCCTGTCTGGTCACATGGGATGGTTTTGGAGTGACATCACCGGAGGTCAGTGAGCCGCGGGCTGTGGCTGCACGGCGGTCATGGTTTGTTTGATGCACTGCATTCCTGTTTTGAAACAGTGGGAAACTCAGACACATCTTTGCTCCCATTGCAAAACATATCTCAATAGCGACCGGTTATGGTGCAACAACTCGTTTGGATTTTTCTTAATGAAGCTTCAGTTGTCCTGTTAAGGCTCCCCAGCGTCTACCAGGGCTTTTACGGTGACAACGGCGTGACTGATCCCAGTGTTTCCAGCACAAAAGTGTCTGTGTGCCCCTCTGTGTCTGTGGCGCGTGCATGAGTGGGAAGAGAAAATCGAGAGCCAGAAGTGAGGGAGCGCCGCAGCTGTACACAAAGGGGGCTGTTGATTCCCCAACATTTCAGTCCGCCTCCTCCTCCTCCTCTTCTGAATCCTACACATTACATGTATTAATCGTGTGGCGCCGCGGCAGGTGTCTATCTCAGAACACAAACCGGCCTTTATCGCCCCCGTGCTCCACTTTTAGACCCAGTGCTGTTTACACTTGGAGTTTTATCTCTTCTTGTAGCTGGGATTGTCCACATGCAGTGGTTCTCAAGCTATTTCTGTTATACAAAGCAAAGATTTCCTCAAAAGCCAGTCATCCATTTCTAATCCAGTGGCAGCAATGGTTTTAGCCATGGGAGACCTTTGAGTAAAATAGTCATAAAGCTGGACTCATCAGTTTATTTATATGATTAAGTACTTGTAATGTGAAAGGGGACACCTGTTGTAATGAATCAGCATAAATTATTATCACCATCAGAGTTTATTTTAGCTTATTTCAGCTTATTGTTGTGGTTGGTCCTCAATGTACAGGTATCAACATTCATTTCCACATGCAGCGGCCGCTTTTGTTTGCATCAACTACAAATAAAAAGTCCTGAAAGATGCGTTATATATTACCCTTCTTGCACCAAACCTAGCAACTAGCTGCTGAACGTAATTAAGTTAGCTTAAGTAGCTAAGGAAGCAGAACCCCAGAGGTTGGTGTAGCTCAGACTGGAGCTAAAAGACGAGTGAATATGAGATTAAAATGCACAAATATGACTTAATAGTTAATTAAATCAATAGTGCAATGTTGTGATTAGATAAAGAAAAGCTGCTTTAATTGTTTTAATATTGCTTGATGGGTTGATTTGTTTTTTTTTGAATAGTAGCTCAGAAGAACAGAACTTGTCATACTGCAGTTCAGATAAATCTCTGTCAATTAAATCGCAGCATCAGAGCGTGTTTAGTTTGTTGTTCCAGCATGATTTGCACTCGTTCAGTTATAACTTCGCCCTCGACAGCTTTTAGAGACGTGTTTTCAAAGATAAACATATTCAAATGTTACTTCAGGAAATATTGCTCATGTGACCACTTTTCCACTGAGAGGCGGGTCTCGGCTCAAAAAAAATGACTGCGTGGCTTTGGTATTTCCCAACAGCTGGAGCAGAACCATGGGAACCGTCACACATCTGCCCGGCTTGTTTTTCATTCAGTTAGTAATGCTCGCCTTGAATGTGGCCCGAGTTAAAGCCCTGTTAGTCATCTTATGTCACACAGAGGGTGCGAACGATCTGCGGTTCGACATTCTTGTGTAATTGGCACATTTAGCACGTTTAGTTTCTCTGCTGCACATTTAATCCTGCCAGTTGTATGAGCTCACACTTTATCTTCCTCATGGCCGTGTTGTCCAGATTAATGGTTAATCTCTGCATCGACAGGTGGCAGGGCATCGGGGACAGCTGGCAGCTCTGGTCGTAAGAGGCTCCACCGAAGACCAGGGTACATGAGGGGAGAGCAGTGTAGGCTGCAGAGCTCTACTCATGAGGAGGAGGAGGAGGAGGAGGACGACGACGACGGGAGGATCACTTGTGCGCGGAGTGGAAAATCTGGACGTCACACTGACATCACTCAGGGCGCTCAGCGGCTGAGTCTAACTCCTGCTTTCAAAGAGTCCTTAATGAATCAGCAACAATCTGATAAAGTCACATGTAGCGCCTGGAACAGTAAGAACGCCTGTGTTAACGGTACATCCAGCAATCTGGGTCAGTCCTCACTGCCACAGAATGAACTCAGGTTAAGTGAGAGCCCGGCCCACCACTCCTCAACAGAGGACACCTTTAACTCCAGCTTCAGCTTCATCCAACAATCAATCACCTCCAGCCAGAGGACATGCACAACCACTGCCACTTCACCACTCCGGGAATCACAACCACTAAGTCCAAAAACACATAACTTCCCTCAAACTAAACCAGAAGCATTATCCACTGAGCACAATTTCCCAAAGCAGTCACCTCCCGTCCAGCCACCGCCCGCCATCGCTCCAGGCGGCCATGTGGAGAGAGAGGAGCTGACGTTAGGCGGGAGATTTTGGCGGGAATTTCTGTGGGGTGGCAAGGAGGAGACGTCCCACCTGCCCGACTGTGACTCCAGATCTCTTGACACAGAGGTCACCTCCTCGCTGTCTGTGGACTCAGACACCGCCTCAGCCTCCTCCGTCACGTCCGGCTACGAGAGCGCCACGACCGCCTCGGAGCAAGGCTGGGACAACCTGCTGAAGAAGTTCGAGGGTGTGCTGCAAGACTGCCTCCAAAACAACCGCACTCACACCAAGGTGGGCACGACTGACGAACTTTTATTGAGTTTGAGTCAAATGCACGAACACGTCCAACCTCTAAAGACAAATGCTTTCCTGCTAAGGTTTAGCAACAACACAAGATTTAGCAACAACAACAAGCTAGCAACTGCTTAGCTTAGCATATATTCGGGAAACATATAATCCCATTCTGTATGTTAGTTCTTTCAGTTTATTTAAAAGTTTGAGAAGTTATGTCTTTAAAGGCAGTTACTCTATAATATATGTAGTCTCATGTTGATCGATTCCGGTAAGCTAAGCTAACTAGCTTTCAGCCGTTTTCACGTATCCAATTAGCTTATATCCCAAAATGCTGAACTGTTATACTGAGAGCAAGAACATACCAGAAAAGAAAAGTTTTTGTCAGGGTAAACATTGCTTTGCAAAGTCACACCCGTTCCCCGACTTGCTGACCCAGTATCACTCTGAAATGACGGTCGTTGCACCCACACTGCGGCCACTGTTTAAAGAGCGCTGCCCTATGGACCCACTGTTGGGTAACCTGCTCTGTCTTCTCTCTGTCGTGTCTCCCTTTTCAGATCGAGTCCATGATGTTGAAGCTGCAGAGACTCCAGCAGAAAGCCATTCTGGATGACGACTATGACGCAGGTGAACTTTCAGTTGAGCCGGTGCTTTAATAAGTAGGTCATTGCAGCTTCGAGGCCGACGAGATGCTGTAGATGTGGCTGAGCGTTTACGCTGGACTAATATTGTTAGTATAATTATTTCACTCCCATCGTCTGTTAGTGAAGTTGGCATACTGGAAAGAGCTGGACATTTATCAAATTGGATGCCTGTGTTTAAGATGTTGCATTTATTAGATTTCCTGCCAAGTAATTTTGAATCACACGTATCTCATCAAATTCACTGCATGGTTACTGAAACCTCTCAATTAAATAATGAGATAATTCTAAATATGTTCTTGTAGTTTGAGGATACAGTATTTGGACAGCGGCGTTACACGTATGTTTAAGTATCTGAAGCTAAAGGTTTGGAGAGAATAGCTCTGATCCTTTGTGTTTCAGTCCTAAAAATAACAGAAAGCATGTAAGCAAATTTATCCCCAATTTATTTACAAGTAAACTTTGCTGGGCACTTATTCATGTTTCAGGAATTTGCACAGTTTTTGATTTAAATATTGCATGAGTCCTCAAACCTGGATTTTATTATGAGTCCAGACAAAACGGAATTCATTTAAAACCCTGTTTGACCTAAAAGCATTTTTCTAGACGACCGGAGGAGAGTTTATTTTCAAAAGTAGCCCGTAGTCTGACCCATTTCTTGAACCTTGTGACAGAAATAAATGCATCTGCAGTGGCCGTCTGTAGATCTGTTTGAAGGCAGCGATTATTTGGGTCAGCGCGGATGTTCTCTGTTGGCCTTTTGATGCCGTGCATCACCAACCTCTCTCTGACATTTTAAACTGCGATGGAGAGGTTCTTGTCCGCCCGTGTTAACTTGATTTTCTGTCTCGCCTGAAAAGCTTGAGATTTCCATGAAATGTTCAGGGTGAAAATGGGCACATTGGTGGTTGTCTTTTGTAAACTTAACCAGAAAAGGTGAAGCTTCAGTCTTAGTTCATATCTTATATTACATGACAAACTAAAAGGGCCAAGAAATCTAAGATTTAAAAGAGAGGATTTCTTAAAAACATCAAGAATTGATCAGTTCAGACAAGTTTTCCCTTGTACGTTCCTTCTAGTTAAGAGATAATCAAGTAATTGAATAAAGGCTGATGGGTGTACGGTCTTGTTATTGGAGCAAATGTAGACAGTAAGTAGATTTATGTACAGACATGGCTACATGGAGATCTGAAGGAGCCACACTGACTTGAAACTGGCTGCTGACGGCTGATACTGTTTAGCAAATGTTTTGCAGATGTTGTTCAGCGTGTGTGCGTGTTTGTGTACAGCGGAGCGTTTTGGAAAAAAGCTGGAGGAGCTGTGCAGCGAGCGAGGAGCTCTGAAGCTGGGTTTACCCTCCAGACAGCCCAGCGTGGCACTGTTCCTGGAGAGGCTCAGACAGGTGGTGCACAGCGCCCTCCAGAGGGCAGACTGCAGCCAGCGCAGGTCAGTCACACAACAATGCATCACTGAGAATGGTTTTATATTTAAATGTAGGTCAGTTGCAATGAAGCGAAAGCTAATATTTCACGGGGTTTGAACTAAAAATTGAATAGATTTCATTGGATGTTCTGTGACATTTATTTAAGCAGAATTTAACCTTTTGTTTTCTGATCATGTCTGATGTTTTAGTACATTACTGTAGCTCAGAGCAATGTGGGAGAGCTCTCAAAAATAGCTCTTGTAACAGGAAGGAAATCAGGTGGGGCCTGTCCAGTGGGTATCCTGAACAAATGTAACCTAAAGCTTATGGAGCAACGCTGTGTTACCGTGTTTTCCACAACTGTACAGGAAACAGGACAAAACATGACAGGGGGTCACGTCTATAATGGGCCATTAGCATCCTAGTGCATAGAGCCAATATAATGTCCTTTATCTACTAATATGAAAGAGACCAAAAGAATAATGGGATAAAAGACAGACTATTAGTAAAGATGTTAACATGCCATCACTGTTGTATCCTTGCGTGCCTGGTTGGCAGGGAGGGGGCAGAGCCTGATGCAGGGGAGCGGCCCGACTCATCGCAGGGTCCTCTGCAGCGAAGAGAGCGTCTGACTCAAGAGAAGCGGCTGGTGGAGGTGAAGTCGGCTCACATTATGTCACTCTGTGTAGCGTGCGCGCGTCCCAGGGCTCACCTTACGTATCATCCCTTTGAGCATTACATTTTCTTTCCTCACTCATGAAAAATGAATGAATTTTCTTTAAATATGAAGAGTTTTCACCAATATTTAATGCACAATGACTTCATAATGCGGTATCATTATTACTGAATAATTAGGATAAATGAGAATAATTCACAGAAACTGAATTAGTTTCTGTTTCAGATTGAATATAATGTTAAATGTGCTGGTTTGGATAATTAAACTACTGCAGTCTCATTTTATTTCACATATTAGGATCCTGATTAGCTCCCCAGAAACTTAATTATCACAACCATCATAAGAACAATGTTTTGTCCGGCACACACTAAACTTTGTTAAAACCTGCACTTAAAGGAGGAGATAGCGGAGCTCCAGCAGAGGCTGGAGGAGCTGAAGGACCGCAGCCGATGCCTGGAACAGCATATCCAGCAGGAGGAGCAGCAGGCGGAGGCCGAGGAGCTGGAGGGCTCAGTGCTGAGGAGCTGCACCGCGGCCCAGCTCTGGGACATGAGTCGAACCCTGCAGGACCTCGTCACGTCGGAAAACCGCACACAGATCTCCGTCTCTCCTCCACCCTCCATGCTCAGGTCAGCGTGCAGAATACATTAACCCGCTTCTTCTTACAGCTCATTTGCATATCAGTGAAACTGACAAGATATGCAGCTGAGAAAGGTGCATACAGTATTTCCCTTTAAACATATTTCATAAACCGTATTTCTGTTCAGGGATGTTTCATGGGATATTTTTAGATCAGACCTTTTTCTTTTAATCAATCTGTATTAATTAAATATTACACCCCACCACAAAGCTCCAGGTAATTAGTGAGTCAAACCGGCTGTTTCCTGGCACAGGAGTGGATTAAGTGAAAATTACTAATCAGTGCATAAAATCAATCCAAACCCAAACCTTCACTGCACATATTTGGAGTCTCTACTTTCCTCTGGCTTCTCCTGGATGCTTTCTGTGCATTTTCCAGCAATGCAGAGAAAACGTGCAAATGCATGTGGAAAATTGAGATTACACTCCGGAGGGTGGCGAGGAAACTGTTTCACACCTTACACATTTGCATTTTTCACCCAAGTGTGCTCCCAGTTCCAGTCGGCCGCTAAACTGCTCTGCAGCTGATGTGGCTGAGATGGATTTGCTGACTGGGCTGTCACAGGCATTTCCTTTGAGCCTTGTGTGATTGACTGAAAGTGGAAAACCTATTGTAATTTATAATTAGTGAATTTTATTCAGGGTCACGGGGTTCGCATGCCTCCCGTGCACGTGGCTGAGGTGTCTTGAGGGAGCGACTAACCCTCAAATTGCTCCCCGGGCGCTACACAAGTGTCTGAGTGTACACATTACTGTGTGCATGAGTGGATGGGTCAAACGCGGAGGAATTATTACTGTTATTATACAAAAGGAATCTCAAACGTTTGCTCACAATCTCAGCAGGAGTAGAAAAGAGAAAAGAGTAAATATCAATAGTTTAATTTGAATGTAGAAATGTTGCTGCAAATTTTGCTACCAGAATCACACTCACGCTAGAAACTGGATTAAAAAATCATCTAATGCATGACTGGAAAAAAAAATCTTGCAGAACTTTAACATAAAACAATTTGTTATTTCTATTTTGACCTGATATCAGATACATTCACTACTATAGGTGAATGTGAATGTTTGTGCAGTACCAGTGGTCACCAGGTGGGGCTGCTAAAGAGCCGTGAATGCTAGTGACACTCCAGCAATCACGAGTCCATAAAGGTTTTTGCTTTTATTTTTCACATTAAGATCTTACTTACCATTGGGCTGGCTTCTTTGAGAGAGGACAAATCAGTGGGAATTTTCTATTTTACTAAATCTTTGCCTCACAGCTTCACCCACCCTCTGTCACAGCGGCATTTTAAACACATCCTAAAGCAGAATTGTCTTGTTTGGTGCCAAGAACGCATAATTGAGTCAAAATGACACATGTTTCAACCAAATTAACACCTCAAATAACAGTGTAGAAGACACCTACAATGACATAGTGGATGTACTAGATTTTCTTTTTATTGTGAACGGCTGCACATGCAGTTTATAATGATATCTAGCTCTTGTTTCTATGGATATCCGTTTGTTGTAGCCCCTGGGAAATGGATGTAATATAACACATGAATTTGTCCGACCCGAGGAATGATTTGTTTGTTTGCAGATTCAGAGGGGACCGATCAAGCAGCCGCAACTACTTTTTCTTTATTCTTTGCATCCCCTGCGCCCTCAATCCTCTTCTCTCACACCTGCGTGAACCTGCTTTGAATTTTAATAGTTTTTCTCAGATGCTAATGATTACTTTGCATCACATCCTCTGAAGTTAATAGCGTGCAAAGGAGCACCGCGGAAAGCCTTTCTGTCACTGCCACTCTTTAAAAAGACATGTAAATTGTACTTATCGCCTTCTTGGTGGTGTGACCCACCATCACCGGCTTAATTTGATATCTGGCTTATTCTCACCCCAACTTGAACGCATTTATTCTCGCCGCTGATTGAAATTGCGACCCCAGATTGGAAATTCAGCTGCACATCTCCCGGTGTCGTGCTTTGGGTCGTCTTGATGATTGTGTTGCGGCTCCGTTTTCCAAATGACACAGGACATTTCTTTCTCGTATCAGGGCGCTTTTCCTTAAGGGCACTGAATCAAAGAAATCCACCTCATCCTGGGTAGCTGCATCCCTAAAAAGAGGGTGCTGTAACGCTGATGTTCAGAGACAACATTTTACCCTGACTCACCGTGAACATCAGCTTGAATAACACATAAAGGGCGTACTGATATTTGGGATATGAAACAATTGGGGCCACCTCAAGGTGATTTTGTTGTGCATAATGGATTTTATGCTCATTTTTTTCTGCGTCTTATAATTGATTTGTATCTCTGTCGCCAAATAATGTGACCTTAATGGTTTGTCCTCCTGTTTGCATGTTTGCATACATAAACAGTGATAGTGCTACTGATATGACATCTGAAATATTCACCTCGACAGTTAAATCATTCAGTGAAAACACGTATATTCATTTATATTTTCTATTATTGGTGCCATGGAAGCCACTCTACAGGTTCCTGTTATTGAATTTGACCCAATATATGGCAAATGATCTCGATGAGACAGATTTAACAAACAGCCTAGCTTCGAGTTCTCCTTCCTCTCGATGTGTATCCACTTGATTTCAACGTCTCTCTTGCATCTAAGCAAGAAAAGAGAATCACAAATAAGCAGGACGTGTCAGTGCTTAGCAACTGCAGCATGATTACAGTCTGGAAATGATGACTGGTGAAGGAAACTGCATTTTTTTTTCTTTTTTTTTTTACAATAAATACTTGATCGAAAGAAGATTTTACACTGAAACCCACATAAAAACCAGACCCTGATGCTCCAGTTGTTGTGCGGCTTTAATTAAAGGGAGATATACTTTTATTACTGAGCTCTACAGACACTGGTTTTGGATCAGAGAGTGTTACAGACAGGCTGCTCTTTCTCCTTTCTCCTAGTTATTAGCCTTTATGCTAAACTAAGCGAACAAGCTGCCGACTCAAGCTTCACTGGCTGCAGATTTTAAAACCCAAATGTGAAATGTGAAGCGTAAGATCTCATAAAACATGTTTGCACACGGTCTGAATTTACATCCAGTTACACACTTTACATCTCTGCTCTTGTATTCCGTATCCAGGTATTTGCCGCTGGATGCGAACATGTACTTACAGTTCAATACTTAGTACCTCCTCTTTTGCTGTCAACCACCTGACAAGCTCTCTAAAGACATTCTCTAAAAAAAAGTTACGTAAACTTCAGTAATTTTCTTGTCAGCTGGGAAGCCGTCAGCAGCCGGATGCCAAAATAAACTGCCACACCTTTAATCATTCTCACAGACATCTATTGATTCCACCTGAAGTTTTTCAAAAGAAAGAAATTACTTTTAGTGCTGCACTCTAACAGTTTTTATTTCTGTTTTTGCAGGCTCCAGGAGCAAGAACGGGCGTTGAACCTGTCCATCAAGGAAGCTACCGCGAAAGTAAGCTACTGTTCCTCTGACCCGATTTATTCCGGCTCAGCTCGGCACGCCGCCGATGAATGAATGTGTGTGCATAACTAATGAGTAGTAAGTCAGGATGGACAATGTGTGCCAGCTTCACTGTGTTCAGTATGCATGCTAAATGTCAGTGTCTGTATTCATGTGCTTCTTTCTGTTTGACAAGGCAGTGAACTCTCCATGCTTTTATGCGAAAGCCAGAAGCAGCCGGCTGTTTAAATTAAACCGCTTCAATTCTAAATCCTCAATGAAACGACTTTAAAAATGAAATTAGCAGTTTTTTTCCTGCATTTTAGGCGAGAAATGGTTTTGAATTTAGTCGGTCTGAAGGTTTTTCTGTGCATGCCGGTTGTGTGTTCCCGTGTGTAAATGGCTTTGCATCCCTTCTTGTGTATGTTTTCAGTGTCTGGAATTCCCTCTTGCCTCACATGGCTTTGCTTTTCTATCACGCAGATCTCTATACATAGATCTCTGCGGATGGAAAAAGCCAGAAGCAGCACATATCTGCAATAAGAGATGTTTTAAGGGTAGGGAGAGAGACTCAGCAGGGGACAGGGGCTCTGTAAAGGCTCTCTCTTTTTATTTTTTTACTACAGTGTCCCTTTAGAAACCCATCATCAAATGATTGGTTGATGCTGCAACTGCATCTCAAAAGAAATATAGTGGCTTTCCACCAAAATACAGTTTCACCACAGTCACAAGATTGTCCATTGTTAAGTTAAATGAAAAGTCTGGATCCTAAGTGAGATATCCACCAGGTGGAAAATGGCACACCTACTGCGACAATATGATTGCTGGCATGAAAGTAACTTTCACTTTATGTATTGACTTTTTCAAAATGATAATTATAATGGCGTGATGTTTTGAAATTAAATCACCTTTGTCAGAATCTCTGCAGCTTGAAAAGCACTTTAGAGATGTTTCCAGTTCATGTAACGCATGAAATAAAATTATCCAAGCCTGTTTCTTACATTTCTGTGGGAAGAAAACTCCCCGGGGATGTTCTGCCTCAGAAATACCAACCCATTTGACAGCCTTTTCAAAGTGTTGCACAAAACTGTGTCAGATCCAAGTAGAAAATGCATCATAAAATCCGTCTCCACATCCCTTTGAGCAGCGAAAATACTTCCTCAAAAGAAGGAAGTGCATCATGGGGATTGTATCTGGATGTTGCTCCAAGTGTATACACTGGAAAGAACAGAGGTTTAAAGGACAGAGCGGGGGCAGATTGAGGCCAGACAGGCTGTATCTAAAGCCATCAACTCCTCGGTGAATGCTGCGGAGCAGAGACGCGGCATCCCCGTCAGTCCCTGACATTCAGGGCCTTTTTCCTCTCTGACCTTCTAATGATATCTTCTATGGAGATTTCACATTTATCCCAGTGTCCACGTGAAAGGAGACACAGCCTCTTTCTTCCTAAAGGTTATAGACAAGGTAACATATCAGCGTTGATGCACCACTGTGTATTCAAAGCAGGGCCAACACAGAAGGGCGGAAATGAATCTGTAAGGTCTTAGAGAATGAGTGTCAAAAAGAAAATGAAAGCCAAATTGGAAATGAGCTATGCATCCTGTGGGATCCATGCGTCTGCAAAGGTTTTGTTAGTTACCACCCTCCCCCCCTTTCTCTCCTCTGTGTCTTCCTCTCCTTCGTTTCCCCAGGTGGTCATGAGTCAGAGGCTGGGCAGCAGCCTGAGGAGGAAAGTCAGCGAGACTGAGACGCAGCTTTTGGCGCTGCATGAAGCCAAACTGGCAGCCATCTCAGGTAACTTTCCTCTGAGCACCACCCTAATACATCCCTGCCACATTGCACATCTTTTATTTACCTCATTTACTTGAATCGTCTGCCATTAGCTTCACTTAATTACGCCATTAATGATCGAGATGCCCATTAATGGGCGGTGTAAGCATAATGTCCTCCTGTGGTGCGCCGGTGCAGGTAATGACTTCAGCAGTGCCAAGGAGCTGAAAGCTGAAATGAAGGCGGTGTACGTGGAGCGGGACCGGCTGGAGGCTCTGGCCAAGAGGCTGCACAGCCTCAGCTCAGGGAGCAGCCAGGAGTTGGCCAGGATGAAGGAGCAGCGGCAGCAGCTCAGGCAGGAGCTGGAGCAGAGGGAGGCCCAGCATGGTGAGTCATTTAGGGCCAGTGCTGCTCTGCTATGAAGAAGGGCAACAAATAATTATCATCATTGGTTATTGTGCTCTACAGATGTTTGTATTTAAGGCTTAAAGAAATAGTTTTTGGAAAGCACTTCTTTGCTTTCGAACATAGATTCTGATGAGAGGGATGGACAGCCAGATAGCCAGTTAGCTTAGCATAATGTAGAGTGGAGACTGATGGAAACAGCTAGCATTAGTGCGTCCAAAGGTCACAACATGTGTCCTTAAAGCACTTGTATAGCACAGAAATATATGCACTTCTATGGCTTTGATCATTATGGAAGTCAAGAACTACCGTAAATATATATTTTTAGCTTCATATTCTGTTTTTTAAATAGTAACACAGTGCTGAGAAAGCTAAAAATCACACCGCAGCTTAAATCAGTTCCCATTTACCCTTCTGCAACAGTGAAGACTTTTGAATTTGCTGCTGGTCTGTTTCACGCCTTTGGCTGACCGACTCTCTAATGCAGCGGCAGCTGAGGCTCATCCGTTCTGCAGTATTTAGACACGTCTGCCGCGCCAAACCTCCTCAGAAACGAAGCGAATAAAACCGGTGGCCAGGGCATAAACATACGTCCAGTTCCAGCAGTTTTCTGTCAGACAGCGGCGCATTTTTCCGTTTAATGTTGTTACTTTAAATAAAAGCTTTTGCGAGAGCGAACGGGAAGCGCTATATATATTCTTTTTAAGTGGTTAACGAAACATCTTTTTCTCAACTCATTTTGTTGGCCATCAGCGAGCACAGACAACCACGTCGGTGCAGGGCACGCATAAAGTTGGTGAACACTGACTTTATCGTAGTTCTCTTGGCTGAAAACAGCTACACTTGATGAAGTTAAAGGCTCAGAAAGATGCTAAAATGTCACAGAAAAACATGGAGAGCACCAGAAGCGAGTCATGTAATAGTTCTCAGTAGGACTGCCTTTCATATTGCTCTTAGTCATTTATTCCATTGTTAATATAAAAACTTTAATTATAACAGCTCTGAATAACCATTTAAAAATATGAATGTGAATAACTAAATGCACCATTATCCGAGCGAGCACTGCACTGCTGCATTTTTCCAGCTGCTCACAGAAACGAGAAAGCGCTCGGTGCATATTTGAAAGGTGCCTCTGTTTTTCTTTGAAAACACCTTTTAAATATCAATTCAAATGTGAGTCATGAGAGCTCTTTGAAAGACAAGTCCTCTCTTGATGTCGCTCCACGCTGCGGGGACATCAGTGAACAATGACTTTTCTCCCAAATGAGGGAGAAGTGATCCGCTGTCAGTGGGGACCCGGCTTCAAATGAGTAACCAGCGGGACTGGCGGTTGTTCAGAGGAGTGCGGTGGCGAGGGGTTGCAGGGGAAATGAGCTCTAGATTGTGTGAAGTAGCCAGTTACCTCCAAGCCTCCCTTTGCGCAGACATGAGGTATCAGCGTTTGCATGCTCTCCAACCAGATCTGAACGCTGCCTTTTTGGGTTGAGGCATTGGGATTGATTTGGCATCCTGGTACTGGCAGAGATCTAAATGGATTTTGACGGCACCACCTGCAGTGCTGCTCTCTCTGGTCCGACAGTCATAGGGAGATTTCTGAAAAAGGTCAGCTCCCTCTCTTGCAGGAGAGGAAGCAGAGAGAGGAAAGGTGAGCGGTGAAGTGATGAGGCCCGAGCAGGTATGGAAGGACTGGAGCGTTGGATCAGTTCTCCTGCTGCATTTAACTATTATATCTAGATCATTGAGGGTGGTGGCTGCACCGTCACAATTAGTGCTGTTATCTTGAATGCACCTTCTAATTTCACTAGGGGGCACCCTTTTATTGTTGCATTTCACTGTTCTGGCTGAGTCACATGGAGTTTATATGGAGTGTATGGTATTGATATTTCCGTTCATGTAAAATCCATACTTTTATATTACTGGATTTTGGTTGTTGAAATACAATCCTGAACAGTTAGACTTGCCAGACCCCCCGGGGATAGCATTGATCTCACCCATGACGTGCACAAAAGACACGTTCACTTCAGAGTCATACGCACACATGCAGCGTAATACAGCTCTCACGGACACAGAGGCTGGAGAAACCAGCGACATGCTAATGCTGCGGCTGAACAAAGGAACGGGAGTCAGGTGGGTAACGCGTCACAAAGAAGACGGCAAGTTAATGAGTGGTTGTGCAGCTTTCTCAAACGCTCAAGTGGGCGCACACAGTATGGCAGCGGGCGCAATTTCGCAATGTGCTGCTGACACCAAGCAAGGGGCTCATTAAACTGTCATCCTATTTGGTAATAAGGGGCTAGCGCACACTAGCTGGAAACCGATAGCCCACAAACAGCACATTACCATTTCTTTGGCTGGAGGGGATTAGAAATTACTGTCTAATCTAAGTCAAGATGGCCGTCTTTTTGGCTTCTTAGGCTTCCTCCGGCTCGCTTCTGTGACACCCGCGCCGTCTAATAGCACATCTCGAAAAGGGCTCCTGTCACGGGCTCTGAAGCAGCCTGTAGTGCAGCACATACCGTGACCAAATGTGAGCGCATACGTTCAGGTAATGTACAGCTTCAGCCTGTTGAGCATCTCAACCCAAAGTACTTTGTGGTGTGAGGGCTTGTTGGCCTGGGAGCCATTATGTCCCTAATTGTGTGCTGATGAATACCAAACCCATTATAGCCGGAGGTTCGATTCCCTGCTGAGAGTATAATTCGGCCCCCAAGAGAGATCTCGAGCGATGCTAAATTTACAAATAAATAATTGAAGAGCTGAATAAGATGAGTAAATGACCCCCAGGAGAGAGGACATTGAAATGTGGAGGCAGCGCCAGCGTGTGTTCCTCTTCGTTTACCCAAGTGTTCTGCTAAAGCTTATTTAAAGCTTTTGTTAGTATGCTGGCAGTATATTCTGCAGGAGTCAGGTAATTTGGCTTTCTGCGATGAAGACATGGCTCCAATGGAACATGTTTAATTAAGGTTTTGTTTTTTATTCTGCGTTTTCTGGAGCTCCTCCACTTCGTTCTTTCTCCACACAGCTCTCGCCCCTCCTCTGCTTGATTTTTCTGCTCAGGCCAAGCCGAGCCGTACCACTCCAGCACATCAAAACACTGTCACCCCGCGTTATTAAACAAATGCAGTTCTCTTTTACTCGAGTGCCAATAGTAAAGGCGCAGACATATATGATTTATTCATGACTCTGGCTCTTTCAGCGTGCTTCTGTCGAGAACATGATGGAACGTGTGACAGCTCTTCTCCTGAAGAGCAGCTGAATGATTGAGAGTGGCGTGGTGGTTAAGTGGACCATGGAGAATATTTCCTGGGTTTCTCTCTTGGAAGTTTTCATTTCATACCATGTTTCGGTAGAAGATGATTCCATCGTAAATTTGTTAGGAGAGTCATAGCGTCCGTACCCATATCTGATCTGCTGCAGTACCTCGATTTATGTGTGCTAAACTGATCTCCACATTACCCGCAGTTGTTATGCTTTCACCGCCCATTAGTGTGAATTAGCAGCCGAATGGTGAACGTGGCGAACGACTACCCGTGCTCGCTCATAGCGCTAACGCCAGAACATTTGCGCTGTCATTAAGAGCGCGCAGACATTAGCGTTCAGCCTAAAACCACCGTTATGTCTAAGTACGTTTCCAGAGAGCTGATGGCTGCACACTCTCAGCTTTGTTTACACCAAACTCTTCTGTGGGAGGTGACAGCTGTGGCAAACTTTTTCTTTCGGGAGGGGGATGTATTAACTTGCAGTTCCCAGAGGAAGTCGAGGAAATAATAAGATGTTTAATGGAGCCAGATTGTGAGCAGGTGAAGCGTTTTTTGTTTTTACGGCTGCACGTTTTGGGAGACTTCCTCGTTCGTTGGCAAGTTAGTGCTTCCCAGATTCGGAAAAACAAAAAATGCATGTTTTGCAGCCCACAGCAGTGGATTTAGAGTTTAGAGTCTAAACAAGTGTGTTTACTAAGTTTTACCCGAGCTATAATGACAGTGAGTATGCCTTAAGTTTTCAGCCAAGAAATCCAGCACCAAGAACTGACGTATATATCAACCAAAGCACAGATTGCACACACACACACACACACGCGGCCAATTTTTTTGTCAAATGGTTCTTTTTGTTGTGCATTCGTGCATAACCCCTCAATATGTTACACCGTGCCAGCTGCAATCTGTGATCCTGCAGCTAGAGCATCATGGGTTATTGAGTGTCTGTCAGAGACATCAGCCTGTCCCTCGTCCTCCATTAGCTCCGCCGCCGCCGCCGCCGCCGCTACGTTCCAATAAATTCACACGACGCGAGTGTCGGCAAACGCTGACTGCGTGTTTGTGTTACCTGCGGTACTGGCGCGCTCAGACAGCCCGAGCCGAGCTTAAACACATTAATCACAGTCAGCGCCTTCAACTCAATTACAAAGACACACAATTTCTCTTCTGCCTTATTATGCGCAGGCTTTTATAACTCGCATATCGGTGGTGCTGCGTTAGCACGGAGCCGCCTCTAATTTGTTTGACAACACGAAGGCCTCGCAGATGTTGGGCGCTTTTATTGTTACAAGGCAGTGAAGAAATTACAGCATTATTCACTTTCAATTAGAGAGCTGCTCAAATGCTCATAATGCAGAAGCAAATCCAAACACCTTGCCGTCATTAACTTCTGCAGGCTCATTAAAGCCCATAACTTAATCGCTGGGAATTATGCATCAGTTGTGTTGTGCGTCTGCTTCGTCCGCATCACTGATTTGAATCATCCGTCTGTTTTTATATATCGACTTTACATTATCAAGTAATTATTTTTTCATTAGAGGAAGGAATTATTATCCTGACCTATATGAAGCAAATGCCCTCATCCACTTCACACATCCTCCTCATCTCTCCATAGCTTCTCAGTTCTGTTTGTATTATGAATGAATGGCCTCTTCGATTTTGGCCGGGGTCCTTGGCAGCAATCAGTGATGTTTAACGCCCGCTGAGATCAGTGGCGTGAGGGGAGGCTGGGCTCATGAATTTTCCAATGCCGTCTCTGTGAACTCCTTTGTGAAGTTCCTTCGACACCAAACACACGGCCGCGTGCATGAGGGAAGTCGCAGAGTGCTCCGCTCCTCTTTATGGGCTTCTTAGTGCCGATTTTATTCGCATGGCCTGCCAATGACGGCCGCCTCCCGCCGACTTACAGGAAGTGGTAATATCACCCGGCGCTCCGGTCCCACTCAGCGCAGGAGGAGGCGCTGCTGCTGCTTGATGTCTCGTTCCACTCTATAAAGAAAAGATTATTTTCATCCGTCACGGCCAAAAAGGCTCACTAGTTTTGCCACCAGTTGGCATGGCGACAGGATGATGACATTCTCGTCTGCGTGCAAGCGTATTACCGTGGGGAGAAATATTAACAGTTAATACACTTGTGCCTGCATCTCCCGTCTTCATCTGCCTTTTGTACTGACTGTTTCCATTCCTCACACCGTGTTATTTCTAAATCTGGCTCTTGTTCTTGTTCAAGCCACAGTCTGCTTTGTCATCTCGCATCTGTACATGCCCCGCGCCATCCAAAGTCAGGCTTAATGCCCCCATGTATTATTCAGTGGCTATCTCCTTGCATGCTGCTTAACGGAGCCAGCGTGAATGAAAGTTGACAAGGAAGACTTTGTCAGGTAGGATAGGATCTCACATAGCAATTAGACGGGTGGTAAGTGAGCTGTCTGGTCCACGTACACCAGATCGTCTCACCAGATATGTGATAGCTTCTCCAGCGGCCTCCCCTCTTCCCTCTCATTGAGCACATTTGGCCAGTTTGAATGAAGGCGACACTCGGGAAAGATCTATTTGTGTGACACGCACTCACAGCCTTCATAAATACCCCGACTATCTCCATCTCAGCTCTCTCCCAAAGTACGGACAGGAATGTGTTTGTGTGTAAGCGAGTGTCACTGCCACTTTCTCTCAGGCATTTTCCCTTCCTTCCCGCTGTGCCGGCTGTCTCATCCCCGAGCCGATGCTGTCTAATAACCGCCATCAAGACAATAACATGAATTATATTTCAACCTCAGTGCGATTCAGAACACGCAATTAGGTGACTTTGTCTCTGTGTGAGTCCTAGTCAATGTCAGCAAGCTAATTGGCATTACATTTGAGTAGTTTCCAACCATTTTTGGCTTGTCCTGAAATGAAGCACTGTCCTCCTTTGACTCTTCATCATACGTTTTTGACGGGTTGTCGGTTAAAGGAACAGTTGGACTTTTGGGGAAATACCCTTATTCGCTGTTTTGCCGAGAGTTAGATGAGACATTTGATACCACACTCGTGTCAAACACATGAAGCTGCTGCCAAAAGAATGTCGTAGTTTAGGACAGAGGCTGTAAGCAGATCAGATAAATTTGAATGTTTTGACAAGCGTGAAGGGATAAAATTGTTGTGTAAGGAATTTGCAGATTCTGTGGAAAAGTCCTAATCATTTCATGAACTCTTCCGCTTATCTTGCAACCTCTCCGAGTCTTCCAACCTCAGATTGGGAACAACTACACCGAAGCGAAAGCACTGATCTTCACTGTGCTGTTGAGCTGCACAGATGTTGAGGTGGGCAGGTTTATGAGGCCAGGCTTTTGTGTGTCTGTATTTAGTGGGAAGATGGAGGCGGAGGAGGAGAAGGAGGGTTCGTATTGGACGTTATAGATTGTGCGCTCATATATATATATATACCTGGTGCAATTTGATATAAGTGCATCCTATTGTGTTCAAGGATCCGCTGCTGCGGGGGGCATATTCTCATGTTTCATACATGAGCTCATTAACGGTGCTCAGATTGCCCTCCTCTCCATCCTGACTAACACTCAGCCAGCCTCCGTCTGCCTCCTCAGGCACAGCTCACTGCTGGCAGAAGGGTACAGGAAGCAACATAAGCTATCCATCCAACTCTATGCCCCACAGAAAATCTGGCAAGATATAAGGAACTATGCCATGATAAAATCCCCTTTTATCCTCAGGCCGTCTACGATTTTATCCCTTCTTAGAGCAGAGGGAATGATCTTTTCTAAATAGTGTGTATGTGTTAGGAGATAGCCAGCTGGTCCTCTGCGCTGAACTGTACTGTTGCAGCTTCTCTGCACAGTGCCATCAACAGATGTGACGCCGACCACCTTTTTATAACGCGGTCCGTGCATAAAACAGCAAAAGACAAGTCAGTTTTAATGGTATTAGAGCGGCGATTTGTTGCTAGGATACCTCATTATTGCTAATAAAAGTAATAAGTGAAGTACATGTAACAGGCTTTTGTTCTCTTTGTGCTTTTCTCTCCACGCAGAGAGCCGGCTGAAAGAGAACACTACCAAGTATATCGAGCTGTTGGAGGACAGGTTGCACAGGTAAGAGCGTCCGTTGCACACGACTAATAAACAAGGAGACATAAACAGAGCAGCAGCCTCCAAGGAATTTCCTCTCACCTCCGTTGTCCTCTAACCAGAGCACAGTCTCCCCAATACATCACCTCACCTGGCACATCATGCACTCACACCTTTTTTTTTTTTTTTTCTAATGCTGTTGTCTCCTAGAGCCCCTTTCTCACATTTCACTCCGTCTCTCACTTGCACAATTTGTCCCCCCCCCCCTCCACCATCTCACATTTTTTTTCTATAGCTTTACTTTTTTTTTTAAACGTCAGCTCATTTTCCACCTTTTCTCCCCCGCTCCTCCTCCTCCTCCGTTTTAGACAAAGCAATATCTTCTTCTGTCTGTTTCATTGTTTCTATCCACATCTCAGAGAAACTTAAATCGCTGAGGACGGAGCCGTTGTGTTGCGGGTGCTTGCTTGGCCCACCTGACAGATTTGATGACATGAGTGGTTGACTTTCAAGCAGAGGGTGTTGAACGGCGTCCACTTTTGTGCATTGCTCGGGCTTCGTTACGCAGATTAAAGCTGCTTCGACGGCATCCTCAGCAGACAGACAGCGCAGAGCAGCTGTGGATGCGATTGCTTCTCGTTATGCAGGATTTTGAAACAATTTTACAGACGGATAAATAGAGTCTGCAATACGCCTTTGTACCCAGTTCGATATAAGTGTTCAGGAGAGGAGTGTTTGGCAGCAGGGTGCTTACTTTGAGCTGTGTCTGTTTGACCCCTGGCTCTGTTTGCAGAGGGTACCTTTTTTTGTGATGCATCCTTGGAGAGGCAGGGTCATCTTTTTGGATGGGAGCCAGGAATCAGTGACACACCGCGGGGATGTTTGTTGTTGAGGGATGAACAGAGCAGGGGTATGCATGGTTAAGGAGCAACATGGCTGATACCTCACTGCCCAGCGGGGGGAAGCACGCCTCTGGACCTTTGCTGTCAATAGGGCAGATGGCGGCTTTGTGTTTTGTTTGTATGATTTTTTTCAGAGGGTGTCTGTCTCTTCTTTGTATCTGGTGGGAAGAAATAACTTTTGACTTATTGGATATAAGAACAGGATATAGATAGAAAGCAGAATATTAGTATTGTTTGAACATAGACCTCCAGAATTAAATTAAACATGTTTACAGCCTGGTACAAAGAGTCTGTCTCTATTGTTTGTTGCCTGGAAACCAGCCTAGCTTCCCATCGTTGTTGGTCTGGGGTCGCTCCGTTGGGAACTGATTATGCCCGGGCAAAGATCTGCAGGGCCAATCAAAATGTTTGAACTTCATGTGGCGATAGACTGAAGAGTAACAGCGCCGTAGTCATAGACACCGATCAGCCACAACATTAAAACCACTGTCAGGAGAAAGGAATAACATAGACCATCTACTGACAATTTAATGTTCTGCTGAGGAACTTTAGGCTTGTACCACCCACTTAGGCTGCATCCTGCTAGGGATGACTGCTGCCATCAAGGAGTGTCATTGCTATGGGGTGGGGGGTGTCTGGTCTGGTCTGACACGGGAACACACACAAGAACAACTCGAAAGAGATGAAAAACAGCACAAGGTGTTGACCTGGCCTCCAAATTCACGAGATCCCAAACTGATCAAGTGTCTGTGGGATGATCCACAGAGGCCCCTCCCCTCAACCCACCCTCAGAACACCCTCAGAAGGCCCATGTCCATTCTCTGATGACTGTTTTGGAGGGACAAGGGAGACCTACACAAGATTAAGAAGGTGGTAATAAGGTTATGCCTGCAACACTTCCACTGTCAAATCTTCAAACCCAAACTGAGATTACACTGATGATATATCTTCAGGGTTTTAAAAAATAGATGCATTTATTTTGGATACACACCGACTCGGTGGTACTCCTTGTCTCAAGTAAATGGAACTCCGTGTCACAGGGGCGCCCCTTTAAATAAATGTTTAATGCTTTATTTTCCTCTGCTGCTACAATCTGAGATTTTAAATCCAAAAGAGCCTGTTTCAGTTTCCTGAGAAAGTCAACATCTGTCCATCTCTTCTTTTAGTGGAAATGTATTATTAATGTTATATTACCTTGAGTAGATGCCGCTGATTATACATTATAGATCACCACCGTATGAAAAGCTATATAATAACAGACACTTAGCCTATTTTTTTAGCTCTTTTTATCAGCCTCCATTGTCGTTGGCAGTGCAGATCAAATGGCACCAGTAGCCTCCACCAGCTTTGGCACAGTGACACATATTTGCCTTGACTGAACGTACACTCTCCCCCGCACACACACATATACCACTGTCACACACACACACACACATACGGGCACACACATGCACCCCATCATCCACTGTAAATGTTATCAGTCAGCTTTAATGTACATTACTGTTGATGGAGTGCCGCGGCGATGGGAGGTGAGGAGAGGAGAGGAGGAGGGGAAAAGGGAGGAGAGAGGCAGATTAGTGTGGTGAGATGTCTGGTCTCCGTGGAGACGGATGGCGTTGAAAAAAAACCAATTATCTCTTCCTTGCTAAGGACTAGAACAGGATGTTAGAGCAGCACAGATGCTGTAAGTGTGTCACCAGAACAAAAAGAGAAAAAAACCAAAACATTTTATTCAAATTAGCAGCGCCACACGGTTGTTTAATACATTATGTAGATGTTTCATTAGGAAATGCTTCTCGTTTTTTTGTCCTACATTTATGAATTCATTCTTCTGTCGTTCATCAAATGCGTTGAAGGCAACTGGTGTAGAAGTCGTTAAAATCCCCAGACATGTTCTCTTAGTTAAAGCCGACGACGCGCTGTGAGCATCTAAGCAAGAAAACCCGGTGAAAATGTGCTCCATTATCGCTTTCAACGTACAAACTTCTTGTAATGTAAATCGGAGAAACGGTTCTGAAACAGAGGAGCCTCAGAGAAAAGGCTTCGCCCACCCTCTATCACACCTCTTCCAATTGTCCCCATCTTGTACTCCACCATATTATTAGCACCTCTCCACAGCTGGTGTTATGCGAGACGGTAATGTTGAAGGGGGAACATTACCGTCCTCCTTTATTCCTTCTGGAGTGTGAGTTCTCTTTGTGCGTTTCAGGCATCCTCAGCCTGAAAAGATGCATTAATAGTTTTCTCCACATCACTAATGTGTTGGGGAGAAAGCTTTTACTTTGCCCAGACCTTTACACCCGATCCGTCTGTTGCTACCGTCTCAAATTCACGCGCGAGACCTGAAGGTGCAGCTGAACCGGTGAGGTGACGCCGGGTGGAGTCCAGAATATTGGTCACTCTGTATGTGAGCCTTGTCGCTCTGCAGAGGTTTAACTTGAGCCCGCTGCTTCCAGCTGGACCAAATCAGTGCCTCTTCATTCGGCAGCGTATTTATAATCCTTCCTCGGTGGCTGTCCGCGTGCGTGCGTGATGCCTCGAGGAGAAAGAGCAGTCCTGTCAGTCAGCGGTCCCACCGGAGAGCTGGGCGACTGTAGACGGAGCGTGCCGGCCTGTTTCTCCTTCTTATTACTGGGGCATCAGCGGCGCAGCACGCCCACACCCTGCCACTGTCAGAAGGCAAGGCCCGAGCGGCTGCCACCAATTAACCCCTGGGCGAGGAGTTCATACCAACGGGCACCGGGACGCCACCATCACAGGGATGCTTAGCCGCTGACATGTTGTCTGAGTTTCCAGTACACAGAGCCCTAATGCCCATGCCAGCTTCTTTCGTAATGAATTGCGACTGTCATTGAAGAGAAGCCTTGGTGATAGATGAGGCCAGCTTTGACATTTTTAGAGGAATTTACGATTGTACCAGAGTGAATCCCCGCAGAGAGTGATTTATCGGCGTGTAAGTTAACACACGTGTGCCCACCCATGCCTGTGTGTGTGTGTGTGCGTATGTGTGTGTCCCTCTCCACTTCAGAAGAGACAAATAACAATGGCACGGCTCATTGGGTGCGTCCCCACTCCAGCAGAACTCAGAGGCAGCGGCGTTGAGCAGTGAATTGGCGAGGGCAGGAGGGGCCGGGCCCGGCAATTTTTCTATTGTCTGTCTGCCAAGCGAAGGTTAGAGAACGGCGGAGAGGCGCGCGTTGGCAGGGTACAGAGGTTGGCAGCCTTTTCAAGCAGAGGATGGGCTGGAAAACAAGTGGCATTCAATTTTCAGTGGGGGGACTCATCACTGAGAGAGAGAGAGAGAGAGAAGAAGAAGAAACAGAGGGAGAGATTAAACAATATTGCCTGGGTGCAGTTTGCCTTTGAGTTTGTTTACGTACAATAGAAAATGAGCAATTTCGCAAATCTGACTGCTCAGCGGGAAGGCACACTCTAGGTGAAAAGACTGAATATATTACAGATATAGATATATTTGTGCTTAGAGTACGAAATCATTGTGTTTTTTGTTTTTTTTGTTTTTTGTCTGAGTCACTCCATGTGAGAATTAATGTTTGTGACAGAGAATGTCCTCCTGGGATGGAAACAGGACCAGACAGACAGATGGAGGACATTTCCTCCTTTAAGATGTTTGATACATGTCGAACGTATAAAATCCACATCCTTGTGCCCGCATCCTGTCGGCTTTGGTTTGTTTTTTTTACACACAAGATGGGTTCCTGGAAACAAACTTCTTGATGCCGGGAAAGAAAGATTTATTTTGTTTTTCTTTTCATTCACTGTGGTTGTTTCCGTGTGTGGCCTAAAATATATTTTAAACACCATGAATGGATTTGAGGGATCCCTCCCTCCCTGGGACCGCAGTCACTTGGGAATGATTTGTTATCTAAAGGTCACAGAAAGAAAAAGGTCAGTAAATAAGAATATTTTTAAATGTCAGAGGTCTCAGATCTGAGTCAGAGGAGGAGTATTTTTATAGAATCTTATCTTTTTCTTGATAATCCAGAAAGGCCGGCTTATAATTCAGCATCTGTACTCTCATCTCTGCAAGAACTCACAGATACAAAGCAGTTTCTGGTATTTATGTAAAAGAAAACATCTATTGTGATCGGTGTGACCTAAATAATTAAAAAAATAACATGAATATTTTAAAATCGAATTCATAAAGTGTCAAATATAAACATTCACACCATAAACAGTGTTGTAAATGCATGCAGTGATGTTTCTAGTGCTCATTATTTCACACATCATATCAGATTGTGAGTATAATAATACATAATCAGTGGTGGAAAGTAACCAAATACATTTAATCAAGCTCTGTACTTAACGACTAATTTGTGGTACTGGTATTTAACTTCCCATTTGTGCACCTTTATGCTTCCAATCTACAACATTGCAGAGGCAAATCTAGCTTTAGTTACAGGTAACTTTTCAGATTACATATTAGTCTTTCGTTAATGCACTTCCTGTCCTGTGAAAAGCAGTGTGCAAGCTGATAATCTGCTTGACATTTAAGACAAGATTAGATGAAACAGGTTGAGATGAGACATTCATTTTATGATCTATGTAAGAAAGAAAGGTATGCTCTAATGTACATTGTGAATAGACTGTATATAAATATGGACAATGCGTCCTTACTTCTTGCACTGGCCAAACTGGTGCTCTTTTCCCGGGGATATGAGTGGCAGCATTGTGAAAGTCTGGAGCCAGAGACTCACTCGTGTTTTCCTTTAATTTATACTGTGCTCTGCTCTACCTCCCCCGGTTACAAAGAAATGTTGGATTATACACTGGCATCAAATAACTAAAATGAAACTTATCAGAAAAATGGACACTTGAGTATGAATCACTATTATATTAACTACTTAAAATGACTGAAACCGTCCTTGAAACAATATTTTTCCCGTATACCTTAGTGTTTTAATTCAACTTCCATCCACTGAAATTGAAGGCGTAGACCTTATGACCTATACTGAACTTTACTTCCTTTAGCATCACTTTTGAGGAGCTGTCCCTTTGTCCATCTTTATACAATCTATGGCACTGACACACTGAAAAGCGTGGCTGTTTCCAGCAGGAACAGCTGAATGAATAAAGATATTGTCCATATTTCTAACAGCAATAGTGGCCAACGTATAAGAACCTTTTTCTTCTCTTATATACATTATTGCGTGCCTTGCAGTTGAAAGTATGTTATTGTATCTTAACACATGACATGCTTGTCTCTTCCTCTCTCCAGTTGTGGCTTTCCAGGCTTGGAGCGGATCTGGGAAGCTGACCTGGAAGCGTGTCACCTGTTCCTGCGAGGTCTCCAGTTGCGCACTCCCAGCTGCAGCGGAGCTGACATCGACGACCTACCCGCTGCAGCAGTTTATCCTCCAACTCCTCCATGCACCAAAGAGGAAGAAGACTGTGCCATGCTGACTGCTTTAGGGGGGCGCTGGTGCCCTGAGGCCAACTTGCAGAACTCAGAGTTCACAAAGGTAACAACCAATGTCTTGTTTACACACACACAATGCATTATTCATCTAAATATGTATGAAATGTATACATGCTGGCGTGCATGAGAGCCAGTGTATCTTGAGTATAAAAGATTAAGCATGGAAGCCTAGTTTCTTCACATAAACTCAACTTTGGCCCTGAGATGTCAAACGAGAACAGCATGTATTCGGATTCACTTGCATTTCTTTCTTTCTGTTTTAATGTGGTGTGAAATGTGACCTCAAATAAAGCCTGCCTGCTCTGTCAGCCTCCCCACTTGACTGGAGAGGACATTTTCAGTTCGTACATTCAGCCATTGTGAGCGTCTGAAATTCTGTCGACTACAGTGAGATGAGCAGCAGCAGTCTATTAGCGTGTTTGCTCGAAGGTATTTCTAAACTAGGGGAAAAAAACGTAGGCGTGAGGGAGGCGACCGTTTGGAAACACTCCGGCTTCCTTGAAGAATCTGATTGTACTCGGTGCAGAATTGAAAGTCTGTTTCTGCATGATTACATGCGTTTAGCGGGAGTGCATGTGTGTGATGTATATGTGCACGTGTGCGTGCGCGAATACTCTGAGCTGTCGGTCTATCCCACAGTGAGTTGAGGTCCACCGCCTCAGGGTCCAGTTTGACTCATTTTCTCCTCTTCTCACACTTTCCTCCGCCCACTCAGTCTGACAGACTCGTCTGAGATAGGAACAAAGCCAACAGAGCCAGCATTAATAAAAAATACCACGCTTTCCAGACATGTTGAACAAATCTACATATTTCATTATAGATTTTCAGGAATGTGTGATCAATAATCTTTTATTCCACTTGCATGTATTAAAATCTTTAATCCTTCTACATCTGCAACCTGTTTAATCTCTCCCACAGACTAACGATGTGCATCCGTAAATATACACTGATGTCTTCTTTCCCTGCATTGCCTACTTTTCAAACTGCATGGATCCATTTTCTGCTTTCTCTTTGTTTGTTTTTTTTCTTCTCTGCTTTTCTTTCTCTTCCTAAAGCCCGGCCCCTCATAACATTTCTCCGAGATCTAAAAGGTGAGCCGGCCAGCCTTTTCTTTTCTTTGTCTCCGTACTGTACGCTCTGTCTTCTGTGTCCTCCCTCTGAGATAGATACAGAGCAGTTTATCACGTGGCTGCAGAACTGCATGCTAGCGTAGCGTAGATCCTTGAATATTTAAGATAATCAGTGTCTTGATTGCTCAGAATTTCTTAAATCAGTAGACTGAGAGACTCACGGATGAAAAGATCAACCAAGCCAACATGCAGGCCATTTCAGTTGACTCTTTTTGTTGTTCAGCTCTGGCTTTATCTCATGAAATAGTCTTACACTGAAGCCACTTAATGTCATTCTTCATATGTAAAACACCTACATTAACTTCCTGAGCATTCAAGGACCTGTACATGAAACCCGTGTTTTAATTCAGAGGCTAATTTGGTGGGTTTGAGTGTCCTCGTCTCAAGGCAACAGAGGACAGTAGAGTACTTCATCACTGGGATGCTAGACAATCATCGCAATGTGTACCTCGAAAACGTCCATGTGACAGATTATATGTTGCTGTGAGCTGGATGTGATTACAGGAAGCTGTGTCAAGGAGTTCATGTGAGTGGTTCAAAATTGCAGCATTTAAAATGGCCAGACACGGTCTGAAGAGTCAGGAGCGGCCGGCGATGACGGCCACTACATGCTACACATATTTTAATTAAACTTTAATAATTAAAACTTTGCTCAATAATATGTGTTGTTGCCTTCTTGTGTACGTCCCCTTAAGCCAGGAGCAATGTGTTAGCCTCCAATAGGTGCAGTAATTACCTCCTTCCTTTCGCGAAGAATGTATAATTACATTCCTTGAATGCTAAACAAAGGAAACCTGCGGTACAGATGAGCCGGTTAATCTATTTTCTTCTTGTCAGTTTTGGTGATGAATAATTACAGCCTCTCCTCATTACGATGATGCTGCACACATATAGTACACAGCCGACGTAATTGCATTTTCAATAATTCATGAGCCGGTTTTACGACTGTGTGGCCTCAACAAATGTTCCCCTTTTTGTTGCAGAAACTGGAGGAGTTTTTGTTCTGCATGGAGGACAACCACCCTGAGGTTGGTAATGCTAACACGCCCGCCGCACGGCTGCATGTCGCCAGCGTGATTAAAGTAATGTTGATGCTGGGGGACGCAGGAGAGTCTTGTCAGTTGACCTT
The DNA here is from genome assembly GCA_005024645.1 of Planiliza haematocheilus. Taxonomy (NCBI): domain Eukaryota; kingdom Metazoa; phylum Chordata; class Actinopteri; order Mugiliformes; family Mugilidae; genus Planiliza; species Planiliza haematocheilus. The sequence continues at coordinate 3,868,795 of SRSE01001339.1, read as the reverse complement.
AACTTACAGATGGCTCCTGTCACCTTTTTTCTCTATCAGATCAATACTGATTTGCATGAGAAGCTCTGGCTGGTGTGACAGACTGTCTGGGTCGCGCCATGCATTTTAAGACCTTTATTATCCAGAGGAGGGTTTTGCTGAGCATGTATATTCCTTTCAGCGCCTTCCTGCTTTAAATTCATACATTAAGTCACACCAGGTTGCCAAACAGTACAGCGGCGTCTGTACATCCTGAGTGAGTGTCCCACGCAGGATTTCAAGGCTATCTGCGCTTTTAATGCACTGGTTTTACAGTTTCTAGCCTTTAGCTCTGTAATGAAAGCGATGTATGTTTAAAGTGATCCCCCTGGAAACGTTAAATAGGCCAGATTTTCAACAAAGTCTTTGACATAAAGGTGACACTGTCTGTAATTTTAGCCGGCAGGTTCAATGGCAGTTGAGAAGTGATAAGCCCGCCTTTTCTCTGCCGCTTCTTCAAATCACCGAAGCATTGTTTCAAAAACACACAAGCCGTAATGGAGATGACCCTGCCCTCGCGAACTGTGCGACTTTAAATCACGTTTGATTATTGAAAGACTCGCTGCCGTTAAATGGTTCAATCACAGCAGCGTGCGCGATGCATCACCGAGTCAAATGACATGAATGGGCGTTTGATGGTATCTTCCCCTCGATGGTGTTGTGATAGCGCTGCGGAGGAGCCGCATTCTCTGCCTCTCGCTCAGAGCGTCTGACCTCTTTCTCCTTTCCATAATGACTTTAAGTAAATGATTTCCACTTAGCTGCTGCCAAGCTGCTGCCCTGCTGCCACAATGGAGATTGATTGGTGGTGTGTGTGTCGGGTTGTGTGTGTGTGTGTGTGTTTTAGCACTGCACTGTATTCTTCTAATCTCTAGTAATTGTTCTTTTATCCTTTCAAGGTCCTTTCATTCTTCTCTTCACACCAACTAACAAACAAGAATTGAGACATTATCGAGTTAAAATATTGAAGACTTTTGATTAGATCCATTGGATTTCTATACAAAAATAAATATATAAATAAATAATACCACTCTTATTAATCAAACTATTTCTCAAGAATACTTCCATTCCTCCAGGCAGCCTTCTCCCAAAAAATTACCCTTTTTAAAAGATTTAGCATTTTGTTTTTGTAACGCTGGTATTTTCTTTCACACGAGTTACTGTCTTTCTGCGCGGCGCATTGTTTTGATTGTACGTGCTTGTGTAATCGAACTTACTATTTTGGCGAGGCACACACGCTGTCAGTCAAACTTTGGAATATCGCCGCCAAATCAAACACCCCAAAGACAAAGCCTTTTTTATTTTTTTATTTTTTTGTTTCATTTTTTTTCTCCAAAACTTGTGAACAATTGTGGAGTGTGGTGCATTGTGGGATTAAATTGCTCACCAACAACATATTCAAAAGCTGAAGCCGCGTCCCACTTCACACTTGAATGGTGACAGAATTATGTATCCTCCGAACTGTCATCACGCAGACTGTAAAACGGCTGATTTTTGAGTGCTCTGTTCTGTTGATGGCAACTATTGTCTCGCAATGACATGCAAAACACTAAATTGGAAATGGTGGCGAGACGTTCGCCGGATGATTCGGGACGCTTTCTTCTTTCTTTAAGTGAAGTTGACTCATCAGTGACCTTCTAGGGTCGCTGTTGGGTGGACGTCAAATAGTCCTAGCATTGTTGGTACTTACTACTGAATGAAAAAGCATCTTCAAACTTTTTTATTTGACAAACTTTTGCTTAGAGACATACATACAATGCAGCAGTGCAAAAATTTAAAGAACGCATCCCAGTTAACTTTAATGCAAACTAAATATCAGGGGGATTGTATGCCTGGGTTAGAATCCACTGTCTATAGAGACAGGGAAGAAACAAGCGCATTACTTACATATAAAAAATGTACAACGTGCACGCCAAACTAGAATATGCAAGCGTACATGCTATGCAAACATCAGACTGCAGCCCTCACAAAACATGACGAGCCTGTTTATTTAAAATCCTCAGTGAGATCTAGTGTTCCTAGAGTCTGCAGCAAAAGGCCCTGGTGAACTCTGCTCTGCAGCCTGGAATGCTAAAAATCTTTGCACATGATACCTTTTTGATTCAGCTGATTGCACCTCAGTCTGATGAACAGACGAGCACCGTTGTCGTTCTTCAGAGAAAGAAATACCTCTGCACCCAGCTGAATCGGTGCCACTGAGTATGTGGCATTAAGCTGGCAGGGCATTTTCAATAAATACTTGATGACTATGTGACCATGTCGTATCTAAAAAACAAACTGAAACAAGACTAATTGGACTTGCATGGTTTTACGTTGCTGTTACTTTTCGATCCGTCACAGCATTTAGCCCGCCCGAATGATTTGTTGGGTCTGGTGGATCTCTACTGGAGCATAATCAGCTGCCAGTGGAGCGACTCCAGACCAACTTTACACCACCAAACATTTCCAAGGCAGGGAGTTGTTCTGACTTCCAGGCTAAGCTGCGTGTAAATACCATTTAAGAATTATGGATTTGGGTCAAAGCTAAAATTTTGCAACTCTATCAAGCTCCTTGATGTGTTGCATTAAAGGACGACTCTTGCAGCACATTCAGGTGCGTGGTTGAGCTAGTTTTGTCACTTGAATGAATGTTGAAACGCTATAAACTGAAAACCCTCCTTAAATTAGTGTGTAGCTTTAGGTCACAGCCACAGCACAGATCGACTAAGACTGGGGATGCACCGATTTATCGGCCGATCTTCGAAAAAGGTTGATTCTCACAGACGGCAGGGGCCAATGTTTATCTTTTGCATCAATTTAAAGGTTGTTACCTGTCAGTTTTTCTTTTTATTTCAGTTTGATTGCCTTTAGAATTAGGCATTTATTTATGTCTCTAGGCATGAGCAGGAAAGGTAGTTGTACAGCAGGTGAAAATGCTTTTGAGACTGTTTAATAAACGGGTTTTTTGTCGTGCAAAAGAAAGGAACGGTTGTGTCATACATTGGAAGTACGATAGAATTTGTGCTCCGATGAAGACTTTTAAAGAAACCCAACCTTGATCCTTCTGTTCTTAGCAATTTTAGACCAAGATTTTAGAGAAAGTGGTTTCCTCACAACTTTTAACTTTCATGAGTCATAATAACATCTTTGAGAAATTTCAACCAGGTTTAAAAGCTCTTCATAGCATGGAAACTGCCCTCCTCAAAGTAACAAATGATCTCCTTTTAGCTGCTGACGGGGGTGAGAGTGCGTCTTAAAACCTGGGTGGGCATCAAGGACTCTGCACTTGGTTGGTTTTACTCTTATCTTTTAGAAACCACAGGTAAATTATTATTCTTCGTCAGTGGCGTACCGCAAGGTTCAATTTTAGGTCCACTTTTATTTTCTATTTATATGTTCCCTCTTGGCCATATCATTGAACGCCACAATGTTTCTTTGCATTGTTATGCAGATGACACACAGATATACCTCCTTTTAACTTCCTTTTTTAACTTGTGTCTTTCTATTTTACTGTTTTATTTTATTCTATTTTTATTTATTATTTTTGTTATGTGGTTGTTTATGCAATTTAACTTTTAATTGCTTTTATTGTGTTCTCAAATATCATTATTCTTATTTTGCCTGAGTATTTTATTCATTTTTAAAAGGTGCTATATAAATAAAGGTATCATTATTATTATTATTATTCAACACACTTCACAGTAATTTTTGGAATGAAAAGTCGTTTCCCTGAATAAATAATAAATCAGTGCATCCCTGTGTGACATTGCACACTATTGTTGCTCCCTACTTAACAAGGCATCAGGTAATATTGAGAAACAAGTTCATCACAAGCTAGTTAACTTCTTATTTAAAAGATAATTCTGTCTTATTATAGCTTTATTATCTGTAAATGCAATTATAACCTTGAGTGTAGCACCAGACCCATATCATGCTTGGTATTGTCCGCCTGGTGCTAAGTGTCAGACTGAACAGCACCCATGGGAACAGGCGCAATTACAGTGCTGCCTTTTACTCATTATTGCTTAAATAATCATACCAGTGCATACATGATTATTGAATTCCTAGATAAATAACTTGCTCAACTCCACGCTCCCGCTGTCTGCTTTGTTTACCTTTGGCCTAATAGCATCTACAGCTAATGTGCGACAGGATCCGGCACGCCGATACATGTAAGCCTGTGATTCCATTATGTAAATTGACATGTTGCTCGAGTCTCCTTTTCTTGTTTCGTCAAAGGCAGAGATAGCGAAGAGAGTGTTGTTTTGATCACCACCTGCAGCCAAATAACAGCTTCTGAACAGGTCTTCGGGCGGTTTGTGTGCACAATCCTAACAAACTGTCAGACATGTGTTCAACAGTGTCACTCTGCGCAGCGAGCTTTTGTTTTCCATCCTGTGGTCGTATTGACTTTAAGAAAGCTGACTGGAGGCTTTTAAGTAAAGAATCAATCATCTGCACAAACACGAGGCTCTTATCTGCTAAAAGACGCCTCTTACCTTGAAAAAGCAAACAGCTCAGTGAATCTATAAGTTGACTGTCTTGCTTCTCGGTGCAGGGGGATAAGGATCCCAGCTTCGCGTAAGGTGGCGCCTGAGGACTGACTCGTGATAGTGGCTGCTCATTTAAAGTTCCTCAAACATGACAAACATGATGTTATCTTTAAATACAACATCCTATGGGCTAATCTGCATTTAAATACTTCATCGTTGGTTAATTGCGTCTGGGATGCATATTGTGGCGCCTCGGGCTGCCTGTTGTTGTACATTTCTTTAGGGGTGTTACATCATCCAGAGAACCAGAGCTATTCCAGGACAGAGACCAGAGACACGACTTTGCTGCGACTGTTCTGACACCTCCGAGCTGCAGGGAGTTGAGATTTTTTACCTGCAGCTATGAGTCAGATTACACTTTCCATTTGTTGTTTGAGGGAGAACGCTGGGTCGGTGTGCAGCGTGCGGGTGTGTCTGTTTGCCCAGAGTGCGTCTGTGTACTGTCGTGTGTGTGTGTTTGTGTTCCCTACGCTTGATAAGTGTGAAGAAACTGGGACGCGTTGTCTGCACAGGGCCCCGTTCTAATTATGGCCAGCCTTGGTCTCCGAATGCTCTGCCCTACTGCACTCTGCACCTCCATCAGCCTGACATTACCGCCATCCTTCAAAAACACACTCAGGTCTCACTCACTGCCCCAGCCCGGTGTGTCTTGTGCGCACACTGACCTTGGCGGTTTACCAAAGAAAAATGTAGGCGTTCTCATATTTTTAGAAGCTCAAGAATTCAGAGCACTGGTTAAAATAAAAGAGTCTTAATCTGTCTCTTATAATAGCAACCAGGAAACTTTGTTTGGACGATTTGAATAAAAGTGGACGTTATCCAAAGGATTTCCATGCATGGGACGGTGGGTTGAACATGTGGAGGCATCCAGATGTTTCACTCAGAGAAAACACATCTTAAAATATGGATAACTTGATTCCTTAACTATTTAAACAGGTGTTTTAAATGGGCTAATTCTGCATTTCAACATGGAAGTCAATGGGGATTGACTCCAGCCTCAAGTGGTCGATAAGGAACTGCAGGTTTTGGAAATTCTGTGTCTTAATAACAGACTGTCCAGTTGCATTATGGGAAATGTGGCCTTTGATTTGAAGACTTTCTAAATACTAGAATGACTTGCTGCTCATTCAAGACACCTGTCCCCACCTGTCCCTGCTGATTGGTGTACATTTGCTGTGCTGTGTTTTTGTTGGACTTAATTTTTATTCTTAAGTTGCTGATCCTCGTTTTGTTTTCTTACTCAGGACGGGTGCAGCGAGGCCGAAGCCACAGACCTGACGGAGCGCTGCGAGCTGATCAGTGACAGACTAATGAGGTTGGAAGATGAATTGCAGACGGCCATACTGAACCGGGACCAGGCCCTCACCCATATCCTTTCAGTTCGCTTTAAATACACATAAATCGTCCCGTATACGTTTCGTACGTGCGCATGTGTCTCTGCCCATCCATTTCCAGGCCTTTCAACTCGCCGAAGTAAACATCCAAACTGGCTTGAGGCTGACTGATGTTAGCTTTCTGATGCTTTACCTTTCTTTGGGGAAAAAAATAAATAAAAATTCAACCTGTCTCATGTGACGTTATGGGTCAATTCAGGGAGGGGAACAGAAGATAAACTGGGATCAGAGGATTTTTCTTGACAGGCTGGACGTGCCAAATGGAAAATGAAATGGTAAAAGTCAACGCGGGGTTATTAGAGGCCGCTGATGTGGGCTGCCAGTCACCACGGGCTGAGATTAAAGTCGGCCGACGGGGGCAGCGGCGCGGCAGATAGAGGAACGTCACTGTAATGGTTCTGCTCCTGTCATATCTTAATGTCCATCCGCCCGCTGACCCTTCCCTCCCCTCCTCACCCGTCCTCCCTCCCTCCCCTGTCTTTTCTCCATCTGCCCGCTTGCTGGATCTGGCTCGGAGGAAATTACAATATCCATGATAATGACTCAAATCAAACTGTTGAAGCTGATTACAGGTCACAATACATCATTCTCTGCGCTAATTAGAAAGCTGATTGGAAATAGATTAGTGTGTTTTTCTCGCTCCACTTTTCCCCTCTGCATGGTGGGCTTATTAAGACGGATTGAAAAGGTGCTGTTTCAGCACGGGGATGAAGAAAATTTGCCACCTAACCTGCTGCTTTTTTTTATTTATTTTCTGTCACATCTCATTTCTCTCTTTTGAACGCAGCCTGACAAAAATACCGTCCTACCTTCCCAATCTGCTCAAAACAAGGAAGAGGTTTATTTATTTTTTAGCAGAGCGTTATACAATACGCACTTCTCTCTTTGCTGAAATATGCTCTGACTCTTCTCAGCGATTCACATCCCCCTGCTTTACGGTCAGGGGTCAGTGCGGGCTTCTCGACTGTTTGCATGATATTAATGCAGACTGGCAGTCGTAGACAGACAGAGACTGTCTGGCCCGCTTCTCTTCACCCCTCTGTTTTCATGTCCTTATGTGTCATTTATTTCTGATATTTGAACTCGCTGCACTCGAGCAAAAGTGCCACGGACACTTGAGGGCCCCGAAGATGCAGGACAATAGTGCTGGTTTGCAGAAATTGAACAGAAAACCGAACTAGCAATGGCGCCACTGTTGCCATAGAGACAGGAAGATCAAACAGGCAAACTGTAAGGGTCTTAATTGAGTCCCTGCTCTCAATAACAGGAGGTGCATGGTCGACCGCGGAGACTGGGATTGAAAAACGAAGACAAAGAGAAGCGAATTTCAGTCTGTTCGCTCTGTGGCGGCTAGTTTTACGTTAGTTTTCAACATAACTCTGAACTTCTCCTTCCCGTCTGGACCGTGCTGCCCTGAAAGTCTTGTCGAACCTTCTGCTGCACACATACAAAGCTCTTAAATGGCTGGTTAATTATGAATGAGGACAATCTGTGTCCATTCAGACAGTAAAACGAGCCATCGGGCCCCATCTGCCATCAAAGCCTTCCCTTTGATTTGCCACTTAGGCTGGACACTCGCACAATTAATTTGAGTTTCTAAGCAGGTTAAACAGTCCCCCTACTGATGACAGCCTCTATCCCGTTTCATTGATGGCTTATGAATAATTTAGCCGGGCAGTCTGTTTGCTTGGGTCCCCACGTTGCCGCCCAGCTTCACAGACGACGAGATGAGCTCATGAATAGTGAATTGGATGTGGTTAAATTGGGTATGACTTGATGATCTGTCCCAGTAATCTGTTTGGTGGCCAAATTGGAGATTGATGACTTCATCAAGTTATGGCTGTCCTCTGCTATTACCATTAACCATCGGGGGCCACAAGTGTCACATTTGCACTGATATTTGTGTGCTGGCATGCTTGTTATTTACATGTTAATGCAGATCTGTCCTCAGCATCAGATTCTTCCTTAACCTGCTCTGCACAGTCTTTGGAAAAGGAGGTTCAAGAAGTAAAATCCACTTTGCAAACCATGCTCGCACAGCTCAAGGTGGAAGAAGAAGATGAGGAGGAGGAGGAGGAGGAGGAGGAGGAGGAGGAGGAGGAGGAGGACGTAAATGAGTTGAATGACCTCGTGAAAAATGGGATTGAAGAAGAAGAAGAGGACGAGGACCAGTACTTCAGCGACAGCTGGGACATTTGAAATGGATGCCTCTAGTGTTTTATGAGCACTTGCACACAGACAGGCTCTCTGAGAATCTGACCTCGGCTTTGCAGTAGAAGTGACCCCATCTCCATTTACTGTAAAGCCTCACTCAGAGCGCCTGAAACCAGCCTATGTGGTACTGCTGGAAGTTTCCACAACAAAGCCGTTGTAACATTTCATCTGTCTGCAAATGGAGAAACGCGAAGGGTTCGCGTACATGCAGCATATAAGGCACTTTGTCGCTAAGTTTAGAAGTTCCTCAAATCTAGACAGCAAATGAAGGGTGCCTTTGACCACTTTTGTGTCTGCACAGTCAATTTTTTAAATTTGTTTTTAATTTTTTTGCTGAGCTGTTAGACGACATTTTTATAGTACTTACTGTTTAAGTATTGTCAGTTTTGCAGACCAGGTGAATCTCAGAAGTTAGAAATGCTCAGATAACTTTTATAGAGCAACAGCAACAAAATGTAGCTGCAAGTACAGCTGAATGAAATCTTGGACCAAGTGGACAATCTAAAAAAATCATTTTTATACTGGTAAAAGTTTTGCACATTAATTTGTATGCTTAGGTCAGCTCGCCACTTTTGTGCGTTTTTTTTTTTTTTTGTACGACTGGACGTCACTTAAATGTAATTATGTCCATGAAATAACTCATCTGTGGTGCTACTAAATGTGAGCTAACTTAAACACTTTTTTTTTTCTTTGTGTGGAAAATGCAATATTTAGATTTGTTCTTTGCTCTCTGAAGGAGCACAGAGACATGCTCTGAATTTTTAAATTCATCGGTCACAGTAGGGAAGCGGTGTGTTTTGCATGTAGGAAACGCCGAAGGATAAAACGCCAGCAGGCACATAAAGTAAGCGTTAGCAACTGCTGTTTGTTCTTGTTGTTTTCCCACTGCCTGCCACTGATCATGTGCTATTTTATTTTAGAATATACTTCCACTGGGTGTCACTTGACTTTTTGCCAGAGACGTATTTGTGTTTTTCACCCATTAATCAGTTTTTAATTTACTGTGCAGCTTGAACTCACTGTATCGTATTTCATATTTATTCTTTACAGCATCTCTAATTACAGTATGTACCACTCAGCCTAATGCTGTGTCCTGCTGTTTTCTTCTTGTATTGAGTTTCAGACCCTCTGGTGATTTCTCCCTCGTAGAAAATGCGCGGGCTCGCTGCCAGGCAAGTGAGGCCGGTGGTGACATGTAGGTGATATCAATACGGTAATAAAGGTCTTCTAGTGAGGTCTTAAGGGGATACATGGGTTTCTTTTGTTATCTCACCTCAGCAGTGGCGTTGTGGCTAATTGGTCGGCAGCCTCACAGAGAATAAGGCGTGTAAAAAATAAAAAATAAAAATGGCGTGGAGTTGTTTGGTCTCCATCTGATTCCGCCTTGTGTTTTTTTGGAGCAGGGGTTGCTCTGCTGCTGAGAGATTCTCACAGGCGTATCTGCCGTCCCACGCTCTGGGCTGTAAACACAGCTGAGCGCTCTGGGTTTTTCCGCCGCAGCACAATGGGCCTTTCTCACATTACTGCCAGGTTGCAAACCACTTGCCAGGCCAGAAGTCCCCACATCTATCAGCTTCAGGCGGCGTGCAGACAGGGCCTGGCACACACACACCTTCCTGCCGAACACCCCCACCTCATAATTGAATCTGTGCTTGCACCATACTGTGCCCCGCGTGGCAGCTCTGCTCATAAAATGGCCACAGAGAAAAACCCAGATGGTTTACAGCAGGCAGATATAGCAGGGTGAGATGTTGCTTGATGTAAAATGAAGCATCATACAGCGCGGGGCTCCTAATCTCTGCAATTTGGTTGCTAGGATATTGAACAGTGTTTAAATATAATTTACAACATTCACTGCTTTCCATTCTTCTTTCTATAGCCACTCCTGCTAGACTTTATGTTGCACCTAACAGACTATTCATTCAAGCAGAAGTTTGTCTGCATTAAAATCACCTTTCCCTGCTTTCACTGACTGAATGATTTTAGAGATTTGTGTCCATGCCACGGGATTTGGGTCCAAGATCTGGATTTGTTTAGTGGATTCCCCGCTGAATTATTTTGTTGTCTGACAGGTACATGTACAAACTCTCTGAACCATGGGGAGAATCATAGATCGTGTTACAGATTTCCCTCTCGCACCACTTCAACCAGTCTCACACACACACACACACCGCTAATGAATGCAAATTTTTTCGTCTTTCACGTCCTCCGAAAAATTGCTGTATCCTCCTCTGAAACTGACACCTCAGTTATGTGTGAGCGACTGCATGTCAGTTCTGGTCGCTGAGTCGGTGAAGTTAACCCTCCTGAGAGGTGCGAGCAAAACCGGACACGCAACTCGACGCTTTCTGCAGCTGGCCTTTTTCATTTGATTCCTTCCAGTGGGTTTTCTTATCAGGGGCTCATTCAAATTCACTTTACTCAACTGTTGAATAAATGCAACTGAGCAATTAAACTGGGAGTAAATTCATGTGGAATTAATAAGCGTTTAAAATCATTTAATTGCAAGTCTTCCCAACTCCAAATCTGCATATTTCTTTGTCGAGCCGGCGAAAGGAGTGCAGGCTCAAATAAAAGAAACAAAACAAAAACAGAGCCGACCGAGGAGAGACAACAGGAAATAGCCTGCCTCGTTCTTCTTCTTCCTGTGGCCTCCATCCTGATGCCGGAAATCACACTTAATTATAAACATTATACCAGAGGGAGCTGCAGTCTCTTTAGAAACCAACCCATTCCCATCACTTTTGTCTGTGTGAAGAAATCACAGGTCTGGACAAATGCACTCAAGAGACATGCACGCAAATGTATATTTTCACTTTGATACACCACATATAAAAACTTTGTGTAATTTATACACATGAAAAACTTTAAAAAGAGTCCTTTTGAAGAGAAAGTTTTACTGCAAGCAGCCAATTAGAAATATTCAAGGATGCAGACAAAAGATGGAACATTTCGCATTAAACGACACTGAAATTGTTGACGATTCAAACATCTGATTGCTGGTTTCTTTAATAATAGGAGTGAGCCTGACCAACACTGCGACCTTTGCTTGCAGAGGTTGTATAATAATAATACTGTGATGAAAAGAATCCATTTAAGTGTTTCAGGAGCTTTGGCAGCTCCAGTCCGACTCATATCACATTCACCGAGGAACAAACCGTATCTCATTCCCAGGGCAACATCTCTGTTGCACAATCAATGACGTACTACTATTACTTTCTGTAATGAATACAATTACACAGGTAGAATGAAAAATGAAACTAGGCTGAAGAGACAGGACTAATTACAAGGAAGAAACTGAAGTCGTGACCTTGATTAATGCGTCATTAGCTGTTTAACAACCTGAGGAAATGACACATTCACATCTAAAAACATACATGACCCTATGTTATAGTATTATACTCACAGTATACACCGATCAGGCACAACATTATGACCACCTGCCTAATATTGTGTAGGTCTCCCTTGTGCCTCCAAAACAGTTGTGACTCTGAGGATATGTGGTGCCTGGATGCAGGATGTTGTTAGTGGGGCCACGTGTATAGTCTAAACTAATTTATTTTGTACTGTACATTAATATTTTGCCTTTCAGTTTGGGATCACCAAATATATAGAAACTCATACGACATTAATCAAATGTTTCATTCAAAAACTAAAATGAGGGGACCATCCAAGTGTCATTCTGGTGGCATCTTAAACGTGACCCATTAAATGAGATAAGATGCTTCACTCTGGTGCAAAGTGCCGAACAGACCTACCTACAATCCGATATGCTTAAATACTCCAGGGTGGGGTGTCTGGCCTTTTAATCTGGGAACCTATCAGCTATGATACGATCTGATGACAGCCCCAGGGGGCAACGGCCAATGTTTCTGAGCTTCCAGAGTAGCCCGCAAATATCCGGATGACAGATAATGGATATCCGGTCCGAGGCTGCCTGGTCTTTTCACAGCCTGACTAGCAACTCGAGACGTGAGAATGGAGTTGGAGTTGAGAGACGACGTCTACAGCGGGACAGTTTACACTCAGCTGAACTGTTTAAAAGCACTGCAGCTACCTTATTTGGGGAAATGGACCTCTTTTACTCTCCTCAAAGTCATTTTAGCTGCATGCAAACCAAAGCCTGCTCGAACATCAATACCACTGGGACTAAAAACAAGCTTCAAATGGAAACCAGATAGCTTCTAGTACTAAAACCATCCTTACAGATTCTGTATATCCATATGCAGACATCTGTTTGTGGAGATTAAAGAGACTTCATCTCGTAAATTAAGTTTACAGTATGTAAAGTTCTAGTTACGCGCCGTGGGACTGTGTATGTTTTCTATTAAATTTGTCTGTGACTTTAATTTTCTTTTGTTTGACAACAAGCAAGTCTATAGAGAGGCAGAGGGAAAAAAAGAAGAGAGAGAGAAAGACATGCAACAAAAATCTTTTAGCCCAAGGATCAAACGATACGATTGGGCCACCAGACAGCCTCCTTTCTAAATAAACATGAGAACACACTATGAAGAAATATACTTCAGTGTTTTGGTATGAGTTTGATGAAAAGGCGGCTGCTTCTAAATGCCACATACTGTGAGTTTAATCCCAGTTAGAAGTCAAACAAGTGCTCATGTCAGACTTCTTTAAAAAGGTTTTCTCTAAGGCAATCCCTTTAAAAGCTTAAGCTTGCTTTTCTACCTCCAACACCCATCAGTGTAATAAGATCAAAGTCAAGAGAAACTCTTAGTGACACGCCATCACATCTGTCTAAAAGGCTTACAGTATCTCTGCTGTAATGTGAGACATCACTGTTGAACCTTAAACAGCAGTTATGACAGTGTTCTTAGATCTGTTTTTAAGTTTGATTTGAGCAAAATATGTGTTTGTTCTGCAGTCTCATGTGGTGTCAAAAGGAACAGGGTGCAGGGTTTCACGTCGAGCGGTGAGATCAGCAGAGGAAGCTGCAGATTGATTATTACTCGGTGTCCAAGCAGGAAAAACATACGAGTGATTCCTCCGGAGAGAGCTCCTTCATTTAGATCTATGAAGGAACTGTTCCTCCACGAGGCGCAGCCTCCGGTTCACCTTGCACATCCCGAGAGGACGAGGCTGTCACTGGAAAGCTGAAATATCATGCCAGCCCTGCCATCCTTCCCACTTAGCTTCAAAAACAGACAGGTACCACACCAGGGGGAGACAGGATCGATAGATCTGATGGATGGAGCTGGCTGCTTTTAGGAGAGGGGCTTGAGGACAGAGGGGAGGAGAGAGACGTAATGAGCGCTTCTGTGAGCGATGGGGAGATTTTTGCGACGGGAGGCCGGGTACGTGGCCCCCTTTATTTTCACTTGAGCTGCCAGTTTGGCCTAATGAGACTTAGAGGGACTTGTGTCCTGGAGATGGAGCTGGAGATGTGACATGCTGTTTCTCAGCACCTGTCTGTCTTGACCAGTCTGCACCCACAGAGGACGGGGATCCCAAAATACGGTGAAGTCTGTGAGTTTAGTTTACTTCCTGGATGCTGTCCAATCCTGGACTATTGGTTATTCTTTCAGATCCAGGTGTAAAAAGCAATAGTTTTGTATTAATGATGATATAAATGCATTGTGATTGTTCTGTCCAGCAACAAACAGAGACAACGAGTCTCAACAGAGCTGAAGTGTACTTGAATTGTCTCAATGAAGCATATACGATCAGTCTGAATGAATGCTCATCATCTGCTGGATGTATAAATAACCAAATGCTCCTAAGGTTTTGATAATGATATGTCACTGTTGCTTTTGCAGCTTGTCGCTCTGCACTGCTATGAGCGCCGTAAAATGTCTCCATTTTCCTCCCATAAAATAATAGTCCTTTATTCCAAGATCTGTTTGTCATGAAGCCCTTTGAGGTGACGGATCCTTAACATGATCCCACACCCACAGTCTATATTTAGTTTCAAACACCTCACCCCTGAAGGCTTTAGAGGTTGCGTTCAGACTTTTGTAGTCTGCTACTTCACAAGGAACAGAGGTTGGATTTATCTTGGATTTATGTCACTTGCCAATGGATTCTAAATGGGACACATTTTCGCAGTGTGACAAATTTCTCACCCCTGCACCCGTCTAGAGGCCATTTGTAGAGCGTGCTTAATACAGTGAGGCCTCAGTTACACTCCCTTAACGGACACACAGTCACGACTCCTGCAAACTTGTTCTTAATATAACACTTTCTTGCAAGTTTAGAGGACGCTCAGAAAGAAATTAGTGTGTGCATGCACATCCGGACTCATGCACATGCTCTGATAACTGACTCAAAATAACCTTACACAATTACTACATTAGCTTAAACTGTAATTGTGCAGATTGTGAATTGGCAAAGTCCAGTTGCCTTTGTTGCCTTGTTGTTTTCAGGTCACTGCCGACTGCTGCGACCTGGATTTAATATTAATAACGCGAGGTCTCTTTGCATAACAGGTCACCCTGGTCTGACGACTCAGCTTGTGTTGCCTGTGTCTGTTCCAGATGAAAAAGGTCATGCCAGTCTGACACAGCAGCATCAGTAGACCAGTCTGTGAGATTTAGAGGGAATCAGTCAGCAGAAACAGAATAAAGTATTATTATTTTCTTTTCATTAGTGCTTGTAATCATTTGTATGTATACGTTCATTTTAAATGAGCCTTTAATATCTACTCAGGTAGGGTAGGCACTCTTCTAGGTGCTTGGTCATGTTTTTACCTCTATTTCTAGAGAGAGCCTTTTGCATTATTTAAGTTCAAGTTGTGACCATTGCAGTTTTGTTTGACATGCTTTCAAAAGAGGGGTCATTTACTCGATTCCAGTCTACAACCTCACAGTTAGATGTCACTAAATGCGTCACCCTGGTCCTTTAAATGTCTCGATATTAACAATAACTTCTTAAACTGAGTTTAGAATCACTTAAGGGGATACTTCAAACACATTCTTCCCTCTAATCTCAAACTACATGATTTGGCAGTAATAATGCATAATATTACTTAGATTATTGTGCCACATCAGGGAGCATCAATGCTAATGTCAGCCTCAAGGGCTAAAGTGTTTACCAGAGCTTGCAACAGCTGCTTCGTGTCCTTGCAAACCTGTTCTTTCTCTGTGGCTGTCGTCAAAAGCTCTTACCTAAGTATTCAGATTTGAAATATCAAACATGTTGATATTAATTGGGGTGGCTCCATTGAGTTTTAAAGGGGAACTACTGTTTTTTTACAACCTGGACCTTGTTTCTGGCATAAAATACGATTGTTTACTCACACATATAACTTGGGTGTTATTTCATTTGAACAATATTTAGATCCACGTATATCTAGACATCTGGGAGTGACTGAAACACAGCCTCTAAATAACGCATTATGTGGCGTGAAACTCCATCATTGTTATGATATGTCAGGGGTAGGCCATGAGGACACAAATGAGGAATCCAAGGTTCAGGCAAAATCACCGTAGTTTATTACCATCCAAGGTCAAAACCAGAACTCACACAGGAAAGGGGCAGAGGTACAAACACGGCAGGCAAAGCTCTGAAGTCAGAGAAACAATACTGGGTCCAAAATCCATGAATCAAACAAACAAATTCAGGCTTGAACTCTCACACAGGGGACAGGACGATCTGGCAGGGAAGGAAAGGGGAGTGGAGCTTATATACTGAGAGAGAGGGGGATAATTAGACACAGGTGAAACACATTAGGGCAGGGAGTGCAATCAACAAGAGGAAGTAAAGCTACCTGAGACACGGGAACACACAACCCTTCAAAATAAAACAGGAAGAGACCAGACAGGAACTCAAAACCTAACAACAGAAGAACTGACTTGAGCTTGGCTTGTTTACCTTTAATTTGCGACTGCTAGCTTTTTGCAACATGGCTGAATGTTTTTCCGATTCTGAGGCTGTCGATGACGACTTTGTTTATGATGGACGTCCTTATCATTTTGAGCCAGAGTATACGGATGAGGAACTTGTTGAAAGGAAGATGCGGAGGCAGAGAGAGAGGAAGAGCTGGTCAAAGAACAACAAAAATAGATAAATGGTAACTCCAGACTCAACTGGGAGTAGCGCTAGCGTATCGTAACAAAATATTTGTGAAATTAACAAGTTTCACAGCAGATAATGTGTTATTTAGAGGCTGCGTTTCGGTGCCCCAGTCACTCCCACTATATGGATATACACAGATCCAAATATCGTCCAAATGAATGACACCAAAGTTATATGGGTGAGTAAACGATCGTATTTTATGCCAGAAATAAGGTCCACTTTGTAAAAAACAGTAGTTCCCCTTTAAGTGCAGATCTGTAAACGCTCACATAGCCAGATAATCTGAGCCTCATGTCACTACAGAACACGATCTGGATCAGATTTCTCAGCCAGTGGTCTGTAGAGGTGGAGCTCCAGTACTCTGAACCCAGTACGAGTGTGTAGAAGATCTGATTTGTAGAATCATGGCTCTCTCTTACAGGATGGTGTACGCTCATTCAACACACACACACACACACACACAAAGATTAATTTCAGTATATTTGACAAGACCCTGAAACACTATTTATAGCTATTTAGCCCTGAGACTCGCAACATTTTAATAAATGTGTCAAGAGCAGCTATACGAGTCCTCTCAAACTTCCCCACCCTTTAGAGCAGCTAACACACTAACCCAACAAACAGACGACGAGGAGCAGCCCAAGGACATTAGTGCCATTTGCAATTTAAAGAAGAAGCACGTAGAAAAAAGGAGGAGGAAATGGAGAACGACAGAAAAAACAGATAGCAATGAGAGTACTCCTGTAGGGGATGTATATCTATAAAAGATGCAGACGACTGCAGCACACATGTGAGAGGAGACGCCTGTTGGAATATGCGTGCACTCCTCCGCTTACAACGCGAAGCAGTTCTGAAATGTTTCACGAGAACCCCTGGCCTTTGACTTATTATTAATCGCATTGTGCGGCTAAGTGTTTGGAATTGCAGCTGCCTGCATCTGCACGCCGATCAACAGGCATGAATTATCCAAATGAAATGGAAGTGGTAAACCTTGATAAGCAGACTCACAGCTACAGGACACAAGATAAACTTAAATGAGAACATCAATATTCATCACCGAGCCTTAGAGTGGATTAAACCTGCATATTGTGCCATCACACCGAGAAGAGTACATTCAATCAGTGTGCATTTATGTTTACTGAAGGACTGCAGAGTGGATGTAAATCAACACATTAACAGCAATATAGCATTACTTTCAACACTAGTAACTTGTATGCATTTAAAAAAAAATGGCTTATTTATCTAATATAGCAAAGTGTGTGACCGTGTTTTTGTCCTGCACTGATTCTTTCATCTACAGGGTGATGAAATATAAGAATGAGCCTTTCGAGTCAGCGGGGAAATCAGAGACGTGTCTGTATCAACTGTACGTCACCTGATTAAAGTGGCACTTAACATTATAGATTAAGACCTGCGCATGCATCATAACCCATGCCAAATGCGATAATGCATATCCTAAGCCTTTTAAATCTGATATAACCCCAGTTTAACCTCCTGCTCACATAAGGTATATCATGTGTAATCATGCGGAGGTTGCATGTCACGGAACGGTAGTAATCCATGCGCGCTCGTTGTATCGCTAAGGCCTTCAGCGCCCATCTGTCTTTTTATAGTTCAGGTTTGTCTACTCGTATTGAAGAAGTCTATCGAAGAGGACTGGTAATATTTAGTTGTAATATTAAATGCGATATATAGCCCATAAGTCAACCGGCGCCAGAGTATAAACATGTTACACGGCATGTTAGCATACTGACATTAGCTTTTAGCTCAAAGCACTCCTGTGCCAGGACCAGTGCTGCATATCCCCTCCACCTCTCTCTCTCTCTCTCTCTCTCTCTCTCTCTCTCTCTGCCTTTGTAATTTGAATTAACCCCAGTTTAACCTTTCCGGTCTCATAATGTATGTGTAATCATGAGCTGGTTGCATGTCCTGCGATTGTAATAATCCATACGTGAGGGTTGAATCCCCAAAGCCTTTACATCCCATCTGTCTTTTTATAGTTCAGGTTTATCTACTCATAACAGAAGCGTGATCATTTACTGAACTTCGACAAAGACTAAAATATGTCAAAAGCTGCTCGACTGATTGTAAAGAAACGTATAATATATACATATCATTTAATTATTTGATTAAAATGTTGGTAATCCAATAACCAGGACCGTCGTCCCCCAAATTTACCCGCAAAACTAATGTCATTACCATTGACCTCAAACTGTGCAAACACGTTACATGGCATATTAGCATTCTCACATTAGCATTTAGCTCAAAGCACCGTTGTATCTAAGCACGTCCTGACATAGTTACTAGAGTGACTGCCCTATGGTCCTAGAAAATGTTTGTCACAACATTTAAGTGATTTGACCTTCAGTGGGGGCATCACAGTGGCGCGGTGGTTAGCACTGATGCCTCAAAGCAAGAAGGTTCTGGGTTCTAATTTCTGCGTGGAGTCTGCATGTTCTCCCTGCGTCTGCGTGGGTTAACGCCGGGTACTCCGGCTTCCTCCCACCGCCCAAAGACATGCTGGTTACAGGTTAACTGGTGATTCTAAGATTGACCATAGGTGTGAGTGTGAATGGTCGTCTGTTTCTCTGTGTTAGCCCTGTGATAGACTGGAGACCTGTGCCTTTCGCCCGATGACAGCTGAGATAGGCTCCAGCATCTCCCTCGACCCTTCACAGGACAAGAAGATGAATGAATGGCAACATTACATGAATGAGCGATGAGTCCACCTTTTCTTTTGTGCCGGCACCGTCCATTCTGCTTTAACATTTCTGTTCATACTGAAAGGTACAGTAGCGATAATAGTTTTAATCCTTTTGAGAATTGCAAAATGCAAATTGTGTTTTATTCTTGTGACAGTTCATTGATACAACAATAATAGTAGATAAAAAATGCTTTTTTTAAATGACCTGAGTTTCACCGCCTCCAAATATCTGCAGAATAAAGAAAATGCAGGCTGCACTTTGTCCTCGTACCTTTTCTGTCCTTGTCCAGCCCTCAACGTGATGTAACATTACGAATTAAGGCCACAGCGGTTTCAAGGACGACGCAAGAACACACCCAGCAACTTGTAATGACACTAAGAGTGGAGGTCTATGAGTTTTATTCATTTACAGCTGTCAGGTTGATAACATACAGCAGAGAGAAACTGGAGGGAGCAGCCAAGTCCTGCTCTGCAGCCGGTCAACTGCAGACCATCGAGGTCACTTTGTGGCGTCTCCCTAGGAGGTTTCCAAAACCAGCCATTTCTCCTGCAGTGTAGGAAATGAACTTGAGTAGCCTTTGGTAAACACTCAGGGGAATCTGTCTCTGTGTGACCCCGGGGGTCACGGACATTGTAAAAATGAATTTAGCACTACCTCCATCTGGAATATGAGCGTCACATTTATTCCTCATTCTACAGTTTTGCATTTTGCTTGTATATTTTCCAATGGGCTTAATTTATTTCAAAATGGGAATAGGAAAGAATTTTAATTGAAAAAGTGAAAAAAAAAAAAAACAGTTTCCTGCCGTTTATTATTCTGGGAGAATCTAATTAATTTTGCTTCCAATAAAAGTTGTATCTGATGTGGGAATTATCCGCAGTGAGAAAAACGTTCGTCTGTTTTGTTTTTCTCATTTGCTCTTGTGGCGAATGTACAAATATCGTACAGAAATCGCTTGAACCCATCGGCGTTAATGAGCTGTCAGCCCTAGTGAACATCTTGCCACTGGTGATAAGGGAAATCCAGTAAAAGAGCATGAACAGTCGCCTTGGGAGTCTAAGCCATGCTGCCCTCCCTTTGTTTTTGTTGCCATGGTACTGGCTCATCCATTCCCCACATTTCTCCCTGGCATTTCACAGTCTGGTAAGGGTTACTATTACTCATACTCTGCGAGACCTCCCCTGCGCTCGTCCCCGTGCAGCCTCCGGCGTACCGGAGTGCCCCATCAGCACTGCCGTGCCATCTGCAGGCGCAAACCTCGGAGCAAACCCACTGGGTTTATCTGTCAGCGAGCAGGCCGCGGGATGGGTGAGGTGAAAAATAACCTTCTGACTGGTTCCTCCAAAGACCACGAAAAAAAGGCGTCCCCAAGAGTAAAGGAAATGAGCTGACACAGAGAGGCGCATTGTTCTTCTTCTGCTTTTTGATGGGTGCTCTTGTTTCAGCAGCCTGCTGCTGGAGTGTGTAATGTTTGTGACAAACAACCACAGAAGTCGTGCTAGCTCATTCTGTGAAGGCTCTGTGAGATCTCTGATACTGATGTCATACATGCTGAGGATTTGATACTAACAGTGCATATTCCAGTTGCATGTTTCTGTCTCTCTCTGTTCACGCATAAAGCGCCGTAATGAAAGCATCAGATTTGGGGCCTAGCAGCACCTGGAAGATTCTGCTTCTGAAAGGTGTCCCGTTACTGTCGGCACATTTGCGACTGCTTCTCCAAAAATAGTCTTGTCGTCTCCTTCCATCCATCAGTGATGTGGTTGACTGCCTCGCTATAAGCAATTACCGCTCCAATTGGGCTTAATGACACAGAGAGGGAGGCAGATCTGCAGCTTGGGGAGCAGCTATCTGCTATTTATAAATCTTTTGAGCCGACACCTGACGCTGCTCCATCAAAGCTGCAGAGCTCCAGCGAGAGCACCGTGACCCTGTCTGCCTGCCAGGGATTGGCTCAGGTGTTCTACCACCACAGCATGACCTACTTCTGTAGCTGGTGGACCTGGACATGCTTTACAGCAACAAACATGAACACACTGTTATCGTTTTTGTCTGCAGCGTCACCCTGATGAAACAGCTTTTCTTTTAATAGTAACCCACTACCCAATGCAAACCACAGTCTAAATTCATCCACATTTGAGTCTTGCTCAAACTGCATTCGGCTAATTATTCCCCTGTTAAGGATATTCCCTGCGTCAGGACGTGACATCCATCTTTCTCTGTCAGCGCTCACTCCTGCATGGTGGCGCATGACAGCTTCAGCATGAGTATCCACAGACTGATTGATATCTCCATTGGCACTCCCACTCAGGGATAATGAAAATGAATGACGGCACGTGCGGAGCGTTCTCAGACTCTCCATGCTACATTAACCACTACCAGCAGAGTTTTTGCCAGGAGCACAGCTCCACTTCCTCTCCAGTGCGGATGTCCCACATGGATGCGGTTTGGCAGCTACGCTTTACCTTTAACATGACCATGTTTGACGTGACCACTAAAACACAAACAAATCTGGCACTTTAATGCAGCCAAGACACTTTGTGGCAGGTGTTAGGACGAAGCAGCCAGCTGGGGTCTGAACAGTATTTTTGTTGTGTTTTGCGTTTCAGTCCCTGTCATGCTGCTCGCTTTCTCATTCCCGAGGACGTATAAAATGTTCGATTGTGAGATGACAACCTGACAACCCTTTAAATCCTTTGATAGCAACGAACCAACAGAGAATCAAAGCTCAAACCACCTCTACAGAAACATTTTTAATAGTTTTAAGCTTCTATTTCAGCCTCATTGTTCCTTTTAAACTCATTTCTAGCATCTACCAGCTGTTTTCAGCAAAAAATGTCTCCGATAAAGCCACTGGAAGGAGAGTGAATCAAGGGATCAGCACCAAATGGCCTTAAAAAGATTACTAATGTGTGGTGGATTTGTTAATATGCTAACAATTATACCTTAAAAGGCTTGTTCAACAGTTTGTATCTCATGCTCCCTAGTCAGTTAATGGTATGCTATTGTAGATGTCAGTGATATTGCACCATTATTGTTGTGTGATATGATTTTGCAAAGCCTTTTTTTTATGCTGCACACTCACGACTTGTAAATGAAAACCTTATAATTAAGGGAAAAAAATGGCATTTCAAAAGTGATTAATACTATTGTATTGCATCTATTGTGTGCATGCAAGCAAACAAATAAACAGCCATTTGCAGACACCTGGAGAATTACTCTCCTCTCCAGCTCATTAAAGCCACATTTACAAAGGTCTGTGATTCTTTGATTATCAGGAATTAGTTTGTATGTAAGGAAAACAAGAACCCCATTATCTATTATATATGATGCTTGTAGTAACATAACTTAGTGTTTCATACGTGTTGTAAATCACATATATGCAGCAACACACTGCAGATTTCTGGTTTCCCAATATGCTCAGACGACTGTTGCTTGTCTTTCACACTTCCACTTCACACACTCATATCTATTCTCTTTGCCAGTTACACATTTCACCCACTCACTTTATCTGGAATCAGAAGCAAACCCAGCACACTGCTCTCTTATTATTAGTCCTGTGTTTTTTTCCAGGCATGTTTGATGGAGTGGCACGGGACGCACGATTTGAAAGAACCGTCCTGTGAAATACCCGAGCGGCATTTATCCAGAAAGACGAGAGCAGCTCTGGAAGGCCTGGTGCGTCAAACCGAGCTGGCTGCCACGCCAGCCGTGAGGGGAGGCGGTGGCTGCATCTGATCGCTCGTAAAGACGTTGATCTGAGGAAGGGGGTGGAAAGGAAGGACGGCGACTGTTTACAAATGCCACACTGGTCCTGCCGCACTCGCGAAAGATAATATTACAGAGCTCCAAGAACAGCCCGGCTCCCACAGTTGGAAGATAATGGAAGGTGACTTTTACAAATGTGAAGAGGTGGCCTTTTCGCAATGCATTTAATCAAGTGGGGCCGCGGCTTCGCTGATTGTCCAGGCCACTGGTGCATGCCAAATGGTTCTGCCGGTAATCAATCCAGATAGTTGTAATAGTGTGATATTTATGAAATGATGATTCTGTTTTCGGAGCTAAAAGAGCTGCTCAGAGACGGTGATCTGGACAAACTAGTGTCATACAATAAAATCCTGTCTCGCCTGTGGAATTTGTTAAAGAATATAAAAAATTAAGGTAATGCACATTTTTAATTGGCAGATGTGAGAGAAAACAGATAAAAATCTGCTGCTGTCAGTTTAAAACAATGCTCTTTATGGTCTGAGAGATGGACTATTAGAATTTAAATTACTGAGTAGTTGCTAGCTTTGTCCTGCAAAAGCTGATTTGCAGTAGAGAGGCCAGGATATAAAATCAGAGATTAAACTACAACACATTCACATTTTGATTGTCAGTTACTTCCATTATATCGTAATCACTCAGTATTTCATGCTGTGTATGGTCATATCTTATAAAAATAGACAATTTTGGATTCCCTACTTGAAATCATGCGTCTCTCATGTGACCGCTCCTCTATCTAGTCTCAATCTCAGCCTGTGCTGCACACTTGGAGAGTAACAGCAACTAATGCACTGACCCTTTAACCTGTGTTCCTGCAGACCATTGAGAGAGTGAGTCTGAAGCCTCTGGATAGAGCAGACAATAGAGCTAACCTCCATACAGCTGAAAAAAAAAAAAAAAGAAGCTTATTCTTTCAGTGTGGGAACATGACTACACATTAGAGAGCTTACTTTATCCTAGCTGAGTGAATCATATTCCATCTCCTCCGGGAGTTAGTCATTTCTGCTGTGAGTGTCCGTCTGGACTTAACTGCATCAAGATGGAATTAGTTTTAACATAAACTGAGTGCTGGCGCAACACCAGGTGCTAAAATCGCGCGAAAAATTGTGAAAAGGCGATCCGTTTGATTGACGCGAGTGCTTGGTATGTTCTTTCCGCCTCCTCTCATCAGGCTGTTTAGGTTAGATGAATTAGTCCCGAGGCGGGAGCTGTTCTCTCCGTGACCGGTTAACGCTGCAGAAGGTCAAAGTACCACTGGTGGCAATGGCAAGACGTACAAATTGTTGCTGCACGCTCTCCCTGGGGCGGGCGGGCAAAAAGAAAGCAGTCTGTATGATGTATAGGCTATCCTGCTTCTGCTGACAACTCTGGATGTTTCGCCCGTAATACAGCAGATTGTGTATCTATATGTCCTACAAGGCGGCGTTTTGTCTTGTGCTTATAACAATAGTGAGCTGCATTGTGCAAATTGTATTTGTCAAGCCCCCTAATGCACTGTAGGTCCTTAAATCTTTAGACAATAGCTAAACAAGCTCCCAAACAGAATACAGCAGCTTATATTCTCAATTTTAATTGCTAAAGCACTAAAGATTATAACCCATTTTATTCAGTGACTAACAAACATTTTGGCAGTAAACGAAAACTGACTGACAGCTTAAATGAAGCAGAAAAATGTCATGTCTTTTCCAGACAGGCAGGAATGATTTTTTTATTTTTTATTTTACAGCAGATGGCCTCTTTATGTTCAGTACGAGCACACGCACCGTGACTTCATCTCCACTCAGCGGTATCCATCCGGACCAAAATACATCTGATTCCAACATCAGGACGTAAAATGTGCAGCATTCACCTTCGTCAGTGGCGACGGAGGTCTGGAGGCGACAAGTTGGTTTGGCGACCATTTCATCCAATCAAGAAGCTGATTTTGTTCACAAATCAAAACCTGGAAGCTTTTTCTTTTTGCCCACAAAATCATTCTGTCTTTTCTTTTTGCTCTAAGAGTCACAGGTTTAATTAAGATGATTTGAATGAATGAAAAGACTGTCACTTAACATCAACAAAGTTTGGCGACCGGGTGATAATTGCAGCAATTGGGGCTCAAATGCATAAAAATGAATGGCTGTTTTTTGTACAAAATCTTCACCCAGAAAGTGATGGCTGGCTTTCTCCCATCACCACACCCAGACGCAGAGTCATCTGAATGTGAAAGCCATATGTTCACCGTTTTAGAGAAAGACAGCACGCACGGTACAGTGTCAGCCTCGGACCCTGATTTTCATGCAGACATGTCAAATAATTCCTCTAATTAGAAGATCCGTCGCTTTCCTTGTAATAATTTTAATTATTTCGTGAAACTGTGGAGGTGTCACTTTGGGCCTTGGGTAATTGTGACGGGCATTTCTTGCCGTTTCCTGAAATTTCTCAAACCAAACAATTATTCGGTTAATTGAGAAATTAATCAGTAGATTAATCCATTAGTTGCAGCTTTATGTAAATCTGATGGAAAGTAAGCTCCACCCCAACCATCTATAACACGGGAATCAATGAGTCGCTCTGAGCTCACCTTATGAAATACAATACCAGAACTGTTGATATTTGAGTAATGTTTTCCACTTAAGTAACATTTTCAATCCATGTTTGCAAGCCTTTAGATTTATGGCTTGCATCCATGGCAATAAGGGAAGTAATTTGAGTTTAAGGCCAAAATTTCACCCGCTGGACATAAATTAAATCCCAGATTGTTGGCTCTGAACAAACACAAAGTTTACCAGATGCAGACGTCAGCTGACAATCAAACGAGCACTTCATCTGAAGCATACCGACGCCTTAAAACTGTCACCGGCAAGAGAGGACACTGCATCTTCCTTTTTCCTGCTCACATCCATCTGTGTGTTTCTGCTCTGCTAGCCGTGAGACAGCCGATCACATCTGGTTCAGCCACATAACTTCACGTCTTCCTGCTGTGGTTCTCGCTGGAGTGAGCGACACCAAGACCACTGGAGAAATGAAGTGGAAAGATGTTATTTATGTAGAGATTTATGGCACCGGCGTCTTGCCGGTGACAGAATGTGCACATCAGCAGTGGGCTTAAATATGTTTGTGTGCGTTTGCAAACCCTTAAGCGACAAGATGCACACAGAAACGAATTAGGAACGCGCAAGAGCCTGAAAGAAAGCGGCAGGAGGAAATAGAACAGAAAGTGGTCGAGTGCAGTTAAAAGTGGCTGACAGAGTTGATTTAGCTTCGTCGTGCTCTGTCAGGGTTTTTCTTGCTACGGTAGGTGCCCCATCTTCTGGGTTTGAGGGCGGCCTTGCTCCCGGCTGATGGGACGGCGATGGAGAAAAGCAGATGGAGGATTAAAGCTGTCCTAATTGCCTCTGCCCCGCTCATACACCCCCCATCTGCTGAAAGGGGATCCTTGCGGCTTTCTCCTCCTCCTCCTCAGCATGAGCCAGGATTCTCCAGAGCTGCCATTTTCTGGATATGACTGATGCGCCCGTCTCTGACCTTTACCTCCATTCCAATCCAAATCTTGGGTTTGGAATCGGCAGACGCCGCCCGGACCTCGAGCGACGGCAGAATAATTAATTGTGATATGAAAATGGAGCACAGGACATGCAAATTCAATATAAACCTATCAATATTTAATATTCATTTTGCTGCCATGCAATTAAAAAAAACACTTGATTAAAGGTTGATTTAGAGACGATGTCTAAGAGCTGCGCTTTTTTCCGATGATGAAATATCTTCTTGCATTTGCTGGCTGCCTGGTGGCTGGCTGAAACATTCAGAGTGACAGCAGGTCCCCTCTGCAGCAACTGTCAGACCACATCAGCATATAGACTCACTGTTGCTTAAACCGCACAGTTTTTCATGACACTGCATCTTGGTTGCGGTCCCATGCCTCATATTGGTTTGTTTGTGAGAGCTCAGTGAGTCTTATATCTGCACATTAGATATGAGATAAAGTAAGCTTAGTCTTCCTTAAAGACTGGACCCCTGGGGGAGCAGCCATCATGGTCCTATGTTAAGGTAAACACCTCCACCCCGGGCTTCAATCAGCCTGCAAATCAAGGGCTTTCCATCTTTCCTTTGCCCCCCCTCGCTCTCTCCCGCTTATATCAAGCGAATATTGTGATCAAAAAACACTTTGAGAAACATATGGTGCGGCAATTTTGCTACAGATACCTCCTGCTTCAGTTCCCGTATGGTGATCCGCCTCGGGGTTTAAAAATGGCAACACTATTGTCCTGTGAAATGGCTGAAGGCGTCTGATTTAGAGGTGATTAGTGGTGCAGGGGAGGGACAGGGAGGTTAGCGTGGTGTTTTACCCCGTGGACATACAGGTTTCATGGGGGAAACAGCCTCCAGGGAGGATTTGAAGCCACTTTTCATTCAGCTGGAGATAAAAGCAACTGTGGCCGGCTGAGACAGGCAATTTTGCTGCCCTAAAGCATCCCGAGGAAACAAAAATCTAAACACAAAGGCGGTTTTAAAAGATTTATTGTACTGAATTAAAAAGCCGCCGATCACTGTACTGTTGTTCCGTGAGGACGGTGGATTTTCTGGGGGGCACAGAGGGCTTGTGAGCTCATAGACCGATGCACAATGGACCATTTCACTAAAGGCCAAACCATAAAGAAGCACTCGGGTGTGGATGATGACAGACAAGGAGAGGAGAGGAGTGGAGAGGAGGAGTGAGAGCTGAAAGCGTCCCTCTGCGACCCACTTGTAGCCTCTGGAGTCCTCCTGCTGCTGCATTTTCCAGTGAGACAGCACTTTGACAAAACTGTACAAAACCAACTAGACACAGACTGACCTACATACAAGAACCCTTATTTAAGCAACATAATGCAACTGTTTTACCTTGAAAGAACAGATTCTGAATCATTTAGATGGCACTGAATTGTAATAGGGAGAATTCATTCCTGTTCTGCTCCACAAAAGTCTGTACCTTGGGTTCAGTGGGGACATTCACCCACTACGTCACACAAAACCATCCATGGGTCATCAGATAGCAGTGATCAGGAGCTAGCATGAGCAAGACGTTGGACTTTATGAAATAAAAGGCTGCGAGACAGACACTCAGCTAACGTTCTTGCTATTGGAGCTAGCTTGCCATGTCTTGTGTTTTTGCATTTATATTCCCACACTGGATCTGTGGATCAGAGCCTATTCTGCAGCACGCACCAGTGACCTTCGCCGGTGCAAGCATTTATACCTGCGCACTGGTGTGTCAGCACTGTTTTGTAATCACGCCACTAAAACTCCAGTCGGCAGCTAGTCAGTTTCTCCGTGTACTTCGGTTAGTAGCGCCTGGAGGGGCTCGTGTTGGAGTTGGGAGTTAATAAATGTTCATTGAAATCACTGCAACTAAGGAAGGAGGGAAGACGTCTCTGAGGAGAGAGTAGGCGGCAGAAAAAGGCTAGAGAGAGCGCTTGTCCAACCACTGAGAGACATGAATTCAGACCCGTCACAGTTGTTGTAGTCTGCAAAGACGCAATGTGAAGTTACATCTCTTGGAAGCTGCACTTCAGGTCATAACGCAGGCTTGAGTGTAACACAGATCTGACACTGAACCATGAATGTGGCCTGAGCGGTGCAAAAGAGATTTCCACTCCAAAGCTGCAGAAAAAAAGGGCTTTAACTGAGTAAAATGTTTCTCTCAATGAGGATCAGGCCTCATGAAGCTAATGAGCTCTGGTCCCTGGAACACTGATTGCATTTAAGTGCTATGAATGACAGACGGGGAATGCCCTTTGGAAGAACGTTTGAATATAATGGCCGGCGTGTCCGTGTGAGTCCCAAACGTGATACTGTTTCTGAGGCCCTGAGGCACATTACAATTTGTCCATCAGCTTCATACCGCGGATCACTAATGGGGCCAATGCTGGCTACAAGACAAGTGGGTCACCTGCAAGACGTTTGTGTGAAACTTCCCCCGATTTTTGGTAATTTACAAATTTTAGACTGGGTTGCACAGTTATAACCTTAGACTAGAAGTCATTATTAAATTTGACTTTATTTCATATACACTTTGCATTCAAGGAGACAAATTGTTATCTGTGCATTACTATTTTGACTATTTAGAATCACTAGTTGTCAAAGGATCAACAGACTCTTTTACTTCCCTAGCTGTGCGGGCTAACAATCGAACCACGAGGGTGCATGCGTAGCCTTTTAGAAAAATTTGGCCTCTAAAAGGGTGATTTGTTGGTTACTAAATGGACTGAACGTCAATGGCTACAGGCTAGTGTGTCATTTCCCCCCTAACCCCACCTCATGACATCTGGGCAACAAATTAGGCCCCCGTCTGAGTTGCCAAAATGCCAGGGGGTGGCGGTTGTCCACTGTCAGCCTATTATTTACCTATGGGGCAACATGTAGACCTATTAGAAGGGACAACAATGCTCACAACACCGCGCTGTGATTGCTGCTAGAAGCTACGTTCTGCTTACAAGTTCTATTTTTAGGCGTTTAGTGGAGGGTCTCTGCACAGCGTCTTTAAAGCTACAAACGCTGCGGTACGACCACCGCTGACAGTGGACGCAACTGGACTCGGATCGGCTTTGACAAAATGACACCAGATTGTTAATCTCCGTGTGTCTGCAGCGTCGAAGCGGGGCGTCCAAGGTTGTTCTCACGGAGCTGCTGTGCTTGACGTGGGCTAAAGGCTACGGTTTGAGGTGCTCGCCGCCGTGACACTCTGTGTTAGCAAAGCGAGATGAAATGGATTTGTCAATCTGAAGTGTCACCGTTGCCCCACCGCCACCCGAGGATTAAAGTCACACAGTTAACAGAAGCCTATTACACTTCACGCACACACACAAAACAGATTTCTGAGGTTGATGGTAAAACAAGCCCAGTCTTGGTTAATGAAATGAAGATGATCACATCATTAATATTAGCAGCATCATGCAAATTTAGAGTCATATTTTACTCTCTAAATGTTAAAGCATCAGATATTAGATTATATTTATTCTTTCCAAATAGAGTATCTACATATCTGTTATTTAAAATACCTTCCAATGCTCTTTTTTCTTTTGAAACACAGACTTTAAGCTGACATCCAGTGTGCAAACAAGTCACATTAAATGCACATGCTGTGTAATAAAAGACCATTTTAAAGAGGTGTGATGCTGGAGGTGCAGATGCCTCTCAACCGGTTTTTGATCATTCATGGTCTGCAGACTGAGCCAGACCACCTCTGACTGGGAGCACCGGGTAGCAGGCTGCCGGGCATCAGACCAGAAGGGGTCACTCTGTCACCACCGCTGTTCCCTCACTGCCCTGTCTTTGTGTGGCCTGATGTGACGACCTCCACGCAAACAGTGAGTAAGCTGGAACCCATGCACTATCCACACGGAGGCAGATCGGATCGGACGCGGGTGCCGTTAAAGTTTTAAAATCTTCGGTTGCTGGTCTAATTAGCTGTGCTACCTTCAGTCTGCTGAGAGGCAGTGCGTGGATGCATTTTGATTAAAATGACAGCAGGAGGCTGAAAAATTCAAACATCTGTCCAGCTGTGTAACCAAGTGTTGTGCAGTTCTGTGTTAAGACAGGTGTGAGAAGCAGAACTGGAACGTGATCTTTTTTTGTTGTTCCGTGGCTTTGAGATAAGAGTTTTTCATATATTCCTCTGATCTCTCTCTCTCCACACACACACACATTTTTTCTCTCAAGCACAAAAGCACTCACTCACTGATATTCCAATCATTTCTCTTCCAATTGCTCTGCACTCGGCTGCACCTGCTCCAGCTTCCTCTCTCCTTTTTCCTACCTGGGGGGAAGGTGAGTGACGAGACTCGGGCAGAAAGGAGGACTCTGATTTGTATTAATTTGCGGCCGATCTCTGGGGAGAGAGCGAAGGAGGGAGAGAGAGAGGGGGAAAGAGAGAGAGAACAACCGTGTACCTCCTCACCTCACCTCACCTCACCCACCTCCCCCCACTTTTTCTGCCTTTCAAGGCCGCTGCAGCTATACAGAAACAGGAACCATCCAATCAATCCAAACTCTCCCCAAAGGCTTGTCCAATCAACCCAAGACCCGACACAGAAATTAATCACTTCACCATCTTTAACAATTGATGGCACCGGGGCCGTGCATGGAGCTCTCAAAAGAAATACACACATATATATATAGAGGGAGAGAGAGAGTCCTGTTCAACCCTTGGTGTCACCCAATCACTCCTACAACGTCTAGGCAGTTGTGGAAGACAACAAATAAATAAATAAATAAAGTTTATCACAACTTGTTTTTCTTCTCTTGGTCAGTAACTCTCCACCAACGTAATTGCTGAGATCTTGGAAGACAGCGGCAACACAGTCTGACACCGAAGCACCGAACAGCTGGCGAGAGTGTCGGCTTAACTCAAGTGAAGCCGGATTAATGACGGTAAAATCTGAGACAACGCAGGAACAATAAAGCAGAACTTTCTCAGCATCCTGATGAGTCAGAAACATAGTAGACGAAGCTTGTCCAGACGTACAGGCCGCTAAAGAAGAGGGGCCACTGAGATGAGCGTGAATAAATCAGTCTAGCACATGCGCTTCTGCAAAGTTGCTTGTTTGTTTGTCACGGCAAAGGCTGATTTATTTTAGATGCATTGTTAATGAGTATCTCCTCAAATACGAGCGCTGCTTTCTGTTTGTGTCAGCAACGCAAGAGGTTTTAGCTGGTATCTGCACCAACAAACAAGGTACGACCGGTTGCCATGTTGCAGATTTAATGACCAACTGCTCTGTACGTCCAAAACTACCAAACCACCTTCCCCTAAGTTCTCATAAGCACCAGGTTCCGAGTCTTTCCTCTAAAAGTCCAGTCGTGCTCACGTGAGGTCGATAACGATGTCATCATGTTATAACGTGCATTAATAACTTTAACTGGCACGCAATTTAAAAAATGTTTAGCGTGACTATTATTAGAGGCAAACGGTGCCGTCTGTCCTCAGCCAGTACATTGTGCATGATTGACTTTGTAAAGTCTGTCTCTCTGCTTTAGCTTTCAGTTTATTTGAAGCTTCAGAGGAAATGTATCTCTTTTTTTTATTTCTAATTAGCAGAGAAAGTCATTAGCGCTGCACGATAGTTAGAAGTTGAGGGGTTCAACAAAGTTATTATAATTCATTACTGCAATTTTTACCAATTAATCCAAATATTCTAAAGACATTTCATTAAATATATACATATATGGGATGCCAAAAATGAGAGGACCCCCTACGTTTGCGGGGTTTATCCTCTGGTTAAAGTAGCATGGAAATTTAGCAACCTATCTGCCAGGACAGACGAGATAAGAGGACTTGATTAACACCTCGTAACCATGATTAAAACCTTATGAACCTATGAGTATTTCTAATTGCGCGTAAAAGCCAGAGACACAGCAGACTCTGAGTCACCGTCTCTCCCTTCTCGCAATAAAACCGTAAAAGATACCAAATGCATCCGACTTAACTTTCCACACGACCAGCTGCTAGCGTGCCCAAAAAGCATATGACTGCTTATTAACTGTGACAGTCTATTTATCTTTGGCAGATTGTCAATAAGAGGTAACAAACAGTCAGACTTTCATTTTGTTTTTGTTTTTTTAAATCAATACGTTGAAGTTGCCATTTTAGCTCCATAAGATCTTCAAAGAGACTTTGATCACAGTGTGGTCTTTCCAGGCAGGAGACGGGATAAAGGGTAGTGTTACTAACTCAACACCCTGCACACACACACACACACACACACACACACACACACAAGTCATCAATAACCATTCCATACATTATTGCAATACCATGTGTTGCTCTGCTAAGGAGTGAAGGTAATTGTGCTTGGGAACAGCTTAAAGGGTAATTGTGCGTGGTGTGCTGCGTGTCTGCAGACGGCACCAGAGGGGGTTTAAGGGGTTTGGGGAGGGGATGACTGATCAGAGCTTTGAGGCTGCTTCTGATCTCCTCTTCACCACCAACACACCCCACTGGCATTTGACAGTCTGTGAGCCAGGACGGTGACCCGCTCCAAATCTTTCTGATGCTCTTTGGTGCATGGCGGGGAAGGAACCTCCTGTGAGATCTCGACTCATTAATCTAGCCGGCCCGTCCGTCTCCCGAAACGGCAGCATCAGCTCAGTGCTAATGCAGGTGTGAAGCTGTTCGCTCTTAACGTAACTCAGTTAGCGAGGGCGGCGCGCTCAATGACACCGGCTCTGGACTCGGATGAAAGCTCGGCGAGACGCTGCAGCTAAATCTGTCCTTGCGAGGGATTAGCCTTCTGACAGGAGGACTCAGTTACACCTTCTCAGCATCAACATGGAGATGGATCTGGGTGGAGGTGTCCGCATCCGTAATCCGGTGGCATGCTGTTGCTGATGTTTTTCTGACCTACATGCATACATGAGTTGATGGCCTGCATTCATTTTGCCGTGACCGTGAAATGCGTTTGCCTTGCATCCACTGATTGACAGACTGATTATACCTGCCATCTTAGTGTGGGCGGACAGCAGGTCGTTTTGAAGCGAGCACATGTATATAACTCTCATTTCCTGCGATCTATTTCCCTCAGGAACCGGAGCAGTTGAGTCCCCCGCTTGCTTTTCAGGTAGATCAGGAGATGGTCCTTTTTGGGGAAGCTATTCATCATTTGTTCGTTTTGTGCTTAACAAATTTGGAGAAGAAGTCTCAGTGGAAAGGCACTTCAAGACTCAAGGAACTTTTTATAGTTCCTTTAAGTGTTTTAAAACAAAAGAGGACAATAATTTTAATTTGTCTGCTCTGTGAGTCTTTATTTTTTAGCTCGTACGTGGAGAGAGAGCACGTTAATCCAACATGGCAACTGTCTTTTAAGAGAATTGGAACTGCAAAGTCTTGGCTTTACTGAGCACACACAGTATGCAGCCTTGTTGTATATTATTGTATGTCACTCAGTAATAGATGATGTTGCCATACCAACGGCCGGCCGGCTGTTACATTAATTTTGAATTCCTATTTGTGGAGTGAACGCAAACAGGAAAAATAGCCCTGAAAGGTTCACAGGGGAGCTCTGCAGCGGGTAGTTACTCCCTCAGAGAGTCTTGTAAAAATGTTAATATCAGAATATCACTGACAGATGGCTCTAAAAGGGAGGTTTTTGGTGTTCGGATTAAAATAAATAGCAGAAAATGGTTTCTGCTGCATTTGAAATCATCCCATCATTCATTTGCCCCTTTAAAACAGACACTCGGTTGTTAATTTAAGCAACATTTCGCACCAACGCTGCCTGGTAAAGACCAGCCTCTGTCTTTGGGCAGCTATGAACTGTGGAGCATTGCATTGTGGGACAGACAGAAGAGGAGAAAAGGGGGTCACTGACCTCCGCTTTTTTCGATTTATTTATCAGGGCACGCAAATGAAATGGGTCGACATGCCGCGGTGCACTCTGTGGAAAACGGAATGATTTTCAGACACCGCACGGTTTCTGTGCAGCGCGGTGCAGAAGATTCGAAACTCAATACAGTAACTGCCGTGCCAACGTCACTAGAATATGGCCACTGTACACTCATCAAATTACATTTACCCCATTAGTGATCCGCGGTATACATCCATCAAAACTAAATAAACTGTACTAAGAGTGGTAGAGTATAGGGCCTTAGTTAAATATCTTATTCAAAAAAGTCTGACGCTCAAGCCTCTTAGGTCTTGGATGCAGTTTTGCACAAATGGCAGCTGCTCAGACATTGTGATCTTGAGTAATTAGACTGCCTCATGAGGGGAGGAACAGCAGGCTGCACAGGAGAGAAGAACGCAAACACCTAAAAATAGCACAGACTTCTTCAGACCCACTGTGCAATCAGTTCTTGAAAACTTGTTAAACGAGCCCAAAATTAGGGTTGGTGACTTTTTAAAGAAACGTGGACGGTCATTTTTAGCTGTAAGATATTAACAGGAAACACAGAAAGAGGGGGCTCTGGACACAGCTGTCACAAGTAGGAGCAAGGGAGGGACGACACGAATGCAAGACACAGGGGAAATATTACAAACTACTTGACAGGGGTAATAGAACAGAGGTAGCTAAACAGGGATAGAGTTAGACAGACTTTTCTAGTCCATGAGGGAAATTGCTCGGTCAAAGTAAGCTCAGTTTCACATAAAAACACTCTTGAGAAGTAAAAAGAAAAAAATAAAGTGAAAGAAGACAGAATAGCATAAGCAAATCTACAAGAAACAGTAAATATACATAAGATTAAATAAGAAAGGTGAGTTGTTGCAAAGCTGGAGTGACAGCAAACAAGGCGAAAGGCAGGGCTATATATACACACATGGCCAGAGGGGTTAATGAGAAACAGGTGAAACTAATGAGGGTGGAGCACACAAGGAGAAACCAATCCAACAATCAAAGCAGGGAAAACCCAGGATGTAAAAATATGAGGAGAAACACCAAAGAAAAAACTTGGTACAACATAAAACAGAAAGCCAGAAAACAACAACGAAGGCTCACAGGAAACATACAAAATTCAAGAACCATGACAACAACTTGGCAAAAGTGAAACATCCAGACTTCCTGAATCACCGTTTCTTGCTTTCAACACAGCTTTCAGTGTAATCCTCGTCACTGTTGCCCAAAACACTTGTCGGGTCATGTTTGGTAGCACGTATTTCTGAAGGGAGATCAAAACCCCTGACCTCCCGCTCGACACGGTGGATTATACGTGACCCAGTAACCAGCTGCTGTGGACAGACTCCATCCATCTCTTTACTGTCTTTCTGAAAGCATCACTCTTACTCAACCAGCCAGGGGACACAGGAAACCACGTCAGTCAAGAGTCAGCGGTGCTCACAGGCGTCTGACACATAGAGGGCCTTTTGTGAACGGCTGTGATTCTTTTTTATTTGCTCCTCGGTCACTGCCCTTCAGTTTCTTTGTGCGGTTGTTCCCAGCAGGCAGAAAAAAAATGCTCATAAACCATAATTAAAAACACTACCGGAGCAAATATAAGCGTTTAAACTCACAGTTTTCTCATTATCGTCCACAGAGGAGTGACATTTTAAAGGTGCGCTGCTTCCTAGCATCCATTATTGATATTGATTAGGATTATACACTCAATTTAACAAGGGTTACAGGCATGCAAGTGGCCGTGTAAGGCTTGAGATAAGTGCCCACGTCGTTATGCTAACATGCTCGCCCGCTAATGTATAGCATGTAATATTTACCAGGCTCGCTATCTAGATTCAGCCTCATGGTAGGCTAACATTTAGCATTAAGCAGGAGGACAGCTGAGGCTCTTTGGAGGCACTGGAGTATATGAAATTAAGATAATGTTTTTATTTTTCAAAGATGACCTTGCGTTGCCACCAGAGGGAGGAGTCAGGTTAAACCCAAAGTCTGTCGGGTTCTTTCCTATAAGCTAAATGTGAGCACAATCCCTTTTTAAGTCTGAACCAGAGAGCACTGCTGTCCATAGAAGCTGGTTAAAAATAAATCAGGCATATTCTACAACCTGTTTTCTGTTCCCGTTCCACTTGAATGCTTATTTTTATCCAGTTCTACATCAAATCACCCCAGCATGTATCCTGCTGCTGCTGCTGCTGCTGCTGCTGCATCAAATATATGACGGTAGCAAAACAGCTTAGAAAAAAAAATCTGATAAAGAATTACAGCCAAGATTACAGACTGCCAAAAAACACATATTAACCCTAAGCCTATTATGTAACCACTGACACCCAATGACCGTTCCCAAACAAGCCCCGAAGCTCAGTTTGTCTCTCTTTTTTTTTTTGTGACACTGCCCACAAAAAGCATCAGGGAGGATCTAATTCTGATTGTGGGAACAAGCATTGCCTGAAAAGTACACGGTGAACGGTCGGTTCAGAGCGTTGCTGCAGTTCATGTGTTACAAAGGGGGAAAAACACAAACATAACCTCTGAAGCGTCATAGGACAGGATAGGATAGGATTTTAGCTAAATTAATAGCTGTATACAACCCCAAATCACAAATTTGCAGCTTCCAGGGCAAAACATCTTAAAGGGGAATTACCGTTTTTACAATATGGACCTTATTTTTGGCACAAAATATGATCGTTTACTAAGCCATATAACTTTGGTGTCATTTGGAGTCGTTTGGATGATATTTAGATCAGCGTATATCCATATAGTGGGAGTGAATGGAGCACCAAAACGCAAAATATCACATTATCTGCCACAAAACTTGTTCATTTCACCAATATTTTATTATGATATGCTAGTGTTATTCCCCGTTGAGTCCAGAGTTACCTGTTATCATCATCCATCGTCTGTAGACTGACTTACTAACCTCTGACCTGGATGATGTCATCTCTGAGCACCACACGCAATAAGTAATATGCTAATGCTAGTTTTTTTGCACGACTTTGTTTATGATGGACGTCCTTAGCGTTTTGAGCCAGAGTATAGGGTTGAGGAGCTTGTTGAAAGGAGGATAAAGAAATATTGGTGAAATCAACGAGTTTCGTGGCAGATAATGCGTTATTTAGAGGCAGTGTTGTGGGTAGAGTGTGTTGTAGAGTACTCTAATTACGTTTTTCGTGTAACTTGTTAGTTTCGTGTGTTAAGTAATCAGTAATTTCGTAATTTTAAATCCATTACTTTAAGAATTTCTCCGGATAAATTCCAACTACAGCTGCTTTTTGTCAGACAGTACTGCACCACCTGCGGATGTGCCAGCGTTGTGAAGATGCGTCTGTCCTTTGCTGACTTACGTTACCTGTATGTGTGCATGTGTGTGTTTTCGAACCGCCGGCAAGACGGCAGAGAGGACAGCTTTTGAATCGTGGAAGTACGCACATTATTTTCAATTCGCCCGCGAAAAGGACAAGAATGACATAACGATAAAATGCTCACTCTGCGTTGGTGAAAAGCTTCTGTCGGTGAAAAAATTCCACTTCCAATTTTAAAAAAACATCTTGTATCCAAGAAGCACCACTCCATCACCCTGGTATTGTTATCCTGCAGAGTTAATTTGGCTGGATGAATGACCTTATTCATTGTCAGGATTCCTCGGTGCATTTAAAGGAGGCTGTGGGTCGCTGCATGCGAGGCACTGCAACCGGCTTTTAATTTTTTAACTCTAACACGTTACTTTTATTCATAGGTAACACTGTAACATAACGGATTACTTTTAATTGATGGTAACGTAGTAACCTAACTAACTACTTTCCAAAGTAACTATATCCAACACTGTTTAGAGGCTGCATTTCGGTGCCAATTTTATGTATTTTATAGGTCCAGGTTGTAAAAAATGGTAATTGTCCTTTAAGATCCACGTATAAAAGCCTTCACATTCATTTAAGCGCTGCATGGCCGTCCATACAGTGAGGTCACTATTACTCACAAGGCTACAGCAAGAAAGTCGAGCCAGACCTTTGTGTATAAGTAGGAACTCACACACACACACGTATGCATGTACACACAGCCGGATGAATCAGTGGATGTACATTTGTTCATGGTTACTGACCTGTTGTGCTGATACATTGGAAACCTCCCTGACCCAAATAAGAAGTGGCATAAAGGTGAGTGCACGTACCTGTGGGCCTCCGCTGCCATTTGTGTCATCACAACTGACAAAGCGGAAAACAAAAACAACAGACCAAAGTTTACACGAGAGAAGGTTTCTAGTTGAAACAGTTGATAAGATTGTGCAGAATGATCATCAGTTCCTCAGCCCAGCGTGGTGATAGCTGTGTTTTCTGACCTCCCTCGTGCTAGGATGGTATTTTAATGAGTTGTGGTACTGGCAAAACAAAATCCATCTGGGACATCTAGGGATGTACCATCAAAGACAGAGCATGCTATGCTGAAAGCTTTTTTCCCCCAATTCTCTCAACAACTCACCCTGTCTCGCCATTATTCTTTCTTTGCTGGTTCAAGAACACAGAAAACCTGGGGGGTCATTGTGTTTGTGCAGACATCAGCTGATTTTCTGCTTAGCCTCGGGCGGAGAGAGAGCGAGAGAGAAAGACAAAGAGAGAAACAGAGAGCGAGCAAAGTCATCCACCTAAAACTCTTAACTGGCTCAGAGTATGAATGCTTCCTTCATTCCGCCGTCCTTGAGTGGACGTCCGCTCCCTCCCCGTCTCCTCTCTGCTGTCTCTGTCAGGGTCTTTGTGGGTTTTGGCTGTAGAGGGGAAGTGCCTGTGACGCCCGATCACAACATGACACTGCACGACATCGACTGCTCTTTCCGACTGTCTGCACGAGTTACCCTCTCTCTTCGGGCCTCATTCGGTTCGCCTGGCGATGCAGACTCCACGGAAACCCTGAAATAAGTAGAGATGGGTGGACTCCTTCACTGGCGTCCTGCCTGCTATCCCTGACTCCTTTCAGACGGGACAATATTTCTTTAACCTGACTGAAATAGAGGCTACTATTTTACTGTTTACATGGATGCTAGATAAAATGATGTGATAACATACACGTGTTTACATTTCCACCAATAAATCAGTCAGAATGGGACTTTTATTTTTTGACATGCACAAAGTAATGAAGAAGGAAATTAGAACGAAATGGATCCAAGTTTTCAGTGGCACTACATAGACTTGTGCTTTGTTGACCTTTTTAAACACTTCGACAAACTTTTGGTTTCAAGATTTAACAAACTAAATCTGCACCAGTCAGGCATGACATTATGACCACCTTCCTACACACATATTGTGTAGGTCTCCCTTGTGCCTCCAAAACACTTGTGACTCATCAGACAATGGACAAATGGGTCTTCTGAGGGTGTCCTGTGGTGTCTGGGAGAAGGATGTTGTTAGTGGGGGAGGGGCCTCTGTGGATCATCCCACAGATGCTTGATCAGTTTGGGCTCTAATGAATTTGGAGGCCAGGGCAACACCTTGTGCTGTTCTTCATGATTTTATGAGTTGTTCCTCAAGCGTTTTTATACCTGCATCCTGCTGGGGATGGCTGCTCCCATCAAGAAGTGTCATTGCTATGGGGTGGGGGTGCCTGGTCTGGTCTAGGTGGGTGCTACATGTCTAAGTAACATCCACATGAATGCCAGGTCCAAAGGTTTCCCAGCAGAACATTGAAGATGTTCATGTTATTTACTTCTCCTCTCAGGGGTTTTAATGTTATGGCTGATCGGTGTATAATCCATAAGGTCTCTGACCAGGTTTTTTTTTTGCTACGGCCACGTTTCACTTGCCACATCAGCAAAACAATCGGGTCAAGCGTTTACATGGTTATTAGATGCTAATATTTTCCTGTTACACCGGTATACATACACTGGTAAAGTAGTAGTCACTTTAACTAGCCCTATAAACCGGAGGACATTGACTCTTGTATCCTGAAAATGTTAAACCATCTCTTTGACAAAATGTACGTGTTCTAGAGCAGCAGCCGTAACGTCATCACCATGTTTCTGATTTAAAAATTTCTCTTTGATCAAACCAACCTGAAGAGTTTAAGTTTCCCTGTAACTCAGTTTATAGATCTTTATTTCATCACAGTGAACTGTAGTGACAAGTACAAGGAAGCATGGCCGCAGTGCTCCCAGATCCCTTCATTCGCCTTGATCTGAGGGGTCTGAGCTAAGCAGACAGAGACAGAGAGAGAGAGAGAGAGAGAGTTTCCCAGTTGAAATAAGATCAGTTACACTGTAATGCAGGATAATTCTCTTACCTTCACCGTGCTTAAAGTGTAACAAAGCCCCCATGAGAAACCTGCAGCAAATAGACG
Organism: Planiliza haematocheilus; assembly: GCA_005024645.1. Lineage (NCBI taxonomy): Eukaryota > Metazoa > Chordata > Actinopteri > Mugiliformes > Mugilidae > Planiliza > Planiliza haematocheilus. Next base: position 3,828,467 of record SRSE01001339.1, on the reverse strand, counting down.
GCAAGCTATAGCCTAATGTTAATCAGCCAACCAAAATTAAATCAGGATTATCCCGAGCTGCATGGCTTACGCAGTAATATTTTACTGAACTATTTGGAGAAACGCCCAAATATGAGCAATCACGTCTGCAGCCACTGCTCAGAAGTGACGTTAAGCCCGCAGAAGAATTTGCTAATAGGTCTGTGTGGAAGGGCTCAGGGTACGGTTAAAGCAGCTGGCGAAGACCGAGGAGTCGAGGCAACTCATGTAACCATGACCACATTTAATCAGCAGCAGGCTCTTACACAGAGACAATAAGCAGTTCATTAGAGTCGCTGCTGAGCTGGTGGTTTGAGAAGGAAAACAGTCACACGCCCAGGACGGATGAAAGTCAACAAGAAGAGACTTGTGTTTGTTTTTACGCCGCTCATGGCTTTAAAAGTTTGTTGTTTTGTGTCCAGACAGACAGACAGACAGACAGACAGATAGATAGACAGATAGATAGATAGACTCATTTCCACTTTCAAAAAACTCAAAAAGGCCCGAGGAGCAGTGGAAGCTGAGCCGCAGCTCTAGGAATTTACAACATATGCCAGCCTGTATTGATTTGTTCGGTGCTGCCGGCCAGATACGCCTCTCTCTGAACGGACGCGAGACAAAAGAACGGCCACTCATACTGTACAGCCTGGCTACTGGGCACATTTCATGCCTCCGTCGCCTTGGAAACCCAGCATCGGCTGAGCCTGGAGGGGCGACAACAAGCCTCACATCGGAGAGGAGAGCGCCGGTTTGCGCCCTGGCAGAGGGGCGGGCAGACACAGAGAAACCTTTTCCTTTTCTGCCGTTACAAAACACTCCTCCTGCAGTAATTCTGCCGCTGACAGCTCCCTCTCACATGGAAGCAGCGTGAAAGTCCAACTAAAACAAGCGTGAATAGCCTGGATCAGAAGATTATTTGCCTCTCTGCGTGTTTGCATTTAATGAGAGATGCCATTCACACCTTTCAATTGCTATTCATTTCTGCTATCGCTCACATCTCCTCTGCACAATGTGCCGCCTTTGTGCGCTGAATTAGACCTATTGTACGCGCAAACTTTTAGCCGCCCGTATCATGATCTCTCATCGCTATGCCTTCATGCACACGGAGAAATTCATTTCAGCTCTTTTATTACAGCACGAGCACACATTGCCATTACCTGCCCTTTTTTTATACAGCCGAATGGAATAAATGAGTATTTAGTACCTCCATAAATATGTTAACACAATGCTGACACATGGGCAAATGTGAGCTCTTGATTAAAAACACTCCTGCTTCGCAGCTAGCAAACAACTCTGATGTTTCGTTCCCCAGGAAAATAACCTTATACTTACGTTTTGACAACAGTGAATGTGTCTTTTTTTAACCTGCAGTTATATTTAAGGCTTTGTGAACTAGCATTTTTGGAGGTGAAGCCACTTGGGAACTTGTTTTAGTGAGGTGCCCGTGTAGGGCCGACTACCAGGTCTGTTGTAACGCCAGATGGTGGTTCATTAGATCCCGAGTGTTGTGTGTTTGGTGTGAAGCGTAGGAGGAGCCAGGCGGATGTTCCCATCAACAGCCAGACCTAAAGTCTGCCTTCATCCCTATATAATGCTCCTACTCCTCAGAGCGCCAGAGCGTCTGGCAAGCAAGTGATACTAGAGAGAAGTGTGATGGGAGGAGACGTCGCCTTTTGTTTTTTGCCTTTCGAGTCATGCGCCGTCTCACTTAACGAGGAACTTAAGTGCAGATTTTAGCACTTTGTGGTGATTAAATCCCTGCATTGAAGGCGTAGGGAAAATGACAATGTAATGAATGAACCGCAAAGTTTAATTCTGGTCGTACCGCGTGCAGGGATTTAAACAGACCTGGACACTTACACCTCTGCTGGATTTGCAGATCCTGAGCTGTAGTCACCATTGTCCATTGTGCTGCTGCAAAGATAAACACCATTGACTTGCATTAATAATCTCATCATACTATCACTATAACAGCCTCTACTGCTTCATCTTCATGTTGAACGTTTTCCAGAGTCCCCCTCCAACAGGTTACTCATTAACCAGAGGATCACTGTACATATGTATATCTATGTGTGCGTGCGTGAAAGGAGCAATAACAGCAGACCCTGTTATCAGTAGCAACGGCGGAGCAGTCTGGAGAACAGTTGGGGTTTTCACATCAAGAAGCAGTGAGTCATGGTTTTCTCTGCAAACACACAAGCATTGTTGCAGCATCGCATCCTGCTCTGTCGAGGCCGCTCGGCTCACGGCGTGCGTCGGTGAAGTGTTTTCCTGCAGAGGCGAAGTAATGAACGCCGCCATTACCGTGAACTGCGTGACCTCGGAGAGGAAGAGAAAGAACGAGGTCTTCTGGTTTTCAGCTGAAGAAGATGAAGGACTGTATTCATTGTAGGTGGAATGAGGTACAGCTACGTATCTAAGGCCTTTGTAGTTCCGATGAAATGATTTTGTTTGGCATATTTGCGTGTTTCGAGGCCTCCTCGAGAGCCCTTCTGCTCCAGTGGCCTAAGCAGGCACTGCTGATAAATGTTCAAGCTGAGGGACAAAGCAGACGGTGATGCTGGTGAAGAAGGAGAGACGTAGGGGAGAAGGAGGAACTTAAAAATCTAAGCCCCTGGTGCAGGATGAGTCATGCATTTTTAAAAAATAACTTATGAGGAAATGTGAGCGTGAATGGTTGTCTGTCTAACCTGTGTTAGCCCTGCGATAGATGGGCGACCTGTCTAGGATGTACCTGCCTCTCGCCTGATGACAGCTGGGCTAGGCTGCAGCCCCAGACCCTTCACTGCACAAGATGCTACAGAAAATAAATATATGAGGAAACCACAAACTCTAAAATATCCTTAAGAATACCAACAAATTGACTTTTTTTGTCACAGGTGAAGCACAGGGACGTGTCTTGACATTGGCATCACTGCCAACGCTCCCAGAAGTTTACAGAATAAATTTAAGTGACAGAATGTTTTTGCAAACTGAATCTTAACCACACTCGTCTTTACGGAGACATTGGACTATTCGGCAGAGGAGACTGACAGACAGACAGCTGATGGCAAACAATATGATGAGTTATAAACGCATGTAGACGTCGCTGGCTGTCAGCCCAGGTGTATCACTTCTCACCCTGTGCAAAAACACAATCTGAAATTTTAGGAAACATGTCCAACAACATGTAAAACTTTTTAGCCTCGATAAGGATGAAGATAAACTAGAGAAGTTTTAGTAATCTCACTCTGGCTTGCTGCCCACCTAGCCTGTTACGTTTCAGCCTTTGGTCCGTGACTGTAAAACCTCGGCGCTGTGGGTGGTGTGACAGAAACCTGACCTTGCTCCTTGTAGATGCTGTCGTGGTTTCAGCTCCTGCAGCTGCTCGCAGACACACAAGCTGCCGCAAGGCTTACACTTGCACTTAACGTCACTCTTTCTCCTCTCCCCGGCCCATTTACATTGTCACATGGTGTGCAGATAGAGGCTGATGATTAGAGACTGCGCGAGAAAGGGCACAATTACACTAACCGCGAGCTGGAGAAAAGCAGGTGCTACACCAGAAAAGATTTTTTATTTTTTTTTAATTCTGTCTGAGAGTGAATAATATTCAGCGGTGGAACATTCAGGCGTGATGTCTTTTCACGGAGAAATGAGGTGGTGGTGACGCAGATTGGTACCTGGCTTTGTTGATAAGTGGAGCTTTATGAGAAAGAGAGGAACAAAAAAAAAACTCTCCAGCTCCTCTCTGTCTCATTCTTCTATGACGCTTGCATCATCTGAGAAGCTTCCTCTGCTTCAAATCAAATAAAAGGTTTGACTAACAACCCTAAAAGAATCAAAGGCACAGTGTTGTAAGGGCCAGCACTGTGTCCAACAGCTAACCAGTCATTTTCTGTTCTGTTCTACTGTTATATTTAGATTCAGCAGTTGCACTGAAACAAGATGGTGCCTTCAAAGGTAGGAGAGACAACGTGAACGGCCGTCTTTTGTTGTACTGACATTTAAGCAAATGGAAAAGTTCCGTGTTCACGACTTGAGACACGGTTATTCGATTCCAGGGGTCACCAACACGGTGCCCGCGGGCGCTTGCATTAATGTAGAGTGGAACATGCAATTCACTCATTCATCTTCTGTAACCGCTTGTTCCTGTGAAGGGTCCCAGAGGGGCTGGACCCTATCCCAGCTGTCATCGGGCGAGAGGCAATTTAGAATCACCAATGAACCTAACAAGCATGGACAGTGGGAGGCAGAACCCGGAGAACCCACGCAGACACAGGGAGAACATGCAAACTCCACACAGAAAGGCCCCAGGCCAGAACATGGCATGTATTTTATGCTTGATGTATATATGACCTCGTCTGGTGTCAAAGTTCAGTAGCACGTGAAGACAAACTGTCATCTTTCTCTTTACACGGCCCCGTCTACGTTGAGGAGCTAAATGTAGGCGGTAACAAGAGAAAAAACGTGGAAGAAAAGCAAAAGAAAACATTTCAGAAAGTTCTATTTGTTAGCTTCTTAAACCGTTAGCCTCAGTGGCTTCTAGACACAGACAGTTACCTATCAGTCATGATTTACACCCAATATGGAGGCAAAGCATTTAGGATTTCCCATGTCTTTAACAGATACTCAGTTCCATTTTAGGGCAGCATTTGCAGCCAGGTGCTAAATGCTAATGTCAGTATGCTAATATGCTAGTAAAGGTGATGCTAGCATGCCGATATTTAGCTAAAGTTGCAGGTGCAGCTTTGTGCTAACATGCTCGTGAACATTTTACATGTGTGGACAAGATTATGAGCCGATGCGCGGAGAGCAATGGTCTGTCTGTTGCAGATTAAATGACAACGCAATGAGATTTTAACCCAAAAACCTGCTGGTCGAGACTTAGATAAACTTTGTTGATCCACAAGGGAAACTGCCTGGTCCGCAGTAGTTTAGTTGCACTTAAAAACTCTTAAGAACCACAAGTAAAAGAAGAATTAAGCAAGATGAAAAATCGGGGGGTCACCAAAAACATTAGGGTACACGATCTGGCCTCTAATCCAAAGGCAGATGGTCCGATCTCCGGCCCCTCCGTGTGCTTAAGTGTTCTCAGGAAACCCAGAGTTGCTCTTTACGGCAGTTTAGCACTTACAGGCTATTACAGCGACCACTGCCATTGGCGAGGGAGTGTGTGCGTGTAAATGTAAAGCACTTTGTAGAACCACCAAGGTAGAAAAGTGCTCTATAAGTGCAGATTGTTTACCATTAATCAGACTCTCTGTTAAAGCAAAGTCATCCATGTTAAGAAGGAGAACAACAACAAAAACTGAGGACGTACAACTACATAAAAACAAGATGGAGAATCTGCAGGACCTCAGGGACCCGGCACACTGGAAGCTGACTCGCTCGTCTATTTGACGTATAGATCACCAGAGCTTTGCACTTGTGTTATTACACGTATAAATTACACAGCTCGCCCGTTGAGTGCCTGTCAAAGTGTTACGCCACACCAGGGAGCAAAGACAAATACGTTGTGAGCGAGTAAGCAAGTAAATAACGCACCAGACGACACGACTGAGGATCGGAGACGTTTGTTTTCCTCAGAATAAAGGTCATTCGTTTAAGATTGCTGTTTTATGCAAAGCCGCTCGGCCTCATTATGTTGTATGTTACTAGCGATGTAGGCAGTCAATAGAAAATAATGAGAAGGGTCAGAGGGCAACTTTACATGAGGGTTGCAGATGCTCAACTGGAGAATTGTTCATTCACTAGATTAGTGGCTTTATGATGAATAAAATATGAATTTATTTACATTTGTGTGTCATAAAGGGAGCACATAAGAATAATTGCTCATCAGCTGGGATGCTGGAGTGATAAAATGCTCTTCACTGAAGTAGACAGGAATCATATGAACAAGCCGGTGACCACATGTTACTTTAGGCAAATCCAGCTGAGTAATCCAACCCAGACCGAAGCCTCATTACAACGGGCTGCTGCAGTGGAGCTGGGTTCCCACACCATAAACTGAGCTGTCACCGAGAGTGGAAGAAGTGAGCATTAATTTGTACTTATTGAACCGGCTAATGAACTATTCAGCAAAATACCAATATTCAGTGTTTGCTTCGTCGCTCCTGGTGAACATTACGTCCCGCCATTAAGCAGCCTAATTAAAATCACAAATCAGAATCTTCCAGTTTTTAAGTTTTATTAGGGCTCACAAACAAACGTTTATTACTTTTGTTGACATGCCGAATACAGACGAATAAATGTCACCATCTGGCATGTGAAGGCGGGAGACTAATCCCCGCTTCTCTGCGAGCTTCCGAGAAGGAAGATGATAAGTTGGGATAAAAATACTCACCCAAGAACATTTTAATCTAATGAATAATACTGACAATGACCCGGTACCAAGCTCCTGGAGAGTGGATGATGATGACAGCGTCTTTGGTCCAGGCTGAAACACAAATGAAATGACATTCATGGTCCCTAGAGGATAACATCAAAGAAATCCCCTGAATATTTCCCTGGTGCCATGTCAATAACGTCAGCTGATCTTTGGCTTATGACTAAATACACGCACATTTCATGCATTTAGACCAAAGCTGTGTCTGAATCTAGAGGAGATGCTAATAATAAGACTGAGGACTCTTTTGTATCGGTTGCCGTGCAAAATTATTTAATGCGTGGATAAAGAGGAAAAAAAAGACTTACCTCCTGCTATGACATTTATAACATCTGTAAGACATCTGTTTCTTTTAGATGTATAACAGCTGGAAAAAAACTGGGCGTGTGTTGTGTAGTGGGTCAGCCAGGAATACTGAAGGACAGGAAGTCTTATCATGTCTCATGTGCTTGACCCAAATAGCATTGTGTTTCCGTAGCTTGTACGATACAGCAGCCAATTCGTAAACGTTCACCAAAACAGGCGCGAGGCAGGTTTTCATCCGTCGCTGCCAGCAGATAATGATCGGCCCGTTCTTATTAGATGCACGCGGGCGCAGCGTGAGCCTTGTTTGACAGAGCCGCGCCGGTTGACCAGGTTTACGGTGACTGAACTCTGGCACCGCTCATTCCCGAGCGCGGCGTGCCAACGAACGCATTCCGCATTTGACCTTCAGTGTCGGTGCGTCTCCTCCTCTCACAAAGAGGATCGATTGCTTCTCCAGTTAAGCTTTTATTGCTGATGATGGGTCAGTGGGGGTTGTTTGTTATTCGGTGCTGTACGCCCCCACTCTCACATCCACCATTCACCCTCCAGACATCAATATTCCCATGACCCTCCATAACAACCCCTCTACTCAGCCACTCAGGCCCAGTCAGACTAATGCAGCTTTACATAATCAATATGTGAGATTCTTTAAAAAAGAAAAAAGAAAAAGCCAGTGCAGAGATTCGGTTCTGAACTCCTCCTCCTAGCTGCCACCCACTCACCCACCTGCCCCGCGCCTTGAATGCCTCCTCACAGCCGGGGCCTGTTTGCTCTGAAAGCAGCCGATTGAGAATCGATAGCCGAGCTTGCTGCTGCTCGAAGGCTGAAAAGGACAGCAGACAAGGACATCTTGGCAAATGAAGATAATTCAGCGGCCCGGCCTTATCTGTTTGTTCCTGTCTCTTTATCTAATTTGCCAGTGAAACAACGCACGCAGAGAGCGGCACACATGAGCCGTCCTTTTATTCTCACACCTACATGAGGTTTGCTCGGGTTTTGTCTCTGCTGGATGTTTGATGTAAGGCTTCAAGCTTCTTTTTATATTTATTTCGTTTTTTCTATGCCAGCGCTGACCTTTCCGGAAAATGATTTATTTTATTTTATTTATTTTACCCTTTCTGATTCCTACTGAGGCCAGGCGGGAAGGAAGGCAAGAAGCTTATAAGATGTCGACCTTCGCTAGGTTCAGCTAGGAGGGTGGTCACCTGTGACTTGACTGACAGATAGTGACGGCCCATGGGGACCTGAGAGGCAGATGGGGGAGAGAGATGACTGTCGGCTGGTTTGGACGATCCGTCCTCTTCCCTCCTTCTTTTTTTATTTTTTATATATATATTTACTCCCCTCTCTTATATTTTCCTTTGTGCTGAGCTTCAGCTCCCCAGTGAATGAGAGGGAATTTCAAAGCGTCTGCAGGGGAGAGATGAGCCGCGCCGATAAGCAGTCCAGGTGAGCGAGCTAATCCTGCCGTTACGCCTCGCAGGCACACAACACAATAGTGATTTGGTAACGGCAAAGACAAACCTATGGAGTTCTCCTTCCTTTCCACTTCCATCAATGCTTAATAGTGGCAGTCGATACTGCGTTCATGTAATTTTCTGCCAAAAAGTGGGAGATATTGAGTCAAGGATTAGGCGGTAATTATGAATAATGCAGAGACAGACTTTCAGACTCTAGATAACCCTAGACCTGATTTCCACATGCAAAAAAAAAAAAAAAACCGTCCCTTGTCTGTAGCTGGTTGCAGAAGCTGATATTGATATTCGATATATACGCAGGCAGTTACTATCGGTTGACCTACACGCGCGGTCGATGAAGCGCCACCCCTCCGTCTGCGCCGTGCCAGCTGCGCCTTGGGCACCCTGAACCCTATTCTGGGTAACATGATCACCATCAGGGTGGCACTCACAGCAGGGGAGCATCTGCTGCAGGACAACTGTGTCCCAGTCACATGCTATTATGTGTGATGAGGAACAAATCTGTGCAGCGCCGGGTAGCTGACCGTCGCCCCCTCGACAAGGGGGAGACAGAGGCGGCAGCATTTGCTCCTTTAAGTGCTGACACAGCCAAATATTAGAAATCAATACGGTTTGTGTGACTGTAAGCTTTCACCATCTGCTAAGATGAGACAGTCGGCCTATTGGATTGGGTCTAATTTCGCTGCTTGTCAGCATATTTTGCAAGGCTGATGAAATTCCAATGTGTACTGGATTGGTTCATCTATGGCTGTTCTTCATTTTCAGCCTCTGCCGCTGCCCAACGGTACCTTCTCCAGATTTCCCCCTCGATGCCAAAGTCATTTGGCACCTCTCTTTAGTTGCTGGTCAAAGTCCACAACACATCCTGAACTCCTCCTCCTCCATCTGAAACAGGCAACACTTTCGCTTTGCGCCAGCGTGAGCTCCCATCTGTTGTCCTGGCACCGTGCACACACATGTAGATTAACTACCTCATCTCAGTGCATGCTGCTCCTGTCCAAACCCGGAGATCATCTTCACACACACACACACACAGACAACCATCCAAGCGTCTTCAGAGGCAGCTCTGGCCTCACGGAGAGGTCACAGAGAGCCGGAGCCTCCCAGGAGGGTCACAAATGGAGACCTGGTAACACTATAACCTCCAGGTTGATTTATGGAGTGTTCACACTGAGATGAAGCTATTTTCTGTTCCCTGAAAGTGCTTTGAAAACCGCGGACACAAAACAGCTGACTGGAAAAATTAAAAAGAGGCTAACAGCAACTAACTGCCTCAGAGGTAACCCAAGAAAGACATGTCCAGCACAGCTCTACCCACGATTCAGTGCAGCTGCACACTCACCATCTCCCAAGAGGACAAGATAGATTGGACCACACTCCAGCAGCTGGGCTGGAGGTTTATGTAGGAAGTAGCAAACAAATTTAATTGTTTTTCTCTCTGCACCCAAAAAGGCTCATGATTAATTATTCAGCGGGGCTCTCGCCGTCCCTGCAGCAAAAGCAACATCTGTCATTTATTTAAAGCACACCAGCTCAAAGGGAATCGAGTCACAAACACATTATGGTTTCATGTTTCCCATCGAAAGTCTTAGCACACCTGCTGTTTACAAAATAGAGGATAAAAAGTCTCATGGAGAAGGTTGACATCCATGTTTTCTCCTGCGGGAGCTCAGCGAATGTGCTGTCCTAAAATTAGCTCTTAGTCTGTTGTCTGAGCCCGGGGACGTGTATCAGGGGCTGATGAGCGCATGCACAGTGCTCCGTCCACAAGTCCTGCCACTAGGCGCACAAACTCAGAGCTGTCCTCTGTGATGTTGACGCATTACTTCTGCGGTGGTTTTAATGGAGTGCAAATCTTAAGATTCTGACAGGACTTCCTATCATAAGTTTTGCAGGAACTATGTAAAGATTCCCATCAAGCAGCAAAACTTTCCTGGACACTGTGTCTCTCTCTGTGTGAGCTGTAATGAGGCTGATACCAGACAGACTCGGTCAAGTGGATGGATTCTAACGTTCGGACCAAACCTGGTGACGGAGGGATAGTAAGACTAGCAAAAATAGACTGTCATACTCAGACGACAGTAACTGTAGACGATACTGTAGGCTGCCTAATTTATAAAGTTCATGATTGTACAGGGCGAGTACGGAATATCACTCCGTAGCCAGTGAGTCTGGGATATTAGAACTTTTACAGGTGAATACAGTGATAAATGAAGAGTTTAGCATTTTGGGAAACATGTCTTCTTCCTTACTGTAGATTTAGAAAAGAAGACTGATGCATGTCTGCTTTAACAACTAGCATAGACAATAGATACACAATAGATTAGCTTAGCCTAGCATAAATACTGGAAAAGAAACTGTCTGCTCAGATCTATGCAAATCTAAAGTCCTCTTACAAACACGTCTAAATTTCAATTTGGTTTATGCTAAGCTAACAATCTCTCGGCTACAGCTCCGTATTTAAAGCTACAGTACAGAAATGTTTGTCTCATCCTTCTGGGTAGGAGAGTAAAAACCTGCTGACATATGTGTATGGTTTATGTCTAGAGGTTTGCAAGGACAAAAATGGATTACACTTGATGACGCCTTTCCTCTTTGGAGAGTGCTGAAAAAAAAAAAGAGAAGGTCTTACATCAGGGCTGTCCAGAGAGGAATAGTCAAACCATTCGTAATCCGTGTTGTTCGATTGCTTTTGTTATGCTGTAATCCTTCCTTTAAAAGCTTTTCCTCGGTTCTCTTTCATTCCTCCCGGCAGCGTGACAGTGAATTCATAGCACCCAGGTTACATTTATAACCATTGTTCCTCCTCAGTCGTACTCTGTCTCTATGGCTGCTTCCCTCTTCAGCTCTGGAAAACCTGTTGTTGCTGGTTAATGTAAAACTCATCGAAATATAAAATATATATTGTGAAATGCAGACAGATTAACCTGGTGCTGATTAACACAATCAGCGTTGTGTAAACTCATCTGTTAAGGCCTTGAACGTAACGGACGTTCATTTATATGCGAGCCTCGTGCTATGGCTTTACCAGATGTGAGAGTGGAAATGTATGGTGTCATCTGGCCCTGTGATTATTTTACACTTCCCCAAATGTCAAAGTAATCCTTTGAGGAAAAAACGTGAAGCTAAACGCTGAGAGTATAAAAAAAGACAAAGAGCACTTAATTTTACAACTACATTTATTTAAAAAAACAAACAAAACAAAAAAAGCGACCAACGTCCCACCAGGGATGAGACAAGTTTATGGAGAGGGACATTTTTTAAAAGCATACAAACCAGCAAAATGTTAATCTAGCAGCATCCAAATGTTGGAATCTCCAAAATCCTCATTTATATATTTAAATATATAGGTTTTTTTATTTTTTATTTTTTTGCCCTGGCAAGCTACACACTTTACAACATACACAGAGCTTTATCTGTCCTTAGTGCAGAAAAAAAACAAATGCCCTTAATAAAATAAACAACTTTAGGTTAAATAAGCTTAAATAATAGTGTTAAATACAAGACACTTCTGTGGCAGATATGTACAGAAATAAACACATTTGGCATTGTAAGTGTGGTTCACTGGCGCTTGCTCTACTGCTCTAGAAACCACTGCATAAGAACACATTTCCGATGTGATAAACTACACGCACGCACACATTCACACACATGATTTCATATCAGTGAGCCACAGACAAGGCATGTGTTTATAAAAGAGACCTAAAAGCAAAGAGAAACAATCCATTTACAACCAAGGGTTTTAGGCACAGTCTCTTCCTGTTTTTATAAATACGTGTCAAATAACAACTTGCTTCTCCACAGGAACTCTTCACGTTTTTGTGCTAACGTCTATTTTTTTTCGATTTTTGTTTATTTTAATTTTTTTAATTTTATTTTAAACACAGTTTTGTAACTACCACTTTGTTATTGCTAGGACATTGTGACAGTGAATGGAAACTACTGACAAACGTGTGTGTAGGGGAAAAGCACCTTTAAACATCAAAATTACTGCCATGTGACCCTACGTTACGACACGGAGGAAAAGAAAACAGGTGGAATTGATTCAAAGAAAAAGCTCCGAACATCAAACCTCAAAAACATTTGCGACTTTGGGAACCAGAAAATCCAGAGGAACAAAAAAAAAAAGAAGAAGAAGAGGGTCTCAGTTGAGCTACATTCATCCTCCCCCCCTCCATTCGGTTCAAGACTTCCACATGTGGATTCCTCTTGGTGCAAGCAGACAGTAAGTACCACTTCATTTTGTCCAGTACATTCCTCCTCCTCCTCCTCCTCCTCCTCCTCCCTCCTTCTCGCCTCGCCCTCTCTACTTTCCTGTGTCCGTGACGGCCGGCACAGAAACAGCTGTGACAGTGTGTGCAGTATGATACAGTACAGCTGAGCATACAGTACAGTAGACTGACGCGACATAGGTAGGTAGATTATATGTTGACTACAGTAAATGAGCTTTACATTCCACTACTGTAAGAAGATCCCAGGGACTCGGGAGGGGCTCCCGGGGGTTGCCTTTCTTAATTCCTCTCCAGTGCCGGAGATGAGGAGGTTTCCCAAGAGTCTCGTTTGCCGTGATGGAGAAAGCATTAATGTCGGGAACAGCCCTGCACTTCAAACTGAGGAGGATCCCAAAGCTAACGTCCACATCGGGGTTTCAGGTCTCACACACAAGGCTGCACGACGGTCTCCTAAGCATGGGGCTTTGATTACTCTTGGGGGCAGTAATGGTTTGTTTTATACTTTGTTTGCCTGCGGATCATTTGGGAGTCTTAAGTAGGAGTTGAGTGGGTGCCCAGGAGGAGTGAAGGCCATCTAGCTTTCCCTCACTCCCTCTGTTTCTGCAGGTCTCTCTCTTTCTCTCTCTCTCTCTTTTCTCAGGGCTTCTTGTCGATGGTGTGAAAGAACCACTCCGTGAACTTCCTGAGCTGAGCCGCCGCCGTCTGGCTCTCCTCCTGCAGCCGCATGTTGTCCTGTCTCAGGTGCTGCACCTCCTCCTGTAACATCGCCTTATCCTCTTTCTCCTGGGCGCACGAGAACACACACACAATCAACAAACGGGACACGAGGCAAAAATAAAACAGACACAAAAGAGGCTGATAAAAGCCCTGCTATTACAAGAACATCCATCACTCGTCAGCGCGGTGTAAATGGGAGGCATTAACATGGTAAAGCAGCCTTTCCTCTGCCGCTCCGATAAAAGTGCATTTCCTCTCTCCATTTTAGGCACATTAGCGGAGGTGAGGAAACGTTGGGCTGGGACACAATGAGGAAAGGAAGCAGGATATTGAATTAAGTGGATGAGTTTGTATTACACAGACCTCGGGGCAGCCATTACTCAATGTCTGTTCTTCAGAACTGCGTGACACAGACATGCACCGTTTGCTAATGTGAACGATGAAAGCAAACAGGTGGATGGATGGGAGCTCACCTTTCTGAGGTCGTGCTGCAGCTGCCTGAGGATCACCTCCAGCTGGTTGACTTTGCCAGTGAGTGTGGAGGGAGAGCTGCTGTGGGGCGACAATAAAGAAGATGTTGTTAGCGCTAAAGAAGGACTCGTTTATCACATGAATAGAACTAAATGATAATTTAGGTGTAAACGTGGTCAGGCATGATGCTTCAGTCTTTATAACGTTACACGCGGCAAATGTGCAGATTGCAACGACAACAGAGGCAGATTTAGACTTTAAGTAGCTGTGAAAATACCACTTAACATTTCAGCGTCTCCTGCTGAGCTAGTTAGCTGAGTCGCGCAATACGTCTTGCTTCTTTAGACGCTTACTCTTTAAAACATATCTGGAAGTGTGACACAGTTACACTTCTGCTTTAATGTAAAAGGCAATTTAAAAATGGAAAATAACGTTGACACTAACAAAGGTTTGGCTGGAGTTTATATAAGTTCAACTTTCCTAAAACACATCAACAGCTTCCAGTATTATTCTATAACAAGCTGCCACCTCTGAGGATGAGCCAACACCACCTGCCAGTTCCTCAAATGGGGCCACCCGAGGCTTGGTTCAAGAGCGAGTGGAAATCACACAGACCTCAACTTTACAGAAATAAACGTGTTTACAGCCTGCTACTAAAACGTTTTTATCTGTTTATGTTCATGACGACGGTATGGTTGTCATTTAAAATCTTATTCAGGCTTATTCAAGTTATGTGTAGTTAAAGAGAAAAATGACAGACCTGTGCAGTCAATGACCATGTTTACATGGTCTTTAGTATCCTGATTTTGATCGGGTTTTTGAAGTATCACGGTGTAAACACCATATCCCAAATTCAGAAATCAGGATATGCCCATATCCCGATTTCAAGAAACCCGGTTTTGCTACCTAGAGTACTCTGATAGAAGCCAGGATACTGGAGCATGTATACACCTTATCCCGATTTCTGACGGCTGCCCACTGTCTGCGCAGGCGCGAGTGACGCCAAGTGACGCACCAGATATACAAACAACATGTCGGCAACGAGAACTTCTCACCTTTGGAGCGACGCAGAGACAGAATTTTCCCTTAAAGTAATGAAAGAACATAACGACGTGTTTAGATGGTGTCTTCAAATCTGTTGCGGAAAACGCTAAGTGACACTGGTTTTCAGTCGCGTTGGAAAACATTGAAAAAGACGTAAAACACGCATGCGCAGATAGGATGCAGTGATCGGAAAACGGGTTACTGGTATTTATCATGTACACGAGGATATGAAAAACCGGGTTTCTCTGTGTGCCACGTAAACACTAAACTGCAACCGGGTGCATCTTTATATACAGTCAATGTTTGATACTCAATCGTTTGCCTCTAATCCAGAAGATGCTCCAGTCCTGCACAGGTTTAGCCCTTCTTTAGCATCGACACCATATCCATTCAGAAAATTGAACTGCAGCTTGCTTTAAAGCTTATAAACACACAGTTCAGGATATTTCTTACACTCTTGCATGCGTTTTTGCATTCGTTAAATGTGACAAAAGAAAAATTCCTCATTGCCCAAGCTCTGGAGTCACAGAGCATTGATCCTATTAGAGTTTCAAGCACATTTCTTTATCATGTGGAGAAAACCAACACTTGACAGGCCCGGTAACGGCAGCTAAGATGTGACTGGACAATGAGGTGCTCTGGGGTCAGTGTTGGTGCTTTGTGTTTGTTGCCTACTCTGCTTCCAGTGCTGCTCCCTCCGCCTCCACCACCCGTCTGGTCAGCTCTCTGGAGATCTGCAGAGCCTCGGCCCGCTGCATGTCCGTCATGGTGCAGAAAGACGCCACACGCTGGTCTGGAGACAGAGCAGATGACGTAACGGGTCATAATCGGCCTTTGCCATCAGAACAGGGAATGTGTTCAGCAGTTCGTTTCATTCTGTTAACATGCCACTAAAATAGAGCAGAACAAAAAGCACACTCTCATGCACGCATTCCTGACAGGATGGGGTGATTCATTCATGGTTTGTGTGAATGGACGGATCCGGTTAAAGCCACGTAAAGCAGTCCTCCCACGCTGAAAGGTCTATAGCCAGACAATAAGGAACAAGGTGGCAAACAGGGCATTTCTAGAACATCACAGATAAGTCAGTCCCTTGGTTGTTGCTCCAGTGCCCTCACCCCACTGGGTTTCCTTTGACAGCTGTATGGCTCATAATGGGCTGGAACCCAGGGAGCTGTAAGACACCAGTCATGCTTGTTTTTCCATATCAGGCCCTTAAGCTTTGTCAAAAGCCCCGTGGAAAACCCAAACTTGGCATGTTACGCTTGGGGACTGCTCAGTTTTAGGGCGTAATGCTCTTTTCTTTAGAAACCACTCGTTCTCAAGCCCTTGGTCTGAGACTAAAGATAGGAGGATCTGCATATTCATAGGAAAGATTAAGAAAACCCTTCCATTAATTTAGCCCCCCAAATGAAAGCTAATCCACTCCGAGACAAAAGCTGATCGAGCCGGGAGTTGGTTGTTCAGACGAGGGAGGAAAGGGAGCCCGGGCCTTCATTTACATATGAATGAATATTTCTCCTCATATTTGGTGGCTGCATCAGAAAGATTAAAGACTTCGAGCAAAGCAGAGATGGGCTCAGAAAAGCTGCTTGTCATTTTTATTTTTTTTCTTTTTACGTGACCTGGTGTCCAGATTTACTGGACACATCAAAGAAGAGCAGATCACAGTGAAGCGGAAACAGGACAATCTGCGCAAGCGAACATATTTTGTTTGTCTCTGAGTGAATATTAAAACACAAGCGATGTCGGACGAAAGGAACGCTCAGCGACTGCACCAAAAGCCGTTAGTCGCTGCAATTTAACAAATTTTTCAAAAGTCAAGAGAGCACGGTGCTTTTTTTTGTGTGTGTGTGGATGTTGCAAGCCAATCCAACCTGTCTTTTCACATCATGAAAATGAGCAGTCTCTCTGGATCCACATGACCAAGGTTATGAATGCTATAAATGCTTTCCACGGCAGCCAACCTCTTTGTCCCCTGGCTCTAAACAGAGCTGGTTAAACATACATGGCACAATGGCAGCCTGGAGCCACTTTCTGCTCGGCAACAAGGATCCCGTTCACACAGCGCTTTACTGGGCTAGCCGGGCTGCCGTGACGACTGCCTTGCTGCTGCCAGTCAGACTCTGCATCATCTCCACTGATTCCACTCTTGCTCAATGATAGGCTGCGGGCTAAACAGCCGGAAACAGAAAACTCATTAATTGTGACAAATGAATGGTCACATGCTATGTTGCCTGCTCACTGGTCCCGGGTCAGATGGAGTTCAAGTGGAAAACACCTCACGGCATGTTAAGAGTTTCTGTGACAGACGGGGGGAAATACACTGGCATGAAAAATTATCGTAATTAAAAAAACACAAACAAATGATGATGCTAACATGAAGTGCCTGAGATGTGTAAATGTGAATTAATGTAACTGAAAACACATTGTGACTGAGCTTTGACTCGTGTTATTTTTAAAATACAACACGCCTGAATTTTGCATAATATATGAATATATGAATAGACTAGGTAACACCAAAACCCACAGATATTCTCTAGAGGAAGAACTTGTATCTTCAAGTGGACCGCACTCAGAGTTAATGGACAAAAGTCCAAGAGAGGACCCTAAATTACCTCGAGGTTACAACCCAAGAACTTAATGATAAATGGCGTCGCTATAGGAATCCTCCCTGGGTGGCGACTCTCTGGGCTTTATGGTGTGAAAATTGGCCCCATGTCTGTGCCGAGAAATGATCGCTCATTTTTTTCCAGATAACAGCGCTTGATGGGAATCACAATGGGGCTCAGAGCAGAGGTGCAAAAAGCACAACGATTCCCAGAAGCGACCTCCTGCAGCACTTAGAAGGCACTAGAAGAAACACAAACACACAGCTCACGCAAACCTACACATGCAAGCGAGCAAGCACTTGCAGACTGCAGACAGACAAACACACACGCACGCACGCGCGCGCTAAGCAGCCAGGAGGGAGAGTAAGGGGGGGGGTGTCACACGAGGTGCCAGCAGCTTCAGCCACGCTGGTTACCTTCAAAGGCTCGTGCTGCATCAACCAGGTGAGACCAGTCCAGGCCTGAGGCAGTGTCTGGGAGGGGCATGAGGCCTGGGTCGCTGAACTTGGACCTGTCCGCCAAGGAGCCGTCTGAGAACCAAAACTCATCTGCAGAGACAGGCAGGCACTCCGATCAGTGTCCGGGCCTCGCCTGAGTTTAGGGCTAAGGTTTGAGTCACCCATCAGTTTGTATTAGACATGGGGAGGGGGGGTTGGTGGAGGAATGGAGGGGCTTAGAGGGGAAAAAGGAAGGAGTTCATTTAAACTAATCATTGCTGCGGAAAAAGAATAATATTTATCTAACCTAACTACAGCCGTGCACGTCAGAACACCAGGCTTTATTAGTCTATGCTCAGTAAACACTTATCTGGATGCCTCAAACTAACAAATCCTCCTGCTGCTTGCAAACTATTACACTTAAAAAAGTTTTCTATGTATGTGACAGCAGGATAAGCACCATATGGCACCTCCTCTGCGTAGCACAAGCAAGGCACAGTCTGAGGGGCAATAAATGACTTGTCTAAGTGAATGTCTTCATGTTTCAATCAATATCTCCTTTACCTCCCCCCCGTCCCTCCCACTTTTCCCCCCGCTCAGCCCTGAAAGACAGGGAATGCAATAAACAAGCCCCCCATTCTGCAGAGAGGCATTTAGAAAAGCATGAGTGGAGAAGCAGAGAAGAGACAGCGAGAGCTTGAGGTGACGCTGACACTCTCCTTTCAATTTACCCAGCGTCTTGGAGCTTGAGTGATTCACTGTTTACCAAATTGGGCTGTTTCAGTAAGGGAAAGAGAGAGAGCCTGTGTTCTCAACTACCCTTCAAAACAATCAGGAATCCATCAGGTTGACAGCCAGAAGAGGCTAAAGAGAAAAACATCTTTTCCAAAAGCCATTTTCTATCCAACGACGGCGGCAGGAGACAGGTGAGACGCGGTATGGAAATGAGACAGGAGGGACAGAGAGGGGAGGCAGGCAGGGACTGATGAGTGAATGAAACATTATGTATGACAGACAATGTGACACTCCTGATGGACAAATAGGCATGTTCATGTCAGAGATCTTGAAGACCTGCAGCAGTGCAAGCAGGACACATCGCACCTCTCATCACTAATACATATTCAGTGGATGCAGGGAGAACAGTAGAGAGGGGAATACCAGCCAGCCGTGACAGGTGTCTGCTTAATGCAGACGGAGTGGCAGGTTCCTTGCAAGTAGCACGCAGCCTCACCCATTTCCAATTAGTTGGCTATATTGAGGAGTGTTGCTGGAGTGTGTA
This sequence comes from Planiliza haematocheilus, assembly GCA_005024645.1. NCBI lineage: Eukaryota > Metazoa > Chordata > Actinopteri > Mugiliformes > Mugilidae > Planiliza > Planiliza haematocheilus. The sequence continues at coordinate 3,809,506 of SRSE01001339.1, read as the reverse complement.
CCAGTCGTGCTAATGATATCGGTAGAGCGTAAGTGGCTCTTCAAACAAGTATCTATATCCTGGCTCTTATCTGGTGCCAGCGAGGAGGAATGATAATCCAGGATCAACATGCAGAGAAAGTGTATATTAGCCCTCCTGTCTCTAGGAGCTGTGTTTGTTTTCAGTAGAGCAGTTTCACCGCAGCTGTGTCAGCTACTCAACACACTATAGGTTTTTCTTTTTCCCCAGCCTTGACAGTTTTATTGTCTATACTTACTCCGTAGGTTGGATGCTCCCTGGTTATGGATCATGCGAGGAGGCAACGTGCTGTGGTAAGGTGGGGTGGTGCTGAACAGTATGTCGTTAGGCATGGCTTGGTCCAGCATGGAGCTGTGCGAGCTGGCGTACGACGAGCCTTTACGGTTACTGCACACGCTCTCGTCCGACAGCGTTCGGTATAGGGAGCGCCTCGGAGACAAACTGTCCATTGCTGACACCTGAGAGAAAGAAGAACTTTTGTCAAGAGACACAATTATAAAAAAACTAAAACTAAAAATGTCTGAGGTCCAAATTTCCACTAGTGCCCCGTCTGCCGCTTCCCAGCACTTTGTCTTTCCTCAGCACAGCAGGTTTACATGAGCGGGCAGTTGGGTGGGTAAGTAAGGAACATCGGGGAGCAATGTCAGGAATCAATTACAGTCTGTGCTCTTTGGAAAATGCAGATGGATTGAACACAGCTGGAGGACATCTGACAGAGTGGGAAAAACAAGGGACAGACGGAGGTGTTGACAGAGGTCACTGTGCTGTGGCAGCCAGTAGACACTGAGCCTAGTGAGAGAAACTGCAGAGGAGACATAGTGTAGGTCCCACAAAAGTAGATAAAAAGACACAAACTGCACATGTATCTTCCACTGGAATAGCCATTACGGTTACTTGCACTGCTCAACACGCTGGCTGACCTAACCACTTTTACTTTGCAGCTTGTCTTGTGGATGATTGTGGGTGATTTCACTTTACTGACCAACTGTCTTTAGCAACATCAGTGTTGGAAGGAAGGACGGGGGAAAATGTATCTGCAAACAACAAGACTTTGCATTTCTTGGCCCAGAATGGCTCAAGCTGCTGTTCGGGCGTTGCTCAAGCACTTGCTGACGTTGTCATATGTCGTCATCAGCTGATTAAACAAACACATGTGAAAAAATGTGATCGGACTTGCTACATAACAAACTTGAGCCACGTGTTACATATGATACACAGCGGCATGTAGCATCAAGTAGGTGTCAGCCCAAAGCGTCCATTGAAAACTCATCGCAGCCTTTTATTTTTTTGCTGCAAGTGTTAACACAGCATTATAATGGAGGAATTATTGTGGTCACGTAACCATTAAAAAGCAGAGTAATGCTGAGGTCAAAGGGAAACACAAGGTCAGGATGAACAAACACAAAAGCTGCAAAGGCTGCAGAAGAAGCACAGCCCCGAAGCGCTGTCCCCTGAACGCGGAGAATTACCCAGAACACAACTGCAACGTTTCTGCTAGTGTTTCACCACTGTCAGAATTTTGACGGAGGATCTCCTGTTTAAACACACAAGACCACAACGACCGATACCATCCATCATTGTCCCGTTCAGCTTACATAAATACAGCAGGAGTGACATCAAAAGTAGCCACAAATGATACGCGGGGTAGTTGCCCAGATGGGTAAATGTCTGCCTTCGGCTTCCCAGCTGTAACCAACACTAGACTGGTATCCCCCGCAAGCCAACACCCAGCCATCTCCATTTCAAAGACAGATCTCCCACAAATCCCACGGTGAGAATTTAACAAACAGCAAGTCTGTCTTTATAGCTGAGATGTGTCCCGGAATTGAAAGCAGCATACATACTGCCTCTAAAGAACATCTCAGAGGGTTTAACCTAACAAAGTTGTCTCTTATTGCGAGTCTTCCCACCCAGCTTTACAAGATTAGAACCCATAAGGTTCTCGCTCATCAAAACAACTTTAAACAGGATTTGCTGGCTCTCTTATATAAAGCAAAAATAGCACCCATTTTGAGCGCCTATAATTGGAGTCACGGCAAATGAAACCATTTCCAATAGGGCTTAATGTTTTTTTTTTTTAGAAAGCCATCTATTTACTGCATCTACAGCATCAAACTAGGCTTTTTGAACACACTCTGGTGCTGGTTAATTGAACCTGCTGCGCACATTACAAAGAAAAACAATGTTACTAATAAAACCTGCAAGATTACTGTCAATTCTAGTGTGTCAAATATCCACCTCAGCAGGCAACCATCTCCGCCCGATTCGAGCTCTAAGGTCTTTGGAGTCTTTTATACATCAGAATCGCTCTTATCAGAGGAGGCAGCAGTGACACATCCACCTAGATTTTTCCTGATTTCCCTGACTTCTTTCCTCGCTGCCCACAGCGAACAAAGAGAACAAGCGGCACTGGAGCCCTTTGACGTGCCACTTGGGAGGATGTGTTGGACAACCACCTATTCAGATGCCTTTTTCTTTCCCACAGGAGGTTGAAACGAGGAACGTTGTGGGCGAAAAAGCTGTGAGCGGCCTTTCCTTTACGTCAGCTACACAATGGTCTGTCTGTCTGTGGAAGGGCGTCCCAGCGGACGCTGCGGCTGGCAAGGAAAATCTCTCTGCACCTGCTCACCCTCACAAAAGAATGGCATCGGGTGACTACCGGAAGTGACACACACATTGACCTTTGCTGTATATACTCTATTTAATCAGTTAGAAGATTAAATCAGACTGTATTATGTGAATAAGAAATAAGTCAATGACATTTCCAACATTGGTATTACTGATGCCTTTATGTGCCAGATGATGATTGATAACATGCAGCCCTGCGGTAAAGCTGCTCCCAGAAAAGAACAGTATGTGTTCAATGGGATCATATGCGTATATGAATATAAGGAGAGTCTGGCACGGTGCCCTCCCTGATGAATCTCTATCCCAGTTAGCTTGTCCACACACTTTATTATCATGCTGAATCAGACAGGAGAGTGTGATTAAAGCAGAGGCCTTACAGCTCTTTAATGTCATAAACCAGCACTGTTTCCTTTGTGCTTTTGTTACTGCACTCTCCTTCTCTGTGGGAAACAAAACACAATCAAATAAGGGTGTATCAGCTTGAAGCCCAGTGAACGACAAACTAATCAGTGCACCGAACTGCCTCATGTGGGGGGACGAGGCCTGTCTATGCCAGAGGACATGTGCCTGTCTTCTCTTGGGAAGTGAAGTGCATTTGTATTAGAATTGAACAGCATCCAAAAATAACCCATTTGTACGTCTCCAGGGTCCCTTCATGGTAGATAATGGACGGGGGATGGTGAGGGGAACTCGAGATGCAATTAATTGAGTCTGCAGTGCTCAGGAACATCAAACATCAATGCACTCCGTACAACTTCCTGCCTTTCATCCATGATATCCCGACTGAGCAAACTCAGGCCACATTATAAATTAAATTAACCAAACACCGTGCCAGTCAGTGGGGACTGAAAGGTTCTTGTGTCCGGAGAGAGGAGCCATATCAGCTGTGGTGCTCTGGAGCAGCAGTGCCAGCTGATAGGCAGCAGATGTTTGTCCTGCTTTTACTTGCTTCACAGCCGGAGGGTTATCTGTTCTGGTCCTGTCCCTGTATGCACTTTTCCTGGTAGTCAGCATTAGCACAAAAAGCCTTAGATTCTGAAGTACAACCTTAAAATGTCATGTAATATTGGCACCAGTCATTACAAGAGGTTTAATTTCTCTCTGCACACAGACCATCACAAGTCTTGTGTAATTTATCAGTCAGTCAATCAATCACATTGACCTCACCTTCCGATTCCTGTCTTCTCCTGGTGGGCTGTCGGGCAGCATCATTTTAAGATATTCTTCTTTCGAAAGTCTCTGCAGTGATTTTCCATCCAGATCAACGGCCTGGAGCCGGCAGGCAGCCTCTTGTGCGTACAGCTGCCTGTAGACAAAAACAGAGGGCACAGAAGAACACAGCTCGTCAACAAGGGTCACACGAACCACATCCTGTGAGGGAGGTGAGCTTGGATTCAGCGGTAACCCCAGTTACTTTGCGAATATTGACTGTTTCACACATAGGGTTCAGGTGGAGGATCCATGTTAGCATGCCAACATCAGGTGCCTCTCTGCTCCATGTTAGTCAGATCAATGTGGGGGGGGAAACGGGGACACAGAAGAAGCTAGGTGGGTAACTTATTTATCCCGCATCACTTTGCCAAAAACCACAATTAAAGACACTGTACAGAGCAAAGCCAAGCACTGCGAGAGATAGAAACGAAAGAAAAACAAGTGTTTGGGCATCCACAGACAAGTGCAAACGACGGATTCTGAAGGAGTGTTCACACAACAACAGAGGAAGACAAGAGAGCTCTTAGACAGGGTTGGAGAAGGACCCACAAGAGGTGATATGTTTTGCTGTCGGTGGTTGTCAGCAGGGTTTTGTCTGAGAACATTTAAATGATTCTGAGGGTGTAGAGTGTTTACAGGGGGGGTGGTATAGGGCGCAGAGGATGTGACTGACCTGGCTGGTGAAGTCGTGTGGCTGCGAGACCTCTACTTTAAGTGAGCAGCCTGAGTATGACATGCTGAGTGCTGTTGGCAGGGTGTTACATGGCCGCAAGGGGATTCACTAGATGGCTAGATGATGGGACTGCCTGGCTGTAATGGTTACCTGGATACACTATTGCTGAGAGTTGCATTGCTTTAAGCTTTGTGGCATGGCAGCCAAGCCCTAAATACATAGATATTGCACGTTTTAATGTTTGATTGCAAGATACCAGTCTGACAGGGGCAAAGCAATCCCTCTATTCCAAAAAAATATATGAGCTCTGCAAACTGGAACTTCATCCTAAAAGCGTAGGGAACATTTCTTCTTTTCTCACTCCATCCTGACTTAGTACTTGTACAATTTGTACCTACATGATCGATCGATATTTTTAGCAAAAACTGGTGTCTGCTAGATACGTGCAATCCATGTTTTCTCACGTATGAGTGATAAAAAAAAAATGCTATGTTTTCACACACTCATTACATCTTGTATACCATTCTACTTGCTAGAAATTAGAAACGGTTAATTAATAAAATGTTTCTAAGCTAGGGTGGGAAGAGTTTTCAAATGAGAAACTGAAATAAATGTCTCTTTTAACTATGTTCCCTCATCCTCTTCACTTTATAACCATAAATGTGTGTGTTTAATTCTAAGAGAGATGTAAGTAGAGATACTGAGAGAGAGAGAGCACAGCAGTAGGTTTCTGTAGGAGACAGCAGAAATGTCACAGCTACCGACGCACAGCTGGCTGCCCTTCCACTTTCAGCACGTGCCACATTCAACACCATAAGAGAGAGGACTGGGGAGGAGATGGTGGTAGTCTGGGACAAAAGGGGTGAGGAGGTGTGTGGGGAGGCAGGCTGGGTCAGATCAGGGCCACAGGGTTGACTTTAATTTTTATACCTTGAACGCTCAGACAGCATTTTGAGAAGGAAGGCTAACAAGCTCTCTGCTCCTCTGGAACAAGAAGCAAAAGCAATAGAGAAAGAGCCCAAGGTTAGAAGCACTGTTACACATCTTGCATTACATACAGTGTTAGAGCAAATGAGAAAACTTTTTAGAAAGGGGGGAAGAGAAACTTCATTATGTTAGAACAATATCTGGGAGTAATATTAGCCCATTTATCATGAGGGACCGTTATGTAAGATGAAATAAAACGGTAGGAATATATAAACAAACAATGGGGAGGGTAACTGAATTACAGAGCTTTTTCATAAGTCTGCAGAAGATGACTTCAGCGCACGCGATCAATCACACAGCTGTAAGTAGCAAATTTCACAGCCTAAATGGAATTACTTTGGAGCTAGAGCAGGGGGCTTCTTCCAGGGCAAATCTCACATTGCGTCCTCCAAAACATGCCCAGAGCTCGCTCGCTCGCAATCACCTTCAAGCGAGCACACACACACACACACACACACACACATCTGCTCTCGGTTCTCTACAGCAAAACCATTTAATCACCAGGCAGATACAGCCAGTCATCAATGCTCATATAAAGTCTGAGGAGAGTCGACATTCCCAACATGGCCGAACATACATTCCTCTTCCTGTGTGATATTACTAGAGGCTGCTCTGCGGATGGTGTCCTTGGGCTGCGTGTGTGACAGCAGTGTTTTGCTGTGTGTGGATCATTGCTTGGTTCCCAGCAGAGATGCTGATCTGGTAGAGGTTCAGCCTGGCAGTCCACGGGGACCCGGCTTCACAGGAGCGATCAATAACCGCAAGTGACATGTGCCAAGTGTATTATGTCCGCGGCTTCATTGAGCTTATTTATTTTGTGGCTGTCGGCTTCAATCAAGGCCAGTTTACGCACTCTGGGTGGGCTGATGGAGGGGGTAACAATAAGTCTGAGAGGAAACAGCTCTACAGGGACAGAAACAGTGCTGACAAGAGCATAATTAAAAAGTGTGTCATCCGGCTTTGAATGATAGCTAGCACAGAATTTGATGTGAACCATGTGAACTGGAACCAAACTGCACCAACTTGTTTTTGTTTTTGATGTTCTCATGCCGTCTCTGTCTTACTTCCTCTCTCTCACACACTCACCCACACTCTGAAATGTTGGGAGGTCCCTCAGTGCTGTGGGCATCATCATCATCACCTTCACCATCATCATCAGCCGTCTTCATGCCCACTGGGAGTTTGCAATCGGACTGTGTACGTGTCTGTCCACAGGCCTCTGAGCTGGGCCCGGGCTCGGGTCCCAGCTCTGGCCCTGGGCTTGAGCTGCTCGCCTGGGGGATGGTGTACACCTTGGAGGAGTCAGCGGACATACAGTATCGGGCACCACGGGCCAACGGGCTGCCAGAGTGGTGTGAGCCACTGATCAAACAGCAAAAGAATAAAAAGCATAATGAAACACAAATGAATGAGAAACAAAAGTAGAGAAAATCATAATATAAGCATAAGCAAGCATTAACAAAAGATGAAAAACATGAGAACAGCTGCTACTAACACAGCTGGGTTAGACGCATAGAAAGAATCTAATAGGATGATTCTTTTAAACTGTGATTCATGAATGGTCAGTCCTGCCGTTCTGCTGGCTTAGACAGGATTAAACAACCTCCGATGCATATTACTTGTTTTCAAGCTAGTTCCCCTTTAACCTACAATAGAAGATGACTCAGTTCCAGTCAATCGTGCAAGTATTCCTGCTGAACTTTGTTCTTTCTGTATTAAGTCAAATATCAACTGACAAACCACATTAAATAGTCCGTGCATCCAAATCACAAAGCAGCATTTTCCCCACGGACGCTCTGTGCTAGCCAGCAGTTGTTTTTTAGTTATCTGCCGCCCTGACTTCTGCTGATTTATGTTTCTCCAAGCATAAGAAATAAAGTGACTGCCTGTGAAGTGTGTGGGAAACTGGGTGAACTGACCTGTGAAAATTTGATAGAATACTCATTATAGTGAATACTCCATTTATTTATTTTTTAGAGAAAAGCAGCAACAACTTTGATATATATTCACAACGAAATTCATTTCTTTTAAACGTGACACCACCGTGTTTGTGATTGTTTCAGCTTAGTGAGAATGCTACGAATGACTGCATCCAAATAATGTGCAAGATGAAAGCAGCGTCTTTGACGGTAACATGAAAACAAGCCATGCATTAGACAAAGAAGAGTACTCGCCTAAACTTGCTCTTGTTAGACTTAAAACAGCCATTTTCAACTTTAATAAGAATCCCACGTGTGCTGTTGTTTCTTTTATTTATCGTTGTGATTCATGTCTCTTGTGTGTTTAGGATTCATACGTTGAACAGCACATGTCCGGACCCACGTGAGACGGTGGGTTTTGTTACTGGTGTCTTGTGGTTTTCCTAGAAAAACTTTCGAGCAAATGTAAAACATCCTCTTAAAATACCCTCAGACATCAGAGCTGGCTTTATCCGGAGGCGCTACACACTCTGCTTCCATATTCATGACCATCTGGGCCACACCCTGCAAGATGTGCCCCTGCTGCTTCACTGTTTGCTCAGGTGACATCCTGGTGTCAAAGACCATTACGTAAAAGGCGGGAGGCGTCAGAGCAGTCAAGATGATGGCACGGGCTATTTCCTCATTTCTGAACGATATTCCTGAAGTGGACAGTCCTGACGCCTCCCAAACAGGTCAATGATCTGAACAGATTGTGGGAACATAATCCTGTACAGCATAAACAAATAGATATCCATTCTATTTCGCAGAGGCAGACTGTGAGTGGCTGCAGGGCCAACAGTCTCTGACACCCTTTCTCTTTCCCAGATGGGCCCCAGTCTGGTGAGGAGACCTTGGAAGACAGTGTGATGATACCCCCCTTTGCCCGCCCCCATGTTGCTGGTGCCTGACAACGGTCCCACCCACCGCCTTCCGCACAGCTGGATGATTCAGGCTGCAGGTCAGCAGCGAGGGAGCATGGCTGGGTGAAAAGGTTGGTTAACAGCCAGCAACCTTTCTTTTGTGTATGTGTTTGTCTCTGTATGTGTCTCAGTCTGTTGCCATGTGTGTGAATGTACATCTACTGTGGAAAATGACCCAGCAAGATAGACTTAAAGCAGAACAGAGCAAAGTATTTGACCATAGCATAGAAATAAACATCAGAGTCACCAGTGATATTAGTGAAAATGAAAGGCACCTTTACTTCTCCCAGTAAGGAGCAGCTTCAGTGCTCATGAACTCTTCACGACCCTGACATTCCTCTACAAGACATCCCCTCATTTGATGTTTTTCATGGTTTGGAAAGTGCTTTCTAATACATCCACCCAGAATCTCCCATAAGTTTTAAATTTGCTTAAGATCTCATGACTTTGCCCACTTGGCTCTGGATGTAAGTAACTCCACTCATTCAAGTTTTTCCTTCAACTTGTCACACATCTGTTTCTGTTATCCCGCACTCAACGTGCAGAAACACATCAGGAATACAAACATAGCGGATTACTTGAAGAGAATAAATAAATAAAACACACAAGTTGGGTCAGTACCGTACCTTGAATGGGATGAGATCTCACTCAGGTCTCCAATGCTGCCCTCCGTCACATGACTTGACATAATGGCAGAAGCGTAGCCCTGTGGCAAGTACAGTTTCCCATGATCCTCCTCTGACGCCCCGTCCTCGTGGTGCTCCGACACCCAGGGGTGTCCCTGCTCCCCCACCCTGCTCTGCAGCAACACCCGGGCCCCAGGGGCCACGCAGGGATTAGTGTCTATGCCGCTGTCTGTGGATGCCCCTTTGATGTAAGTTAGGCCCAGCATCTCCGGGTCCATCAGGTCTCCAGAGCCAAAGTGCTTATCGTCGCTGTTGCTGGAGGCGTTGCTTGAAAGAGTGTTGCTACTTGAGTGACTTGAGTTTTTATCACCCGTCTGGTACAGGGATAGAGAGAGAGAGCAAGAGGGGTGAAGGAGAAAGAAAAAAATACGGTAAATCAAACGAGGTCAAGTAGCAGCTGCAAATAATTCTTACGGCTGCTTTAACATGCATGGCGCACTAGACGGGGGTAGGGGGTGGGGGTTTACCCATTACGCCACATAGCGTGTTCATGTGTCCCTGACTGAGGCGACAGCTTGTTTTCTTGAGGCCTATTATGCTGTTGGCAAGTTGACAGTAATAAGTAGGAAGGAATACAAACAGAATATGCTGAATGTCACACACTTTGTGTCTGACCTCTTAAATTCTGGTACTTATTTGAGAAATCCACATAATCTGACCCCCGAATCGGTTCAACGGGGATGCATAACTGTTCTCCTCAAGTCAAGAGTCCAGGGCCAGATTTGTTCATTACCTAGCTGAAAAAATATTCTAGGTCAGGTCAACTTGACATCACAGAATCTGCAGCCTTACAAATCAATTTGCTGACGGGAAAAACAGGTCTGCAGTGACGTAGGTTAGCAGAAATGTTTAATTTGAGATAAAACTTCAGTTAAATCTATGAATTACAAAGGGCTGTCCTGTCTCTTTTTATAGTACGCTAAAATTTGCATGGGCAAAACTTAAATTAAAACAGCTCTGTGCATAAGGGGCTTACAGAGCCAAGAGGACCCTTTAAACTTTTATCCGTTTACTTAGAATAATGCGACATTGGCTGAAAGCACTGAAAGGCGCCGCTAGGTGTGTTTGCCAGCCACCAACATCGAAGGAGAGGAAAAAAAGTCGGTATTGGGGGAAAAAAAAGATAAATGAGAGAAGGGAAAAGAGAGGCTAAAGCATGTAATATATTCAACCTTCTAGGAAAATGTGTCCTACAAAAGTGTGCGAGGCGACCAGAAGCGGTGATGAGATGAGACGCCCGTTAGCATGCTGATGAAGGGAAAAGTGATAACTGCAAAGAGTGTCTAGAGGGGACGACATAACCATCCCGACTGAACACCCCAATTGCTCTAGTGATTGCTGCGGAGCCCATAAACAAGGGCAATCTGACCTCACCCCAATTCAAACACTGATGTAGGGTAAAGCAGGTCTGACGGAGCTGTGCAGAGCAAAACACTCCACTATAGCCACAGCACAGGTTAAGGCTACATCAAGCTCTTTCAAATACTGAGCGCTTCACAACAGGTGATTATCTAAATGCTAGATTTTGTTTTGTCAGCTAAAATTCAAGTAGATCAGACACTTACCCTGGACAGCTTGTTGGGTGAGTCTTTTCCTCCTTCTCTTTGCTTCAGAGGGTTCAGGATCTTGGTGGAGGGGATGTGCCATTTGGCCTCTGTGGAGCCAGAAAGCAAAGCGTAGAGAAGCAGCTGGCGTGAATGGACAACACGAAACCGTGAGAGGTCTGAGTTACATTATATGAACTTGAATCATGACTCACCTGCAGACCTGGTCCTCTCCAGCGTGGGCTCTCTCTCCCTGTGGATCTCTCCGTCTCCTCCCTGGATGTCCCCTGCGCGCTCATGGAGGATAGGGGATGGACACCTGGAGGAAGAAAGAGGAGGAAAATGAGCTGTAAATTATTTCCTGTCTGTAGAGAGAGAGAGCTCTGTATTCCAGTCAGAGAAAGGCTTCAATAGATGTACCACAGATGTACAGCAATTAGCTCAAGATAATTTAAGGTCAAATCACTTGAGCTTATAATAGAATAAAGAAGCTGCCAGACAATGCCGACAAGAAGCCTCTTTTCACGCAGCTCAGCATGGCAGGCGCTCTTTTGCTCTTGACAAAAGAGAAAGAGCAGCAAAATGTTCAATGCAGGTCTTAATTAAACCCCGAGCTAATAGAAGTTGCAGCAGACGAACGAAAGCCGGAGTGCCTCGTGAGCTTCAACAAAGGCCGTGACTGGAGATCAGTCGGCTAGTCAACATGTCTGTTGTTCTGCATCGGGACAGCTCTGACAGGGCACACTGGTCCTCCAGAGTTCAGTGCACTTTTGAGGCCTCTGACAGGAAGGCAGCGGTGGGAAGTTAAGCCTCTTGTCACGGTCTGCAAGCACTTACAGACAGACGGTGATATGTGATGGATTCTGCTCATGTACAAGACTCAAGCCTGACAGACGTCGGGCCTGCGTGGTCTACATGCCGTGTAGCCTGGGAAACCATTATATAATTTAGAGTAAGATAAAGAGAAACACTTTGAGAGGAGCTCCGCACTGTAATAAGTGAACTGGAAAATGTGATGACAAAAGAGAAATTATGGTGACAGTGATCATGTTGACGGATGCTACAAAGCTTTGTCTTGATTCTCCAGAACTTAAGTCTCTTAAAAAAAAAAATCTTTTCAGTGTTTTTCTTCTAAATTGCTGCAGAGTAGTTTTCTAAAGTGGTGCCTCAGTCGCAGTAGCAGATACTAAAGTACAAGATAGATTTCTTTATAATTACTTATTATTATACTTTAAAGTCTTCTGAACAGACACAGTAACAACAAGGATAAATACCATATTTGGTTTGGATTGGCAATTGCTTTAAACTGTGTGCTTTATTTTCACAAAGTGCCCATTTATGTTGTTCTGGAGGAAGTCATGAAAGAAGACTGAATGGAAACTATAATAATGGGTGTTAAATGAGAAAAATCCCATTCATGAAACTCGTCACCTTACATTTTCCCCCTTTTTTATGTACTGGTGCGGCATTATATACTATACGACAGGCATACTTTTATTATTTCGTTAGATCACTTCCTGTAAAATAAAATAAAATAAAAAAATAAAAAAAACTGTGCCGACCGGCCAAAGGCGCACCGATGATTTGGTCATTTCATGCGGAAAAATTGCTGTCATTTTGCAAAATTGCAAGTTCTCCGAAATAGTGCCGGGGCTGATTGTAGCTGCATTCATTACAGTAAAACCGCATAATCCTGCAGGGACTACTTAGAGGCTATTTCAAAAAAAGTATCACTGCTGCTGTGGTCCTGTACCCGTCATATCCAGGCTGCTGGGACCAGGTGCCGCTGCCACAGGGTCCTGGATCACTGGAGGAGGACTGGTTGCTGGGGGAGCTGCGGTAATGTTGGTCTCCCTTGTTGCATGAGGTGACCTGTGGGTTTTCCATGTCCTGCATTGTCCTGCAGACACAGAAAGGCAAACAATGAGCATCATATTTTGAGCAAAATTCCCAGAGCACATCTCCAAATTGTTTGTTTTGTGAAGAGAAAGGAAACCAGGAATCAATCACTTTTTGTCATTTTTGCATATTAAGGGGCTTAAAAGATTAGTCTTATATTTTAAGCACCATTCTATTTGTTATTTACACCTCGTGTATATCAGATATTCGTAGCGGGAATTTCTATAACTGGAGAAACGTCTTCCCCCCTCACATTAATAACATTATTACAGGGTGTTACACCAAGGAAAAGTTGCTTGCTTGTGAGCACCGTGGATAATCTCTAAGAAAATGAAAGCACTGTCAGTGAGGGAGAAGGTGTCTTGTTCGCCAAAGACAAACAGAAAAAGAGATTAGTTATGGTAATACGCCTCGGTGAGTAATCCAGATGACGACGCCCTGTGTGTTAAGTACAATTTAAGAGGAAGCTTGAGATTTCTGCTCTTAAACCGTCTTCACAGTCATGGCCTGTTTATGAAGAAGAGTCATTTATCTAGTTAAACTGGTCCGACCACCATCTCAGCCCAGCCTATTCAAAGAGCATTCACTGCCCTGGTCTGACTTAATGTCTTGAGACAAGAGCTTTCTTTGCTTACTTTCCCCTGGCCAGGAAAAACTTGCGGACGTTGGTCTGGAGTGAAAAATAAACACTAGATGCGAGTTACGTCTGCTGCCTTGAGGCCTTCCCTACCAAAGTAGGTTAGATGACCGGACGGAAATAAGACTGCAATAACATAGGCAGGATGGCTTTTACATTAGGTCTCCAGCCAAGTCCACTTTTCATATCAGCTTCTTTTTTTTTGCTTATATATTTGTTTATCTAAAAGGTTTGGGTTTGAGTTTGTATTCACTTGATTTCCCAGCTGATTAAATAATTATTTTGATTTAAATCTAAACAACACTCTGTTACAAAGCGGCAATGACCCCGATAAAGGCCACGATCCGAAACGCGTCGGTGTAATAGAGTTGTTCCATTTACTACAAGTGCTACTGGAGTCTTGACCTTTCTGCGACTTATTTTCCTCGTGTGAAGTCGCGCCAGAAATAGTACTTTTATTTTAAAGCAACATCCAAAGAGGATGTGAATATACGGATAAATAGAGCTAATATAATCCAGAAAACTATATTAATTATAAAAGGCAACACAATCTTAGTATCCACACCTCCTGCTCTGTCTTCAGGTTTCCTTTCGGACTCCACTGGAAGCTGAACTGTCAGTAACTCAATCGTAGCACACATCATCAAATACACCGGCTAGACTGCAACATCGCTTGATGAGTTAGTCTCCTCGGCCGGGTCCAGGCACTTCTTAGGTCTAACAGCAGCTGCTTTTTTTTTTCCCTACTCCTTCTCCTCTTCCCATAACATGAAAAGGTCTAGGGGGATACTGACTGGGTGCAATTTTTCTCTCTTCGCTGCAACAGCATTTGAAGGCGCAGAGATTAGGGCTCGGTCTCATTTGGCTGCATAGTGGGAGTCATGTTTTATGGTCTGGATCCAGCTACATGTGTGGATGAAATGCTTTTTGTAAGCCATAAAGATGCAGCATTCATGTTTCAACCATGTACTGTATGTACTGTTCAATCATTTATTCATAACTGTAACCATCTATTAAACATTTATTCGTTAGCAAATCTATTTAACCTACTTAAAATAGTTCTCTAGTTATGAAAATTGTTTATTATGTTAAAATTAGTCAAGCTCCTGAAAGAAATGACAAATCATTTGTGTAGTTTTATTCCTGTAGGATATGTGACTGTATAACACTCCCCTGCTGTCTCCCTCTCTCCCTCTTAAATCTGTGACTCCTTCACCCCTCCCTCCCTCCCTCCTCGACTCCCGCTCCCTCTGGGGTGCTACATATCGTGGTCCAGAGAAGAGCACTCTCTTTGTTTCTGCCGTAATTGGATGAGATGAGCTGAGCCGTGTCAGTGTCCCTATCACCTCCTCCTCGGCAGGGTGCAGGAAGAGGGAGGGAGCGGGGAGTAAGAGGGATATGGAGAGAGGAAGAAAAGGAGCGAGGGAGAATGGAGGGCTCCCACTGCCAGGGACTCTGATTAGGCAGAGAAGGCGACCATTATCCCAGTATAGTCAGAACAGGCAACACCAGGGGGGGTCGGTGTGACACACTGGAAAGGTTATCAAGACTGTAGGGGTTTCATTAGAATGAACAAATCACTGCTTTACACGGCTCAAAGGAGATGTCCAAAAAAGACACAGTGTAGGACAGGAACAAAGTCTGAGTGTGGCCTTATCATCTAAAGGGACATGAAAGCAAAGCTGTGAATTCATTTGACTAAAATGCTCCATTTATATGTATGCAAATAGCTCAACACAATAACAGCCCCTCAAAGTGCCACCGCGGCGCTTTTTTTTCAAACGAGAAAGGCCGAGAGTTCAAAGATTTCATCTCAAAGGACTGGGTCTTTTGAGCGTCATGATGTTTGATCGTGAAGTTTCGCTGTGACGAGCCTTCTGAAAAAAACCCTGACGAGGAAGCTTGACTTTCAAAAATTGTCTTAAAAGCACAATTTTGTTCAGCTGCTTTGTTGCATCCATTAAATACAACGTTCCTCTGATTTGATGCCAACAGGAATGATTATCATTTGCACATAATATTTTATGAGCACCACTGTAGAGCTTTGTATCACCTCCATTTTAGTCTAGTTACTACCTTACAGTCATGATTGCACCAAATTGTGCAATACCTTTATCAGCTATAAGTTTCAACAGCAGTTTTTAACCCTTTATACGGTATATAACACTCTGGTCTGAGCCACACAAGAGAGAGACAACAGTGCACAGAGGAGAGAGAGCTTACCTGGACCCATCTGGTAACTTCCTATCGAAGGAGGTGCTTCGCGGGATAGCTGCTTGGTGCTGTTGGAGGATCTGCTGGCACTGCAGGCGGTCGGGGCCCTGAGTGGGCGAGCCCCGGGATAGAGGTTGCCCCGCAGCTGTGGGCACCCGATGCCAGGTGGTGTTTCTCCTGAAGGGCGTCTTGTACTCACAGGGTGTACCCTCGCTGTCGACCTTGTACTCCACCATAGGTATGCGGTAGAGCTCGGAGCAGCCCCTGAAAAAGGAGGATAGGGAAGGAAAGAAAGGTTAAAGGCCGCCAATGAGCCTTGGATGAAGGCTTTACGAGAGTATCGGGTTTTATGAGATGTACACTTAATGATACCGGCATTTAAAATGTCATCTGACCTCTTAAACTGAAGAAGATCATAAATATCCTTTTGAAAAATGCCAGTAATTACAATGAAAAACACTATTTGTCTTGTACCAAAGCATTTTGGTAATGCACATATATCAAGTTAACTACAGGTAATGCAAAAGGCATGAATAATAGATTTATTATTAATCGTTTAAGAGGTTAGAAAAATAAGAAGAACGTATTACTTCAAGTTAGATTTATGGCCTTTCCTTATGATTATGAATCGTCCAATACGTCCAAAAAAAGCATGACATCAATTTTAATTATAAATTGGACTGACACTCTAATGACAGTGTTGCGTTGTCATCCATTAGGTAACACTGATGACCCAATAAAAATGAGGAGAGGAAGTAACCGGTTTAGACTTGGCGTTACCATGACTACACCAAAACACAAACAAATACAGTCAGAAATATTTACCCCGAGGCAGACGTCTAGATACTGTATGTACGCCAACAGCACACACATGCCTGTACATCGACTACCGTCTACACAGGAAAATGTTTACAGTACTAATAAAAAGTGTAAAACACTTTGACTAGTTCAGTAGAGCTGAAAATCTCTTGCCACTCAACCAGATAGTGTGATGGCCTCTCCCGAGTCGCTCCACGCAGGAGGCTTTTTGTCCCTCCATCTCCATCCCATAACTGTTAACAACACTGAGGATCTCCGGGATGGAGAGGGCCTGTGATGCCATTTCATGCAACATTAATCTTTGGGGCTCGGCAGAGGCTTGGTGTGTATATTTGGAAGGACGGCTGAGAGGGGGGGTAGCGGGTCAGGGTTAAACAGCCCTGGTGCTCTGCTAGCTCTCCAAAAGCATCTCAAGCATGACTCTAATGATTACACTGCCCTCCCCCTCCAAAGTCCATTTTCCCGGATCCACTGGAAAGCTCTGTATACTTTACTGTGGTCATACATGTACACATAGTAGGGTTTGAGGAGGGTGCACAGGATGATTGCAAAGGCTGTGGTGAAGGGGGCAAGTAATCCCTCTCAGAGAGGCCCTTTCATCAAACTGGGCCATGGGTGGCTGGGCTGTTTACAACTGGCCTCCCTCTGGAGCTGTGGGTGTTAGAAGATGTAACTAGAAGATCATCCTGGGCTTCCTCCTCCTCCACTCATGTCTCTCACATCTGGTCTATGTCACCATTAAGCTGCCGTCATCCATGGATAAAGGACTACAGCCTCTACATACATTATTTTACATAATTTATCTGTTGCATGCATCACTGCCTTCATATATGGGACAGTGAATGTGATGAGTGGCATTACAGCTTGAAAAGATCAGATATTTCCGTGAGTGAAAAAAAAAGGGGGGGAATGCATCTTATTGAGCAAAGCTGCTGTATGTGAACAAGAGCTTAGGGGCTGGTGATTCAACATTATCCCATTACTTCTATTGTGTAACCTGAGGTCTTTCAATCACTTTTCTGTTCGGGATACTAACAGGAGTGTTGAATCCTCCAGACTGCTGGTCAATTGTTTCTTAACAGGGCTGCTAATCCACTCATTACCTTGATTAACTGAGAGGGTGTGTGGTCGTGCTAGGTTGCCACACATCATTACCCTCTGCATAGGCTAAACCTAGCTAACAGCTTGTCAACAGCAAAGGTCTCAGCCGTTGCCTCTTGCTGTGCTTTTTGCACCAGAAGGACCAAGAACTGACAAGGTGAATTCCCCCTATGATCCTAATATTCTCCCTCAGCGCCACTACGAAGCAGGAGCGGGCTTCACATGGGCTCGCTGTACGTGGAATGTGCTTCTTGTTTGTAATGTATAGGGGTGCACTCAAGACTCTCAGTTTATAAATCATGGAGAAACGGCAGGAAACGGGTGTTTGGTCAACACTTAAACCTTAGCTGGAGGCTAGTGTTGGAGGACAGGCTGCTAGACATACCCAGACGGCCATGAGGAGAGAAGGAAGCAGGAGAATGGTGAGAAATAATACTGTCTGCTTCCTCTTGATTCCACCAAGCAGCGAACGCAAAAAGGCTTTCAGTTATGCCACATAGAAAAAAGTGAACATGGACAAAAAAAAAACACATCTATGCTCGATTTAGTCGAGGAAATAATTCGACGACACAACAGCCGCAACTTGATATAAGTAAAATAACATCATCCAAAAAGTAGAGAGCTAAGAGTTAAGCTTAGTTAGCAGAGTATTTGAGGTGAACAATCAGCTCCTTCAGCCACTGGCTCTTAACGAATGACAATGGATCAGTGTGACAACAGGACCTTAGACCTCAGTTAGGGAGCTGTCACTCCGATGACAGGGCCAGCGAGTGAGGGACATGCTAATCCATTCCCACAGTCAGAGTCCATGTCACAGCAAAGAGTCAGAGAGGTTGTGACCTCCACCAGCCCTTTACAGAGCATTGTCAAACGGTTCATTAAATAAAGCGTGATGAATGGAAAGAAGAAAAACTTTTTTTAATGATTTCTTTGCAAACTTATACGAAGCAAAAAAAAAAAAAAAAAAAAGACGGCTGGTGAATGTGAGTGGGTTGACGAGAGTGATTTGCGGTGCATGCTCTCTGGGTTTTTTTGGTTTGGCGGTGCACCCTTTCGCAGGCTGTTGGCATTAGAAGTGAGAAATCTGGCTCTACTTCCAGATGGAAATCCACAATGACAAGTCTGATGACACTTCAAAGAAAAGGTCACAAGTGCCCATCTGAATGTCATAGGCAATACTCATTATCAGTGGGTATTCTGGTGCAGGTTGAACCCGCTAAAAATTCAGCTCACCCACAATTTCCAACATAAATCTCTGCGATGAAAACCTAGAATGTGTAAAATGTGTAACGGAAAACAAAAGGCAAGCCGAGTAGAAAAAAATCCAGTCTCTGTGACATATTATTGTTATGTTTGTATGTCTTGTAATAGTCATTCATTTTACTCCCTACTCTACAAATCCGTCTATTTATTTTTACATCTATAATGACAGCATACCAAAACATGCAATCACTGCCGTGTTCTGTACATCGCATTCTTGTTTCAAAAGACCTAATCTTTGTCATCTTTTTCTCATTAGCTTGATCCAAGGCTAACATGTTGAACTTGTTTAAAGCTTTTCAGAGTGGTGATGGAAAAGCCTCTGGTATTGCACTGAGCTAAAGCCACATCCTGCCCCCGGTGTAAATAAATACAGTACCGGCTAAGGCTAATATTAGAGGCATATCTCCTCTGGCCTCAGGCTCAGGGGGTTAAAACCGTTTAGGGCATAAACAGCTTTAGGAGGTTTGCCACAACACAGAGCTAGAGTGGTCTAAATGTTTCTTTTTTTTCCTTCCACAAAAAAAATCCACATAATCTTAGTAACAAGATGACAACATTGGCCCTGAATGAACGTGGAGTAATCATTAAATTAGGAAGTCTGACAATTTAACAACAGTAGAGAGGAAGCACACTACTTCTGGTCCCTGCATGCGCTTATAAAAACATTTTTCCTTGTCGTGGCAGCGTCGTGGAGCCAGGGTACATTGTCTGTAGGTCATGAGACTAGTGTCCATTGTTGCTAGACTAACCCCCATCTCGCTCTGGCCACAGGGGACTGACTGGGGCTTTCGAGCCCCTGCTGAATTCCTTTCCTTTGAGATAATAGCGGAGAAACTGGAGCACTTATTGTTGACTGCAACACTTCAGCAACTCGGAGCAGAGAAAATAGTTGAGGGCTCTCGAGATTCTTCACCTGACCTCTCACCTCTTGATTTGTTGGAGTCTTGGGAGAAAATTCACAGGACCCAGGATGAAGTCTTTTGATTCTCATGACACCGGCGTGAGAAATTGTTTTTTTTGGAAAGATAGGGGGGAATCTTGCAGTGAGCCTCAACGGCACTTAACTAGTATGGTCTTCTACTATAATACCAACTAATGTGTCAGATACATCTGTTTGCAAATGCAATATATGGGTCAAGCTCAGTCTGCTATACATCATATTACTCCTAAGGGACACACATGATACAATACTCAGTCAGTACATATTTTTGACTACAATGCTAGGTAACATGTGTGTCTTTAAAGCCCATGTCTTATTGGCTGCCTAGACTATCTTCACAGCTGTCAGTGGTTTCAATCAAACCAAGCCACTGGCACAGATACCATGTCAAAAGCTTCCCTTTACCAAATCCTCCCGACTGTAAGCACAGCTACAGGGAGCTGGACAAGCATTTGTCGACACACAGAACCAGTTTTGGAAGATGTTTGTTATGTCTGCTTTCTGCTTCCCTGAACTGCGATTATGATTGTATCATCATGTATCATCGGCGATCGCGGTAAGAGGATTAGACGTCAGTTCTGCCAGAGAGGCTGCTGTGTTGGATTCACAGACGAGGCATGTTAGCCCACCATCTGGGGGAGCAAATATGTTACTACTCTGTTGCCAGACAAGGACGCAAAGTTGAAGTACAGTTAAACGCGTGCCTACTATGCAGACTTTGACATTATGACATCCGCATACACACAGCTGTCCGTGCTCACATTTATTCATAATATTTAACATGGCCGCCATTAAAACGATTCCCCAAAAATATACATTAGACTCAGTCTTGTATACAGACATCTACTCTAAAATCCATCTCCCATCGGGGATTTATCTACTGTTTTCACTGATCAACACACAAGCACATACAAAGAACGGAAGCACGCCGTGATTCATTATTTGTTGTCGTCCACATGTTTTTAATTGCAATGATTTAACTTACAACATTAGCCTTATCTGCGAGAAAAAAAGGGATTACGTTACAGTATTCTTTTCTGCACACTGTCAAGCCGTTCTGCTGTGGTTGCCTGTGACAAAGTGGAAGCAGCATTTGCTGGTACACAAATCTGTCAGCCCCGAAGCAGAAGCAAAACAAAGATGTCGAAAATGTGAGTGTGAAAGGCTGACGGATGTGATTTCACAGGACTGTCTGTCTCTCACAGACAAAACAAGCAGATGTGCTTTCAGAGCAAGCATTTTACACAGACCTTCATCTCTTCCCGTCACAAAGGACCGTTTGAAATATGCTTCTGCCTTTTTATTACAAGAGCGATGGACTCTCCCTATGGGTGTGTGTCTCTAAAAAGGCAAACACTCCCATCCTAATTGCTGAATAGGACATTGTGCAAGGTTAGAAAAAAAAGCAATCTACAAATGCGTGCTGTCAAACAATGGCAGCGAGAGTTGAGCCATTAATCAAAAGGCTCCTCTCATTATCATTAGTGAGAAACGCTGACTGTCCATGACTCTGACTCTACAGGCGTTTTCTCTCACGACAAAGAGAGTCTGCTCTCCAGAGAAATCAGCGGAGAGCTACATCCACCCTGGTGCATCGCTAACAGTATGTAAGCATTTCTTTATGCTAATCATCTCAGACATGAGCGCAAATGTCAAGCTAATTTGTCCCAGCTGCATGGAACGATGAGAAAAACAAGCTACTATTCTGTTATGACTTCATACATTTTTGAGGAGCACCTGCTTCTGTCTCACTGACGACAGTAGGTAAGTATTTTGATCTTCGACGGATAGTTGTCAGTGAAGGAAGTAATGGTGCAAGAAGTAAAGCATTGTTTTGAGATGTAGAAACAATACGACAACAGTGAGATTTACCTTCGGGGAGTGCCATCTTCATGAGGCTGGATTATAACCACTTTGACAGTGACAGAAGTTCGCAGTAGGTCAATCATCTGCTCGTGAGTGAGCGTAGCAACGGCCACCTTGCAGATCTCCACAAGTCGGCTGCCCTGTCTCAGTCCTGCTTTCCAGGCAAAGCCAAAGGGCTCCACGTCGGCCACGATGCCCTCAAAATTGACGTGGAAACCGAGCTGGCCGAGGCCGTTCCGACGCAACGTCATCTCTGAAGTCTCACAGCCTCTGGTGGTGATCTGGAATCAGAATCAAAAAGGATCTGTTCACTATCTACAATAACAAGACATCATTTTTGTCGCAGTTGCATCGATATATGGACATAATGACAGAAGGAAGAACGATACATAATCATGTTGGGGAAAAAAAACCCAGAGGGCCTGCACACAATGGACAGAGAAATACTGGAAGTTAAGTAATCTTAAGGGCTTCCTGAGCTAATACATAACAATGTGTGGGTTTTATTTCACCAGACACACGAGAACATATGAAGCAGAGTAAAAAAAAAAAATCACATCCCAAGGCATAAGTGTGGAAACGTGTTTGTTTTGCTAATTCAAAGAGCCTTTCAAAATTGAAGTTAATAAGAGGGTACATCACAGAGCTAACCGATTTAGTGAAAGAGCTGCACGGAGCTCAGCTAAAATATGCACCGCACACAAATACACACCTGTCTCTGTGGACAGTAGCTACAGTAGCGCTGTGGATGCTGCACAGGGAATGAGGAACTAATTAGCTCCTGAGATATACACCGAGCAGCGTCTATTAGCCAGAGGTAATGTCTGCGAAAGGACTTCTATGCACAAACACATAATTTGCATCGACCTGCAGTTAATGAACACATTTTGCTCATATCCAGCATGATGCTGTATTTTTGCAGTCTTGCCATGTCACCCATACATTCTTGGTGGACAGACTCTGTTTGTTCAAATGCATAATTGCATGCTTGGGTCAAACTTTCCTGTCCGAATCGTGTCCGTGCATAGAAATGAAGTGGCTGACTTTGCCTAGCATAACCCCTTCCTTTGCTTCATAGACTTACATGGTTAAAACCAAGTTGACTACACTTGCACCTTTAGTTAGTGCACCTGGATGACGTAAAGTGAATGGACTCAGAAGGATACACTGCTGTGCAAATGCACAGTTGCATATAATTTGTCACATGGCTACAACTGTGGGAAAACAAACCCACATCAGACTACCTCCAATGAGCTTTAATCATCCATCAGATTAGTCTTGGTTCAGTTGTGGGTGACTGCCTCCATTTACTTCAGAGTGGCAGCTGGCTTCAGGGGCACATTAACACAGACTATGGATTGTCAACACTCCAGATTCTCACACTGTCAGAAATTCTGCCCCACTCTGCGAGAGGGGAACTGAGACGACCGTGATGGGCCGTCTTGGTGCAATAACTGAGCTCTCCTGCAAAGTCACAAGGCTAAAAGTGTTTGTTTTTTTGTACACAAAATTTAGTATTCAATCTAAATCGTAAGATCGTCTACTTCACAGAGCCCCTGTTTACACCTGGCACCTAAGTGAAAGGTTCTCAGTGCGTCAGTCCACAGCTGGTGTCAGAATGCATCTCGCATGACCACTTGTGATAGGATTTCAATTCCGCTCTCTATATGCAAATAAACACGAACATCATACGAGAAGTGTTGTGAGACTGTGAAACGGAAAAATCTATGTAATAAAAAGCTTGATGCGTTGTTGCACAATGCCATTTGCTGTGAGAGCGTGATCAATCATATTTTCCATGCCAGGGATCATTTATGACTTGTAAATAGGTTAATTCGTGAAGTTATATTGAATTCTCTGATGCGTATGTACAGTGTGATGTTGTATCAACTCAGAGTAGTGACGCCTACAATAAGCTAGAAGAAAAACTAAACTTCAAGTCCTGGTAATTTCATTCTCTATTGGTGATTCTTGTTCATCTGACCTGTTGCAGTTCTATTTTTATATTTGTTGTCATCTCAGTCTGTAATAAATGTAAATTTACAGAACCAAGTCAATCAGGCAAAACTTAGAGGAATGTCAGTTTAATTGGTCGGTCAATATGTCTTTGGCCACATTCATCCGCACTGCTAAAAGAACGTGGACTGATCGACCGCAGTGCGTCTTGTAGCCATTCACGTTTGTACTAAGAGATCAGATCACCCAGGATCTAGGTATAATGCCAGATGTGTGCTGGATCTGAGCTGAAAGACAGGTTTTATACAGAATTAAACAACCTTTCTGTTTAAAACATCACATGGAAATGAAATGAAATCTAAAGTTCTCCTGAGTAAATGGCCTGTGTATGAGGAAGACATTGGCTGGCGTGATACGGACCATGAATCAAACTGCCCTTTGTCAGGAATCCATTAGGCCTGAATAATAGCTTTCTAAATGCTTTCATTAGGGGCTTTTGTTCAGTCCAACTACAGAATTAATGTTCCTCAGGTTTCCCCCTAAATGGCTTAAATATAAAAATCCCGGATCTAACGCGACAATCATTATCTAACAGGAGGGATTTGTGGTCTGTAAAGTTATTTTGATAGGAACGGTGACTTGACGTCTGGCACTGTGGATAAGTGTGGATATGTCCTTCTGGCCAAAGTGTTTCCAGAAACAAATAACAGGCTTTAATAACTGGTGACACAAAACACCGCCCCAGAGAAACAAACATCATCAGCTTCAAATCTGTCAAGTAGAGTTGATGGCACTGATCAGTGAGAGGTCTGACGTGGGTTTGACATTGATGACACCAGCTGTGGAGGCACGTTTCACAGACATGACAAAACCGTGGACGTCAAAAAACAGAAACAGGATTGCTAAATCGACAGCCAGTCGTTTCCCGTGGGCTGAATAGAAATCTACATATAAATCTAAGACAGAGGCATTTGATGCAAATGTAAATTAACAGAAAAGTAATTGACGCTGGTTGAGCAAAATAGTTATTGTTTTTCCTTTGTTGTTTCAGTTCTGACAGAAAGTCAATCAAGATGCCACTATCATAAATAAACTATTAGAAACAGTTTTAGTACTCTGCTTAATATACGGTTAGTTGCTTTTGTTTCTTCACCCACTGGTCAAAAAATGACGATATTGTCTGTAAGTCGTCCAAGAAACAAAACAAAAAAAACAGCATCTAAGACACCAAGGTCTACATAACTTATAAAAGTTGAACATGTGGCCACCCATCTCAGCGACACCCTGGAGAGCAGGACCCCATCACAAAGCTTTTAGTTGTCCTCTCCCACCGGGCTCCTTTGTCTGTTACAGCGGGCAATCTGTTCACTCTAGTTCACATTACATCACAGGTCCGGCAGCCTGTAAATCCTTCCAATGAAACATGACTCGAGTCAACCTCTGGGACATTTAGGAAAACACAGACACCTTTGGGAGTATGCACAGTCAGCTCATACCCAAATGTGCCTACTGCTGCTGCTGCTGCTGCTGCTGCTCCACAGTCTGGATGAGTAACACACAACCAGCCGCTCACTTTTTAATACTTATCCTGAGCTTCTCCTGAGAAATGTTCCTCACAAATCCCGTGGATAAGTGGACAGCAAATGTGACGGGAGATTAGCATAGCAAATGGGGAAGTGATGTCGTTTGGCTAATCATAAATGCTAATATATCCTGCTACGTCCTTTTGTATGATGAGTGGATCAGACACTGAATGACACCTGTGTCCTTCAAAGATTAATTATGTTAAATACTTCTTCAAGTTCGTGTGGTTTTTGGATAAGCGGAATCCCATGTGCTCACGTGCATATTCACTTTTACTCACTCGAGTTCGTAAGCTCTTCAGAGCATCTGCGTTCGTTGCAAAACATGATAATAAAAATGATCTCCTCCTGCTGCAATCCTCAAAGGAACCTTATTCAGGTTGTAAGCAGGAAAATCACTGTTACTCCCATGTTAATAATTGAAACACTGATTTGTTGGCTGCAGTTTATCTGAAGACTTCAAGAGCATCCGTAAGGTTGCCAAAAAGGGACTATGAGGGATAAGTGCAAGGGGAGCCAGCACGAATAAAATCAGGTGTGGCTCAGGTTTGGATTTTTGGATTCAAGCTCAATGTTGTTTAAAGGAAACAAAAGGCTGTCTGATTAGAGGTGTGCTAAAAACAGCGTGGAAAATAGAAAAACAAACGCATGCAGCGACACGAGGAGCAGATTACAGCATCCAGGCTGAGGAGCCTGGTAAGATTCATGACTTCAAGACACCCAGACCCACTTGGCCCCAAAATCACAGAGTGTAACCATGGATTTGTACAGATGGCCAAGGCCAGACTACAAAATGGGGATGAGAGGCCTTAGTGTGAAGCTCTCTATAGGAGTGAAGTAGTATGAGGCCAAGTGTCCTCTATTCTTAGTCTGTCAGACCCAAAAACGTGTTTCCTTTCCTCCCCTTTAAAATCTAGGTTGGTGTCCTGTTTAAACTGCCTCCTCCATTACCTGCACCCAGACATCCCTCCAATACAAGAGTGGCCCAAAATCCTGTCATCTATAATCTCTCACTCCATTAAATGAACTGTCTGGTGCGGGCAGTGGCTTTGGCTTTAGTTTTTTTGATTAAAAGGCTGTGAGTTTTCATAACGGTTTATCCTGATCGGGAGCAGGACAACATCTGCAAATGTGTGGCCCAAACAGCTGAGTGTACTACACCTCTGCTGATTCTGTGCAATGAGCCAAAGAAAGCTATCAACAGGAGGTCTGTAATCCCCTCTGGACTCTTGAGTGTGCGTTACAGCTTCTCACTCGAATGACACTCCTGTCGATGTACAATCCAAACAAGTGGGTTTTGGGTTAATTCAGTTGAGCCACATTCAGCTGAGGAAAAAGACAACTGCAACAGCGGACGCTCAGTATAGAGTTGCAATGCACAAAACTTGACGGCACAGATATATAGGTTAAGTAAACAACAGTTTTGCTGACATAAAGATGGAAATAACATAACAGGGATTGCGGTGAGCGGTAAAGCTAATGCGGCAAGAGCAATATTTGCGGAATGCCTTGTTTCACCACAGAGAGACCACAACCATCCGAAGCAAAACGATTTGAAGTAAAGGCAGTCATTTTCCTTCATAAGCCATATACGTAGAGGACAATAGCTGTTTAATAGATTTACTGGGCCATTCGGATGACAGATTACTTCTCCATGTATTATGAGAATTGCCCCCTTGTGCAAGAAGAACTGATGTGTATTTGTTATATATAAATACAACAGGAGTAAAATTACAACAAGGGAGTTTTTTTATCCATAAGAAAAGGTCATATAATGTGTATTCAACATGGCTGTAATCAAAAGGAATTTACCTAGTAATAGGCCAAGAATAACGCCATTTATATTTCACTCCTTTCTTAAACAGACATTGATTGACGGAAGTGAGCAGACAAGAGAGGGCATTGAAATCCCATGCAAAGGTGCACCAAGTAAAGATGAATGCAGAATGTAAAGGGAGATTAGATTATTGATGTAGATGCAGGAGACTGATGTGTTGAAAGTGTGAAGCTGTCCTACATCACGAAGATGCGCTTTGATCATTACTTCTGCTAATGCTGAACCTATCATCTTTACTGACTGTCAGTTTTTAATGCCAAGATGCAGAGCACCTTGCCCAGTGTCTGACGCACCAGCTGTGGATGGCTTAATTATTTCCACAGTAATGTGCTCGTTGTATCAAAAACCCTCAATTAACCAGTGACAGTGCAAACGCTGGATGAAACACTTCCTCTGCGAGGGCGTCTAATCTAAAACCTCTATGTGTGGCAGGATCTGATCCTAATACTGAAGAGGGCACAAAGCATGCTGCAAAGAATCAGCGAGTCGTCTCTAAGATTTAATCTAGCAGACATTAAGACCTCTAAGATGACAGAGAGATTATTACAGTTAAGTCTTTAAGGGTCTTACCTCTAGTCTTTGCACCATTTCCCTGATGTCTTCCCCGCAGTTGTCATGGGCAGACAGCATAATACACTCCCCGCGCTCATAGAATATCTTAATGCTCATAATCCCTGAGGTCCATCCGATGACGTCGCGACACGAGCAGTTGAAGACCACATTTTTCGACTCCTCTTCAATGAGCACAATGAACTCATTGGATATACCGAGCAAGCAGTCCACGTCCATCGACTGGCCAAAGTCCCGGGCACGGACGCTCCAGGTGATGGCTCCCACGCTGAACAGATGTGCATCCTTCCTGGGTTTCACCTTCTCCTTCTTCTTGGCTCCGAGGGTGATGAAGCTGAATTTGACAGCAGAGTCTATAGTAGCCGTACTAACAAAGTTCTCGGCCAAGTCCTTCAGGTACTCCTGCCGCGTACGAGTCGCCATGGCTCGGAACTTCTCTGACTTGTGTGCAGCGTTTTCTCCATTGATGACCTTTGCAAGCAGGAAGTCCCTGAAAACTGCTGACTTTGGGAAAGTTACGGACTTGGGGATGGGGGGGCCAAAGGGAGGCACGTCTTTAGATCTGGACACAGCCACGCTGGAAAAGAAGAATGGATCGAGAGATTAAACGTGGTGGCGACAGAAAACTACAAGAAGAATAATGATGAATTTGAGGAGAAAATTATATGGCCTTTAAGAAAATTATCTCTAGTGAGACTTTGAGGAGCTCAGACTAATCTGGCTATGTTCAACAACTACTATGTTATTAGCAAGTATCATCTTGACTTTAGAAAACACTCGAGGACAGAGCCATAAGTCATAATTTCAAGGTGTCTCTAAAGATAATTAACCGTATCATCACTGAACAGATCAAAAGGCTCTTGTGATTTTTCCACACATTACTATGAAGTCATGACAAAAACCACAGAAAGAGCTCTGCAAGCTATCATTATTATTCTTTCAAATTAAGTTCTCTTAAAAGCTCATGCGGATCCATTTGGCATGAAAACGTTTATCCAAAGCACACTGAAAGATTAACCCATTCACCAGAGTAGTCTTCAGCATAATCTCTTTAAACTCTTCTCTTCAGTCTGCTTCACCAAACAGAGCAAAACAGTTCTGAAGAGCGTTGCAGGCGAGGTGCATGCTTGTTCTATTTACCTGTAGCAGACGTTATCGGTGCAGGGGTTGTGGACCTTGACGATGACAAACACATGTTGGAAATGAGAGCGGATGTGTTTTGGAGTAAAAGGAAGGGCCCCGGGCTCCTGGAATACTATGGTGACGATATCATTGCCAATGTGCCTCTTCCTTAACAACTATAAAAAGAGGAATAAACATTATATCGCACAGCAAGAACAGGGCATCATACAAATGATGAATGTAGTAAGAGTTAAGAGTACAAGGGTTTAGAAACACATTTGTTAAAATATGACTTTGCAAGTTTTTTTTCTAAAGAAGATAAGAGTGAGATAAGCCAAGTAACCCAGAGAATATAGAACAATATCTATCTTTACTTAACAAACATTGGCTAGCTTGAGCCATGATGAACTATTGGTCAATACCAGACAGAGTAAGGCAACAACAAACCTTTATACACGCTTAATTTTAGTTTTACATTATATCTTTTACTTGTGAATAAAAAATGTTGTTGCATAATGTGATTTCAAGTCATTTTTGGATCGAAACCTTAAGTAATTGTTTTTAAAAACATTAGCAAGTTATCACTTCTACAGTTTCATTTTCCCTGATTTAAAAGGCGCATCACCTGGACACAACTGAATGTAATCACAGTGGTAATAAGAACCACAAGAAAGAAATCAACCCTGTGATTTAACTTGCACTTTTAGTCCATGGCACAATCATTACTATATTTGAAAAATTCTACTCAGAATACCTTTTTATTTGTTCTTACGGTAGAAGAGATATAATCAGCTAATTTGATGAAGGACGTTCGGATGAAGAGACACACTCGACCAAATTCAATTTCTACTGCTGGTATTGTTGAATTGTGCAGATAGTTAACCTCACTCTCTGCTTGGTATTAGGCTGTCAGTGAGGGTCAGCAAGGCCCCGAAACAAGCAGGATTAGGAGGTACAGAGGTGAATTGGAAAGGATAAAAGGGATGAGTGGTGCCGACTGTGCTTGGGGATGCTGGAAGATTACCAGTAGGGATTAAATTAAACTATGCTACTCTGCAATATACAATTGGAAAATGAGAAAAGAGGGAGAAAAAAAACATCAAAATAAAGACAAGGGCATGCCAAACCAAAATAAAAAAACTACTACTATCAAAGACTGCAGCCGGTGGCCAGCTGGCACATGCGTCCTGTGCCTGTGCCAGAGGAAATAACGCTTCTTACCATTATTCAGTTTTGAAAAGGAAACAAGGAGAGCTACTGTTAGCTCCTACCCTCCTACCGTGCTGGTCTCTCCTGAATCATCAAGCCGCAATTTATTCATTCTGTGTGATCATGTCGTTGTGCAAATATTTCTGTATTTGAATGTTCAGATTAGATAAAGAGTTAAAACCAGAGGAATATACCCTCCTGAATTCACTGACTCATTCCTCTGCCATTTCAACAGTCGGCTGAAGAAGCAGGCATCAGGGGTCTGACTAGCGCCAACAGTGCGGGACACACTGCCAAAACTAGGGCCACAGACACAGAAGACATGACACCAGCCAACGTCTGACAGTCGGCTTGGTGTGTCACAGGCTTCAGAGACACTTGATGTCTTTGCTGTAGCTCCTGCCTCGTTCCACTCCGTCACTTAGCACCTCCTTCAGTACACAGGATTGTACCCCCAGGTTTTATTATGGGCTCAAAAAGTACTTCATATAAGTAGGGCAGAGACTAATATGGTGAACCTCTGTAATCTAAGTTTTATCGGCCCATCGCTCACAAGTCCACCGCTACATCCACTTAATTCCACTTGTTAGCACAGACGGACACAGGGGCCCATCTAATACCACGCCAGGTCCAGCCCCTGGGGATGCATTGATTAAAATCCTACTATGGGGGTACCGTCGCCATGGCAACGCTCATACTTTCAACTGATGGGTCATTACCATGGCAAATTGAGTCTCTGGGGAAGATTGGCAGGAGTCGGGATTGGAGATATCGTAAAAGGAAGCGGCTCAGGGACTTTTACAGCCATTAGGCACTGGCTCAACATGCAGAGGAGCAAACCTGGTGGTCTGCTGTAGGGGGGAATGAGTGTGAAGTTGTTTACTGACCTGCTGTCTGTTGTTTGGCGTGTAAGGGAGCATGGTAGACACGTGAAACATCAGCTCATAGTCCTTATAGGTGGTGTAAAGAGAGTGCGTGCCTGTGGAGTCAGCTGTAAGAGACAACAGGGTAGTCAAGGGCATAGGCGTCATTAGAGGAGCATTGTGTTAGATAATCTGATGATGTAATTGAACAGAAATCAAGATTAAAGATACTTAAAAAAAACATTACTTATGCCCAAAAAAGTAATATGAAACACGGCGCATCTGCACTCAGCAAGATTAGAAGTGTGTGGGCTTGCACTTTGTGAATGTTTATCTTGGTGTGTGTGATGTGTGTTTTAGCTTACTCTTGTTATCCAGCTGAGCTCTGTACTTAGTAAAGCCTTTGAGGCGCACCCTCTGGCCAAGCAGATCCAAGAACTCCTCCAGTGCCGGTCCAGCACTCTCGTTATTGTACATCTCCTCTTCTGTACTCTGGCCCGCCTTGCAGTAAAGCACTCCCACTTTGTGCTGGAAGCTCAGCTGGAATGAGGAACATACACAGACACTCAGTGAGTAAGCATCGCTTCCTGTCGCTGATACATATCACACACCACACTCATGAATACTGTACATTAGGTGCTCAAAGCGTGCGAGTGCCCACTTTCCATCATGTCACAGCTAAAGCTGAAGGTCTTCATAACCTTTCCAGGAGAGAGCTGAAATCCCCCTTTCGCAAAGCCAAGCTCTGAACTCTCAGGAGCTCTGAGGAGCATAAATCAAGCCGAGCTATTAGCTGCTACTTAAGAGCAGCTGTGGAGAAACGAGGGAGTGAATTACAGACATATCGTGGAATAGCTTTGGTTTATGGAAGAACACTGCATAAACTGCCAGTAATGGTATTAAAGGACCTCCGTCTTAGAAAGAAAAACGTGTTCCTTAAATCCTCTCTGTAGCAGTGAAGTATTAAGCAGAAACACTCAAATGCCAACAGCCGCCCAATAATAATACATTTGATTGAGTCACTGCACAACCAGTGTGTCTTGGTACAGATATACTGTGTGTCTCATTCACAAAGAGGAATATTCAGTCATAGAAAAGCCGTCCGGATCTCACAGGTTTTCTCTGCGAGCATTAATGTTATCTGGAAATGACAGATGTGATATGAACTTGTCTCCTGAAGAGACAGGAAGAAATAAAACACCCAGAGTGATTCTTCTTGTGGTGAGAGACACAAGCCCTCTTCACCAATATGAATCTTTTATGGCTTATAGCACTCTAATGCCGGCCAAGAATAAGAGTCAAAAGGGGGAAAAATATATGAAAAAATAGCTCCCTGTGGCTGGCACCTGTTGTCCAGTGTTCACAGCTGCACCTTTATCTAGACCCGCGGTCAATGCGTGATGCTGGAAAGTTTTCCCCTGAACGTGAAAGACAATGAAGGGTCTATATACCGAAACAAATTGGTATTGTCTTTTTCCTCTGTTACAGGTTATCATTTCCCAGTGTGCTCCTGACACTGTTGTCATGGTGACTTCCTCTATCAGGCTGTCTGCTCTGCACTAAAGCTCCTGCGGTGAGGGAAGGCTATTATACCATCAAGCCCAGTGGAAATGGTATGATGTGCAATGATGAGGTCTTCTATTTTTCATCCTGTATTATATGGACTCACTTAACCCCTTGACAGACTGGCCAGTGGCGAGGACAATCGCATTGCCCTTTGGTGCGAATTTGTCGCTGCTTGAAAAGTGCAAACACATCAGGACACGTAACACACATACAGATTAGTGAGGTGAAGTTCATTGTGTAACTGCCTTTGATGTCTCTTTTTATTTTTGGTGGCATCGGCTTCTGATAAGGTTGAGCAGCTGTTTTAAACAG
This sequence comes from Planiliza haematocheilus, assembly GCA_005024645.1. Taxonomy (NCBI): domain Eukaryota; kingdom Metazoa; phylum Chordata; class Actinopteri; order Mugiliformes; family Mugilidae; genus Planiliza; species Planiliza haematocheilus. Next base: position 3,777,120 of record SRSE01001339.1, on the reverse strand, counting down.
CAGCTTTATTCCATTTAAACGCACCGTGCCCAACATCTGAGTTATGTGAGGCAGTAATTTTGTTTCTCTGTGCAGATCCCTAACCCTGTCCACAGACGGTGGCCCTGCGGTTTTTCCTTTTAAAAAGAAAAAGAAAAAAGCCACACAAACAGATAGAGGGAGACTGAGAGGGAATTTAGGCCAATGTTCCCCCTAGATAGCACTGAGAAGCACCTGAGGGATAAAACAGTGCCCTAAGACAACATGCAACACCGCTGTAGCATCTGTCTCTGCAGTGCAGTGCCCTGATGCAGCAGAAATACGAAACATAGCTCACAAAAACCTGGCTACAATCATCACGCACCATTACACAAAATGCTTGTGGAGTTTTTGAGCTGAAGTGTTTACGTCCTGCGGCAAAAATATCTAGAAAGGGGATTATCCTGGTTCCTCAACTTTCAATATCATGACAGGGTGTTGATTTACATATAGGAGCGGCGTTTTTTTTTCACAGAGCAATAACTGCCTCCGTAGGTGGTAGATTACTCTCTTGAACGTGCGGAACAAATTGCACTTAAGCTTGAACTATACTTCAGAGCTGAGACGTGTTGCTTTGGGCGTCTGGATTGATTTATGGACCTGCAAAGACTTTTCTTTTTGACCGTTTTTGAGACTGCTGAACGAGTTTAAAAGCTCTGCAGCTGAGATTAGCTTTCCAGGTTAAGGAGAAGGTAATTTGTGCAACAGTATTGAGAGGCAAAGATTAGTAGCCTCTCTCTGACCTCCTTGATGTTGTCTTTGCTATCATCGAACACCATTACACAACGCCTGCAGGCAAGCCGTTCTCCGGTTTACATCCCTTCTTTTATTATCAAGAATTATGAATTAAAGTGGAATATGACATTTTAATTTTGAAGCTGATTAACTGTCATTAGGAGATTTTAGTATTTAGATGGAAACTGCAGATACACTTTAAATATCAACCGCTTTCTTTTGAAAACATTTGTCCTTTGCGATTTCCATCACCTAAAATCACATCTCGATATCTGATTGACTGCCTAATGGCTTTTCCAGTCCATCTGCACACATCCCGTCCGCTGTGATCTACAATGTGATCTAAAATGCATTCACATATGCTTTGTTCTCTTCTTACATCCAGGGCCATTACAGCACCGTCTACAGCCCCGCTTTCAGGGACGCTCTTTCTGTGGAGCTGATCATTAGGATATTGTGAAGGCTGCCTCGCTCCAGGATACTCTCGCTCACTCTGCATGCTTTCAGTTCACAGCAAAGGAAGCCATTTAACACACTCAAGAGCACAAAAAAGTGCAACGTCTCCAAAGCAGCGTGTGTATGTTTACACACACACAAAAAAGGACATCAGATAAAGCGTTCTACGGGTGGTAGAAGAAAATTACGCACTGAAACAAACAAAAAACAGCCGCACAGATCTCTATGCTACAGTTCTTCTTGCCCAATATTAACTTCCCTCCGCACATAAACACATTAGGGGGGGCATCTAAGTCCAGCTTGGTTAAAAGGCAGATTAAGGGTTACATCACATATCAAACATTAGCACTGCTAGGAGGACATTAATGATTAAAACAAGGGTGTACGAAACTACCGATGTCCAAATATAAAACTGGCCTCCACTGGGCGTTTAGTTTGAGGTCTACGAGGAGGAGTGCCAGTTAGAAGAGCATTAAGCCGTTTCTTATATTATTTCATCGCTTTTTTCCCCCCTCAAGTGTCAGTTTCATTCTTATATCAAAGTCTGTATCTGCAGACAGTCTCTCATACCAAAGGAAGTGCAAGTTTTATGGCAGGTGAACATATCCTGTGTCAGTTCTTTCAAATGTGTCAGGGAGATCTTACAAAGTCCCTCCGCCATCCAGAATGCAACTTGTTTTACAGAGGACACTATACTGCCATTGTTTATGTGGATAATAGATGCTAATAAACAGGAGATACTGCTTTCTCCAAAGCATAGGTACATGCTAACAAATTAAATTGCACTAATAAGCAGTGCATTTGCTAATCCTGCCGCCCTCCTTTCTGTCCTGCAACTTCATTAGATGAGAAATTAAAGGTCTTAAGATCACACAATCAATCTCTCTGACACATGTGAATATAGAGAGCCCATAATACTATTAGCAATTGAATCCAGAGATAATACAAGATGACACCCTCCACCATCTAGGTAGAATACTAAATCACCTGCTCTCAGATGAAGTAAGTTGTCAGAAGTGTGTTGCTTCAGCTTGTGTCTGAGTGCGCTGTCAGCTGAACAAGTGTGTCAGAGAGCCACAGAGAGCGTGGGATTTACATTGACGCTATTTAAGTGTGATACCGTCTGCCTTATGCCTCCACCCGGGAGCCTGTGTTAATCTATCTAAAATAAGCAGCCCACATATAGGACAAAGGTTCCTGCTATCATAAGTTAATCCATTCCCAGTTGTGCAAATGTCAGACACAGATAAATATACTGTGATATAAGCACAGACAATCATTTTTTTACGCAACCAAAACGTTCTTTCTAATACAGATATGTGGAACTGATGGCTTCCAAATGAGACATCTAAAAATGCTTGTGGGGTGAATGAGCTATGACTGTACCTTTCTTACAGGAACAGCTTGACATTTTGGATAGTGTGTATGTTGTTGCCCAGAGTTAAATGAGAACGTACCACGCTCATATCTGCAGATTGAATGAGAAGCAAAACCAGCAGCTGTTTGTCATGCTCCGCTTAGCATAAGAAGCACCACTCCGTTTCCTAATTAATGTGCTAAATGTTATTTGCTTCATCTGTGCAAAAGTCTCGTAAAAAAAAGGACAATATAGTGGTTTTATGGGGAGGTTATGGGATGGACTATTTCTTGTAAGAGGGCAGTGACTTCCTGGAGCGTTGGCCGACAACCTCATAGTTGTGACTCCATAGCGAGTCACGGTGTCTGGAGGAGTAACAGTCCTGCATGGAGACATTCATAAAGCCACAAATGGTGGATTTTATGGAAAAGCAGCCATATATCCTGAGCTGTTTATACTGTTAGCATCAAGGTAACTGACCACAGATTGCTCCAGGGCCGTTAACTATGGCAGCATTCAAAATCAATGTGTGCATCTCAAGCGTACTGACCCCTTGCTCGTCCAGCTTGAGGAGCTGCTCCGGGACCTTGGGAGAGTTGAGGGCCAGCCTCAGACACTGGATATTCAGCTCAGGGATGACATATTCAAGCACTTCTTTGAGTGGCAGCCCGCGGGCCGTACCATGTCTCGCCGTGGATGGAATGGCATCTTCCAGGATGGCTCCACGGAGGGTGGTCAGCTGACGGGAAAGACAGATGGTTACGATTTGTCCAGTTAAATCGCTGTAGTGTGGCATGTCCACTCATTCTTGCATAAAGTACTCTTGTGCTCTGACGTATTATTTAGGGCAATTACTGTATTATGACAGCTTTAGCATTTGGAACTCATATTCTAAATAATTAAGACAGGCCAACTGCGCACTACATGTTAAGTGGTGTTTCACTATTAAGACCATTAATGCGCCACAGTTCCAGTAAGGTAAACAGCTTGAAATCACCCACTCTATATCCCAGCGTTGTTGTTTGGAACATAGCGGACACATTTACACTCGTAAATCTCATTTCCATCAGCGCAGCCTGCGGACATGAGCGTCAGCCGTCAATGGCTGTCCGACAGAGAGGCTTTCTGAAAAGCAGATTACTTAACTGACTTAGAGTGGAAGGGAGAGTGAGAGCGGGACAGAGAGAGGGCTGACGCTAAATGACAGGAATACATGCAAATAGCCGGCCCAGTGGTATGGGAGTTAAAACACAGTCAGCGTGCCACTTGCAGGACTGCCATGACCCAGATAGTTCATGTTATCATGGGAGTGGTACTTTAAACCAAGAATGGTACTGGATATCAGTGACATTTTCCTTCCTGACGCATCTGTTGCACCTGAATTATTCAGTGAATGAGACCACCCAACATCAATCAAGGAGAGAATTCGGTGCCACCAGGGACACCGAGACTGTGCATCCAAGTTTGTTGATTAATCATGGTGTGTGTGCATATGTGTGCATGAGGGTGCGTGCGTGGGAGTGTGAACTCTGGTAGACTGTTTCCTTGTTTGCTTGACTGGCCATCTGAGTCACAACTGGCACAGAATCACTGGACACATTAGGGTGCTTGGAGCAGATTTAAGTACAGAGAGCTGCGAGAAGTCTCCTTGTTTTCAGCGCTACTGAAGCATTCCTAGACCCCTGTACTGCCTGACTGAGCCTTAAGCTGAGTGACCTTAACGTGTCTTTGTGAATGCAACATATGAGGAATAAGAAGCATTCAAGTTCCAGCCGGTAAACAATTCTTTACAGAGTGACAAGTCATGCAGGTTTCTCCTACCATGCATCATTAATATGAGCAGTGAGGAAAAAAATGCACGTCGATGCGTTTTATTTACCTGACTGGTTCTGAAGGTGACTCGATGGTTGTACTGCATTCCTTCTTTCTCCTTTCCATCATCCAGCTTCTCCCTGCGGATGCTGACTGCAACCGGTCCCAGATTTTCATCTACCCCAAAATAGTTTTGATGTTCTGGAGGTGGAAGCAAAACAATAAATAAATAAATAAAGCATTCAAATTACACACACGTTAAGGGACACATTAATTATTCATGTATAAAAAAAAAAAACCTGATGTCAAAGAAATTTTACAGTTGTGAAAGCTATTACATTTCAACATTTATAATTTATAACCTTGTTCAGGTCTAAATCAAATCACTGCTTTTGCTTCAACAGTCCTATTTATGTAGCTATATCTATTTAATTACATAAAAGTGCTTTGTGGATTGACCATGACTGAGCTGTGACACCGATTACAGAGAGACATAAGGGTCTAGTGTGGATTCACTTCGGATTAGAACCTTGTATCTCTGGCTTGTGGTGCTGGGATCTAAAAAAGGTAAAAATAAATTCAGGCCAGAAACTTTTGACACACTCTGACCCTTCGCTGACCCAGATACTGCAACACGGCCTCGTATTTCTCTCAGTACTGACACACAGACAACAGAGCATCATTACAGACCTGAACGCGGTCTTGTTTTAATATTCACTATTAACGATGGATTTGTTGCTCACTGGGACAAAATAAATGTGAATTACAAAAATGAATTTCAGCTTTCTCATTCTGAAATTAGTCATTCATGATCCCTACGCATGCTTAGTTTATTAAAGTTGATCCTCAGGACTACTAAATAATATGGGAAACCATTATTTGTTGTTTTGCCGTTTTATTAAGGGAATTGCCGCTAGAGTATTTTCATCAGTACATCCATTAGTCCCACAAAAGAGGTTATATAAAATGTTACAGGGCACTATTATAATCTGTAATGTGTCCCCTGGCACGTTATCACAAATATTGATCGTCCAATTTTAAAGAAATATCCTGGGGATATTCATGACACGTCTGTCTCCAACTCTTTTTATAACCCTGCCCCCCTCTTTTTAGTTTCCACAAAAATTACTAAGGTGACAGACAGATGATTTTCATGTCTTTGCTTTATCACCTTTATTCACCTCAAGGATGAATTATGTTTTAATTCACTCAGTGACGTTTTCCCCCGTTGACATCCTCGGGTGTAGATGCTAATTTCCACAGTAAATTTATCTAACAGGCAGACTGCCATGAAATTTACCGATTATACTAAAGCTCCCAGCAGATCATTGCAAGACTGTGTTTTTTTTTTTTTTTTTGTTTGGTGTCATATAATGAAACATTCAGTGAACACTAGAGGGGTTACCAGCACAGTTTCAGACATTTAGTCTTGCAAGTTGTACGCCTTACAAGAGCCAGTGCTAATTTCTGTATTGACCTTATTATTATTATAGCTGTGCGCATGTGTTTAGGAAACGGACAGGAGCAGAGCTTTGCACACACATAGCTGTGCCTTGAGCAAACACTCTCTAATCCGGACAAAGACCTGGATCCAACAGCCAAAAAAAAAAAAAAAAAAAAAAACTTGATGGGAACACAAAGTACTAACATTCGTAAAGAGATTTATGCTACAATTTAGATCTTACATCCATGCCACGCCGCACAAACGGTGGAAATGTGCTGGCTCTTGTCACTGCGGCATCAACGCTCATATAAGCATGAATAAGAAATTAGCCGAACGGGGGCAAAACAGGGTTAACTGTCTGAGGAATGCATGGTTTGTCAGGGACATTGGACTGAGGGGAAATGCTCTGTGAGGCATAAGGTCAAATGGTGGTACGAGGGTTGTCTTGCATAGGAGGCCACTAGGCATCCAAACACCAACAGCACAGTGAGTGAGACAGTGTTGACTGTGGAGGAAAGCTTTTTGTCAACACATTTTTTTTTAACATGTCACTGGCGCTCATCACATGGTGTTGACAATTTGCCAAAGGTTTCACAGTGGATGACTTTGATTGTCATGTCAAATAATGCCTCTTCCTTGACTATCCTGTCACTCCACATTGCAGAAGTGCCTTTAAAATGTTTTAAAAAGTCCTACACTGTATGCCCTCATGTTTTGCAGTTGGGGCTCTGAACTTCATGGTTATATATATGTAATACGTAGCTGTGACCTGTATATAGGTAGGGTTGGCGCTCCATTAGAACAGCCTGTGGAAAAACACTCCTGTTGCTATGGGAAGACAGGCTTTAGGCAATCAATAGGATCAATGTTCAGCCCAGGTTGATAAAAGCTTGCCCCTAAAGTGGTGACACATGGTCATGTCTGTGTGAGAGTGTGTATGCAGTGAAGCACAGGTGATGACAGACTTGTCCATCCAATAAAACGCCTCGTGAAAAAAAGGGCAAAAGCTACATCCACATACTGTGAAAAAGACAACTTCCATTAAAAGCCGTAACATCAAAATGGAAACCGACAGTATGGCAGGGCGTTTCAGCTATAAACTGTCCTGCGTCGCTACAGAAAGAGGTTAAACACACAGCAGAACTACACCACTTTTAGGATGAGTGGTGAATGAGGACACATTTCACAGTAAATGATTATCAGAGTAAGCTCAAAGGGCTTTTCAGCCTTACTGTAAGCAGAGCCTTGAGAGATGTTACACAGTCACGCCCAGGAATATTTTTTTAGTATCTTTTAGAAGAAGGTCAGGAATCTCAGGGTGTGAAAGGTGAAGCAGCTGTTTTCTGGGGGAGGGCTTAAGCGGGGGGTAATTCAATCTGCTGAGAGCTGCAAGCACAGGCCCACAGACAGTGGGAAAAACAGATATGTATAGTGTGGTGATGGGTCGGGGTCGGCATGGTATTTCCAGCGTCAGTCACATAGGTGTTTTAATGAGAGGAGCAAGGACCTTGGCGCAGTTTTGTTGACCCTAAAGTTTCATAGGAGGGGTCCTCATAACCCTGCGGTCCCCACTGGGAACAGCTGCAGCGCACTCTCTCGCTCACCTCTCTCTCCTCACATGACTAATCACAGCTTCTCCACAGGGTCCGGGGTAATATCACAGGGAGGACATGACCGCTCCTCTGCCAAGGAAGTGAAACACACACCCTCGCTCCCAACACAAGCCTGCTATTGTTCTGGACCTTATTTCATGCGGTCTAACAAAAATAACTGGGCCGTCACGATATCTGACCCAATGAGCAGAGGCTGTTTCATTTGGGAACTTCCTCTCGCAGGGTAGTGTGCATAGTATTGTTTCAAGGAAATGGACTTGGCCAGGAAAATTTAATAATCCTCAACACTGAGTCACACTAATCCTCCTGAATCATCAAATGAACTGTTAACTCCAATATCACACGTTTATTATTAGCTGTTCTTACCTCTCCCATAGAAGTACTTGTGGTAGTAGTATGCTCCGAGATCAATGTGCTCAATGATGTAGCGTTTGACCTTCTCCCTGTGGATTGGCTGATTCTCTCGTGGCACCTCCAGCACAGAGACTCCTGCGTTGGTGCAGTGGGAACTTAGAGATGATTCAAAAGAGCAGCTCTCTGACATACCACTGTAGTTGGCACTGTTGGCTCTGGAGAGGGAGATCTTCCTCTCGCTCTCCCCGCCGATCTCATTGCGAAAGTGTGGGCAGCTTAGCACTAAGCTGTTGCTCTTCCCGTCCCCCTCATCCACATCCAGGTTCTCTTTGGGGTTTAAGTCCTCCCTGCTGCCCAGTGGAGACTCAAACATAGGAGGATTTCCACTGCTACATCCTGGTGCTCCTCCATCTGCCCCCACTATGGGCCCAGGTCCAGGTCCAGGTCCAGCTCCAGCTCCGGAAACTCCACAAGCCCCAGCCCCTATTCCAGCTGAGGCTGCTGAAGCCCCCGTCGTAGTGTTCTTCCTCTGGCTCAGGTTAGCTCTGCTGGCCACCGCCTCGCTGATGTTAAAAAGCACGCTCTGGACATCGTAATGGGCAAAGCACTTCTGAAAGCTCAGCGGTCGCCGGTCATCCTCTATTGAGAGCCGCAAGGCATCACTCTCACTCTTAATGGTCCGCAATTTCCTGAACAGAGATGTTTCAGATGACTCTGATTTAAGACGCCTCATGAAAGACTTCTCCGGTTCACGGCTGTAGAGGAAAGCGTTATCTATGCAGTCATAGCCTGGAATGTGGACTATCTCCCCCCTCGCGATTTGTGCTGCTGTTTGCAAGCTGGGGGAGAGGGACGCATCACAGCGCAACAACTCTGGGAAACCCATGGGCGGTATGCTACGGTGATCCAGGGTTTCCACTCGGTAGCCCCTAAGCATGGTGAAGAAGCCATCCCCGCTCAGGCCCTGGCGGTCAATGGAGGATGTGCTCCCGTACTCACGGTGCAGCGAAGCTCCAGTGTTTGGGTTGACAGCATGCTGGTCCATTATGTCCTCAGAGTCTATGTCACTTATGGTGACATCACTGTTGCTACGTTGACGGATAGGGTGCAGACCCTTCAGCGGGGAGTGGCTGAGAAGGTCACTCAGTGTGTATTTGTCTGTGTAGTCCACCTCCAGACAGACGGCCTCACCTTGCTCTAGTATTTCCACTGTACGTTCCTGCTGGCCGTTCTGAAATACTGGTATAACACTCTGATAGTTTGGTGAAGGCCGACCATCCCATCCATCTTTCCTTGGCGGCCATTCTGTCACCCTGGCCCTGACACCCATTTTAGGCATGGCTGGAGTTCCATTTGTTTTGCCTGCACCGTCAGGTTTCCCCTGCATGTTGGAGGCTGGTGGTCCCATGCCACCATTCAGGGCTTTGAGTTTCCTGCTGAATAGCTCCTCTGACTGCATGACTCTGGAGTATTCTTCTGGGCTTCCCACAATTCCCACAAGGTTTGATTTGTTATCTGTCAAAGGGCTCAAAATACTCATATCCTGCTGGCAGACTCCTTGAAGAGCAGACTTTCAAGACCCTTCTTCATTACATCATGTGATTTGCGCACTGGTGAGCGGAGGAGGAGCCTCTTTCCTGAGTCAGGGAGGCAGCCGTCGTCATAACTCATAGAGGGCGGGTGGCATGGCAATCGACACACAACATTTGGATGTCAAGGACAAGTGTCTGAGGAGCGCTGAGGCACAGCGGAGCGTAGTCTTTTCTCACAGCGTGCCGCCGATGCAGAACGACAGCTGGAATAGTTGGATCTACGGCACAGAAACAAAAACACAGAAGAAAATGTTTAGCTCACAGCAAGTGGGTTGAAACGCTGTAAGTGGGGCAGTTTTTTTCGAAACATAAGAAAAGCAATCTGTATTCCTGAAAATTGAGCTAAACATGGGACATTGAGTTCAGCTGCAAAAACGATCATACTTCTGACCTAAATTGTCTGTACCCTGTTATCTTGTAATAAAGTCTCACCACGGGGTACACTGGGATGTATTAGTTTTGGAACTATGTAGAGCACATCACCGAATACGGTTAATTAGTGTATTTGGGAGGAGAGGCTGCCATTATGGGTTTATAACAAGATAGATGTATATCTTTGTTGGTGCTTCCAGCCAATGTCTAACAGATGGTGGCGAAGCAAATTACAGCAACAAGAGGCAGATGTTCAGCTAAATGTTCACATGTACCAATATCTGATCCAACTGCTCACAGCATTGCAGGTCTGCAAATTGTACAGGAGGGATACGTTTGCATATTCAACGTCAATTTGTCTTCTTATCTGATGCAGTTGGTTAGGAAGAAAATTAACAAGGACCTGAAGAGACAAATAAAAAACAGAAACGTATAATAATAGCCAAATTTCACTGATGTATAAGGCTGAATCTACTCCACTACTGTAAGATAAAGTTTTCCTTATCCTGCTTGTTCAGTTCTGTGGAAATAATAAACTGACAGTTGGTGTCAGCAGTTTTATTCATTAACCTGAACATTTGAGGACAGAGAAAAGGGAAAACATTGGTTTGGTTGTCCTTAAAACACAACGTTTCTTCATCTTTGGAATTAAAGATACAGACACGCTGCAGATTCACATGGTTTTTAACCCTTAGTAGTATCCTTGCACAAAGCCAGGTTGTTAATATACCCTTTTTCAACTTGGATTGACGAATCGACATGGTCAATAAAATAAAAACACATAAAGCTAAGATTCAAGTAGAAATGAGCAATGTCCAGGAAAATATGCAGATTCCTTTCATCGATCTCATTCACAGTGTGATTTCAGAGCCAGTAAAGGAGACTGGATTCCTCTCCTCAAACACTGAGGTCGGCATGGGAGATGACACAAAACCACTCTGCAGTACAGACTCTGCGACTTCCGACATTGACCTAAATGTCTTTTTCTTGTTCTTTGGGGCTAGTGTTGTGCTTCATTTCTTCTAGCTCTGCAGACATGTGAAAACCCCACGAGTTACCAAGTAAACCCTCCACATCATTCAGAACACAGCACAGAATCACCAGCGTTCGCCTCAGGGAAGACGATAAGCTTCGTTAAAGCCACTCTTTTTGTAAGATTTGAAGTTGATAGACAAAGGCGGGCCCACACCCCAGTCTTTGCTTCAGCTCCATCTGCAGACCTTTAATATGATAACTTCTACTTCCAGGCAACTGTTTACATTTCTCTGTCATTTGCTGTTAAGGAGGAGGATAAACTATTTTGGGAAAAAAATGTGGGCCACATCGAGATTAGCTGCAAGCCAGACTAGACCAAATACACTAGGGGCGAGTTGGAAACATTTTAATAATAAAGTATTCACTTCTTCATGGGCCAAATACAGGTTAATGCATGCATGACCTAAATGCATAGGAATAGGCTGGTAGGGACATCCTCTTAGCTATGTCTAGTGACAAAATATCCATGTTGTCCTGTTATGGACCAGTGTGGTTATGAATAGAGCTTCGTTAACAGGCAGGATAATGTAGTGACACTGTATTTAACACAGGGCTAAGATCGGACAGCAAGACAATGTGTTGTGTGATGTGAATGCATAATGTAGTGATGAGAACCGCTCTGGGAAATGTTTGTCTGTTCCAAACAGCAAATGATGAATAATGTAGTATCTGACTGGCTGCAGTGCAGTGAACAATGCCACAGCCACTTCTTTTAATTACAGACAGTGCCTTGTGTTTGAAGAGCCAAAGTGGTAGATCCGGGCATGAAGATTGGTTTTATTATTTCTAAAAAAAAAAAGCAAAGTGGAGTTGCAAAAGTTCTCCCTTTTTAAAATGTGGTACACCCACAGCTCATTCCATGAAACACATGTATACACTGATCAGCCACAACATTAAAACCACTGACAGGAGAAGTAAATAACATTGATCATCTTGTGACAATACAACGTTCTGCTGGAAAACCTTTGGACCTGGCATTCATGTGGATGTTATTTAGACACGTACCACCCACCTAGACCAGACCAGACCAGACACCCCACAGGCACACACACAAAAAGGTTTAGGAACAACTCAAAAAACATGAAAAATAGCACAAGGTGTTGACCTGGCCTCTAAATTCCCTGCGGTATCTGCGGGATGCACTGGAATGAGCCTGATCCATCGAAGCCAAAGGCCCAAACTAACAACAGTCTATTCCCAGACACAATAGGACACCCTCGGAAGACCCACGTCCATTCTCTGATGAGACAAAATTGTTTTGGAGACCTACACAATATTAGGCAGGTGGTCATAATGTTATGCCTGACTAGTGCAGTCAACGTTTTCCCCTCTGTAAAATGTCCATCATCAAAATAACCATTGTATAAGGGTGACTTTGAATCTGATTAAATCAAGCTTAATTTGAAAGATCTGAAATCACTTCACATAATCCTTGGATTGATTCTTTAGATGTATACCATTTCCTGCATCCTGTCATGAGAAATCTCTTGAGGCTGGTTTCGCATGGCTAGCCCAGCGAGACCGTGCAACCAGATCAGTCCACGTGTAAGGGGGATCCAAAACACTCAACTGATGTGTGGCAGCATTTTGGATTTTCGAGTGAGAAAGGATAGATGAAAGTAAAGCTATCTGCAAGATGTGCCAGCCAGAGGGAAAATACTGTGGAAATACCACAAATCTGTGCAACCAATAAAAAATAGTTTTGTGGAAATCTCTTTTCATAACTAAGCAAAATTGTTCAGAAACTGAAATCTCAAATCAGATCCCTAGCTGTTCCCACAACTAAATACTCAAAACCTCAAGGCAACATGTGAGTGATCTCAAGGCCAAACTAAACAAAAAAAAAAAACTCGGAAAATCCCTAAGTAGTTGATCACATGTTTAAATTCTCACGGACGGAAATTTAGTTTAGATTTCTCTGATCAACTAAAATTCATCTCGGCCCTCTTTCTCAGGCATGACAGGGAGATGTGGCGATAACAGTCCACTGACCGGCACCGGCAAATGTCAACTGTTGACTGAGCACTGTCCTTTCACACTCACAATTAGAGCAAGTGACATCAAAATGTGCCACCTGCGCAAACAGCTTCATCAACGGTGACACTCCAACTGAGGCTTTTCCGGATGACTGAGAACAAGAAGAACAAAGAAACTGACATACTGTAATCTCAGTGCATGACAACAAAACAGCATGAATGACTTCTCACTGTTGTCTGAAAAAGCAGAGCTGAATACGAGAGAGGGGAGTAATGCTGTCAACACCGATAAATCCAGAAGAGGAACGGAGCTCAGTGTTTATTGTAACCGTTTTGGAAAGAATACAGCATTATGTCATTGCTTCATATTAAAAATGGGACTATCATCTTTGTGTAAATCCGGAATTAACAAAAGCACAACATTAGTACCTTGCATTTGGAGCGTACTCACTGTAATAATAATACAAACAGGAGACTGGTCTGTTTATTTACAGTATACAGTCCAGTCTACCCGTTTGTCCTGCTACATGGGGTCAAGAAAGGGCGAGCTGGCCTTTATTTTTAATGTCGAGGACAGGGCAGGAAAACTCTGTGAACATGGTGGTTTCGCTTTCCTCTCTTCTATTAGCTGCTTTCCCTGTGACAGTGATTAATGCACACAGTTGTACCACGTCTCATTCCACATCCAACCCCCAGCTCACTCAACCAATAGAGAGTGCCACGAGCTACTTGGTCAGCAGAATCCTTGCTTCAGTGTGACCTGAAGGAGGCTGTTTTCTGTCCTTTCCTTTGTGTCTGTCTGTAGAAGGGAGGTAGCAGATGGAGGGGGTGGGCGGGCTTCTTTACTAACAGCTCTTTGCTAACTGGAGTAATGCATCGCCATTATGGGTGTTTAAAGACGCAAGGCCTGGTTGAACTGGGGGAAGGGACGGAGAAGGCGAGATGGGAGAGAAATAGAGGCCTAATTACAGTAATGAACTCATTTTCTGTCTCTGATGTTGTATAGTCTGTCTTTCATCTTGGTTCATCCAGAGAGGCGCCCCAGTGCTTCTACCAGGTCTTAAAATAATCCTCTGACATTGTGGCCTGATTAAAGGCCCTGGAGATATTAATACGCTGTCAGAAAAGTGAACACGTTCTGTCCACCGCACTGAGATTAATACTCTTCTCTTACTAATAGGCTTTTTCACCAAAGCAGGACACTAGACTGTCTCTCACTCTGTCAGTGATATTATGAGGAGGATGTCCCGCTCAACAAAACTGTTAATCCCATTCTGTTGGATTTCAGTTGCATCTATGCAAACAATTCCCATGTTTATAGTTTGAGATTCATGTGAGTGATACCGCACTCCTCAGCTACTTGAGCTATTAGTGAAAAAAACGAAATTTTGCAAATTAGATTTATGGAAATGAAGTCATAATACAAGGATGTTCTACAAAACAGCCCTGCATACATTAACACTGTAACGCTATTCCACGCCGATGGCAAACACTTTTTGTGCACCACATTATTAAGACTAATCCACTCAGAGATGACAGCACTTCAGGAAAATTAGGCACGTAGCGCACGCTCAGAAAGCAGGGCCGTGCTCCCTCTTAAAATGTATTCTTAGCAGGAATGTTGGCAACAAGGTGTGCTTTCAGGTAGCAGTGATTTTCTGAAAAGCTAAACATGTCATATAATGACATGTCTTAGGCCTACGGTTACCTTTTCAAAATATCTTGTGCTGAATAACCCGGTGAAGCTGATTTTGCACAGATTTGACAAATTGGGTGTTGCCAATGCAGAAAGTCACCGAGAAGTCTCAATTATTTGAGCAAAATATCACCATTTGCATATGTTTAGTCATCACAGGCACAACTTAACAGTATCTTTCAGCCAGTACAACCGCTGCACACGGTTACAGAATATTATAACTACGCTGTATTGTATTTATTATACATTTTCAAAGCTGAAGCAACAACATGTCAAGTGTAAGGGAAAGCACATGGCTTTCAAAAGAGACAATTACCCTCAAACTATGGTTTTCATTTCCTTGAATTTTCACATTCTTCTAAAACGTGGAGTCCTTCACAGTGTCCGGCCTGTTGCACCTCAGGTCAAAGTCAAACATGTTTATTTAGCCCCAAACAAGCTGCAGGGCCACTCCAGGACCCTGGGGTGAACACAGGGCTGTAATTATGGCCAATTATGTTTAATAAAGCCTTGTGTAATTGAGCCATATTAATGCTCCTCTGTTCTCCGCAGTCAGGAAGTAGTAGCTGGCCCTGTCCCCAAGATGCCTCGACCTCAGGAGCCGAGGCCAAGCCATGATGCAGTCCTCCACCCCTCACGCAGTCAAATTAGGGTGCAGTGCAGGTTAGAGGCCAAGATGATTACACCAATTTTCCAGCTCATGGACTTCATCATATAATGAGTCAGGCAGCGTTACTATGTGGAGTAAATTTACAAGTCTTTCTCAGTGCATTTACAGCCTCATTTATTTAGGTTCACTGTTACCTGCCTACTGTTGTTTAACGCTGAGGAGCAGCAGCCCTTCAGACATTTGGATGTGTCACACTGTGTTCATCATCAACACAGAGGAAGGAAAAAAATCCAGGCAGAAAGCAAACAAACCTGAAGGCAGGTTTTTTAATGCTCCACTGCCCGTCATTTGAATCCTCGGTAAACTTACAATGAAAACAACGAATCCCATTCAGTGTCACTCCCCACTCAAATGCGATCAAATCTGCACTGCACACAGTCTTAGCATTTCGCCCTCTGAGGAGCTGATTTAAAACAACGTGGGAGCTCGGTTTTCAATCCTCCATTGTGAGCAGCTGTTCCGAGCTTGTGGCAGGAATGGGAGGGGTGCATGCGATGGTTTTGGGCAGGAAAGATATTAAATTCATCACACTTGCTGTTCGTAAACGTGGGGTACATGTGTGCAACCAGACACAGGCATCTCCAATATGATGAAAACATTTGGTTTTCTGCTTCACTGGAGTGATTCTTTACCTTAACTGGGTTATTGCAAAGAAGAATGTGAGGTTAAGGAGAGAAGTGAAAGTGGTGAAGCAGGAGAAGAGAAAAAAACAGAACGGGAGTTTTGCCAAACTCTTGTTCAAAGAGATTCATGCAATTAAACCACAGATCCAATTAATTGGGCAATATTATCCTTGGAAGTTCATTACTGGGGCCTGGGAAACTGGGCATACCACCTTCCCCAAGTGCCTCCATAACCAGAAAGGACACTTGTAAAGGGGTGCTAAGACTGTGTGTGTGTGCCACCGCTCACACTAACGGAGGCTATGAAAGTAGGGGCCAAAGAAAACCAAATGCACTATTCAACGTCTTCCTCTTTCATCTACTGCTTCCACAATTCAACCTCACAACAGGGAAGAATCTCCCACCAGCTGACACTCAAATTAGCACTGATGCTAAAGCCCTGCCATTAAAGACCAAACCCTCCCCTTCCTGTACACCACGATAACTCAGTCTATCGGAGCTGGTAAGAACCCCAATCATCTAACTCCACCCTCTCTCATTGTGCTTAGACCACCAACTGCACACCCTGATGTGCCAATATTGCCGGCAGGGAGTAATGCTGAGATTTTAATGGCCAGTGTGAATGGAGGGTCACACCCTCAGTGGGAGGTAAGGAAACCAATGAAATGAGTTCCAGCCAGCTGCCTTATCAAGTCTGATAAGTGGAAACCAACATAAAACCACATCCAGCCGTGTGATCCATCAAAAAATGTTCATTTGGACGAGAATTTAACAACCACAAATGCTAAATGTTTATTTAGGTTAAGTGGGGTTGCGTAAGTAATAAGCTACAGAATTAAAAATAATACTAGTGAGCAATTTCACTGCATCATCCATTAGAGAGGATCTAGGGATCTAACTAACCAAACAGTCATTAGCCCACTACTCCCTCCTGTAGCCCATCCTTCTTTACTCATGCCTGTCATTCTGAGCACTGCTCGATCTGAAATACATTTTGGCAGGTCCTCAAAGGCTCGGGAAGTAACTGTAATTTGCAAGTCGCAGGGACACGCGGCCGAAAACTCTGACAATGAAATTTAAAATGAATAGATGCTCCAGATCTAGCCTTAACGGAACGATATAGTTTTAGGAGAAGATGATTTAGAACTGCTCTTAGTGCTGCTTTACAACAACAGAAAGCAAGTGAGCTCTCCATTTTTTTCCACCAGGTTGCTCATGCATGGTTGCCCACTCTTCAGGTTGCGCTCGTTACTGTGAATACGAATGGATGGGTTGAATGACAAAAGCGATTTTCCCCAGGAGGGATTAACAAAGGTTTGTTCCCTAAACTCAATATGGAGACAGAACTGAGAGATTCCTCTTTTCAGCAACAGAAGTAGGGTGCCGATCAGCGAGGGGACACATGCCAGCTACTTTGATGATGTGCCAAAACAAGTGACCCTATTTATTAAGGACCTTCCTCTATTTACGGTGTTATAACAGACAATTTATCACACTCAGGTAATACTCCAACACTCCTAGTGAGCAAACCTGGACTAAGAAATTTGGATTTTACAGTATATCTGGACCATGGTATTTACACGTTCGTCCCGTACGTATTCTGTGTAAATACAAAACAGTATCCTGTTGCACAACAATGCCAACATCTCAAACAGTTAAAAACGGATAGTTAAAAACCCAATGAACCAGACGTTGACATAATGTCAACAAGTTTTGACTTGACTTTTAACACTGTGTAAATCAAAGCCCAATGCAGAGCACGTTCTGCAGCAAACCTGAATTACCGCCTGTTGGAACATTTCTGTGTTTTAATGTACTCAACTGCCATCGCGTCTCTTTCTTTGACAGTTTGCATGTGTGCGGCTTGTGTGTGCACTGTGCACCGTGACTCTCCGAGCTGAAATCTCCCACTGAAGGAAGAGTGACTAACCTGACATGATCCAATTTACGTGGCATTGCCCACAATCTCACAAACACATGCGGCAGGCTCATGCCAACAGGATGATGGGCATGACAGCAGCAGAGAAGATTTAGAGTACACACAAAATGCGACAAAAAGGGTGGGATGTGGGCACATGTGTGTGTGTGTGTATGCTTGCACAAGGATCTCAATGGAAACAGCTTCTGCAGGAAGACAATTAGAGGTTTTTTGTTTACATCTCAGTGCACACAGACCTGAGTTGACCCAGCAGCTGGAGAACAATCAGTGGAAGAGATAAAAAAGGAGGTCAGACAGCAAAGAGTAAACATATACCCTCACCGTCTCATCATTCCCATAGCGCAGGGCCTCACAATGCACCATGGGAAATGCACCATATTCTCTAATGCCCGGCCAGAGCCCCAGGTGTACAGACTGGAGGAACAATGCATCTTTCAAATAAAAAAAAGAAGAAAAACACTTCATCTGCTGCAGGAGTCTAACCTCTGGCCTGCATGCAGCTTCAAAAGAAGTTTCTTCATGCTCTGTCTGCATTTTGATCTGTGTAAAAAAAATCAAGTAAATATGCTTCCACCTGTTTCATCAGGTGGATCGAGGAGACTAGACGGACTAAACTAGATGATTTCTGCAAATCTATACTTCCATGGCAGCTTAACAGCTTTCCACAGATAAAAGACATATAGATGCTGCAATACAAGAGACCATAGTGTATCCAAAAAACACAAATGGACTTGTTGGGTTTCTTGTAGATGTCGAGCTGGCTTTGTTTCAGGTTTTTTTTGGCTATACCGTGATCTAGATGAATGAGAAGAACATTCACAGACAAGATTTCTGCTTGTGTGGCTGCAGACATAACCCGAGGTCACTGCCCTCCAACAATCATCTCACCACACCTCATCTGTCAACAGTTAGTCTCTCACACGTAAAATTAAACAAAAGATAGCTGTTTGCTTTGCCACAGACTTTGTGGTTTGGAGCGGTGTTTATTTCTAGCCTAAAGTCTTATCATGGAGGCAGCTTACGTGAACATGAGTCTGTTTTCCTGCACCACCGCACCCCCGAGTCTGCTGTGCTTTGTGCTAGCTGTAGCTCCGTCTGGAATGTGCTGGCTACAGCTGGGTCTGAAGCGCAGGGGTCATCCATGACCTGACTCCATTTCACTTGGTTCAGCGAACTGTAAGTATGTACCCAACAGAAACCGCAACACGGTGAATTCTTTTCACTTCCTCCACACATTTAAATCTCATAATATCTACCATATGCACCGTTAAAGTCGACGAAAGACGCTCAGCCAGAAGAAATAGTTTCAAAACACTGCAATTGTGTCAACGAGCCAGTGAACTCAAAAATAGGGGGAGTCAAGGTAAATCCAATTATGTGTATGCTGATCCTCTCAACATGACTGCACATAACTTTCATCCGTTTCTCTAGTAACGTCACTTAGGTCTTTCAGAGTTATTGATTGTACTGTGGTGCAGCAATTTATGTTTAGGTATATGCATGGTTCAAATGTATTAAAAAGAGGCAGATCTTAAAATGACTCAAAAGATCTGATGCTAGGTTGCAACTTCATTCATTAACTCATTTGTAACAATATTTCTAGAGCAAACATACAAAGCACCTTGTGAACTCGGTCTACTGTTCCTAAATTCCAGTGCCAGATAATGCATTAGGATGACAGCCACTGATAAAATAAAATTACAGCTGCAGCTCAGGAATGATGACCTTTGCTTGCCAAGATTAACATAATTACTAACAGCAATCCATCAAGTGGAAGCCTAACCGCAGTCAGTGTACTGATGGTAGTGTCAAATAATCACACTGACAAGGTGTGGAGCTGAGCTATGCGTCTAAGTTATGTCCCGAAAATAAAAGAGCCCCTGTTCTTTAGTTGGACCGAAATATAAAAGAGCACAATAGCGTCGGTGCTGGCTGCATGCAGTTCAGGAGACAAGCAGGCCTCCTCCTGCTTCCAATGAAAATGGGAGTCTCCTACCCCCGTTGCCCTGCCAACTGGCTATCTGCCCAGCGCCTGCCAGGCAGCACACTGCCATTGTCCTTTAGTTGTTTCAGGGTGATCTGAGAATTAAAATAGACAGGACAACAGATTCTCCCTGTTCAATCACATGGGAACAAAGAGCCAGAAGTGCAGTGAACATGCGTGCACAATGCACCAAGTTAAAAGATTTAAGTGATGATGTAAACTTGGCTAATGACAAAGTAGAGAGTCCCCATTCAGATACAACATTAATGAATCCCGACTATAACGACTAATGGAGTATCATGTTATCTGAGAGTGAGTAGCAGTGCTATCACGAGGCACTTAGTTAAATGTGCCTTAACATTATGCAACAAGCAGCATTAGTATGACACCCGAGACACACTTGCATAGTTTTAGATGTCGCTCCATAAGTCTATTCAGGTCTCACAGACTGAAGCTCCTGAATGTTCCCAACAGAAGGAGACCGTGTTTGTTCTTGGCTGCTCCAGCGGAGCCCCGCGAACAGAGAGCACTGTGCTGTGGCCCTTCTCCAAAAGGGACCATCTGTCCCCCAAACTGGGCCTAGCCACGCCGGCCCTCGCTGCTATATGGAGACAGAAAGGGACGAGCAGGGTTGATGTGGCCCAGCAGGCCTCCAGAATAAACCACCACCTATTTCCATCAGCACACATCCCCCCTCTGTCACTTCCCAGCAGCATGCCGCTTTCCCAGCTACCTCCACACCAAAGACAGCCTGCCGGCAGAGAGCAGTCTCTCAGGGAAAGACTGAGAGAAATGGTGAGAAGAGCGCTCACATCATGCAAAAGGAAAACTGTTAAGACAGTGAGGAGTTCAGATCGAAAGCTCTGAGAACATCCCTGCCTCTGCTACTCTGCTGAGGTCAGTCAGAGTCCATATTGTCACATTATCACTGAGGAACAGCACAGCAAAAGGGGGAAGTAGGTAAGCTGTGTGACACTGATTGAGAATCGAAACAGTGACACAAACACGTTCACACACATCTGGGGAGCAGCTTTCATTCTTTCTTACCCGCAGACCGACTTCAACATGTGTCAATGCCATGGACCTTCTCTCCCTCCTCATACTCACTTCAGCAGTTCTTTTTTTTTTCTTTTCAAAGTTTGTTTTTCTTACTCTGCCTGGTGTTGCTGACAGAAATCTGGAGTAAGTGAGATAGTTTGGACTTCTGGGCAGCAGCTGAAAGCACCACAGCTGACACAGAATAAAGTTTAGCCAACTGGAGGATGCAAGAGGAAGATAACTGCAGGGAGGATAGGAGAGAGCGCAGACCCACAGATGAATCATTCTGTTCACTTTGCAAGAACTCTCTGCGCCGCCTCTCCCCAGAAACACACACTGAAAAATCCCTACACCTATAGCGGACCACTCATACCAGTTTCTAAAAGACTTTAGTCCCTTTATATGATGCTGTGAATAAATGCAAGTAAAAATAGAGCTAAATTGAATTATTTTGCCTTTCCAGTTATTCTTAAGAGGTCTTTACGTGGAAAAATATTAGACATCAGCAGCTGCCTTGCTTACCTGATTAAAATAGTCCCTTTTCATCAGAGCCATACATCCTAAGAGCAGAGGACACAAAGTCCTGTGAGTCACTGTGATAATGAACCCACTGTGGAGATGCTATCCAAATGCATTAAATCCATCAGCCACTTGTTGAGCACAAGCCAGCCCAAAAACACACAAAGAAAAGAGAAATACACCACACGTCACAGCAGAAAGCCTCTAAAATAAACAACAAAACCACAACTCTTCCTTCAGCTCCTTTATCCAATAACTAGGCTGGAAAGAAAGTGGAAAAAGTACATTGCAAAAGGAGGAAAGAGAAAAGTCTGGCAGCCATTGGGGAGTCAATTTAGTGAAATGCATACAGCTGCCCCTTAATGCACACAACCCTCCCCCTGTGACAAAGCCACCAACAGCTGAATGAGACTGCATTATTAGCATATGTAAGGGAAAGTAGGTGGCTATGCTGGGTGCTTATGGAGTGGGGGGCATTGCTGAGTGTTGGTAGTTTGGGGGGGGGAGAGAGTGGACCATGACATTCAAGGCTTCTCGGGCTGACAGGAAGGAAAAGAAAAATAGAGGGGGAAAAGCTATTGTTCCCGAGAAAAGATCCCCAGGTCAAGCCCGTGACCTTCCAAGTTCCTTACCACGGCTGACATTTGGAGCGGCAGGAGATGGAACAATCCACTAATCTATTCCCTGTCCTATGAACTACAGCATGGTACAAAGGTCTGTCTGACAAACACAGCCTGCAACCCTGACCATCTTAAACACGCTGAGATAAGAGGAGAAGGACACGACCAGGGAACAATATTGCCCTTCTTTCAAAATGATAATCCATCTATCCACATACCATATGCTAAGCATATTTTTTTACCTTCAGCAAAGGCTGGAGCAACAGACATGAGGCAGGCTTGTTATGAGGACAGCTTGTTATGGTCCTAAGAGCAAGGAAGAGAAAAAATATGAAAAAGGACTTTGCAGGGCTCTTCAATCCAGTGCTTTGTTAAAAAAAAAAAAAAAAACAGTTACAGGTTTAAGGGTCTACACACACCAGCCCAGAGAAGCAGGACTGACAAAGACTCTCTGATGTACTGCCTCACATCTTCTGATAAAAGCTGCACTTAAACACACTGTGAAGCCGACAGCAGGCTGACCGCTGTGCATTCTGAGCCTGCCTGGCAGGAGATAAGTCAGTAGCCTATCTACAAGCTACATGTGCTACTGTAAAATTCAACTTTTAAGAGAAGACTTCAGGTAACATCAGACATCTATCGCAAAATGTTTGCAGGAAACTCTCACAAACAAACAGCAACTGATCAGTCAGCTTGGCTCTAACATGGGGTTAGTTACTGAAGGACACTTGTGGGAGTGAAATTTGTAAGATAGCGGGTGAAATGTGGACGTTTCTCAAAAACATCTCCGGCATCTTTGAGTAAGGTACATACAACCACTGATGAAAGCTGCTGAATGGCCTTTTTTTAAGTAAAACCTGCCCTGGTGCTGTGCAGTTAATGAATGTGTAAGATTATGTGAAGCTAGTTATTTCAGAGGAAGTCAGTCTTCCTTGGACACATAAAGGTTAAATAAAGAACAGCTCAGTGAGGTAACTCAGTTTTGATTATATATTTCTCTTCTTGTATAATGCTACATAATTGAGTTTCGGGGAACTTAATTGGAAGAGCACAAAAACAGTGTCATTCTAGCCACTTCCTGATGACTGCTTTGCTCTGTCTGTTTCTGGCTGGAGGTAGAAACGTGTTAATAGCAGGAAATGACAGACTTTAATCAAGCTGAATGAACTGCAACGAGCACAGGTCTTTTGTGCCACGGTCTGCTTTGATCCAGCCTCTGCAGGCAGGTTCTCAGCTTTGATTTGAGTCGAGGGGAAGGAACGAGTTTTATTTGCAGAGTGGGAAGCCCCAGGAGGTAACACTTAAGGAGTTCTTGTCACTGCGTCCCAGCAAACAGACAAACTATTCATCAGCCTACACATGTGTGCAGCAGGGCCTGTGGAGAAACACACAATCCCACAAACGCTGCTCGTTTGCACATGGACGTCCGGGCCTGATGGGTAATTTACATACCGAGGCTAGTCATTACACAAACGGATACACATGCAGAACGATCTACATTCACACAACCCTAAAACAACATCTTTCACAGCTCATGTTTCAGATGCTGCACAAAGAATTTCGACTGTTTTAAAAAAGATCTGACTTTTAGAGAGAGAGAGTGTTGTTCTTTTCCTTATGTGAGCTATAATATGCCATTTATTTTATTCCCACACAAATTAACAAAAAGTCACCATTTGTTCATACATCTCTGATGACTCATACATGGAGTTTCAAAGTTTCTGAAACTTTGGACTTGATTTGGACTGTGCAAATTAGCAACGATAGCAGTACTTTTGGGAGAGACTCTCCCACACATAACAGCCACAGCAGCACCAGGGTAGCTGCTCTATTTATGCAACACCGACACTAGCTCATTTTTAATGCATTCATTTAAGAGTGGTATCTTCTCTTCTAACTCTTCCCAAAAAGCAAATAGATGTATTTTCAAAAATATCACCATACTGTGAAAGAAAAGAAACCTGTCAGCAGCTCAAGGAGATACATTTAACACTGAGATTACCACTCTTGGGATATAACACAAACTCATAGTTTGTCATATTTAGGTGGAGTTCAGTATATTCTTATGGGTGACTCTTGTCATTTTGTGGACAACCTGAAAAGCCGACTAAACTCAGCACGGTGGTGTGGAAGCCATTGAGGCTTGCTACAGTACGTAATTACAGTAAACAAGTTAAAACAGCATAATGTGGAAAGGAACAAAGACGTTTACTTGATTGTTTCCACCAGGGGACATTTAATACGCCCGGGAACGAAAGGCACCTGTATCCCCTTAGATTGTGCCATTTTTTTTTTTTTGGGTGTGCGACGAAAGCCAGGCATGTCATGCATTTGCTGTCCAGTATTTTTAGACCTGCTGATAACGGCATGTTGTGGTGAGACAAGTTTCTCTTTTGCAGAGAGAGGGACAGGAGCTGTTAAGGGAAATAGCCAGTTCCTCCTGCAGAGAGGAAGGCAGGAATAGCAGCTGGCAGGCAACAGGCAGACACAGCATCTCTGAATGTCACTTCTCCCCTCCCCACCCGCCTCCTCTGCTCTCCATCTCTCCACCCTCTCTCCTCCTCTCAGTTTTGTCCTGTATCTGTTGTCTGAATTCACGAGAGAGCGAGAGGCTGTGCTGCCTCCACTATCCATCCCTGCCACTCCATCTCTACGACAGAGGAAGAGCGTGAAGGAGAAAGGGGTAGTGGGCACATGGGGTGAGGGGGTGGAGAGTAAACAGTGGCGTCGCATCCTTCCTCGTTGTTGCTAGGCAACTTTTTCTGCATATGACAGCCCTGAGTGACAGCAGACCTCCCCTCCGAACAAAGATGGAAAGTTGAGGGAGAGAATAGGAGAGGGGAGCAGAGAGGAGCAGAGAGATGAGTGGCGATCTGGCGCTTTCAGGGGAAAACACATTGTTGTTTGATGCAACACAAACATAACACACTGAAAGGACGAAATCAATAGCCTATGAAGATAAAGGGGAGGCAAGATGATATCAGACGTGCAAGAAACCATCACACATATATGAACCTAGAAAGGGTCGTGAGATAAATCTGTGCAGTTGTGGGATAATTAATGGAACCAATAAACATAAAAGCACTGCAAACATGTTTTCTTCCATTTAAATTACGACACACTACCATGGTAGCCCCCTTGTTTTAGTTGCCCTGGTCAGACACAATGGGTGAAAAAAAAAAAGTGTCCTTTAAAGGTTTTACCAACCTAGAAAGGTCAGGAACAAAATATTCTTTAACACACACACACTCAGTGGCTTTGAAATAATTCTGTGATTACTTTAAGCAACTCTGTTTATACCAGATAAAGTAAACTTAATTTCTGCTTCTGTAATCACACTGCAGAGCAAACTAATAGATTAATGTTTAAACGCTACCCTGTTGCCACAGGCATGCTGAGGATGTCTTATCAAAGCCCAGTTTATATTTTTTTGCAGTTTTGAACGCGCTCTTTCATTACCTGTGAACATATGATTAGGATCAGTGAGAACCCCCTGAGGCAGAGTACCAGTGATGCTACTGCATCCTACAAACTATACTTTGCAGAGAGTTGCCAGGCAGTTTTGGCTGTACAGCACAGATGATGTGCTTCAACCAAATGGGACAAAATAAGTGTTTCTGATGACTGCAGGGGCTAAAATTAGCACATAATAATCACTGTCCAGAGAGCTGCTTTTCATTGGAAGTTTGGCAGGGGAGAGTGTGTGCTGGAAACCAAATCAGGGGTGCCGCACTATGGATTTGTGCTAAGAGAGCAGGCGTTCATGCAAAAGAAAGATGACACTGGAAACCAACAGTAGAATGGGCAAAGTTGTTTTTAGATGGCCACAGATGATGTCAGGCATTTGCACCATCCAGAGGAGTGGAAAGCAACATCACAAACAAACAAATAAGCAGTTTAATGAGACTACAAATCCACCAACCTGTTGACAGGCTGTCGGTATTCATAGTAAAAGCCTACTACCCCTATAAGATTGGAGAATATAAACATCTAAGATAATCTAAGAAAGATGAATTTTTGTGAAGTGAAATCTGGCCATCTGGAGCATATGTTCCAGTAAAGCAACTTCCTTCTGTAATTAATGAAGTTCTCCAAAGGGAACAGTCTGATTAAGTGAAAACTATTCTTATTCTCCACAGGCAATGTTTCCAGAGCTCCTAGAGAAATGACTCTGATAGAATTCCTGAGAACTAGGCAACCCTGGTTTGTCATGCAGCTGGCATCTCTTTCATGGAGTCACTTTCAAAGCTATTCCCCTACAAGTGGCATCAAAAACATCTGTTTCCAGGGCAGCCACCCACATGAGAGATTGCCCAGTGCTGGCAGGATGGCCTGCAGATGTAGGCAACAACGTGTACATGCAAAACCCCAGACAGCCGCAGTGTCACAGTTAAGGAAGCAACGAATGCCAAGAGTCACAAAATGAAATGGAGAGTGAGACAGAAAATACAAAGAGTGGTGCAAGATTATACTGAAAATGTATAAAATAGGTCTAAACAGAACAAAGAAAGAGAGGCTAAACAACAGGAGATGATGGGATATAGCGAGCATGAGCAGAATAACTAGTAGTAGTGAGGCCATACTGATGGAGGTGCAATGACAGCAAACAGATCTGACCTCCATCCTGTTCAAAGCAGTGGAGGGCCTGGTAATGTCTGATGAAGTAACAAGAGCAACAGCTATATTAAGGCTGCTGTGTCCAGGTCGTAAGAGATGCACTCTGCTGGTGCTCAGAGCAGTGTAAAACACTGTGCATCATTAAGGGAAGTGTATTTAAGTACTATCCACAGCCCAGTAAAGAGACTGCTAGTGGGGGGAGAGTGCATAGAGGGAGGCAATGGTCCGAGTTATTTCCATTCCCTCAGCCCGTTTATGGAAATATTATGGGAGCAAGGTTCAGTTC
The DNA here is from genome assembly GCA_005024645.1 of Planiliza haematocheilus. Classification (NCBI taxonomy): domain Eukaryota; kingdom Metazoa; phylum Chordata; class Actinopteri; order Mugiliformes; family Mugilidae; genus Planiliza; species Planiliza haematocheilus. Next base: position 3,750,364 of record SRSE01001339.1, on the reverse strand, counting down.
TCACGGAAGAGGAAAAGATTCGGGGAGTGAGTGAGTAAGAGTGAGAGACATGAGAAAGTAAAGGAGTGAGTTAAAGAAGGGGGGGGTTTGCAGAAATGCTGCTTTTAGCTGTTTTCTCTGGAAAAGACCTTCCTCTGTGTGTGTCCTTCATTGTGTGGTTCTCCCTCTGGCAAAGGCCACAAAAGCCCCCATTTATCTATCCTGAGCATCTAGCCTTATTGAGAAAAGACCCTGAAAGGCGGGCAGCCATCACATGTGCCAGGGTGACATGGCTTTTCCCTTGTTAACACTTTAGTCTTGCACCCAGAGTGCACCCAACTCAATCTCCTTCACAGTGAGGGATTACTCCTGTCGACAAACGGGAAAGAAGAAGTAGTACATCTGTTCTATATATTTGCATTTCTTTGGTTGGGATCACAATGCAGCACTTGACTCGATGGAAAGCGAACATTCTCAGTCAGGCATGAGAAACCCACCCCATCAATGAGGCCTTTTCTCCACCCTTTGGTTTCTTTAAGCGGGGTAACAGCACATCACAAGGGGCACAAAACACAATCTGTCAGCTCAGAGGCCGACGGGGCCAGTTTATTCATGATTTGCTCTCATCAGTTTCTATTTACTCAGTGTTCTCGGGAGCAGAAAGGGGGACCAAGTGCAATTTTAGGACATCGCAATGTGTGCTATTCAGCAATCTGCGGCTCTAATTGCAGAGTGAGAGGAATTTTCTACATCTCTAGCATTGAGGCACAACAGCTGCAGCTGGCATGGCATGTGGTGGGTGTGTTCAAGGGAGGTGTGGCAGCAAAAGGGTGTCAAAGACTAACCTCCCACCGAGAGCCACCCACGCAAGCACACCTTTGCGTAAACACACACAAATGCGCATGTGTTACAATCATGCTTTTATGCTTTTACAGCCATTTACAGCTTAATAACGTTAACGACATATCAAAGCGACAGGGGAAACACTGTGCTCTAAAATTTGCCTCCCTCTCTACATCCACTCATCAACACATCCTTGATCTCACTGATTTAGAGAGGAGTCAGCTGTCATGAACAAAAAAAGCACACTCCAACACATGCAACTATCTCGTCCCTCCAGTCGACAGGACATCATCAACCATAAGAAAGTAATGACAGGAGGAAAGGATATGAATGCCTTCACTTCTTCTTACTTCCACGTCTTGTGCCTATTCTTGTACCCACCTCGATACACTGTCATCTCCCCACCCCCCTTTCTGAATGCTAAATTAGCAAAAGTGTCCAGGGAGACGAGCGTAAATGAATTCGTTTCTTCCACCAGGAGCCAAGTGCACTGATGCGACCTGACACGAGGGCCTCCACTGATCGAGTGACCCCTGACCTCTAGAACTGATCGAGGCCAACGATCTGATGAGGTGCTCTTATGAAAGGGTGGTATACACACACAGAACGGGGGTTGGGCAAAAAGTATGATTCCCAACAGTCATAAGGAAGCATGGCTCCACTGCACACTGAAGCTTTTCCTGGTGAATGCACTCAGACATCCCTTGGCATTAATATTTATGTAATTGAGAATGACATAAAAAGACCAGGAGTGAGATTCTTTAATGTACTTTGACCTCGTTTGAACAGAGATCAGACAGAAGATGAAAAATGTGTGCAAGAAGGTTTCTGACCTTAATCACAGCGCTTCCCTTGACTTAACAACGGCATCCCAAATAAGCACAGATTTCCTTATTCCTTATCTCTAAACTGCAGCAGGCTCTGAAGAATGCAACCAAGATGGAAGCATTTGGAGAAAGCACCTGGTGCTGGAAGCGGTATAACTTGCAACCGCTCAGTGGAAAAGAGGAAAGTCATGCTTTCATTTTGGTGGATTGCTAACTTTATACCCTGCAGGAAATCGTAAAGTGAATCACACCCACAGGTCGTTGCTGCAAACAAAATCTTTGTCAACATGCCTGGTTAATAAGAGATGCAGTCATTTAGTGAATGTGAATGCTCAGCATACTACCATCCCCGAGAAACCACACACAGAAATAGTAGTTAATACTAAATCAATAACAGTCTACTTCTGACATGAAACACCTGGAGCAAAATCCACCGTGCCACCACCCATACAGGTTTCTTTTTCAGCAGATTTGACAGGAAATTTTTTCATAAATCTGTCATTCTCTACGCTAACTAACCATGGGTGTGTTGTTGATTGTGCAGAGCAACAAAAAAAAAGTGTGGTGACCAATCAATAGCATGTCTGCATGAACTAACCATGAAACCAGATTTATTTGAGCAGAGGGAAATGCAAAATGTCTCCTCTGGGACCTTAACTGCCTTTTAGCCAAAATCAAACTAAATGAATTGAATTTTTCTCTTTGCACTCTCTTTGAAAATGTCACATATCAGCATCAGAGGCTGCTTTTCTGTTTGTGACCTTATGATAACTACTGTACGAATAAGTAACTAACTTCCTGTTAAGTCTATTAAATATACTTCACTGTGAATTGTCTGTCAGCGTGTTGAGAGCCTACATTGAACTCTGAACTTTGGTGTTTGTGTGTTGCTACTAAGCACAGATTATCTTGACAGATGAGAACAGTGTAATTATACAGCTGCTCCTGTGGTCAGATACACAGCACCTGACTGTGTATCCAGCAGTTGTGTGTTCACTGTGTTTTGTCCCAGGCACATACAGCTCAGGGCTGAACTGTATGTGGCCTTACTGTCCTGTTTACATTTCAGAGAGGTTCTGAGGGTTTCCAGTAAACATAGCCTGGGGAAGGTAAGCACTGAATGAACCCAGTGTAGCTGCTGGGCATTGTAAGACTCCCATCCAGAGAAATCTGCCTGGGACACTGTTTGCCCGATTGTTGTTATGTAATCTTTTCCTTTCCTCCGTCTTCTTGTAAGGCAGCAAACCCATATAAAGGCTTCAACACTGCCCCTCCAGCTCTGGCTCCCACAACCATCCCACCCCCTGTGGCTAACCTCCAAACATCCATAGCAGCTTTCAATACACTTGGCCAAAGTGGAGGAGGGGAGCGGTTGATCTCCACATTGACAGACAGGGAGATTACAGAAGCAAGATAAAAGAAAAAAAAAAAAATTCAGGCCACTGTCGCTCCAGATCATTATCCTCTGTCAACAGCCTTTACAAATCGCATAAAAGGAAGGGTAGTCAAAATGATGTTGCAAAGAAAAGATGTATAAAAAAATCAAAAACAAAAAAAATAGTAAGATGGAGTATACTAGTCTAGCTTCAAATTAGCTCTGCTTGGCTGGGCCAGTGCTCCTTAAACAAATCATACCGCTGCTGCATCTCCGAGTACAAGGAAAGGCCAGCCCGACTGCCAGCCATGCACTGTTCAGATCCTTACTGCGTTAGCCTTCCGCTCTACTTTGTGCAAAAGAGCTCTCTACTTTCCAGTACGCAGCAGGAACTCTAGGATCTCAGGCTTGTCTGAATTAGACTACAATGTCTTTGCTAATAGAAAGTTACAAGTACAGCCCAAAGGCAACATCGTGTACAGGCATTTTTGTGCTTCGGTAAGTGGATAAAAAAAAAAAAAGAAAGCTACACAGTAATGTCCTGGTTTAATGGTGTGCATAATTCAAAAGCACCATCTCAACTGAACAATATCAAAATATTTATATATTAGGTATATACAAGGGAGTACAATGTGTATTTAAGTCAAATGAAGCTCTGAAAAACAGTATAATCTTCCTGAAAGAGCGCTATAAGTTGTCTGAGAAGCCAAGCGTAAAATGAGTTTGACAGTTTCCCCTGCTGTTGTCAGATGACAGTTAAAATAATATGTTGCGTCACTCTATGTCCCTGTGAAAAGAAAAATGCAAATGGATAAAGTTTGGGGGAGTCCCGGGATAAGCAAACTCATTATCATCTGATTTATGGACCAGTGGAAACACAAACAAGAATAACATCCTCCTCCCTGTATGTCAGCATCTAAAAAAAAAAACCAACACAACACAATGACAGCCTACAGACCTTGAACAGACTTTCTAATTTTTCTCATGTCAGTGGGCTGGCAACATGAAAGGAACTCACAAATATACAGACACTTTCTCATAATTGATAAAGAGCTATTCAGGAAAAAAAAAGCCCCTTCCTGTAAAAAGGCTGATACCAAGAAAAATGCTGCACATTCCACTGTGGGAACAAAAGCATAACATCTCAACACAGTCTCAACCACAAAGCACAAAGGAGCAATACTCTGCTATGAAACATACATTGTATGTTACTTCAGCTGTTTGTTACCCCTTAGGCACAACAGTGTCATGTCCATTGAAGCAATCTTCCTTCTAATGTGGATTAAACTGAATTCTGTCATAACCTTGCGCTCAACAACAGTAGGAAGCACTGCAGTGCGCTGGTGAGGTTAAGTGAAGGATACTGGCCCCAGCAGCAACGCCTCAGCGGCTCAGACACACACACACGCAAACACACCAAAAGCGGAGCTCTTTATGGCACATCTGTCACGGCTCTGCTCCATTTGAGTTGTTAATTACAATTATCCTCTATCAGAAACACGTCGGTGTACTTTTACGCTTTAAAACAACTCATCCGATGGATGTTTGCTTCTTGGCTCACCATAGGTCGATTTGACAGTCAAGGGCGCAGATGTTTGGACGGGGGGGGTGGGTTTGTGCCGTACTGGCCTACATTTTAAGACTACACAGAACCAGGTTATTGTACCTTTAAGGCACAGCATGACTAATGTTACATAAATGTAGATTATGAAGCAGAAGATCCTATAGTAACGGAAAAAAAAAACATAAAAACAGAAACAAAATAGTGAAATGAAATCAGTATTTCATTATTTTATCTTTATTACTTCATATCTCCAAGCGATTGCTGATAATCATACATACACTCACTTGCCAGTTCATTAGGCACACGCATTATAAGATAACAGTTCTTCGCTAAATCCCTCTTTATGACGTGACAGGTTGAGCTTTAAAAAGACGAGTTGTCTCGGCCCTGTTGCCCGTTTTTTGTTATGTTTCCTAAAGAAATTATAGACGATATCCTACTGCAGTTTTAGTTTCCGTGTATTCCTCTAGTGGGTCAACAAACAAAAGCAAATGACAGTATATACACTGACTAGACAGTTTATTAGGTACACTAGTGAAAACAAATGCATTTTAATGTAACAGTCCTGCACTAAACCCCCCCTTTATGGCTGTTATGGTTGCATAAAAAGGTGGCAATTCAACTCTATGATCATTATGGAAGATGTAGTCTGTGGTGCTGTTAAACTGGATTGAATTAAACATCACAGTGTCTCAGTTATTTGGCCAAGCCCACCGACTACAATGGGGTTGTCAAAGTAACAGAAACATGTGTCATGTCACAACACAGTTCAATAGTACTACAAACCACAGCCTCCAAAATGAAAGCAGAGTTGAATCAACATCTCTCTCAGTTATTTTATACAAATGCTGACTAGTATAACCTTCACAAGTGACACATATCCTGACGGTTTAATGAATAGACAAAGACACACAGAGAGGGAAAGTCTACAGAGTCTATAATGGAATGCAGTCTGGACTCTGGCTTTATCGTCCACACCCAGCCCTGTCCATCTATTCAGACAGACCCTTTCTTTTTCGCTACAGTAGGGAAGAGGTATGCACAGCGGCACTAAACCAAATCCCTTCTTATCTCCCATTGGAGGCTGGCTGTGACTGCAGAGGTCAGTCGTCCCGATTGTCTGAGCCTACTGAGGGGAACACAGACAGAGTTAACCCCATGGGTCACTGCTGGTCCTTGGACTCGGTGGCCATCGGGTTAATGACTGGCCAGCACTCATTCTCCCCATTGTGGCCCAGTGACAGACATGTAGACAAAACATGTAGGGAGGGTCAGCAACTTTCGGTGGCCTTCTCCCCAACATTCCTGATATGGACACTAATGAGTCCCTAAGGGAACAAGGGGTGCAGACATAATTCATCTTGGCAAGACGCATTTTCCTATATATGTCACTACGTCAATCCATAATGCATGACCGTGATGTTTTTTGGAGTGATGTTGTTAAATTATTGGCTTGGCGAAACAAAGAATTATCCTCCCCTGCTCACAGCTCTGACAAGTGGTATTTGTACTGCCGTCCGCTGGGGAGAAATTCTTGTGAAAAGATAAGAAAACAAGTATTTGAGCAATGAGTGGAGTGAGGTGAGCAAATGACAAATAGTCATGATGTTTTTGAGTTTCTGTTCAGATGAAATTTTACTATTGTAAACAGATCAGGCATAACATTATGACCGCTGATAGGTGAAGTAAATGACATTGATCATCTTGTGACAATTTAATGTTCTGCTGGGAAACTTTTGGATCAGGCCTTCATGTGGATGGTACTTAGACATGTAGCACCCACCCAGACCAGACCAGGTACCCCCACCCCATAGCAATGACACTCCTTGATGGCAGCAGCCATTCCCAGCAGGATGCAGCCTGGCACAGACACACACACAAAAAACAAACATGAAAAATAGCACAAAGTGTTGACTGAGCCTCCAAATTCACAAGGTCCCAAAGTGCTCAAGTATCTTTGGGATCCTCCCCTCAACCCATAGGACCCAAAGGCCCCCGCTAACAACATCCTGTTGTGGGACACGCTCAGAAGGTCCATGTCCATTCTCTGATGAGTCACAATGAGGCACAAGGGAGACCTACACAATATTAGGAAGGTCAGAAAATCAGTGTATATCCATGGTGACTGTCAGAGCTACACGTGTAAACCCCTGTCATACAGTAAATATCGCATATGGCTCTATCTATGTAGGATTGAGCTTAATCCAGAAAATGATGTGGGATTTCAAAAGGTCACGTTAAACAGTATCATCGGTCTAAGCAGGTCATGGAATCTCAGCCATAATACGTTATGCATGGAAAAAATGCAATATGTCACTGCCTACTCACCGTCTGCTCCAAGACAAAAGCTTTAATACTGCCTTTGATAATAAGGATATAAAGAGTGATATACACTCTGTTGCTCTGGATGAAGTTATCAGACACATAATGCATTCCTTTAGTGGTCTATGAGTGATGCATGGGCAGGCAGTGATGGCAAAGTTGGTCATCAGAGGGTTGAAACCTTCAACCCCCCACTCAGACCTCAAATCCCGCCTCCTAATCTTTAGTCATTCAGAAACATGGCCGAGTGTCGCCAGAGGTTGACAGAGTCCTCACAAGCAATTTTGCGATCAGCATTTGACTCCTGTCATTATACCATCTGCTCCATCCAACAGCTTCCCCTCCAGCCACGGCACCGCTTTTTCACTCAAATGTGCCTGGCACGACGGGAAGCCAGTCCACTGGATGAGCAGCATAAGGGTGGGAAACTGAAGAGCGGAACAAATAAAAAGATGTAGAGGATGACTTGATGTGGCAGCCATTTCATCCAGCTTCACTGAAATGGCATTAACTAATACCACTGTCATCTACTTCATACAACCACGGAGATGTTGAAACATCTCCCATCCATCCCTGAAGAGCATGCAAACTATTATGAAGAGCTTCAGATGTTCGTCCATCTGCGTCTAATCTAATGTATCTAAAACAGCGCAAAAACACATCAGAGACTCATAAGCCAATAATACATCAACTAGACAGAAACAAATAAATAAGATAAGTGCCACTCGAGGGCATCAATCCATATATGTGGCCAAGAAATACACCACAGGCCATAATCTCATCTGTGCATATCACATAAAACGTGGAATTATGGTCCCAGGAACGACCGTTGGCTTCTTCCTGTTGTTCTGGGAGATGAAGGCTGACATAATGCCAGTGCATCAGCAAGCTGTTAAACATGGCATCTTAATACCATTACACTGATTACACATGGGAAGACGTACTACATTGTGTGCAGCCCAGGAAAAAAAACTATGATGAATGGCCCTAAGAGAACCCAACACGCTGGTCTTGAAGCAAGATCCTTTAATAGCTTTGTCTCAACATGAAAGGTTTAATGTTTAATGTTAATGGATGATTTTGCTGCCACTGAGGAGGCAGATGGATCTGGGGCTCATCAATGTTACAAACATGAGATCCCAAATTAAAAGACAAATTCATTTCCATTCCTTGTCTACTCCGAGCACGCTATGAACACTGCTCCAAAAATCACTCACATCCATCACAAACAGACCCCTAGTGGAGCAAGGGATACTTCCATGAAATACCATCATCCTAATGACTTCATCTATGCTCTCCCTGACAATGATGAGTGGGCTTAAATCCTTCCACAAATCCAGACTGCAATCAAAACAAAGGCTGGCAAAAAAGACGAAGAGAAAGACTGGCTCTCACAACAGGAGCAGGCAGCATGTGATCCCCTGTCTGCTGGTTGGTTGGTTTTGAGGCAACAGGATTTGGTTGGGGAGGCCCTATTGTGGCTCCGGGGCTAGCCAGACAGCCAGTCAGCCGGTCAGCTGGCACACACCAGACCAGTTTTCTTGATCCTCGTCACATGCATGGGATGTGGGATCTTTGTTTCCAACGTGGTTTGGCATGTTTCTATGGTACGATAAGGAGAAATGCATCACCACTATAAAAAAAACAAAAAAAAACACGGGCTGAACTTAAGACCGTTAGCAGCTTTTTTTCTTCTAGTGTTCTCCAAATCCAAAGTCAGCACTCCAGTGGCAAAGCACCGTGGGAACAGAGACAAACAAGGGGGAAAGATCACAAGACCAGGCTGCAATGTAAGCGTCACTGACTGCAATCAACCACAAGTGTTTTTGTGCAACATCTTTACAGGCGGCGTCACAACCCAAGGATAACGGGTGTAACTCGAGTTGGGCGTCGCCAAGCCCACTAGGCCAGGAGACATCCTAAACAGCTCTGCAATGATAACAACTGGATCTGGCCCGTGGGCATGTCACAGGAAGCCGTTTCTCCTCCAAACCTGACAGGTGCCTTATTGTTCAGCTGAGCACACACTGTGCACATAACTTTATTTTGAAAGACATATCTATCCAGCTCAATTACCCATTGTCTGGTTAGTCATGCAGAAGGAGCTCTTAGGAATAGACGAGAGCATATTTCTTCTTCTGGACCCTCTCTGCACTCTGCTGATGGCAGGATACCACAGGTCTCCATTCAAACTAAGATTGAAAGACTTACCCTGGCACTTTCATTATCATGACTGCTAAGTAGGTTTCTCTTCAAGAGTGAGCAGCTGGCAGTGGATAAAAATGGGGTACCGCAGCACCTCATTCTCATCTACATAAGATCTTGACTTAAATCTAGCTTTCATCTGTGTATATGCCTATATTTACTTTTGCGTTGTAAAAGAAAAAAAAGCAGAACTGACATTAAAACAGAAAGTCCAGCAAGTCAAAGATCAGTTGAAACACTTATAATCGAAGATCATATAGGTCAAGTACTTGATGACAAAACTTAACGAGGAAATGCTTGCTATCCGAACTCAATTAGAAAACAGGCTTGCTAATACAAATGTGTTCGTGATGACAAGGAAAATGAGCAGATTAATGGGGTTGTTTTTCGCTTTTGTGCACAATAATAGCCCATTTTTCACACATCACTAGTGATGTCTCTTTGCCCATTCAGGTTAGTGGTCAGCTGAAAGACTTCCCCTCTGATGTGCAGACCTACGACAGCTGGAAGTCAGCCAAGCATTTTTTTGTGTTAAAGGGGGAAAAGACGTTAAATATTACAACAGATCACACTTTAGTCATCCTAAAACGCTCCTGTGCCTACTTAGTTCAGCACAGGCCCATGGAAAACTCATCTTCTGCAGACATAAAATCCTGTGAAAAATAACGGTGTCTTATTGATTTTAAGAGAAGTCTGCATGCTTGTTCAAACGGGAGCTGTAAAGCCAACAGGAAATAAATCAGGAGAGGTGAAAATTAAGCAATGGAAAGTTAAACTCAACAGCACCTAGTTGTGTTTGCAGCCTGACGACGGGGCCCATTTATTTCCCTTTATTGGGAATGGGGGCTAAACTTCCTGCAGGAAGACAGCAAAGGATATGGTGCTGGAAGACAAACAATATTTGACTTAGTCTCCCAGTGGAGTAAACAGTGCACTGTAGTTTGAATAGGCCCCAGAAGCAGCCAGCAGTAAAGCGGGATTGTGTACACTGTGTACAAGCATACCGCCAGATATTATTTATGAAGAATCCAAACAACTATGATGTTAGGGGAAGCTGTTCTTTGTCTGGACATACTAACAAGCTCATATGGCTCCAATATGAAAGTAAAGGTAACCCAAGTAAACACAAAGCACAACAACAAATTGCTTACATAAATAAAAGCATATTCTAGTTGGGCCTCACAGAAAGAAAAGAAAAAATATGGCTTAAAAGAGAGTACAGCTGTGGGATTCTGTGAGGGCTTTATTACCCATAGTTGTACAATGATGCCTTCACCGCCCCCTACTGTCGCGCGGCGGTACTACACCTAACAGATCCATTCAAAAATATTTCTGAGCAGTTAGCACCACTCTCCTTGCACGAGCGCACACACTGCAACCGCTAGCTAGCCACAAATAAATAAAGACGTAGAATATCAGAATAAAAATAAATGAAATTAAGCAAGCGAATATGATATTCTGCTTTAAATTAGTTTTTTTTTCCAGAGAGGCTAACACTGTCCTTGTAAATAAACAAACATGAATCAATTTTAAAAGCTCGAGCCAGTTTATGAATAGACACAAACACGGGCTAAACATAGGCAACCGTTGAAACATCATATCCTCCTCGCTAAAATTACACCGGCTTCAACGCCCGAAAGCAACTTTATCCTTTTGTGTTCACTGTTCACACCAGCGACATGCCAGTTGAGTTTGCGAGCCTTTCGCTACTCTCACTGCGTGCAGCGCTCCCCACTTTCAGCTACAGTCCCACTTTTCACTTTCCCTGCCGAACTGGGGGTGATAAAAAAAATATTAAGGAGTTTACCTCAAAGCGTGAGCGCCGCGTCGTCCAGCTTGTTAGCGGTGTTAGTTATCCCGTAATGTTTAAAAGCGAGGTGAAGCCGTGGTAGTCGGTCTCCCTCTTTCAGTCTCAGCTTCCAGACTGGGGCACAGTACATAGCAGCTATTGCCATCCAGCACCTATCTCTATGATGACAACACGCTAAGAGACAGGCTCCGCCCACTCGACGCTTGTAGAAAACCACTCCGACGTGCTCCGTTAAATTACCACACACAAGTTTTATAGACTGATATTGAAGAGACACTGGCAGACTTATGTCTTCTTCAGACTATAACCGAACAATGAGCGTGTCATGTTAACTCAGTCTGGTGACCTTATTGTTGCCAGACACTGCTAGGTTGTTTTAGTCCATGAGCCCAGTCAGCCCCACAGTGGCACCATCTGGTGAACTGCTGAAAAGTTGCTCTCTCCCAAAAATTACCTGAATAAATTCTCATCCTCATAATTATTGGGCTTTTTCTTCTTGTGTTTATTTAGTTCATCATCTCTTCTTTGATGTGAAGTTGATTAGTCTTGTAATGGGCTACATCATTTTCATGCAAAGCTAAAAAGTTTAATATAGCAGCCCTGCATCAAACCTTAGCTGGATGAAGATTGATACTCTTAATAAAAAGAGAGAGTTTTTTTAGGAACAGACCCACAAAACTTAGACTTAATTTGGCATTTAGATTTGCTTCAAAATGAGATTTCAGTGCAGTGGCTCAGAGCACAGCCGGAACAATATATACAAAAAACAGAATGCATATACATATTAAAACGTTTGTATAAAAAGATAAATAAAAGACAAATATATTGCACAGTCTATTTCCTAAGTGGAGCAGTCTTCTGTAGGCGTGTGTGTGTGTGGGTGAGGAGAGGGAAATATTATAATGAGTTAAAACAATAACCTAGTGTTGTTATATTAGAGGACATTTGCTTTCACTACTGTATCTAATGAACTGGCAAGTTAATGTGTATGAAACTATTATTATTTGTAATTTTAATTCATTATTTTAGATCCCATTGTGCAGTTTTTGGTATTTTTAAGTCACAGCAGTTAGATCATATGAATAAACAAAAGACAGTTAAAAAAGTAAAAAAAAAGTGTAAATAAATAAATGTTTAAATTATAATTAAATATATGTTTTTTTCTTGAATATTGGTGACTTATTTAATTAGCTAGCTAATTAATTATGATAATTAATTCTGAATAATAAAATGTTTTTTATGTTTTATACATTTGACACAAAATACAGATCGATTATGATTAAAAAATAACTTAAAACACGGATCTGACCCATAGACTGTATGATCTGACCTATTAAACTATATTTAACATACACATATGTTACGTCAACGTATGACGTAGAATACTCGCGACGGCTGTTTGTTTCCATGGAGCCGGTGGAAGCTGAAAGCTCGAGTTTTCGGATTAGCTAACAGCTTGCTAGTTGGCCGCTTGATCCTTTTGTGGCCAAACAGCTTTCAGGATGTCAGCACAACAAAACACCGATAACCCAGAGACTCTGTTTTCATTTGAGCTCCTGGTGGAATATATTCGGATCGAGAAACATTGCAAGGTTTCCGACGAGCTGGCTCTTGGGGTACGGTTACTGGATTTTCCAACTCTGCTAATTTATCAGCCCGAACAGAAAGAAAGACACGGGCCGGGAGAATACGCGTTTAATAGAGGCAAGTCTTGTTTCTTCAAAATGAACCTGAACTCACTGCACATCCATCTGTCCAACACTCCTCTCTATGCTATGGTGCTGGATGTAAAGGAGGAGACGCCCAGATTAGTTGGTTCCTCTCTGATATCACTGGCTAAAGCCATGGACACAATCAGACAGGATGTGTCTGAACGCGGTGTCTCTAGTCCCTCTTCTCACAGAGACACGGGGGTTGTTGGTATATCTAACCTCAAGGGGGAGAAAATTGGAACAATATCCCTGAGTTATAAACTGCTGTGTCTGGGAGCAAGTTTACTGCCACACATCACAGAGAGGAGAGGCCTTGAAAGCACAAGTGTGTCTGGAGGACAACAAGAACAAGAATGCGTGAAGGAGAAAAACAAATCTACAGAGTCACTGCCTCTCGGGGATGCTTCTGTAGACGTCTATTTACCAACAACGGACAAGTCGAATTTTAGCAGAGACATCCAAAGCAACAGAGCAGCAAATGCAAAAATCTTGTTAAGTGAGGATAAGCGGGATGGTGATGCTGAACGCGCACCGTCAAGCCAAACTGAAAACTATTTTCAGGAGGATTTAACGGCGTTCTGTCCCCCACATCTTTACTACAGTAATTCCGCAGAAGAAAGAAGCAAAGCTGAAGAAGGGGATTACAAATTATTGAATTTCGACTCAGAAGCTTTCACATTTGAGGAATCATGTTCCGAGGATGAGGCAGATGAAAAGGAAGCGGGGGGTCAGAGGTCTCCAGTAATGCACTCGAAAGAGAGACACAACGCAGAAATGTCAGACAACCAGAAGACAAGAGGAGTGACTCAGAATGTCCTCGGGGAAGCTTTACAGCAGATGCCTCTACTAAATGCCCTTCTTGTTGAACTGTCACAGTTGAGTGGCCAGAACCCAAACCAGTCCTTGACTGTTCATCCCAGTCTAGCTTGGATTTACAGACCTGCTTCCACAGAGGCACAGAATAAATCCCAAAACAGACAGGGGACTAGCCCCAATTTGAAACATATACATCCCCCGAGAAATTGTTCTACCCCTATAGGAAGGCCAGCATCTGTAAATAGGAAGGACCGGCATGAAGAAGGTTTAATTAGGAGTAAAATCTCTTGTAAATCTCCCAGGAAGGAGCTTGTATATGGAACAACTAAAACATTTAATCTAAGGCTGAAGCAACTTTCTTCTCTCAAACTAGTAAAGCATCGTGAATGCATGGATTTAATACAGAAGGAAACGCAGTCAAATATGGTCCGAGGAAAGACAAAGTTAGGTAATAAAACCCTGAAGTCCAGCAAAAGAAAGTCAGCGTACAATCAGGGCTCTAACCTTGATGAAAATATTGAGACTGCCATACAAAGGGTGACAGTGGGCCCTGCATTACAACAAACGGTCACACTAAAACAGAAACTCCAGCATGGGAAAGGTCGTGGTAGACATAACAGAGACATTTCAGAACAACATTCCCCTTCTCACAGAGACTTGAAATTTATTCACATCCCCAGTGTAGATAGTGTATGTTTTCCCCAAAGCGAAGACGAGAACAAGCTTCACACTGAATCAGATCAATCACAGTCTGGATCTGACAGGGTTAGAGAGAAAATTGAATCTTGGGGAAGCAGCAGACACAGCAGCCCAAAGTCTTCGTTTTCAGACTCCAGTGGGGAAAGAAATGAAGAAGTAGATTACGCTGATGATTTTAACAGCCTTGAACCCAGTGATGCCTACTCCCCTGACCCTGTGAGTAGCCCCGAGCCCTCTAGGGGCAAGACTCCAAAGTCTCCTGTTGTTTTCGACTTCTGCGCCTCTGACTCGGCATCTGAAGGTGTCCTGAGGAGAGCAGCTGTCCTCCCTGTGCCCGTCAAAGCCCCCAGCTCTCCACAGCGTGCGCTGAGGGGTACACACATCATCCGACCTCGCGCTCACAACGCCTCGGCCCTCAGCGTTTCCTCCGATGACGGCGACAGAGACCAGTCAGCTTCTTTACAAACGGTGTGCTCCAGAAAGCAGATGACCACGAGTAGCAGAGTGGAACAGAGCTCCGGCGCTGAGAGTTTGATATCATCAAGAGGTCAAAGGAGTGAGTCGGCCAAGAACAGCGGACCCGTTCGAGTGTTTTCTACGGAGTCAGTGTCCTCCTTCGAACCTCAGGAGGCAGAGGAACTGGAGGATGAGCTCGGATCTCTGGATTTCAGAAAGGAGTATCAGCATATCTCTCAGCTAGTGGCCAACAAACTCCCCGGTTACACTATGTAAAAACATAATTCACATGATGGTATTAGCATATTTCTATAACCAAGTGAAACATGAGTTTTAGCACTGAACTATACACTTTAGCAAATGGAACAACTTGTAAATGAGTAATTTGTTTTGCTTACGTATTTTCTAATAAAGACGTATTTTTTATGGAAATATTTTGACCATTTTCTGTTCAGTTTTTGCTAGTCTACTAGATAAAATCTCTCTCTGCACAGTTCATGCAAATCACTTCACTTATAAGCCCTTGTTTCCAGTAACTTTGTCATTGAAAATCTCCAGAGCTTTTAGAGCCGCTCCTGATTCCAGGCTATTTTCTTTAAAGGCCACCTGCTACTTTGCATTTTGTACCGGATATTATTTGATTAGCAAAACACGGCTAAACAGACAACTATGTCATCCCTGTTATAAAGGGCGTGGTGTGTTTTGCATAATACGACTTCACAACGGCACATTACCGCTTGGGAATGTTTCAGTTTAATCACAGCTTTACATTTACTACACTGCAACTTAAACCGCTTTGTTTAGTTGTTCCTTTTCAGATTAGGATTTTAAATACAATATTAAATTCCGAGTAATATTATACAGTAAGAAGGGGATGTGCAGAAGAGTAGATGGACAGATATTAATCTTATTCTCGGTCATCTTCGCCATATTAAAACGAAATAAGCAACTTTGGCGATTTTCCTACAAAGAGAAATTAAAATATAAATTAAGATATTCATAATTTGTATTTTAAAGTTCTCAAATAAACAGAATCATGGAGAAATTACTTAAAATATGACGTTTTTGTTTTTGTTTTTTTTATCAATAAAGTATAGTACTTACTGCGCATGCGTCGTCCCGATGTGTACGGAAGCGCAGCCGCAGCATGTTGGATGGTGTAAACGGCAATGTTCAAACACGTTTTTCTGACAGGACCTCCAGGTAACAGTTAACTCGGAGTGCCGACGAAGTTAAAGCCTTTGTAAATGCAGCTGTCTTAACCCAGAGTCCTAAGAAAGAAGCGTTAAATGTTGACGTTATTTCCTTTAGTGAAAGTTAGCTCGTTTAGCTAAGCTATGTGTTTTGATAATTTAGCAACGATTAAGTCATTCAGAAAATTAAAATGTGCTGTTTAACTTTAAACAGGGTTTTCCTAATCGGTCAATCATGTTCACATACCGTCTATGAGGTTGTGTAGCAGTCTGCAGAGAGTATTAATGAAGAAATAAAGACAGCCTTATTAGCAAATGCATGGACTAAGCATGTTAGTACAGTAAGCTGATGTAATCTGGTTTAAAACTGTGACTCTCATTTGTTTTGTGTACAGGTGTGGGGAAAACCACCCTGGTCCAGAAAGCTTGTGAGGCCCTGGTATCATCAGGAGTGGGAGTTGAAGGGTTTTACACAGAGGAGGTCAGAGAGGGAGGCAGGAGAGTGGGCTTTGATGTCGTCACAGTGACAGGAGAGCGGGGCCACCTGTCCAGAATCAGGTAGCAGGGTTGTCACCCTGTCCAAACCACACTACCTGCTCTGTTTTATCACTTTGTTTTGGCTCACCCCCACACTTCATTTGAACTCGCAGGGACGGCGCTGGCGTGTCTCACGGCAGAAGGGAGTACACGGTGGGACAGTATGCGGTTGACTTGCCCTCATTTGAAAGCCTGGCTCTCCCCCTCTTCAGAAACGTAAGACGGCTGCCGACTAAAAATCATCAATAGATCACAGAAGCATAAAACACTCCCCGGTTCTCCCCACTTACAAATCAACAAACCTTTGATTTTTCAGAATTGATGGAATAATTGGAAGCTTGCAAACGCATAAATTCCACAGTGACGTTTTTAGTGTTCACGGTGCCGTCTGGCTGTCACTGACCGTGATTAATCCGGCATGTAAAGTGAGCCTGGAGTGACGCCTACACATGTAAAGGAAGGTGTCTGCGCCTTGGCGGCACGTATCCCACTTTCATCTCACTTGAAACGTCTCAGTGATCACAGCAGATCAGCTTTTGCATGTAATCTTCTGTCGGGCCGTGTGATTTGCTTATATGAGACACTGACACGATGAGCTGTAGCCCTGTGTTCACTAAAATATCCTCAACTCCTATGCAAACAAAACATCTAAAGTGGACTTTAATGTTGAAATTATCAGTCTGATGATCAACCAGTTGATTGGGAGAATCAATACTGTTGTTTATGGCTTTAAAAATGTGAGGATTTGCTGATTTTCTCTGGTTTGTGACAACGTCAAGCTTGTACTGGTGCATGTCACGAGCTTAATGCCTATACTGTATGTTACGTCTCCAGATCGGGTCAGCAGATGGGAGCAGCAGGAAGGTGTTTGTCATTGACGAGATTGGGAAAATGGAGCTGTTCAGCCAGTCGTTCATCAGGGCGGTGAGACAGACTTTAGATAGCTCTACCTGCACAATCCTGGGCACCATCCCCATCCCCAAGGGGAAACCACTGGCTCTGGTGGAAGAGGTACGGAGCAGGAGAGACGTCAAGGTCTTCACTGTGAGTATGAGCTCTAACATGCTCTTAGGGGGAAAAAAAGAGAGAGATTTAGGTCAGTTTAGGGGCTTTTAAGTCACACAATAGCTATCGGACACTGTTTACTCTTAGGAGGGCTGTCAGTCTGCTCAGCAACACAGAGGGGGTATGCCCTGCATTATCCCTCTCCTACAGCAGGATTAACTGTAAATCATGCGTGACTGATTCAACAACAAAGGGTGGTCTCAAATGTCAAAATGATTCATCACGGAAGGCTCAGTTATGGACATTGTCATGCAAAACACTCCTCATGCTGGGCCAGTTATTATATCTAAGAAGGTTACGAAGCAGCACGAGCAGTTATTGAAAACATCTCACTGGTGATTTTACTTACGAACCAGTAGGTCAGAGATTAGGGTTCGATAATCTCAACATGGACACTGTAGTCGGGGGAGTTTAGATGATGCAGGGCTAAGCATTTGTCATGGGTCTCATATTATTTATCTCTGTAATGATTATGAACGGTTCATGAGAAGGCAGTGAAGTTTAAAGTTGACAAAGAGAGACAAAATATATATAAAAAAACATACTAAAAACACACAGTATGTGCATAAAATGATATATATACTGAATGAATCAATCAATAAAAGGAAAGCATTGGTAAGGATATAATAGTCTGTAGAAATGGGTTTTAAGAAGTCACTGCTTCTGCAAACCAAATCTACTGGTAAGGTCATACCAAAGCCGAGGGGCGCTGACGACAACAGCACTGTCACATTTAGATTTAAGCCTCTGCTCTGTAGCAGCCACCAGGCACCCATCTGAATGTCTGAGGCTGTGGGCAGGCGCGTATGGGGTCAACCTTTTTTGTCACGTAGCTCGGAGCCAGACACAGATATGTCTCATAAACAGTTCTACATTGAAGAGATGCAGGATTAGCGTGATGTGATGTTGTGAAAGGCACTGAAGTGTGAAAAACACCAGTCCTGCAGTTCCTGTAAATGTCCACTTGATGCTGGTTCCAGTAGCGAGTAAATAATCATAGACTTTGATGTTAAAATGTCCAAATTTATTGCAGAAATAAACATGTCGAACACAGAGTGATCAATAAAATCAGTAGTTAAACCAGGTCAAGACAAGAGAGGCTTTTGGTTTGAGGGAACTGGTCTTAATCCTGGAGGCTGGACTCTTTTTTTCATATGTGACATACACCGATCAGGCGTAACATTATGACCACTGACATCTTGTGACGGTGCATTGTCCTTCTGGTTAACTTTTGGACCTGGTTTCTTAGACATGAATCAGAATCAGACTTTATTGCCAAGCATGTTTGTACATACAAGGAATTTGCTTTGGTCCAAAAGAAACACAGGGATACACACACAAACAGTTTTGGAATAACTCAAAACAACATGAAGAACAGCACAAGGTGTTGACCTGGCCTCCAAATCCTCTAGATCCCAAACTGATCAAATATCTGTGGCCCTTCCCCTCGACCCATAGGACCCACACTAACAACATCCTGTTACCACACCACAGGACACCCTCAAAAGGTCCATGTCCATTCTCTGATGAGCCTGTTTTGGAGGCACAAGGGAGACCTACACAATATTAGGTCATAATGTTATGCCTGATTGGTGTAAATGAACCTTCATAGCCTATTTAATTGTGTTCTTAATTGTTTTTACTTGTTTCTTTTTCCACTCAGGTGTCTAAGGAGAACAGAAATGCTATCCTGCCAGACATTTTAGCAACACTACAAGAGTGTTTAAAACCTTCAACCTAATGCTGGAAGGGAAAACGCCCGCAGTCTTTTGTGCGTGTTTTTGCTGACGGCAAGTTTTACGCACGTCACCTCATGTACGATTTGCGCAGCCCGGGCCGTTAAGTGGATCTACACACGCCTCCCGTTCAACCTAAGCTGAGGTGCATCCCGGGCAGCTGCAAGGGTTAGTGTGTCACATGCATGCATTTATGCACACAATTCATTTTTCTTTCTTTCTCACACGGCCTCAAAATGGATTGCGCGCTGAATAATTGATTGTGAGATGGAACACAGCGGGAGGATTGTTCGGTAAATACTCCCCGAGTCAAAGACCGCCCGGTCCTCGAAGCAGCTCTCTTTATTTGACTGTGTCTCAGCGAGACACCAGCAGGCATTCCTCATGTATGAGTACGTGATATTAATTTGTTCCTGAGGACAAGTGCTGCTGCTGCTGCATTTTTTTTTTTAATTAACGTGCAAACAAAGCCAAAGCCCCTGTTGATTCATTTCGTTTTTTGCGTTTGTCTTGTCATCCCGAGGCTGTTCTCATCGAAAAATCTATCAATATTTAACGGTGTAACTATGTTCAATCCTTTCATGTTTTATTCATGCATCCACTTGCATGAACAAAAAAAAAAAGAAAAATAAACAGCCTTTCAAGGATGAGATTGGTTTTCTTTGTCATTCATTATCTGATATTTAAAAAATCTTTCATTCCTTCACTGTTGTTTTCACAGCCAGGATAAGCCTCCATGTTGTTTTCATATTTAGGAGCACAAAGAAATATGCTTTCAGCCTGTTTCAGGGATTATACGCTTTGTCTTTCTGAGACGATGACGCTCTATCCGCGTGGAGTCAGATTACAGTAAAGGATAAATCGTATCAGTGGATTTTTGAGAGTGCATTTGTGAAGGATTTTATTGCTCGGAAGAGGTGTCTGAAGGGTTTTAACGCCATAGGAGAGGATACGTTCAAACTTAAAGAAAAAGAAGTGAAGCTCTCCGTGGATGGAAAATAAAATAAATCTGACATGTTCATGTGTTTCCCACTCTTATATCAATAATTAATATTTATTAGGATGAAGTGAAGTTGGATTTTAAATGCCAAAGTAGCTGAAGTACATTCAAAGTTCATGAGTTCGTGGGTAGATGAGAGAGGCTGCGTTATAGACTCGCTCTGCGTGAGCTCCAGATTCTGGCACTTGAATCAAGGTTTTTAATAAAAACTCTGGCAAAAGATCCGTGTTTCCAACTCCAAAGCATCTTCAGGTCGTTTCAAAGTGAAAATACACAGAAGGCTTGTCTTTGGCTTGTTTTTATTTCTGCTTGTACAACTGATGTAACCTGTCAGGCTGGCTGCAGAAAGAGCTGCCAGCTGCGATCTGCGTCAGACGCGCCGCTGCGCCAGCATCTGCTCTGCGGCCTCCGCTGACGTGCCGCTGGATCATCTGGCAGCAGCAGCCAACCGACTTGGCCTCAAAGTCAATATTAGCAATGGTTCGTATTTTTGGGACTAACACGGAAATTTGACGTTTGCGTAGTTGTTGTAGGCGCAGACTTAACAGGCAATTAGAGCTGATGGTACGGTTTGCGGTGGTGCAAGCCAAGCGTTACTGCTGAGGGAGCTGGCAGTCCCGATTGGAAGGTGATCCTCAGCAGCACCCTGCAGCAGGGCAGCAGATGGGTTATGTAACAGTGACGGAGACCTTGCCAGCTTTACCGGGTGGAGGGCGTGTGTGCGTGTGTGTGTGTCTGCGTTCGATGTGTTGTGATGTAATTAGCTGCCATATTGTCCATATTGTCATGTTATGGGAATATCATTGACAGGAGTGATGACTCCCAGCCCGGGGGTACTTCTGCTGCTGCCAGGGATTACAGGGAGAGGCTGTGAAGTAGCTCCTCTGAGCTCAGCTCTAACACCTGAACACCACGTGTGTTGGTAGAGCCAGAAATAAATGTTCTGCTAAAAGTTATGAATACATGGAAATCATTAGCTAAAAGTAAAGATAGTGACACACATAAAGAAAGTAATGGATTACATCAGCGAAAGCCATAGATGGAAAGCGGAACTTGCTCCTCAGAAGTGAAGCCAAATCAAGTAGAGCTCCCCCTGGTGGCTGGCTCCAGTATAGGTCATAAGCCCCACCCCCTCCATGTTAATGGATGGGGAATAAATCACTAAAATACACATCAAATAATTTTTTTTCAATGATAATTCTGTCTTTTTAGGTAGTTAATATAATGTCGATGCATGTTCAAGTGTGTCTCCACTCTCAGGTTGTACTGATCAGACTCCAAACCCACAAGATGGTGCCGCCCGTATCCCCAGAAAAATAGTTTGGCCAATGGAAGGAAGTGACGACACATTGTCCATATTTATATACAGTCTAAGGTCCAAACTAGCAATGTGTCATAGGGTGAATATAAAGGGGGGCGCCTGGAGGAGCTTGAGGAGCATTGTTTATACACTGTAGGGACTCTCTCTTCTCTCGTCTTGGCGGTGGATCCCTGGCTAATAGTGCTAAAAGCCGTCAAGCGGAGGATAAGCGGGTGAAGAGGGGTGAGTTAATAATTAAACAGCTAGAAGTGATCTATAGATAGCTGGAGTGGATACAGGAAGTAGTAGATGGTAGGTAAGCGACAGAAAGAAGTACTTAGAAACGTTTTTAGGCGCAGAAGCGGCGGCCAACGTACGGTATACATGTGTTTGGCTAAAGCCTGTTTCCAACACCAGTCCTTTGATGAGCATTATTAAACCATGATTTAAAAAAGACATATACAATGCTATACACTGATCAGGCATAACATTATGACCACCTTCCTAATATTGTGTAGGTCCACCTTGTTGCATCCAGAACAGTTGTGACTCATCGGAAAATGGACATGGGCCTTCTGATGCAAACAGGATGTTAATATTGGGGGGCCTTTGGGTCCTATGGGTTGAGGGGAGGGGCCTCTGTGGATCATCCCACAGATACTTGATCAGTTTGGGATCTAGTGAATTTGGAGGCCAGGTCAACACCTTGTGAGTCAATAAACTGAATGAAATCCTGATGGTTTCTCTGCTAGAGCTTGAGTCTGACGGCTTGAATTGATCCCGTATGAGAGAGGAGAATGAATCTCAGCATGCATTAAAACTAAAATGTTAAGCAGCGTCTGATTTGCATAAAAGTCTAACGCTTTAACAGCTCTACCTGCGTATTTTCCTTTTATTTGATAGATATTAGTGGATGGGGACGGGAAATTATGGACTGATAGAGAGAGAACTGTAGCCTCAGTTTACGTCTCCATTTTAACCAGATGAGCTGACCTTTCACGTGTTTGTCCAGCCTCAGCTGAGGGTTCACTTTAGTTCATTTTATTTTATCCTGATCATCATCTGACAGGACCGTGGGGATGCACTGGGAGCCTCTGATGTACTGGATAAGCACAATATGAGATGTCCAATAATGGACACAGAAGCAAATAATCCAAAGCCATGAAGGATTTTCTTTCTCCAGCAGAAGAGGATCCATTTCCATATTCACACAAACGTCTATATTTCATTACTTTATCTCATGCTAATGCCATGCAGACATGTGGTTATCAAGGCGGCTGTTTTGCATTGTAAACCCCACGCGTACGCTCATACACAACCATTGTGCCACTGGAACAATTGGATGTACTGTCTGGGGACGGGGAAGGCCGTATAGAGTAGTTAGAGCGAACATAAAGTGAATTAATATCCATATCACTGAGATGCATTCGCGCCCTATCTGGGGGACAGATGTCTGCACCCTGTACCCTTTATCCCATTCTCACATGGAGGAGGCAGAAATGCAAGGAGCTTACCAACAAACTAGGACAAAGGGGAGTTTTCTGGACGGAGGGAGGGATGGAGGGAGGGGTGGAGGGGTGTGGGGTGGCGTGGAGCTGGCGCTTACATGAGGAAATTTCTCTCCAGTTATTGCACACTGTGGTACCAGCCCAGGAGGCACGCTGACGTCTGTAGCGGCGGCGACAGGTGATATATTGTCCGAGAAGTGGCCGGCCAAAAAGGCCAAACGCAGCTGATAAACAAATAAATAAATAAATAACAGATCTCACATATTGTTCAAAGACCGCGCAGGAGATACACAACCCCCCCCAGCCCCTGAAGCCAGACCTCAAATTTTATTTCCCAAGATGACTGTGTGATTTATGGTGAGACGTGGAGCTAAAGCTTCTTAGCATGTGCGTTGTCAGATTTCGCTGTGCCAGAGGCCGCACGTGGTAAGCACTCAGCAGCGCTCCCTGAAAATCAAGGTCATTTCTCAGCTCAGGCCGCCAGTGTGTGAGCGTTCACGTGGTCGTCTGCCGCCAGGGCTTTCCTCGTCCCCCCAGAGGACGAGCGGACAGTCGCTGCAATTTCAGATACTGTAAATTCAACCAAACGATATTTTTGAGCTTTAGATCATAGGGAAGCCTCTGGCGGCTCGTTCATTGATGAGGAAAATTATCTTGTAGCAGCGGACGGGCCGGGTCCAGACATTCTGTGCCATGAGGTGGACAGTTTCCCTCAGTCACTGTGAAGGGACGTTATGCAGATTAACCTTAAATACAGAGATAGCTGTATTCGGTTCCTGCTTGGTGTCTATGTACACTGATCGGGCATAACATTATGACCACCTTCCTAATATGTGTTGGTCTCCCTTGTGCCTCTAAAGCAGCTGTGACTCATCAGAGAATGGACATGGGCCTTCTGATGATGTGAATGTTGTTGGCGGGGGTCTTCTGGGTCCTATGATTTGAGGGGAGGGTCCTCTGTGGATCTTGATCAGTTTGGGATCTAGTGAATTTGGAGGCCAGGTTCCCAAAACATTTAATAAATCCAGCATCTGCGCTCTGACACTCCACAGCGGCGAAGAAATCCTGGGTCAGCCCACGCTCCCACCGCGCTAATAAGCATAAGGTCTTTATCCGATCTTGACAGGTGGGCAGTTGATGTCAGATGCTGTAGAAGTGAAGCCATCTGATCCCGGTTCTTAACCACAACCGCCCCCACCTCCCCTCACCGCTGCCCACCACTGATAGATCCTGAACCATTCTTCCCATTACATCACTTTCGTGGAGCACCCCTGGGCTGCTGGAGGCAGGACGTGTTGGGTTTCAAAGCCATGCATCCGAGCCGCTAGCACAACTCAAACATTAGGGCCTGCATGCTGGAAGACATGTCTGAAAGAAACAGGAAAAAGCGTATATTTACACCACAATGACTATAAATTTAGTTAAATCTAACGCCTCCACTGAGACTTTTTAGAGAAGTTATCCTGTGTGGAAATCATGTAAAGAGGTGATGCATCTTTCCAGAGGCACCAAGACCGTTTCCCATCAACAGCAGGGGAGGGGGTCAGGGCCTGAGGACGTCTTTCTCCTGTTACACCGGCTTGATGGTTCCTCGTGACCTCCGGATCTCTTTGAGTGACTGCAGCAACCTCTGTGAGTCACTCAGCTGCTAAACACAGCGCAGACTTCGCCTCACCTTTGGGAGGACGTGTCATGTGGTCAGAAAATAACAACAATAGCGGCCGGGGCGAGCATCCACCGCCTCTACACTCGGAGAGTAAAGCCTCCAGAGTTTGGTGACACGCTAGCGGAATGAGAGCGCTGCCGTCCCTGCAGGGGGAAGACCAAATCCCCCAGAGCTGTGAAGGCAGCAGCAGCAGCAGCAGGAGCTGTCAGCAGATGATGCGGAGGTCAGAGGTCGGAACAAAGATCGGGGCCGCGGTGATCAATTGATTGGCTGGTGCTGCGTCCCCCGAGGCCACGAAGGATGTGGCTGTCATTCCAAAACTTTACAAGAGAGGAAAAAGCACACAAAAAATGTCTTCATTACAGACGGGAAAACCCCAAAAGTTTGTAGCCCATGCATATCAAGAAAATGGGTGCCATGTGTGCACGCGGCCGCTACGTGAAGCTCTGAGTCATGCACCGAATGTCACTGCGCATCGTTAACTCGCACAGAGCGCGTTAATAAGACGTGGAGGATCGGAGCGCTGCATAAATGTGACTCGTATGGAGATTTTGTTTATGAGCCGAGCACATGTGTTGGTGTATTTACAGTAAAGGTTGAGTCATGCAGCATTCAGCTCCACAACGTCCCCGGTAATGATTCGCAGATTGCCGACCGGCCCGTGATTAATGCCTCCGCTGGATGCTTTTGACAAATTTGCACCACAGACGCAAAAACTTTTTTTTTCTTCTCCCCGCTCCACACGCTACCGTAGCTGCCGTGTGCATGCATGCATGCATGTGTGAGCCAAGACAGCTCCGTGACATTTGGCAGTCGCCGTATGAATAACATCCACCATGGCGCTCACTCTGCACGTGTGTTTGTGGAGGTTGCTTGTTGCGCTGTTACAGGTGTGAAGGGTTTACGGTTCATGGTTTAAAGGTTTTTATAGTATGAACAGCGACTGCACGACGGCCTCACACTTTCTGAAACTGCTCTTCTGCTGCAACATTAACGAAACTTTTTACTGTTTTCACTTGAGATCCTCAGGGTAAACACATCCACGGTTATTTTCTTGTGTTCCAAATGTTTCAACAACGGCAAAAGAAGAATAGCTGTGGTCCTAATCTCTGCCCAGCACCCTGTGGGGATTCGCTGAATGTTTAGTAATTCCTGAACAGTAGCGTTTCACAAATCACGCACAGGATTGATCATTATGAGAGCACACGTCTGCTGAGTGTTAATGCAGCGTTCACTATGCATTTGCTAAATGGTGCTGGGTTTTAATATGCAGAAATAGCACCAATCAGCCACAACATTATGACCACAGAGAAGAGAAGTCGGTAACATTGCTCATCTTGTGACAATGCAGTGTTCTGCTGGAAAAACCTTTGGATGTAGGATTCGTGTGGATGTTACTTAGACATGTAGCACCCACCTAGACCAGACCAGACCAGGCACCCCACCACATAGCAATGACAGAGTAGGGGTGTAATGATGAGGATGCAGCCTGACACAAGCACATACACAAAAACAGTTTAGGAAGAATTCACTAGATGATCCACAGAGAGAGGACCCTCCCCTCAACCTATAGGACCCAAAGGCCCCCCACTAACAGCATCCTGTTTCCAGACACCACAGGGCACCCTCAGAAGGATGAGTCACAACTGGTTTGGAGGCACAAAGGAGACCTACACAGTATAAGGCAGGAGGTCATAATGTTATGATATGAAGTTGTGGCTTGCAGTGTTAACATGGAAACAATTCAACACAGATTTCACCTGCACTTTCCAAATCTTCCCAAAAATGTCTCCCTCCGCTCCGTCACTGCTCGGTGTCAGACACGGTGTAGTTACTCACTGAATATTTAGTAATGCTAAACAGTAGCATACATAGGACTCATTATGCGTCCACGTCTGCAGAGAGCGCCCGGTTCCTTAAATTCAACGCTGATTATGCAACGTGTCTCTGGTTGGTGTCAGGTTTTAATATGCAGAAATAAGACTAATGATGTGACTGGCTGGGCCTTTAATCTCTCTGATCATCTAATCCTCCTCTTTCTCTTTAAAAGCCTCCAGCGATCACAACAAAACTTGAATAACAGACATTTTCACCACAACTGTCTTAAAAAATAAATATCTTTAATCACAGCCAAAGCAAACTGTTTTTTTTTTTCATGTTTTATTATGTATAGTCTTTTCTACAATTAGTATTTAAAAAGTATTTATATCAAACAAGCCGGAGCAGTATCAAACTGCTGATTTGTGGTTAAGTAAAATATCTGAGTGCACCACACACAGGACGTGTGAAGCAAAGTGATGGTGATGCATAGCGTCATGAGCTCAGGATATTGTTAATACTTGGTCATAACACAATAACTGGAAGAAAAGTAAAGGAGAAACATAATAAGACTGGGATCAATCAATCAAACCTGCAGCTACACAGTAACACACGCATACAGTAAAGAAGTAATCTAAACACTCAACGTATTATGAGGACTCTTCAGCCCATGAAGTGACACATCAAAAATAAAACTGTGGTAGATCTTTGGATCATAAATATGGTCAGTAGTAGCGTTTCTTTTTTTTTTTTGCTTAATATGTGCACTGCACGTTAGAAACTATGTGTAAAACCCTCTAGTAACGTGATCATTTACACTCAGAGGTCCTTTTTCCCAAAGAACTTCTTGAAGACGGACTTGTTGCGTGGACGCGGCAGGCTGGCGTAGCTCCTCGGAGCAGCGTCCTCATACGTGTCCTGCTGCCATCCAGCTGAGGCCAGCAGTGGAGGCTCAGAGCTTCTGTCTGTTGACTTGTCTCCCACCACCAGAGTTACGCTGTAGTTGGAGCCTCTTTCCAGGCATTTTCCTCCAGTGGTGGTGTGCAACATGGGCTTGATCTTCTGGTATGTTGCTGGGAAAACGACGAAACAACAATTGAGAATAATATAATATAAACCGCAACCCAGATGTTTAGGATTAGGGATTACGCATCACTGAATGTAGCTTAACACAACTAACCTGATGTAAAAGAGTGGGAGCGGCGCTTGCTGCTGAGCCACTCCTGACCGCTGAACACAGGGGAGTGAGGGGAGGAAGAGGTGCTGTCTCTGAATCCTCCAGAGTGTCTGTGAGTCATCGTCTGCTTTGAACTGTCATCGTCTACAGAAGATGGATGAGCAGAAATGAAGAACAGAAGAGCTGAGCAACAGAAAGCTCAACATATTCAGCAGTAAATCATGTGATACTCCAGTTGTTATGTATACAGTAAAACGATGACTTAGCTCCCCCTAGTGGTAGCTACTACACCTGCAACAACCCTTTGTATTTGATGATTTATCAAATCAGTCTGAAACGCTACGAAGCTCAATGAAATCCTGAAAACCAGATTGGTTGATGAAATCATTGTTGAGGAAAATCAATAGCTGACACAGAGCGCCTGGTCTAACCGCCAGCGGCCCAGTGGGACTATTCGGTAGCCTGCAGTGGAGAGTGGCGCTTGTACTGCTTCCGCCGTGTGTGAATGTGGAACAGATGCACTTATAGCTTTTGTCCACACAGCAGAAAGCCTTACCACAGCAGGCTGCGTCTGAAGAGGAGATGGTCGAATGCTCGTCCAAACTTTTTAAGTGACTCTGTGGCAGCTGACTGAACTCTCGGGTGAGGACAACAATTTCTTTGGTTTGGGCGGAGCCCGGTGGTTTGCTCCTGGGGAACGTGCGAGTGACATCATGCGGAGAGGAGCAGCGGCAACTGGCTGCACTGTGACATCCAAAGCAGAAGGAGGGCTTTCTGAAGAGAACAAGGATTTAAAAAAAATATTACAAAACTATTTAATATTTTGCAGAATTTGCTTGTGCTCTCTACAAGGAGTTGTTTGACCATCTTACAAGGAAAAGGGGAGGTCTGGATCAAAAGGGACACTTGATACTGAAGACTCTGTCTGACCTTTAAAAAACAAATGAATCACATTAGTGGACCATTCATTCAATATTATATTAAATGCTCTCTGAGTTAATTCAGCTTACCTGTGTTTGCCTGTATTTTCATCATCCATTTCCTCATCATGAAGCGTGAGGAAGCATTAAGTAGATATTCAGATCCATCACGGAGCCTGAAGATCAAAAAACACGACTAATATTAGATCCAGGTGCCAGAAGCGTTAGACACACGGCTGTCTCATCGTTACACTCTCACTGTAATGTAATATTTACTGCAGGTTTACCGTAAGCGAAGGCAGTTGGGTTTTTTGGTGTACTCTGGTGCAGGTGAACACTCTGCTCCGGTCAGGTTCAGTGGCAGGCCACATGCAGAACTCTGCAGCAAAGCACAGACGGATGATCACTGACCACATACTATCTACGATTATTATTCTGTTCTCCGAGGCTCTTTTTATTAGAGTTTTTCTGCTTACCCTCAGTGTATCCTTTCTATCCTGGTAGAAGCACAAGGTCTGTCTATATAGGACAGCGTGGTAGGAGTTCCAGCCTCTGGAGGCTGCCTGTGAAAATAAGATAAGAATGTGTGCTGCTGACTGTGGGCTTTACATTTGCTGACCACGCTGGCTTGAACATTTCTTACTTTCTTTCCTCCCAGCTGCAGCTTGTGCTTCCTCTCGAGCGTTCCCTCCATAGACTGCAGCTCAGGCTTTCCACTCTAAATGGGTTTTGAATAAATAACAAAATTCAAGAAAAGAGAATGACTCACGGAACAACACAATATTTCTAATAGGCCAGGAGAAGCGCAGATTGCAGTTAAGCCTCACCAGGGTGAAACAGCGCCCTCCTGTGGCCACCAGCCCTCGTGGCTTCTTTGTGTCCTCCAGGGTTTGTGAGGCTGTTCTTTGCTGACACGCTGCATCCAAACCCATGTGGACTGACAGCAGACTCATCGACTGGTCCTGTTCAAGATGAAAAGAGTCCACGGTCATGACAGCTAAAACAGTAGTGGTTCATTTAGTTGCGCTGCCTCTTCTATTGACAGCGGCCGAAACCAACTACAGTTTTCAATATCCATAAATTCATTAAGTTGAAACTAATACTAGCATTAACACTAAAGATTTATTTTAACTGGTTCTGGGTTGATTGTATTGTTTGAGATACAGTATGTGTCTCTGCCACCAGAAATGTACTGTATTAACAGTTGCCATGGGGACTCTTTCTGGAGGATTTCTATGTCTACACCCCTGCTTTATTTTGTGTGTATGTGCATTTTCACATTTCAGTGAACAACCAGATGGGTACTTGTATCATTTTCTTTTCTTTTAGTCAATAGTAAATCCATTATAATACATTGTGATGGTTTAAAATAGATTTGTTAACCTCAGTGAGACCTTTCCTGATGAAGTAAAAGGTTATAACAATAACACTACAGCCTCACAGGTGGCCACATCACAGTACATCAAACGCCGACCTCACCTTCAAGCAACCTGTGAGCTCGTCTGCCTCTTCCCCCACCTTCGCCTCCTCCACCTCCTCCTCCTCATCCTCTCTGTATTGATAAATGTATCTCTGATTGTCCCCTACATCCGGCAGCTTCACAGGATCAGACGCGGTCTCGTTTACAGTCACTGAAGTCTTGCTGGCTGATTCCCGGTGAGGAAAAGCAGCCCAGGACCTCCTGTCTCCTGTAGCCAGTGGAGGAAGGTGATCTTTGGGACTCTGCTCCTTCTCGTAACCCAGCAAGCTCTGAATGTGGGATGGTAGTTTGAACTCAGCCACAAGGAGGTTGGGTGCAGAGGCTGTGACCAGGTTCCTGTACAGCACAGTCGGGGCTGTAGCTGGAGGAGAGTGGCAAACTGACTCTACTGCTTGCTCTGTAGGTACAGTGTCATCCTGACTGGGCTGGTACATGATGTCTGAGCAGATGCTCTGTCTGTAGTTACTAGTCTGGTTCCAGATGTCCTCCAGTTCTTCCTCGTCCTCCTCAAACTGCTGGTGGTCAAGGTGAACCGGCTCTGTTTCTATCCCTGCTGAGTCTGGAGATGGATCTGAGGAGGCCACATCGTTTTCTCTCGTCTTAGTGCAGTCGATTCCCCCCACTTCAAGAGATATGAGCCTCCCCACCACTCCTTTAGGTCGCAGGTTATCTGGACATGGAGCATCAGTGCAAAGCTTGATACTGCTGGAGGTGGAGATGCCGGAGTCCACGGAGTCCTGTCGAACACTCACACTTACAGTTGACTTAAGATTCACTCTCATGTGAGAGGCCTGGCTTGTTTGAAGTCCAGTACACTCTTCATGCACACTCTGGGGCCTTGTGTGTCGGTGGTACCGGTGTCCTTTAAGGTCTTTAATGAGTGTATGGACACTAGGACACTCATGTTTATGTACAGCTGTGGTGGAAGTACAGACTTGGTTCACATAAATGGGTAGCTTTGAAGCCTGGGTCGTCCCAACCACTTCAGCTGTACTAGTTTTAATCTCTGATATCTTCTTGTCACACTCCTGCTCTGCATCTTCACGTAGAGTCAGCTGGGTTTTAGATAAGTCATGACATGGTATAGTCTGGTCCTCATTGTGAGTCAAGGAAGGAAGGGGTGGAGTTTGGAAACTCTTGTCCACATCAGGGAGATCTGTAGCTACAGCTGTTGATGGTTGTGTTTCAGTGTGTGTGACAGCAGGACCAGGTCGACTTTGTCTGAAAGAGCTCAAGACTGTGAGTCTTTGGGAGTGGGGGTCTGGATCAGCTGATCCTCCTTTTTTGGACTCTGGAGGGGCGATGGTAATGATGTCCTGAATGCTGGGGATGAGGTTCATGTCCTTAGGTAGATCAAAGCTCAGCACAGAGCCCAACGAGAGGAATCTGCAGTGACTTCTCACTGGACCTGCTGAGGGTGAAGTGGCTGGCCCTGCTGATATAGCATATGGATTAATGCTGTATTCTCCTGCACACTCTGTATCAATGTCCGTCAGCAGGGGATTCTTCATATAAGCTATAGCTTCCACTCCATCGTTACTCTTTGCTGAGTTCTTCTTCCGTCGACCTTCCTTCAGTGGCCAAGTGTGTGTGTCATATGTGATTGTTTCGCAATCATAATGAGGCATCCCATCTGCGTGCTCCTCCACTCCCATGATTTTCTGGATTGTGTGTCGGCGCGCATCTCTCTTCCTCTTTCTCTTCTTGCCCATTCTCTTGAGGCTGCTGAAGATAGAGGCACTGCCACTCCCCGTTGAAGGGTGGAAGGTTACGTTGGTTGTCAGTGGTACAGGCGACGAGGAAGACGGCAGGGAGGAGGATGGCAAGAAAGTAGGGGAGGCTGAGGCTGCAGAGTGACTTTTAAGGCGCGGCAGGGTGATACTCTCATACACAGGGGACACAGCCAGGTTGTTATCCTTGACGTGTAAGTAGGTACTTACCTAAGAAAGAGAGAAAAACATATTAGGTATGTGCGTGAGCTCTTGTTTTCAGAAGCTGTACAGTATATAGTAACTCGCAAATGGTTAACCCCAGAGAGACTCATGCGTGCTGCAGGCTGAAGCCTTGCAGCCCTCTGTGAGAAGAAAAGCTGTTTTATGTGTTACAGATGGATGACAACATGAGACAAAACTAACTAAGACAATCGTTTTACACATCCAAGAAAACAATGGATTACTGGCACATATGATTCCCACAGAATAATGCAAATGTATAAATAAAATAATGAAAGACAAAACAATTAGATGAAAGGACAAACAAACATGGACATGACCGCAAATGCACACTAGCAGGACTTAATCAAAATCATATGTGGCTGCACATGTCGTCATCTGCAGCTGTAACGTCCTGACCTTTCAACTCTGTGACTAATCTCTTGTTTCTGTGGAAACCACAGACTATAAATCACTGTGTGCAGTCTGGGGGCCTTTCTAGAAAGTTCAGCACCAGTCCTCTGTCTAATGACTGCACCTCTACGAACATTTGGGACACACTCCTGCTGGGAGCCACTTTCATAGGAAGTGAGGTCACTTATTTCACACAGTCGCGGCACAGACATGAGAGCCAGACATGACCAGGTTTGCATCAAGCTTGTGGTGAATTGACAGAAGGAGAAGAGAGAGCTTCTGTCAACATTCACAGCAGGGAGAAGACTTCTTGTGCTTCTCTTACTCATCGTCCTCATTCTGTCTCTGTCATCAGCGCTTTGCAGCTTTAAATCCTGCCTCGTTTCACAAGTTGAGATCCGAAGAAAAGTTTTAACGTTACAGAAAAGTTGGGGTGATTCATTGTCTGGTGGGAATTTAACCATTCATCTGAGTTTACACAAGACAAGCTGAAAAGACAAAATGACTGCTGACAGATTATTGTAAAGATATATTTACATTCACTCTGGCAAAATATACACATTTGTTTTCAGTGCTTCAGGCTTATTTAGATAGCCTCTTTTGTGTGACATGTCACATGGTTTTCCATTTGGTGGTCCACACGGCCACGGTCTATTTTAAAATAAAATCCCTTAAAAGGCAATTTTTAATTTGCATAAATATGTCATTTTCTACCAATAATAGTTTTGACATAACAGTATATATTTGATCTTCATTTTCTTTCTGAAAACAGAGGACATGTTTGTATTGGAGAGCCGATCGATCTTCACGTGTATATTTTTACAGATGGACAGTAAAAATATCACCTTTCTTTTTACATCCCATTAAATATCATGATAGAATGTACTTCATTAAAATAAGACTTTATTTGGTTTTACTTTTCCTTTTAATGCGGCTAAGAAGGAAATTGTGAGTTTAAACAGTAAAATGGTTTGTTGTCTTTTCTCACTTTTTCTCATGTTAGCCGTAAATTTTCCAACCACAGGGATTAAGGAGATGGTGTTCGTACAAATGTGATAGTACTTTGGAATGACTTTTTTTCGTTTTATGCCCGACCTACAGAGAAGGCAACAACCCGGGGAAGCTGCAGGTTCGCTCTACCTTGTAAAGGGTTAGTGGAGCATGCTGCCCCCAGAAAACCGCTACACACAGCATGCAGTCCCAGCACACTTTGAGATGCAGCATGCAAGTCCAGTTCACACAGCGCAATTTACCTCATTTGCACTCTGCCGATAAATCTTTCTCTTTCGCTTTAAACTACCCAAAGTATTTTCCAAAAGCCCCTGGCAGCGCCTCCAGAAGTTTTTACAAGCAGAAGATTGAGGCATAGCGGGCTGAGGGAGAAAACGGGGAAAAGGAAGATATGAAGGCCAAAGGAGAGAGAGGAATGAACAGAGGGAGATCCCATGCAGTGTCATTACAGGGAGTGAATGTTACTGGCTTTCAGCAACAGTAACGCATAAACATATCATTTGTTTCAATGATTTGAGGAAGAAATATGTGTAGCCAATAACAGCACTCCATGGTAATGTTTGGTGACTTCTAGTGTGAAGTGCTTGGTGTGTTTCTCACCCTGTGGACAGGCTCAGAGGTCTCCTCCACTACCTCATCTGCCTGACAGGGAAGGTCCAGCACCTCAACCTGGGTGTCCCCTGTGTTTCCAAAGCTAAGGATGAGGTTGACCGTGCCCCCTATAGGAGGGCTGTTACCCTCTTTGAGCACCACAATGTTGGCCTTGGGAGACTCATCCTGGGGTCCAACACTTTTCATAATCTCATATCCGTCATCTGACTGCGAATCTTCGTACTCCTCAACATGTCTGGACAGCACGTGTGAGGGCTGGTTATCTCTTGCTGCCTTTGTTGTGTCTTCACAGGGGCTGACAACTTGGGGCTGCTGGGACTGGAAGGACCTCTAGCTCAGGAGCCAAACTCTGTGTGGGAGGAGAGGAAAAATGAACAAATATTCACAGAGAAGGACTCGATCTGTGTTTGTTGTTTTATACCTGCACATTTATTTCCAATAGCAGGAAGCATGTTGCATAGTACCAGCATTGTTTTCACCACAGAATGACTCACCATTCACTCACTTAATTGAGGTTTTGTGAACACCTGACTGGTACACTGAGCAAACAAACAGCACATCTAGGAACAGATATAAGGGCATTCATTGTACCTCTGTTCCTGGAAGGCACATAGTCGCCTCAGAATAAATGTTATCTTGTGAAGTCTCCTCTCTGCTCCTCTTGTGAAGCCACTGCTGTTTCTGGGCCCTCCAATGCACCAAGATCCATCCAAGCATACTCCTCAGTTCCTCCATGCGTTCTTTTACCTAGAATACAAAAAAAATACATTGTAAAAATGTTTAATTTAAAACCAACAATATATTTAACGATCACACTGGGTCAGAAGTGTGTCCCCCTGCTCACCATCTGTGTAAGGTGGTGCTCCTTGTCTAAAATATTCTTCCCTGTGGCTGCCAGCGTATCGAACTCCTCAAACTTTTGCTCAATTTGCATGTCCAGCTCTGCGGCAAGTGGCTTCTGCCCATCTCTCCCAAGATGCAAGGCGGTATCTGAAAAAATGCTTGACCTGGTGTCTTCAGTCCATGAGCTATTCAGAGGTTGGGGGGGGGTAAAGAGGTGATGGAGGAGACAAGGAACAGGGCCGTGAGCTAAAACATACATTTACAAACATGAGAATGACCAGACTCTGGCTAACAGGACGCACATTCATCGGCTTGTCACATTCGGCCCAGGAAACTTGCTCTGACCTTCTCAGCACATCTTAAATTATACATTTCACCAGGGATCTGTGCTTGACAATGAGAACATCCTGTTCTTTCCTTGAATGATATTGTAATGAGTAGATGATTTCACAAAGTGGATTAAGAAAGAACTTCTGGCCCAGAAATGGGTCATAACATTCTCACGCCCAGCTTACATCATGCCAAGGTAGCTCCTGAAGAAGTCTTGGAGCTGCACAAACTCTTGCAGACGTGATTTGTTCTCTGTCACACTCTTTCCCAGCTCGCTCCAGGCCTGCAGCGTATTCTGGATCTTCACTCCGAGAATGTGCACTCTCTCTGGGCACAGCTCCTTCAACCGCGAAGCCTGGTTCGCCATCTCCTTTACCTCCTCCCTGATGACTTCACAGTCAATCTGTGGAGAATCACAGCAAAAATCTATCATCTCCCATCAACCCCAGTATCACTCAAACAGCCTGTACCAATTGTATCTCTGACTATGACCTCATCTCCATAGCGTTATGAATATTATTCAGTTAGAGGCCCATATGGTCTACATATGGGGCTGCCACACTATAGCAAGCTTGCAATCTTGACCACTTTTTTTTTCTGCTTTTGACGAGTCGGTAATTAATAGCGTTCAGGGTTCTCTGGGAGCAATACTTCATAATGTTTCTCAGCTACAGTACGCTTCAAGAACACTGAGTTGTGGATGCCTGTCTGCTGACGGCACAGTTATTTCAGTTTGGGAGATTAGGTCATTTCTGCTCTTCAATGGTATCAAGTCCAGACAGCTGTGTATGTATGTGTGTATGTGTGTGTGAGCGCGCGCGATAAACATAACACTGCCCAAAAATGACTCACACCAAACTTTACCATCCCCAGCTTCACATCTCCAACCCTGCAACCCCTGGACGCTCACACACACCCTACCAGATTTACTCATAAACACACACACACACACACACACACACACACACAATTTGAAAGCTAACAGAACAGTGACTCACACAAGCATAAATAAATATCCTGTGTGAATAATAAACTTTTGCACGCTCTGTGTGTATGTGTGTGATTGCACAGTGCAGTTTATATAATAAATTAAACACAGCACAAAGCGGGGTGGGCTGGCCTTTTTTTTGTGT
Source organism: Planiliza haematocheilus (assembly GCA_005024645.1). NCBI lineage: Eukaryota > Metazoa > Chordata > Actinopteri > Mugiliformes > Mugilidae > Planiliza > Planiliza haematocheilus. The sequence continues at coordinate 3,714,082 of SRSE01001339.1, read as the reverse complement.
TGTTAAAAAATCTGGCACAACAGGAAACAGACTGTGGAACAATGTGTTGGAGTCGAGTGCGAGGCAGACAGGGGGGCTTCCCCTTTTTCATCGCACTGGGCAAAAAGTCCTCGATCCAAATTCGAAGGAATGGAATAATGGGTTGTATTAACATCACTGAATCATGTCAGATGTTTACACCATAATCACATCATCTGCCGGCATCTTGCTCTCACCTCCAGGTGGTCCTGCTTCTCCTGCAGAGCCTCGAGACCACAGCGGTCTGGCTCACACTGGATGGCCATGTCTGTCTCCTTCTCCAGGATGTCCAAGCTCAGCTCCTTGCTGCAGCATAAGCACTCCTCCACACGGACCGCCAGGCTGGCATGCTGGGGAGGCACAGAATCATTATGAGTACTCATCGGATGTCATTAAGTCATTATATTACCCTGTGAATTATTTGTTTTCCAACGAGAGCCACATTTCAAATTAGTGTTTGAAATGGTGTCATGGAGTCCCCTCTAGCCATCTGCATATGTGGTATTTTGACATATGTGCTGCTTTCTGTGACCAAAAATAAATCGAATTAACACAAAAACACTCATGCGAGGGGGAGTGGAAGCTTGTTTGGGGCCCATTAAAGTACAGAGTCACAGAAAAAAGGAAACCAGATGTGGCTATTGTACGAGCGGACGTACTTTACCATTCAGAACCATCTAAGATCATTAAAACTTAACTCTCCAGGCATCAGTGGACATAATTAACTCATATAAACATACTTTCAGGTGAGGTCATGTTGAACTGACTCCCATCTCCTTACCCTACTCAGCAGCTCCTGGATGGCCTGGTCGTGGCTCTGCGATCGGCCTCTTTCCCTCACTGTGTCGTTCAGCATCTCTACAGCCTCTCGCAGTTCTTCCACAGGGTCTCCCATGGTTTCTATCAGGGGCTCACCACTTTCACTGCTATTGAGTCCCAGCAAAGCAGTTGTTGAGGCAATTTCACTGTGGAGATGCTGTTAGGTACACAGAGAGAAAGATTTATTAGACAAGCTGATGTGTTATATATTTCCAACGCAGCAGAGGGGGTACTTGGATATCTATTTGTAGTTGCACCCCTGGCCAGCTGTGTCTACCTCTTTCATTTGTTACTCACATTCCATATACACAAGGGAGCCCTTTCAATGCCTCCATGGAGAGGTTGTTTAAAAATTGAATGACCTATCTCTGCTGTAACAGCTCAATGTTTTATTTAATTATTACTTTTTTTTTTTTTTTTTCTACTGTGGACAAGCTGATCCTTTAGGTGTCACCAAGATGTTTCTCACCTGGCCTAGGTCGTATTGACTACCACTCTGGTCCTGGCTCTCCTCTAGCTCCACACGCTCCAGAAACTCCGTCAGCATGCGCGTGTCCTGCAGTTCTGAGCTCTGCTGGTTCAGGGCACTTTGGACACGGTGGTATCTGTGAAGCACAAACACCAGCAGGACTGTTTTAACCAGAAGCTACACCTTAACTGTCACCCACATCCACATGTACAACCCCACATCCTTTAGCAGAACCACATTACAGAGACCACAAGCAGCTTATTGGGGGCCTGTTACCATGCTAGAGCCCTGTTTATGTTATCATATATCATGTGTCACATAAACATATCCTGTACTTCAGGGCATGAAGGTACCTCATCTGTGCAGAGTTTACATATGGGATGGTGAAGGGATCAAATTGAAAGGGTATTTTTTTTCAAGAATAAATGAGCCTTAAGTTGCTTCTAGGTAGTGTTAAATAATGACATCATCCCAAGTGTCTTACAGCTGCCGAGTGAGTCTCTACCTGCATCAGCGGTCACTCAGACTGCACAAGTGGCCATCTCTGCCCCATCTCCCCCCACCACTAACACCACCACCCTGGAAACACTTAAACTGAGACCTTTCCATGTGTTTATTTTCTTTGGTCAGCTTGGTGTTCCTGAACTTCTGTTTATAGACATAGGTATATTCAGTAAACCAGCCAACGTCAGTCCGTGGCAACAACCTGTCTTTCGAGGGCCAACCAAAGAGAGCCGTCATCTTGCAAACATGGAATTGGTGACTCTGACAAACGCTGACAAGCTGTGGGTGAAGTGTATGTAAGAATTGCAGGGTAGACCTCATTAAGTGTTGCATGAATCACAAATGAATAAACTTGTGCTGCACAATTAATGAGCACATGGAGAGTATTTTTTGCCAACTTGGAGGAAAAGGCAACTTATGAGAACTATGTTTACACATATACAGTATATATTTGTGGTTTATGGAGTGAAATTGTTTGTCTTAAGTAAAAACTGGGGCCTTTATGAATAAACTATTCCATGTTGGATTACAAACATGGCAAGCCTAAAGTTGTGACCTCTTGGAAACACTGACTTACTTTATTTCCTGACCACAGTGACGAGCAAAAGCCCCAGAGTGAGATAGTTCAGATATATAACATAAATCTTCCATGATGACAAAGACTGGAGGCTACCCCAGACCTATCTCTCTCCCCTGACTTACTTTTTCTCCACCTCCTCCATGCGTGCTGGCAGCCCTCGTGTGTGTGGGTGACTGTGGCCATGGAGGCGGTCCACCTCCTGCCTCAGAGTGTTGAGCTCCAGGCTGCGTGCTGCCACCTCTCTCTCCAGCAGACAGCTCTCCCTCTCAGCCATGCTCATTGTTTCAGGGTCACCGACTATTGCAGATTCCTTCATGGAAAGCTCCACTGACTCCAGCCAGGCTTCCAGGCTGCCAAGGGCCTGGAGTACTTTAACAACCTATACAGAAAAGAATCAGAGAGGTTGTGGAAGTGCATGGTATGTCTCATGGTCTGAGATCTTCCAGCTCTGATTTTCAAGCGATTTAGTGCAAAATAAAAACAACCAGAGGAAAGAAGACAACAATAATTAGACTTAATAGAAGCAGACTATGTTCAGCCTCCACAATTTGCAGCCTCTTTCAAATTTGTAATCAAATTATATTGAAGCAAGTTATTTTAGCTTCCCTAAATTGACCTTGAATACTTGGCTTGCTGAACTGGTAAAGCTAAAGTAAATGATGCATGCATCCATGCATACAACCTAGGCACTGACCCAGGATAATGGTTCTAGTACGACAGTGGGAGAATTGATCAGGATTTATCTGTCATAACCATAAATTTCTCATCAATTGAGAGACATTTTACAAATCTCACCCTAAAACCCAGTTCCTCCGAGGCCTGCAGAAACACGGCATTCCTCTGGTGCCTCCTCCTCAATTCTTCCCACAGGACTTCCAGCTGGCTGAGAAACTCCTCAATCCTGGTGCTGCCTGGGTGCTGTGCACGGACCAGCCCGTGGCCCTCCTGAGGAAGGAGCGTTAAACTGATGAGAGCATGTGATGACTAAGAACTGGAATTTATATTGTGAAATACAGATCTAATCTCAAGCTTTGGGTAAGTAAAGCAGCCCCAGATGAGATGTCAGCTCATTATTTGATTAATACACAAACCAGACCTGCCAAGCTGCCCAGTCTGCAAAATGTGGAGGATATTTTCATTCAAGGCATTCATCCAGTATTTATGTTTTAAGAGAAACTGTGAATGTGACGGTGTGTCTCGGCTTACCCTTTTGACCACCTCTATCCTGGCTCTGTTTTTGAGGATTTCTTGTTCGAGAGTGTGTTGACATCTCCTGGCTGCCTCCAGCCCCTCAAAGCTGGCTATTGAACACACCTGTGTAGCCATGGATACGTTGTCTTTGAGCCAGGACAAAGTCTGAGAGAGGAGACAAAAGAGGAAAAAATAAATGGGTTAAAAGTTTAAAAGGGAAGTATCTGATTGTACAACACACTATAGACGTATTTTTTGTTGCCAAAGCTACAAGAAGCATAGTGATAAGTATCCAAGTGATGTTTCTTATCCTGACATTTAAAACAGAAACTCATGAAAGTTGCCAATATGCCAATAAAGAACTAAAGAAATTAAATTTGTGTCGCAGAATTCGACAAAAAGTTAGAGAATTACTGTGACTGTCATGAAGCTCTTGAGCTGGGTCACACAAACGGAGAAGGACGGAGCAGAGTTAAGGGCTAAACTGTCAAGTAGTCCAAGATTATTTGAAGTTATTTTTTTTTTCTCTCAATATTTTTTGTTAATTTTTCAGTATGGTTATATGATATAATTCACAGAAGGATAAAAATAAAAAATAAAAAATAAAAAAGCGGAGACACTAGGTTCTACATAGTTCAGATAGGGTTTTCACATTTTATAGAATTGGTCTGTTTGCCAGCCTTTAACAGATGGTACTCTTTCATCAGTCCATTGCAATAAAATAATCTTCCTCTCTGCATAAGTAAGAATACAATACAACCTCTTATCCTGTTTAGATATTAAGTGTCATTTGAGGTTATTCTAATATACTGTATTCCATATCAGAGCATCTCGACTGGAAATGAGAAGCGTCACACTTAAATGCACTGCATTTAGCGCTTAGTCTCTTTAAAAACATGACATAATACAAGAAATGGGTGTAACAACTCATGAGTGCAAATGCACTGCTGACTTGGCAATTCACATTAATGAATTCTGAGGTTGAGGTCACAAGATTTAACGCAAAATGGACCGTTTGTCAACATCATGTCAACATATGCTGTGCAGAGTATGCAGGCATGTTTTGAAAATTGATTTTCTGCTGTCAGGAGAAATGTGGGTGTGTCTGTCAGGGGTCAGGTCACCTTGTCAGCAGACACAGTGAACTTCTGAAGCTGAATGTGAAGCTGTGGGTGGCCTCGTGGGGCGGTGGCAAGCTTGGGCTCAGCTCTGGGCTTACTGCTGCAATGAAAACACACACATGTGATTCCAATTATTACTTACATAAAGACCTTTCATTATGTAAGTCACAGACTGAGAGAGAAGCCAGGCTAAAATGTCACCTTTCCCCTTTTGGTTGCTGCCGGACGATGGCATTATTTGCCAAGACGGGGCCGTCTCCCACTGGTGAAGAGGTGTGGTTCACTGATTTTTGCTCCTGGCTTTGGCTGCTATGTGTTCGCCTACCACTCCCACAGTCAACAGTACTCTGTGGACAAAAGAGTAAAACTCCAAAAGATCAGCAACATGTCAAGTGAGTAATGTTTTGCTTTTCCCGCCAGCCATCCACCAAATAAATGTTGACTGAATCCATAAACATTGAACAGAAAGGAAGATTTTATGTTGTGAGCAGCCAGTAGACAATGAGGCGTTGCTCTAGCTCACTGCTAATGTTACAAAGTGGCTGGAAGCTGGAAAATATGGACAGCTGCCCAGAGTCTCCTGTAAATGACACAAAGAATATTTACAAAGGTTGGCTCTTTTCAGTGAAACAACCCAGACCACGGTGAAGATAGCTGCTATTTCAGTTTGACAGTTTGTAATAAACGGTAGAAAAAGTTAAAAAGTTAAAATTACTTTATGAATGAAACATTAAGGTTGGCAATATGTGCTATAACACTCCGATGATGTAAAAGAGCCATTGTAGTTGGAAATATAACCAATACTAAATCCCCTATCCTCTCATTAAAGTCTTTTTTTCAGCCTTAGAAGGTGATTTCCATGCCCATGTACCCCGACTCTGTTTAGAACTATGCAGCAGATTTTTTTTTTTTTTTAGCAAGGTCAATGTCACAGCTGTAGACCCTGTCTATGTGCAGAAATATATTAAAGACGTCAACAGCCACTAAGCCACTTTTACAACCATGTGAGTACTTTAAAGGTTGGCCAAAGGACTCTGCAGAAGGGTTTCCAATGAGAGCTACATGTATCCGGACCATTACAGAGAGCACAGTGGGGTGTTCCTGCTTGTTTTCCAAGGATCCAAGACAATTAATGCAAGAATACACATACAAGACTTATTACCCTATATTTATTACCTAATATTTGGTTGTTTTTACTGGCTGTTGTACTTGGTATTGTTTCTAACTGTGCATAATTTAATACTTTACAGCAAGGCTTAAAAAAGTCCAATACATTTAAGGATTTACGTGCTTTGCGTAACCAAACAGCTTGGAAAATACTGAGTCTATTTGCTCTATCATCATTTAAAACAACATAAAACATTGTCTTATGTTGTCTAATTTCACATAAAATCCAGAGGTGCAATAATCAACAGAGAGGTGTCTGTCATTGCCTTCACATTTGAAACTGAACGACGGCCAAATACAAAAAACAGCTATTAATAATAGCGTTTTATGGTGTAGTTTTAATTTGACCATGTTATTTTCTGACTGGGCTAAGAGAAAAAGTGAGTCAGAGAGCTGGAGAAAAGTGTCGCCTCCCAAATCATGAGAGAGATGCAGTAAATTGAAGGGGTCTAACATCATTTACTAACATGCCAGTCATTTTATAGGCCAGCCTGAGTTTCACAGAGGCGCATTATCGGCCCATTTATGTGCTAAAGCTGCTGAACTAACAAACTGGTGTGATTCATTTGACAGGGTTGATAACCATCGCTGACGTGTCCTCCCTAGATATTTGCTCCTGTCCTTCATCCTTCACAGTGGCTTCCACTATAAACAACTGCCGAGGCACACTCAACATCCCTTTCTGCCATATGAGAAAGAATAATGTCAACTTCTTTAAAAAATAGATGTTCATTGATTAATCTTGTCATATTCAACAGTGTTCCATGTTTTTAGGTCTCAGCCAGTCATCTCCCATTTCTGCAAACTTTTCCCTATCTGGGTACAGTTCATTCTTATCTGTTTTCTACTGATCCTCTCTTCCCTTGTGTGTCTTTCTGCAGTGTGCTATGAGATGATGTCAGCCAAGAACTATCACTTAGCACCAAGCCCATCTGGTCTCCAGTCCCAGCATCTGGCTACAATTAACCAAAGAAACAGACGATAGCCATGTTTACCTCCAGAAACAAGAGGCCTTACTCCTGCTAACACAAAGACATGGATGCTTAGATTATAATGTATGTATTCATACGCATACAGACACTAAAACCTTTACAGTTAGCTTTAATCAACTGAGTCAAATTGCACCAAGGGGAGAGGCTGCAACAATGAAAGCATGTGCACACAGCGGATACACCACACGCCTACCAGCACATTTGCAAATATCTCAGAGCCACTATCAGCCCACAGACCTGTGCAGCTGTGTCTTATACACTTAAAACTAACTAAATCAATTCCTCACACTTGGGAGCTGGAGTTAAAGTGCCGAGAAAGTATGTGACAAATTACTTTTACTGTTCAACTAGTGCTTGTGCTTGGCACTGGTATCGGCCTTTGGGCTCCAGGGTTTTGTTTGGAGTGTCTTATTAACCCTTCCATAAATAGTAACAAGCATGGCTCCCACAGGCAGCGCACCCAGGCAACTCCCAGCTCCCATTGCAATAAAGACTACTAACTGCATTGAACTGAAAGGACTCAGGGCGGACAGGACAGCAAGCTCAGCGCCTGTAGTGATAAAGAACTAAATGCATCTGTTGTTCTGCCTTTCTCACTGAGCTCCTGTCACAGATGGTGAAAAGCCACAGAGCAATACAAAAGACAAAAGCAAAGAAATAAACTGAACCAGAAACGGAATGAAGAACAGTTAAGTTTTCTCTCCTCAAGCATTTGAGCACTTTCTCTCAAAGCAACATGAGGCCCGTACTCAACAAGAGGAGAAGAGTGTCAGTTAATGGGATACCTCTAGACTGGAACAGTGAACACAAATTGCCACTGTGCATTCACTTACGTATTACGAAAAGATTTAACGTGCTAAGTTAAAAAACTAAATATACACATAATTACTGTTTTTAACATACCACACACTTAAATTTCAGGATACACCATCTTCCAAAACACGCTTAGAGTATTTCTTTGTAGATTTATGAGTGAGTGGAGCTGCTATATAGGAGCACCCACATGTTCAATAAAGATCCAGTAGGCCTCCAAAATGAGGAACGTCCTGTCTGAGGAATCCGCACGCTCTGTAGATTATTCATTCACCCTCAACTTAACCGCAGACCATGTATTAATATAGGATTAATACAATGACTGTACTTTTGCTGAAGAATGATTGAAAGCCAAGATATTTTTCTACCATAAAGTGGAATTTTGGTTCAGGGGGAAAGACTATTTGCTCTGGCCCACAGTTCAGCCATGTTGTAGAGTCACGACTTGACATGTTTCATGGAAACTTATGTCATTTATGTGCCAGGACAAATAACACCTATAAAAGCTCTTCCCGTGACTCCTACAGGTCACTATTCCTCAGACTGGGCTACTTGTTCAGTGATAGAGGAGACAGGCAGAAATCAGAGAGCAAAGTTACTAACTGGTTTCTAACTTTTAGAACCCGGTATCTATTTTCATTTTGATATTAGGGATTTCCTCACATCCTCAGATTATGTTATTAAGCTGCACTAATTAGCTGGTAGGGTGGAAAACTAAGAGTGTTGGGTGCCAAATCCAGAAGCCACCGCTCTAAAGTAGATCTGTCAGACTCTATTTTGGAAAAACCTGCTTAAGTTGTAAATCAGGCATTTTCCAAACCAAAGGACAAAGTGCGTCACTTTCTGCGGCCACAGATTTCGTAGGACTAGAAGGGGCTGGTCTCATCTTTTGCCAGCACTGATGGAGTTGTTCTCTCCTCCAGCCACAGTGTGGTTTCTCCAGTATAAGAATGAAATACCAAAGCTACTAACCACACAGCCTTTCAGACGATTCTGCTCCTCCTTCACCTCCTTTCCCATGATCCCATGTGTGTCCGCTCCCATGCTGCACTGGGCTTCTCGAGCCCGTGTCATGAGGTCAGCATCTTCCCTGGTGAAAGTGGAGCCAGAGGGAGAGAGTGTGGTCCTGTCACTCCTGCAGGGTGAACAGAGCAGAAGATTACTGTGGTGCTGACAGCAGGGCTTCAGAGACACGCTATAACTCCAATTATGGCTCTGAAGTTTCAGACCAATGTTTGTGTTATCTGATTTAAATAGTTATAAAAGCAGCTGATAAGACTAAAGAGATGATGTAATACTTGGATCTAAAGATAGGCCACCGACATGAGAGGCTCTCAGCCCAAGACATTTCTGGAAGGCAAAAGATGTTGGAGATGGATGTCAGAACTGTGGACTTGAGTTACTCCCCACAGCATTTATTATTATGGACTTTTTTCTTTTTTTGGTGGGTGGGGGGGAGGAAGGAGCATCATGTTATTGGCAACTGGCTAGTCTACCACTTTAACCTACCTATCTAAGTGATGGACCAGAGTCATATTAGCTATGAAAATTCACAGTTGGCAGAATATTGACAATAATGAACTAAATACACTAATGAGCGTATACACCAATTGTTAAAATAGAGCAACAAAGTTAATGCTTAAAGAATTTCTTCCATTTTACCACACCAATTAAATGTGGCTGTACTTATTATGAACATATAGCTTCTGATAGCCTAGAAAGTCTAATGCTGTAAAAGTCTGGATACTTACTGCAGGCTATTACAGTAACAATAAATTAGTTTTACAAATTCCATAAAAATAGCAAAAATATTCTTGTAAACATGTTCTATCTCAGATTCAGCAGACTGTTTCACATGACGTCAGGATTTTAACAGTGAGAAGAAAACAAACTGTGTTGCCAACTTGTCATGTTGCCAAGACATTATTCACCTACTATTGCAGTCCAAATTGCAAAACAGTGCAGAAAACAGAAAATTATAAACCAAAAAGTGGCTGGTGAATGATGCTATGGGTGGTAGCTGGTCTCCAAACATCCAGACTCACCAGTCCTTCTCTTTGCTTATAATATTTCGCAGATTCAAACTCAGTTTAAACAAGGTCAATCAAGAGGGAGAGAAAACTCTTCATAAAAGCTTAGTTTCATTTGGAAAATGTCTCCTGTGTGCACTCCTGCCAGTGCATACTTTAAATGTTGGGTGTTTGTAGAGTAAAAACAAAAAAATATATAGTTCCAGCTCTGTGGAAATTTTGGAAGCACAATTATTAGTTGAAATGGTCCATATATGCAGGGCCACCAAAGTTGTTGGTAGTATCTTTGGCCAGTTGACGTACCTGAAAACCTTCTGAAGAAGCGCCCAGCAATCCTTCACCTCACTCTGCTTCTGGGAGACGCTGGCGGCCAGCGCAGGATGGAGATTAGACAGCTGGGACACACTCACATCTAGCATCTACCACACACAGACCTGTAGGTTAGGTAGAGAAGGCTTCTGCAACACACTCTCAGGGTCTGACCAAGCAGTGCTGATTTAAGTGAACATTCTTACCATGATTTGGCTGGCAATGTCGCGTATTTCTCTGTCTCCAAAGCTCTCCAGCTCTTTGGATGCAGATATGCTTTTCCTCTGAAAGAATACACACAGTGAGGGGAAGGAAATCGCAGGACTAATAAAACAGAAACATATAATTAGGCTTTCAGGGAGTTTTACCATGTTGTTAATAGCAAACAGAGTATTATCGGCCTGCTGGTAGAAAGAGGACACTTCCAGTGCCAGATGGAGGTTTTCATGGTAGTTTTTTAGATGAGATTGGACCTTCAGCCACCTATACAGAAAACACACAGGAACACAAAGAAGTCCAGTCTTCATTTTATCTATAGATTGAAGATGCTTCTTGCAGGATTGAAGTTCAACATAAGGGACAATATGTACATTTTATTGATGTGTTTCCTCCTGGTGGAGATGTTTTTGCCATCTGTCTTCCCTTGTTTCTCCAGTTTTAGGGCCAAGTTGTTAATCTCCTCGTGAAGGTTTCTGTGTAGCTGCTCATCCTGTAGGGAAACAGGAGATCACAATCCAACTATGACCTCAGCTATCTTTACCACACGTACCCTGGGAGACAGATTACAGTCAGCTATAGATAAATGACTTGGGAAAGTTGTAAATTAAACCATTAACATATGGGGATGTATAAATATTTATATATTTACCTTAAAAAATGATGTTTAGCAGGTATAATGTTTTTATCAGAGTTCTGTTGATTATTAATACTTCTTTTCCTTCTTCTTGTACAATGCTCACCTGTTTCAGATCTAAAATTCTCCTGGTCAACTGCATTTTGTCAACATTTTCCCCCAGGACATTCACCAGAGACTGCTCCTCTTCCTGCTGGCACACATACAAGTCGGTGTTTATAGCCCCTCATTTGTTACAAACCCAACCATTATTTCTTTTCAGAGCCACCAGGACTAAACCACACCAGCCCTTCTGCCTCAGAGGACACTAAGCAGAAATAGCCTTCAGCATGAGAAGAGAAACTTTGAACTTGATACTAATGCACGGAGGAAAGGATGAGTGGAACTAAATGGAGAATACATCTCCTCCAAACACGGATGTTTTATGGACATCATAAGCAACATCCTCCATTACATTCCCACAGGTCTATTATCAATCATCAGTTCCCTTGTGCCAGACACCGACATGAACAGAGATAAACACAGGCCTAAGATGTACTAGATGATTGCTTTTTGATAATGACGGGCAGATGTTTTACACCGGTGAATGTACACAAACAAGAGATGTTTTCAGGATGCTGAGCTAATTTCCTGTATTAGCAAGTGCTGTGTTTTTTGTGCCAATTATCTTGACAACTGTTGATTACAGCTGTCTGTGCACCCAGATTCACGTCTGCGCCAACTATTTGTAGTAGAATTGTTACCGCTGGAGAGCTTTATTGATGCTTTAAATGGAGGAGCAAGAAAATAAGTTATTAAGAAAACAAATGATAAAAGTAATGATTTGTTTCCTATTTCACTCTGCGTTAAGTCTTGTGAATGAGCAAGACAGAAATGTTTCCTACCTTCTCCTTAATCCATGCCTCCAGCTTATCCACTTTTTTGTTGAATTCTTGCAGGTTCTTGGCTCCACCAAGAGCCCTAGTCTGATTCGCAGCCATCTGCTTCAGGGTCTGCCACTGTTCCCTGAGCTGGCTGAGCTGCTTCTTCACCAGATCGGATGTGGGGTTCAGCTTGCAGATCAACTGCTCACCCATCTTTTGAAACATAAAGAAACATAAACTCTTGTATTATTCTATAGAACAGAATATGAATGTATGAAAACGACACTTCAAAGTGCACATTCATGTCTGGATATAACCTTGAAAAAGCTCCCAGTCCTGCTTCTACCCTGAGTTTCGAGGAAGGTTAATTATGACCAATGTACAATTTCCAAACATTTCTCCTGAGGGAGAGTATAAACTCTCTTGACAAAACTGTCTGGAACACTAATGCTCTCCTTTCCTCTTGCCTGGAAGTAGCTACAGGGCCATTATGTTATGTGTTATGTGATCTGACATACTATTTTAGCACCAAAGACAGTGATTAATGTTTGCATTCTGATCTCTGTTATGTGTTAAAAAGTTAAAATAAACATTTCGTTTTGGACCTGGTGAGCTCTGATGTGTCTGAGCTCAGCCGGATTGTTATGTCATATCATTTTGTTACCTGGTTTAGTTGAATAAGGGTGTTCTCAAAGTCTTTTAAGTCTCTCTGAAGCGTTTGTGAGGCTTCCTCCCAGTCCTGCAGGGGGCAGCACTGAATATTACATCCATCCTTTAAGTCTTGCAGCTTGCCTTTGATCCATGCCTCTGCCTACATGACAATTAGAAAGACAGATGTAAGATACACTTCACAGTGTGTGGAGTCAATTACTTGTTTCAGTTTATAGACCTCGTTGATTTAATAATTTATCCACTCCAAACACCTGATGACAAATAACATACTGTATCATATCCACAGATTGTTTTACCATAGGTGAACGACAATACAGAAAAAAGCATAATAAAGTAACAATGTGTGAGAACAGATTTGTTCCCAACTGAATTTTGCATATTTTAATTTGCACTAAAAAGTAAAGAACTGGTGAAATTACAGTAGCAATGTGCTGAAACTGGTTTTAGATCTTTTGCAGTGTTTTGCAATAAACTTTAAATTCAAGACACTCACACTCGAAGCTTGTCTACAGCCTTTGGGTAGCCCGATATCTGATGTATGACAGTGCACTCAACAGAGTGGTCATCACCGTCTTATTTTACTTATCTAGCGAAAGGGCTAAGTTTTCTTCCCTGCCTTAGGGCAATACAGAGCTAAAGGCACACATCAAGAACAGCTCTTTGTTCTCCAGTGTCATGTTATGCAGAGCAGAAGTTTCTCTTGGCAAGTGTCTGGACTTCATTGCATAAGTCTTTGTCTTGCAGAGCTGCCTTTTCTGGCAATCTCCAATATGGGGAGAGAAGGCCAAACCAGGTGGCCAAAATCAGAAAGTGTTGGAAAGAACATGTTTGTTTTCTGCAAATACCTCAGCATGGAAGTCAGTGAACCTCCTAATTCACAAAAATTGAATGGATAAATAAATCAACTCAACTTCTTCAACTTGTCAGAGTGATCCTAAATGAGTCATACAACTGATGAAATCAACTGAACTTTATTTTTCGCAGTGTTCCTCTTGTGTACAGCGCAGAAAGTCAAATAACAGTTAAACACACAAACAAGTGATTGTAACATTACATAAAACTACTGTTTCCCAAGGATTTTAGTATGACTGACATTAAATAAGAGACTCTACGGGAACCAGAGGTTTGAATCAGTAAAACATTAAGACCACACAGGATAACCACCAAATAAGTTTTTGTTGTAGATTAAAATGTGATGTCACTTCTCAACAGAGCGGCAGGTCATTAACTTTACAAGGCCCCCGGGGCAGCAGAGGTATTTCTGGTTTGAACAGAAGGAAAAGAGCTTGACAAAAAAGCCCTGCCCCTATCTCCTCTAGCTGGCTCCCATGGCATTATAATGACCTCATACAGGAAGTCTAGATTCCCTTGTTTCTTCCTGTCAGCCCTCCACAACAATGGCCTGTTTATCAAAATGTACAGTCGGGCTTTAGTCTAGCCACAGAGAACAGATAGTTTATGCATGCTGCTTTGGATTTTTTTGTGGCCATTAGTGCAGTCTACACAAAACGCCTTTTTAAATATTGCAGCAGATACTGGAGTTATTTAAATCTCTTTTTATTTTTTTACAAGTTTCACAATTTTGGCATTTTAAGTAAAAATGAGACTATTTCTTAACACTTTAAAAAAATGTCTATTCAACATGCCAAATTTTTAGGCTCTCCAGTAATGCAACTTGGCATGCAAATACAGTGGGAGTCAAAGTTTCTCTACTTTCTCTATCACGAAAATGAAATGGTGAAAGGCGAGATATTTCGCAGAGCAGCCTCAGAGACAGATGGCTCTAGACAAAGCCATGCTTCTCCATGTGGTGACCTGCTTTGCTCTCTTAGCTTGAACCATTAGAGGCCTTTAAAAGTCTCTCCGTGGAAAACTCACTTCCACTTTCGCAGCAATGTAATACTGTAATAATACAATTTCATCGGTGATACCAGTCAACCAAATCACTGTAAAACAAGCGGGTCCCCAGATTCTAAATCTTCTGGCTATTTAAAACCCATTTTTAAAAAAAAGAGTTAATACAAAAGGCGGTTTCCTCTAAAAGCAACAGAAACTCAAGCTCCACTTTACAGGGTTGCTAAGCTTGTTAATGTTAATATGTTAATAACACGCTACAGAACTGTTTTTAACAAATACTTGTAGATACATCACATTTTTTCCTTCGGCTGATACATCCAAAATTAAATTCTGACTTCTGGAAGTAAACTATCACTTGAATGGTTACACAACAGAGGTCTGATGACAAAGCCAACCACTGGACAAAATGTCCCTCAGCCGAACTCGCTGAAATATGTCCTGGTGCGTTGGGGTGGACGCAGCGATGAGATAACACAAGCAGTTGTGCTGCTTGGCTGAGTCTCTCTGGGCCATAGGCGTGAAGCGATGGAGCCAAACAATGATCTCATCCCTAAATAATTGCTTGTGGCGGTTTCCCCTCCCTCTCTTCCCTCAGCCGAACACAGCTCACACAGTTGCTGGGACAAAATAAGAACCAATGCATATTTTGTTCTCCTTGGAGGGTCATGCGACAGACAGCTTCCTTTCTGATTTCATCAACAGCATAACTTGTTGCTTTTCAGCTGAACCTTCTCCAGCTTTTTTTTATTATTATAGAAGAGATGAGGGATTCGGATAAGATGGTGACTGAGGTTTCAATTTAAAATAATTTAAAACAGCTCTGTCTTAAATATCCATAATCTGGAAATGTGGAAAAAGTACTCCTCAAACATTTTATTCATTGATATGATGAGATACAGAAAGCAGAAAAGGGCAGCTTTTCATGAGGACGAGATCAAACGGAGCTTGTGTCAAACTCCCTGAAATACCACAAGAAACTGTTGATGTTGATATTGTGAGCTACATTTTACCTGCAGTACTTCCTTGTTGAAAAGCGAGTTGCGCTGAGTGAAGCAGTCACTCTGGGACGTAACAGCTGCCAACGCCTCATTGTGTGTGTGCAGATGACTTTCTTTCCTCTGAGGCTCTTTCCTCTGCAAGTCAGGCACTGAAAGCTGTGTGAGCAAACAGCACAGACAAAGTGTTGAAAGCATGATGGCAATTTGGCTGCAACACTGGCCTTTTTAATAAGAACACCAGATGATGCTTGTTTCTGATAAAACCTACAGGAACAGCTCGCCAGCTATAATCACCTCACAATGAGGGAGAGTCTAAGTGTTGTTTCATGTCAATTACAGGTTTTTGTTTACTATCCAAGGCCCAGAGGTCCCTTAACAAAAAAAAACTCTACTGTCAGCACTGTGTTAGATGAAATGAGCACGACTGGCACAATTTCACTAATAGACGGGCATTCCTGCTGCTTGCCAATCAGGAAACATCTGGGCACAAGAAGGAAGCAGGAACAGACAGATCCGTGAATCTTGGACGTTTTTTTCAGCCTTACGTGTGTGTAAATATATCACCATAAAATGGTGGATCATATTCACTCTTTCTTTCCTGCACAGGTAAAGTCACCACCACCTTCTCACATTTAATGTAAACCATTTCATGTCATGAATAATATATGAGTGGGGAAATGAAATTGTATTTGTTGTGGTTACAGAATAAGAAATGAAATATTGGTGTGGATTTTAGAGTTCTAAAAGGGGAAATGAGGCCACTGACTGCTGTGTCAGTGTGTTATTGTAACTGGCCTCCAGTCCAGAAGGACTTCAGCGAGCCTTTTCTTTTGTTAACATCCTCCCTGACTTCATGTTTTCCAGTGAGCCCTGCCTCTCTGCAAGGTCTGGTGTAACACAGCACTTCATCCGCAGCACACACACTGATGACTTCAAGGAGAAACAAGGCCAAGCCCAACAGACTTTAAACCATATCCTACGATATACTTTTACTGTTTATGTTCTGTATATGGTTTCTTTAATAAACTAGAGGAAGCAACAGGGGTGTTTTGGGTGACCATGAGGTATTGAAACAAAGACATGTTACTCCCTTAACTCTTTTTCCAGCCCTGAATAACTTTGCTCCAAAAGTATAATATAGTAACTGTTTATTTTTGGCGAACATAGTCATGACTTCACTTCCTTAAACGCCAAGAGATTAATGAACACGCAGCTGCCGTTAAAGACATCGCACAACAAGACAACAGAAGTAAATTAAAAAAAAAAAAAAAGTTGGGTAAAAAGTTGGAAAAAGTAACGTTATTATCAACGACCCGAAATGATAACTATAATAAAGGCTATTTTAGGCTTTCCACTAAACTTTCAGTGCTTTGCTGAAAGCTGAAGCTAACCTTATGCTATCTCTAATTTAGCATTTAGCTAACGTCTTACCTGTTGGGCAGATCTCTCTCCGTTCAGTTTCGGTCTGGTTAATTCCTGCGTGGGCTGAAATTCCTCGGTGCTCTCTCTTCTGAGTAAAACCTAAAATATTACAGATAAAATAAGCAGTCGGAAATAACTTATAAACTATTTAAACAAGCCGGACAGGGAGAGAAAAAGGGGAGACAGGAAAGCTACCAATAACAGTTAGCATTTGTTCAGTGTGCACGTGCCCGACTGTTACTAATTCAAATTTGCTAAGATTCAATAATAAAAATATCTCGACCGTTAGCTGCGATTTTTATATATTTTATTAACAATTACATTACAGTTTATTATGATAGATTTTCGTCAAACATTATTATAAAGATATTTTTCTCAAACGGAAAAATAACTGAACTGTAAACAAAAAATGGTTATTTCTTTACTATATACGTTATAGTTTATTTTTCTTTAAGCATTTAAAAGTAAAGGATTTATTATTTATAACAAAAACTTGTTAAACATATTTTTTTAATTTTTAATTCCTTCACCTTTAGTGTTCTGTATTTTAATGTTTGCAGGTGTCTCGTACCTTAAACTGAGATTTGGGTTTATTCTCGCAGCTCACTCCCACAATCCTGGGCAGATGTGGATCAGACGTGTTGGTGATGTTGTTGTTGTTGTTGTTGTTTTCAGACGTGGACCCTGTGATTGAAAGCTGTGCTGGTCGCCCCGCCACTGTCTCGTTTTCTGATCTGTCTTTACTCCCAGAGATTGTGATCTTCTTAATGGATCTGGAAACAGCAGAGGGAGAGGCCACGTTCTCGTTCAGGTGGTCCTCTGCAGCCATGTGCTCCTGGTCCTGTTTCACGGGGGCTACCTGCTTGACAATCGGCGGAACGAGACGGGGGCCATGTGCACAGACCTGGGACCGACTGAGGTAGAGCGAGTTCAGGTTGTGCTGTAACACGCAGTTATCCAGAGTCTCGCTGGGCAGATAACTCTGGGAAAAGTCCTGGCATTTTGGCACAGTGGGAACTGACAGCCTTGTCCCAATGGTGAAAGGCTGCACCTTCCTCACAATACTTTCAGACATGACCAGTGTCCCAAGAAATAAAAACAAAATTAAAGAAGTCCAAATAATCTCTGAGAAAAGCAAAAAAAAGAAGTCTGTCACATCCCTTGGTGCACACTCCTCACTAAACAGTGGTCCAGTCTCTGTGAAGTGGAGGGCTGAACAGCAAGTGGAGGGAGAGATCAGTTCTCCACCTTCTTGTGCATGTTGAGAATGCAAAGCACACAGCCCAGGATGGCTTCCTTGGACTCCTGGGATCGAACGCGGTCCCAGATGTGGCGCAGCGCCGTGCCAAGGTGGGCAGCGCCCGTCGAGAGGGTTCTCCTGAGGAACTGTGCCACTGAGCCTGCCAGTCTGCTACTGAGGAGCCTGATAACCAGGGACCGCAGCAAGATGAAAACTGCTGGCATGCTGCCTCACTGTGCTGCGCTGAAGTTTTGAAAAAAACGAAAGCTCAGAAAAAGGAGGGGGAAAGAGGAGGGTTGGTTAAGCGAGGGATGAAGTCACCACCTCGTCTCTCTCTCTTTCTGTCTCTCTCTCTCTGTCTCTCTCTCTCTGTCTTTTTCTCTCTGTCAAGAGCGACAGAGCGGAGAGGGGGCTGTAAAGCCTGGCTGTCAAAACTTCCCCTCTGAACCCGAAAAGAAAATCTGCCCAGATAAGAGGCCGGGACTAATGGAGTCAGAGGGAGAGACCTCTGTCAGACCTCTTCAACCACAGCTTATCCTCAGTGAGGTAATATCCTCAGCTGAATCACACTCGTACACTCACCCACACCGCCTCTCCCTTACCTCCACTTTGAAGCGCAGAGGAGCAGATCCAGCCCTAAGGTGTCAGGCTTTGTTCCAGCTCAAGAATTCCAAGACAAAACGTTTTTTTATAAAAATGTGAGGCGAGGAGAGGAGCGGCGTCAGAGGCTCATGTCAGAGCGCTGTCTGTCCAGGAGTGAGAGTGCTTTCCTTAGGTCCGAGGTTCTTCTATCTCCATCAGTGAGGAGCAGTTGCCACATTACAGGTTACAGCTGAATGGAACAGAGCAGCCCTGTTGCTCTGCTCCTTAAACCTCATAGCTGCTGGCATCACAAGTGTGGATTGAGGGGGGGGGGGGGTTAGCAAATAGCAGTCAAGCAGATGATGACCCCTACCACTCCTTGATGGTGGCCAAGGTTCAACAGAGCAAATGTTGGGCTGACTGATGGGAATGGCCGGGGTGGCGTGCTTGTGTCAGTGTAGGGAGGATTATTGAGGAGTGCAAACAGCAGAGAAAATATTTGCAGGGAGCAGAAGGGAGAATCTGCTTCCACTGGTGAAAGCTTTTCCCAAAAAAGGAACTCTCACTCTTCGCTCTGCTGCCCCCTGACTTGACCCCAGCACCTGGTGCGGCCACTTACAACAAAACTCAGGCAATATAATGAAACTGAGCTTATTCCTTTTGTAACGCAGAGCTTTTTGGAATTACAGAGGAGTGACACAAGCAGTTAAGTTATATAACATTTAAAAATAGAAACATTAAAGAAAAACATTCATTCACTTCCTCTCATGTCCTCTGTGCTGTTTGAGGAAGGCAAAACCGGGCCAACAGCCGGACAAGAGTCTCCCAGCAGGGCTCCACATGACAGACGTAGGACTGGAGTCGGCATGGTTAATGATGCTTTTAAAAAGAGCTCTGGTTTCACGATGAAGTCATCTAAGGAAGAGTTTTAATGCGTTGCAGCTTGAAATCAGAGATAAATTCTGCGCAGGCTGGGCGGTGCTCACGGAAGGCTGGATGGGTGAAGTTCAAGGGGTTTGGCTAAGTTGAAAATGACATTTCCTCAATTGCCGGTTGAGCTGCTCTTGAAGTGGTTGATTTATGTGTGCAGTGGGTGCCCTGTGGGGCTGTAACACCACCTTAAGATGAACTGTTGATCGTGTTCAGTAGGAATATAGTTTTTTTTTTTTTTTTATAGCAAGCCACACTTTGCAAAGACAAAACAGTCCACAGAGAGCTGTAATTGAGTAAGCAAAATTGCATAACGCACTTATTTCCTCCTTTAAATTAACTTTTAGAACTTTGAAGATTTACACCAAAACACTAAGTCACCCAGGGTATGCAATTAAAAACTGCATGCAGTCAAAAATATGTTTTAGGTCCACTAAAAATAGCACATTCAAGTGTTTTGCATTTGCATGTACTTTTTACATAATGCTCATACCTAAAGTGTGAATAAATTAAGTATCCTATGTTGAAGTATATTTTTAAATGTAATGGACCTAGCAGCATCTTTAAAGGGCACTTATTAACATATCGAATGAGCTTTACTGCGTGGGAAGACTTCTGCTGAGCTAAACTAAGCTAAGCTAACCGTCCTTCTGATTCAAGCTCATGTAACTCTGCACAAAAAGCCAACATTTTACAATTACTTTTGACTTTTCCTTTAAAACAGAAATGACAATAATTGTGCAGGGATGCATGGATACATGCATGACTGTGGGTACTTTTAGCTTATTCAGTTTGCAGGCTGTGTTCCAGACACATTTAGCATTATTTATGGGTTGCTAAAAGTTGCCATACAGGTCTTCTTTTTATTAATCTGATTTTAACTAATTTAATTTTATATAAATTTGGTTTTTAAATTGAAAGACTTTTGTGTAATACCTGTGTTTTCCACTTAGACCATTTAAAAAGGATGGAAAGTTGTTTGCTGAGAGTTAGTGGCTGATTAGATTTGAACCAGGTGTCCCACCTCTGCCAACCAAGTCAGATTAGGCTACTGTAACACCTTCCGTATGTTGTTTACCCTGGAAGTGCTCCCTCGCTCCCTCCCCACAGCTCTCATTCACATCTTGTGTTAACTGTGCTGCCCACATCCGCTGCAAATAACTAAAACCTCAGCCTTGATCTGATTGCACTTTAAATGTGCC
Organism: Planiliza haematocheilus; assembly: GCA_005024645.1. Classification (NCBI taxonomy): domain Eukaryota; kingdom Metazoa; phylum Chordata; class Actinopteri; order Mugiliformes; family Mugilidae; genus Planiliza; species Planiliza haematocheilus. The sequence goes on along the minus strand of SRSE01001339.1, from coordinate 3,693,450 downwards.
ACCGTCCTTTGTGTGCACCTTCCAGGGTGGATGTTAAAAGACAGGCTGGTTCTGGTGTGATGGCTGATATCACTGCCTCCCAAGAGGATAATATAAACCTGATGCTTTCTTACCACAAGCCCTGGTTAGTGATCGCCCTTGTTAGATATCTTCCATTTTACTAGAGTCAGTAAATAGGGCTTGGAAGACTTATTCAAGGGGTGATGTCAGCGAGGCTGCCCGCATGAAAGGAGAGTGATAGCTGCGGCGGAGGAGAGAATATGCATGGGAGCAAGAGGGGGGTCTGTACTTTTCCACTTGGTGTATGTCATCACAAAGGCATGATCAGCCTCCTGGTCAAGTTTCAGTACAGATAAGGTTGAATTTTTTGCACTGGCTCATGATCAGAAAAGAAAAGAGAGTTTTAAAAATGTCTGATATGAAATTGAAGGTCCTGTGTCATGCCAGGCCTTATGAGGCAACACTGAACTTTGCACAAAAATTAAACCTGATCAGTTTCCTTTACTCAAAGCCTGCATCTGCAGCCATTATTCTCTCTAAAGTCTCTGTTATTTTTTAGAGCTAGGCTTTAAAGTTACCATAAAACACATCATCAAGTCTTTGGCAGTTCAAGTTTTAAATCAACACAGCCTCATTTTGTTTAAATGGAAGGAACAACAAACTATAGATGTCTGTTTTCTCTGCTAAGCCTGTGAATGAAAATGAAACACACAATCTAAATGGTGGTGTGGCAGAGCGCCAGTGAAATTGTGAACTCATGTATTTGTACTGATGCTTATCTCCGGGTCCAAACAGCCTTAAATTCATTTGCCATGAGCTCACAACTTTGAAGCCACATCTTGACAATGACCTAGCTTGTCTCAGCTGGGTCGCCCGAGGGCTTTTGTGCGTCGGCCGCTAAATGAAAGTGAAATGATTTGTGCTTGAGCAGAACAATATGACATCTGCAGTTTATGGACGAAGCCTAATATAAACACATTACAAAAGACACATTTTCAGCATTTGCTACATGGCGTCCACATGGGTTTTGCCCACCCCAGATCTCTTGGAATGAGCATAGTTCAGGACACATCGAATCCTATTAAAAACATAAAAGCTTGAAGTCTGTCAGCTGAAGTACCGAAGCTTTTAGTCATCGATTTAACACATAGATGATTGTGAGGTTCACCTGAGGCTATATTTGACCTGATGAGACTGCGTGCTTATCATCTGACGCTCGCACACACCTGCGGTACATCATCCCGGGAGTCCTGTTTCACACGTTGCTTTTGAACATGTCCACTCTTATCGCAAACATAAAGAGCAGGTTTGGGTGGTGGATGACATCATAGGCAATAAAATGCCATTTTCATCAGTCACTGTTTAGGGAGAGTCGGTGCCAAGTTTGTCACTCAGAGTAAGAAGGCAAGCAGAGACAGCGAAACCTAACCGTCTGTTGTGACGTGTTTTTTTTGTTTTTCTAATTAACTGAAGCAGCTTTGTTCCAAAAGACACTACCTTTATTTCTAACATTTCCCTCATAGGTTGTTTCTTGTTCAAACTGCCTGTACTGACATGAACAAAACCAGGATCTCTGGCCTCCTTTTCCCTTCATACAAACATGTAATATTAGTTCCATTTAGCCACCAACTTTGGCAGCAGTGTTGTATCATGAGTAAAAACAGTGTCTGGGAGCCTCTAAGTAAAACTGTATGTAAAACTATAAAGCCAGACCTGGCTTTAAAACAAGAGGGCCTTTGTTTTAACACAGTCCTCCTAAATGGACTTCTTGTCCTGCCATAACAATTGACCATGACATTAGATAAATACATCACGCAGCGGAGTTTTGGAAGCGGCGGCTCTGGAGAAGTTATATAAAGTTCGAGATCTAAAGACTCTCTCGCTGGCTCCTCAGGAAAGCTGATCATTCAAAGTCAACATTCAGGTTTGTTCACCAAGTGAATTAACAGATTTGCAAGGGAGTTTGGAGATGATCAAATGTATCCGCTTCTCAGTGAGTTTGCGTTTCTGTTTCCAGACCCGGAGCCCAACTGACGACTGACAATTGGTATCCACTGAACTATTCGCTCTCATCTAGTAAGTGTAGGGGTCACCGGCAATGAGCAAACTTTCCTTGGCTGTGTGAGAAAAGCTTTGGAATTTGTTGAATATGTTAAATTTTATCCGTGCTGCGAGCATGCCCCTAGGGAAGGCTGTGTTGCTCTGTTAGTCAGTTGGTAACAGAAACAGCTGCTGGATCGATAGCCGTGCAAACAAATTCCTCCCCCACTGAGGATAAATTGTAGTAACTGTCATCAGGTCAAAAATGTTCTCTCCAAATAGCTGCACAACTAACAACTTCATGTTTGGTGCGAATTTGCAAATAACGGCATTGAAACACTAAACTGAATGAGTGAATGCTATCATTATGAGCATGTTAGCATGCTGACATTAGCATTTACCTTTTATTTTAATCTTGTAACGGAGCTTAGTAAAACAGAGCTCTAGAGGAAGCCATGCTCCTCCAGTGTGAGGAACACAACACGCAGGGCCCCACTACATCATACAGCCTGTTATTGTACTTTTCTCTCGGTGCAATTTGAAGCCACCCTCAGGTGGCAGTCAGGCTGAGTGGCGAGATGAGGTCACTCCATTACGTGACATCATAAGTTCACATGGCAACTGCGCTCCGGCAGCAGGAAGCAATTTTCCCATATCAAAGGTTGAATAACAGAAAAAAGCTGTACCTTATTTTTGCCCTCTCCAAAAGTATCAATCACCTTGAGAGCGAGACTTAACATCTGACCTCTGATGTCATTCCAGCAGCAAGTTGGGTGCCGTCAAGCTTTTATTTGGAAACTCTGTTGACCTGCCCGTGTGATTTATTAATCACATACAGGAACTTTAATCATGTGCCGCAGCCTGCCTGCGGTACATTGCTAGCCTCGGCGCTTGACATCTGAAAAGGCAAGTGCAGCCAAGTGGACAGGCTTGTTAAACATTTTCAGTCCGGAGACGATGAATCAAGGAAGAGATAAACCTATATATTTACATTTATCCATTTACATGTGTGGCCTTTTGATGGATCTGCTCTTTAAACACGATCAGCTTCAAAACCTAACATGAGAAACAGAAGAAGAAAGAGAAAACTGTTTCATCTGAGTGCTTCGGGCAAATGGAAAAATACTGGCAAGCCAAAGTACATCTTGAGTCATTTTTGACCACCGCCATTGTGCTTCACATCAGTTTAATGTTTTGCTTGAGGTAATTTTATTCTCTGCCTTTATTATCTGTATCTTTCTAATAGAAGGTAAATAAAAAGGTACCAATAAATACACAGACAACTTGGAAAAACTTTAACAGATGTTTTTGGCACTCATTACACTTACAATGAAGGCATCGTTATAGTTATTACCTCAAAGAGTCTGGATTCAATACAGGACGGGCAAACGTGATCCACTCCTGCTCTGACATATGACGTGGCCTTGAGGCCTTTACATAACAAGCTGGACCTACCTGAAAGCTCTGCATTATTGTTTGCCTCGCTCATGTCACCTCCTGTTAGTGGAATGAATGAGCTCATTGCTGACACCGGTCTGAGCCGTGCGCGGTTTGCTGACGCTAAAAATCAGCTGACATACTGACAGAGCAACACTATGTGGTAGGTTTATTTCTCTCCAGGTCAGATCTGACTGATAAATTTGCAGCACAGGAAAAGTCAAATTGAATTTCAAAGAGTATTTTTTTTAGTTTCATAACAGGGACACCAAAAAGACAAGAGTTTGGTTTGTCTTTCATGGTTTCTTGAAGCAAATATTTTACCGTTCAACTAGTCTTTGCCTGCAGAGCTACCAGTGGCTGGCTGTTGGTGTTTACGAAATCCTTGATAACCCAGACTGTTGTATCTTTTGGCAGTGATTTCGGTATGCATGCCAGGATTGTGAAAGGCGCATAGTGTAAATTTTTTGGCCACTCGGACCATCTGTATTTTACCCGCTGCATGTTTAAATGGCATAAAAGAAAAGGGTATCCAACTTTATTCACTCATCACAAGGGAATGCCAGGGGGTTCGAGTCTGTCTTCAGACGGGGTGTGGGATAACAATTGTGCTCAGTGACTGACAGCAGGCATTGCCTTATCCATCAGCCCTCCATGGATGAAAACAACGGGGCTCAGAACAGGTGGCGCGCAGTCTTCGAAACAACTGTCCCAAACGTATGAAAAGGAGGAGGCGTGAGGTGGGGGCAGCCTGAGGGCAAAAATAGAAAGTGATAATTAAAGTGCAGATGAATACTCCTCTGGCTGCCACTTGTCTCTCTTGTCTGTCGCAGTCAATCTGAGAGACCCTGTGGAATGATAATTATTATATCCCGCTGTATGTGATAATAAATACCAGTACCACCAACATGCATAGTCGAAAGAGTGTGAATCACAAAACTAAAAGTGTTTTTACAGGGGCTGAGGTGCACTTTAAAACCCGCACCTTCACACCTGCCCTGTTTTGTGCAGTTGCACCGAAACCAGCAACATTCCCCAGGATTAATTTGGTTTATAGTTTGGGAGTGAGAGAGCCGCAAACACTAAAAACGTCTCCCCTGCCCCGTCTAATGGGAGCCCTCTAACCAGCCTCCTAAGAGAAGAACAAGCCGCAGAGCTCCGGTTTTTATGAAGCTTAGCGAAACACTTCATGTTCAAGTGTGTCCTTTACCAAACTGAACTCTCTGTAATTCTCAGAAGATCATACACAGTGCAGGCTGCAGGGATAATAAATCAACCGGCAGAAAATTAGATTACTTTCAAAGGTACAGAACAGTCGAAAGGGGTTTGCGCTTCAGTCCCGACATCTGCCGAAGCATTTTTGCGTGTCTCATGACGAGAGTGGAAATGATAATACTCCATTAAATCATTCATCTGTTTAGGATTTTAAGCTTTGTCCAATAACCCGCCTCCCCGTGCCACCACATGACTTTGCTTATAAAATACAGCTTGTTGGTTAATTGGTAATTGGAAACATAGCCTGACCAATAAAAGCTTCTACAAAGTACTAATTTTACTCCTAATTCAGAGCGAATCAAATGAACCATAAGCGAGAAAATGAGCTAAGGCGCATACCAATCATCTTCTTTAGCAACTCACAGAGAGGAGCTCTGTTCATTTAATAACCCCCCAAATTAAAGGAAAATGTATGATTCAGTCTTCTGGCCACAGAGTTAGATCACGCTCTATGACATCATTCTGGACTGCTTAATGCTGCTGACCTAACCCAGCTATGGCGGAAGTCAAATCCGTACCTTAAACATCCGGGGAATATCTCTGCGCAGCGTAGACAGACGCTGACATTAGCTCGTTTATGTGTGTTTGTAGTAGAGTTTGACATTAGGACGATTTGAAATCATTAACAGCACCACAAATGTGCTTCCACAGGGAGAATGTTACTTTAGGGCGCATGCAATGAACACACGTAGTGGAAACTATGAAAGAACCTCAGGAGCATAATGTAAACCATAATAACAACATTTTCGGGCAATTTCCATGCAGTAATTATAGACAATAGAGAAGCAGGCGGAAATAATCCTGTAAAAAAGTGCACTAAACTATTGAGGTGCTTGTTTTTCATGTCAGCATTAACAAACACTCCTTTCCTTTTCCTTTTATATATTGGTTTATTTTGCATGGAGTTGGTTTTACTGTTCATAATAACAGCACTCTTAAGGGTTTTATGTGGCTCGGTAAAGAAATAGGTTAACCAAACGAGCCATTTCTAAGTAGAGGCTGTGTTTTGCTCTGCCACAACGCATTGCTAAGCTCTTCCATCACCGGGGCCTGCCCAAGAATACCGAACAACAGTTGGTTTCAGCAGTTGTTGTTGACTCGAGCGGAGCTATGCTGCAGTTGGGCAACTCCTGTTCTCGATGTCAAAGCAGGCACCACATGTGTCGGCTATAAAGTTTGTAAAACACACCACCAAGCAAATGTGTCAAAGAGTGGCTCGGCGGGGCAGATGGGTGACGCAATGTGCGCAAATGCCGACAGGTGCGATGGCAGGCATTCGTTTTTCAGGGAGAACAGGGTGTAACTGCGAGAGATTACAAAGACTTTCACTGGGATGGGCCGGACCTCACTGTTCCCGTGCGTAGAGAAACTCTACAGAAACTAATTTCAAGTGTCAAAAAATGAGGTGAAGGGATAAAAATATTTCTGAATGCTTATCAGATTGCCAAACGCTGGAATGATTAAATAATGGCAGCCCTGCTCAGTTTCTCTATTCAGCGAGTGAATTTACTGCATACTGTACTGAGGCCAGGCCCAAAATCTAATAAAATGGAAGGTGCCTGAATATTATACTGGAGTATTATATCCCACAACATGAAATACAGGGTTTGAATGTGGAAGAAGAAGTGCAAAAAGAAAAATACCATAAATAACATCCTGTGCTGCAGCCATGTGATCATTTAAATAAACTTATGCAAGCCAGTTCCAGAAATTCCTGGGTCTGCTTCCAGACAATAACATCATCCAACTGCAACTGTGTCATGTCACTGTTGTACGAGAGTAAACTGCAGAGTAGACAGCTTTCGCAATCTACAGGTCAGGCTGCCATTGCTCATTTAATTTTACATTTTTTTAAAAGGTCAAGATAAAGAACGTCTGAGAACATCTGACTGATAAGGATTATTGTGAACTGCTGAACTTACAATGTACCGCACTCTATTATCCAGTGAGTGTCCGTCTAATCACCTACCGGAGCTCCAAGGGGCAGCTATGGCCAGCTGTCGTTTGGGCAGCCGCAAGCACAATCTCGCCATTGTGTGTGACGTGCAGCTGGCGTGGTGTTGGAATGCCGACACACAATGAATCAATCAAAGCCCCTCCTGAGCGGACCAGACCTGGGCAGCGATACAGGCAGATCCATAGCAGCTGTAATATGGATCCTCAGTGCCATAATCCTTTTACGAGGCTTTACTCTCACTTCAGCCTGAATATCTGAAACCAAGCTGATCAGGCTAAAACCCACCCCTGTAATTCAATCCGTTTAAAAAATTAGGCTGTGCAATAAACTTGCATGGTGCGTCACATTTACAGTCTAGACGTGTGAAACGGGCTGTTTTAAGGGGTTCCAGTAAAATTCGCTCGTATATGGGATAGGCTTCACATGCTACACAATAGAGTAGAAAGCTCCGCCAGAGTTGTTCACATTAATCGGCGGCCCCATCACCTGGACCTTAGTTACAGTAGGATTAGGTCAGCCGTGACCATATGAGCCTCATATGAAGGCAATATTGTCCTCCGGCCCAGGCACTCTGCCCAAGAGCACATTCTTATTTATTGACGGCAGTGAGTTGGATGTAGTGCAGCTCGTAACATTAAAGCCTTTTCTTTATATTAAACACAAACACATACCCAAGAACTTACCCTTTTGACCACAATGTTACTCTGAAATAAGCTGGGGTTGTTAAGCTTGTTTAGTGGGGAAACACGCTGGCCTAGTACCAGACAAGCTTGGTTCCAGCATGTGTCAGTATCCATCTACCATGAGGATGTGTGTGCTTTTTTTTCTTAAAGAAATAGTATAATAGATTCCCCTTACTAACTAATCATGCAAGTCTTTATGGATGCAAGCAGCCAACATCAGCATGCACTCTGGTCCTAATATTTGACCAGTAATAAAGGTGTTCAGATGATATACTGAGGAACATTTTGGGCAAGAGACCTGCTACAGTATGTTTTGGGGGGGTCTTAGCAGTGCAAGAGCGCCATCTACTGCTGTCAGTGTGCATCAGGCACAAACGGTCACCTGGATTAGGCATCAACATCAGGGATGGATCAACTTCATCAGTGGTTTCCAGTCTTCTTGAGCTCGGACACCTCAAAATATAAACTTTTAAGCCCTCATCACAGACTAGAGCGTTAGCATAGTTGTGAGCAGTTTGCACATTTTTGTCAATTGATTACATTTTCATTTGAAGGATATTTAGAGGATCTCAGAGGAAGGAGTACTTAGTGTCCCTTAAATTATGTAAATCTCCCTTGTGCCTCCAAGACAGCTGTGACTCAGCTGTGAGAATGGACATGGGCCTTCTGAGGGCGTCCTGTGGTATCTGGAGACAGGATGTTATTAGTGGGGGCCTTTGGGTCCTAAGGGTTGAGAGGATGATCCCACAGATACTTGATCAGTTTGCGATCTAAGGCATTTGGAGACCAGATAAACACCTTGTGCTGTTTTTCATGTTTTTCAAGTTGTTCTTGTGTGTGTGTCTGTGTCAGGCTGCATCCTGCTGGGGTGCTGTGGGGTGGGGGTGTGTGCCTGGTCTGGTCTAGGTGGGTGCTATATGTCTAAGTAACATACACATGAATGCAAGGTCCAAAAGTTTCCCAGCAGAACGTTTTACATGTTAAGTGGTTTTAATGTTGTGGCTGATCGGTGTATATTCACTATGTGTTTCCTCGGGATGCAATCAACCGACAGGGGGCGCTAGCGGCAGCCTCCTCCCCTCCTATCACGTGAAGTCTCGCTAGAGTCTCTCAGTGGACAGCCCTGCCTCTCCAAACACCAGTCGACCACAGCCGAATCGGCTCAAAGGTAGATAAATTATACACCTGCTCATGTTATTGTCTGTCGGCGAACCCTTGTGTAACTTTTACGAGCTTGGAAATGATCGCAGTTGTGTTAAACGTTGCCGGTCGTTCCTATGCTGTTCACGTTAGCTAGCTAGCAGCTAAATTAGGCAGTTAGCTTCCACTGATTAGCTTTAGCCAAGTTAGCTTCCGCTGTTGGGTGTTAAACAGCTGGACTGAGTAGTGCTTCATTATTTACGCTGTTGTCGTTGTTGAAGTTGACATTGGAAGCGACAGTGACTGTTACTCTCCCCTCCGTACACGCCTGGGTTATCTCTGTCTGATAACGTTAGCTAGCGACGGCTAGCTGCTGGCGTGTGAGGCGTTAACCGGTCTGTAGTATAGTAGCCCTCACTGTGTTAAAGCTCAATGTCACCGGGTCTAGATTAGCTTTATCAATCAGTGATCTGTTCGGCACGGCCAGATGAGATGTGTGCGGCAGCGTGCATCGATTTTCCCGTCTGTCAACAGAGTGCCATTTCTGCTAAACCGATGTGTGCCTTTCGAGACTGTCACTGCCAGGGCTAGTCATCCGATATCAACAATATCCTGTTCAGTCTGTCAGGAGGCTATGAGCTGCTCTCCACCCAGCCCTTATAAAAAAAAATGTCTCTGTTTGTAAAAACAAACAGCATGGCAACTGTGAAACTTAAGCTATGAAGGGAGCCCCTTTTGGAAACATGTAAAGCAGCAAACAAAAGCAGAAACATGCACATGTGCCGGCTTCAGGTTGTAGCTGCTGTGGGGTTTGGAGTTACTCTGCAGTTTGGAAAATATGCACCAAAACAATGATAAGGATGCAGGCAAAACAATATTTAAATTTAAGCTGAGACTAGTGATCTGCTTGTTGCCTTGACCCGGGCTGCGTTGCTCCACAGAGATATGTTTGCTTAAAATAGAAAGGCCTGTGTTTAATGCTCTTGTGGGAGCTTGTATTTGTAAGAGCAAAACAAAGGTTGGAGGTCAGTGAGAAAGTGAGTCATTGAGACAAAACAAGCCAGCTGGGTTACAGGGGGCTAGCAAGAGGCGGGCTTTTATTTTAATGACTTTCATCAATCTGAATTTTCAAACTGTCTCTGGGATTATTATTGCACTGCGTGTTCTCCTTAGGCTGTCTTAGTTTTCTTTAAACATCTGACATAATGGCTTTTCATGACCAGATACGGCTAGAGAATAATTAAAAAACCCAACTGCTAATGTTACTTTCTTTTTTGTTGATTAGAAATACACTTATAATACCTACTACCTATAAAACTGACTTTACATTTGCATGAAACAAAATGCTGCATCGCAAAGATACTGGTATCTGGTACCGCCCAGACAGAGTGCATATTTATTTATTTATCTTATTCTGCATTTAAAAGCTTTGTAATGCAGTGGGAGGGTGTAGAGATAGGGTGAATAGAAAGGAGGAGGAGTGGTAGGTGTTGATCTAACCACCTCTCAAAATACTCTCCCAGCTCAGATACAGAGGCTTGTGAGCCTGTCAGCACCAACAGGGCGGAGGTTTCCCCAGAGAACAAACAAGTTACTCTTTGGGTACTCCACTGTCACCCCTTGCAGTTCCCCCGCTGTTCTGTTCAGGAGAGTACTGCAACTCTTCTTGTTATTGTGACCACAGGTTTCAATGGTATTGACTTGATGGGGTCCAAGCGGGCGCCACAGTGATGGTCTAAGGACTCGCAGTCACGGAGGTGCTTGCGCGGGGAATGTTGCGCTGGTCGGTGCACCTAGAAGGAGGGCCGCGGAGAGTCAACCATGCTGCTGTGGCAGTGGGGCACAAGGTGTACTCCTTTGGAGGCTACTGCTCCGGGGAGGACTACGAGACGCTCCGTCAGATCGATGTGCACGTGTTCAACACAGGTAGGTGCTGAATTCTCACACTGTATAGTTAGGACTGTCGTTGTTTGCAGCTTTTGTAATGCAAAATTTTATCATTTCGGTATTTTTTTAAGAGTGCCACTTTTGTGGAGAAATCTATCCCTTTCATATCAAAAGAGTTCAATGTTTAGGTCTCAATATCACTAGTATACTTATACTTTACTTGCCAGAATGCTTTCTAATAAATTAACTGTATATTCTTTTCATACTCTTCTAATGTAGGTCATATTGTTTGTAACCTAAGTAGGTGAAAAGGATCTCTACTTTCATTTTATCATTTTATCGGTAAATAAGCAGATCCGCTTGTCACGATTATTACACAAGCGCCTGAACAGAATTACTTGAGCTGACCATGGTCCTTATTTACATGACCTTTAGATTTGTTTCCATTCATCTGTTTGAAAGCATCTGAAGCAAATGAACAGAAATGTCATATTTCCACATTACTGGCCACAATTTGAGCTTAGACGTCATCTTGCTTTCGCTCGGGCTTAACGGCACCTGAGGGGAGACTTAAGTTCCACAAGCTGTTTATCTGGATTGCCTAACTTCTGTTTTTTGACCGACCACATTTCCAGGAGCATTTGACGACATTAGCGTCTTTGATTTAGCTGCAGATCTAGACGCAGCAGCACCACCGCGGGCATATTTTGATTATAAGATAAATAAAGGAATTTGAGCCTAAGAACTAGGAGGAGGTTATTCTTTGGATTTATCACGATTAGTTGAAAAGCAAGAATTTAAAGACTGCAAAAAAGTTCAACCAGAGCAACATTTGTATTTCAAATTAGGAGACTATAGATTTTTTTTTTTCATTCCGTTCAGCCTGCACCACTTTAACGGTAACTCCTTACAGCTGGCAATTACAAACCAACCTTTCCACTGCGGTTTGTGAAATTTTCTCCGTTAGATGTCTTTCAGCTGCTGTCTCACAAACACAGGTGTTTTCCTTAAGTGTGCTTTATAAAACTGCTCCCTTTTCCTATTCCTTAACCTGTTTTACATAGTTGTGTGTGTCTCCCCCCCCACTTCATTGTCAGCCACCTGCTTTAGGTTTTTACAACTTCCCAAAGTATCTTGAGCCTACCTGCTACTGCTGCTATCATCTAAAGATCTGTGGAGCTAAACCTGTGGCTGATTGTCATGGAAACGAGACCACCTTAGCTATTGTCTCTCAGCATTTTGCTTTGTGCCCCTTTTCTTTGATGTCTGCTTTACAGCGAAACCTGCAAAGCCCTTTGATTTCTGTTTTTTTTTTATTTCTCACTTTCTGTTTTGACCCTTTTGAAATAGGTAAAAAGTGAACACAGAAGGAAGATTTAATTGAGATGTTTTATGCTGCTTCATGTCCCATCGTACGATGCGGTAAAATAAACACTAATATGTCAAACAGCTGTAAGATCACAGTGAAAATTAAAAATGAGTTCTTAGTTTTTCTGATTATCATTAATGAATCAAACTCCTTGACTTTTGTGTTTCAGTGTCGTTGCGCTGGATGAAGCTGCCCCCGGTGAGGATGGGAGGACATGAACGTGTCCGTGAAGTGCCATACATGCGTTATGGCCACACAGCTGTGCTGTTGGATGATACTATCTACCTCTGGGGCGGGCGTAACGACACAGAGGGGGCCTGCAATGTGCTTTACGCCTTTGATGTCAGTAAGTAGACCCTCATCTGACTCATGCTGTTAACTTTCAGACTGTGCTTCCTTTGAGATGCACCTGTTTGATGTTTGACAGCGATGGGAGAGAAAACTGTTTTTTAAGTAACACCTGCGCGTGTGTGAAAGTGTTCCGCTGCACCCGACTCAGATGTTATGTCAGTACCACAGCAACTGTCCCTGTTTTATAGATACCCACAGATGGTTCACGCCCAAGATTTCAGGGACTGTTCCCGGGGCAAGAGATGGCCACTCAGCCTGTGTACTCGGGAAGGCAATGTATATATTTGGAGGATATGAGCAGCTGGTGAGTCTCCCATCACTCTTTATGATGCAGTCTACTCTGAACATTAAAAATGTGATTTAATTCATCTCCTCTGCTGGTTTTAAGGCTGACTGCTTCTCCAATGACATCCACAAGCTGGACACCACCACAATGGTTTGGTCATTAATTAATGCCAGAGTGAGTCGCCAATTCTTATTTCTTTAAAATGTTCCAGTTTGTCTGATGTGTTCTTCTTCAGGGAACGTCTTGCATTCAAAACGAGCGTCCACATAAATATAGGCACAAGGGATAGACTGGACTAGAGATGTGTACGGTGGCTTTCAAATCACCTTTGGAAGTCAACAAACTGTCGGTTGTTAGTAGCGGTGGCATTGCTACTGCACAAGCAGTGCCAACGATTGGCTGGTTACAAAGGCACTGCAATGTAATGCAGCTCCCTGGGAGGTGGCCAAGTTACGAAAAGCCTCATAGAGGATTATACACAGTCCCCTTTTGGAAAATGCCAGCTGTGTGTGTGTGCAATCAACCTGCTCATGTGATAAGCTATTGTAAAATATATTTTAGAAGCAGACAGTAGTCGACAGGACAATGTAAGGAAGGTCTCCCACCAAGCTTTAGTTTGTGATTGATGTTCGTGAACTGATAACATTTTGTCATCGAGACGATTACACTGTGGCGCTTACGGATTTAACCGTACATGTGACTGAATAATTCTTTGCTGCTGTGTGTTGTCAGACTTCATTCCTTTTGGAAAACGCAACTCAAAAACCATGTCATGTATTTTTTTTATGTGTTTCATTTGTTAATGCTCCAAAATTTTATAAAATTTGTGAAATATAAACTCACTTTCCAGTTTATGTGCTACGCTGGTGAAAGAAAACACATTCTAACTCATTTTTAACAGCCCTGCACTAAAACAGTATTGAAACGGTGTAGGGAAGGTGGTAATTCAACTGTATGATCATTATGGAGGATGTAGTCGGTGATGCGGTTTAACCGGGATGAATTAACACTAAAGTGCTTCTGTTATTTAGCCTAGCCTGCTGACTACAATGGGGTTGTCAAATTAATAGAAACATGCGTCATTACAACACAATACAACTCAAGAGTAATGCAAACCACAGCCTCCAAAATGAAAACACAGTTGAATCAACAGATCAACAGTTATTTTAAGATGGGCAGATAGATTTTGAATGCGTTCATTAACATAATTGCATCAAACAAACTGGCAAGCTAGTGTTTAAAACCAGTTTTTTTAAGAAAATGTTTTAAATCTATCCCGCTATTCTAGTTAAAGAGCCCACATAGCTGCATAAAATTGATGGAAAACAATGGCAGCACATTCTGGAAAGGGAAGTGTGCGTGAAAGGTTTTAGCATGGCTGTGGGCCATCTAAATGCACAGGGGTTAGAAGCTTGTCTTTGTTAGGCAAGTCTGTTTCACTGAGTGGAAATGGATCCCATTTCTAGTCTGTTCATGGATCTGTAGAAGCCACGGAGAGCTGAGTTATAATTCTTAGGCTTGTTTCCATAAAAGTCTGTACAATATTCATGTTACTGTAGTTTTGAAAAGCTGCTAGTGACTATAAAAGGGTTTGATTTACAGTGCCTTTGTGGAACTGAGTCCACTAGATGGTGCTGTTTACCTGATGTTACATATGATGAGGCTAAAATTGAGAAAGAAAGAGAAAATCTGTGGGTTAACAACCATCTGTCTTAACTAGACTGCTTTATTTAGTTTGGCCTAGTCTCTCAAACTTAAAATATAACACTCACAGCATCATGTGCTGGTCTTCTCCTCCCAGGGCACCCCGGCTCGCTGGAGAGACTTCCACTCAGCCACCATCATCGGGACAAAAATGTTTGTGTTTGGAGGACGGGCAGACCGCTTTGGGCCCTTCCACTCCAACAACGAGATCTACTGCAACAAGATCAGAGTGTTTGACACAGAGACCAACTGCTGGCTGAGTGTCCCTTCAACACAGCCATTGCCAGAGGGACGCAGGAGTCATTCAGCCTGTAAGGCGACCTGAACAAATCCAACTGGTTTAACTGGATCACATGGTTCCACTCTATATGCAGTGAATGTCATTAATCTTTGTGATGTTTTCCTTTTCTGTGTTTAGTTTCCTACAATGGAGAGCTGTACATATTTGGAGGGTACAACGCCCGCCTGGACCGGCACTTCAACGACCTCTGGAAATTTAATCCAGGTGATTGATTATTTAATCGAGTCGCATTTGGAGAACACGTGTCATTCCTGGTTCGCATTTCTTTTCTAATTTTGTTTTCGAAATTCCTCCTTGATGACGGTTTATGCCTCTGTAGAGGAAATGCAGATCTGGGCTGCTTGTGTTGACCCAATTTCCTCCTCATTCTTATGTAGAGAGCCATGCAGACAATCCTCTCCTCTCTTACCGCTTCACTGTGAGTCTCCTTATAGTGGCTGGCTGCTCACTTTTGGCCGTGCTGAGTGTGAAACACAAATGCAATCTCTATATGCCAGAAACACGAAGAAGCACTGATAGTATTTCAGTTTGTAATGTATCATTATCATTATCATTTCCCTTGTATTAATAGATGAAATGACTGTTTTCAGTACAGCTTCTGACACTAGCTTGAAGCCCAGTGTATTGTCCCTCCAGTATGTTTTTATCACTGCTAGAGAAAACAGCCGTGCCCTTTTCGTCAGGGGTCAGGGTTTGGTATTTATGGAAGTAGTGGGTCAGAGCTTTTGTGCATGAAGTGGTTTGTACTGAGTGAACCCTGACATCTGCTCTCGACCATTGAAACCTGTGCTCTGCCGTCCACTAGATGGCAGCACCTCAGCTGTAATGGTAATTATCCAACAGACTCTGAATGGCCCGTTGCTATAGAGATGCGGTGATGCTGAGAGTGTGCACGGTTCGTCCTTATATGGAGCAAGCGAGAGAAATTCAACACCGTCACTCATGCTGCTCTTCAGAGCACAAGACAGGATTGGTCTCTATTTTTGAAATGTAAAGTTTTGTGTTCAAGTGAATGTTTTGTTTTCTTTCTCTCGTTGCCTCCTTTTCATTCTCGTATCCCCGGGCCCCCGTGTTTGAATATAGTAGAAAGCTGAATGAACTGCAGGCATTATAGAAAGCACTGTTAGGTTTATGTAATCTGAAGTGGTGGAGAGTTTTTAAAGCTGTTAAGCTGTAGCCCACACAAATCAACTTTGCACAAAGATCTCTCTGTTGAGCCGTTTAAAGCGTGGATGCATTCTGAACTTTTGCTGAAATCCTCCATATATTTTCTCCTGCCCTTTTTTCACCATTATTTCTATTCTTGTCTTGTGTGTGTACACACTACAGAAGCCTTCTCTTGGGAGAAAGTAGAACCGAAGGGGAAGGGCCCGTGTCCACGGAGGCGGCAGTGCTGCTGTATGGTTGGAGATCGAATCTTCCTCTTTGGAGGAACCAGGTGAGGCACGAAAATTCAAAAATCAAATGCATTCAGATATAACAATGCTGCACTAAACAACCGAAAGAGGTGTGTTTTTAGTCTGGAGGCTGTGGTTTGAGGTATTACCCAATTGTATTGTGTTGTACAGACACGTTTACATTAATTTGACAACCGCATTGTAGTCTGTGGGCTAGGCTAAATAACAGAATACTTTAGTGGTTAATTCAATCCTGTTTAACAGCACCGCAAACCACATCCTCCTGAGTTGTCATACAGTTGAATTAACCACCTTTCTGACGCTGTTTCAACATAAACTGAACATATAATACTTGTGCAGCTAAGATTTAGAGCAGGACTGTTATATTAGGATGCTTTTGCTATCACTAGTGTACCTAATAAACTGGCAAGTGAGTGTAGATATAGTTTGAAAACTAGTTCATAGGATAATTACAGTCTCTTGAGAATTTTTTGCAAAAACAACTCATTCCTTAACTGAGGTGTTGACCCTATAATTACTCATCACACACAGACACACACAGACAAAACAATGTAAAATATGTCCTCTCTGTCTGTGCATACATTATATACAGACAGACATACTACCCTAGTATTTAATGTGAATATTCACGTCCTTGTGAGGCGCTTGTGTATACTCACATGCACAAAAATATTTAGATGTTACAATTCCAGTATAATTATTTGTAGGGAAAGCAACAATTATTTTGCATTAGCGCTTGTAGAGGCCTGTATCGGATATTTTAGATATCTAGTCTTTTTTTTTTTTTTTACTTCTATTTCTCACAGTGAGAGTGTGATTAAAGCTCACTCTGACGACATGACGATAAAACCACTGTGTGCCAGCTGGGCCATTGTTTTCTCATACGGGGAGCGGTGCCAAGAAGCCGAATGATGAATAAATGTGGGCACCGCTCATTATGCGTTGTCAGCTTTCAGCCTCTCAGATGCGCAAGTCTCGCCTAGAAAATATCCAGAATATAAAATGGTTTAGATAAACTTAACAATGGCTGTCTATCTTTTTTTTTTTTGGTAAAACGTGCCGCGTAAAAGTTTCTTACATAATTGATCTGTGATATGTATTTTTGTAGAGGCATTGTTGCGCGCAGTCGACAACGACAGTCGACGACACTGTTAAAACCTGCTTCATGCTTTAGAAAGACACACATAAAGATGTAGGTGGAAAATAACCCTCCTTTCTGCAGAAAAATGCGACAGATCAAGAGGGCAACGAGGAGGCATTCAGTGCTTCCCCACATATTTCAAAGAATGATCACAGCTTGCCTCTGTATAAACAACAATTTCAGCAGTGTGCATTCAAGCTGTACGTTTGGAAACGCTTCAAGTGTTACATCTGCAAACATTTCTGACTCCATACTCTACTTACCTCAGGTTATTGTAATCATTTTGCGAGGTGCATTGGCCACGGATGCACACTCTGAATGCTTACTTTAAAATGCCAAATAATACGGAGCCACCGCATTAAATTACATGTTGCCAGTTTTTACAAAGTGCTAGCTGTTTTCAAAAACATCCAAGTAAGGGTAAGGCTGCTAAACTGAAGCTATCCAAACATAACAAAGTGGTAGGTTGCTGTAAGTTTCATTTTAAATGAGCGGGCCACACAGAACTCTCTGAAACTGCACGGTTCAGTCCTTCTGCTACTTGTCTTGCACACTTTTAAAAATTTCAACTTCAGATGTAAAGACACACTCAGTCAACCACACCTCCCTTGAACACTATAACAAGCTGACAAACAAGAACACTCCCACACAAACACTGGTGTTGGCACAGCAACGGCTTCTGCAGTCACCGTTTTCAGTATTTCTATGAATACCGCCGCTATTTTTACAACTGCTATTCTCTCTACTACTGTAAAAGACACAGTGTGACGAAGACGTGTAGACAAGTATTTAAATAGCTTTGATTTTTTTTTTGATTAAATTAAAATGATTCTCTGACGTGGCATTTTGAGTAATCAGTGTTAGACTTCAGAACATTAATAGCTTACATACGTCCTGATTGTTTTGTTCCATCTCTGTAAATCTGAAAGCAGGGACTCATCCTTAATTTAAACCTTTTTTTCCATCTGCCAGCCCCCATCCCAATCCCCCCCCCCTCCCCACCACCCAGTCCTCTGCTGGGACAGATCAGATGGTCTGACAGTAATCGCTGGCATTGACAAGAAGAAACATAATCCGTGCTGTTCACTTTTCATCTTGTGTAGTCGTTATTGTAAGGCTGGTGTCGGTGTCTTTGTAATAGGAGTAATAGTTTGGTTGGTTGTTGAGCTGAACTGACTTATAGAACAAACATGAATGTTTAATTGTGGATCAATATCATTACCATTAGAGCTGCTTTAATGCTCTTATGTATTTCCAAATATTAAAGCACAAACTCAGATTCTGTTGGTTGGGGATGTTTATGGAGAAAAATGTGCTCTCTGTGCCAACGGAGGCTCTGGCTGGTGTAGACAGCAGTCTGTGATCATTCCCTTGTTGGCTGTAAGACAGTAGTGATAACAGGGGCTTCGTAGCTGGTTAGGTGCCGCTGGGCTGGTGACGGAGTTGTGATAGGCCAGTAGCCAGTGGAGTAATGAGGTAGCTAAAAGAGTTAGCATGGTCCAGAGTAGTCCAGGGTATTGGGCTACTGTTATCAGCAAGGCTTTGTTATCAGGCGGACCCCGCTGGGACAACCTGATGGTGGGGATTGGAGAGCTGTGGATAAGAGTCCTCTCAGCTCCTCTGCGTCTACAGGCCCTTAAGTCCTCGAGGCCTCTGGTTGCAGCTGGATTGGTTTTCCAAAGCTTCACGCACTGCCACACAATGCCGGGCAGCGCTCCAACACACATGCGCATACAGATCCTCTGCAGTGTTATGCATTACCTAACATTTTATACCTTAAAATACTCCTTATAGATATTACGCAAAAGCAGCTTGAAACCTAAATTCGGCCACGTGTGAAGTGCAACATTAACACTTAGGTTAATGTGGGGAACTGCTTATTTTTGGAGACGTTATCCGTTGTTTGGTTTCTCGCTGGGATTAGTCCAGGATGGATTTTAAGGAGTCATGATTTCCTGTTGTGAGCAGATAGCACAGGGGCTAGAAAAGAAGGGAGTGTCACTGGGCCGGTGGAGGTCGCAGAGGAAGAAATCAAACACCACGTAATATCTCCAACATCCTGTTTAAAATCATGAGGGCAGTTCTTTTGTTTGTTATCCGAGGTTATCATGCAGTTTATTCATGAATATACACCAGGATATCGTCTGTTTTGTCGTATGCACTTTTATATTTTGGTGTTAAAAATGGTTGCTTTGTTGTTTTTAAGTCTGAAAAGCTGATGCTTTGTGTTACTGTACAAATTAGAGCATAATCCTTAGAGGCTCTGAGGAAGTTGACCACACAGGCTCTCATGGCGAGCGCTGCACGTTTATTGTTTACGTGAGCACCCTTAAGCCTCTTACAAACAGGAACTCCTATAAGCACGTGCACACAAACGTAGGCACACAAACACACTCCAAGCAGCTTCTTTCGTTTACTTTTGTCTCCTTGCTTTATGCAATGATTCGCACCGATACAGATTAGTGCCTTTTCACTATACGCTACTAATTCAGTGTGAGCATTGCCCTTAAAGCCAGCCATTGTTGTGGTTCCCCTGTTTATTTTTGCGCGACCTAACAACACGAGGGCAGTTAACAGGGCTAGAAAGTTATCTGTGCCTGTCTCGATGCAGCTGACAGACGCTCGCGTGGGCCGTCGTGAATTATTTGCTGGACCCCTCGCTTGTGTTTGTTTTGTGGGGCTCCTCATTTCAGTTGGTCTTCCAAGGAAATTGTGTTGAAATTTATAGTTCACGTCTTGTTTTCCCGAGTTGGTCGTCCTTTCACGTTGAGCCGAAACAGAGCCCTTCTGTTGATATTTATTCCCGGTTTATGATATTTGCTTTACCTGCAGGAATTTGTTCAGGAATAATTTATTACTTTAGTGAAGGACAATAAAGCTATGAAGAAAGACAACAACCAGCGTCCTTTCAAAAGGGTTACACTTTGGACGGGATGTAGCATTTATAAAATATATATTTATTTATAAGATAAATAAAGATAAATAGAAACACAACTGATGATCATTTTTGATTCTTGTTTACATTGGATTTCCCTACTCTGGTTTCTGTTAAACCAGTTTTAGTGCAGATAACTTTTGTTGTTCGATACGCACTTTCACATCTTTGAAGGTAAATTGTCCGACTGTGTGCGAGTAAATGAAAGGCAGGGCATTAGTGGCAGTCTGCTGAGTGCCACTTTCGTCAGTGTAAACAGGCCTGCTGAGCTGCAGAAAGGCGCGAAATTCTGCCCCATCTCTGATTTATGACCTTAGGGAGCATTCTTTCTCACGGAGTGCAATTTGATATACCCTCTGTGCCTCTGCTACACTCATTTAGTGAGACCTGCTCACTGCCCCACGAAGGACGACCCATGCATGACCAACTCCACCTGCACTGACCTTCAACTACACACACGCACACACAAGCAGCGAGCAGCTAAACCCAATACAGTTCCAACTTATTTTTCACCTTCCGAGGAATTGAACACCGCTAAAGTTGAGCTGCGCACAAAGGCTCACAGATTATGGATCTCCTGCTGTGCCTATGTTGTCATTGTTGGCATTCGTCGCACTCTGTGTATAATTGCTTACGACAAACCCAGGTTGAGCTAAATCGGGAGGCATTTTAAGCTTGGGAACAGGGCATCCTATGAGGGGCAGGATATGAACAAGGACGTGACAGATTGGCGTGCTGGGAGCAGACAGCTCGGAATCTGCGATGGGGAATCTGGCACTGGCCCCTTGAACTACTTGGACATGACGACGTGTATTCATTCCATCATTGCGCTTAGTTTATATATTTTTACCATTCATGCGTATCTGAAGCTTGTAATGATGACAGTTTAAATCTTAGTGTGGGATTGAAGGCTCACATCTTTTTTTGTCTTTGCTAAATGTCAAGTTTTAAATGATCCCTGTAGAATGAAGACATTGTGTCTTTTTAATCCTTCAGCTCTTTTATGTGGACTATGAGGACAAAGAGTTCTCCTCTAATGGCTTTTAATTGCCTTTTGCTTTAAGCAACAAGAACGAGTACTTGTAGTTTCTGGTCTATTAAAGTGGCCTTTAGAGATGAATGAATCTTTGATGTCATCGTTGTGCTAAAGCAATGTTTTCTGACCCTTATGTAATCCAGTGACGTGAGAAATATTGTTATTATCTGTATATCTGACAAATTATGGTGAGGGTCGTAGTACAGCATGACTGAATTCTGGTCTTTCTACCAAGTTTGCCACTTGGTAGAAAGAGAATTAGTAGTAGCAGTGTCATGCAAATAAAGACATTTTGATGTCACCTCCTGCAGGCAATGAAAGCAATTGTGAGTGCTGCTCATGCAGTTTTTTCCTCCTCATCCATTGGATATTAAATGTTTGCACGGAAAATGCAGCTGCATTACACTGATGTTATTCAGTAACTGTTTAAGCTGCTGATTGATAAAGCAGAGCATTTTGAAATGGGAATCAATGGGAGGTCTTTTGGAGCCAGCCTAAATGGTGCATTTGTATAACTGCAGTTTTTGCCCCTCTTCATTGGCTTTATTTTCAGCCCCTGAGGTTGCTGCTGTTTAATCGTCAGTGACACTTATGTCCCGGTTTCTTTTCAGTTCAGTTCACAACTAGGTCTAAATGACTGCTTTCCCTTGTGTCACTTTAGCTATTAACTATTTTCAAGGTATTAATATAGAACTTTTCGCTGCTCGTCTTTCTGAACTTCAGTCAGTTGCAGTGCTTACATTTTCCACTGGCCTCTGCTCTGCACAGACAGAAGCCAGGAAGCCACTCAGTTCCAGTTTATCATTCTCTCTTTTCTGGGAAAGCGTGTCATTTGTGTGTCTTTGTGTTTGTATGGACGTATTCACGTAACTTAATGAGTCACAGCTCGTCTTGTCGAGCTGACGTCAGCGCAGCGCGCACACACACACGGACATGCTTGCTTTCCTGTGCCAGCCTTAAACACACTTGTTCCATTTGGTAATATGCGCTCACTTAGTGCATGTGGTAAAGATGGAAAACATGCTGGAGGTGCTTCCAACATTAGATCGATAAACAATTATGCTTCAGTTAGTGGGTGTCTTCTCTGATGTTTCTGTCTGTTGCAGTCTTTACCTTTACTTTACTATGGGTTGAAAGGTAAGCTCTGCTACCCTCTGAGCAAGAGGGAGACCACATAGTAGGTAATCTCACTGGTAGCCAAAACATCCCAGCCCAAACCCTCTAATTTAATCCGCCAGAATCTCACCGTGATATTTAATCTGCTTGGAATTTAAGTGGTCATTTCAAAACTTAAATTCTGTCCAGTGGTTTTGTTTAGCAGTTCAGGAAGGTCAGAAGCCTGGTGCCTCGATATCTCCCAACAAAGCTATATTGCGCCTTATCAATAGCCAACGGGGCTGCTGTTTTGATAGTCCAGCTGGTTAAAGTGGGGCTTGTTATCACCGTAGAACCTGACAGTCAAAATCTTAGTCTAAACACGGCATAGGACTGATGGAGAACACGCGTTACTTGGCAGACATCGCAACAAAAAGCCATGCTTTCCATTAAGAGGTTAGTTCAATCTAACCATCATTGTGTTTGATCTTATTTTAGCCCATAACATGTAAGTCTGCCACAGAGGAACTTGGCTCCATGGGAACGCGGCTGTCAACACGCCATAGATTTTAATACCACACATGTTGTCATTTGGCCCTTTAGTGTCAGAGGGTAGCCTGCAGAAGTTTCCTTTATTAATTGTTTGCGTGCATGTGTGTGTGGGTGTTTAGTGTGCCCGAGATAAAACCTGTCAAACACAGAAGGTGACCCCAACAGGATATGGGGCATCCCGCACGTGGCGAGACGGGACTTTGGGGCAGCTCGGCAACACTGTGATTTACTCTTCAAAGACAAGCTCATGATAGTATTTCATCTGCATCTTAACCCTCCTTAACCTACTAACAGGCTGTATACATTATGGTGTCATAGGGTTGAGTGTTGCACGGCAGCTCAAATAAACAGCCTGCATAGGCAACGCTTTGTTATGCTGTTGACCATGTACATCGACATTTCTAAATAGTAGTAGTTTAGCTTTTGATTTAAGGCTGTCATTAGAACCAAACACCTGATTTCAACCCCCTCTGCAGAACAAGGACGTACTCAATAGACAAGTGAAAATTACAAGCAAAGCATACACATTAACTGACTGGAAAGATTAATGGCTTTTCACTCACAATAAGTCATCAAGTCTTGTTTAAACAACACTGCTTGTCTGTGGAATAGAAAACTGCAAGGCTTTGTTAGCTGAGAAGATTTATTCAATATGACAGGAAACACGGCAACAGCAAAAGAGCAGAATCACCTGGTAGCAGAGAAATAGCTGTCTCACTAATAATCACAAATGTGCTAAATATATGATCTAATATAGCAAAAAGTGTTTTCCATTTTATTTCCTGTTAGTTGGTTGACCTTGTAAAGGCTGGGACTATAGAGGAAGTAACTTATCTTTGCCTAAATGAATCTGCCAGCTATAGAGGAGCATTTCTCAAACCCATTAAGAACCTCTGCTGTACATTAACCAGCTGTGTTCAAGGCCAAAAAACAGTGTTTAATCTCTTTTTAGAGTCGGCTGGATTGATAACAACAGGTCCCGTTAAAAGGCATGCAACTTGTCCCAATAAAAGTGACTAAACGTCTATTTGCTTGTGATTTGTAGTGCCCCTTTCCCCATTTCAGCATTATCCCCAAGTCCAACTACATTTTGTCCACAGAAGTTGCAATTTGAGACTCTTGCTTCATTAGGGACTGGCATCTCCCCGGTCTAATCTGAAGTCAGGCGTCTCTCGCGGGGAGCCAGCTGTAGTTTGGTCTCACCTTCTGCCTGGGGTTTAGGTCTGGGCAGCTGCAGGACTTAATCCACTGTCCAGCCACTGCCCAGGAGGAGGCACAGATAGCTTGGTAAGACGAGGTGAGACGGCACAGATTAAGGCAAAAAAGAAGTGGACGGGAATCTATCGATCTGTGATAACGAAGTCTATTGGATTTGCTTTAGAAAGTTTAACTCTGAAAGCACTGCCAACTCCTAACTTTCCTCTAAACCTCTATTATCAGATCTTCTCTTTATAGACTTTATTTAATGAAAACAGTTTTGCTTTAGAGTTAATGTAAAAAATAGTGGGAATTGTAGTAGCTACTGGTCTGCATGTCAACTCGTGTACAACTTAGGATGTACATTTCACGCCTGCCATGGTCAAAACCTCAGTTGCCAATCAATTTAGAAGTAATTTGCCAATGTCTGTTTGGCCCAGTATATCAGTCTGTCCCCAGCACTTTCATGTGGTTTCAATCAATAATCAAAGTGCTGCTAAAATAATTTGATGCACGTCTGGCTCTCCTGATAAGGTCCTCGGCAGGAAGTTGTAGTGCGTGATGAGTTCCTGAGTTTGATGGTTCTGAAGGACCAGAGTTCAGTAGGAAGTTGAGAAAGGAAAGGGATGCAGATCATATCATCCCAAGAATGAGGATATGGCCAATGAAACCACAGAAATCAGGCCTACGACAGGACAGGTTCCAGGTATACGTTCACTCCCAGTCTTTTCTTTGTCTCTTCACGTTTCTAGGAGTCACTGGCAGTAAACGTCCATGACAATTTGTGTTCCCAGGCTCTTTGGTGTTTCCTCATTAGTTCAACCTTGTCTTCTGCATGTTTGAGACCTTGGTTTGGAAGATAATGAGGTGGAGCAGGCAGTGCATTGCTAGAAAGGCCCAGCAATTAGGTGATTAGACACCCTCATTGAGTGTTGTTTGAAATAGCAACCAGTGTTGTTTTAGTGGGGGGAGCGGCATCAGTCAGACCTCATTCAGACTGGGAACCACTGCTGCCGTAGGGGGGAGGAGCACTTTCACACATAGTGATACTTTCCTGATCAAGTAACAAAGTGGCCCATCAAACACCAGGACGCCACATAAAGTCGCACACTGCGACTTTCCCGCTTCTAAATACCGCCGGTCTTACCGTTGCCTATACGATCTGCTTCACCCTCTTCCTTCTTGTGATGACCAATAAAGCATTAACCTTCTCTAATGTTCTGCTGAATTTCACACCCGGCCTGACATTATCCATGAGCATGCGAGAAAGCTTTACCCCAGAGGATGCAATCTGCAGCTCTCTTGTTGCTCTTGTTAAAGCGTCCTCTTATCTGCTCCCTTTCGCACGTCAGCATCCAAAGCCTTTACCTTCCCTCCAAGTGCACAGTAGTTCACAGCTACTGCAGTGCGCTCTTTAATATAGAGATGCTACGTTTTATGGCTTATGTTGATGTGTTATTTCTGCACACGTAACCATAGTTGTTTACATTTTTCCATAATTAAAGAAGCTGAATAATAAAGGACAAACACAACAAAACCTACGGGCAATTGATTTCATTTGATCTTCACAACTGCTGCATTGTAGTCACATAAGATGTTTTACTCTGATTACTGGAATATAATGCTATTCACACTTTCAACTTTTGATCAGTAGTTTATGGTTGCACAGCTTTAAATGTGTTTTCTAAAGTACTTCTAAACTAATTCCCATACTCTTGATTTGCAATGACCCATAATTAAAAATGATGTTACAGCCAGACTTGGTGGGTGAAGGCATTCCGACCGTATTCCACCTATAAGCCCGGGTGGGTCACCTCCTGGGGGCTGGGGGCGTAATGACTTCCCCAGCTGGCCCCCTGGGACGACTGTGCTCGTGCTCTGCACCCCTCTCGGCCGCTTTAAGCCAGCGCCGTGTTTGTTTAGGGAAGATTAGCAACGTAAAACCCTTACAACATCCTGAACACGCAGCGAAAGGGAGATGCGATGGAGAGGACAGCAGGAAGGAGGAATAGAGATGGATGGATGGGTGGAGGAGACAGTGTAGTGTATCACGGTGTGGGGCGAGAATGAGAAATGGAAAGACACTGAAGGAGCAAATGTAATCAGTTCAAAACATTTTTTCTTTTTTAATGTGGTGTTTTTGATTGGACACGTGACAGTTACAGATCTTATTTAGCAGAAAGCCTCGTGTGAATCTTCTCTTCACACTCGGCTGCTACACCCCTTATTTTCTCTCCATTATGTTCATTATAGATTCATAGACACAGAACTGCATGCTGGATGCACCTGTCTGGCTGAAACCATCCTCTGGGTACTGTAAAACTTTAAAGAGAATTTTTATCTTTTAATCTAGACTGTTGTTGTGGTGCACCGCTGTTATGATTAAAAAGCAGTTATGTGCCCTGAGTACACGGAGAGGACGAACTGTCTGGTGGTAATAAATCTTACTTAGAGTCTTATTTTATGCAGTATTTATCCATGCAGCCAGGTTTTCCATATCTATTTTATGTACTTGTGACATGTCTTGGCTCCCTAAGCTGCGATGAACCAGGTGTGTCGCAGGTGTGTGCGCTTAGCTGCGGCAGGAAACAGATGTGCAGTGATATCGATGGCTGCACAGGTCTGGGAGACTATCAGCACGGGGCCAGGCTGCAGTGCTCTACTTCCTGTGGGCTTAAATCATGCCGTCCCATGATAAGGAGAGCAGAGCGCTGCTTTTATTGAGAGCAATCTGCGGCTCCTTCATTATGGAGCCTGGTGAAGATGTCGGCGATAGATGACACTTAGATTACTGATGGTAACTGAATTCTGCGAGTCATGATGCATAAAAAGGGAAAGCGGAAATGTTGCCGCACTAAACTGTTGAGCTACAGATGCAGCCGTGTGGATCATGCTCATTAGTACAGGAAGTTTAAAGGGATAGTTTAGTTTCTTTGAAGTGGGGTTGAATGAGGTACTTACCCATAATCATTATATTACCTGCAGTAGATGGTGGTCCTTTAGTTTGGAGATGCAGAGACGAGTACTGGCAAAAAAAAGCTCAGGGATGAGCTGCTGTGCAAAGGCTCTACAGCAACATGCATTTTATTCACTGCAAAAATACAAAAACAAAACAAAGCTGTGTGGTTTAAGGGTGCTAAGTGTGTTAAGTGCACAGCCTTATTTTCCTGTCAGCCTTTTCCAACGGGGAACTGAAGCTATTATATCGCTGCTGTCGGAGTTCATTAACAAAAGCAGTTGTTGTTCTACCGCTGTGTGACTGTATTAAAATATTAATTAGGTTGCAAAATAACACAAAATTGCATAGTAACACAAACAAAACAACTGATCAAGGGAGAAAGATCACCAGCTCCCGCAGAGTTTTGCAGCTTTGAAGAAGAGGTTAGATCGATATAAATACAGCCTGCTCTTGATCATTTTATCTGGGCCTTGTTTAAGGCTGCAGACCCAGAACTCCTGGCTGCTGCTTAAAAACTGGAGTGCTGGATGGTGCCATCTGCATGTAGATAACACACTGAGGATAAATACCTCATACAGAAACAGAGCAATCCCTTTCAGGAGTTGCGCACGTCTTAATCAAATTGTTTGTCTTCTCTTTGCAGCCCCTGTCCAGAGCAAGGAATGGGGGATGAATTTAACCTCATGGATCATTCAGACCTGTATATCTTAGACTTCAGTAAGTATCCTTGTTGTTCTCTGTGCCGATGATGAATTGTGAGAATGTGAAAACTTTCTCTTATATTGATTAACATGCAGAGATCGCTTGAGCTTACATGTACACCATTGCAGTCATCTGTTACTACCATGGCTTAATTGCTAGCTGCATCAGAACCCACTGGTTTTGGGAAGGTAGTGTTCAAAGAGCCTGCAGATTTATAACCCCACTAGTTGGTAAATATAGTAGAGCATTTAAAAAGCTAAAGGGGCAGAAATGTCACACAGGAGAAACAAAACAGAGCTAAAGGAGAGTGAAGAAAAGAGTTACGCGTGGCAGGTGGCCAGAAACATACCTTCAAATGAAAGCTTAATTTTGCTCAAAGCCTGCTGTGTGTTTAAAGCAAATGTAAACTTAAAGGAGATGATGTGAAGGATGTGTTCACAGCTTGTGCCCTTTGCCCTAAAAACATAACATGAAGCTGCTATTGCACTTTTAAATAAGCCATCCCGTCATCTCCTCAATAAATGCGTACCCTCCTCACAGCTCTGCTTCATGTCTGTCCGGGCCTAGCACGCCTGGCCTTGGCCCTGCCTCGCGCTATCACATGGGGCACTTCCGTCCTCACCGACTACCAAATATAGTCATATCCTGTCTGCGCCGGGGTAGCCTGTAATGCGGTCAGGGCACAGTTTGGATTTGTGTAGGTGGGCTTAGAAAGGGACACAGGGCATGGGACTGGCAGTACCCAGTGGCATCCCCTGTGGCATACGCCTCCACGTGCCAGTCACGTGTGTCTTCACACTGTTTCCCACCGAACATATGGTGGAACAGACATGACGATGATAGTAAGTGAGAGGAAGTTGTAATTATTATTAGAAAGCAGGCTCGTAATAAGACCAGTGGTGTACAAAGATGATTTAATACTAGTACTGCATGTTCTTGTATCTGAACACTTGTTAGTTTCAGCTGTTTTGATGATTTTCACACCATGAAAAGGAAAACTAACCCTTTCATCTACAGATTCTTAGATCTGACCTGCCTGGCTCAGTTTTGAATTCCCACAGCTGAGATAGATATTCTTAGCCGGAGTGTGATTAGTGCCTATGATCAGCCTCTGACTCATTACCCCTCTCTTTTCTTTTCAGGCCCTAATTTGAAGACGTTATGCAAAATAGCTGTTATTCAGTACAGTCTGGAGCAGTCAGGACTCCCACACGATATCAGGTCAGACGAGCATCCTCCTCTCGGACATTAACACCGCTCTGTCACAGAGTCGACATATTGTTGCTCATGCTGTTTGCGTTACCCTCGTCTTTGTTGTCTCTCTCAATAATGACGATGTTTTTCAATGAAGTAAAATTACGACTCATTATCCTTCATTTAACTAGTGGCAAGTTTTACTCCGGCTTTTGTCCGACTCTGCTTTAAGTCTGTACGTGTACAAATTGGACGTAATTATATTATATCTCTGCTACTGGCATAAAGGTTTGTGTATAGAAAAATGAGACAGTCATGACGAAACATTAGTTGGTTCATTGTCTGTGTACCCAATTTGCACGCACAATCTCCGCTGTGATGCACAAGAAAAAAAAATTAAGATAGGAAGACTGTGTTCTAGTCTATTCATTCAAAGCATGGAAGAATTATAGTGTAAGAAATATAAAGACAGTCAATGGTGGGCAGCAAGATGGTACAGAGGAAGGAACAGTCTTAATCTGCTTCGGTGCTTTATCTGCTTTATCATTTTGGCATCTTTTAAGTACATTATCCTGTTTTATAAGCTCTGAAAACAAATGTTTTAAGGCAAAACTTAGCAACTTGACTAAACCAGATCAGTTCATTTTCTTTATGCAATTTCAAATTAATCTTTCCTCTTTGAACTCTTTGAAATACCTCGGTTTACTGTAGTTTGGACTCATTCGTTTTTGTCTTTTATCCCCAAAAAACAACTGGTTTTGTCAGATTTCTTATTTTTCAAACAAACCATTGCTAGTAATTTATTTACAATACCAATCTGGAGTCAGCCACTCACTTTTCTATGCTTTGTTGACTATTATAATATAATTACTGGTAATAAGGGACCACTTCCTGAATTAAAATTCATAGCTCATTATTTACAAGAATAGTTTTTTTTTGTAAAATAAATTCAATTTGATATAAGCCAAAAAAAGCAGGTTGAAAATGCACACTTAAATTCCTCACGTCCCAAAAACATGGTGGATCTTCAGGAGGTTGTGACGTCGTGCCGTCATCTCCTTTGAACACATTAATTACACCGCATGTCGTCAGGACGGAGTCTGTGGTTTCGATGCAGCTCTTAAAAAGCTGCACATCACTGCAAATTAATGAGGTGAGATAGATTTTTTTTTTTTCAAACTACAGGTGCTGTAAGCATACCTGTTCTGTTGCCATGGTGATCACGCGAGGCAGTCCAAGTACCTTGCTCTCGTTCGTGATGCTTCACCAAAGTGTGAGGCGGCCAAGCGTGATGAAATAGAATTAATAACGCGTATTTTCCCTCCTCGCTGACTGGTTTGAAAAACAGTTTTGACACTTAACTCGATGGAGACAGAAAGCAGCTGCTGTGATTTGTTGTGATGTTGTAATTACTGGGTAGAGAAGTTGTGAGAGCTTTGTTAAAGCCCGACTTCAAAACAGGCAAAGTGCATATCTAAAAGGTGTATGTGTGTGTGTTTTTATAAATTACTCTCTGCCAGCCTGTTCTATGCTGCAGCATGGTAAATACATTTTCAAGCGGATGGACTGACTTTGTCAAGCTGATGTAGCTCATTAGGCAAGTGTGTCTACAGTCTGAGGGCTTCCACTGAAGGGATTCGTTTTCACGCTGGACCACATGGAACCTGATCCTAATTACTCCTCCTAGCCGCTCATTTCTCTCGCACCGTCACTGCCACCTTGCAAGCTCCCCACTTTGTTGGCGTTTGCATTTGTGTTTCTAACCCTTAAAGAGGGCTTTCAGTGGGGTCACAAGACTCTGGTTAACTCCCTTTTGCCCCTCGGTGGCATCCCCAGCTCCAGCTCCAGTGCCAATCTTCCACTCTTAAACACACACGCGCGCGACGAACAAACGAACAAAGCGGCTGAGAAGGAGTGAGTGTGAAACCGGAGCCAGTGATAACAAACTGGAGCTCAACCTCTGACCTGTCATCAGGTCAGCACTAGACCCCGTTGTCAGCTCCTGCTCCTGAAGCTCAAGTTACAGACGTCACGCAAACCGCTTGATTGTCAGTGCAGCAGGTTTGCAGCATTGCGTGTTGTTTATTTCCCACCACAAATGGATCCTTTCATTGCATCAACTTTGCCTAATTCAGGCTAAATAAAACTAATGTGTGCAGTGTGCGCGTAATTTGGGTGCAAAACATTTCACCGCTAAGTGCTAATTCTTCCTCGTGTCTTCTCCTCAGGTGGGAGCTGGCAGCCATGACGACCAACAGCAACATCAGCAGGCCCATCTTCTCCTCCCATGGCTGACGCAGCTGAATGTGAAGAAGAACCAGAACTCTTGTTTCCAAGACACCCGGGCTCTTATCTTTCTAATCAACCGAGCGTCGCGGGACTGTTTTTTTTGTATAGCCTGGATCTGCACCCGATTTGTTTTACCACGTTCTACAGCTGAAAGAAAAAAAAAAAACGAAACAAAAAAAAAAACTTCATTACCGACCAAAATATCCTGCGTAAGACTTCTCTGGACGCCGTGTACTCTGCCATGTCTGAGGATACTTTAACCCTTGAGACACCGGTCGCCTGTTCACCTTTTACTCTTCTTCTTCTTTCTAGCCTCTCTAGAAATCCAATCAGCCTATGATAATCATAGACTTCTAATCTTAAGCACAGGAAGAGACAAGAACTTCAGCCAAAGGTCTTGAGAGCTAACCTCTATGTTGAGGATACCGCACGGACGTCAGACTCAACGGATCTCCCCTGAGGGACAAATGTGAATCTTCTGTTGCAGATATGAAGAGACTGGGTCGTAAAAACCCAACGTGGGGCTGCCGTGAGCGCGCGCACGCGAGGCTAATTTATTACACTGGTGTTAAATTGCAAGATATAGCTATTTTACCTTCATTATCACTTAGATGGCGCCCGCTGCTCTCGAGTGTCTCTAAAGGTAACTTGCAAGGTAAATGAAGAAAGCCTTGTGCGATGCATCCGTCTACCTCCCTCAATAGCATGTATCTTTCGGTCTTTACACATTAGACGCCGATTTTTTTTTGTTTTTCCCCTCCCAGAAATTAAAGGCCTTCTCAGAGGGAAGCTGGTATTTGTAGTGAAAGAGTGCGACTCACCTGCACCACCGCTCCTCTTAACCCCTCCAGTTTTTTTTTGTTTTTCAGTGCCAAATAATGAAGGGATGCAAATATATACTGTGTCTGTAAGCACGTGCTCCTGACGGCACACAGCTCTAGTCCACCTGCTTCAGTTTGCTTATTGCTGTGGAGGGAGATCGTTGCATATATGCATAACTTTTCCTTTTTTTTTTTTATAGACAATCCTTAAGCGCTCAGAGACCGGCTTAGGAAAGAGCGCACGAATACGAGCAAAGCTAAACCCGAGCAGCGGATGTTACAAGTGTATAAGGGCTCTTCCCTTTAAAAACTACTGGGAATTGTTCAATTTGGGGTTTGTTTATTCGGGGGTTTTGTTTTATTTGAATAATGTTAATTACGCATTTTAGAACAAAAACTACAAAAACTGAAGTGGTGGTGGTCTTTTTTAAAATCGTAACAACATTTATATTAGTCGAAAGTTGTATTCTGCATTTTTGTTCTTGTCAACAAATCCCATTTAAACAAACTGTGTATTCGACTGCCTGCTACGTCAAGCTCCTCCCCTTCTCGTAGCGCCAAAACGTTTGTTCCGGTAACGACGGTCTGAATGGGAGTAAATCTGAAATTAGTTGAAGGGGGTGGTTTTTAACAGAATTTGGTGCTCGTGTGTGTGTGTGTGTGTGTGTGTGTGTGTGTGCTCACAGCAGGAAGAGGGTGTGCGCTTATGATCATGTATGTGTTTATATTCCAGATGACTTGATGCACATCAGGCTGGATACACAGACAATCCATGTTAGTTGAATTGTTGTTTGGTTGTGGTCTTTGTTGACAATAAAAATATGGAATAAAACAAAAAAATCGATATAATCTCTGAATCATGAAGTAACGCAGCGTGAGTTGCTGAAGTTTTTTTTTATGCCAGAGCAGAAAAAAGCCCAAAAATAAGACACAAATACTTCATTACCACAAACTCGTGAGCAGTATTAAGGATTTTCAGGCTGGGCTCTTGGTCCTAAACGTCAAGATTTAATAACCTACATCGTAAATGTTTACAAAACTGTCACGCTAAGCAGTGGAAAACAATCTTAAATGCAGCTATGGGTCAGCAGATGAACTGCACTGTAGCCAATCGTTGCATGTCGGGCCTTACAGAGGAGGACACGTGTTTATTTTTTTCTAAGCCCACTCCAGAGATCGTGGCGTTTTTCTTCCCTCATCAAACCTGAATCGTATCCACAGACCATCTGGTGCCAAAGTGACTTGCGTTTAGTTTTGCACGGTCACAAAACCACGGCAAATTGTCTGTTCCCCCTTAAAAAAAGGTGATCAAATCAAGCTTATATTTGTTTAATTCTTACTATTTTATGGTGTGGGAGTCTTTTTTTATATTTCAGGATTTAGTCTCCTCTCGTTGTTACGTGTGAACATGTCACTACACTTTGAAATAAATCACCTGCCCTACGAGTTCTCCTCAGCGACGGTCACTCACTTACCTCCAGTGAATCAGTGCTAAAGACGTGTGTCCTCAGTGCACTTGGGTTACAGTTTAAACGGCGGTGATGCAGTTCTCCAGGCTCCTCCTGTCCTCAGTTAACCTTAACGAGGAGCCTTCAGCGCATAGTTTGACAGCTTCACTTTGTTGCCTGAAGACACAACCGAGAAAAATCCAACGTCCGGATTTAGATTCATAGCTCACGCTTTCACGTTTTCATGCCGTTAAGTGTTCTTGATCTTTAGGGCTTAAGAGAGAAATTGTTTTTAATTCATAAATAAAGAATGCTTTGGAAAAAATACTGAAAAATAAACAGAACAAAGTACGGATTGTATCTGGAGTCCTTTTGCAGTTGTGCAGCCTCCCCGGTGCATATTGATTGTATTGAACTGACATGTTTTAAGACGGGAACGCTGTATCTGATGAGGTTGATCAGGACTTCCTGTGTAATATGCTTTACAGCTGTATCAATAATAAACCTGAGACACTTTTGAGTTGTGTCCATTTGTGATTTCTAAAGCTGTTAGCGCTTAACTTGCCATGTCGGTTGGGAGTTGGAAAGGCAAATACTTACTACAGAGCCCTAACTCTGAAGATAAAGATGGAACACTTATTTCTTTTTACTGCTGTCTCTTATGGTTTCAGAATAACAGACGGAGGAAAGGGCCTGAAGCAAATGTTTGAGCAGCCTCCTGCTTGTGAAGGCTTATTTTTTTGCAGCCAGTTACTCTTTCACTTCTTGCCTGTTGTGTTTTTTCACTCATTCATATTGTAAAGGCTTTTAGTTCAGTGAGATTCTTGGGCCGATTCTTGAATCTTCCCAGGTCTGTGTTGCGGTGTTCAGGTCTATTCACTGATTTTTTAATGATGTTCAGTGCTAGTTTTTGTGAGGGCCGTGGCAAAACCTCCAATATGCACCTATTGAGTTAGTCTTTAAGGCGTTTGATCTATTTTACAGAGAGTTTGCTGTTTTGTTTTTTATAAACACATCCGTTCTTCCCTCTTCCAGTCAAATGTGCATCGCGCCACTGGCTGCAACACACGCTCTAAGCATGACCCACCTCTGTGCTTAGCAGTATCCAAAGACACCTCATTGTATTGCTGCCATATACACCGATCAGCCACAACATTAAAACCACTGACAGAAGAAGTGAATAACATTGATCATCTATGTGACACTTCAGTGTTCTGCTGGGAAACGTTAGGACCTGGCATTCATTCATGTGGATGTTACTTAGACATGTAGCACCCACCTAGACCAGACCAGACACCCCCACCTCATAGCAATGACACCTCTTGATGGCAGCAGTCATACCCCAGCAGGATTCAGCCTGACACAGACACAAAAACAGCTGAGGAACAACTAAAAAAAACGCAAAGAACAGCACAAGGTGTTGACCCAAACTGATCAAGTATCTGTGGGATGAGAAGTCAGCAACTCTCCGTGAAAGTCAAATTCTTATGTGTGTCTACATCATAAATACATATGCTACTCAAAAACACTCTGCTATCCTCTTTAACACAAAGCTTGTTAATCTACTTAGTGGGTATAAATTATTTCAAAGTGCTGCTGATTACCAGAACAAGGTTTAAGGAGTATTTAGAAAGCTTCTTTGCATCTCTTGACCTTTCCTAGAGATTATGGCGAACGAGCAACGACCCTTAACAAGTCTGCACGGTGCTCTTTTGTTTTTTACACGCACACACACACACATATACACACATATACACAAAAATAAATCATTAAAATGCTGAAAATAGTGTTTAATTTTTAATGTCAAGACTTGACTAGACTTGTAGAGTTTCTTCGGTTCTTCAGCTGTTGTTGTTTTTTTGGATATACCTTGAGACTCTTTTCATATCTTCTACTCACTTAAATATTCATGTAACCCTTTTCCAAAGAGTACCCAAAGTTTCGCATGCTTTTTGTTGATGATCTATAGCGTGACGCATCAAACCAACAGTCTGGGGTCTACAAACAATTTGAGCCCCTTCATGTTCAGAGCAAGAATCTGAAATCGGGGTAAAAAAAAACCTAAAAAACATTACAAAAGCTTCTTATTTATTCAATCTGTCCAGCATGAACCCTCGAGTTTGAGCCGCGAACGCTCTGCATTAGCACACCTTACACCTTCATGAACCTATATATATTAATATATATATTTGTGTTTTTCTCCTATCTTGTGTGCAAGAAAAAAAGCTTTCTTTTCCAGGAGTAAAATTGCCACTAACATGCAAAGCAGTACGGAGAAGAGCAGATCAAAAGATGAATAGCTCAGGCTTCAAGAGAGCCCCCACGTGCCACTAATTTGTAGGCTTTTAAGTAAATTAAAATGATAAACTAGAACACTAATGATGAATGCTGATGAAGCCTAATTGTTTGAACCTCTAATGGCTGGAGATATTTTTATAGTAAACTATATGTTTCCACTCACTGGAGGACTACTTTAGATGTGTAAAGCCTCCCCCTTTCTTATTCCGTGAAGTCTCTTTGAGCTACTGTACTGTATACGGCACTTATTAGTTCCCTTTGAACCCTGCACTTTTCTGTTTCCTGCTGTTAAAAAACAAAAAAAAGAAGCCACATTTACCCCAGCCGGCCTGTCTGATTGCCCTCACGTCTACTTCACTTGATACTCGGTGGAGTCATGGTGCCACCCAACCCCCCCCCCTCACTGGGCCTCAGACTTCCTAATGGGTCGCGTGTGGCTGCTTTGGAAGGGGTCCCATCAGTGGAAAGCGTTTCACCCTGAACCCCATCTCCAGGGTTTCAACCCCATCCAGCAGCGGTGGCCTGGCAGTTTGCTCCTGTCTGTCACCAGCCCCGTGCTATAAAGCCAGCGTTATCTGCAGTGTTAAGTGCAGGCCACAGACGGAGGGTCAGCTTAAAGCGAGGCAGCAGAGACACCCTGTCCCGCCTGGTCGCGCCGTACACAGGAAGCAGGGCTAGCGTTGGGGGTCCCTCCACCCCCCCTCAGCTTTGTCTGGCCCCAGAGCCTTTCCTCGAGCGGCAACGCTGGCGTTAATGCAGCGGGGGGGCGGGGGGACACTCAGCCAAATTACGCTCTAATTTCCCTTCAGCACTCAGAGGATCCCACCGGCCCTTGAGAATCAGACTGAGGATTTGTTCAGCGTGATTTGTTTTGTCTTGTCCGCCCATATCGCTCTTCAGTCCCCTCACTCAAGTTCTAGTTCTCTGCTCCCGGGCGTCATTGAGGCCGATAAGTTGGGGATTTAGGAGAAGAGGGTCTGAACGAGCACGAGCCCTTAGAGGATAGGAGATGTAGCTGCAGAACTGAAAGCAACAAGTTTAAGTCTCATATGTCTACGGGGTGAACCTTAACTTGCAGTTTGCCACACAGACATACACAGCCTGGCCAAAAACACAAGTCACCACCTGGATTCAACTAAACAAATAGGTATGAGCCTCCTATTGGATAATTACTGCATAGGTGATTATCTTTCAGGTGGCAACAAGTTATTTAAACCCAACTGATGCAATGAGTAGCTTTTCATTTCTTAAACAACCACGTCTAAAGACACATCCTGTGGTCGTGGAAAAGATGTTAGTCTGTCTGAGAAGGATCAAATCACTGGCATGCATCAAGCAGAGAAAACATCTAAGGAGATTGGGTTAAGAACTGTCCAACGTGTTATTAAAAAGTGGAAGGAGAGTGGGGAACCATTGTCTTTGAGGAAGAAATGTGGTTGGAAAAGTGAAATCTGATAGACGTTTGGTGAAATCAAATCAAAGAAAAACAACAGTAGAACTCAGGGCTATGTTTAATAATGAAAGTAAGAACATTTAAACATGTACAATGAGAAGGGAACTCAAGGGATTAGGACTGAACAGCTGTGTAGCCTTAAGAAAACCACTAATCAGTGAGGATAACTGGAAATAAAGGCTTCAGTTTGCTAGGGAGCATAAAGATTGGACTCTGGAGCAATGAAAGAATGAGGTCAGCTGACTACCTGAATATACTGAAGTCCTGATCTGGGGCTCAGATTGTGAACGAGTGGTTCAGGGAGCATCTCTCCCATCATCTATACAAGATCTTTGTGAAAAACTAATGCGACACTGGATGGAAATAAATGACATTGCAGAAGCTTATTGAAACATGACTTTTTTTTTTTCGTGGTGACTTTTTTTCTTGGCCAGTCAGCGTATGTAACTCCTCTAAGATGACTTTCAGACTTCTCGGATTTAAAAAAAAAAAAAAAAAGAAGTTTCTAACGTGCTTTAGTCATGTTTTGTGCTAATCTTTCCATCTGCTAAAGAGGCTAATTTTGTGTGAGTGACCGATCGGCTCAGCGTCGGTGCGTCATGCTTGCAGACCTGTAGCTTAATTCACATCCAGCAGGGGTTTAATTGAGTGACTAATACGCGCGCAGTCAAAGCCCTTTGAAGACCAAGTGTCTCAGAGGTCTGTTCAGAGATGAAACAATAATGCACCATGCTGTTTTTTCAGTTTTTGTTTTTTTTTCTGCTGACAACCGAATGGTGACGACATGGAAGTTCAAGCTCTCTGCTCGGGCCTGTTTCAAAGCTCAGAGAGTAAAATAAAAAGAGAACAATATTTCCAACTCATCTAACTGTTGTATGATGCGTTAAAGAGACGGGCTGATTGTCGAGAAAGTCTGGGAGATTATTTTTTGTACGCGTTTCCTTGATTAAAGCGCTTAAAACTCAAACAACACAGAAGTTAAAAACCGAGCGCTTCGTTATCAGACAAAGAAAGTTCAGAGGGTTTGTGATTATTCTGCAGCACATTAAGATTTAATTACTTGATCTAAGCTGCAGCAGATGGAATAGTTTAATCAGCGTCTCTTTTGTTAAAACCGCGTAAGTTAATATTAAACTAAAACTTGTTTAAGTTTTCTTGAAGACATCTCACCACTCATCCTAACCCTAACCCTTACTAGTTCAAAGTTTACAATACACAATATAAGGATTTTGTTCTTGTGAACTCAGTCTGCAGTGACTCCTGGACACATTTGTGATATCTGTGAGCTGTAGTTTTAGTTTAAAATCAGAACAGTTCCCCGAAAACAAGCAAATATGATTAAAAAGTAAAAAATAAAGTTCAACGCTGCTTTTTAAATCATTGTTTGTATTATTTCGTTCCCCATTAATCTTGTCAGGA
The DNA here is from genome assembly GCA_005024645.1 of Planiliza haematocheilus. Lineage (NCBI taxonomy): Eukaryota > Metazoa > Chordata > Actinopteri > Mugiliformes > Mugilidae > Planiliza > Planiliza haematocheilus. The sequence continues at coordinate 3,655,063 of SRSE01001339.1, read as the reverse complement.
CCCCTCAGATTTATCTTGCGACCCTCGGGAGGGGGCCCGACCCCGAGACTGGAGACCAGTGGGGTAAACTAACTGTAAATAAAGTGGCTGAAGTGAGCTGCACCTCAAAGGCTGCAGCAGCCTCAAAGGGTTGCCTACACACTGGTACATCAATTTTAATAACAGCTACATGGATCGGTACGCAAACTGCAATGGGTCTAGAGCGTGGCGGACCTGGGGCTTCATGTGATGGAGCTGCAGCCGCTCCATGATGTCTTCCACTGCAGAGGGACCCTCCTTAGGTGTAGGCTCAGGTTAAATACATGCTGAAGGGGCTCCCTCAGCTCAGAAGCACAGGGTGTGAGTAATCGTGGGGACACTCCGTCCAGGCAGGCTGCTTTGCTGGGACTTCTTCTTCTTTAAATATATATATATATATATATATATATATATATATATATATATATATATATATATATATATATATATATATATATTATTTGTTCATAACTCACTGTATTTTTATTTTAGTGGGATTTCAGATCCAGAATTTCTTTACTCTGAATATTTTAACCATGCAGCACTGATCATTCCTTATCTAAATGAGTTTGAAGGCAACAGCAGTTTTGAAAGTGCCTTTAAATTGATTCAAATGTGCGTGTGTTGAATGAAAATCACACTTTATTCATTGGTTCGGTTCAAGTCTTTGACAAAAAGCTGTTTTAAGGAGAATCAACAACAGTCAGAGACTTGGTGCTTTCTGTTTAGATGCTTGTCTAGGGCTCTTCACATGGATCTAATCAGTACTTTAAACTATTGCACTGAAGTGCACTACTTCTATTTTACTTGAGCATACTTATTTTACACATCAGGAGGAAATACTGCAGCTTTTATCACATTTAGCTGACAAAATATAGCAGATTAGGGCTTTAAACATCTATAAATCTATTATGATACAAGGAGTGATATAAAGTGCAATGGATTTTACACAATAAAGTGACAGTATATTGGTAAAAAGAGTAAAATCAGCTCAGCCTCAATCAGGGACATTATTGTCAATTTACTGATAAAGTTTTATAAATGCCCTTTTTATATTTATGATGATTTCATCACTGACCAACTAAGTAGACGTATTATTCTCTCGATCACTCCCTACCTGCAAATGAATGAAGTGACTCCACATCTACGCATGTGAAACATCACAGCTTCAACTCACTTCTTCTATTTTCATGACATCTCACATCATCTCCGCTTTAATTCGCCGAGGCGGACCCATGCGTCCAGTCTGTCGGGTTATTTATAGAGCTCCGTCCGCTAAATATAACCCGACCGTTTGTCTCCGCGTCACAACAACTAACATTAACCCATTTAGCTTCTTTCTCTTCACCACCGGCTGAGCTGGAGGAGAGGTGTCGGGGTTTTTAAGGGTATAAAAGGACGGACGCTCACCATCCGGAGTGCGCAGAGGTAGGAGAAGGACACGGGTTATCTGTAGCTGGAGTTTACTTTTAGGTGTCAAAATCAGCTTTTATTTTTAGATCTACTATGTTAGCTTTCTAAACATTAATTATATCTTTCAGGTGGCAACAACGTCCACGTCAAAATGACTACTTGGTGCAACTCCTGCACCTCTCGCCATCTGCCCGAGGTTCACCGCGGCTCAGTCTGCAGGAGCTCCAGGTCAGTGAAGCTCCTCTCCTCCTCCTCCTCCTCCTCCTCCTTTTCTCCACCACCACCTCTAGTGGTTGAAGCAACACATGGCTGCCGAGGAGCACGTTTAAACCCAACTCTGCTGCGTGGAGTGCACGCACAACAGGGAGCAACTAATCCAGTTTTCTCCAGTGTGCAGCCTACTACTGTATGCGTGATACATGCTAATCCATCCACAATGATGCTCACAGCCCATTTATTAAAAAGCTTCCAGCAGCATCAGTCCTGAAAATCACACAGTCATTTTACTATTATTTATTCTCCAAACCACTTGCTTTAATATTTGCGCTGTATCCTTAAAAATCATGAGCGCGGTTGACAGACTGGGATGATTCTCCTTTTGTGGCACTCTGTGTGTCCTTGTGACGTGGGGCGCCCCACTCAGAGGACACCCACTTTATAAGGCAATGAAGGGAGCATCAGAAGCCCAGCCTCCTCTTTGTGTGTGACGCCCACGCTGAAGCCCTGGCGGCTATAAAAGCCCCGGCTCTCAGTGGATGGGCCCACACTGATACTGATCACACAGCCTAAGTCTACTGAGAGCCCTCACTTCTGCTGCTGGCACGGCAGCCTTCTCATATCAGCCGTTTCCATAGGAACCCTTGATATTCAAAGTCAGCTTCAGCTCGTTTGGGGAAGAGACGTGACAAAAAAAGAAAAAGAGGCTGGATCAGTCCAGGACTATTAATCGGTTTACTGGATTATTATGGAGGAGATCGACCTGAGATCGCTGTTATGAAATACGAGCGCGGCAGCAGAGAAAAGTTTTCCTTCCCGAATTTTCTTCCTCGAGTTTTTCCCCCGCCTCTGACTTCAGCGAACATGGTCTCTCACAGATCCACCAAAGGAGCATCCAAAGCCCGGCGAGACCACATCAATCACGAGATCAGGAATATGCGGGCTCTGCTGCCCGTCACCCAGGAGGACCAGGAGCGCCTCTCCTACCTTCACTCCATGGCCGCCATCTGCACCTACATCAGGAAGTCTGTTCTCTTCCAGGGTAAGTTCTCACACTTCAGCTGCACTTCTTTAACACACTCAGAACTTCTGATCTGCATTCAGGCACCGTCGCTGTCAAACAAAGTGGGATCAAGTTCACAGTACCTTAGGAACAAAGGATAAAAGATGAGACAACCTGCAGAGATGCGTAACCAATTCGCTCCCTCTTTCCTCTCCAAGGGCTTCCAGCTGGGGACGGTTCACTCTGCTCTCTGCCGTATGAGGCCTTTCTTCAGGCTCTGCACGGCTTCATCCTCATCACTACGGCGCAGGGCAGGCTCGTCTATGTGTCGGAAAACGTGGCTGAATATCTCGGCATTTCCATGGTGAGTGTTTGGATTGAACGTCTCCTCGTCTGAGCATGTTTTAGACTTCAAACTAATGGAAATATCCTGTCGCTTTTCCAGATAGATGTGCTTCAAGGAGACACGGTGTACGACATGGTGGAACGCTCTGATGTTGATGTTGTTAAGTCGAACCTGGACATTGAAAAGAACACAACATCAGGTAACATTAAAGGCTTGGATGTATTATTTTGTGTAGCTATTCTCAAATATAAACCTCCTCAGGTAGTACTTCTTTTACTGCCGAAAGACTGAACCCAACTCTGTGTTTCCTTCCTGCAGAGAGGAGCTTTATATGTTGCATGCAAACCTCCAAGGCCTTTAAGATGCAGCACGGCAGCTGCTGCTCCATGCTGGTCAGAGGGAGCTTCCGGTTCACCCCTCAGCCCTGCCCGTCCTCCCCTGCTACTTCCCCCTCCACCGGGCCTCTCTTCGTGGCCCTCTGCACCCCCACGGTGAACCGCCTGAGGATCGGCGACTCTCACTGCTGTCGCAGCTTCTGCAGCACTCACAGACTGGACATGAGCTTTACTCAGCTCTCAGACAGGTACATTCGCACATCCTCCGTCAAAACCGTGCGATCAAAAATGCTCTTACATCAGTTGCTGACCTTTTTAATGTTTTTATTCCTCAGCGTTTCGTGCCTGCTGGGGTACTCAGCTGAGGAAATGAGCGGTCTATCGTGGTACAGTCTCATCCATCCCGAAGATCTATCACTGAGTGCGGATTCCCATCGAAGTTTGGGTAAGCGTTCTGATCCAGCACAGGCAAACTTACATCTGAAACTTATAAATAAAAGAGTTAAAGTATTCTTTGGCTCATTCAATAACTATCATCATCATTTATTCATAGCACACCCAGGAACCTTCACTAACTGGTGCCGGTGGAAACGTCTTTAAATTGTGCATTATTATAAGCATGAGTGTTTCTTCCAGTGCAGGCAGATGAAGGCTTCCAAGTGGAGATGGTGCTGAGACTCCAGCGCGTGGATCTGTCATGGAGTTGGATCTACATTCGCGCTAACAAGGACTCCGAGTGTCAGGCCATCAGCTGCACTAACTTCATCATCAGGTGCGTTGAACCTCTGCAGTAAACCTCAGCTGAGAGTGTAAGAGATGTTGCAGTGTTTTTCATTGAAGACCGACTTGTAACACGTTGTTTTCTCCTTTGCAGTGAAACCGAGGCCACATTTCTGCAGAAGAAAATCAGCAGCGATGCCTTCAGGCCATCGTCTCTGCCAAACTCTTCTCAACAGGCGCCTCAGACCCCGAGCTACAGCGCTAAAGGTTTTAAAAGACAGAGGACGTCTAACAGCCAAAGTGAGGAGCCCAGAGCCGGGAGAGAGTCGGCTCAAGACGTGTACTACGTGACGTACGCCTCCTCCCAAGGCAACGGCTCACCTGTTCCCATGGGTGACAGCCCGTCTCTGTTCACCCCTCCTTACAGTCCGACCTCCTCCTCCTCCTCACCTCAGCAGCCAGAGGAGCTCAGCCATGACCTCCTGATGGATGTGCACGAATGCGCAGATCGGCTGCTGTCGTCCCCCGAGGGCTCTCCCTCCTATTACTCCTACCCAGAGGCGGGGCTCTGTCACCAGTCACCCTCTGACTCCGTCCCTGCAGTCGCCGAGCCCACGTTTGACCAGGGTGCCTTCAGCGTGCTCAGTACCCACTCTCCGCTCCCCTCCTCATCTCCCACCTATGATTTCCAGCCTTGCACATCCGATGCTCGATTAGTTCCGGACTGCCTGTCTGCGTCCGACACGTGTGAGAGCTCGGCGGACTGTGCTCTGCACCCAGACGATTTCAGCCTCCTTGAGCAGCCACAAGGGGGCAGCCTCGTCCAACTGCATCATGTCGTTCCCCACGAGCTGCCCATGCATTCCAGTCTTCTCACCCCCAGTCAGTCGCCTATATCCACAGAGCCTAATCTGTACAACGAGAGGGAGCAAGCAGAGATCAGTATTCTGGCTCAGCAGATCTCCTCCCTGGCCAGCAGCTTCGACATGCACCACACCCTGAATCCCCTTCAAAATGCAATCGAGCCCGCAGGCACCAACATCCTGCACTCGGCCTGCGACTGGCCCCACAACCCTCCTCCTCCTCCTCCTCCTCTCCCCTCGGACCTGCTTCCCAAGCGTGAACTGATCCTCGATGACGGCGTGTTCGACAGCATCCTGAAAGACCTGAACATGGTGCCGAGGAAAAGCAACACGTCCAGCCCCGGCGTTATTTTCTACAGCTACCAGCAGGGCTTAGAGCAGTTCACCACAGACAGTATGGCTCCCTTCAGTTTGCAGTCGGGACACCAAAACACTGGGTTGCATCAACTCAACCATTACATGCAGAGCAGCCTTCAGCAAGGTAATTTGCACCAAACACTTCAGCTACTGAACTAAAACACTTAGATTTTACACTGAACGTTTAAAGTTATCAAAGATTGTTTTCATTAATGTCATTTTCTGTCTCCTTCCAGATGGACTTGCTGAAGAAAACCTGTACTGACATAAGTCTGTGACTTACTGTGCTACAACTTGTATGACATATTGTCAGGGCAATCTTCCTCCGCTGGATTCAAAGAAGAATGTACGCAAAGACATTTAAAGGACGTTTTTGCTAAAACACTGTTTCCCCCAAATGACTTATCTCTGAATGTAAAAAAAAAAACTGAAGTGGATTCTGTGATGTCCCAGCAATACAGCTTTGTCTTAATTCCTAAACAGGGCTGTCAGCCTTGTTTTAGCTGGTTTTGCTGATGTCTTATATTTTATGAAAAAAAAGGTACTTTAAAAAAAAACAAAAAAACATGTACACGCTGAAATAGAGGTATATTTTTCTTCTATTACTGAGTGACCACAGTTTACTATTGAGCACTTTATCAATGTCACGTTGCCACAAGAATTTTATAAATGAGAAGATGTGCCGACTTAAAGGAACATTACCTGGACCTGAAAGCTACCTGGATGAGCTTTAACACGTGGATCATTCCTTATAATAAAGAAGCATTTGTAAATACTTCTTTCTTTTTATTTTTTTGTTTTTGTGCCTTAAGACACGGAGGGGAAGAGTCGTGCTAGCTTGCTAAAAATAATCATGTTTCTATTCCTGAGTTCTTATTAGCTTTCGTGCTATGCCATCAAAGACAACCTCAGAAACAAGTAAAGGCGACGTAAACTGAGAACCTACCTCATCGGTGCAGCTAAACACATTCCTGAGTCTGAGTTTTATTCATGAACTGTATTTATTTAGTTTTGAACACAGTGAACTTTACCTGGCCCTCACTTACTTGTGTTAAAAGCTTTTATTTAACTCTTGTACGAGTCTTAAACTTCATTCATTCCATATTTGTTTTGCTTTTTTTTTTTTACGGTACTGGAACTCTAAATGTTTAAATGTGTTAAGTGTTATTGTGTCCTTCTTGCAGTTTGCTTGAAATGTTAATAAAGCCAATGAAACCACATCAAATCTTGTGATATATCTGTTACTCAATGTAGGTTCTTCCACAAAACCTAATTGCAGACGTGTAATATTCTTTACTGTGCTCTTTCTGGACAATTTGCGCCTTCAAACACAATCAAAGACTGAATCTTTTACAGCATTATTGCCAGATAGCTGCCAGAATTTAAATCAACACTGACTTATCATCCCCTTATAAAGTTGCTTTGGCTAAAACAAAGCAATGCCTACAGATGCAGCCAACGTAGAGCATTTATTAGCATTCATTTGGCACTGTCCCCGCCAGTGTTGTATAAAGTACCCAAAAGCCATACTTGAGTAAAAGTAAAAGTACCTTACTGGAAAATTACTCAAGTAAAAGTGAAAGTAGCCTGCTAGAATATTACTTGAGTAAAAGTAAAAAAGTAGCTAGTATTTACTGTACTTAAGTATCAAAAGTAAAAAGTACTGTTAATAAAATGCAATCAGAAATTTGAGTTGTAACATTTTCTTTATTCCTGTTTAATTTAGTTTTTAAGTTTTGTTTAATTTGCAAAGTGTCACATGACACTTAAAGGAGCTTCAACGCCTCCTTACATAAACCCAACCATATACAAAAATACACAAACATATCCTTACAGACCGGGTCTGCGGGGAATGTTCAGCTACATCATGTAGCTGAACATTCCCCGCAGGTATGGCCACGGGTGTTCATCGTCGTCGTCGTTGTCGTCTATGCTGGTTGTTTCAGCAGCAGGTTCAGGTTCAGTCGCCGATTCAGTCACCTCCATCTCTGACATTTTAGGGTTCTCTGTCTTCCTCCTTCTCTTCAAATAACATTAGAGACCCGACTTGTCTGAGACTACTGACATGATAATGCGACCATTAATTTGAAATGTACCCGCTGGCCGCTGATTTCATCCGCCGCACAACGGGGTAAACCAACGATAATGTCTTGCGGTCTGTATCTCCAACATCATTGGCTACTGGTCCCACTACAACAAAACGAAGATTGTCCATTGGCTATCACGTTCCTTCTTATTTTGTAACGAGTAACGAGGATGCTCAGGTAAATGTAATGGAGTAAAAGTATTGACCCCCTTAACATCTCTTAATATCTGTGTCGGCCCCTGCTAATTCCTGACAGAAACATCCGTCTTTTCTAGTTGTGGTGACCAGCTAGACCAGGAATTGGATGCCGTGGGATAACGTGAGGAATCGGATATGACTCAGAAATGAGGAACAAGAGCGAGCTATAACAATACAATTGTGCGCTGTAAAACCAAAACAATGCCCTGAAAGACACTGAAACGCTGCAGAGGTAGAGGACACTGCAGATTTGAGGGTTAATATCAAGAGTGACACCCTCCATGTTACACTTAATGACACTTAATGTGGGAAAAAAAAAAAAAGATTATTGCAGCTTTAAACTGCACCCTTATGCGCTATGCTATTAATCACAAATGTGTTTACTGTATATGTCTTTATGTGCACCTTCCCTGCAGGAGATGAGGCTGCAGCCCTCAGCACAACATCTACCGGGCTCTTCAGTCTCCCATTGATTTTTACATATTGTTGCTGTTCAAACTAATGAGAGCACGTAAACTGTACGCTAGGGTGTCAATTATTTGTTTGGACAGATGTGCAGAATCGATGCCTAATTGACTGTTAAGATAAGTGAACTGAGTAAACACCGAGGAGGCTGGTGGCGGAAAAAAAAGAGAGAGACGCTGCTCCAAAGATGTGCTTGGTACGCGTGCATGAATGTGGAACGAAAAGCTCACAGAGTGGGGTGGGGGGGCAGTGCAAGGCATGCTGCTGGTGCAGAGTGTGTGCAATGCAGAGAACTCATGTTAATCTCATGCAAGACAGAGCTACCACTAGATGGAGTGATAGCTCCAACAGCCTCCTGGTGACACACACATCCTGGATGCCATTAGTATAGTTCTACTTAAACAAGCTGAAGTGGAGAGTGTGTGCATATGCATTGTGTGTATCTGCTGAGGCAACGAGAACACAAAAGGACACCGTTCAGGCCGTTCACGAGAGTCCAGATGCCTGGCGTCGTCCACGGAGACCTAATTAAGAGTGATGCCTGTTGAAGGGTACGACGGTAAATAAAGTTCCTAACAAGTCCCACACATCTGCCGCGCTCCGGTCTTCCTGCATCACTCAGCGTTACCTGGAACAATAATGATTTCCCAGAGGAGCAGTGACACAGTGTCAGCGGCGCAGACGCTTTCGTCCACGCCGAGAAGACGGGGGAAATAAAATCACCTTTTTTTAAATTTCACTGACGACACGGTGGACACTCGGGGCACATGTCACGACAGTAAGGAGGGTTTGGGACTTTTCTGTAGGTGTAATTGTAATTTTATCAGCCCTGGATGTGAGTCAAAGTGGATTTTTAACTTGGAAATCAGTTAATATCTTATAAAGATCAGTGGCTGCTGAAGGTTTAAAAGTAAACGTGAGACAGACATGCAGCTTGGATAATTACACAAACATCTCTTCAGCCTAGATGTGAGAAGATAGAGTCTAACTTCATGTATTATTTAATAACACAGGCAGCCCTCCTATATATCCGTCATTAAATTAAGATGATGTGAGGTTAAATGAACTACATCTATGCCCCTCAAGAGCGGTGAGTCACTGCAGGAGTCTGCCAGTGGAAGCGTGAGATGAAACGCGTTCGGATGACGCTACGATTCATATCCAGGATCTGAGAGTTGCACTGGGGCTGAAGGCGCCGCACAGTTGAACTGACAAAAGAGAAACACGGGCAGGAACTGTCATCTGCCCTACTTCAGTAACTCCTAAAGTGCTTTCTCAGGTGGATGGCTGGAGGGCGGCTGCTGAGGGAAAAGCGCATCAGCGCGGTTAAACAGAGCAGCTCACGGATGTGATTCTTTTCAAAGCTGCGCCTCCCAACCAGCAGACAGGTTTTCATATCCCGCCTCGCCGGTGGCTCCCCGCGAATCATTACCTCATTTGCTTGCAAAGACGAACTCTCCAAATTGAAATTTTCGCTGATTTTCAGAAAACGGGGCCTCAGGTGGGGCCCCCGTGTCTTGGTTTATTCATTGGCTTTGTGCTCTTATTGTTGCAGCCAGGCTTGAGGTCTCCATTGAAAGCTTATCTCCAGGTATGCAGCTATTTTGAAATAGATGAAGGCGGAGGAGAGCCATCCAGCTAAGAGCGCCAATTGTCGTTTTTTTGCTCCGGGTTTGTTTGGCAGATGAAAGTGGTGACACAAACGATAACCGCCAAGGTCACAGAAAGGTGCCTCGTGCTGTCATGGGGGAGACCTGAGCCGTTGCTGCGTGTTAACACGAACCTGTCTTTTCTCCGCGCTCCATGGGGTAATCCTGCACACTGTGTGTAATTTATTTTCTCCCCGTGTCGGCGTATAAAACAGACCGCCATTGTTTTGCGTGGATCACATTTCCACGTCTTTAACAACGTTGCCCCACTTTTCAAAAGGAGGCACATCACCTGACTGGCGTTGGTTCAGTCAGCCCACACTGGCACCGTAATTGGGTTAAACAAAAAGACCCAAAATAGACTGCAGCCTGCTCCTCCTGTTGCCATGCCTGAAACCACAGGTCTGATTCAACAGTCGCGAAGAGTCAACACATCCCGCTGATATGCACGGGGAGAGAGGCCAGCCAGGAGGAGAGCAGAACACAGATGACAGCCGAACAGCAGAGCCTACATGCACATGAATGTTTGATTTATTTCGCTGCAGTTCTCTCTTAGGGAATTGTTTGTAGCTTAAGGCATAAAGCACCTGTCCTCAGAGGAGACATGAGCATCCCACCGAGGAAAGATTTGATAAACATGTGATCCTTTGTTGATGGGAAAACATTATTTTGTCACATAAAAATTTCTATTAGGGACTTTGGATGCAGTCGTGTGCTTTGCAAGCAATCCCAAACAGATTTTTAGGTTTACATTTAAATTCCTCTTTGTGCAGAAGAAATACTACTGGTTTTAAGGAGGGAAAGTCTCTCAGTATATTGTGTATTTATCTCCGTCGGCTCAACCTCCAGCATTGAGAGAAATCAATGCTCCGCGCTGGAATTCCAATACGCAGCGGCTCATCGGTGGAGCTCTGTGAGATACGGTTTGATTCTTCAAGCGCCGCCGCTGTTCCCCGAAGTTGGTGTTTAAAGCGAGGTTCGAAAAGCGGCTGTAATGTTTCGCAGCGTTCAGCACGCGTCGCCGTATAGGGGGCATGCATCGTAAATATGTTTATCTCTCCTCTGCCGCACCAACCCCAGGGGTCAGCGCAAACAAACATGAAGGAGCATGTCTTATGGAGGGCTCACAGGAGCTGGAAAACTGATAAGAAAAGCAATTAAAGGAGAGGCAATTAGTGCTTTAACATAAATAAAACGATTAGTTAATAATTCAGAGAAATAAAATGAAAAATCAAAAGAAAACAATTTGTTGATAACTAACTAATAATGTGATGAGCTGGATTTAAACAGCTGAATGTACCTGATGTATAACATATCATCCAGATCATGGTATATCCAAAAAAAGCTTTAAAAAGGCAACTGGACTTGTAGAGTTTTTTTTTTCACCACTCATCCCAGGTGTACAACATTTATCAAAAAAAGAAAAAAAAAGATGATTTTTAAGAGTTTTTAGCTATCACAAACCAACAGACCTTCCTCACGCAGGATTACAGCAGGACAAGCAGCAACGATGGCTGCCTTCCATTAAGGAGAGCCCTTTCCAGGCACCTGGTATTGTGCTCGCTGGCTGACTGACACGGGTTAATGAGACGCTTAATGGAACTCAGCCATTGTTGAGGTTTATTAATTACACCTGCGCCTTTTTTTTCCCCTTTTCTTCCTGCACTGACGAGCCAAAATGTCGGCTGTGAAAGGGGTCCGTTGCTGCTGGCGTCTGCGGCTGTGGTTGATAGACGTGACAGGAAAAAAAAAAAAGGTTTTAAAACCGGCCGTTTAAAACCTGCAACAGTGGTCTTGATGTGTATTGTGCTTCAAGACCAAAAGGAAAGTATAACGTAGAAAGTATTGCTTTATTGGCTAATGTTGGCTGGGGAAATGCTAGTTGGAAATAACAGTGATACTGACGCTGCTTACGGCCGTTTGACGTTGGACGTTTCTTGCAGATTTACGTTGCAAAATCTTCTGTCTTTTAAACGGCTGGGCCTTTTTCAGGGAGGCTCCCTCTATGTCCAATCATGACACTCACCTGTTTTCAATTACCCTGTTCACCTGTGTTAATATTTAGTAGACTTAAACAGCTCAAACAGAATATCAGCACCTCACTCAGAATAAACTGGCCCAAACTGAGTGAAGATGTTTAACTGAGAGAATAAAACATTGCTGAGGTAACCCAATTACTTTTATCCCGTTCATGCCGTCCACCTTGATATAAAAGCACAGGGATGTACCTTTCTCAGCTTTCCAAAAGTGGCGGCTTCAAAGCTGAATTGCTCCTCTGGGTTGAGCAATGTGTGAACATCACTGGACGCCGAAACGACAAGGAGGTAAGAAATAAGAAGCACATGTTAGGATGGCTAGCCACAGACACAAATGAATGCTTCACTTCTTAGCAGCTCTCACAGCTGTTCCAATTAAACGTGTGTGAACGCCAGACTTTATGCTGTTGTATAAAACACTACTAGTCACTGTTGTTGTCTAGAAGCCACCAAAGCTAACAGCCTAGCTTGCTAGCGATAGCATGCAAAGGAATAACGATGAGGCCGCTGGAACGTTGAACAACTACGTTACAATATGTGAACGTACCATCTGCCTCCATCGTTTCTGAAAACGTCAGACCTCTTGAATTGACCCTCGCCAAAAGTTTTCACTTTCAACTACGCGACTACAACAAGAGCCTTTCATCTTCTCATGAAAAGAGCCGTTGGAAGGCAGCCTTGTTAAATCAAATTTGTTAAATTTTTTAACTGAGTTATTTCAATCAGAATGAAAAAGAAACGTGTGCATGTTAACCCTTCATAGAGCACCCATTGAAATACTTGGAAAGTCAAAATTTCAACTCTAGAGTGTTGTTGTAGGGTGGAAAGAGAAAATTTTCAAAACTTTCATTACACATCTTTGTGGCACTTAATAAAGCAGACGACGTTTGACCTGAGAACGTTGCCTTGATCTTTGCTGATTGGCTGAGTCAAAACCACATGATTCTTAACCTCCGTGAGATGCTTTTAAACTGTGTGTGGAAGTTTGCATAATGCGGTTCCTCGTCCTATAAAGGGTTAAAGCAGATTTGGTCTCGTGTGGTTTCCGAATAAGCCGAAATAAGAGTCACAGCTCCCCAAACTATAAGTGATATTTTTTATTTTTTATTAAAAAAAAAAAAACTAAATCAAATTTTGTGTTGAAAACCAGCTGTGGTAGAGGTCAATTTTGATTTGAATCGGCTACCTTTGGCCACATGGTGCTTTCTAAATAGTTTTAGTGTTTAGTTGTTATTGAGTTTGCTGTCATGATGCCATTTAGACAGAAGCACACAAATGTTTTTAGTTATAAGAATGAAACCAAATGTTTTGAACCAACCTATTCTGCACCAAACGGTACAGCATCACAGTTAGCAACCAACCGGGGAACATAAAGCGTAAATAATATTTAAAATAAAAGAATATTTGGTAGTTTGGAGCTGGTGGAGACTAAAACAGAACCAAAAGAGCTTCATTCATCAGGTGAAAAACAGTCTAGACGCTGGTATTGGTGGTGATGTAGATTAAGTTTGCAGGAGGCTGAGGGAGACCTCTGATGAAGACTTTTTGGGATCACCGTGGAGAGCTGGAGATGGGCATTGACAGGGACGGGGGAATGATTAGATCGGCGTGGGAAAATGAAAGAGATAAGGAAGTAGAGTGTCAGGCCACGTTCTCAGGAGGAGAACAGTTCTCAAGGACACACATCTTCCTCATTCAACTTTCGTCTAATCCTCCTTAAAAGACGATAATATTGCAGGATTAAATGCTCTCACGATTTCAACATGCGGATCAATTTGTTTCCCTTTGTTTCCATATTTACATGTCAGCCTGGAACTTGAGTTTTTTTCCGTGCTTTTGAAAATGAACAATAGATTTTGTGTACCAGTGCTGCCTGCTCTTTTTGGCGGTGAGTCACATTTCTTTACTGTATTTAAGTTTGTGTTGTGACATTTTAAAATGACTACTGTGTTTGTGTTTTGCTCTCCGTTTCATGCTTGGCATTTCTTGACTCATTGTCCCTGGATTTAATCCGAACTAAACTGGCGGGAGGATGAAATCACGCCGCCTTTCTTCTGCCTTGACAGCGTGTGGGTGAGTGGATGGTTCTTTAAAATTCATCACAAACCACGACACCCTTTCAGTGCTCGGCGAGCCCGGGTTCGGCCCTTGTTAATATTTCTGACGGCGGATCTCACTCAGAAGGGCGCGGGGGCCTCGGCTCATGAATAACAGACGCAATATTCAAGTAAAATGCTTGGCGCCGTCCTTCTTATTCTAAAAGGAATTTTTGAGAGTAATCGCTCAAGCCTTCGTTAGCAAAGATTCCAAACTCTTTTCTCTCATGGCAAACGTTTGATCTGCACATTTAAATTTCCAATGGCGCCGTAAGATCTTTGTCTTTCACGTCCATCAAGAGTGAAGCTTTGTTATTGCCAAATGCAAGTGAAGGACGTTTCACTGGCGTTTCTGAAAGGACTCTCTCCACAGGCTACTCGGAAGTTCTCGGCGTTAATACGTGTTATGCAGATATTCATATTTCTGAATAATTTCACTCCGCTCTGACGAAGTGTAACGACAGATAACGCAGCGGGAGCACAAGTCTTTGCACTACAGAGGAGAACGACTGCTCCCCCTCTGCCCTCTCTGAGATACCTCTGATCGTCCGTGAGAAGAAAAACTTAAGGTAACGCCAGGGACAAGAGGAAACTCGTGTGGCTACACAGCTCTGCAAAATCAACTCAGCCCGGCGGGGGCTGCTGCGTGGGCGGTCGGAGACGCCGGGAAAGCGAACATCACGGAGAAGATAAGCAGCGGGAGAGCATTCCCTCACCTCAATGGCACCCTTTCATTCTTGTGTCACCCGACGTTTGCAGGAACGTGTAAAACTACCCTCCAATCCTACTATTGCTCATGTCAACAGATTATTTCTCTTTGTTTGTGGAAAAGGCTCATGCACCGGCTCCGAGTATGAAAAGTACATTTTTAAATTTGAAAAAAAAAAAAAAAACGATTATTGAGCGAGATTTATTCACGATGAGGTTTTTCATCCTCATATCGCAATCACAAGTGTTCCTGCTTTCAAGCCCAAAGAACATTGAAGAATATTACCATGGAAACAGTACAGTGCACAGACCACTGTAGGTGAAGGTAAACAGACAGAATCTCGGCATCCGGGGATAATACCATCATAGATTATCCTGGGTGTGACAAACACGATCAGGTTTTATTAAAGAAACTATCAAATAATATCAAATTATAGAGTTGTGCTCGTGGGGCAGTGCTTATTATATCCCGCATAATACGATGAGAGAAACTGGCAGGAAACCTTGTGACGAAACAATCAAGGTCACATCTGAACTTTTCATTTGCGCCGAACAGGTATGAATTACAGTGAACGACGCCAGTAAAATGCCAAGCGCTGAGTGGTTTGTTGTAAAATATCCTCGATACCTGCACATTTCCTCTGATTTGTTCACCCCGCCTCGCCACATTTTATCCGTCTTCTATTTCTCACCACAGACCACACACAGCATGAGAATTATCCGTTTATCCGATCGCTATTTAGCTCGTCCTAGCCCTCGCTAATGATGATAATTGAAGACAGGGCTGCCTAGGTGACAATTTGGCATCGCCCACTCATTGATCTGTTCATCCTACACTTGGATTAATGTGCTGACTGTGATCCCGGAGACCTCTGGTCTGCAGGGAGCCCAATCACGTGGCTCAGGTCACGCTAACCTCTTCCTACCGGCTGCACTCCTGGAACAATACCCTACTATAATATAGGCTACGTGAAAAAAATACGAATGACTGATAATGTAGCTCGGGCTGTCTGCCCGATGGAAAATAAAGACATAATTAGAAAGTCAAATGACCATAGATTCGCTACAGTACACATATTTTATTTGTGCAGTCCCAGAGCGCAGCAACATGTGCAGAGCTCTCACACATCCAAATGGATTTGTGCTCTAACAAACAAAAATCAATAACGATTTCACACAGCTAATCAAACATGATCTCTCTGGATTTTGGACAGGAAAGCAGTTGATCCAAATTGGATAAACCCCCGTTCGGCGTTAAAGCAGTCACTTTGCCTTCTCAGCAAGCTCAGTTTTGTTGAATAGCTCTGAACTCCTTGAGGGTAAAAAAAAGTCTTTTCCTTCTGCCGTCCTCACTTCCTGAAGTCTGTGAGTCACCGCTGTGTACTCTGCTGCTTTACGCTCTTCCGTGTTCCCTCTCTAAGCTGAGGTTTATGACTCGGGCTGAAAGGTCCGGGCGTCTAATGGGACTTCTGATGATGAACGCTGAGGCATTGACACGAGGATGATTTATAGTACAGTAGTCACTGGAGGTGTGCTCTGCTTGTGGCACCCGGGGAGATGCCTTCCATCACGTCTCATTTGCATTCACTCGATTCCTTCGCAGACGATGACTCACACCGCTAATGAGGCACCCACAGGACAGGAGAGCGCTCAGCCAACAGTTACACTATTGTCGTATCCTTCCCTGCAAACATGCACAGAGCTCCTCGCCACGGTCTGAACTGTGGAGAAAAAAAGAAACAGTTTAGTCCTATACCTCTGACTGTGACATTGCTAATGAAATTATAAACCTCTCCAAATGTCATATATTTGATGACTCATTTCAGCACAATGTACATTTTAATGTCACCACATCCCACACTGCTCCGTTGGTTGTTTACATCAAGTGCTGCATTTTTCCATCAGGCAATGTATAACGATTTAACCCTTCCACCTTACAGGCAAAATACATTAGAGCACAAATGAAGGAAGGCAGATGTGCGGCAATCGGCATGCAACACATGAACACGTTTTTCTTGCACGAGGTGTCGACTCCTTAACTAATTTTGATGCTGTTTTGTGGAACCATGCGATGCACAGATTTAAACCGTAGAAAAAAATGTTTTTAATGTAATACAATGAAAATTTAATGGAGCATAATGTGTATCATTACAGCATGTGTGTGTTTTTCCTGCATGCATCGACTGACATGAATGGATCTGGTTGATATTAATCGTTTGTTTGATCGTAGATGACAGTCAGATTGAAATACCAGTTGGAGTTGGAACTTTTTTGCTTTCGGGAAGTAGATTTATTTTTTTTCCCCCCCAGTACATGCCTCGGATAATGAAAACACTGCGCTGTTTGGGTTAAATTTAGCAGAGCCAGTGAGATATGAAACATGACAGACTGTGAGAGGTAAAGACGTTAAAAGCAATATTGTTCATACACGGGTGGCAGCAAAATCTGTGCACTGGCATTTCTTTTTAGACAAGTTGGTTGTTGTTTTTTTTCCTGAGTAAACGCAGATATTCTGGTCTGGTTTAGCATTTTATTCGCTCAGTAAGACATAAAAATACAGATTCAACAATGAAGCATAAACTGTATGATTTGCATTTTAATGCATTTCAGTGGATGCACTTACTACTGCTGCATATAGATGCAACAGTAGCATGCATATCAGTAATATACTAGGATATTTAAAAATATATATATACTGCATGTGCATGAATATGTCACCAGTCAGGCATCACCTCCATAGCAGAAGCAGCACTCCGTCAAGATTTCTGCATTTTTCTTGAACTCATTTCCCCCGTCTGTTCTTCCGTTTCTGCCTGTTTAAGCTTCCACTAATAATAAACCAGCACACTGCCATGAGAAACATTTGTCCAAATGAGTGTGCAAATTGAAATTTATGAGTGTAATAACAATGCACAGCGTTGTTTGAATCATTTCCTTCTCTCTCTCCCTCTCCCCTGTGATCCTCGGGTCATTCTTTGCAGGGGAAATAATTGTTCTCACAAACACCAAAGGCAAGGAGTCAATTCAAATTCTCTGCGAACACTGGCGTTCAGCATTTATTAGGTCAGAAAGTAATGAATTAGTAGCTGTTTAGCCTTGAAAATAGATGCCGCGGCAAACCAGCAACGCTTTGCAAAGAGCTGTGCTGCGATCCTAATTTAGACATCACATACTGTATCTAAACAGACCCGTGTTCTCCTGCGGCGTGTGGCCTTTCAGTCACAGCGCCATTACTGGAGGAAAGCGGGCTGTGACTGACAGGTTTAGCGGGTGGTAAAGATGTGTGTGTGCTCCCCTGAGCTAGCAGTGCAGCAGCCGTCACCGCTTTGTGTGTTTTTTTTTCCTCCATCGATCAGAGGCAGTTAGGCCATGTCTGTCCACATAAAAGGTCACAGTATCTTTCTACGTCTACCCGTGTCGCCGTGGACAGACAGTTGTAGCCGCTTACGTACATAAAAAGCCTGCTGGGGAGGTGTGTAATGCTCTGGATGGTCAACCGCGGTCAACTTTATAGGCCAACCTTGGGGAATGAATGGAAGGACTCTGAATCGCTTCACATGTCTCCACCGACAGTGACTTGTAAAATAAGGAAATAGCTTCATTGAGGAAGGAAATACAGAGTTCATTTTACCCCTGCCCTGGTCTTAAAGTGACTTGGCAGCAAGAATCAAGTATTAATTACAGTTAATCAAACTTTGCAGATTATAGAGGAATGAAGAAAGGGTCAGAAACCGGACGAGTGCTCGCTGGCTCCATTCGAGGCATGTTGGTGCATTTAAAGTGCCCGAGCGGCCTTTTGCTGAGCTTGAAATTTCGGAGTATTAGCAAGTTATTAACTTCCCCTTAATAGGAAAATCCCGCTCCTGGAATGCAAACGAGGTGAGAGAGCAGTTAGGTGACAATGAGAGCGTTGCTCGGCCGCTCATGGGATAATAATGATGTGTTCGTCCGTGCACAGGGTGAAACGGCCTCCGCGTCCTTAAGTGCCGGTCTGACACGGTCCTGTCAAAAGTCCATCCCGAGAGTTTTTTTTTTTTTTTTTTTTAAGTGTCTAGTCATGAAGTTGAATGTCATGGGTCATAAGCAGTTGTTATTTATCGGAAAACCCATTCCTCTCCGTGATGTATAAAGGCCTGGTGGGAGGCTCTCTTGATGATCATTGCTGGCTCATCAGGGTCCGGGCATCTTTATTCATGTTTTTATTGATTTCACGAGGATGATTTTGTAATTGTGAAAACATGCAGCGTCAGGTGCATAAATCACTTTCCTTTCCATAAAGATGCCCACTTAACCATCATCTAATTGGTGCAGCATTGAGAAAACCCCCATTGTCTTCATGGTCCTCATTATGATACTTCCTATGGAAATTCACACCATGAGGAATTTTACAACATCATTTCTCGACCCCCTACGTTCTGTACAAGCTCTTCTGCAGCCTCCAGGGTGTGTATTAAGCAGCAGACTGCCGCTGGGTGTGACCACAGCACTGCACTCTCTGCTGCGGTTGCTCAGCAGCAAGTCTTTCTCATTGCAGAACAGATAAGAGCTAGTTAACCTAACTCTCTGCTCTGTGGTGTGAGCCTTGAACTGGCTGTCGAGGCCTCTCCAGGCTAATCGAGGGGCCTCGTGATTATGGGGCGGCGAAGCTGTGATAGCATAGCTCTTCTTCAGTTGTTACAATCGTAACAACTGGCCGTGACACATTATGATGGATGCAACCTTAACTTATTAGGGGGATTGTGTGCAGAGAATTGGCACGCTTTCTTTTTTTTGTGTGTGTGTTGATCTGGTAACACAGCTGCTGTAGCTGCATTCACAGCGTCATCTATTCACAGATTCAAGCTCATAGAGCAGCGTTTAACCATGTCCACGGCCACAGCTCCAGCCAGCCCTGCCAGGCAGAGCAGCTGCAGCCGTGAGCACGGCTAGTGGCTGCATGCTGCCACAGCTCGGTGTGCTTAAAGGGATAATGAGCTATAAACACATTATCAAATGTGTCACATTAAGTCTCCTTCCTGTCGTGTTTTCCTCGACTGGCAGCAATTATAAAGCATGAGTGAAGAACAAAAAAAATAAAACACAGCGAGGGAACACGAAACCTTATCGTGAAAGAATGCATTTGCTGGGCAGCTACTGCAAAGGGAAAGCATAAAATTTTTAGGAAATAATAATCCCATTATGAAATGGGCTCCAATTCTTGGAATTATAACTTTAAGTTGTATTCACAGCTGTCATTGGGGTTAAAATGTGCACTCAGCTGTAGCATGCTAACTTGATGAGAAGGGGAACATAGTAAATATAAATGTCAGCATGTGTATTTACATTAGATTAGATTAGATCAGATTCAGCTTTCTTGTCAATACACATGTTGTCGACACAAAGCAACGACATGCAGTTAGCATCTAACCAGAAGTATGTACATATGTACTTAGACTTAGATAGACTTTACTGATCCACGAGGGAGGTTGTTTGGGCACAGTAGCTCAGATGCACATAAAAACACAGTTAAATACAAATATAGATGTAAGATAGAATAATTAAAAGAAATAAATAATTAAAAAACTGCGATGGACTGGCGACCTGTCCAGGGTGTACCCCTGCTTCTCGCCCGATGACAGCTGGGATAGGCTGACAGCAGACCCCCATGACCCCTAACAGGACTAAACGGGTTTAGAAGATGAATATATTAAAAAATAAAAATTAAGAAAATATGAAATATGAAAAACATCAATTTAATTGAATTTACTTTTATTATTTTTATTTTATTTTTTCTTCTATCTTAAACCTATATTTCTATTTAATTGTGTGTATATGTGTACAGATAAACATTTAAATGAACTGAATTAGAGAACTGGATAAATGCAGTATTTAAATTCAGATAGATGAGTAAAGGTGTTTTAGTCTGGTGTTAAGTGTACGACAGTAACAGGTGGTGAAAGATTAATGCAGTTACAATATTCTACACAAAACTGTGACCTGCTTATAACGAAACCAATCTGAAGATTCATGACTCAAAACCGAATCAATTAAAACCGCAAACTGCAATCTCACCAAATTTGGCGCTGGTGCTGACAAAATCAGAGACAGTCATTGACTGCAGTAAAACACACAGTTCAGGCCCGATGACGTGTCAATAAGTGTCTCTTTTACATTCTGCGTCGAATGTTTGGGAAATGAGGTGTGCGACAAGAACAAAGTGAGTGAGGCGCCGAACAAACACACACACACACAAACAAACATAATACAGATGGAAAGCGGGGCGGCATCAATTAGCAGACATGTTCCACTCTGTGTGCCGCTGTGTTTTTGTAGCGCGCTCGCCACGCATGAGTTGGCCCCATTACAAATCCTCTCAGAAATGTCATTAGAATCAGTGACCTTTCAAACAACAACCTGCATGCTCAAACACAATACTTTAAAGGCTCACAAACACAATTTGCAAAACACGGGCTGTGTTGTAGACTCTTTCTTTCTTTCTTTTTTCTGGTTTAATAGAGTACGGTTCATTCAGAATATATTCGCATCCGTTCGGGGTTTTTGCACCACAGTTGCGTGGATAAAACTGACATTTTCTTGTTAGTCTGCAATCAGAAGTGAATATGTTATGAGGAAGTTTTCCTGATTTTGTTTTGCTATAAAATCAAAAGACTGAACGGTCTCATTTAGAAAAGTATTCAGACCCTTTGCTGTTGCACTTTGATCAAGTGCATCCTGCTGGCATTAATAAAACATGAGAAGTGTCGAAGAACTCATTTCAAGTCCACTTGTGGCGAACTAACTCGATTGGACAACATTTATAAAGTCACACAGTTCACACTGAATGTCAGGACAGAAACCGAGGCATAGAGTCTAAGGAACTCTTTGTGGACCCACACAATTAAACTGTGGCAAGGCATCGATCAGGACGAGGGTATAAAACAATTGTACAGCTCCGAGTGTCCCCCCAGAGCACAGTAATTGTGAAATAGAAGAATTGTAGTACCACCAGGACTCTTCATAGACCTGACCAGCTGGTCTAAGTAAGTAATTGAGCAAAATGTTCCTGGGACTGCAGGAGTCCTCCACAGAGATGGAAGAGATGACCATCACTCCTTCAATCTGGCCTCCGGAGTAGCTTCCACCGGCTGGACTCAATAACCTAATATAGAGGAAGAGGAAGGACAAGGAAGGAAGCTCACTTGAAGTTTGATTTCCTGTTCTGAGCAGAAAACATTTAAGTCTGGGGCAGAATTAATGTCTGGCAAACACCGGGAACTGTAGAGAAAAGCGAATTTCTGGCATGACTTCAGCTGCTACCAGGGCGCACGGAGGAGGAAAAGGGATTGTAGGAAGATCAAGACTCCAGCAGCACTTGGAGTAAATGGAAGAACTTTATTAGACTGACAGTGTTTTGGCTCATGGCCTTCATCGGAGTCATCAAGAAACACAAGAAATGCTTGGTCATGTGACATTGGGCCAGTATACCAGCCAGGGAACAGCTTAAAGTGTTTGCTGGGTATATTATCATTTGGATTGTTGAACCATACGGCCAAAAAAAGAGGAATGCCCGGTAGACACGAATGGCAAAGATACGATACAATAAATACAATAGAAAATAGCATAAACAGGGCACATAAAGGATACAAGGGTTAAGAGAGTTAAACTCTATAAAACCACCTTGTAAAAGAACGATTCATCATTCATATCCCCTGGAAATAAGCTTTTAAAAGAGAGAATCCAAGCTGCTCCTCTCTTTTTCTTCTGATAATTTAGCATTAGAACCTCCTTGGCTGGGCTTAATGGTTTCTATGCTTATTTCATGAAAATAAAAACGTACACACGTGGTGTTGTTTTTCATGAAAATGTCTCACAACAGGACCAGGTAGATCGTTTCTCTACCATCTTTACAGTGAGGCATGGCGGTGACCGCATCATGCTGGGTGCTTCTCAGTGGACAGGGAGACTGGTCTCTACAAAGCACTGAATGAAGGCTCTGAATACTTTTAGAGGAGAGGTGAGTTATTAAATACGTTTGATTTATTATTATTAATAATAATTGTTAAAAAGAAAGATATTCATATTTTATCAAATCCATTTATATTCAGTAGAATATTTTCAAAACTGGTGAGTGTCCTCTCCCCAATTTCACTTAGTTTCATCACATCACTGAGACTGTTCCAGCAGAGTTAGCAGAGTCTCAGTCATTAATTTCCACTGGACCAGCTGACAGTCTCAGTCAAACCTCAGCTGGCATGATATTGAATTGTACGTTCGCTTTCTGCCTCGTCACTGTCACAGTGACTCCGTCGCTCTTAAGAGGGACAATAAGAAGCAGAATAAGTGGCCATGAAAAGCCCTTATCAGAGGTACTTCAGAGGAAACTAGGAGTAGACAGTATCAGAGATTGGCAGACTTCTTCAGACGTCTTTGTAATTACCCCGTGCTCAAACAACACATCAACAGTGTGTTTGTACATTGTGGTGTGTTCCAGTGCTTTATTGAAGTGTTATCAAGTTTTAAAGACAAGCTTACTCACATTGTCAATAGTTACCTACCAACTACGGTTTGTCGTTGCAGCTGCACATGAACAAATACTAAAAATCCCTTTGTCTAGTCACCATCCACCCCAACCACCTCTCACTGCTTTCCTTGTAGTGTATAGCAGTGAATGGGTTGACTGTATAACATAATGTGGACTTCAGCTCCCGGGATAAGTAACATCTGCCCATTTCAGCGTAACTTTAGCACAACACTGCTGGACGCAAATTGCATAAGATTGCTTTCTGTTCAGGGCTCAGTAGCTTCCAAGGAATATTTTGCACACGCTGCACATGTTTTGGGATTTCATCATACTGTAAATCTTCTTCCAGACGACTGCAACTGGTGTGCACAAACATGGAGAACGCTCTCTGACTTCTTGTGTCCACATCTCATCTGGCACTAATCTCCTCAGAGGTTTTATCCCACGGCAAACACAACCCCGTCCTCAGCACCGATATACGTCCATTTACTTTCAGAGAAAAGAAAACCGTCCCTGTGCAGCTCAGCGTTTCATTCTCCGTCCTTACTGTGGCACTTCTCTTTCACTCTGAATATGGCAAAAGTAGATAAAGAGATAATGATGGTCTGTCCTTGTGTTAACAGCACAATTCACCCATGGATCAATTGATAGATTGGCTTGTAATTTCCACTCTTAGCATGAGAAAGAAAGTGTGGAACAGAGGGTAGGGCATACTAATTTGCTCCGACTGGCTCCCTCCGGTGGCTCAGACAGTGCTGATGTGTCTCTAATTGATTTCCATGGCATCCTCAGATGGGCTTCAAGGGAAGGGAGGGAAAAGCACACTGTGTGTTGCACGTGTGCAGGTTCCCAGCAATAAAGGGGTGCGATGATTAGGGATTGTACTTAAGTCGTCCTCCGCTCTCCTTCACGTCCAATCGATCGCGCCGATGAAGGAAAAGAAATGTCAAATAATGGTAGCATTTATTATGTGTTGCACAAGAAACTCGATCGTCAGTGGATACGAAAAAGAATAATGAGAGAGAATATAACCTTGTAATTTGCATGTCTTCAGTCTTTAAAACATATTGAGGCTGACTGATTGCGCTTGGAGACCGAATCATCTCGCCATCATCTTCCCCAATAACAGATTAGACAAAGCAAGTTACAACTGATAGATTGGAAAGTTTGTTAAGGGGCCGCTTTAATGCGTCTCGAATCACGTCTCAGGATAAAACAGTCCTGTTTGACAGGGCACTTAACCATCCAGCGCTTTCCTCCGGCCAGAGGGCTGAAAAACAAACGCCCCGGGTGGATCTGAGTTGCCTTATCCTGTTCAACTCTTAACAGTGTCATGAACACAAGCATTTATCTTCATGTGGGGAACGGGATGGCAAAAAGGATTTAGGAGGGCTACTCTCAATTCATCAAAGTGCCAGAAGCTCTGTTTGAATATTAAAAAGGCCATCTCCTTGATCAAATGGCTTTGGCTTTGAAGCACTGCCAGCATAAAGGCACCGAATGGATTTTGTCATATGCATTATATGCTAAAGGAAATGCATAAAAACGAAATATATGATCATGTCTTACCTTGATACATGGCAGTTTGCAGGTTAGGAAGAAAAAGGGAAGGGGCCTCTATTTTGCTGGTAATGAAAAGAAAAGGTGAGAATTAATCGCTGACTTCTATTTTATCATCTAGTTATATAATCTTTATTCCTGCTTTGGCGCATCAATAAACACATTAGTATGTTGATGCCAATCGATGGCCGCAGACAGACGAACCTTTTGGCTCAGACGGAGGTATCAACAAGGGCCCAGGAGACGGCTGCAAATTAAACCTCTGAACTCTTCACCTTGCATTCGGCGCAGACTCAACATTTATCAAACATTCATAGCTGCAAATGCTATTTGCATCAGCACAAGACCTACAATCAATTCCGGCCTCCGAGAGAGGTTTAACCAACTAGAGGGCTGTCAATAACTATTTAAGATTCACTGTAGATTTCGCGTGCTCCAATCCACCTCCCGCATCCCTAAGGGCTGCTGTGGGATTCACTGGTGGTGTTAGCAGATGATGTATTCCTCCGTTCAAGGCTTGCAGAGATTTGGATGTTTGTGGTCACAGGCTTTTCTCAGTCCTACCCACAGTCACTTATTCATTTGCTGTATATATGTGTACTTTTTCATCACCTAACAGCCACAAAAGTATTTTTTTTTCAATTCGTTGAGGGAAAATTCCTTTTCTTTCAAGTGGTTTTAGTGCCACTCCCTCTCCAGCCATGAAAACCCGCAGATTTATATCCTTATTGTGTTTTCACAGCCTTTGCCCCATTCATTTGATCGTCTATAAATACACACCGGCAGTGTGACACGCTGAGACGCTGTTCCATTACCTCTCAATGGCTATTACAGATAAATGCAGCAAGCTGGACACAAACCACTTCAGCACAAATAGGGGCGTCGCATGCGTCCAAACGGCTTTTATTACGCCTTAAGTCAACACTGTATCAGCTTTGGCAGTCGTCGTATCGCTCAGAAAAGACGTTCCCGGCGATGCATCCTGAGTGCTGCACTGGATGGACGCAAAAAAAACAAAACAAAGCAAGAAATGTGGGACATTCCCAAGAGAGGACATAATCAGCAATTGATGTGAAACTGTTTGTACAACTGTAATACAACAGCAACGCCACTGATCACAATGAGATCTTGATTCGCTCTTGAGGAGATTGACAAGATAGAGCACAAGTCAACACAAAGAGACAAAATGAAAACATACATTTTTCATTAAAGGACGAAACCATTAAAGGAGTCGTTGTATTTATTTTTCTCATTGTTCATGCTGCGTATCCAGCACTGTACGTTCCTGTGGCAATTACATAAATCTGTTATTGATGCACAACAGCTGAGCGGCTGGAAATACATGTACAGTGTTCTCATCATTGCTCTCAGCAGGAAGACACAAGCAGCAGCTGTGAATCTGTACTCAGACACAGCGTTGTCCTTTAGATAAATGCTACACCAAGCGTCACATCGGCACCAACCGCGTCAGGAATTACAGAATACAATTTTTTTCACCGTGTTCCCCTATTTTTGTTGACACGTTTGCATGCTGACTAGTTTCAGAATTAGCTTGTGATGCAAAATGGACTTGACTGTTAAAAAAATGTCAGTTTGTTTAGAGAGTGGTTTAAGTTTTCACATAAAAAGTCAAGAGAATTAACAAAATGAGGATCGTCTGCGATGGATCTGTGAAAATTTCTGTGCCAAGCAACGATTGGGAGGATTTAGTCGAGGGATTATTGACCGCTGCACCGAAATTTCATGCAAATCAATTCGATAGTTGTTGAGAGACATCTGTTTGGACGAGTGTGGCGGACAGAGAGACCAGCGGCTAGCATGCTGATTTGGTTTTTGTTGCCCTTTATTAATCCCTCATGGAGAAATTTGTTGTCTGCGTTTAACCCGTTCTGCACATGTGGAGCGGTGGGCAGCGGCTGCTCTTTGGGGGTTTAGGTGTTTGCTAAAGGCGCCTAGGCCCGTGGACGTGGGAGGAATTCTAACCGGTGGCATTATGGTCTAAAATCAGCTTCTCTAACAGCGGCTCAGGCTGTAGGAAACTAAATCACGGAGACAGTGCATCCTTTCCAGTGTCAGAAATAAAACACACAGAGATGAGATTGAATTGCCTTACACAGGCAGACATGTGTAAGTGTACACTGATCAGCCATAACATTAAATTCACTAAACTGATCAAGTATCTGTGGGATGATCCACAGAGGACCGTCCCCACAAGTGTCCATTCTGGATGAGTCACAGCTGTTTTGAGACTTACACAATATTAGAAAGGTGGTCGTAATATTATGTATGATCGGTGTACATGCATGTGTAAGAGGTATAACTAGAAAGATCATTCGCGTAATGAGAAGCTAAGAAGGGAGCTCTGATAATCCCAGCACTTATGTTACAGTCTTGTACCGCTACAGCTCAGCTCGCTCCCTCAGCAGAGAGCTGGTGCTCGAAGCAAAACCAATTATAAGCAAATTAGCATACAACTTCTACTGGTGAACCCTCATAACTTTTTGAGCAAGTGAGCTACTTTAATTGTTGCTGGTGGTTGGCATCGCGTTCCTCAGCCAGGTGTTAAATTCACGTCAGCCGTTTTAAAGACGCTTCCATCTGATGGAGGGATTTCAGTGCAGGAGAACAAATAGAGGCATGTCACAGAATTAAAAATTTGTTGAGTTCTGAATGTGCTGTAATGTCAAATACCCGCCGGCCGGTTTGGAAGGGTTCCTCCTCCTCCTCCTCCTCCTCCTCCTCCTCCTTACAGCCTGATTTATTGGGATTCCGGTGAAAGATTTGTTGCCTCAAAAATACGCCATAAAGCATCTCCTTGTTCTTGTCGAGCAGGTCACAGCTCTGAGAGGAAAATCTCCGAAGGATTGCATCCCGTCCTCCCCTTGAAGCTCAACTTTGAATCACATTTAACAAGGCCTACTCTTTGGAGCTCAACTTTTAATTAGCAGAGAGGGTCAGCCCGGCTGTCGAAGGTAACTCCCCGTGATAAGCCCCCAACCAAGGCTGTATCATTATCCTGCCAGAGGAAATGGAGCTGCTGCAGACTTTTATTGTTTTTTTTTTGTTTTTTTTACGCCTCCTTGTTGTGCTGTTTAGAGACAGAGCCAGCCACCCTCTGGAGACGCACACCGGTCTGCCTACAACGCAGATTCCATTTATTTCCTTTTCCAAACGGACGCGCCGCGATCGAGGCTGCACGTGCTAAAGAAAAGGTGGCTGAGGCGGAGAGCGGAGAGGGATTTAGATGAAAGAGACGTGCGCTAGTCATCACCTTTGCAGCACGGTGCATATTTCCAGCCCGTGCTGTCTATTAATTTCACGCCGCCCGTATTTGAGAAGCTCTATAAATATGCAGAAGAGCCGGATGATGGAATTCCTATCGCAAGGAATTGCAAGGTAAGAGGTCGTCCTGAGATGAAGACAAATCCTGATGGCTTCTGTAATTGACCACAGGAGAGCTGCTGGGAATCACCTCGAGCGTTTGGGCTGCAGCCAAGGGGAAGGAGCTGGGGCTTTTAGCTTAACATTGTTTGTATAACACCAGATTCCATGGAAGGCCTTAATGCCAGCATGACATACACATCTACAATAGCATATGTCGGCAGTGTTTAACACAGGTGGGACATGCTTCATGCAAATGTCACCTCTATTCTCTCTTTCAATATTTAGTGTATAGCACCATCTGTTTGAGAACAGCACTTAGATGGATGTGTGGCAGTCGCTTTAAGATGTCCTCCATTCCACAAGGAGGAGTATAACCTTTACATGACCTGTTTTTTTTTTCTCTATGAAGACGAGAATATTTCTTACAATATAGCAGCCAGTGCAAATGTTCATGCAGATACCGTCCAAAGACGAGAATAAATGAACTCACTGAAGTCTTATTTAAATGTTTTATTCATGCGCTTCCAAAATAAAGAACCACCTTTCCTCTCGTCTGGTGAAGTCACTCTTAAGGCTGCCTTTCCTAGGTTTCTTCGGTCGCATAAATTAATTAACACTGACGCTAATTTCGGCAGCGTTGCAGCAAGTCCTCCCGAGGCGGGCACCTCTCCTTCCACCTAGTCAGCGGAAAGCACATCAGAGTCGCTTCCCGGGCCCGACTTCCACCGTAACAATAACTTCAGGAAATGAAGCCCACGCGTTCAAATCGAGCGGGACTCGCGCGGAAAGGAACCTTTCACTCTCTCTGAATCTCAAACCCACGGCAGTTTGTGATGCTTCTCATGTCGACCCCGCGCTCCTCTCCTCCACATCCTCTGCGTGCCACTCAGTGTTTGCTGCGGGGATTAATGCGGTGATTTCAGCAGGGAATTAATACAAAGTCTGCACCATAAGCTGCCTAATACAAAGTGCAGGTGTACTAATCTCTAGGGATGTGCTGTGGCATGAAGCTCAACGCTCTCTGCTTTGAATTGGCCTGTGTGAGTCATCATGGCCCTCATGGAAACGTGGATTGCACTTGTGCGGATTGTGTAACATCCCCGCAGAGAGTGTGTGTGTATAGATCTATAGTGCACACGGGTAGTTATTAGGTGAAGAAGTACTTTAATTCATTATCACTTCTACTTTAAATCTAATTTACCAGCACATTTGAGTTTCACTTTACAAGCTCATTCATGAGTTCTGCAGCAATCTTTTGTTGCAGTGACAAAGTGTGCAAACTCTTCTGAATCTTAATTACTCTCTCAATCCCCTCCCCTTCAATTTCTTCAGTCACAACATTTTTAATGAAACTGCATAATGCAGGAATTTCAAGTTAATAGAGCGCAATAAAGGGTTCTGAAGCCCCACTTTCAGTTTGCTAAAAAACACAGAGGGCACAATGTAACCCAGAAAACTCCTCAGTCTTTTCTGCCTGTTAGGAAAAACGCGCTGCGCTTTTGTTTTGAGTGTCACGCAGAGGATATGCATAACAGAAGTGCAACAAAGAAAGCGTCTATTAAAAATTGAATTCATGAACATTTAATTTGCTGTGTCCCTCAAATGCAAATCAAATGTCTCCTTTAAAAGGGCGAGATTTTTCTACCGTTAGTTTGCGTTCTGGGGGCAGAAACCCCTGCAGCAACGAGGCATTGTCTTGATCTTAACATGAATTTATTGTAGAAGAGGAGAGATCTCCTGTTTATTTGCCAATAGAGGTTTCTTGATTTGACCTCATCCAGCTTAACACGTCATGTTTCTCTCTAATTGCTCATCACGACATGCTGGGAATTCAGCTCCACTGTCCTCCTCCCATTGAAAGGTCCATCACAGAGCCTGGAGTGACAGCTTCCTGGATTTAACAGCAAACAATGACTCCGCTGGATGCAGAGAACATTGGAATTGCATCTCAATTGAATCATTACCTGGAGTTTTTGCCATCACCCGGGAATACCTCGGTTACAGAACTGATGATAAAGGCGGAGGATCGCTAACCACCTTTCATTTTTTCAGCATTAGATGTGCAGGTCTGATGGAAGTGACAGGCCATTAATTATAAAACATGATTCGTCTCCTCACACTTTTTAAAGTAGCTTAAAAAAATAATTAAAATGATTGCGTAGTTTTGATCCGTCTCTGAGAAAAGCAGATTTCACACTTACTACAAGACGCTGTCATCAGTCTGCCATACACAGAAAAGTACATTACACACACCAGTCCAGCAAAAACTTTAAGGGTTGAATATAATTACATTAAACTATAATTTACATAAGACCTGTCATGTTGCAGTTTAAACCCATGTCTGTCCAGACTCATATATAGCATATGTGTTTAATACTTTGAAAGGATTTACAGGCCGTGACTCGCTAAACCGACATCAAAGAACTGTTGGCAACGAAAGGCCGAATGTGTCGTCTCTGCAAGTCGCGTGTGTCTGGACTGAAAAGTTGCACTTGAACACGCGGCAAAGAGCCAACGGCTAGCTGGTATGCGTGCTCTGTGGCGGCGTGAGAGGACATAACTACAGCAAGTGGCAGTGGCGCGCAATCAACAGGGGAAACCGGAGGGGTTGGGACTAGTCAAATGGTTGTGCAGGGCTAGATGCTCCCGAATCATGCTGTTCACTTAGTCAACAAACATCTTTGAATGTTCACATGATGTTGAAAAAAGTCTGTGCCTTCTTGACAAGTCACTGTCTTTCTGTGTTCACATCCGTTTTTATTCTCATTCTTGTTGTGCACCGCTCAGCATCAGGAAGTTGTTCAGTCCAACTTGAAGAAAGTTCCTGCAGGCTGTCTTTCCAGAGACCTAACGAGCATGTCTTTGGACGGTGGGGGGAAGCCAGAGTACCCGGAGACAGCAGGGACAGGGAGAACATTCAAACTCTGCACAGAACGACCGAACCCCGAACCTTTTTGCTATGGGGCTAACCAATAAAATATCTCTGGCCGTGGCTGTTGCCGGCATCGACTGATAAAAAGCATCAACCTTAACCACTGAATTTTCTTTAAATCACAACAAATACCTCTGCTCTGCTGATAAGGTGACAATCTGCACAAGTAATACTACATTAGCTGCTTATAGGGACAAGTCATGGCATAAACAGTCTTACAATAAGAGGAATTCAATGATTTACAGTTCACAAGACAATGCTAAGTGTATCACATACTGTATCTGCTAGAAGTTACACAGCAGAGGTGCATTTTAAGACATTCAAATAATAGAAAGTCGTGCATTATTCTAATTTGAATCAATACGGCTCCTCTCTGCAGTGGCCACGTTCCAAATGCACCTGGGAATTTCTCTTCACTCACGTAACGCAACTAAATACCGCCTCCATCAATTTAAATTTGACAAGTCCGACGGACAATAAGTTAACCCCTGAGCGGACTGCATTTGGTTTTGAAGGGGGAGAGAAGGCGAGAGAGGCATTAAACAGTGCAGATGAATGCATTCTGCTTTTAGATCAATCACCCTTAAACCCTCAGATGTTTTGTTTTTGATAGTTCACACACGGACAAACAATCAAAACTGGAAAAGTGTGGACGATCCGAAAGAAACCTGTGGTTAGAGAGAGGCTTTTTTAAATTCACATGATTATTAAGAGAAATGAGAGATTTCAGTTTCCACAAGAGGTTATTTGCGGAGACATGTTTTCTTTTCAGGCTGGGGTAACACAAAGCTGTGAAATATCAAGCACACAATTTGCAAAGGGATGAATATAACAGTAACAATTTAAATTCTTTTACCACACAGCTGTACTTTAGTATTACTGCAGCCCCAGGTAGAGACACACCTCGTAAGACTCCAGTGAGCTGCAGGAGCAGATGTTTCATCAGTACTCAGGGGACATCAGCCCGCATTAGTCTGAGCAGATGAGAAAATTGGCAACAGGTCATTTCACGTACTAATGGATCAATGTAATTAATTTGCCTGAGAAGAGGATCAATTTGTATCATCAGTGCCCTCTGTCAGGTAATTGACAGAAGAAGTAGCGGCGGATGGTAGATACTTTCCAGAATTGTGGCAGATCAGAAAACAGCATTGGCGGCTTAATATTTCAGTATCTATTGTGCGGCAGAGAAACGTTTGAATGAATATATCAGGGTCCCTCACTTCTGTAATGATATCGCAGAGAGAATTAAACAGAGTCAAAGAGGGCCAAACAATAGGCGGGTGTGCACGGGAGACGGCAGGGTTGATAAATTCATGCTCATGCTGTCGTTCTGTCATTTTCGATCTAAAAGTCATTGTCTCCACGTCGGGGGACTGTACCCAGACAATCAAAGCAGTTTTTATCTGCAGCCCGTCTTGGGCTGGCTCATTAACAAAAGACACGAGCTGCAGTTTTTTTTTTTTTTTGTCTGATTATAAATCCTTATCTGTCCTCTTCTCCCTGGTTTGTTTACTTGTTTGTTTGTTACTTGATTTAATCCAGAGAGCAGATAGCAGAGAGACGTTCGTGGCCTGGATTATTTTCCTCGCTCAAACCCTCCGACGTATTCATTGTTGCCGTTTTGAGCGGCGGCATGCCTTCGGAGGACGGGCGGTTTAGGGATGAGTCTTCACTTTTATCAGATGGAGAGCAGTTTTAATCTTGCATGTGCAGCTGTGTCTATGAATCCCAGAAGGTATTTCATGAATTCTGCATACACGCTTTACTTGTTGCAGAGGAGGGCCTGATGTTGAACCCGGCGTCGCATCTCGGTACTGCTTCATCCTAAAAACCGGGAAACAGTCTGTTCACTGAACACCTACAGACTGCATTTGGATTAAAGAAGCAAAAAAAGTTTTCTTGCGTAAGAACAGGAAGCTGAGTAATTGTCTGAAACGTCAAATAATGAAACTGAAATCTTCTGGGTTTTAAACTAGACTCACTTGCCAGTTTATAAGGTACACTAGTGAAAACAAATGCTGCTGATTCATCTGCGTTCTCATTTTTTTAAGCTGCGACTTGTCTTACTGTGGAGTTGCATTGTGTTGCATCGACGTGTGTTTCTATTATTTTGAGTAACTACATCCTCCAGGACAGATCATACAGTTGAATTACCGCCTTTCTGGAGATGTTTCAACATAAACTGAACACTGCAAAAGCCATGAAGGAGGATTTAGTGCAGGTGTCACGCCCCTCTGCACCTCCTCCTCCTTCTCCTCCTCCTCCTCCTCCTCCTATGGCCTTGCCGGGGATTGCTTGTGCTTAATCACCTTAACCAGTCACACCTGGCCTCTAGCTCTAAGAGGACTGCTTTTCAGTTGCAGGAGCTCACTATGACTCACCTGTTGCCTTTTTAGTTTCTTTTTTTAAATGAAATGAACCCTTATTTTTGTAGCTTTGTTATGTCATGTCTCCACTTTATGTAACGGCATCTTGAGCAGCGTCATCCTGGATGTTTTTGTGGAGACAGAGTTCCTTTTTCTTAGTAGGGCTAATGTTGCCACCTGAGTTAAATGTTTTACACGTTTTAGATCTTGCCTGGTGCAGAAAGCCTTATTATTATTTTTTGTGCGGTAACCCTGGGGTGGCCCCTGGCGTGCCCGGGAAAGCCGACGAAGACTAGTTGAGGTCTAGCTAGTTAGAATTTCTGTGTCTTTAGGTAGAGAGGAAACCAGGCGAGTTCTTTAACATGTGGTGGCATTCGCTGGCCTTTGTTTGTTTTTATTTTTTACAGTGTTCTTTGTTAAGATGGGGATATTTCGGTTGAGCTGACGGGAGGTATCATGCGTGAACATCAGCATTTACAGGTGCTTTGCGTGTGACCTTTAGTCTAGAGGGGAAGTCAGAACGTTTTGATGTTACTAGCTGCGTGACGGCAGTAATCCATGTTTTTACCTCGTCTCGTCTAACGTAGTGCCCTCTGTAGCGGTGTTAACCAGGCCTCTGTGTCACGCCTGCTGAAAGCCACAGCTCATCTTCTAACGAGAACACGCAAACGAGAACATATCCCTCAAGTCCTGGCCTCCCCTTCACTGGCTCCCAGTGCGTTTGAGGATTGATTTTTACTGCTTGCTTATAAATCACTAAAAGGTCTGGCTCCTACATATCTCAGATCTCCTACAACCACACGTCCCATTAAGGTGACTCAGATCTGCCGACCACTATCGTGTAGTGGTCCCTAGAACTAAAGCACAGCGGAGGTCATTCTCTCTCGGCTGCAGCCTCCAAACTCTTTAAATCGCTTCTCGAAACTCACTCTCACTCTTTAGCGTTTGTAGAGAGGTTAGCCAGCAATCGCAGATCACCCTCGACACTACGGAGTGTTTGTTCTTACACCACATGACCCTCATCTTGCAGGAAATAAGCAAATATGTGTGCGCTTTAGAAGCGAAAGGCGACATGCATCAGGTGTTTTCATTCAGGCGTGTATCAGGATTCATACCAGGATGCCATTTGCAGTGCGCCGACACACATTTTGCATCAACTACCACAAGAACAACACTGAGTTTAAAGTCATGAATCCAAATGATGTTGTTTGTTGACCTTCTGCAACACTGAGCCGCATGATCAACGAGGAAATCGGGATGCTCCGTCTGACATGTATTATTAATTAAAAATATAAACCATCCCAGACTCCAGGTCGAAATAATAGATGTAATTGTCAGGGTCAGACAGGCCAGCAGTTTCGTGGATTCTGAAGGGAGCTGATTCACGGCTGGTCGAGGACAGAATGGAGAATTGACATGAGAAACAACAGTGAGTAAATGGGGAAATGTCAGGTTGGTAATTTTAGTTTCAATCTTTAATAGCATTCTCTGTCTCAGTACAAATGAGAAGTGACGGGATGCCAGGCTTTTATTGACCAGTTGACATTTAAACCATTAGAGGATTCCCTGCCTTCTCCAATCATCCCCTCGACAAACAAATGTTGCCGTGCAATTCTCAAAACAGTTGGGCTCCCTCCTCCTCCTCCCCCTCCCTCCTCCTCCTCCTCCTCCCCTCTCGCCGCGCTGCCAGCCTTACCAAATATAAAACGTTACTGGCGGTGACATGCGTACGCACGCTTTCAAGGGCAAGGACAAAGATTTGAATAAGGACACTTCACCCTAAATGCTGCAGGGCCTCTGGGGCCTGTAACCCTGGACACAATGCTCTGAAACGCTGAGTGGAAAATCTCACTCTGGATAAGGGAGATGGATTATTATGTGCAGAAGAAGACGTACAGATTTAACTAAAGACCAGCGTGAACTTGTCTGACCTACAACATTTTAATCTAATGCAGCTGTTTTTACATTACATGTACTAGTAACGGTTTAAATCAGATACTGAATGCATCATTAGCTACGTGCACATGGACACTAGTGTTCACTGAACAGACTGGCCTGACTTATACATATTTATAAAGTGGATTCAGAGCGGTGGTGCAAATCTTAAATAAGCTCCTCAATAGAAAGCCCATGATTTATTCTGGCTGAAATAAATACATCCTGTTGCCCCATGTGGGGTAAGCATGCGACAAGTATCCAGGAGTTAAAAAAACAAAAACATGGCAGCAACAAAATGGAGATAACAAAAAAAAGCGACTTCTTTGTGTGTGTATCCAAACTAGATATGAGCAGCTCCTGTGTAAGCGCGGTTCTATCTGCCCGTCTTTATCTTCTCTGTATTGAATTAATCCAGTGTTGTCAATAAAGTTGGGGAAAAGTTCTTCTTCTGCTCTTTTATTTTTCTGCCATATTCAACAAAACGGACAACAACGTCTTTGCATGTGTGTCCGAACTCGATATGGGCAGCTCCTTTGAAAACTATTCGTCGGTTTTTGATACGTTCTTGTGTTGAATTAATTCAGTGTTGTCAATAAAGTTTCCCTCTCGCATTCAACACGCCTCAGTGGGCAGAACCTGCATGTCAGAAAAGTTACTTTCTCACTGATTCTTCTTTTTTTTGTATCTTGGATCATGTAAACACAACTTTTGCAAGAAGGTTCTGGGGCCTTTCTGTGTGCAGTTTGCATGTTCTCCCTGTGTCTGCATGGGTTCTCTCCAGGTTCTCCAGCCTCCTCCCGCCGTCCAAAGAAATGCTCGGGCGGTTAATAGGTGATTCTAAATTGGCCGAATGTGTGAGTGTGACTAGTTGTCTGTCTCTCTGTGTTAGCCCTGAGATAGACTGGAGACCTGTGCAGGGTGTACCTCGCCTCTCGCCCCAATAACAGCTGGGACAAGCTCCAGCAGACCCCTGCGACCCTCCAGAGGAGGAGCGCTTACAGAAAATCTTATGATATATGCAAACTTGAAATCAATGGCAATGACTCTAAGAGGTGCCGGGCAAAGATGGATGTATGCTGGTATGCATATCTATCACGTACCTATGCAAAATATGTCATAAGGCAGGGGGAAGAGGGGGTTTGTGGATTATTGTTGATGCACTGTAGGCCCTTCAAGAGGGTTTATGGTTGTTATTGCAAAGTTTAGCCAAAAGGCAAGCCATTTGTGAGGCCCCTGTTCACATTTATTTCTTTATTTCAGTCAGGTTGTAGCCTCATAGCTAATGACAGGCAGAAATACACCTTCCAAATGTCTACCTTAAAACAGTCTGCAATCAGAGTTAATCTTTACGGTCCCTGTTTGCTGTACAAAACAATGGATTGAATTATAGATGTGAAAATCAGCTTTTTGTGTTCCTCAGCGGATCGCGCTGAAGCTATTTGACCGTTTTTACTGCTAGTTCAACCAGCCTCACTAATATACCAATACTCTTTAACGGCGTAATAAAATAAATGGATGTAGTTGTCACTGTGGATACGGTTGGTCTCTCAGCTTTAAAAGAGCTGTTTTATAGCAGCTTCCAAACTTGTGTTTTGAATTTGGTGTAATTTAGATTATGCTTTAAAAAAATCAATATGTTGTTGTTGTTGTTGTTTTTTAAAAAATCCTCCCACAGTTTGCAGCCTCCGTGTTCAACCTGACGCCTGGACTGCAAATGAATCACTTTCTGTTTCTTCACTTTAAACCTTCTTTACTTCCTCCACACTCTTGCTCCGATTCTTCCTTCCACTCTCTTGCTGCATTCTGGCTGTGGGAATTTAAAAAAGCCTCGGTCTGAACCAGAGCCAAGCTGTGACGCCAGTGTGTTGTCTGCCCACACGCATATTTGCACCCAAATCTGTAAACACACCTGTAAGGATTTCTGACTGCGCCTCGCTCGGAAGTGACAAAATCTGCCCCGCACGTAGAACCCAATTGCCTTGATGACTCTGACACGCTGTCTCAGATAATTCACCTGGATTTACAAATCCATCGTGGGCCGTGGTTTCCAGCTCGTTTTTAATCGTGAAGCTTGATCGGCCGATGGTGTGAAATCTAAAAGTAACTTGTAACATGTTTTGTGACCTTTTCGTTTGACTGATTGCTGTTTTCAGTGAAGATGTCACTGAATTATCACTGAACGCCGTGAGAGCTGCTCTTGGAGTGTGCACAGGGTGCGTTTGTTTCAAGTCAGACACGGCACGAGTGGGCGGAGGGTCGACAGCCGTGTGTTAACAGGATACAACGGTGCTGGCATGCAGTCTTCCAGAATTTGCAGAAGAAACTGAGACATGGAGGCAAGTTGCAGGGGATTAATAAGTGTAAAGTCTGCAGAGGAGGCTGCAGAAATGTGTTTTACGTTTGTTTTTTGTATGGACTTTGCATACGGGCTTGTCTTTTGTATTACTTAAAGTCTTACTCTATAGTGAAATCCTCATTTTTATGGATTCTAATGAGATACAGAACCAGACAAACCCCTTTCCCCCTCAGCTCAATAAAATCCTGAAGGAAAAGTATTTAATCTTCCATCCAATCCTATCATCCCCACTACAGTGGTGGCGATGACGGGAGCGGAGGCATTTTTCACTGTCAAATTGACTGACAGACCTTTTAATACAACGGCTGACTGTGTGTGACAGCTAATCATGTATTCTAAATCTCCTTAACAGCTGGAAAGCCTTTCTGCCTGCATTGTTTGAATTTCCCCTCCGGACAAAAAAAATCATTTCTGCGGCATTAAATATCACTAAAATGCAAAAAGCTTCTGTGTTCCTCGAAGCCCAAATGGCAAGGAAGAAAATAAAATTGGGGCTTTTGAGGTCACGCTGCATATTGATTTTCGAAGCTCCAGTCTTTTTTTTTTTGGAATCGGAGGCCCTCTGGCAGCATTTTATTTTATTTTATTTCTTTTTTGAGCAAACTAAAATGAACCCAGCAAACGGCGAATGCAGTCACCGGTTGTTACAGATGCCTCTCTAAAAAAAAAAAAAAAACATTTATTCTGAGAAATACAGGCACCATGTGATATATTAAATGTGCAGAGGAACGTGCTATGAAATGAAATACTGTTTAGAAATGCAGAAAAAAAAAATGTATATGCGGAAAGTTCTGCACGAGGCCAATTAATAATGTAACGCTAAAATCCGTGCAAAAATGAGGGCAGTCAGTAAATAAGCGCATTGGTAAGAGGCGGATCTATTTCATTATTAACACCTCATTATTAAAACGTATAAAATAAATAATTCATTTTCACTGGTTTCTAATCTGCGCTGGGGATTGGCAGATAACTTCCACACGCAGTAGTTTCTCCTGCTTCTGGTAAACTTATCCGATATGAAACTATAACGAGTGTAGTTGTTATTTATTAGCACAAGCACATATTGTCCTGCATTACTAGCACAACGCCGGGCTTCGGGGATTCTGAATAAATAAAAAGCACCTAAAGTATCAATTTATATGTGTGGCGCCGTGCCACGTAAGCTCTGGCTGTCACATACTGTAAGCCCGGTGCATTTTGAGATGCTGTTTCATGAAGCTGCCGAAGCTCCTTTATTAGAACGCTGTTGCTCTTTCTCTTCCGTCGCAGAAAACTCCGCCGCCGATGACCGAGGGGATTTTGCCACGCGGAAAGGAGCCATAACCGTTTGGCAAAGCCGAAGCTGCTGCGATAATGGCTTCTTTTGGGTTTGTGTGTAATGGTGTGAAATAATTTCTTTGGCATTGCGGGAAATCAACGGTACATGTCAGCGTAGAAGCGGCTTGTTAACTTTTTGGTGCAGGAAATATGCTTCTTGCTAAGTGACATATTTCTTTTTGAAGAGACTACTGTCCCACATAACAGCTTAAAGTCCTGCGTGAGCAAAAACCAAACCTCACACTTGTCCTGGATAATATTCTTTATACTTTATCAATTTAATGAGGCGAACACATCCACATAAGTTTCAGGAAACGCGCCTGAGACGTGCCTCTACTCACGTGTGGAACGTTGTAGGAGGATTGTTCTCTGATGTTTTTTAGTTTTGTGGAGCGCGACATCAAACATTTCCTTCAACTGTGTGTGCAGCAAATTGAAATACTAACCCCGGCAGCTTTACTGCATCTGCATCTTGCGCTAGTTTGCATCTGGGGGCTATTTCATGTCAAGCTGAAGGTGTTGATTTGGAAAGCTCTTATGAAGAAAACACACACAAACACATCCACGAAGCGACTGTGCCGAAGCGATGTAGAAGCTAATTAGCTATGAAAGGTTGTCTCTTGAATGTTTTCTAATGCTCCAAAGCGCCAGCATGAAATACCACACTGTAAAATAGGACTGTGCTGCACTAGTTAAATGTTAGACCCACATCGTCTTTTTGGTTTCAATGCAACATACGTAAACTTTATCGAAATCACTTCTTAAGCCTTCTCTCTTTGGCCAATGGTAGGGTAAGCGTTTTTCGCGTCCTCTGATGGTGGAGGGTAAATCTTCCCTGTTAACGTTTTTATAGCTATTTTCTGAACTCACAATGGCAGAAGGAGGAGAGGCTATTGATTTGGTTGGAGATCTTCTTAGAAAGTCATTTTCATGGTGGACTTTGAGGGACAAACTGGATATAGTGCGAAAAGACCACCCAGTCCTGGAGCTAGCTAGCCTGACGCAGCCAGGAAAGCTTTCAGGATGACGACTATGAGTGCCAGCCTTAGTTGACAGGCTCATTGGAGAACTATGAATTGTTTCTGAAGTTCTGGAGAGAAAAAATGAATTATATTTAAATCTTTTATGTATATATTTGCCATTTTATTGGGTCGACATTGATGCTTCTGCTGGATTTGACGTAGTAGCTGTAGTGCAGCGGTGGCTGGAGTGAGTGAGAAGAGACTTTTTGTTCTAAGTGAGTTTCTTGCTTTAGTAATGGCATTCATCTTGCTATATCTGATACGATGCAACGTCCTGGTTTATTATGCATGGTTTCTATAGCAGTGGCATCATAACGATTGTATTAAAAGGTGTTTTGAATAATGTTGGGTGTCACTGAAGGCCTAGGTGGAAAACGCACGGCCCGTGCCATTAGCCTTTTAACACAAAGCTCCATTACATTAGCAAACGTTCATTCACCACCTCCTGCAGGAACACGATACACTTAATGTAAAAGATGGATATAGCCATAGAGAGGTGACACGCGGTTTAGTTTGGCAGCTAAGTGTTACCATATATGGACAAGAGGGAGGAGCTGGGGAAGAGCGAGGGGCACTGTCACCTAAGCCATGCAAACATAGCTCTTTTTGGAGACTAACATCTACTTTATTTATTGTTGGGGGGTTACTTTATCAGAAGAAGTGGATTTAGCAAATGACACCGTAATACCTTAATTTTTCAAAGGGAGTCTGTTGGAGCCAAACATCTTTTTTTTGGAGGCAGTACCTAGCAGCCATCAGTGGTATTGCACCATAAGTCACTTCCACATTGGCTTCACTTTTTGGAGCTTTGCAGCTTTTATGTACTGCACAGTGGCTGGGCTGTATGTGCGCAGCAGCTTTATATTTTTTGATGGAAACTGCAAGTAAGTCAGGCTGGATGGGGTTAACAAAACCTGAGAGGCAGTAAAAACCAAAACAATGACTTGGAGAAATGCTCTAAAGGTGCAACTTTTCAGTCTTATAGCTAATTTTGCTAATGCGTTAGTGCTCTAGCTGTACCTTTTAGCTTTTCCTCACCAGCCAGTTAGCATTTTTATGGAAAAATCGGGTCGAGTTTGCAGTTTGCGGTGCCCTCTGGTTACGATGAGGAATGCCACTCTCGGGAAAGTGAAACGCAAAATTAGAATCGTTCTCCCTCAGTCTGACAAACATCTCAAGTGAGAGGCAGAGCCAGTTAAGGATAAAAATGCAACAGTATTCCTTCAGCCGTTTAAACTGCACTCCAACTTTGGCAGAGTTTCTGCAAAGCGATGGAAGGCTAATGATCCGCTGGCAGCGCCGAGATAAAAATTGGGCCCACTGTCTGTTGACATGTTCTGGCAGCTCCATTATGAGGCAGATGATTTGACTTTGTTTGGGGGATTATACCGTATGTATCCTGCAGCACCAAACGCCGTGCTGTGACGATATCAATAAAATGCAGCTGGATGAAGTTGGACGTCATGCACAGAAATGTCTCCCTGTTCGCTTTTTAGAAGCTCACGAGTGCATATTACGAAACCTGTCACTGCAGACTAACTGTCCTGTGTGTTGGAGATACAAATCTTCCGCTGATAAGAAATAGATGTCTTCATTAGATCGCTCGGGCAGAATGCAGCTTCGACATATTCCGACCCAATATTGCAACTGAGAAATAGCAGCATGGCACTTAGGGTATTAGGGTCATGCAGAGCGCTGACAGTTTCGTTTTGTGGCTTCACATATTTATGATAATCCATCTCCCTGAAGTAGTTCTTCATCAATAACTCCAAAGGCAAGCAGGGCTCCCACTTGCTTCCTCGGGACAGCTTGACAGGCGATGTAAAATATCACGTCAGAAGCCGCGTAAAACATTACCTTCTGATGAAATGTTGTCACCATTCCTCCGTTCATTTGAGACGTGACCTCTGCGCACAAGTTTCCCACCAAGATTCACGGGGTGAGGAGTCTGCCGTGTCTCTCTGCACTGTACATGACAGCAATGGAACGCGTCGCTTTGATCTCATTTATTCTTCAGGAAACTTCTACATTAGCAAGCCTCGCTCGGCCGCCAAGGTCTGGCCGTTTTTTTCGGACCGTGAATTATAAATTGAGATCAAACAACATAAATTAAAATGAGCTGCATTATGTGACTTAATGGCGAGTGAACAGTTTGAACGTAAACATAATTTCCTGCTTCATTTATCCATTTATAAGTCGAGCAATAAAAAAAACAAACACGGGCACTTAGCTAAAAAGCGGCCTTCGCCACAGTAATAGAAGGAAAATGAAATGTCCTGCTCTAACCAGCATCCGAGGCCGAAATCTGCCTTAAAATGTGCTCAAAGCATGAAAAGCTACATCGCAGCAGTCGTGCAGTACGTTTTATGTTCAGAGTGCTCAGCGTTTGATTCCTAAATAAGCGTTAAAGCTCACAGAGCAGCACAAACGCATACAAGCAGAGATGCAGTCAGTAAACATTCTCCGGGGACATACTCCAGGGTATCGTGTTATTTTTTTTTTTGCCCGTGGAGGTGTTTTCACCGCAGGATCTTCAGGTGTCTGTTTGTAATGCGCATGTGGGCGGGTGAGTGACGCATAGGTCACAGCAGCACTTAAACTCTCTGATGTATGAAGCCTCAGCAACACGAGTCAATTATCTGCAGCGCCATTTGAGAAGAGCAGGTGTTGACGGGGAGCTCCGCTGCCGTCGCTGTGCTCCCAGACATGCTCTGTGCATCGCTGCGGGATAAATATACGGAGTTTGTCCTTTTGGAAGTAATAGTGCTCCGTTTGGAGTCGCAACTGGTGTGCCTGCAGAGTGCTGTTTAATCTCATCACTGCGGCAAAAGGTTGAGACACTTGGAAAAGTAATTATTGGGTGATATTCTGTGCTTTAAGTCTCTTCTATATTAAAGCACTTTGAGAAAAAAACTCTTCTTGATTTTTCTTGTGGAGTCAGATGAGAAGATGTTTCTCTCATGTCTTTAAATACGGCAGCTTAGCGCAAAGGTTACACCAGCTCGTCGTTAAAGAGCAATTGTTTCTTGCGTTGAGTTGTGATGTTGCCTGGCAACTGGTCCTGATCCAAAAAAAAAAAAAAAAAAAAAAATGGTTAATACTATTTTTTTTCCTGAACAAAAAGATTCATTGAGTTCATTAGGTACATTAGTGAAAACAAATTTATTCTAATGTAACAGTCCTGCAACAAATCCCCGTCCTTGATTGTTATAATGTTGAAACTGCATCAGAAAGTAATCAAAGATGAGATTTAGTGCAGGACTGATGTTTTTTCACTAGTGCACCTAATGACGAGTGTATAACGCGCTAATTAATGAGCTGTGGACGTTGTTACTTTTGCACAGAGCCAGTGTCACCTGTCTCCCCCTGTTACTTGCGTTAAAGCCAACCTAACAGCCTCCCGGCGCCGACTTTGTGTCAAACTCGCAGGGCTTAAAATAAAAAAAAATTGAAATCTTCTCTTTGATTTTGTTAATTAATTAAAAATCCAATCTATAATTTGAAACATCAATCTCACTGCACCGCGTGGAAAGGCCACGGCTATTCATTTAATACTCGAATGTCATTCAACTGTGTGCGGGTTTTCTCGGTAACTCAATTTCGGGGGCCGATAAATGATGTTTCAGAGCTAAACTCATTTGTGCCGGGTCACAGGTTTGGTCCCTGAACAGACAAATGTGGAGAAATCGACTAAAAATAAGAAAGAAGCAACCCTTAAACTTGTGTGGCTGCTCTTCTTGGCACCGCTCCTTGGCTCCACTCCACTTCCACTCCCCAGAATACGCGCATCCCCTTTGATAGTTATTGTGCATAAATAATACGTAATTAGCCACAAGACATACTAATTAGCGAAATCTGCAATTCAATTTCTCATTACCAAAACAAAAGGTGATGCATAACCCGATATGTGTGTGTTGGACATGTTGCTGTATTCCTTTGCTTGTAATCACGGGTTAACAATAAGTAATGGGAGGCGGTTATGGTGCAGTGAGCGTGTGTTGGGAGTGCATGGGGCTATAATAGACTGTTGCAGCATCGCCCAAGGCTTCACCCAAGCTCCTGAGGATTTGCTGCAGCTTTTAGTTATTCAGTACCACACCACCAACTGGTGCCCCAGTCCATCAGACCATAAGGTGAATGGATGTGTGACTGAATCCTGGCGGTGGTTTCTACAGTTGCCAGCTCCGTGCACACTTACAGCGTGCTGATGAATGGATTGTGCTTCCACCTCTCTTGTACGCTCGCTGAAGTGCTCTTTCAGTTCCAGGAGCCGTGCTGACAACTATGGCAGTATCAGAACTAAACAACCAAGACAGGCGAGTAGCTGCGCTCTGAAAACACCCCAGGCCTTGTGTTGTACATCCTGCCTCATCCTAACTCTCTTTGGTGCTGCAGGCTGTGGACAGCAAACCCGAAACCCGAAATTGAGTGTGCTGCTTGAGCTGAGACCAGGCAGTCGGCTTTATGATATATCACAAGTTGTGCTACCATGCTGCAGTTTTTAGGCTCCCAGTGTCCTCGAATG
Source organism: Planiliza haematocheilus (assembly GCA_005024645.1). Taxonomy (NCBI): domain Eukaryota; kingdom Metazoa; phylum Chordata; class Actinopteri; order Mugiliformes; family Mugilidae; genus Planiliza; species Planiliza haematocheilus. Next base: position 3,610,651 of record SRSE01001339.1, on the reverse strand, counting down.
AATCCCAGAGCTGGTGCAGACAAGAATAACTTACCCAGAGCTGTCAGGGAGCATTTAGAGCATTCAGGCTGCTGCAGGACTCACTGCAAAGCAACAACTTTACTATTACATGATGAAGATCGCCACAGAAAGATATGAATTCCTAAGGTGAAGTTGCTTCTCTAATTATTCTACATTCTTGGTAGGTGTGATATGTAACGGTAAACACGGCAGCCGAACAGCAGGAGCTCTGCAGCCGCAGCAGCAGGTTGTAGCACGCCGGCGTCCTGCTGACATCTCGATTATATTTAAGATTAAATTTAGCCCACGCAGCGGGGATGTGTTGGGGTCAGAGCGTATGTGGTGAGATATTTCCTCAGGATTCATGTCACCTGCAACAAGATATTCATTCATTTGTTCATTCATTTTCCGCTTGTCCTCTGGAGAGTCGCTCCCAGCCTAGTCCAGCTGTCATTGGCTGAGAGGCGGGGTGCACTCTGGACAGATCGCAGCAAGATATGAAAAGCAGAAATGTCTTCCTTTTTGTAGTATTTTCGCTGCAGTGATGTCAGTTATATATGGAAGACGTGAATAACACTGGTGGTAGTTACAGCATTTGCCGCGGATCTCGTCGTTTTCTGGTGTGACAGCAGGTTTTGGGGTTTCCGGTTTAATTCCCAAAGCCGTTCACTCTGTAAGCATCCCACCAGGGTCTGATGTTACATACCCCTCCACCCCATCCATCAAGGTACAACCCTGTTTACTGGTAGCACCTCAGCAAGAGAAGAGCCCCCATCCCCCTACAATCTTCCTTTTATTTTATTTCTTTGTTCTTGTTAGGTGCAAGCAATTTCATCCGTCTACAGGCCATTGTAAAACGACATAATCCTAAAACACGGCCTGATTGAAGCACTAAAGCGCTGTCAAGCCTCTATTATTTGAAAGCAAGCACACTTACCAATATGAATTATGGTTTTGTATTTGTTCTACACTGCATCGCTCCCAAGTCTGTTTAACAGCACCACGGTTTGCTGCTGAGGGAGAAAAAGGTCAAAACTGTCTTATAAGAAAGAACACGTCGGAGCAACAATACGCCGTTGTAAAATGTTTTTGTGCGTCAAGGATGGGGCAGTGACATCGCCTGCTTTAATTCCTGACTTCGGCTGTAGCAGCTGTATTATTTTGTAGCCTGCACTTTAAGTTGCATTGTTCTTCTATTTAACTCCAGTAGTGTGAGTTTTGTTTCGCTCGACGTTAAAGTTTTGAGTCGAAAAAGGGCAATGTTGGAGGAGGGGTGACGTTTTTTAATTAGACAGAACCATTACTATAAAACGGCGATTCCTTTGAAACAACGCTCTGTAAAAGAGGATTAAACCGCCGTATTAAAGCGTCAGCAAAAATACTGGCGCCATAAGCAGTAATGAACGGGTGGATTTTTAGAGGCTACTTCCCTACCAGGTACGCATTTTTGTTCTGAGAGGCAGTTTCTGAAGGATCAAAATTTAATGTCCTCCTCTCTAAACGGCAGAAAGTGAGGGCGTATTTTCAAATCCAAATACTGGTCTTTGTGCATCCTGTCAATACATTTTAAAACAAATATTAAATTTGTTTTTGGAAGAACAAGTTGTGATATGAATCCGTCTAAAGTTTGGGTGAAGTTTAAAACTTGCTGTTAGTTCTCAAGATAAGAAAAACTACATACAAACATTTAAAAACTACAGTGCTCTCAACTTAAAATGACCTTTGATATGAATAGAGTATAGTTAGGAAGTGTGATTCCTGTGATTCAGTGGATAATGTAACCAAATAAGTTGTTTTAACTTGAAACAAGATGTGATCATTAGTTTAAACTTGGCTTTTGGACCTGAAACTGAGATTTTCTTCACATTGAGCGCATTTTTAAGACAGCAGGCAACTGGTTTTTAAGTTTTAATGACTTTAAATGTTTTACAGTGTGCATATACTACACAAAATAAACTGTATTGAACTAAAAAATATTTAGTTCATCATATTTGTTTAGCGTGTGGCCGTGGGCCGACTGGATGATGACCCAGCTTCTTGGGTTTGGTGAAGCCAGAAAACAAAGACATATCCTGGGTCTGTTGATCTAGAACATGCAGAAGAAAACTACAACCCAGGATTCAGCTGAGGTCAAAAATTGGCCTCTCATCACATCAGCAACACTTTCAGTGCCCAAATCGCCGCTCTCTGGCTAACGGTGTTCAATACTGCACCTCCTCCCGAGCCGTGGCAGTTAACACAGCTAAATGGTAGTGCCCTTGATGAGGTGAACACCGTAATAATCTGCACTGTGGACTTAAAAAGTAATCACAAGAACATAAACAACGCTACCCAACGCTGTGTGAACCACGGCCCGTGTTATGGTGTTTCTGAGAGAGCTGAACTGCGCTCTGTTACAGTCCTAATGATTTGTTTCATTACGGGATCGTCATTAGAATTACTGCATCGCATTACTCCGCCAGATTAGTTCTATCTATGATTGAAAAAAAATAACATTTTGCTAAATTGTGCTATCTTGTGTAAGACTTAACGGTCAATTTCTTCACCAGTTTAATTAGAAAAGGCTTATAAGTCGCCTCAGGCAGATTAGCATTGGATAATGAAGACATGAGCAGTAATAGAAAATAATTCATGTTTTTCATACCGAGCATCTGCGGCTGGACTGACCTCATGTTTCCAGCTCCATACGCTTAGTAAACAATAAACATTCATGATCTTGGTGCGCTTAGACTGAATTTACAGAGCAGCCATGTTGAAACAAGAAGCCAGGCTCTGATCTTTCTAAACCTCTGTGGATCTTTCCCCCCTGCTCGCTGCTTTTCTGTCACTCCACCATGAGCTTGATAACTTTCAACAGGGCTCGACTTAAAAATGTGCAAGACTGACATTCGCTCTAACATATTTTCAAGAGTAGCCTTGTTGCATGAAACGCATGTCAGCATAAATACAAAGCTGAGCAGCCGCACCACACCGGTCCTGACTGTTTTAATTTTTCATTCCCCCGAGGCTTTGCTCTCTCTCCCGCTCTCCTTCACCCCCGATTTAGCAAACATGATGCAGAGCGCCGCGTCGGCCGAGGCAGTGATAAATAAAAAGCACTAATGTATAGGAACTGCTGGGAGACTACAAGGAAACACGGTGTAATGAATTGTTTTAGCGTTCAGGGTAAATGCCTCAGGATTTATGGGACCCGGGTGAACTTGTGTGTTTGTCTGTGCTTTTGCTGAGCCTCCGCAGAAAACAGCATAAAGGCTTTTGAATGCTTTGTGTGCACAAGTTTTTTGCGCTGGCAAAATAATAATGATAATAATTTTTCTTCCAGCACATGAAGGATTCACGAGTCAAAATGAGTTGGGAGTCTGACAGTGAACTGATTTGAGGGAAAGTTAAGTGTCAGTCATGAAAATGAATGTCCTGCCTCGACCTAAGTGAGGCAGCAGTTTAACATAACACGGCACGATGGCATAAGAAGGTTCACGCTGATAAACAGTAAGCATTGCAAGCAAATGAGTTAAATATTAAAGGGGCACGGCACCAATTTTATGCTTGGAAAATGTGTTTTCCTGTGGCTCTGGGGTCAAGTCTGTGAAAATAAACCCTGGAGATATCACAGTGGTGTCATCACTGTTTCCAACAAAACATGATTGCTGTTTTTTTCTGCAAGGCAAAAAGGTTGATAATAAATAACTAAGAAAGCAACATCTCTCAATCCCCAATTTCCCTCAGATTTATAGAAACAGAAACCTTTCGGTGTAACTCTATTAATTATTAACTATGTTTCATGTGGAACATGGTCCTGCCCTGACATTTTGACAGCAGCCGAGTTAGCTTGGTAATTAATTCGGCTTTCTTTACTTTAATTAATTTTTATTAATGTTTTTATTTCACTTTACTGATCACTCAAGGCGAAATTCTTTCTCTGCATTTGACTCATCCATTAGCAGTGGGCTGCTGCATGAGCGTTGCCATATATGAGAAGTTTGAGGAGTTAAAGGGAAATTAGCTTTTTTTACAAACTTATTTCTGGCATAAAATACAATCATTGACTCACCTATGTAACTTTGGTGTAATTTCTAGTCAGGAGGAGATAATTAGATCACCGTATATCCATATAATAGTACTGGGGCACTGAAACGCAGCATCTAAGTAACATCATTCAGCAATACTTTGTTATTGTACGCTAGTGCTATTCCCCGTTGAGTCTGGAGTTACCTGTTATCATCATCTGTGTTAGAGAATAATTTCTCTTCCCTACAGCTGGGGTCAGGTATCTGCCCTATTTTCTCTCTGAGGAACATGCCAAGGCCATGGTCCCTCTTATGGCATCTTCAGTCTCACTGTCTGGCTGTCAACAGACACAGCTGTAGAGTTAAATGATAATGTCCTCCGTCACTGTCTGACAATTTGTATTTCCTAGTTGGTGTGAATCCTTATCTTCATGTTTATGTTCAATGGGATATTGACACATCTCCCCTTTGCTGCCTCGGTCCACCTTCTTAGTATAAGACTTTGAGTTTACTGTTTGTCCCTTAGAATTGAGGTGGACTCATGCACGTATGTTGTGATGACGAATCTTCTGTTCTCCTCGATCGAGCCTAAATAAACTCCTTCAGGCATAAGACATACAGGACTCTGGTACTTCTTCTTCAACGGCATCAGCACAAATTTCTCCCTAACAATCTGGGGTCTGTAGGTCAATCTACGGATGATGTCTTCTGACCTGGATCACGTCATCGCTGAGCACTGCGCGCACCTGCAACAATCGGCTTGTTTATCTGTAATTTGCTACTGCTATGGTTCATCCACAACCTCAGAATCAGAAAACTATTCAGCCAAAACTAGTAGCGCTAGCATACGATAAGAAAATATTGGTGAAATGAACGAGTTTTGCGACAGATAATGCGTTTAGAGGCTGCGTTTCGGTGCCCCAGTCACTCCATATGGACCTGCAGAAATAAGGTTGTAAAAAATGGTAATTCCCCTTTAAGGCGCCTCAGCCATAGATATGAGGGGGGACTTTTCTCTAATGCGGCACCCTCCGTCGTTCAACTGGGCCACCAGCACAGAGATCAGCCATGCACATGCTCCTTCAATGCAGTTGAGTTGCCAGGTTGGGACAACACAGTGGCTGAAATTGAATTTATTGCATTTATTGTGTTTTATAGACTGTCTAGCAAATTGGGTTAGGACAGACAACCTTATAAAACGTACGGACGTGTGTGACAGTTGTTGATAACAAAGTCTGAGGCCTTTGCAAAATAGTTTCCCAGGAGAAAAAGAAAAAATGAAAAAAAAAAAACGGCCTTGAAATACAGGTGTTCCTAGGAATGTATTTATTTAGTTAGTTTATTACTTGAAGACCACTGCATAGTTTTTCCAAGTGAACAAAGCTGCAACCATATGAACATTTTCATTGCAAGAATTCTTTACAACCGAAGAAGTGATGCCAGACTAACTAAATAACCAGCTGAGTTGATGTTGGATTCTTCTGCCTCAAGCCTTTTTCCGTTCTGTCCACATCACACCACCAGACTATTAAGCAACAAGACACACAGCAAGACAGGGAGCCCGGGAGCTGTCGGGATTCCCGTGGACAAGATGCACACCTCTACCCCTTGAACCGAGCAGACGTACGAAGATCCACATAATGAAACTGGACACTGGTCAATACCTTTCGCCTCAGGTACAAAGACCGAGGAGGGGTGAGGAAGAAAAAGTGCAGTTTGTATTCATCATTTGCCTCCTGCTGTTTCTTTGGTCTCCCTTTTGTAAATAAACTGGCTTCAGTGACTAAAGCTGTCATCAATCATGGGCTGTTTGCGTTCTCCTCCTCATGGACATTTGCGTTCTGTTAGGTCGGACGTGTCTTAGCTGCAGATGTTTCCAGATAGCGTTGCTGCAGCACAACAGAAGGACGCTGCCTTCAAATGCAGGACTCGGCTTTGATTAAATGATTCTTTTTCATCCACCTGTCGGCTGTTGGCCCCTGTCACTCACAGAAATTGTCTTCAATGCGCTGCTATTGATTTCTAGGTTGTCATTCCGGGTGAGAAGGTGATAACCCAATGAAATGTATTCGTTGCCACCAACATGAAAAACACAGTTATCTCTCTGCAGAGGCTTCACACTTTATCAGCGGGTTTGAAAGCTCTCAGGTGAACCTCTCTGAATTCTCAATCCTTCAATTTGCATTTATAAAGAAGCCTCTCGCCATTATTACTTAATTAACAAATCCATATCTGAAATGTGATTCTTCTTGTGGTGCAGAGTCCGGAAAAACATCTGACATCCATGTTCATGTAGCAGCAAACATTTTAAACCCGCCTCTCTCGGTTGTGTTTTTTTCCTCTCTCTGATTTTATTCACCTGCCTGCAGGCTATAATCAGAATGCGGGAAAGTCAGGAAAAAAGGGAAAACCTTGAAAAGTTTTACAGTGAAACTTTCTGGTTGCTCTACAGGCAGCTATGCTCTTTTGTCTTGGCACCCCCCTCAGTCCCTTGGCTCATTATATCTACAGGCACCCAAACAATTGGGTAACAAATTGAGTAACGTCAGACAGCTTTACAAAACTTATGGGTGTGTGTGACATGCAAAACACTGGAGTTTTCCAGGAGGAAGAAAAATGCTTGAAGACTCAGAGAGAAGGTCTAGAAATGGCAGATTAGTGCACGATATATACCAGAGGGTAAATAGTTAGGTTTGACGTTTCATAGAGATCCATGATGGAGATCTACAGATGAGGATCTGTTGTTATATTAGTCAAGTGGAGTACTACAGAGTTGCAAAAGTCCATATATGCTGGAGGTTATATGGCAAAAAAATGGGTCGAACATCGTCCCATTGCGTCCCATTTCAAGCCAAGAGTCAATTTAATTTTAAGTTTAATTACTTTCCAACCACATTTTGATTAGATTCAAACACAAATCCCTGCAGAAGCTTTAGGAAAATAATATTACGTACATGTAGTCTGGACGCCAGCCCTCACAGACAAAATTTCATTTTTTTTGGAATTCATTTTTCTCTGGCAAAAATCAAATAAGTCAATCAAATAATTTGGGAGGGTGTTACGTTGTGATAGACGGAGAACTAACAGGGATGTAGTCATACACATCAGCTTAATGCAGGTGAGCTAATTTTGTTTGCGACAAAAGAGCTACCGTCTGAGATGTTAGACGTTTAGATTTAGCTCCGTTTTAAATGAGTAGTTATCGTTCTTTATGCTTTTTGCACATCATTAATAACTGAGGCAAGTGAACTCAGCAGTCTCTCCTCTCTGACTACAGACTGTGGTGCAGGTTTATAGATCTTCATATATGATATGGTAGCAGTACATACTATATACTATCCACTATAGGAGAACATCCACATGCATTCTTGGCTGCTGCTGTGTGTGCTCACTGATCCTCTGCAGCATCTTTTTCTTCATAAAACTCAGCTCAAACAAAGGTATTTTAGTGGGTTCAGTTTTAACATTTGGTGAACGTCAGGTCTCTAGATATGATAATAAAATTTAACCAGTTTTGAGGAATGAAGGTTTCTTTTTCCAGGAAAGAAAATCACAGTAAGTAAAACATGTAATTGATTGAATGTTTTATACATTACGCTCTGTGTCTCATAGCCCCACGCTTACACACAGTAAGATTTTTTTACTTTTACTTGTAGATCAATGGGTTTATTTGTAAGAGCATGAGATTTGGATTCCTTTGTGTTTGGTTTTTTTACCCCCCTTTCCAGCAGGGGTTAGGGTTAGCTCGTTATTTATCGCCGTGTGTTGCTGCTGGTTCAGCCATACCCTTTCGCTGGATGTGGAGATCTCTCTCCCTCTCTCTTCCTGTTCGTTCCTGCCACAGATGATGAGACGGAGACAGGAACAGAAGTTCAGCAGAGCTCACCTGCACAGCTGTCTCTCCCTTATTGAGGATTTCATGGATGAGTCGCAGTCGTCCTCGTCTTCTCCTCCTCGTCTTCTCCTCCCACAGGGGCGACCAGTGTTTCTGTAGGGTGCAGTCAGAAAAGTTTGGTCGCTGCCCTTACAGATGTTAACCCCAGCAGAAACTCTAAAGCCCCGAGCAGGAGATTAGAACACGCATGTGTATTTCATCTATTGCCTACTATAGAACAGACTGTGAACGATATACTAAGAAAAGTGGTTTTATTGTATTTGAACAGCAGGTCAACTCAGTTTAAATAAAGCTATACAAAACCAAGGTCTTTCTAAACTGTAGAAGTGGAGACATCATATATTGGATGCAGTTGACAATAAATAGTGAGTGAAAAACACATTTAGGTCTCGTGTCAAGGGCTTAAAGGAAGAGATTGTTAAACTTAAGTATTTTTTTACCGACAGACTTCACATTGGACCTCTTCTATCTACATTCACATATCAAGGACACTTGTGGACGCCTCCATGTGTTATTGTTCATGTCTCACTGTGTGAATACACATATATATACCAATCAGCCATCAAGTTATGACTACAATAATTTTTAGTGGGTGGGATGAAAGAAAAAAACGTTTTGCCCTCAAAGTTCACGTCTTAGAAGCGGAAGTGGAAGATATGAGCGACTTTGATGAACTTGAATGGCTAGATGGATCATAGGAGCTTCCAAGCCACATGGACATGTGAACATCAAAACTCGACCATGGAGCAATGGAGGAAGGTCTGAGCCTTGTGTGATGAATCATGTTACATTTTATACCACAGTGATGGCCGGGTACATGTGCGTCGCTTACCTCAGGAACAGGAGTATTGATGGACACCATGTACACCCTTCCAACCGTATTCTCTGATGGCAATGGCACCTTTAAGAAGAGTAATAGGCAGTTAGATAGCATAGAGCATGCGTAAACCCAAACGAAGTATCTGAAGTACACCTCCTCAGAAATGTAACTACACACAGCAGCCTGCAAGAGCTGTGATTGGTCCGCTTGGTAGTAGCGTGTTTCCGCTTTAAAGATGGAACACATCGAGAAAAGGTTAACTTAGGAGGTTTGGAGATACAAGCATTTGTTTGACTCGTTTTTGCCAAACTTTCAGTGAAAGTTGTTAAAAGTGAAGCAGGAAGTAGAAACAAAACTGAAGCCGACTAGCAAAGAAGACACAGCGTCGACTAGGGTTTGGGTGGTGTTTTTACAGAGCGAGCCAGAGTTTACAAGGATAAATTACTTGCACCGTAGCCGGCTGGTGGTTTGAGGACACACAACATGTTCAAGATGTCGACAAGACCTCCAAGTTCTCTAGATATCACAGTATTTAAAGAATCAGCTGCTAACATCTTGATACTAGATACCTTCAGTCCTTGCCTCAATGGGCCAAGGTCTATTTGGTCAGTAAAGGCAGGACCTACTCAGTGTCATGCAGGTGATGTTGAGGTTGATAGAAGACACCCTTTACACCCTTTAAAACTTCTTGTCAGTTTCAGTGTAAATGCCTGGGACTTGTGCTTAGTTAACTTTTTTTGAGGTAGGTAGCCCAAGGTGTCAGCAGACAGATCAATCAGTTGAGTTTTGTAATTTGATTCTATCCGAGAGGAGGAAAGCACTCGGTTTCAGAAGCAGCAGAGATGAGGAAGAAGAATGAATCCACAGGAACAGCCCACAGTCTATCCTACTCAGATTAAAGAGCTCTGCTCGCTGTTAAGGAAAAATATCTTAGGGAAGTGGAGAGAAACACTCGAAAAAGCATCTTCACTAATCTTCCCAATTGGTATTTTATCTCTAAAGGGATGACCAGTGGGTGCTTAGAAAATGCTCAGAAATAACTGCTGTTTCCCATTTGTGTGGACTATTACATAATTAAACTGCACTGAGTTTTTGGAGGGGTTATATATTATTATTATCTCAACGCTCCAATAATCATCCTGGGGTGGTTCAATTGCACACATTCGGCTAAAAATTATTTATGTCAACAAGCAGTTTCAAACTTTATACAGGAAGAATAAATGAAAATGACAATATCTGCAGTTAAAACAAAACAAACATGCCAATAACACAGACAGCAGTACTACTATCACAGATATCTCAAACAAGTCAAATGGGAAATAATCACAAAAGAACATAAGTTGTCACATCCTGCCAAATAATGATCCAGTATTCTCCACGCTGGGAGGATCTGGTTTCATTTTTAGGGCCTCTGTGTTCTTTAAAACTTCATCTGTTATCCTGAAAGTAAATCTTCCATAGTCTAAAATGTATACCTTGTACACTGATCAATTAGACTACCTCATCAGTGTGTGTAATACTGTGGTTCCTGTTCTGCTGAGCCTGTAAACTAGTTTTTCTGTGGCATCCCAAAAGGTCACAGTCAACTCAAGATAAAATTAAACTTTATTTGTGCCAAAGTGGGTAAGTTTACAGTTTAAAGTAAAACATTAAAGAAGAAAATACAAAATCAAACCTAAATAGCCGTTACAGGTATGTGGTCTACTGGAAGCAGGCTTGGCTGTACAGCTTCTCTGCAGCAGAAAGGATGGACCTGCAGTAATGCTCCTTTACACAGCGTGGGTGAAGCAGCTGGCTGCTGCTAGAGCACTATGGAGGGAAATACTAAAGGAAATACTGAAAAGAATTAAATCATAGATGCATTTGTAACACAGATCAACCTTTACTGGCAGTGGCCTTTATTTGTAAGCACTATAGTAGTGTTGAATGCATGATTTATACATTATAATGTAGCTGAATGCAGTTATGAAGATATCATTACTATAGACTCTAAATAAAATAAAATGACATATATTGAGTAAAGTGCTATAGAGTCTTAGTCAATATATGGCATTTTACAGCTAAAATGTACACAAATGTACAAATAATATACATACGCCAGTCAGGCATAACATTATGACCACCTTCCTAATATTGTGCAGGTCTCCCTTGTGCCTCAAAAACAATTGTGATTCATCAGACAATGGACGTGGGCCTTCTGAGGGTGTCCTGTGGTGTTTGACAACAGGATGTTGTTAGTGGGGGGCCTTTGTTGTCCTGTAGGTTGAGGGGCGGAGCCTCTGATCAGTTTGGGATCTAGGGAATATGGAGGCCAGGTCAACAGTTGTCCCCAAAGCGTTTATGTTTGTCTGTGTCAGGCTGCATTCCTCCTGCTGGGAATGGCTGCTGCCATCAAGGAGTGTCATTGCTATGGGGTGGGGGTGTCTGGTCTGGTCTAGATGGGTGCTACATAGACATGTAACATCCAAATGAATCCCAGCTCCAAAAGATTCCCAGCAGAACACTGTATTGTCACAAGATGGTTAATGTTATTTAATTCTCCTCTAAGTGGTCATAATGTTGTGGCTGATCGGTGTATATTCAGTATATATTGTCATACAGTTTCTTAGGTCACAAATCATAGGAAAATAACCATGCATAAATACGGAAATACAAACTTTGGCAAAAGCATCCCATCCTCCAGATAGAGAGAGCATGCAGTGACACCTTAAGTTATCGGTTTGTTCCAAGCGTCATATCATTTGTGCCAGCTGCCATGTGTCTGCAGACTGTTTCATACTGTATCAGCCAGAGTCACAGTCAGACGGCAGGCAGCTGGCCCGGCTTAGCAAACCACAGATGTGCTGACTCTGAATACCTCCGCACACCTCCGTATCCATCCATCCAAATCTCCCCGTGTATACAATATGCCATCTGTGTAGCTTGGACAGGTCATCACCTACAAGGGCTCATACATAGATGCTAACATGATATCACACTAGAAATGTCTTGTTTGAGTCTCTGGCTTGCCCGTGCATCGCATATATCTAGAACTCAGAATAATCTTTCATCCCAGAATTAGCTCGAGGGAGCAGAATTAATGTGACCGTCATCACTTTAAGATAAATCAAAACATTTCTAAAATTATCTTAGATATCAATTATGTATTGCCAGTTTTACCCTGATATGTGGTCATATGTTTTGAATCATAGATTATGCGCCAAGATGAAAGCGCCTGCAGCATCAGCTTCTCCTCTTTACAATCTCTCTCTGTCACATGAGGTTCATTAAAAGTACGTTCAGAAGTGATTTTACAAAACTACCGAGGCAAGTTTACAAAAGCTAAAACTACTTCTGTGTTTGTAAGAGGGTTGATCCTTAACAGAAAAAAAATAAATAAAATACTGCTGGCTCCAAAATTAACACTTGAATTCTCACAGCATACAGAAAGTGGTGTTTTCAACTCAGCCCGACCACCAACTAAATTTCCTTTGACAATTCATTCTGATTGGGTTTTTATCTACTGTTTGAAATATGTACTTTTCAAATGGATTTTTTTTTGCAGCCTGGTTTGTGGAGACATAAATCAGGAGGCTTGCTGCATACGGAAGGAAGTACTGAGCTGCTGCAGCGCCTTGTAAAATCGAGAGTATCTGACAATCTCTCAAGGTTATTGTCATTAATAAGGCCAAAAAAGAGACCATCTGCCGACAATGCTAGGATACAGTAAATATATCATAAAAACATCTTAGAGACACATGTATATTTCTAAAGCCAGAGCTGTCATGCCTTTTTTTTGTTATCAGAAATAAAATAAAAATGTGAAAACCTAGCATTACCAAAGGACAAATACAGCAAACTAGAAACTATTTTCTCAAGATAACTGGCAGCGTCTTTCCCATGATGTTGAAGACTCTTGGACGTGGAAGAATCTTTAATATTAAAATCAAAAATACAAGACAACAACAGACAGCCTCAATCTTTCTCTCTCTCTTTGACAACATCTAGTACAGTGAATCGACCCAGGATTGGGATGATTCGAGCCAGAGGCAACTCAAAACATAAACGGAGAGGGGGAAAAGCTCGAGGGGAAAGAAACATATTTATTCCACCCACGGAGAAACGTTCAGGTCAAACATTTTCACGGATAGTAGTCGCTAATATTTTCCTGTTGAACAGAATATCAATCAGATCTAAATAATTCTTATAATGGAGACTTGGATTCTGGAGTCTTTTCTGTTTAAGATGGTAACAGGAGACATTTTTGGACTGAGAGCTAATATTCTGATTATTATTTGCCAGTGCAGCACTTTACTGACATACCATTTCTTTTGTCTGTGAAGGTTCTCAGTCATCCAGGTCATGGTATATCCAAAAAAGGATTTAATCTGCCATCTGTTTATAATACAGTTTTAAATTCTGTCCACAAAAAACGTTTCAACCTTGTTCACATCTTGACACTGGAGCCTCTGACGGACAAGAGTTGTTAGAGCACCATGGACGGGGACAAAAACAACAGGTAAGTTCCCAACCGTTAATGGCAATTAGCTGCATCGGCTTCTGGTTGTTAACACAACAAGCAAGTTTCAGTAGGAGTTCCTATTTAAACCTCAGACTCCCCACCGGTCCCCTAGAACTAACGAAGCTACTCGGATGAGTAGCGACACGTCCAGTAGCCTTTGTTTGAACCTTTTTTTTTAATATACCATTTCTTTTATATGTAGGATATTTTATATATAATAACAATAATTTGGGGTGTTGGTATTGGTCCAATCAACAAAGATACAGCTGCGCCTGATAACGCTTTACATCAAGTTACCATGTCTATACTGTTAGAACCTAGGGTTACAATAAATAACCAAGATCAGCTTCACATGTAGGTGGCAGTAATGCACTTCCAAGGTGGTTTGCCAACAGCCAATAACCCCAGAAGAAGAGGAGATAGATAGCTAGATAGATGGTGTCACAAAGGAAGAGGCATCGGGGAATGGAGGTTTGGGCGCAGGCAGGAGTAGACAAAAAGATATTTAATTAACAAAAAAGCACAAAAACCAAAAAGGCAATACCAAAACTATGACGTGGCATGAAAGTCTATGGCATGATAAAACACTTGACATGAAACGCATGGCAGACAAACAGTATGACGCAACAGGGAACAAAAGGGAAGGCAGGACTATACACAAACACGAGGGACAGAGGGGTGACAAGACACAGGTGAAGCAAATCAAGAATTAACGCAAGGTGACACCAATGATCTAATCAAAAGGAAAACACGGAAATGACACAAACAGGAAATCAAGAACTTAACAAAATAAAACAGGAAACAGAACAGAAAACCTAAACACTAAAACATGACTAGGAAAAAGCAAACTGCAAGAAACAGAAACCCAAGAAACTTAAACCGTGACGGTGAAAAGACATGACGAAATACATGACAGAAGACGTGACAGATAGATAGATAGATAGATAGATAGATAGATAGATAGATAGATAGATAGATAGATAGATAGATAGATCATTTATTAATCCCAAACTGAGAAATGTCACTGTTGCTGCAGTAATTCACAGGCGCTCAGCATACTATACATATTACTATACTATATTGAAATGAAATTGCAATGAAATTACACATGTGCTAAATGTGTGCCAGTAACAATAAGTCCACAGACTGATGGCTTGTGGCAGGAACTAATAAGAATGTAAGCAGCAGCCGGGAGCTGTATACAGTAAGCTGGCTGTTTACCAGCGTCTTTTGACTCTGAGAAGTGCCACGCATAGGTTGGTAGTCAGACGTAAAACAATTAGACATTTTAAATATTCCACTTTAGCCTACTCTTGTCTGGAAGACATTCAGTTGGCGTTCAGCCAGTCAATAAAAACCCTCATGGGAACAGCACGCACAACATTTTGAGATGACTCGCAAACATTAAAGCACCTCCTCTGAAACAGCTTGTTTAAAACCTCTCCCTAGTAGACTCTTAACAACGTTACATGTCATGTGTATGCAAATTTTAAATGTCAATTATGCGACGAGTTGTTGTGATTATTCTTATTATTCATTTACTTATCTATTTTTTGATGAACCCACGTCCCCTCAACCCCATTTCAATTCAGGTAGTGGTTTCCTTTCCCAGCATGCCTCTAGAAAACCCACAGGGAAGAGAAGGGAATTTAATCCATTTACAGTAGCCCTGATTGAAATACGAGTGAACGCCGACTGGTTTTTAATGACGGTGAAGCTGAATTAAAGTGCCCGCTGTATCTTCTACATGGTTGAATGTAAAAGTAACATTACATATGCAATTATATATTTGTTTCATCCATATAAAGAAGGGATTATCAGGCCCATACTGTTGTAGTGCTGAGCTCTTTCTGAGAAAATAATAATAATAAAAAAAGAACGTGATCAAATCTGACAAGAGGAACAATTATTTTCCCCACCTGCTCATACAATATAACCCACAGCTGCAGGTAGCAAGCTCCAGCTGTTCTCAGAGTGGTGGAAAGAGAACAGCAGTGAGAAACCACTAACAAATACAAGAAAATCAGCCAGGCCAAGAGAACCTGACTGCATGTGTAAATTAAGTGAAACTAAATCCAATGTAGCAAAATGATGTCCTTGAAACAGTTTCTGAAAAAGGTTCAATTCAGCTGGAGTGTAGCCATCGTAAATTCTGTTATAATATGTGCTTTTGAAGGAATTTAAATCACAACGAATCCTTTCTTCTTAAAATCAAATGTTTGTAAAGGATGAAAAGTCTTTGGGCTTGGATGATTGTTCTCAAAAGAATAAACCCTGCCAAGTCTTCTCATTAGAGACAATGTTCAAAGACTTTTTTTCTTTACTTAATGAATTAACAAGCATATGAATGAGGGACTAGTAACGTGGGTGCAGAGACAATCTAAAAACATATTTAAAAAGCAGGAAACACAGGTTAATATGACTTAAATTCTCTAATAAGAAATATGTCTACATGTGGCAAACACACCAAAGCAGGAGTGCTTAATATGGTCATATGTAGAGTGAAGCCTTTCAGAAAAAACAAATCTTTTAGATGTTAGTCTTTCATCTATCCTCACTATGGCATTTGACAGTTGGTTGATTTACGACACAATGACGGACTGACGGGCGAGCTAAATAGTAAGCCTTCCAATTTATATCAACTAAAGACACAGTGGAAGTCATCAGAGTTGGCTGGAAAACATGTTTGGACCTATCAATGATTGGTGTGGATGTTACTTAAGCCTCCTCCACCCTCTGATGAGTCACAACTGTTTTGGAGGCCCAAAGAGACCTATACAATATTAGTAAGGTGGTCATAATCTTATGCCTAATAGCTGTTTTTCTAATGGAGGTACGTATATCAGTTCGACTTGGCCATTGTAAAAGCAGTTCACCAGCCTAAAAAAAAGAAAGCAATGCATTTTCAAGCTGGTGTCCCAATAAAGCCCAAATTCGCCAGCAGTGGCCAGGTTAGCTGACTGACACGTAGCTGTCTTCGGAATAACAAAATGACGTTGGAATTTGTGAAGATTATCACCTGAGGCCTCGGGTGCTCACACTGCTCAGAGCCAAGTGATGAAATTTGTGGAAATGATTGTTTTTGAGCAAAACAGTGCGAGGGCTTTTGTGCAGCAAACAAAGAGTTTCACGTAACAAAGAGAGTGTGTTGGTTGAAGCTGTTATTTGCGCTCCAGCAGGTCTTCTGATACGGCAGCACCCCATCAGAGACCATGAGAGGGGATTTGAGTCAAAGTGAGAATGAACAGCCCGCTAATGAAGACTGAACAGAAGGTGATCACCTCCCTTCAGACTAAGCCTCTATCGCTGCTATTGGTTCCAATTGAATTTTAATGCGATGCGACGTGGCTTTCATCCACTCTGATTAACAGCTGGGAATAACCTGACCCATACAAAAAGTTTGAGTGAATGAATGACACTATCACACAGGGTGAAATAAAAAATTACACAATAGTAATTGATCATCATAAGGAAGCTGAGCAATAATTAATATAAATACAGCAATAAAACCAGATTTCCCTTGAAAGCAAACTAGTTTTTCGATCTGATCTTCAGATTTGTTTGCTTCTGAAAAACTCTCAGAGAGATAATTACTAAATCAAATTATTGGAAACTAAATAAAACTAAAAAGGCAAGGTTAAGGTAGTTTCTAATTTCAAATTTCAAATTAAATGGAGCTTTTGGCAAAAAGGCCGGAAACCAGAGAAGCCAGGTGCATCACTGAACGGCCTGTTTCCTTTTCTTTTCTCATCTGTTTAATCCACTCCAAACATGCATTTATATTTTTAAGGTGCAGCAGTGAGTAATCATGTCACAAAAGAAACAAAAAAATTACTCCTCTAAACAACTACCACTTAAGGCAGATTTGTGATACCACATAAGAGTTTGTTTGCATTGTTCTGTGTCTGTGTGGAGTGAAGCTTTATGTGAAATCCATCTACATGAAGGCTGCAAGCCAACAGCAGGTCGCCTCAGGGTTACGGCTTGATGTGTAGGCTGAACGGTGATTGGTTGAAAAGTTGTATTGAGCTATAAGGAGAAGAAAAACAGACGAGTTCTCCATAAGAAGCATGAATAAAAAGGTACAAAGGATGCAGACACACAGACAGCAGCTACATAATAAAACCCTGTCTCACACCACAGAGACTGCAATATCCAAGAGAAGTCTACATTTTGAAGCAGGCAGCTACAAGAGGTAGCATAGCGTCTGCAAAAATCTGTGTATCTGGTGCTGGAGCCATAAAAAACTGTTTTGACAAGTGCATCTGTGTTACGACCCAGAACATTAGAGGTGAATGAGAGTGTCGTAAAAAAAGAACCAGATGGCAACTGGTTCTTAAAATGGATGATGAACTATTTAATGAGAGCAGATTTAAACTAAACAAGTACACAAATAAGAAAAAGAGGAGCGAAAGAGGGTGACAGGTGAGAATAAGTGTGACGCAAACTAAAGCAGAACGTCTTCTGTAGTCCGCTGAACGAGTTCCTTATTTAAGGTCTTTAAATAACCAAACAAAGGTCACCTAAACCTTGTGTAATTAGGTGAACAAACTAGCGGCTACAACTTTGCCTTGACTCTGTCACACAGCAGTTACTAGCTGGTAACACTACTCACAACCAGAGTGTCAAAGTGGAAACCAAACCAAGGCAACGGCTGTTAAAAGACCTGATGACACCTGTAGAGGCCCATCTGGTGGCTGCTGAACCAGGAGGAACCAGGAAGTTGTCCAGCTCCTTTGGCATTATTTTTTTTTCCAGATTTTACCCATGATTCACAGTTGGACTGAAGCTGCACCAGTCTGCACTAGTTTGGGACAGTCAGCACGAGCTGTTAGCACAAAAATCTTCAAGTGTGCGAGGGGAACAGACTCACTCTCTCTCCTGCCTTCCGTCCTTAAAGCCAGGCTAATGGCCGGCTAATCATCCAGCATCCATCCATCTCAACAGTCTAGTTCATGTGGCACAATGTTTTAGTCTTGGACGTGAACTATTTGTTTGGAAAGAATTTGCCAAATGGAGACAGAGAGAGACTGAAGATTGACTCTGCAACCTAAACAGTAATTGTGCTGCATTCCAGAAAGCTGGGACGTCGGATTTATCCCACTTGGAGTGAAGTAGATGCGACCTCAAAGCTTTCCAGGAGAATGAAGTGGAACATAAAAAACAAACATGGCCGACCGCAATAAGATAATATGTGTTTTGCTTCTGAAGTTACTGACAATTGAGGTCTCCCAAAGTTTTTCCACCAGCAGTAGGTAATATACCTGTCTCTGTGCTGAAAGCTGACAGTAGATGCTCAACAAACCTCCTCTCTTTTTGTCAGACTTGTTTGTTGTTTTGTTTTAATGTAAGGCTACACTTCATCTAATAACTATATGGAGAAAGATTATAGCAACATTTCATCACACAAAAGTCATGCTGTGTAATAATGATATCTAGTATGACCAATGTTTTCCAGTTTCCTGTTTTATTTTGTTAAATTCTTGGTTTCCTGTCTTGTGTCCTTTCCCGCCTTTGTGATTGTCTTTCCTGTCTTGATTAGTTTCACCTGTTTCTCGTCACCTTTCTGTCCTGTGATTTCTCACCTTTGTAATGGCCTGCCCTGCCCCGATTGTTTTCACCTGTGTCTCCTCTGTCCGTCTCTTTGTAAATATAGTCCTGCTTTTCCCTTTGTCCTCTGTCGTGTCATACTGTTTTTCTGTTTCTCTGTGTTTCCAGTGTTCTTGAT
Source organism: Planiliza haematocheilus (assembly GCA_005024645.1). Taxonomy (NCBI): domain Eukaryota; kingdom Metazoa; phylum Chordata; class Actinopteri; order Mugiliformes; family Mugilidae; genus Planiliza; species Planiliza haematocheilus. Next base: position 3,591,700 of record SRSE01001339.1, on the reverse strand, counting down.
CTCTTCTGATGTTAAGTTTTTTTTGTCTTTGAAACTTTAGATTTTTGTTTTTGGAATGCCTGCTGTCTCAGTTTTGTTTTTGCCGACTCCTGCCTCATTGTCCTGCCTCACCTTGAAAATCCATGACACGCGGCGTGCATCTCCTTGGGTGTCGCCATTGTTAAGTGACACCAGATCGATTTGCCTCAACTCCGTTAGTAGGACCTCTGACTTCAAGTGATATTCCAGAGCACTTTTCCTATAGGGCGCCAGAAATTTCAGACCTCCCAGTTTTCTAGAACGCAGCACTAGTCTTCTTTGTCCTTTCTTGCAACAAAGACAGAAAAAGAAACACCGGTAAAAAAGAAGGGAAAAAAAAGAGCAAAACAAAATGTGTGTTTAAAACAATAAACACCAATTTAGAAGAGCAGTGAACTTGGCAGCATGCGTTGTGCTTTTTTATACACTGTGTCCAACTCATTTACAGCACAGGCTAGACTCAATTCCTCAGCACCACTTAAGTCTTATCTTCCTCACTGGAGAAAACAAACATCCTCTTCGTTTTCCTTTCCTCGTTCCTGGCTTTTTTTCTCCTTCCTTCTCTCCATCTCGCTGTTTATTTTACATCGCTTTCCAAAGCCTTATCAATTTTCCCCCCTCCCTGTCCGCCGCACACGGGCGAAGCGGCTTCGTTTTTCTAGACCTCAGAAGTCAAAGGAAATCGATTGCATGACTCGAAATCTCTTTCGGCCGCAACTCTAACACGCAACTTAAGGTCCTTAATTTAATCAAATGGGCAGAGTGATTTCGTTATGCGTGAAATCCCAGAGTTTTATCTTCCCTGAGATATTCATGGAATTACAGTGTGTGCTCTGCTCATTGTGCTGGGAGTAGGGGTCATAAATAACCCATTTCTTTCGTGTTTATATTCCTGAATGTCACTATTTAGTGCTGGCAACCAATGCTATTTCAGCTCTGACCTTTTAAGCCTCACCTTGTCGTCCATTCAAACATGTTTCCTCCTCTTTAAATCAGGGAACACATTGCCAAACCAAATTCAGGTAAGATCGACTCAAGGAATGAGTAAATTACCTGCTTTTGGAATCTGATGGTTAGACGCCATTTGCTCGGGGCGTCAATGGATAAATGCATTTAAATGCGAAATCCTGTGTTCTGTGCTGTCCAATTACTAACGGCATTAGTCTCCGAGCGGCATCGTTTAAACACAATAATTTAATTAGACTTTCTCAGTCATGGATTTCATTCCAAACTTAATCAGGGTCTGAGCTATCACCTAGCGCCTCTCTGAGTTGCCAGCATCCCCAGCGTTTAATCGGTTAATGGAGCCTCCAGCGCGTGCAGATTTAAATATCAGCGCAGAGTGTATGAAAAGAAATAAAAATGAGTCATTAGGCTCTCTTTATCGTCTTGGATTGGACTTCGCAGTGATTCTGGTTGAGGAATGTTTTGGAAAGAAAGGGAGCAAAAATACATTTGGTGATTAACATCGACGAGGTGCTGCCTTGCCAACGATGTGATATCCAGTGATATGATCAGCACAAACTGAATAATTAATCCGACAAAGATATTTAAAAATCTTTCCACATATTCATTCGCATAAAGGACAAACACAGAGCAATAATGAATGTGTATTAAGTCTTAGTGGCTGCTCTGCAAATGATTTAGTGTGTAATTGAATAAGATTCAATTAGTAAATATCAATTTTGTGTTCCTAATTTATGTTGTCCTAACAGCTGCTGTCTATTCTTGTCAGGCACAAGGAAAAGCAATTTAACAGTTCAAGATTTTAAACTCGCAGGGGGGAAATATCTGACTCCCAAATCACACTGGAGCTCTGTATCTTACCGACGCAGCCTCCTTGAATGGATTCATTTAAAACTTGTTGACTTTTCTCCTTCAGGTTTGAAGAGCAGCTCTTATTTTGTTAAAGGCGTGATATGTTTCTTAACAGTATTTCCCACCGTGTCCAATATTGGGGTTTTGCATGTAGCGGACACTTTGCTGACTCTATTAGATCTCTTTTTCATGTTCACGGTGCAGGTGTGAACTTTTTTTCTTTTACATTTGCAAAAAACGGCCGCTGTCACGCCGCCTTCAGATGTCGGGAGAGTCTCTACACCATGAAAATGGGACGCGTCGTGCAGAAGTCTCGCTCCTCTCATTGTAGTCGTGTGGCAAATTTTATTCAGATTGCTTTTCTCCAATAGTTACTTAAAGAAAAAAACACACACAGAAGTGCTTTCAACGACGTGCAGCCGAGCCAGCCACGCTCACTTAAAGGAACACCTGGGGGAAGTGGACGCCACATCTCGGGGGATGATGGGGCGAAAATGGCTCCACTCTCCATGTGCAAGAGAGGCATTAAGAGGGATAAACTGTGCTTTTGCAGGCGAGCATAGATTACGAAGCCAGTGCCAGAAATTGACTTTGAGCAATTGGAGCCATTGTAACTCAGCTGGGCCTCCAAATGGACCTCATAATGTCGTACATTCCAGCAGGACACAATCACCTGGCAACACGTTGATTGATAGCAGCAGGCGGCAGTGCAGCGCATCAGCTGAGCCAGATTTATCCATCACTGGAATTTGGATTTGATAAGCTGGTTGATATGAGAAAATGCCATTAGAGTGGCGGGGTGGTGCAGCTGGGCGGGCCGTCAGGGGAGAGGCTCAAATGAGAGACAATGAGAAATCCAGAATGGGTTTATTACCAGTGGCTGATATTGATGAATATCTAGTTGAAAGAAGACAAATACAGAGTACACTAGCATGGCCGTGATGTATAGAGAGGCCGATCATGTGTCGCCTATAATGTGAAACCCGCTCAAAAGATTTTCCATTCGCCATACATCTGTAATCTCTCGGTCACATTTACCAGCTTTATTTCAGGCGAAGAAGAAGAAGACGAGTACTCAATGTGCAGAAATGTGCTGAGTTTTGTCTGCCTCCCAGGCTGTTTGCCGTGGAGGGTGACAACTTAAATGGCTGATATAAAACCTGACACAACTAATCTATCACACATCCCCTGCCTGTCTGCTTGAAATTCCTCTTTTTAAGGGATGGTTTATTGTACAGCCATAAGTCACGGTGTACAATATTGCCTCCTGCGGCCTTGTGTGTTTACAAGATTGCGCGTCGGTGTCGTCTGGATGTGGAATATATCTGTAACGTGGATATATCTGATCCCGTTTTGTTGGGGGCACCAACTGAAAGAAGACATAACCAAGGTGGGTTGATTTAGGAGCGCGTGACAGATGCCTAATATCCAACCTTTTTTCACAAAAAACAATAAAAAAACATAGTTTCCACATGCTAATCAATTACTGCAGTAATAATACACAGCTACTACCTAAAACGATTCACTTTTAACTTCTATTTACATTAAAATAAACTCCCTTAGCTACCTAGAAAGGCAATCAGAGGTGCTAATAACCCTCATAAAATCAATTAAAGACGATAAGTGCAGCCCCGTTCTCTTATTATTCTCTTATCTAGTTTATTGGCAGGCTGACTAAAGCAAGTGAAGCTTTGTAGGAAGTGCGATAATATCAAAGACAACACCTCATTTGTTCTGAGGCCCCCAAATTATCTTTGATATGATGGAAAATAACTCCCTGTAACCCAAGTGACACTTTAGTTGTTTTAAGTCATTAAAAACATGTTCATCGTGTTTTTTTTTTAATCACACAAAACGTCAATTAATCATCTCCACTGCGACTCCTTTAGAGCCTTGTTAAAGTATAAATATGAGTGACTGCCAGTGACAGACGCTGAAAATGAGAGAAACGCTCATTTAAAATTAGTCTGGGTCATGTTCCAGCTCGGTAAAAATAAAAAAGAGCAGCTGACATTTAGGGTTATGTAAATGTGCCACAAGTCAATCGCATTTTTATTTTTATTCGTACACCATACTTTAATTTAAAATAGTCTGCTTCACTTTTCTGAGACTTGTTCCCTTAGGAGGGTTGTTAAAGACACTCAGAACGCTGATGCACTCTAATCATAAAGCACATGTAGTACAAGATCATTAAAATAATTTGAAAAAAATCCAATCTTACGTCTGGTTTTCACATCTTGTATTCAATCCATGCAGCAAAGATATAAAAAAATGCATCTGGGAGGGGGTACAACAATCCCATTTAAAGAAGTAAGGGCAGCAACGAGCACTCACTGTCACTGCCCTCGAAGAGGCTGTCAGCAGGACGTCGAAACCTCTCGTCTGCATAATGTAACACCCGCCGCCCTGTCAAACACAACTAACCTTGTCAGGTAATGCGCATAACCATGGTTACAGTGGTTTCAAAGCTGCTCGTGTGCCACCAGACATCTCACGCGGCCGGGTGATGCCTTTGTTGTAACATCGATTAACATTTGAGGTGTTCTTTTTTCACCCACAGATGAGCTCGTCTTGCAGGTCTGCTTTGAAATGACACTTGCAAAGCACCAGCTTGCTTTATTATTGTGGGTGTTCATTGCTTTCTAGTTCATTCTTGTCTTGTCTGACAAGCACCAGATAATACATTTGAATAGCCGTCTCAGATTTAATCGTAAATAAGTCAAGAGAACGTTGCATTTTGACACTGCAGGAATTTATTAAATCTCTTGCAGGCCATTAAACAAACATTATGAACTGAAGTGCTGGTCTATTGACTTATGAGGATTAATAATTATGGAGCATAACTGCTCCTCTAAAGTGAAGCAAAAGCAAGTAGAGCTCCCCCTGGTGGCTGGATGCAATATAGGTCATAAGCTCCACCCCCTCCATGTTAGTGGGTGGGATTTGGGCCAAAAGTCAAATAATTTTTTTTCAAGGATGGTTTCTGTCATTTCAGGTACTTAATATAATGTTGATGCATGTTCAAGGGTCACTTGTTTGGATAACCTCTATATTAGTTTGTTATTTGATGTTATAGAAATAGGATGTGACATACTGGCGACTGCCAGTTGCCATGCCAACCCGCTCCATAAAGCCATCCTGGGGAGACGTTGTTAACATTTATTAAGTCTATGGTACACACCATGGTACACATTTTGTGTAATATAATTGGTATTTCACATAGAAAGCTTGTGAGCTGGAATAAGGCTATTAAAGTGAAGTACAAACCGGAAGCTAGTTAGCTTAGCTTTCTAGCATCCGTTAGGACTCCCTCGGGATGTTAGATTGCCTTCAAATGGAGCTTATGAGCTTACTTGGTGATGAAATGGGAAGTCGGGTACACAATAGTGTTCCAAGTTGGACCGTCGACTGTAAGTCGCGAGAAGGCCGCTGCATGGAAAGTGTCGGCATCTACAGTAGGTCAAGGTTTTTTAGTTTTATCGTCATTTCAACCATATATAGCAGGTCCAGTACGTAGTGAAATGAGACAACGTTCTTCCAAGACCTTGGTGCTACATGAAGACAAAGGGCTAAGTACAATAAATTGGACTAAATACAGCACAATGTTCTGTTTACACTGCATTTATGCGGGCTTATGTAGACAGTACAGACTGTGCAAACAGAAAGTGTCGACAGTTCAAAGACGAAAGACAGTGCAAAGCCAAACAGTACGATACAGACGGTACAAAACCCTTTAGAGGACAAATGTACAGAAACATGACGCTACAACACAGCAGTGCACAGAGAGCAGAGCAGCATTGGACTAATTAGCAGCGGTTTAGCAGCACAATGTGTGCAAAGATGCAAAGAGGTCTGTATAATGCTGACTCTAGGTCAGGATTTGATTGTGAATGAGTGTGTGAACACTGTGTACGTTCAGTCCTGTTCCAGGAAATTTAGCAGCAGAGTCCTCTAGAAGCAACAGTTAGCGAGCTTAAGAGCAGATATCTCAAAAAAGAAAGAAACCACTATACAACTTACCAACTTACCAGGCGATGGAAAAACTGGAGTCCGTTTGCAAAGTTGCCAACCTGCCAACATTGTGATTCATTGAGTGCTACACACCATGTCATTTCGATAAAGGACCTACCAATTCCTCGGCCTAACCCTAGCCATCTCTAAACTCCTGAACACCTTCAAGCTTCTCACTTATCATTTTAAGCTCTTAAATGACACTTGAAAAGCCTGAAATGCGTCGACATTAAATGCAGAATGTTCCTGAAGTGATTTGCTATTCAAACTCATTTCTATGATGTCACATTGAGCTCTAATGGTTTTTGCCTAGAGTCAAACTGTTTCACACTGCCCAGCCAATTCTCTTGCTTCTCAAAGGCAATCCATCAGGAGACATTATAACAGTCCTTCTCTTCACATTGCACAAAGTGTGAGCATTTTTCTGCTTTTCAGCGCCAACACATCTCAGAGAGGACAAAAGAGGGTTCATGTGACCTTTGCTGCCGCGTTTCAGGTTATAAATGATACAATAAATTACAAAGTTGGCATTTAACCTTGGTTCGATTTGTGTTCACAGGACAAAGCAATCGAGACAAAGCCGTGACGCGCCCTCAACTCTATGCATGATATGCAAGTTGTAATTTCGCAGGAAATTTGGATTTCAGTCAATCGGGAACATTGAGGGCAGGATCTAGCTGCAAATAACATTTTGTAATAGCTTACTTTTTTCACCTCAGACAGTGGAGTTGTCACACAGAGTCAGTTTTACAGTTAAAAGATTCCTTACAATGCAGCAGAGCTCTGGTTGAGCCCTGAGCTCCACCGTGGAAAACATCACTGCTAAAATCAAAGTATTATTCTGCCCTGTGAAGTTTTTTATTCTGGATTTTTTTTCTCTCTGTTCCTCTCACAGCAGTGATTTTGTCATAGTGACATTGTCTGTGAAGGTGTTCAGTCTTCCAGGTCATGGCATATCCAAAATTCAAGCTGAAATACTCGGCTTTTTGGATAGTGGTGAGATTATTTTGCACACAGATGCTATATAAATGGTTTCCATAAATGCTTCTACAGTCTCAATGGCATATTTATGCATTTGTTTACACACCAACGGCGAGCACCGGGAGCAGATCGGGGGTCAAGGACACTTCGCAGATGGTCCGTGTGCATGTACCGAGGATCGTACACTGCCCGTCTGGTCAGTCACAGCTGCCCACATATTATGACCTCGCTAATCATTAAAATAATTAAAAACATATGGCAACAGGTAGCTTAACAGACTTTACACTGGAGACACATGTTACACGAATCATTACATGTGAATATTCCATGTTTACAAAATCATAAATAAGTTAATTATGGGAGTTGGGCTGGTTATTATTCATTTATATAACAGTGTTTCTGTTGGGTTACGTATGATTGATTTTAATTAAATCACATTACTTTTAAACAATTGTTAACCTCCTCTTTGTCCCGGTTTATCCAGACCACCTTTTTGTAATGTCACTGTTTGCTAAACGTTAACAGCCTTGTTCCCAAATCATAAATGAGAGGCAAAGCAATGGAAGCTATATGAGATATACGGTGTTTCCTCTCAGTTGCAGAGATTTTAATCTTAATTCCTCTCTGCTGTAGAGAACTGCTTGAACCCCAATAAATTTATTCCGTTTAAAAAAAGGGAAAAAAAATAATAGCAGATGATATCTGCCGAATTTGGGAGGAAATACATTAGGAGCGCATCAATTTCCACTGCAGCCGAAGCATGACAGGGCATATGATGAATCACTAGAGCTCACCACAGACTTAAAAGTAGAGGGCCAGCATATGATTCCCTCAATCTCACCGCTCAGGTCAAACACATCTTTCTCACAGTTTCTCCCCCGCCGTCACTGTCCCCTGTTTCTGTGCGGATCTCATATTTGTTCCATTTCCCATAGCGACTGTTTTCCCGTCTTCCTCCCGTGTAGCCATTATGTTTCCTCATCCTCGCACTCCGTCAATCAAAGCCTGGGTTTAGCTTTTCTGTCGGGAAGGAAATTTCACACTGAACCGAGGTATGATGCCTGGATATGAGGAGAAATTTTACATCTGTGTAGAACATTTAATGAAATCCTACTTATAAATAATACATTATATAGTCTGTCTTTTCAATATAACCATACAGTAGTATTATTAATGGTTAAAGATTGTAATTTAGTTTCCAGTGGCAGGAAATCAAATAGGGATAGAAATCTTACCAAATAAGAATAAATATTAGACTTTAAATTATAAAATAAAAGTAAAATCTAGTAAAATAAAGTAAAAATAGTATAAGCATATAAAATGTACAAGAAACAGAGATGGAATAATCTATAATATATATGTAGGAATGATAGTAAGGTCATGTTAAGTGTCCATTAACATGAATAACATGGAGTTATCTGTGGTATGGTATGAATGAAGTCCTGTGTTCACTGTGGGAGTGGATGAGATGGATTGTCCATGATGGAGAGTAGTTTGTCCAGTGTCCTCCTGTCCCTCACTGAGACAAACGTCTCCAACTCACTGCCAATAACATGACCAGCCTTTTGGATCAGTTTGTCAGTCCACCTTATGTCCCTTTTGCTGGTACTGCTCCCCCAGCAAACAAGTCTCCAGCAACTTGCTGCAGACATTGAAAGACCTGAGTTCCCTCAGGAAGTAGAGTCTGCTCAGTCACGTCTTGCATAAAACATAAATGAAAAGTTGTTTATTTAAAGGACTCGGGAAACGGAATATACTGTTTTTGTTACGCTGTATGTGGGTGCAGCATTTCTTTCTGTGCTTCTGGTTGTGGACGTTCACTTTGCTGCAGTTGTTCTGCTGCTTTCACACCTGGAAGCAGCTACTTTATTTACTGGACAGATTTCAGCGGCTTGTTTTCCTGTGCGTTTAAAGGTTTTAGCACTGTGGGGAATTTAAACAAAACTTGATTCCAGCTTAGCATGATGGATGTGTGCGCTCTCAGGTGTGTATGCCGGTAAAGAGCACAGGAGAAAATCAATATTGGTCCAGATTGCGGTCTGCCCTTTGTTCACTTCGTGCTGCCGCTGGCTTTCAAACGAGGCCTCCCCCGGCCGAATCTGAACACATATAATAGTTTTAGATATGATCTAAACCCTTCACCGTACACAGTGCATCCTATTTGTAGTGTGCTTTTTCTACTCGGCTCAGACTCCACCATCTCCCAGTCTCCGTGGAGGATCAGAGGTAGGAGAGTTTTGACTGTCTGCAGACGGCTGAGGACTTGCTTTGTTCTCCTGGACTGTGAGCTCCTTCACAGGATTAGACGGAATAAATTCAGCCCACACACGCACACACACACGTTTTATCACCACAGATTTGTAGCCATCGCCATGGAGATGATAATAATAATAATAAAAAAATGAAGCATAATCCAAAACATATTTTAGATCTTTGTCATTTGAAATTATTATGTTTTTCTCTTGGTGGTTGCTTCGTGTATTCAGCCATGTCTTTAGCAACAACAGAACAGTCTGGATTTTGGTGATACAATGCCTGAATCCTTTGTAGGACGTATTTGTCTCCTTGTAAAGCTGGTTTCTGTTAATAATTTATAATAAGACTGAGCACCAACAGGCATCAGAAACACAAACGCACACCGGGGGGGTGAACCAAAGGCGAAGACATACAACAAAGTAAAGTATCTGTCTTATAATCGCAGTCAAGCCACTTCTTATCTTTAACTTAAAGGGAGAATTCATCACTTTTCATGTGGATATTCAGTCAATGGTATCAATGTAGTCAGTTGAAGCTGACTATACTGATATAGAAAGCTGAGGTTTCTACTGTAAGTTGTTCATCCTTGGGCTGCCTACATGTGTTGTTGCCAGTCCAAGGATGGCTGTGTGTTTCAAACACAGTGCGCCTGTCATCCGATATAACACTATTTTAGTGTTACTCAAGAGCAGAGTTCCAACCTTTTTTATCCTCGTATCAAAGCAAAGCTGACAACCTCCGAGCAGACAAAACCCACGCAGGTTGAGAATCATGGGACTAGAACACTGGGAAATAATACAACAACAACAGCAACACTTTATCTGTGTAATAGAGAGCCAAGCCAACAGTGGAGACCTTTTGAGAAAATTGCTAGTTCAACCTTGCCGTGTATCACCACCTGAGTAGCTATTACAGATGGGCAAATGTGTTAAGTGACACTACATGTGGGGGATCTTAAGGAAGGTCTTCAGCACACCTCTGACCGAGAGAGTAGTTATTTTTAACAATCCAGTGAAGTTTAAGTGACGCCACAACCTATATCACGCGGTGCGAGCCTATACTGTGTGCAGCAGTCTGCTCACTTGGGTTAGATTTACCCAACTCTCGTAAAAAGGTAGTGCTGTCTTTTTTGCCAGTCTAGTTAATTTATTTTTTCTTCTTCCTGATTCACATTCGACAGTTGCATCTGGAACTTTTGCTGGAACTTTTGCCGAAATTTCGCAAGTCATACAAATGTCTGTGTCTTCAAACCCCCACAGCCAATCGCTGTTCACTGTTGAAAGTGAAGCAGGAAGTAGAAACAAAATGAACTTGATTGGCAAAAAAAGACACAGCGCCACCTAGTGTTTGGTTGGTTTTATTACAGAGCCAGCCAGACTGACGAGTGCACAAGTATAAATGGCTAACACCGACATTGGCTGTGGATTATGGCGTCTAATCCCGCAGTACCTTAAATTAACCTTAAGGGTCTGCGTAAGGCTCTGGGCTGTCACCATAGCTACAGTGTCAAACTGATGCAGAAGCATAAACGGCGCATCCATCTATCCCAAATGGCAATAATCAGACACGAGGGTGAAAAGAGCAAACAAAAAACACGCAGTTTCTCATTTATTAAGAAGTGTTGCTTGGTATCAGTTATATACAGTATATACTGTATATTAATTACCCTGGAGGTCAGACCAAACATTGCCCAGCCACAAAGGTTTTGTGGGGGAAAGCTTATCTGCAGTAGCTCCACTGAGAACTGATTGTGCCATGGTGAAGGTCTGCATCCGACTGCATGCGGAGGTATTTTTTTTCTTCTCTGTATCAGCTGAAACATGCCCCATAATGAAATCCTAATGGCCTGTTACCAGACTCATATTCTGATAAGAAATTGCTACAGCAGGCTAGTCATTAGCAGCAGGTTGATTGTTTTTGACGAGGCAAACAAATTGCCTCTCTATGCCGTTCATGACTTTGTAGTCACATATTTATAGAAATGCACCATTTATGTCAACCATCAACTCTCCACTTCCTGTTTCTTTGTTAACACATGTGGTGACTTTCACACATCCCCTCATTAAACCACTCATGAGTTTCTACAGTACATTACCTTATCGCCATCATTACAGAGTTATTCTTACAACGCTTCGGAGGCCTCGGAGCAAACTCTGAGCACTCTGAGTAAAGAGAATGAGTGTCGAGCTCCGGTGCAGTCTGAGTCATGGCCTCAGTTTGGCCCGCAGCACTGATTCAGAACTTGGCATGGGACCTGTGCACAAACTTATCAATAAGAGGCAGCAGTTTGCCAGCTCAGACCTTTCTTTCCCAGCTGAGTTTTTATATCAATTATTCAGGTAAGGCTAGTGATTCTCTTAAATCTCAGGCAGGCAAATTGAAGGAAAGGCCAAGCAGGGTAATAAGTAAAGAGCTCGACTCTCTGTGGTAGCTACCCACACAAGTTATTACTTATTCTGCCTTGACCATGAATGCCGCAGATTCATTTTCCTTGCAAGCTCAGACTCTGTTTAGTGAAATTTAAAAAGTTCGCCCACCTGGATGTTCATACAATGAGGATTAGTAATCCAGTGCTGCCTCTTCCGTACCGACGCTGTAGCCTTTTCTTTGTGCCTTTTTTTTTCCTTCTCTGTGTCTCTCAGGGACATGTAGCCCAAACAGACACAGAGGGGCAGACAGGAACCTCGGAGGACATGCCCTTTTATGTCAGAGAGAGCTGGGGCTGGAGCGAGAGGAAGGCACGGAGGGAAGTGCAGGGAGGTGGGGAGCCACGCTACAGCAAGCCAAGCTAAATCTCCACCCTACTTTGTATGCATGTCTGTGCTCGCCGGCTATGCATAGTGCAGGAAGCAGGCAGAATTTGTCACCCAGCTCAGGAAATTATTCAGAATTAGTCAGACATGTTAGATACCCTGGGATGCACCTGTCATTTATACGGCGTATTTACATAAAGGATTTGAAGAGGGAAGAGGGACAAAATAAGGAAAATACTCTTAATGGCCTCCTAAACTAAGGTGTCATTGAGGAAATTCTATCAAATTCCAAGGACTCCTCCCTTTGTGGATTCTAGGTGCGTGAAAGTAAAGAGTGTTAACAATGACGAGCAGCTGGCTGCAGAGTGAAAAAGTAAAAATTCATTTTGCAGCCTCATAGAAAGAGTTTAAGGACACTTGTTGCTCGTCGTTTAAAATGTTTCTTAAGGTGATTCAGTGCCTGCCAGTGATCCATATGCTGTAAACTCATGAGCCATGAGCTATGAATATACACAAATGCTTTATTGTCAAGGTAACCATAGACTCATGTATCTACTGATTAACACCTTTGAATGCTGGCTTTCTCTCTGTGGCTGAGTTTAAAGGTAACCATGGAAGAGGACAAGGGTATGTGGCTGTAAATACCTTGGTTCATTGTATAGGTGGAGGCCAATTATGTCTCTTCAGTCATCATGAGCAACATATAATAATAATAATAATAATGAAATTTACAGAAAAGAGAAGAGATTTTGTCCCCCTTCTAATCCCACTGGCTGGTTGAAACCTGAGTGTAAAATAGGAAAAGACATTAGAAATACGTCCCTCTGCCATCCTACCCTTTAGCTGGATGCACACTGGGCAGTTTCAGGCCTTCTTCTTTTTTTTTTTTTAATCCCAAACCGTCGGGGGTTATTTTTTAAAGCAGTGAAAATGTGTCCCTCAGAACTCACATGATAGACCAATCCTCTTGGACAATGGAGCACGGACCCGACAGTTTCGCAACAGCATCAAAGGGGGACTTTTCTGCAGCTCCTCTCTAGATAATGGGACACCGAGGGCAGCGCCCTGGGTGTCTTTCTGGTGATAACCACACATTTTCTGCTTCAGAGCTGTTATCGAGCAGCTAAATACATTTGGATGGAAGAACTCTGAGGAACATTTGTCCGTCGAGTCTCTTATTGCGTCTAACCCTTGTTGGCTGGACAAGACAGATTACGTGCTCAGCCACTACAGTTTGAACTCAGATATCTCAATAAGCTGCACAGATGAAATCACTACTGTGTATCTAGTGTTTTTATTGATGTAGATGAAGAAGAGCAGGCAGTGCTTTAGGTGACAGTAGACAAAGAAATAAAATCTTTGCACACCTACACGGATCCAGGCGTTATCTCCCCAGATTAGCAGCAGATTCAGAGAAACAGATACTCAGTTAACTAAGTGCTTCTGGTGCTGTGAAGGAGACAGACTGGCCCACACATAATCTTCTAGATAACATTCAGCGCTGGCTAAGGTATTCACATTCTGTACTTAAGTAAAAGTACAGATACTTGTGTAAAAAAATACACTGGTAAAAGTAAAGTACTGATTCAGCTCCTTTACTTGAGTAAAAGTAAGAAAGCACAAGGTCTGAAATGATAAAAATTATTTTGCCATTAATGAAATAATTCATCCGTTGATAATTTTGCAAAATGAAATAGTTCTAGCAGAATAATCTAGACTTAATTGACCAGATGTCCTGCATGAGCATCTGGATAATATTTAATAATAAATGGAGGGTGACTGGGTTGTTGTTTTTAAACTGCTAGCTAGTGTTAGCTATAAGCTATCAAAACAGTGTGTTCCCATAGCATTGCTAACGTTGTAAACTAGCTTCCAAAAAATCCTCAAAAAGCTAATGATAGCAACAGAAACCACACCATACCTCAATTTGTTTTGTTTTGTTTTTACATTAGACCAGTAGTTCTCAAATAGTGGGGTCAGGTGGACTTTCAGTATTACTGTCTTTATTGATGCTTGAAGGATAAACAAGCCTCCAGTCGCTAGGTGGCAGCAGAGCTCAAACTGATCAAGGCTGCCTGTTAAAAACAATAGAAGAAGAACACAGGAAGCGCATCGTAGACTTTCTTCCTGATTGGTTCTAGTCAATGGTTCTAGTGCGATGCTCGAGTCATGGCCGGTTCGATCGGTTTGATCATGTCACGTCTTTTACGTCTTGTCATCTGTGGAGGCTGAAAAAGTGAGTGTAAGGAGCAGAAAGTACAGATAAAAATGTAAAGAGTAAAAGTCAGTAATCAGAAAAAAACAAATACTCAAGTAAAGTACAGATAACTGAAAAATCTACTTAAGTACAGTAACAAATTATTTGTACTTCGGTACTTCCCACCTCTGATAACATTTAGCTGTAAAACTTTGCTTTAATTTCATCTCAGCCTTAAAGGACACAGGTTTAACTGACCTGCTGTTCGTGTTATCGCCTTAAGCCCATTACGCTGTCAACTTAATTCGTTCAGCACATGAAAACATCTATAATCCAAAAGCAGCAGCAGCAGCGGTTACTAAACAGACATCCTCTCGAGGTTAAAGCCCCCCTGCGTGTGTGTAGAAACTAATCATCAACTAACCGGTGACTAAATGATTCAGATGCCTCAGCTACATCTCCATCAAACATGAATGCGCATAACCGGAGGCCTGATCATCTCTCCTCTGCGGCAGACTTATTATGTTGACTTTGAAAGTAACCTCTGAGAAAATCCATCTTAGTGCGGTGAAATTGTGTGCTCACATGGAACTGTGGTAATGCAAGTTTCTTGACTGACAAAAAAATCTTCCTCGCAATAATGAGATTATTTTTACACTGTACACGCTTCCCGTGGTGAAATTGCCTCCCTTTCGTCGAACATGATAGAAGCAGCTTTATTTATTTATTTATATGCAGACTTATCATCTGGGTGACGTGTTCCACCGCCGCAATATGCTTATATTTCAATTTGTCTGAGAAGTGATACACAAATTGTTACAAAACAGAGAGATATACTTCTTGTTAAATTGCAGATTAATCATTTTCCCCCAGAAAACAACAGATAAGACTTTTGTTCCTCTTGAGGGCTTCAAGCCATCTTAGTTTTGCTTTTCAACTCTCATATTTCAGTGCCTGATGTGGTTTTGTTCAGACTGCAAGCAAATCAGATTTCTTTCTCGCATCAGATAATTAAACGCCTACTTTCAACACAGTTGTTTAGACGTGATCAGATTGGTTTTGTGTGTCTAAGCATAACCAAACTCTACTTGGTTTTAAAGTAGGTGGTCGTTACCTTGATGTCCAGGCTTTTAAAGTGTCTTGCTCTGGTAAATTCCTCCCATCTTTGCCTGTACAGAAACCTTGGACCGTTGTTGCCCTTCATACCACTCTAATAATAGCCGTATGGATTCCGCTCAGCACTCCCGTCCCTCTGGATTGTTGATGTGTGTCATGTTGCTGGTGACGCAAAAGCCACTTCCTATTTGAGAGGCTAGAACATCCAGACTGAGACACATCTGGGATGATATCTTTTTAAACAGTGCTACTGCGAGCAGGGGACAAGATCTCGGTAGCAGAAGCTTCACGGTTTCCATCTGCAGTCTGAGGGGTATTGACCAAACTTATCATGCCGCGGCAGAACAAGCTTTTGTCCTCTCGGCTTGCAAGCAAACAGGTCACGTTTGTCAAGAAAATAACTTTAACCAAGACTGTTGAGTGTGAATTGGCTACCTGTGAAAATGTCTTCTCTCAAAACTCCACTCTCACATTTTTGGTAGTGAGTCAGAACGTAAACGATGACCAGTACACAAAAAAGAAAGTGTTAGGGTGCTTTTACAGCTGCTGTATATTTTGTTTCTATTCAGGGAGTAAATTCAACTGCATCGAACCTTGACTTGATTCATGTTCGCAGGGCAAGCAAGATAAAGTGCTGACACGCCGTCAACGCTTCGCTCTTGTAGTTTTGTGATTGGCCTTAATTTTGCAGGACATTTAGATTTCAGGTAATCAGGAAATGATCAAAAGTGAAAGTTCTAATCCATTGGCCAACTGGGGCCTTTCTGTGTTGAGTTTGCATGTTCTCCCTGTGTCTGTGTTGGTTCTCTTCCTTCCACCATCCAAAGTCATGCTTGTTAGGTTAATTGGGGATTCTAAATTGGCTGTCTATCTGGAGACCTGTCCAGGGTGCACCCCGCCTCTGGCCCAATGACACCTGGGATAGGCTCAAGTCCCCCTGTGACCCTCCAGAGGACAAGCGGTTACAGAAAATGAATGAATGAATGAACGAAGTAACAAGAGTTGGCACTGGCATTTATTGCCGTCTGTGGTTCACGTACCGGTGTGCCACATATGACAGTGTCGAGTTTGGTTGTAGCATCCAGGCTACACAAAGAAAAGGTTTTAAGGTTCACCGCAATACAATATCCAGCAGACACGCTCTGCAGGCATAGAACGACCTCTTCACCCTACAGTCTCTCTTCCAAACACTTACCTGTGTTCTCACTGCAAATAAAATCGCTCCGGGGAGACCATCCTCTCTAACCGGTCTCAGCTCGGTTGACTTGTTCCAGAACAGAGTCTGATTGCTGTGTTCAAACAAGCCCCAGAGAAATGGCCTGGGTGGGAAACGCTCCCGGCTTCAGGACTAGGTGTGAAGCCTGGTTATCTGCTGTCCAGATACCGTCTGGAGGACGCCAGGACGCTTTAAAACAAAAGCCTTAGCTACCTCTAGATGTTGACTGACGTTGATTGATAGATGATAGGTTTGGATCCTTTTTTTCCAGAAAATGTCCAGAAAATCAATCTGGATGTGCCAAAAAGCTGAGAACTTGTGCAATTACATAAGTCACTTTATTGATAAGCACTGTATTACATTACTTTCATATTATACCAAATAGAACGTGATCTGATCCTCAATTAGTTCTCCTATGCAAGATGTATTCTCGACCACATTACTTTGAGGGATTGTTTCCACACTCTGTATCAACAAACATCATTATTAGGCGAAGAATGGAAAGCTTAATAAACGCTTGTGTCCCTTCTGTTATGTTTGGCACACCCTGGCATAAATCTCCCCGTGGTTTTTTGCTTACCAGAAGCAAACCCAGCCCCGTCTCATGCATTTTCTTAATGCTCAATTTGGCTGCAGAGACCCAACTGTAATTACACGGGAAGGACTGACAAATGTGTGACCGTGCCGTGTTGAAATGACCAGTGTTTACTTTGGTTTGACTCCTAAAATATTTACAGCCAATGAATATGAAAGCAGGGGACGTCGCCATCCCTCTTCATCCCCGTGTTGCGAAAAGACGCGGGCGTAATGTGAAAATCGTACCGCTGGAGGCAGAAAACAAAGCAAGGTTATGGTCAAATGTAAAGTGGTGCAGGGTGCTTAATGTTGGGACATCAGTCTTGGTTAGAGGGAGTTGTGTGCAAGGCTGTGCTATCTGGAGAGGATCCAGCCATGTCAGCAGGGTGAGAACAGGCTCATTTACCTCCAGTCAGCTGCTGCCTTACATCACAGAGCCTCACTTAAAGCTCTGGAGGGCTTAGACTCTGTTGACCCTTATATGTCTTATCAATTAGTGGATTCTGACTGAGTGGATTTAGCTCTGTATGATAAATAAACTGATTTTTTTTTTTTGTTATCAATAGTATATTTTTAGACAGAGGTGAGATCTGGGAGATCTGGCAACCAAAGATTAGGACACAACCAAGAACTCCTTCACGTTGCATCACACACTCAAGACAGATAACGCGTCGTCTCAGGATTCTCGGAATTTCTTTTCTTTTCGCTCATGATGTTTTATTCATGATATGGCTGTCACTTGTCAGCCAGAGTTCACCTCCTTTCAGGCAGATTTGTGCGCACCAGCGCTGGTGTGTTGCTTAAAGGGATCCCACTGTTCTCACCCGAAAAATATGTTCCGGTGTCATGCAAATGTTCTGATTTACATCTACTGGAGGCCATAAACTGATGTACTGCTTAGTGTCAGGCTTCGCACCTCAGGTAACGCCGTGCCATTCATCACAATCACTTGCACTATGATTTCTTTATTTATTTAACCTTAATTCACCCCTTGAAAATGTCACATTGAGATTAAAATGTCTTGTTTTCTTGGCGGGGAACGCTGCATCGACACTGAAAAAGTAACACGGTTATTGTTTTTAATTCTCACAGTGTGCAAACTGGGGGGAAATTAGTTTCATAATTAGTTACATAATTAGTTATATAATGAACACTAATGTGTTTATCTCCCCAAACATTTAAAAAAAGCCTTAATGTAGGACACGTCCCCTCCATCCCATGATAAAGTGAGTGCCTGCGCTTGAAAGTTTAACTACTTATTGGAAGTAATTTTCCCAAACTATACTGCCCAAGTCCTTCAATCGGCGATGCTTCTGTCTACACTCCAACTGCATCTCAATTATAACATCATAAGATGCCAGTTTATCAAATATATTCTGTTAAATAGAGAAGACAGAGCCAGTCAGGCTGCCAGCAAACATGTTTATCCTGGACTCCAGCGCACCATTATTCTGGCTTTTTATTTTCAGAAGTGGCCACTGAGAACAATCCATGAATCTTAATTTGCAGCTAATTATGTCCGTGCAGTGGGAAAGCTTCTGCTTTAGGAAGCAGTTGAGAAGAGGAGCGCAAATTATTCCAAATCCTATGTGATAACGGTGAGTTCGTTCTTAAGTGGCCGTAATCATATTCTCATTTTGGTTGGCGCTTTTACCCTTGCCACCTCTATACTGTCTATTTAGTGAGTATGCAAATGAGTTAAACATTATATTATAGCATTTTAGTAAACTGTTTCAACCATTTCTTTTTTTCTTTAATAAACAGAGTAGCGCTTTTCTAATTAATGCTGTTTTGGTGTTAGCAAGTAAATTAATTATGATAGAGCTCCTGGGGACTTGAGATTCCCTGTTTCCACTGGAACCATTTTAATAAAATGCCTTTTTCTTGAGAACCTCAGAGTCAAGTACCGTGAAAATATGCATTTTAATAGCACATTATTACAATTCGCTCTACTGGGGCTTTGTGAAAAGCACTCTTATGTCAGAAAGGTCTTCACATTGTAAAACAAACCGTGACCGCTCTAAGTAGTGGTCACGTCGGCGCTAATCTGTATGATTTTACAATTTTCCAGAATATGACTTGAATTATATACGGCGACCGGAGTGATGTTTAGACCGCAGATTAACAGTTAATGTTTTAAATTGTTTTGTAAACTACTGTTTATATGTTTTAACAGCTGATTAAAAACTACATGTTGAGGATATCGGATCGTAGTGACGGCCAGCCGAACAGTTTAACATCTTAAACTGATGATTTGGGTTGTACAGCATGTAATAAGGATGTGTGGTTGCCTCTTGGTTGTGTTGTTTCTGGTGGAACATGTGGCTTTTGTCTGGAAAAAATACCAGATTGTGACGTTATCTAGGGTTATCTAGGGTTATCTGAAAGTAAAGCTCAAGCAAATACATTTTTGCATGCAGAGTTGCATGTAGACACATTAAGTTACTAGCTGGTGGCAATTAGCAACATCTTGGCACGCATAAAGACAGATTATGCACTTGGGAGTTGGTGAACAGCATGACAGAGCAGAGGGGAAAGTGACTATTGACTGTGCTGTACTGTACACAAGAAACCCTTATAGTCCTCCTGTTGTTTAGGGAATTTCATGTAAAAACAGAGCTAATGAAGCCACCTCTATTCTAAAATCCCAGTCTGCTCTGATTGGTCAGCTCCAGTGGACTGTGTAGACATCACACATGCCTGCACCATAGACTGTATAAAGATAGATAGAGGAACAGCTCCTTAAAAGTGAAGCTGAAGCAAGTCGAGCTCCCCCTGGTGTCTGGCTGCAGTATTGGTCATAAGCTCCACCCCCTCCATGGGGGGATGGGCTAAACTAAAACACAAAAATGCAAGTCAAATTTTTCAAGGATGGTTTCAGTCATTTTAGGTAGTTAATATAATGCTGATTCACGTTCAAGTAGTTTTCTGGATAAGTTTCGTTTCAGTTATTTGACGCTCTAGAAACAGGATGTGACACAATGGCGACTACCAGTTGCCATGCCAACCACTCTGTAAAAAATAAAATGAAAAATAAAACTCTCAGACTGTACTGCACAGTCTCTGGCTCCAAACTCGCAAGGTGGCGCTGTCCGTATCCCTGGGAAAATAGCGTCTGTTTGGCCAATGGAAGGATGTGGCAACGCTTTGTCCATATGTATTTACAGTCTGTGGTTAAAACTGAGAGCTGAAGCTTGTCGTGCTGCAGGTGAAGGAAAAACAAAGTGGGAAGGGAGGACATAGAAATCTGAGAAAGTGTTATGCCACTTTTTATTGTTTTTTAACAGCACTCCAAAATAAAGTTTGTGTCAACACTGGGCCTGATACTGGTGAAAGGATTTATTACAAGTTAGCCAGCTGTTAACTTAAAAGGTAATGAAATGTCAAATTATTTTAAATTTGTGAGGTTCATTCAGCATCATTGGAAGAAACATTAAGGACAACTGTGAAGTATTAAGCAGTGGCCCCACAACACACATTCTATTAAAGGCTCAAATCAGCACACCATTGATCAGTTCACTGCTAGACTCATCTAGCTTTCCCTGGATCTTATAATTTATAATATAATTTCCAAACCCAAATGGAATTTGCACCATACATAATTTATTGGTGACACTGTGTTAGAGTGTTATCTGATTAGTTGACATATGCACATACACAGAAGCAGTATCTCAGCAGTTTCTCCAAAGGTCACTGCACCGTCCTTGTCACTGGCACAGCCTTTGTTAATGTAAATTGCACTTAGGTTTCGCCCTGCACTGTATGGACATGTATGCTCCCCGCTGAATGAGAATGCTCTTGGATTATTTCCAGGTGGTTGTGATTTTGAATTACCTCTCCGGGTCTTGTTAAAACTGCGCCTACAGATGCATTGTTAATTCAATTTGTAATTGATTCTTTGGCAACGCTTGTGTGGATAATGACTGCTCTGCTTGCTGTTAATAGCTGTCGTGCTGCACATCCTTTACTCTGGTCTTCTTTCTTTTTTTCTTTCAATTTATTCTTAATCAGATTCAGAATAACTTCTTCTAAGAGGTACGGCACATTTATGCTCTAGAGGAGTGTACTTCATTTCTTTACATAGAGTTAATTACTTTGTGCACTTGTGCCCTTGAAGTGCCCATAAAACCATGGATAGACATGATACAATGACCTTAAAGAAGTAAATACCATCAGATCAGTTGCAGCTTAAGTGCCCCCAAAAACAATTTAGAAGACAAGCAGAGAGCAATCTCAGTATCACGGTGCAAATGATTTGCAGTACCATAGCAGCTCCATCTTCCTCTCATCTGAATAAATCCATAACCGACCATTCATGAAAATGGGAAGCCCTCTATTAAAGCCATTTGACAAAGTGGATGCTCGCCCGAATTCATTAATTCCAGGGGGCCGTTCCTTAGGAATACTGATGAACTCTGACTTAATGTTTGGACTTCTTGCCAGTGGCCAGAGAAAAACTCAGAAATATTTTGTGTTAGGCCACAAAATATATCTCCAGCAGCAGCACTGTGAATGTGTTTATACATAATAAGTTCACATTCACACGTTATCTGTATACCGTGCTTGTTTCGTTCATCGATAAACTGCAGTGAAGCAACTTTCAGTCTGGGTCATCACCAGTCTAGACATAAACACGAAGGAGACGAGAAGCTTCTGAAATACGACTAGTATTATTTTTTAAGCCTGACCACCAGCCTTGTGTGGCAGCTCTAGTGGCGTTAATTGCTTCCAAACAGGCTTTATTCCTCAGCGAGAGCTGACAGAAGCGTGTGTGGCCTTCATACTCCGTTTCTTCCCTGGGTGCTCATGTGACTCCCTCCACGGAGCACTGAATTAATCTGTTGGTAGTGAATCACCATGTTGCCCACTCCCTGGCATTGGTTCACTCTAATATCGAGTTCAACATAAGTTGCCTGACGGCGAGAGATATGCTAATTCAATACCCCCTTTTTTCACATCATAAATAAAAGTCCCTTCCAAGGCTGGATTTGTGGAAACTTTGCAGACGTTCTATGAGATGGTTTCTTCAATTTTGAACCTTAAACATTTCCCCACAATTCCTGCATTGTTTCTGAAGGACAGTGCATGCGTACACAAAACCACAGTCGACTAATCAAGCTACACCTTTAATGTTATCTGGCTGGAACAAACCATATTTTCAGCGTCTCATATATGATGGATGTCAGATTTCGGCTCATCTACTTAATAAATGAAAGCATAAGAAAGAGAGTTGCGGAGGATGATTATTTTGGGGCGCCTTTATAGCTCTTTCCCTTCGCGCTGCCTGCGTGGTGTGATTTGTAGAGAGATTGAAATGAGGCTGGCTGGTCGAGCAGGGACTCGCTCTTGATTTACACACACTGTTAAATCACACAGACAGCTGGCTGCCGGCGCTGCCCACCACCCCGCCTCAGACACAGATCTATCTCCATGCAGGAGCTCTTCCAAAGTCTGAACCTTATGGCAGATATAACACGCAGCCCAGCGCCCAGTCGCCAGCTCCGGGCTGCTGACAATGG
The DNA here is from genome assembly GCA_005024645.1 of Planiliza haematocheilus. Lineage (NCBI taxonomy): Eukaryota > Metazoa > Chordata > Actinopteri > Mugiliformes > Mugilidae > Planiliza > Planiliza haematocheilus. Next base: position 3,569,239 of record SRSE01001339.1, on the reverse strand, counting down.
TGGATGCTGCGTGACAACTCCCTGTAAAATGATTTGCGGGGCCAGGATTGCTCAAGAGGATATTGGAACCTCCAAAAAGAGAGAGCGGGGAGGGGGGGGAATGGTGACAGAGGGGTTCAGAGGAAGCTGCTGGTCAGGTGGCTATTGTTTGCGGAGCGATGGATAAATCTCCATGACTGAGAGAGCACAAAGACTCTCTGCGGTCCTGTCTCCCTGAGGACTGTGAATGCTTTTCTTTTAATGTGGGAAAACAATTATGTGTCTGAATAAATCTGCACTTTGCTTGTGTGCACGTCCGGGCGGAGAATGCAGCCCGGTCCCTGTAGAAAACTTCAAAAAAAAACAGCAACAATCCTCAGCACGCGCCGTGTTTACATAATGTGGCAACACTTCCTCGACGTGTGGGCATTCAGATATTATTCGGCTGACAGACGCATATTTCATATTGGTTCACATTTAATAAAGGACTCATACTTCATGTGCCGAAGACCCGAATGGGAGCCTTTAGTGACACAGTAAGGAATCAGCGGTTAACAAGTACATCAATGTCAGTGATAATGACTTGTACACACAAAACAGTCAGGGTGACTCAACTCATTAAACTGCTATTTAGCGTAGAACACACAACCCATTAATTCCACCGCACACACACACACACACACACACACACACACACACACACACACACACACACATCGCCCAACAGCACAAGATTGGCTCCTTAGTTATGTTTTTATTCTGTTCAAATTGGCAAATCAGGACGTCTTTCGTCCAGAAAGACCAGAAACGAGACGAACATGTGTCTTCCGTCTCAATTTATTTATTTATTTTCTGACTGAATTATCATGACGAAAGATGCCCGCTGAATTTTTTACAAGCGCGGAGTTAAAGGCTAAGGACTTTATTGTCTTTTGCACATAAAATGGGCAATTACAGTCAAAGTTATCACGAGTCTTCGGAACAAAATTGTTAACTTTCATTTGAGACGTTTGCACAGTATTTAATCAGCAACTGCGTTACGGTTATTTATAACAGCATAATTACTGTCCTTTAATCACTGCGTGCTCACTGTGAAGCTAACATCATTTTCTATTTCACACGACACAAGTGTTTGAATCTCTTGAAAGACTGTATTATAATACTGCAAAGTGATTTCTGATACATTTTCATGCAGAGCCTCCAGTTCTGTAATCATTTCCAATGCATTTTTCCTCATTCTTAACTACATTTGATTTTTCTCATGGTATATGTATTGAAAAAAAAGAAAAAAAGAAAAAGCTCAACCTTGATTTCATCATTAAAACATGTTAGGGCAATCAAGCTGCTGCACCTCCGCGAGAAATAGGTCAGGTATATGGTAGCAGTATAGACAGAAAAAGAGCTCAGCCTCCCATTGAAATTCCCTGCAGTAGCACACACTTGTTTTCCACGCCAGCGTTGCTTACCGAAGCTGTCATCGCAGAAACAACAAAGCCCCCCTCTTGCACATTACAAAGCCGTGAAAAATGCCCTTGTTTACCAGATACCATATTGAGATCGCTCTGAGCTCACCTTGCGCGCATAATCACCGGCTGAGCACGCTGAACCGAGGAGGAAATAAGTTCCTGGATGCCGCATTTACAACCAAACATAGCAGCGCAATCTCTGCTGCCAACGCAATCATTCACTACCTTTTCCCAAAGTATTTTGGCCTTTGACATGGACTGAAACATTATATTTGACGTGAGGCTCAATCTGGATACCGATCTGTCACATCAAGGCTTGTTCCTTGTATCTTAAATGTTGCAGCCTACCCATTTTTAATACAGGCTTAGCGTCATGGCGGCTTATTACCTTATGTGCCGCATGGTTGGCATGAAGCACCTGCTGGCAGCCGAACTGAGGCTGCTGCTGGGGACTCGCCTGTGCTTAATCTTATTAGTGCAAAAGGCCTCTTTTCTTGAGGCTACTATATGTTGCCTAAGTAATTCCATGTCAGTCTTGAGTGACAGCGGGATGCTTAATAGATTTTACTTACAGTGGCAGGTACGCATCTAGCTTAGCGTGGAAGATGACACACACACACACAAGACGTGTAAATGTTCCTCCCAGTCATTGCGTCGTGAAGAATATACATATATCATCATTAGTGTGCTTCCAGACGCTTGTCTTACGCCCTCACTTAGTTAAAGGAACAGTTCAAGATTCGAGGAAATGCAGTGATTTGCTTTAGGCGCGAATTAGACGAGCTGTGACGTGTTTGTGCTAACCGTGAAGCTGTAGCCAGTTTGCTTCGCTAAGGATAAAACCGTAAATGGAGGAGGGAACTAGCTTGGCAGAAAGATTAATTAGCACATTAAATTGCATTAAAGTAATTTGTACAAAAAAAATCAAAGCGTAAAAATGACACATGGCAGTATTTAGGCGGGATACGTGCTGAACTATTCATTGGTTCTGACTGGTAAGTTCGTTTCTCCATCCACTGGTTACCTGGCAACTGCTGAAAGCAGTAATAGCCAGACAGGGACACAGTTTTCTTTTTCTTTTACTGTATAATTATATTACCGTATTATATATATATATACATAGGTGATCAACTTCAGCAGGAAACAACTTTACACCGCTCAGGGCTTGGACATTGAGGTTGTGGAAGAATACAAGTACCTGGGCGTTCACCTCAACAATAAACTGGACAGGACACACAACACTAACGCCCTGTGGAAGAACGGTCAAAGACGTCTTCACCTGCTGAGAGAACTGAGGTCCTTTGGGGTGGGCAGGTCACTGCTCAGGACTTTCTATGACTCTGTGGTGGCTTCTGCCATCCTGTATGCAGTGGTCTGCTGGAGCAGTGGGAGCTCAGAGACGGGCAGGAAGAGACTGAACAAGCTGGTCAGACGGGCTCTGTCCTGGACTGCTCTCTGGACTCCATGGAGGCGGTGGGTGTGAGGAGGATGTTGGTTAAGCTGACATCAGTCATGGAGAACCCCTCTCACCCATTGCATCGGACTGTAGGGGACGTAAGCAGCTCCTTCAGCAGCAGACTGCTGCATCAACGCTGCAAGAAGAAACGCTACCGTAGGTCCTTCATACCAACTGCCATCAGGCTGTGCAACAGCTGCCTCAGTTAAAAATAACTCACACGTTTTTGTTTTTTTTACAGTCATTGTTTTGCACAAATTAAATCTGCTTTTGCACTGGTTTATATTCCACAAACCACTACCTCACCGTCTCATAGTTTTTATAGTTTAAGGAATTATTTATTTGTAAAGTTTTCCATCCATAACAATGTACAAACAGGATATCTTTATATTTTTCATAGTGTTATTATTTTGTATATATTCGTTATTGTCATAACGTTAACCGGGACAATTTGCTTGTGCAGCTCGCAGCTAGGGTTGCCAACCGTCCCTTGAAAAACAGAATCGACCCTCCAGTCATTGCAATGTGTTTCATGGCTTCAGCCGCCTGCAGTTTTAATTGTGAAGGCCCAGGCAGATTTATTTGACTCCTGGCAACACATGACGGCTGAAATATGACATAAAAGCTCTCATGTAAAGTTACACTGCCAGACGACACGCCAGACAAGCCGTAAAATGTAAAGAATAGCTTCTGGGAATAATTTAATAAGATTAATGGGAAAATATTAAAATGTAAGGCAGTGATTTTGATAAAGTTTAGACCAGCAGAGAAGGCTTTGCTGACCCTGACGGCCCACCACTGGAAGAGGATTTTGTTACCTTAAATTTCCCCCCTCTTCAAGTCTCCATGCAGAGCTAAGCTATGCAAACATTTGTGCATTTAAAGTCCAAATATCTGCATCAGTTCATGTTGTATTCTCCCACCTAGAGTGCTAATAAGCATGTCTCTGTTGAACCTTAATTACATGAGGTTTGTATGGCAGTTTACAGGCTGTGTAATCATTAACCAATAAACATGTCCAGACTGACAGAGAAACAGAGGAAGCCCATTAACAGCAGCTGTAAAACCATCTTCATAAACTATCGCTTCTCTTTACTTTGAGTTTCTGGTTTCTGACCTTGCCTCTATCGCGTTATGCTGTCGTGCCCCCCCTCCCCAGCCCCCTGCTTCATCTTGATTTCTGCTTTCCTGTTGCTAATTAGGTTACACAAGTGTGTGTTTTCATGGAGGAGTTGTCAAACAGGGCGGTTAAATCCAACAAGGTCGTGCAGCGGCGAATGCTTTCTGGAGTGCACTGACTGTAGTGTAGTCTACTGCATGCTAGGACACTTCACCGACTGTACAGCCTGCTGTGATCCTGAATATATACTGCTCATCAAAGCACGGGGACCATGATTGCCTCATTTTATCTACACTATTTTATCATCTTGGCAACTTGGCAGCTCAATATATGCCTCCCACTCATTGTCCAACACTGTTTCAGAATTTACGGTTTAATACGCTTATAAATAATCCCCCTTGTGTCCACAGACACAAAGAAGGTTAGGGAATGTCACTAGCCATCGATACTGAGACCGGTTCGGTGACGGCGGGCAAATGGCTCCTGCCCCGTCGCTATCTTGGCTGAGCATTTTCCCTGGAGACATCTAGGCGAGAGGGGTCATTCGTGCTCGGGTGGCTTGTGACTCATCCTCCTTCTGTTCCCGCCATGCCCGTGGCCGGAGTGAGGCTTAGCATGCCGCTTCCGTGAATAAAAGTTCTTTGGTCTGCCTTCTGTGAACACCAGCAGCCCCCGTTCTCTCTCCTCCCTTCATCCTCCCCTCTGAACTGCAAGCTGCTCCTCTATCTCTCCCCAAGCTGTCCCAGCTCTCTCCAGAGGACACTTTATCTATACCTCCCTGGCAGTCAGGCAGTATATATTATAGCCGTTTACAACCGGCTGATACACCTTTGACCGTCTCACTTCACATTAATAAAGTTGCTCTAGTGATCAGCCGCCTCCCACCGCATCCCTTTAACGAGGGTCAAAAACTGTCTGCATCATCAAAAGGCCAAGGCCTTACAGTCTGTTTATGGTTTACAGATGTCTGCGCTGCTGTAAACAACATTGCTCAAACATAAGTTATATGCTATGGTAGTGAATGCGTGAATTCAGCTTCAGGGGCTGCTTGAGTAATACTGAGATCAATGTGCATGCAATAAAGGCTCAGATGCCGCCACATAAAACATGCTTTAGAATTTTTTTTCATCACCTATCTATTACTTTTGGCTTGAATATATTTATTTTTTATTCAGCTCAAGCAGATTAACAGTTTGGAAAAGTTATGCTCTGTTGAGTTTCACTTACCTCATGTGCAGGTTTCCTCCCACGCATTCGGTCTCTAATATGATTTTAAAAACATATTTTAGACACTTTAGATTTTTATTGATCTGTCTTATTGTTTATTGCAGCCAGCAACACAACAACAGAAAAACAAGAAGAAGGAGTCCTGTAACAGATGGTGCTGCAGAGCCCCGATGTCAGCGTTGTGGACTCAGTGTGGTATTACAGAGACAGAAGAGACAAATGGAAACACTGCTATCGGGAGCACTGTGTCTTTACTTTGAGGGACGAGCACTGACAGAATCAGGTTTAAAATGTAATGACCCCAGCTCGTGTTACGACTAAATCAGAAAAATAAATAAATATGTGAGGCTGCAGAGACAGAAGCTGAATAACTGAAGATTAATAAAAAAAAATTTATGTGACAAGATCCATCAGAAGCCGAGGTCGTCAAACTCAGACTCTGGCGCAGAGTGAGTGATGCTGTGTCCCAAAGCATGGCAGCAGCTAATATTTCATAATAAAACTCATTTGGGAAACATCTCAGATTGAACAAGACTTAAACGAGATGCTGATTTTCAGATGTTTGCAGTTAATTAAAATCCAAAGGAAAGCAAAACTAAATCTGTCTTGCTTTTTGCTGTCAAACGTAATGTTAAGGCGTCATTTTTATCACCATGAAAACGAAGACAAATTAAAAAAGTAAGTGAGAAGAGAACAAACTGTGCAGATGTGTAAAAGCTATGGTTACACAACAGAATGCATGTCCTTAAATGTGACATTTGACATACTCTGTAAAGTAACTCAAATTACGTTACAGTACATCCTTTGGATTATTTAAACATTGTATTATTCCATAAACCAATGAATGAATGTGGATTTTACACACATATGTTTGTTAGCTAGGCCTGCTGCCTTAAAACGTGTAAGCTCGTGGCTACGACATGGTAAAACAGGGACACAAAATGTTTGATATTCAAGTGGTAGAATCACCCGCAAGCCGCCTGCTTGTCGTGTTTTCTGTCATGATTTAGTTTCTTGTGTTTCTGATTATTGTATTTTCTTAATTTCTTGTTTTTTCATAGTCATGGTTTAGTGATTAGTTTTTCAGTTTTCTGATTTATTTTGTTAAGTTCTTGATTTCCTGTTGTGTTACGTCCATGTTTTCCATTTCAGTAGATCATTGATTTCACCTTGTGTTAATTCCAGATTTGCTTCACCTGTGTCTCGTCACCCCTCTGTGTGTATATATAGCTCTGCCTTCCCTTTGGTTCCTTGTCGTGTCATGCTGTTTGTCTGCTAAGTGTTCCAGGTCATAGCTTTTTCATGTCTTGTTCTTGCCATAGATTTTCATGCCAAGCTGTAGTTTTGATTATTGTTTTCTTTTGATATCCTCGTCAGCAACGGCCTTAGTTTTGGTCAGTTTTGTCTTTTTTTGCCTACTCCTGCCTCCTAAGTCCTGCATTTGGGTCTGAACCTCCATTCCCTGCATCTAGAAGCCACAAAGCAAGCTAACAAGCGGCTAACTGAATGTAGGCAATGCTAAGACAAAATAAAAGCATGAGGCCGATAGGAGCATTAACATTTTCCTCAGACGTGTTAGAATATACAAAGAAAACTACTGTACGTATGAATAAATTACAACATAGGGTGCCACAAAAGTTTTTATGTGTATGGAACACTGATATGTAATATTGGCTCACTTTCCTGATGAAACGAACACACATATTATTCGCTACTCTTCTGACTCATGAACAAGAGGGTGCCATTCATATGGAGTTTAACTATGAACATTTGAATACAAACTTTTCTAACTGGCTACGTTTCCGTCTGCAAGTGCACAGCTTGCTAGGTACGCAATTTGACCAGCATGTATCCAGTGATAGCGGAACAAAAGTGAACATCAGCTCACGGTGTTTCTTTCAAATGTATACAGCATGCAGTTTCCTTCGCCCACCGTGAACATGAATCTTGCTGGTGTGTGTGCTCAAGGGTGCAGACGTGCCTCTGCTTGCTCCTGCTGCTTGCTTGTATATTCGCTTTTTAATCAGTATATTTGCTTTTTTAATCACTATATTTTTACCCATATGTATTGGATGTGGTTTTATTCACTTTTTAAGTCAACCAAGATCTTTTTTAAATCTTTTTTCTGACGGGTCAGCGGCAAAAATCCTCTCAACATGTCAATGGGACAAACAAAACCTCCCTGTGAAAGCTGTCGGAAATATCAACAACAAATTCTCTTGCTACAAGACAAGATTTTTGCCTTGGAAATGGAAAAAGGACTTCATGAAACACTCCCAGTGGAATCCAGTGGTAAGAAGTCCACATTTACTCACAAAAGAAAAGGTGAACAAACTGCTACTCACAACTTACAGCTGAATGATACAGTATGTTTCCCAAGACTTTTTAACAACAACTATGATCGTCTTGGTGCTGAGCCGAAACAACAGCGGCCAACTACTGGTGTCAACAGAAGATATAACGCATCACCTGAAATAAAGCTAAAAAACAGATTTTTGCCACTGTCAGAACTAAATGACACTGAAAATAACACAGAGAGACAAAACCATAACAGGCAGCAAATGAAGAAAACTGTGCCAAGTGTCAAGGACAAAGACATTCTTTTGCTTGGAGACGGAGCCATATCTTACATAAACATGAACAAAATAATAACTAACAGCTTTCCAAGTGCTACCGTCTCTGATATCACAAAACTACTACCAGAGCAACTGGCAAAAAATCAAGGGGTGAAACAGCTGATCCTGCACGTCGGTGCAGTGGACACCAGAAAGGAACAGTCTGAAATCTTAAAAAAGGACTTTAATGAACTGTTTAAGAGCCTTGATAATCTGGAGAGAGGGGCAATACAAGTATTCATCAGTGGGCCTCTTCCAAACATCGACAGGAGGATGAACAAATTCAGCCGGCTGCTTCAGCTGAACACATGGCTGTCCAACGAATGTGCAGTCAGGGGACTGCATTTCATAGAGAACTTTAATCTTTTCTGGCAACGTGATGATCTCTTTAAAGGAAAAGGCCCACATCTGAACAGAGGTGGAGTGAGACGACTGATGGACAATCTCCTCCACGCTCTGAGGGACAAGAAAAGGCCTGATCAAGTTTATGAGAGAAAAAACAGTAAAGAGAGGAGTGAGAACAGGAGAAGAACTCCTCCTCCAACACCCAAGGGCCCAACCAAGGACTTGGTCAAAACTACACCACCAACAGCCCCAGCAAAGAATCCAGCTGCTGCAGCACTTCCATCACCTCCACCAGCTGCAACAGCACCTCCATCAACTCCATCACCTCCACCACGGCTCTCACCACAGGAGTGGAAGCCCCCGGCTACATCTACACCCTCCAAGGACTCTTCATTATCTTTTGCATCTCCACCGTCACCCATGGGATTTCCGAAACATCTGGAGAGTTTAGTACAATCTGGGATTAAAATGGTTCCCCTGACTCCGGACATGGCAAGATCGAGGATGCTATCTCAAAAGAAACGTGCCCCCCTCCCCCCTCAGTGGGTTTCACCAACCACGGCCCCCCCAGCTAGGCCTCTACCACCAGTGCCTGATGCTGTTAATACTACTACTCCCCAGCTTGGTTCAACAACCAAGGCCTCCCCAGCTCGGCCTCCACCACCGGCGCCTGCAGCTGTTATCTCCAACAGCGTCACTGCTGCTATCTAGGATGCTAAAGGCCTCTGCGTTGCTACCACCCAAACCAAAGCCCATTTCAACCAGGGGTCCAGGGAGGGAACGTTCCCTCCCAGAACAATCACTACTGTCAAACCACATAGATTAGATAGGAGAAGGACAGTCAGACCATCCTCTCAGAGAAATCTTATCCATATTCCTTGCAAAAACATCACATCCAGTCACACACAGATACACCTTAAACATGCTGTACTCAATGTTAGATCTTTAAATAACAAATCATTTTTAATCAATAATCTTATTTCCTCTTATAATCTTGATTTTATGTTTTTAACAGAGACGTGGCTTGACAAAATCACTGGCAATGCAGTTCTGATTGAGAGTAGTCCACCCAGCTTCAATTTTGTGTCTGCCTCACGCCAAAACCAGAGGGGTGGGGGTGTTTGTGCGATTTTCAAGGAGAACATAGTCACACAGTCATTGTCTTTTGGGGTTTTTTCATCATTTGAGTATGTGTCATTGAAAATGGAGATGAAACAATCCCCCATACTTTATATAGTTATTTACAAGCCACCACTGAAATGTTTTATTGATGATTTTACTGAGTTCCTTTCAGTTTTGTGCACAGAATTTGATTGCTTGGTGATCACAGGTGACTTTAATGTGCATGTGGATGTAGACAATGACAAGCACGCAAAAGAACTTGGTGCTGTCCTTGAAATGTTTGGTCTAACTCAACATGTAAGAGAGCCTACTCATGACAAAGGCCACACTCTAGACTTAGTTATTACAAAAGGTGTTGCTGTCTCAAACTTAAATGTTATTGATGTTGCTGTATCTGATCATTTCTGTGTCCTCTTTGAACTTTCTGTTGCACCCAAACCAGTCGTTGGGCCTGCAGTTATTCAAAGAAGGAACATAAATGACACAACAAAAACACAGTTTGTAGAAATGATCCGGTTTGAAAACACTCCATGTTTTAATGTTGATGATCTGTTGAACTGTTATACATCAAGAGTTTCAAATGTCTTGGACACCATTGCTCCTGTTAAGGTTAGAATGGTTAAAAATAGGCAAAAGGCGCCTTGGAGAAACGAAGACTCAGTCAAGGCACAGAAAAGGGAGTGCCGTAAAGCTGAACGGAAATGGCGCAAGTCAAAGCTCCAGATTCATTATGAAGTATACAAAGAAAAGTTAACTGTCTTCAATCAAACCTTACGCGGTGCAAGGGAGAGATATTTTTCTGAAATCATCAAAAACAGCAACAACTCTCGTGTCCTGTTCAGCACAATCAACAGATTAACAAACCCTCCAGTTTCATTGCCCCTAGAACTAATTTGTACTTCAAAATGCAATGAATTTGCAACATTCTTTAATGATAAAGTCCAAGGTATTAAAAATGCAATAATTTCTACAACACAAATACCAAACCTGCAGCCAGTCAGTCACCTAAAGATGACACATTTTGCACCTGCTACTGACAAAACAATCGAGGATGTTATCTCTGGTCTGAATTCATGTACATGCTGTCTTGACGAATTACCCACTAGATTTCTGAAGTCTGTGCTGAGCAGCTTGTTATCACAACTTACTCAATTAGTCAACATCTCACTTCAGACTGGAACTTTTCCAAAAGCCTTGAAAACTGCTGTCATTAAGCCTCTTCTTAAGAAGAGCAGTCTTGATGCTACAGTACTGAACAACTACCGACCAATATCAAACCTCCCATTCTTAGGTAAAGTCCTGGAGAAAGTTGTATACCAACAACTTACTGACTTCCTCCAGTCAAATAATGCCTTTGACACCTTTCAGTCGGGTTTCAGGCCTCATCACAGCACTGAAACAGCACTGGTCAAAGTAACAAACGATATCCGCCTGAACACTGACGCAGGAAAAGTCTCAGTCCTGGTTCTGCTGGACCTAAGTGCTGCCTTTGACACAGTGGACCATGTGATATTATTACAGAGGTTAGAAAACTGGGTGGGAATCTCTGGTGCTGCACTAAACTGGTTTAAGTCCTATCTTGAGGACAGGACATACTTTGTTGAAATTGGTAACTGTGTCTCTGACAAAATGTTCATGACTTGTGGAGTTCCCCAAGGGTCAATCTTAGGACCCCTCCTTTTCAACCTATACATGCTTCCATTGGGTCAGATAATACGTAGTAACAATGTGTCTTATCATAATTATGCAGATGACACTCAGGTCTATGTGTCACTGACAGCAGGTGAACATGGGCCTATAGATTCTCTCTGTCGCTGCATCGAACAGATCAGTGCGTGGATGCAAAACAACTTTCTCCAGTTAAACTCTGACAAAACTGAAATCATTGTCTTTGGCCCAAAGAAACAAAGAGAAAGTGTTATCAGTCACCTTGAGTCGCTCACTCTAAAACCTAAAAATCAGGTTAGAAATCTGGGGGTAATAATGGACTCGGACCTGAACTTTAACAGCCACATCAAAACAATAACATCAACAGCTTTTTACCATCTGAAAAACATTGCAAAGATCAGAGATATGGTGTCTAAACCAGACTTAGAGAGGCTCATCCATGCATTTGTCTCCAGCAGATTAGACTACTGCAACGGCCTGCTCACTGGCCTCTCTAAACGAGCCGTCAAACAGCTGCAGTACATCCAGAACGCTGCTGCTCGAGTCCTGACCAGAACCAGGAAATACGACCACATTAGTCCAGTTCTTAGGTCTCTGCACTGGCTTCCTGTCACTCAGAGAATAGACTTCAAAACCGCTCTGCTAGTCTACAAGTCTCTTCATGGACTAGCACCAAAGTACATCTCTGACATGATAGAGACATATGAACCAGCTCGAGTTCTGAGAACCTCAGGAACTGGTCTCCTGATCCAGACCAGAGTCAGGACTAAACACGGTGAGGCTGCCTTTCAGTTCTCAGCAGCCAAAATCTGGAACAGGCTTCCAGACAGTGTGAGACAGGCCCCAACTCTGACAATGCTCAAATCCAGGCTGAAAACATTCCTTTTTACCTGTGCATACTGAAAGTATTTTAACTGATCTTTTGCTTTTAAGTAATTTATTGATGATATTTTATGTGTTGATTTTATCTGCCCCTCTTTTTATGTAATTTTATGTAACTGTGAAGCACTTTGAATTGCCTTGTGTATGAATTGTGCTATATAAATAAACTTGCCTTGCCTTGCCTTGCCTTGCCCTTTCTGTGTGTCAAATCTACCGTCTTGGTTCACGTGTAGGTCTAGTCTGCTATGTTGTAAATATACATCGAAGCTTTTAAAGCAGGGACTTTTGGAAATTTGTGACGCCTTTTGCTTTTCAGCAAGTAAATAGAATCGGCTTAACAAAAAATAATCCCTTTAAGTGTTTTTACTCCCCAAACACTGTAAATACATTGACGGTGGCATATTCAGGTTTTAAGCCGCTTCCTTTTTCCACAACAAAGAGCGGTTTGTTTGGCGAGTCTAAGAGTAGCATGAGACAGAATCATCCATCAGCACAGGTCAGTAAACCAGTGACATTTTGGTTTTTGCACAGATAAAAGCACAAAACATAAAATATTAACTCTGGATAAGGACTTTTGCTGAAATGAATGCACACAACAAGAATTACAGAGAAATTCTTTATGGAAAAAAACACACATTTGCTTTTGTAAAATAGTAGTGCAGAGTGATATGGTTATCTGGCTGTTACACAATTTTTGAGTCTGTACATTGAGTTGTTCCTCAGCATTACAAACCGAAATCCCGGTCACTGCAGGGCACAGACAAACAAACCATTTCTTTACAGCGATTGTCTCGTTATCCCACAGTCATTACATGCTGTTAAAATGAATTTGATCAAATTCAACAAAACATCCATTTTCATTTGCTCTATTATTTTGTAAATCCGCTCGGCTATTCACAGACTCCAGGGTGGAAGAGGCATCACCACATAATTGAGGATTAATTGGTGTGGAGGATTGGCCCAGAGAGAGTTGGAATCAGTTTCTAACAATTATTGGTCGAACAGAAGCACCGGGCTAAAACAGACTGAATTACTATGCCGCTATTTATCTCTGACATATTTTATTCAGTGTAATTCTAGGATTTAATGTGCTGCACCAAACCTTTGTTAAAAAAAAAAAGTTCTGCAGACTTCAAAAATGAGTTATGATCTTTTCATAGTTCACGCAGTGCAGTGAAAATTAAGGGCATGGAGGCAGAGGTGCGGCCCAATATTCACTGACCTTTTAGTTCTGTTTTGGTCTTCACCTGCTCATGAAAAAATATATATATCAAGGTCTAGTTGTTCCAGACAAGCAGCCTTGGCTTGTAGAATCAACTGGTTTTGAGAAAGTGTGGAAATAGTTAAGTATTCATAACAGTAGAAAGAAATTTCAGACATTTTGACATGTGGTGGTGGGATCCGCAGAGGGAATATCTTTAGACAGACTCTAAGTTTAACATTCCTTTCATTCAGCTGCTTTTGATATTCACTGTCTTACACCTGCTGCGTCTTAGTGACGCTGACAAAGTTAAACAACGATGAATCTGTGAGCACCCCAAAAAAATATAATCTATACATTGCATTGGCTATGGACTCACCTCTAAGTGACATTTGGCCCAAAACATACAGGAAGTCACACGCCAGTTTCCTCCCACCGTCCAAAGACACGTTCATTAGGTTAACTGGTGATTCTAATTTGGCCGTGGGTGTGCATGTGACTGTAACTCCGATAGACTGGCCAGACTGTCCAGGGTGTACCCCACCTCTCGCCCAATGATAGCTGGCATAGGCTCATCGCCCCCAACGACCCTTCATAGGACGAGCAGTTACAGAAGGTGAATGGTTTTCGAAGCATTTTACGTGCCAGACAAGGGCAGTGTATTTCTTTCTTTCTTTCTTTCTTTCTTTCTTTCTTTCTTTCTTTCTTTCTTTCTTTCTTTCTTTCTTTCATGATTGGTTGGTTGAGCCCCCCCATCCAATTAAAGGCCTACATTAAAAGGAATCCAGACACAGGCTCTACTCCCTGATGCACGCTCTAGGGTGGTCAGCTCCATCCAGACTCCCTGCTGCTGCTGCTTCATTGTTTGACTGTTGCTTACTTTTTTATTGAGATGTTTGCGTACATTTTATGTTAGTTATAGTGGAAAGTGCGGACTATATGTGAGCTCGAAGTACCCTCTACAGCAGGGGTGTCAAACTGATCCGTGAAAGGGCCACTGTGGCTGCAGGTTTTCATTCCACCCATGCAGCACCCATGCAGTGGGTGCAAGTTTTTGTTCCAATCAAGCAAGAGGACGCCTGAAATGACTGTGTGAAGGCAGTTCAGTTGAGTGATTGAGACAAGTCATGGCTAGAATGAAAACCTGCAGCCACAGTGGCCCTTTCACAGATCAGTTTGACGCCTGTGCTCTACAGTCTACACCACACCATGTAGGTTAGAGTTTGTTAATACGCATAGGGTTATTGGTTGGTGCCACCTTTGTTAATTTGATTTATTTGGCATAAACAAGTGGTCCAGACCTTCCCTGGTGTGTATGCTCCAAGCAGATTTTCCGTTACCTTTGTGTTTGAATAAATCCTGCTACGGTTGCTTCACTGGTTGTCCTGTGTTACGTCCTAGGAAAGCAACAAAACACAAAAGTACTCAACTTGAGAACAACTATTTAGTATTTAGTCATTGGTGTAACTGTTAAAGTCAGATTTGATATTTACAGTAATTGGGCTTTTCCTGCCTCTGTGACAGTTAAGTGTCACCTACTGATATGTGGACTACCAATATAAAGCCTCAAGTCTTGCCTGACTCCATTTTGGATCTTTGGAACCAGAAAGTTGGATGACAGGGCTGTAGCTGGAGAAGAAAGATGGGACACTACGGTCACCCCATACCTGTCAAGTATCCCGTTTTGGCTGGGAAAGTCCTGTATTGTACCTTTTTTCCCCGCCGTCCTACCGTATCAGTATTTTCCCGTAAATCTCCCATATTTTAACCTACGTTATTAAAAAATAATTATACCCTGGGCCCGGGTGGTGTAAAAAAAAAGAGAGAAAAACATTCCCAATCTGAGCTCTGTCACTAGCCTTGCGATAACTGTCACTTGAAGTAGCCTACTACAGGTACTGTAGGTGGCAGTTGTCGCAAGGTTAGTGTGTAACGTCAGATGTGGATGATGGACACTATGACAGAGAAGGCACTCCTGCCAAAAAACAAAAATACAAGTGATCAATGGGACAGCGGATTTACTTTTCTGAAGAGGAGCAGGGTGGGGGACAGTCACCAGTTGTACTTTACACCTGTCTAAAAATGTAAGGGATACTGGAGCTTGGTTGGGTGGTGGGACTGCTCGCAGCGGGCACCGAAACATTTCCCTTATTTTCAAATCCAAAACCTGACAGTTATGGGCCAGCCAAGTTCAAACTCAAGGAACATGTTTACTGTCACTTCAGACTGGAAAATCCCCTCATCTCTTTTTGAAACTAGCTCCGTCTGCAGCCCATTACAACAATTAAATGTTCAACGCACGTCACTCTAGCTTCACTTTTCGTACCCAGAGTCCTTATCTACTTCTTTTATACACCCTGTTGTATCTGACAAACGGTTCATTAAAGCCCCAGCTTCCTTTGTTGCTCTTGCTGCTGTTGCACACATGTACTTTTACAGTATTTCACAGCGATAGCAGCACTGGTGGCTCCTGCTAAATTTCTCAGGTCTTCAGTTTTCCCAGAGAGGGCAACTGTTATGCTATGATGTTCAAGGTGAATGCAGAGTAATGAGGCGTTACAGTGAGGTTGATCATGTGCAGTGAACTGAAACATAGCATGTGATATACAAGAACTGAAATGGATGAATAAACTCACTGTTCAAGTTACATTACTGACTTATCTCTCTTTTTATCAGTTCCCGTCTTACTGAAATCAGACATGTTATGGTCTATATTCCTGGAAAGCATGTGGAAAGAAGTGCAGTTAGTGCAAGTGCTCCACTAAGTCATTTAAATTGTTCTGCAGCCTCTGCTGTTCTTACATGGGTCTGGGAATGCCAGTACACAATCTTGTGTGTGTGTTTGTGCGAAATGATTCCATATATACATCTGACCAAATACGTGCAGAGTCCAAATACCTGGAAATATACTTGCCCTGCTGGTTTTTGTAGAGGATGCATTTGGAAGTGACTTGGTGCAGCCAGGTATCCCAGAATGCATTGCATCATCGCAGGCGTCATTAAGTATGCTGCCGTTCCAATTTCAGAATGACCGTCCTCCCATTCTCCAGAGTCTGTACTTCACAATCAACCTTGTCAAGTCCGAAGTTCAAGTACCTGCTATTAATAAATGCCCAGGGAGAACAATCTGGGTGATTTTCAGCCATACTAATATTGGCCAAAGGGGCGTGGCCAGCAGTACTCCATGGAGCACAGCCTGAAGCTGATTGGATGATATTCGTTGACATTCACTGTCAGCTATCCAGACACTGAATGTGAGTGAGAAAATCCTTTTCTTTCTCCTTTTGGCAGGGCGTCTCCCCAATTTCCCCCTATTTAGCAGCCACCCATGGATAACAGTGACAGAACTGGAATAAAATCGATGTAGTCATTTTTAAAACGGCAGGTGGTCCCACTTTGCTGCCTCAAATACACACATTTGGCTGTTGCTGGAAAGCTAATTAAGCTGACATCAGCTCTATGAGTTAATTACCTTTTATCTCTCAGAAATCTTTTTATTTTTTTATATGAGCTACCTCTAAGATCCTAGCCTGTGTGACACTGTCACTCAGCTGAACGGTTTTTTTTGCAGAGAGAAAAACGCTGCTTTGTGGAACACGTTTCACTGTGAGCAGTTTGTGGTTTTGTCAAGAATGTGAAACTGCAAATATGTAGGTGGGTCATAGACACGATGACAATAGAAATATCATAGTATTTTTTGTTTTTTTTTTAATGAAAATCTCTGTTATTGGCACTGGCTCATTCATTTAGTGGGGACCCTGTCTAAAATAAGCTTTCATCACAGGACACATTTTGACATGTGACAGTAGGAAAAATCACACTAATCCCATTAATGATGGCTTTGTTCTGTTGCCAGGGATTATAATACAAGACCCTGAAGGCAAAAACACCTCAATGCAATCCAGCCTCTGCTAATGTTTCTATTCACACCTCAAGAAACGGCTTTTTAAACAGGCTAGTGATATTGACTGTATAAAATATGTCAACTTTTCAAAAGTATGTTTGCACCAGTCTCATGTCTTAGCGTAAAGCGGCTCACAGACTGACCTGTCCGGGTTGTACGCCGCCTCTTGCCCAGTGACAGCTGCAATAAGCTCCAGAGGACAAGCAGCAATAGAGAATAAATGAATGTTCTCATCAGATTTGTTCAACTACAGTTACATTTTCATATTGTGATGCACTGTACTGTGCATTTGTCAGCAGATTTTTTGCTGATGTTTGTAAAGTACTGCAGGATTATTAGTTTAGATTTATCTGTTAGTCTGAGTAATTAGGTTTTCTTTTTGTCTTAGGGGAGTAGCTCGGATGTCTAGGTGCTTCTCTGCAGGGATACAGCCGGGTGACGGATCTTTTTCTTTTTCTTTTTTAAGGAGGTGGTAGAAATCATTTTTAATTTTATTTAGTTCTCCTTTATTTATTCAAAAATAAAACATCGACGTCTTTTATTATTAGACTCTCCAAGCAATTTTAAAAACAAATGCAGCTCTCGGAAATGCCTCCATATCCACAAGAGAACGTCGTATTAACGAGTCAGCAAACGGGCACGCTGACTCAAACGTTGTGACTGATGTCTAATGTGACTAAAACATTTAATCCTTTCTTGGCCAGATGCTCAATCCCCCTAAAACCACACTGTATCTCTGACAAAGCCAAAAGGGGGCCCTGGTTTTTGTTATATAACAGTGTCTGATGTTCGTGATGTTCATATTAGACGTGGAACAGTTTCAGATGAGTTAAGCAGATGTAAATGTAATCACTGTGAGCCTAAAGCTGAGAATCAGACTTCTTGGTGAATATGTGTGTGTAGACGTTATCACAAAGCAGTGCGTTTGAGCTGCTTGTAATATATTATTATGTCTCACAATTATGAGACATTTATCAAAACAGACATGTCCTGCTGTACTCGTTGTTGCTACAGATGCTTATTATGTCCACTCTCATATTCTGGGATAGATTTTGATTCAAACATTTGAGATGTTGCCATATCCAATCATGGCGCAACGTGTTATTACTGCATGTTGTTTGTTGTGTTTGATGACGTATTCAGAAATAAGAGGTGGAGGATAACTTCATATGTTGTAATTCAGTCTTACAGAATTTTTTTTTTTGTAGTTTTATATTCTCGCTGGTCTCCTCCTTTTATTACAGCTTTGCATGTCCTACGTCAAGCTAATCGTGACATTAGCGTCCCAAACGGTCAACCTCTAGACGGCAACTGTTGCCTTGCAGCGGCGCTCTTGCGACTTGTGGCCGTTGTTACCCCTTGAACGCCAAGCGCTGCCGGCACGCGGCTTCCTGTAATGCAACGGCAACCTCGCGAGTTCCACTTGAAGGCGTCGTCACTTAGCTTTCCACGAGAGGATGAGGCTGCGCTCACGGGTGAAGGCTGCTGAAAGTAGGCTTTTCAGGAAGGAGGCCGTGCAGAGGCCAGAGTTAAAATTCTCATTTCCAGGCAGAGGCTGAGGGGGCTGCATAACAGAGAATATGATGTAATTTTTAAACAGTGAATCATGCAAAGCTGTTCTTTAGAATAAGAAATAAAGGAACGAGCATAATAGGTCCCCTTCCACCTGAACTGAGCACATTTTTATCCCAGTAATAACTACTGAAAAACACAGCTGACTTCATCAGTTCTTTAACCCATTTGTTATAAAAGATATCCAGCCTCCTCTGTGAGGCTCCATTTAATCTTTCAGGACCCAGCTGAGAACCGCCCTCAACCAACAATAAATTTCTTACTCATAGCTGCCTGGTTGAAGCCACCATCATTAGAGCAGCATGCTGTGGAAAAATTAGAAAGCCTGATTTGCCTCATTAGAATGAGAAATACCAAAGTCACTCCAACACTGATCATTAATACAAACCACAGTATTCAAATATTATCAAGTACGAGCTACCAATCTGATACCAGATGGAAGAGAAATAGACTCTATTAAAATGCTCCGGGGCCGCATGTATTAAATGCTAACTACTACCAGCTCAACCATCCTTAGGGCTCGAAACATCCTCCTCAATAAAACCCGGGGCGTTTTGGGCTGAAATCATCCGCCTCGGGCTGTTTTATGACCGTGTAGCACACGGAGGTCACAGCAACAATGGTGGAAAGAGGTAAATGATTGCTGTTTCCCTTAAAACCCGCCTGCACTCACCATCTGTTTCATTAACGCCTGTGGTGACTTTTTTGATGCTGTTCTCCGCAGCCTTGGGCCGGATGCTGTTCCAAGGTAGACAGCTTATCAAAGTGAGTGACAGAGCAGACTTGACCAGCTGCGGGGCGCTGAACTGACAATATGCTCCCTGACACAAGGTGAAGTGTTTCCTTCTGTAGCCTTAGCAAGGAACCAAGGTAAACATGTAATAAAAGAAAAAAAAAGTCTTTAGTGCTTTTATATTCTACAAATGCGGTGTAAATGAAATCACGGTTTCTTCTTTCTTTCTTTTTTTACACAGAGAAAATATTCTTACAGATCTTTAGGCACTTTGACTAAGACCTTTACATATAAATGGGCGCCCGAGAAAAAGCCCTGTAAGCAACGGAGGGAATCATAAACCATCTGAATGTTTTATAGGTCAACAACGCCTCAGAGAAAACTTGCAGAATTGCTCGGATTTAAAAGATAAATCTCGGGGGGCTGCCAACAAGTTTAAATATTGAAACACCTCTCCATATTTCACATTTACATTCAGCACTTCACAGCGCTCTGAGCGACAGGCTCTCATTTCAGACACCCGGGTTCCCTGTTGGGTCGGCTTAAAGTTCCCGGCAGTCCAGCAGAGTGACCTGATTATTAGAAAGTTCGTACTGTAGCTGCGAGTCACAGGCTTGATCCACACCTCACCGCTGTGGTTAATCCTCACTGAACTCTGCATGAGCAAGATAGTGAAACCTTCCCTGTTGCAGGGGACGCCGCGAATAGCAACTCTGCACTCAGATCCCCGCTCGTCGAATGCGTACGTGCGTGTTTGAGGAAACAGTTCTGTGATTGCACTGGCGGTAATGTTGTGACTGAGTGCACTGGAAGGGGGAGAGGGGGAAAAAAAAGTTGCGCAAGTGTTCTGACTGAGAAATAGATAAGTGCGACTGTGCAGCAAAGTGGAATTTTGCTCAAAGCTAATGTGCACGTCCTTGGAAAGTCTGTGTGTATACATTATGTTTAGCAAGCATGAGACAAGTCTAGAACTCTGCAGAGCAACTTTTTTGACCTTTCTTTTCTTTGCTCACATGCACGGCATCTTAATTTTAAATTAAAACATTTATAAACACATGAACTGACTGCACAGAGCTTTAAGTTACAGCCTTAGGAAGACACTTCCCTCTGCAGCGGTGTAAAAAGAAACCCCACTTGTTATTTGTTTTTAGAAAGTGGTCTTTTTAAATCTAATATTAGTCACCCTCCAGACAGGAGGATCAATACCTGATGAACATTAATTTTCCTTGCTGGTTTGTTCGCCTCGCGCTCTAACATGTCCCCCATGAAATATACATTTGTTACCCGACTCCGTCGCCCATCCCAGACTGCCGAAGGTCGAGCCGTGAATTTACTGCAACCGTTTGTCTTGCTCGCTTGGCACAGGGCGCTCTGTCAGTGTTAATGTGGTAAGTGTGGAGGTGCAGCCTTCCTAGTTTATTAACATTAGAATGTGCAAAAGAAAAAAAAGAAGATCATGTGGATGAATGCAGTGTTAATTCAGGATCTGGCAGTGAAAGAACATCGATGTGCAGTGAGGTGGTGGTAGGATGTGGGCTGATTGGGTTGGGTGGATGCCCCAAGGTACACTTACAGCTCATAAGGTGCAGAACATCTAGTTGATTTTAAAAGCACAGAAGAACATAACACATGAAGTTTTACGCTATTAAGAAAGTAAAATTAGTATATTTTGCCGGATGTGTAATTATCAGCGATAGTCATTAGAGAGGAAAAGACGCAGCGCATATGTCCTGCGTATGTTTGATTCAACAGACTTTGTTCTGTAAGCAAATAAACGCTTGTGGAGTGAGCCAAAATCAACTCATTATCACCTCTTCAGCCATCTGGTTTTACTGTGAGACTGTGGTGGATCATCTGGTCGCACTCAGGGAAATGCATAATTTCAAAAGAAAAAAAGAAAAGAAAGTCCCGCGTGGTGCTCGGGTAAAGTAGCTTAACTGTGTAAGACATGCAACGCTTCACACGAAAGCTCAGGTGAAATGAACGAGGGCATGTTTTTCAGGGTTCAGTTGTCACATCGCAGCAAGAAGGACTCGGCTTTCAATCTTGGCATTAGTTTGCATAACGCGCAATGTTGTTTTTTCTCCTCGGCCTCAGATGCTTCATCGTCGATTGGCGCGCACATGAGACCGTGCAACGTGAGCAGGTTGAGTGGTCTCTGCTCTCCTTACGTTGCGTGCTACGGACCGTAACCCATCTTTGATGCTAAATGTGAATCTGCGAGTGTGCTTTGTGGCTAGGCAACGACACTTATGTTCATTAAATAAACTCAGCGTTGCTGGATGAATGGGAAATGCAGAGCAAATGTTTTCATTTGTTTGTTTTTTCCCTTTCGGTAAATACAATCAGCGAAGTGCCTACTTGCTTTTTGAGGTGTTAGAAGGTATTTCAGTCATTTAGGAGAGAGTGGCCTTGTGGGATACTTGAAAGTCTTCAGATAATTAACCTGTTATTTGTGATGTTAGACAGAGGCAGAGATAGAATTGCGGGAAGACCGGCACCACTAAATTTCAGTTTAAACTGACATCAAAAGCTTATTTTGCAAATGAAATAGTTGGTGGAGAATCCTTGGAGTACAGTCATAATTTTACAACCATTTCTGCAAAAAAAAAGTCATCACATTCACTTGAGCTTTACACAAAGAGCTTTCCTTTCATTGCTACTGTTCCGTAAAAACATAAAGTCTAAATTGCTGACGTCTTAACTTTACAAGCCAACACCGCTGACAAATAATGCTGGCTGAGGCAGTCTTAATGGGATGGCCTGGTTTGTGGTACCTCACGTTGCCACCTTCCCGTAGCTAAGCCCTGCACAGATGAGGATGCTGGACCAGCTCCTGCTCTCTCGGGGGTTTCAGCAAACTGTGTGCTTTGGATTATGCATGTAGTCAGTGGTGAGAGACAGATTATGCAAACGATCCTAACCTGACTCTGAGAGGAGCAGGGGCCTTTTATTTATTTTTTTGCTCTGACATGGATGCTTGTGTTTCTAACAGCTGACCTTATTGTTTTGTTTCGCATCTCCAACTCTTTAGCAGCAGGGGGGAAAGCTAAACTCTCGTTTGCGAACATTTTCTGCTTTTCTTCCGTTTTTTGACGTTTGTGTTGAGTCCTTTTTCAGAAAACATAATAAAAATGTGTCACTGGAAAAAAAAAACATCAGTTCTGACTCAACTGGTGGTGAGGGAATCAAATAAAAAAAGGCTTGAGCTAAAAGAGAGACTTGTCATATAAGAAAACATGATGTTTTCTCGGCTATTGTGCTGGTTCCCATCGCTGGACCGAAGTATCCATTTTGTCCTTTTTGTGTGTGTGTGTGTGTGTGTGTGTGTGTGTGTGTGTGTGCGAGAAACAAAATGACAGCGCTTACAACCGCTGCTGCCACTAAACACAAGCACAGATAGTCGCTGTGCGCCTGAGGAGGATGTTAAACAGGGCTCCTTATTTGGGAATCAGTTATCCATCTGCAATGCTGCCCCCTCCACCGCCACCACCACCACCATCACCCGGGGCTGTGTATTTTATCATATGGCTACAGCGCCAGAGTCAACCTTCGCGGTGATCAAACTGCTCGCGACTGAAACCGAGAGTTTATTCCAGTTGATCTCACCGTGGCGCGGAGTGAGCGAACCCTGGAAGGTAACGATCACACTCGAGATGAATGACATCGCTGAGCCACCACTTTGCCAATTAAGCGGCGTCTAATTGTAGATTGAAGCAGAGTGAGAAAATAAAAATCTTTTCCTTCCTGTAGCCCAGGTTAATTAAAAGACATTTGCGGAATTTTAATTAAAAAGTGAATCACGCTCAACTGGTCCAATAACCTTCAAATGATTGCATAAAACAAAAAAAGAAATAATAAATCCCTTTACAGTCAGTGAGAGAGCAGGAAAGTCTTTATCTTGTACACAATACTTTATCAAAGAATCACATATAAAACATACACTTCTCCAGAGAAAGAGAGAGAGAGAAACCTTTAGCTGTTATTTTGATCCTCTCTCATTGGTTGCTCCCTCTGATTTCGACGTGTTAACGCCGTCGACTACTAAGAACATTCGAGCAACGGAAATACCACACCACAGCACACAGACCCTTAAGTTTTAAGATTAGAATGCAACACACACAATTCAAAAATATATCCTCTAATCTTGCAGTAGTTGCTTTTTTTTTCTCCCCCCCTCCCCCGCACCATTTGTACAATTTGAAAAAATACACAGTTAGCTGGATTCACTTGTCGAGGGGGAGGGGGGGCGCTTTAGGAAAGTCACAAGTAATACTGTATTTTGCGCCATGATGGCGGCTTTGGATACAGCGCTGCTCTATCTTTGCTAAGCGTCTGCAGTGTCCTGTGTGCCTTTAAGCATCAGTGGAGATGATCTTTTTTTTTTTTTTTGTGTGTCCACATGAGTGTTCACGTGCCCAACAAGGTGTGGATCACTGTGCCCTGCCAACGTCCTGAGGGTCGTACCTCATCATATTGATATTTCCAGATTGGCCGCACCGTTCTGTCATGTGTGTTCACAAGTCGTCACCTCCGGGAGAGGCGTCTGGTCCTGCATGACCACTTGGGGAGGGGTGGGGGCAGGACGAGCGTGAGCCACCGAGTTTTTCTGTAGCTCGACCCCGAAGGCAGGAGGAGCGTTCTGCAACTGTCTCCTGTACTGCACGAAGCTGCAGGTCTTTAGGATGATGGCCAGGATGTTCTTTCCTATCAGAATCCCGGATACCCTGGCGTCCCGGTACAGAATCATGTTCCCCCCGCGGATGAAGAGCGTGATGATGTTGATGGTGACGAGGCTGAGGATGGGGTACAGGAGCATCTTGTGGGGGACGATGTTGATGCCCTGCATGCTGATCTCGCTCAAGGACACGCAGGGCAGCACCAGCAGCAGGATGTAGCAGTAGAAGAACATCAGGCCCTCCGCCCACAGAGGGAGCCCTTTCTTCTGAGGCTCCCACAGGTTGGCTTGGATGTCCAGTATGTCCAGCAAGTCCACCACCACCCAGAAGAGGCGATTCCGTATCTCCTCGCGCTTCTTGAAGGCGCGAACATACTCCATGTGGTCGATAGCTACCAGCACCACAAACAGCACTGGGATGCAGATGGACAGCAGCAGCGTCAACGCTTTCCTCGCCAGCGCGTCCAAGCTCTTCCTGTCCGCTTTGTAGTTCTGATACACGAAGTAGACCTTGATCTCCAGCACGAAGATGTAAAGGAACCAGAGGATCATGGCGTAGCCTCGCTTAGCCGTGCGCACCTCGGCGCCCACCCACACCGCCACGTAGCGCAGGACGATTAGGAAGCAGATGTCTCCCACCATCACCATGATGCAGATGCCAATCTTGCGGGGCCCGTGGTTCTGCTCCACCAGGTAGGCATCAATCAGCGCCATGCTGCTCATGATCAGAATGGTGGACAGGCACACGTGAGGCTTGTTGGTGGGGGGCGGGGGTACCATCCTTGCCTGGGTGAGAGTTAGAGGAGGAGGAGGAGGAGGAGGAGTGTCGTTGAAGAGGAAGTGCAGAGGGTCCTCAGTTTGCCCAGTAAGGAGGCAGATCAGATTGTGCTGCTAGACAGTGGTGTTCCCCTCCATTGCTTCTGTCTTGGCCAGAATCCAGGATGCATTAATAGGATTCACACAGATCACTTCAATCAATCTCCGCTTGTGCCCAAGCCACCTGCCGGGTAGACAGCACCCCTCATTTAGTAAATTATGCTCATTGGTAAATGGTCTGTAAACATACAGGTTCGCTTGCCCAAAAATTAATAAAACTCAGGATGCGCCTTGCCTTTACACCCCAATAACCATTCACTGAGCCCGAGAGAGTTACAATTATTAAAAGAGAAAGAAAAAGAGAAAAAGCCGCTGCGATGTGCTCTCGTCACAGATTCCCTCTCGACATTCTTGTTTTCACACAAGCTTAAGCTTCAGAGATAGAAATCCAGCTGAATACTCACTTGTGTCCCTCTTTGTACTTTATCCTAATGACTGGCAGCGAGCGATCATCCATGAGACTGCACTGGGGGATCAC
The DNA here is from genome assembly GCA_005024645.1 of Planiliza haematocheilus. NCBI lineage: Eukaryota > Metazoa > Chordata > Actinopteri > Mugiliformes > Mugilidae > Planiliza > Planiliza haematocheilus. The sequence continues at coordinate 3,543,917 of SRSE01001339.1, read as the reverse complement.
AAAGCCCATCTGTAATCCACAGAAGAAGAGAGGCGAAAACGCAGAGGATCCTCTCCTTCTCTGACAGACATAAATCCAGCAGTCACGAACGCGCTTCTTTATTTTCTTTCTTAAATGAAAGAGAAATCCCAAAATATAGTCGTCATAATCCACTTACTGCTCAGACTGAATCAGGAAGAGGCATCTTAAATGGTCTCAAAGACAGCTCTCAATTACTAAGAATAGAGGTTATTTTGTCTTGTGCTTAGAGGGTTTAAAGCCTCAACTCCAAAAAAAAATAATAATAAAAAGACAAAACTGAAAAAGTGGTGAAGTTGGAAAAAAAAAAAATCTCTGCAGTCAGTCCTGCTGAAAAGAAGTTTCCCCCTCTATCATCCACCATCCATGGAAGAGAAGATGAAACATTTAGTGTCTGTTTCCCGTGTAACTTTGACGCCGACCTTTTAAACGCAGCCTGTGTCTGAGCGTCCTTCCCCGCACGTGTGTTTCTGTGTTTCTTTCCCGTGTGTGTGTGCAGGTTTCAGCTGTCTCCACGCATCGTTGTCGCTGTGAAATGCTGCCCCCCTGGCGAGTTCCTGGCTGCTGCACCGTTTTCCGTCTCGGGCTCAAGCAGCTTTTGCCAGGGACACCAGGATCAACAGCGCCAGTGGATTCCCCTGTCTCCACTCGGCGTGCTCTGCCAGCACCACCAGCGCTGTGATACTCCAACGCTGCCTGCCCGCCTCTCTCTGCCTGCCTGCCTGTCTGTCTGTCTGTCTTCCTCTGTGCGCTCCTCAACCCTCTCTCTACGAAAGTCAGAGAGATGCTCCTCTGGTGCGTTCAGAAACACTCCTGGGATATTTTTTTCTCCTCCTCTTTCTCTCTCTCTCTCTCTCTCGCAGCTATACCCTCCTCTTCCTTCTCCCTCTTCTGCTCAAGTAAAGGCACTTGCTGTGTGGAGGTGACGCTCAGCAGACCACAGCTGCAGAGAGAGGAGAGAGAAAAGAGGTAGAGAGAGAGAGAGAGAGGGGGAGTGAGAGAGAACACTTTTCCAGGGGGTGGAGAAAGGCGGGGTGGGATGGGGGAGCCAGTGTTTTGCAGCTTAGCTGAATGCACAACTTCTCTCTCTCACCGTTGCTTTTTTTTTTTTTTTTACTCCCCCCCTCTCACTACTTCCCTCTCTTCTTTCCACATTGTGTCTTGTGCTGATATCCTATTTTCTCAGGCTGTTTCTTTTTTGGCTCCCAGAGAAAAAAAGCCCTCTGCTTTTGAGAAGCCCATTACGGCGCCATGCAGATATTTCTCTTCGAGGGGAAGACGTAAAAAAGTGATCCACAGAGGAGAGGAGAGGAGGATGCTCTCCAGTTTTTGGGGATGTGGAGAGCCAGCTCCCCAGAAGGCTGTATGTCTGCAGTCTGGGGAGACGTGGGGGGTTGGGGAGGGAGGGTTGAGGCGGGCAGGGGGGGGTGAGGCGTGCGGTGGCTCCTCCTGACAGAGAGCCTTTCTATTGATCTACCGACAGAGCAGTGAATCAGGAGACTGAGACGGGGCCAGAGACCAAAAGAGATGAGGGGGTAAAGGGGAGATGGGGAGGTACAGATGTGGAGGCGGCGAACGAGAGAAAGGGAAATAAAAATAAGAGGAGGGTGCCTGAGCGGCGAGACGGGAAGGGAATTAGAGGGGGCCAGGACATGTGCAGGGTGGGACTAAATGTCAAGGGAACGTTTTCATCCGCAGAGAGCTGGGAGGTTATGCAAAAATATATATAAAGGTAGGAAAAGGTTGGCGTGTTTGCTTTGCCATGCAGTATGCTAACACCACTAGCTCTGTTTATCCAGCTGGGCCAATTAGGGATAATCCTTCCTCAGAGGAACCAAACTGCTTTCATTACTACAGTATGAAGCCATTTACTGCTCAATTCATGAATTGCTGTTATTGAGGAGTCAAAAGTCCTGTTTTTTCCAAGCAGTGTGGCTGCACTTTTCATCCGACCGCGTAATGACAACTCGACATAATTGCAATCAATCGTGCTGATTTTTCTTTCTTTTTTCTTTTTTTTTTGCAGCCATGAATGGATGCTGGTTACACATTTACCAGCTGTGGATCAGCTGACAGCTGCCATCATGGCTGTTTATGGCTTCTATCATGCCTTTATCATGGAAGCATATGGAGGCTCCATGTCTGAAAAATGAAGCCTGGTGAAACAGCCGTTTTCCTTTCAGCTGCCTCCTTATTGACTGTTTCCTCTGGATTTATCGACCATAATTGAGCCGCGACAAGTGCGCCGATGAATTACGGCCTTCTTTGCAAATTGTGAAGTTGGTGCTCCTTCCACGCAGCAGACCATTATTAAACACATGGCAGGCTTCAATTCAGACACCGGCTGGCGCAGAAACGCCGCCGCGGTGGAGGGCCCGGGCGGTCGGGGAAAACGCTGCGTAGTAAAAGGTCACAGGTCTGATTCCCGTGACAGGCGAGCGCGCCCGTTAACAGCCACGTGTCCTTGAGCCAGACACTAAACTGCTACCTGCTCGCTCGCTCGTTCACTCAAAGTCACTCTGGTTAACGGAGTCAGCTAATCGCCTTGCATTGTAAATGGAAACAAGCGGATGGCTTGTCCGCTCCACGGGGGAGCAGCCCTGTGATCTTAACAGTTTCACTCTTCTTAAAAATCAGTATGGGCGATGGATACAGTGCCTCTATTATCCACTTTGTTATTCCCTCCGCATCTCGTCCACTGATCTATAATTTATATCTTCATTTACATGCCTTTTGTGATATACAATGGAGTCGGAGACCGTGCTAACCTCTCCCTTAAAAAGGAAGTTGACCTGGACTTTGAATTACATCGTCTTACATTTATACACGCTCAGCATTTGTCTGCTTTCGCTTGCGTGTTTATAATTCATGAGCACTGAGCAAATCACATCACTGTCCCTTAAGGCTATTGTCTGTTTTAGATTAAGGGGATTTATGCACATTTTTATGTTTTTATGCCGTCAAACTTCTCAGTCCTGATTAATGTGATCATAGAGTTACAGTAACGCAGTGCAGCATGCTGTGATTTACAAGGCTTCAGACAACAAAAGTACATCCAGGAGTCTTCTCTGTCCTCTTCTGCCCTCTTTTATTCGTCCATCAGGCCCCGCGCTGCCTCCTACAGAGGGGCCGTCCTTGGCTTTTGGGCAGGGACACTGCATCATCACTGCTCAGCTGCAGGCGGGCTAACACGCAACAGACGATAAAATGCCAGCCACACAGTCTCTATAACATCTACAGAAAACAATCAGAGCACTCCAGATGACAGAGGCCGCAGAGTCTCCTCTTTTTTTCTTTTTTTTTGTTGAATCCGCTTTAAAAAATAAAATAAAATAAAACGCTCGATCTGTTCACCTTTAAATGTGGTATTTTCCTTCATGCAAATATTTGAGCGCGCTTTCTCGGAGCATAAAGCACTCCATTTTCAGAAACGTTCCCTTGACAACCAAGCGCAGCAGCTTGAGAAAGATGTTTTCTCATCTTGTCAGAGAGGACATCAGGGGAGGAATTCAACACTCCGAGCTGCACCTTGAACTCAGCTTAAATAGCATGAAATGTGTTTTCTAAACATTGCAGCGAAGGCAAAGACAAAAATGCGCTTTATCATTGTAGTAAGAAAATTGGGCTTTCAGGAACAGTTTCTCCTTTTGGCTGATTGCAATTGCTAGTTCAATCAGGAGCCTATTCTTCCTTCCTCCTTTGTGCTCACCGTTTATATCTCCTCTTCCTCTTTGCAGCCAAGAGTCAAGCTTTGTGTTTTTTTTGTTGTTTTTTTTGCAAGAAATCAAACGTCTTCGAGGCTTTTGTCACAGGACCTCATCCGCCTGGAACACACAGAGCGCCGTGTGCCCACTTGATAAAGGTTTTCTCATGCAACATTCAAACGCGGCACAGTTTTCTGACGATCCATGTTTATTGCATCAGTGTTCCCCCCGAGCGACACTGAAAGGAGATATTAATGCGCTACCTAAGTGCAGCAGGTAGTGGCATAATTACGAGGGTATGCATCACTGAACGAGTAGGCTGATTTGATTTGCTTTGTGTTTAGACTGCAGATGATTTACTTAAGAGTCAAGAGTGGAGCATGATTAATTTCCCCGTGCTACGCCACGTGAAATCCAGAAAAAGAAATCCCTGCGTTTTAGAATTACCGCGCGTTTGTAACCAGGAATGCAGGTGAAATGTTTCTATCTTTGGATTTAATGACTTTACACGCGGAGATAAGCGTTCAGCTGTGAATCAAGTTTCATTGTTACGACATGTCATGATTTGCAGGGTGTTTTAGTGGAGGAGGAGGAAAGAAAAAAAAAAAAAACCAAAAGGCCCTGGACACAAACATGGATTAATCGCTTGGGCTTGGCAGCCGGGATTCAGTGTCAGCAAGTTGTGAAAAGATTGGGGAATTTACATCACCAAAGACAATTTGTACATGAAGCATAACAGTGGAAATAGGACACATAAATCACATTAGCTGTAACCCTGAGTCTGCCATCGATTACCTACAGGAAAACAAATGGGGGCGTTAAGGCTTCCCGTCCTTAAACATCCCCATCGGGGCTCTAACCACCAAAAGGAATCATGAAGCGTATGGGCTAAGCAGATCCCTGTGGGGCAATTAAACCAGAAGGAAGGACACGGGGCAGGGGGCAGGCTGCCCTGTGGTATTTAACTGCCGCTGACAAGGAAGTTGTAGAAGTGCATGGCGGCATTTGTCACATTTGACGTGACATCAGGTTCAATCTGAGACAAAGGAGAGTAGAGTGTTTTTACAGAGGACTGACGACTACAAAGCAGACCCAGATCTAACAGTATTTGCATTTGATTGATCTCGTTCGGGGTCCCATGTGGGTGGGCTGAGGAAAAGAGAGAATGAGAATGATTGCCACATTATTACCACAGTCAGGAAATCAACAGAGAGACATTTCACTATAGATTTATGTCATCCAAAACCTTCACGCGTCCACTGTGCCGCTCCATCGCCCGGCAAACATTAAGAAGTGTATATGCAAAAACACATTTACCTTTAAAGTTTAAGTGATCTGAAAGTGGTTCTTTTATCTCCAAATGATGCCTGACAGAGCTTACCACCACTGCTCGTGAATATTTCTTTCTATATGAGCCGCAGGTGCGTCTGAAATACAATGCATCATCCTTCATGGCTGACGATGCCTTTTAGTCTGAAGCACAGCTTTGGACATCCTACATGAAACACATGAAAATGCTACGTACCTCCCGCTGCGGTCCGTCCAGCACAAAGACCCTCAGACAGAGACAGAGGGGGGAAAAAAAGACGCAGACTCACTTGGCATTAATAATGGATTAGAGGACTTTTGCTGTGTCAAGTTCGGCGGCAGACTTTATCCCCTTCACGGCTCGGGTCTGAGCAATCAAACCAAATATTTTTTTTATTTAAATAAATAAAATAATAAATACCAGAATAGGACATTGTCCCATCAATCCAGGATGAGCGTAGGTGCTCTGTCTCTGGCCTTGCTTTCAGTAATAAAATCTGTTGACAGTCGCGGCGGCAGCAGTGGCGGCGGCGTTTAATTTCATTCTTCTCTAATAATGACGGAGCTCATGGTGGCCTCTAAGTGACACAGTAATCAGTCACATCCTCATATTTTCACAGCAAAGACAAATAATGAACAAGGCGCACGATGATACCGGACGAAGGACTGAATATTTCTTTAACAGGGAACAAACCTCAGCACATATCTGTGAATATAGAGATTTTTACTGCACATTTAATCACTATGCAGCCTTCTATGAAAATAAATAAATACCGCCCGGGCTTCTTTTAAACTTCTCCCTCTGGCATTTCCACCTTATTTGCAGACGATGCTCAGGTGATGGTGGCCGTGGAGTTAGCGTCAATCTGGGATCCTGTGCTTTGATGAGCTAATTAAGCCACATATTCTCCTAAAAGGCTTTTTGTTAACCTGTCTGCATCCGTAGCTCGCACACGAAATGCATTTTGATGGACTCGCGCGAAAACAGGCGAAACGGACCAGATTGTAAGAGGCAGGAAATAAAATGGCTGAGGTTTTGAGTCAGCCGTAAAGACTCTTTCAGCGAAATGAATGCGGTTACGCACGTGTTCAAGAATCAATTTTTTTTTTTTTACAGAGCTGAGAAAGGAAAATCACTGTATAATAAGAAATGTGAAGATAAAGAGCACACTGAGTAAACGGAATAGACTGCGTGTGGGACTGTGATTTGTCTTTACTCTTATTAGACTTGAAATCATCAATGGATTTTCTGTTTGGCCTCTTGTGTGGTTTCCTCCATCTGACTAATTGAATACAGATGTGATGTGGCCATTACCCATAAAAAATAATAATAATTATACAACAATCAGGCATAACATTATGACCACTGACAGGAGAAAGTAAATAACATTGACTATCTTGTTCTGCTGGGAAACTTTAGGAGCTGGCATTCATTCATGTGGATGTTACGCAGACATGTAGCACCCACCTAGACCTGACCAGGCACCCCCACTCCAATGACACTACTTGTGTCAAAAAGGGTAGCGGTAGCGGGTAGCTTTTGGAATTCAGACCCAAATGCAGGACTTGAGGCAGGAGTGGGCAAACAGGGTTTTAATTAACAAAAAAAAAATTCCAAGAACCAAACAAAAACCTAAAACATAACGTGCCATGAAATATGAACTACATGAAAATCTGTGACATGAACTTGGCATCAAAAAACACGACGTGAAACGCATGGCCATTTCATGCATATACACACATACAAGGAGCAGGGGTGATGAGACACAGGTGAAGCAAATGAAGAATTAACGCAAGGTGAAACCAATGATCTAATCAAAAGAGAACATGGGGTAACAAAACAGGAAGTTTGGAACTTAACAAAATGAAACAGGAAGCAGAAAATCTAAACACTAAACTATGACTAAAAAACAAGACTTTGCCAAGACAACACAAAATCCAAGAAACTAAAACTAAAGACTGTGAAAAGACATGACGAAAAGACATGACAGAAACTAAACCATGACGAAAGACATGACAGAAAACATGACAACTTGATGGCAGCAGCCATCCCCAGCAGGAAAAATCCTTTAGAAACAACCCAAACCCCCCTCCAAAAAACAAGGTGTTGACCTGGCCTCCAAATTCCCTAGATCCCAAACTGATCAAGTAATTGTGTTATGATCCACAGAGACCCCTCCCCTCAAAGGCCCCTACTGACAACATTTTGTTGCTAGACACCACAGGACACCCTCTCTGATGAGCCACTTTTTTTGGAGGGACAAGAGAGACCTACACAATATTGGGAAAGTGGTCATAATGTTATGCCTGATCAGTGCATATGCATGGCCCCTTGAGGTTGCTTGTGTACACAGAAACATATGGCATTTATTAAACCGCCCGCAATCTCAAACTGAAAGCTCCACATGCACCGGCCCTTCGTCAAGGTCATTTTGAGCCGACTAAATATTACACTCAGCTCTGTATTTCTTTTCTTCATGTTTGGTAAATACATATTTTTATTTCTTTTTTTGCCTAATCTCCGAGGTCATTACAAGCAGCGCGCATCCAGTGACAGGCAAACTGTGCAGCTGTAAAAAATATGAGCAAGGGTGTCCCCAGATGGCTACCTCTAGGCGTATTTCGCAATGACAACCATAAATCCCCTTAAACCTAGGAAGGTCCTGCAGTGCGCCGACAACACTGTAAGCCCCAGGATAGGTTTCACAATTGGCCTGTCTATGTAAATTTGGTTTGAACACTTGTTAACCGTGCAGTGTCTTTGCTTGGGGCCCCTCAGAACCTATGTTCACCTCTGTATATGAATTAAAACCGAAAGAACATCCAGTAGTGATTTATCGCGCGCATCCCAAGGGGCCACCTTCCATCTGCCTGTTACGCACCTCTACACCTCCGCTGGCCTCGCAGTGACAGTGCAAGTGTTTCTGGCTTGTGCTTAATTACCTTAACAGGCCACACCTGAGAAGATGTGAATAAAGGGCAGTGCTGAAGAGGCCTCGGGGACCACTTATCAGCTGCAGAGGTTCGCCGTGTCTCACCTGTCGCCTTTTTGTTTCCTTTTTAATTCAACAGACCCTTATTTTTGTAACTCTATCTCGTGTCTCCAGTTTGTGTTGCGGCCCTCGAGCCGGGTCGTAACACTACGAGGAGATGGCGCGCCGTTTGTCTTTGCCTGGAGCCTGCCAGGACCTAAGATCACCCCTGCTGATTACCATTAAACACAGCGCAGGACTTGTTTTTTTTTTTTTTTTTTTTAAAAGCTTCACTAAACCAAATACAAAACAAGCTTGACGCAAACAAATGATGCACTCCGGCTGGCATCATTATGTTCGTGCAAGTGTGTACGAGACACCAATACAATGCCACGTTCACATTCATCATCACCGCCGAATACTCAAGTTGTGTGTGTCTTCCTTTTCAAAGCAGCGAGGCGGGTTGATTCTCCATCAGCGTGTACATTCTCAGCAGCTTGTACCCGCGCTCTCCTCACAGGGGACCTGGCTAATTTGGGGAAGTCGTTTGTATAAATGGCAGAAGCCGTACAGCCCTGGCTCACCTTACTTCACGTGGACTGCTGCTTAGTTAGCTTAATGAGGCAGGATTGTGTGCGCGGCGGCTCTGCGTCAGTGTTTATTTCGGCGTTTGCTGAGAACGGGGAGATAAAGTTTTGCAAAGTCCACCGGGGGGAAACTTCATCTTGCATTCTTCTGTTGTATATTGTTGTGAAAGCGTTATCAGGCATCGCGTGGCAGGCAGTCTGCACCCTAACGTGTGTACAATTGCAATTCATACAACTGCGGTACAAGATATTTCCGATATGTTGAGGCTTGACAGCGTCTCACCTTATTTGAGAGCAGGACACGTTAGCGGTGTGTGCCATCTTGTCTCTAGAGCTCTCAGAAGACGCAGCGCTCGGTAAATGGCTGCACTAATGTTGCGCCATGACTGACAGTGGCCATTAATCACTCAGCGTGTGGAGGATGGGTTTGTTTTATAATCATTAGAGCTTTTACCATTGTACATGTTTTCCAAAAATCTATGCATAGCGGTAATGAGCTGAGGTAGATGAGGGGTATTAGCGGGCTCGTAAATCAACTCTGACCGACTGGAGATACAGAAATCTAGACCATCGGGGTTGAATTTGTTTTATTAAGTGAAATTCTACAAGGGGACTGTATAAGAGATAAATCTGGCTTTTAGCAGGAAGGATTGCTGGTCTCTGTGTTTCTGTGCTACACTTGTAAAGCCGTGCCGTTTATATTGATATGACTTTAAGTGAATTAAACAGGTCCCGGATTTCAGGCATAAAGCAGGTTTCTCATTTAAAGCCGGCGACCACACGTTTTATTGGCTGTCACTAGCGAGCTAATTAAGTTGATGGCGGGGACATCTTGTTGGTTAACAACAACGCCTCCGGCTGACTTGATGTTAAAGGTTAAGAGGCTAAAGCTGCGTGTACCGAGCTATATGTTGAAATCATGGATATGTTAAAGCTGCCTTCAATGGAACCTGGGAGCTTTGTGATTACAACTTAGAAAGTCGTTATTCACGTGGTAAAATCCTGAGAATAATGCTCCAAAACATATAGAAGCCACCAAGCTAACATTTTGGCAAGACAACAAGTTATTAAAGTATGTAATGAAACCATTCCGAGCAAATGACTTCAATGGCTTTTGATATTTTTTGGAAAATGTCACCGATCATGAGACAGATTTTGTGAAATTGCGAAATTCTGAGGTCAAAAACATCACAAGAGGGCAACGTTTCTGTGAACGCGGTAAACACAACCCCATTCAAAGCGACTATAATGAGCCTGCCGTCCCAGTGGTCACTAACACCATTAAAAATAAAGCCAAAAGAAACATTTTAAAATTCCCTGCTGCCCAAAAAGCATTTTTTCCAGTGACATTCATTATAAAAAAAATTCTGTTAAAATATTTTTTGTCATCAGGTCTCATGAGCAAGCTGGAGCCCAGTGTTTGGGCCAAGCTGTTGAAACATAATGCACATGTGCAGACTGCCACACAACGCAGAAGCTAACCGGTGGCTAGAGACTTTTTTTGTGAATATTACATACTAGTAAGCGTTTTGCATCCTGCATCCAGTAATCCTTAATACATGCATGGTGGCATTAAACAGCATCGTTGTGATATCACTGAGTACAACAGTTGTGGTCCCAAACAAATAAATAAGTGAGACAGAACTGTTCAATTTTTATGTGACACTAAATCCATCACAGACACTGTAGGTGTAGGTTAACTCAGCCTTTTTCCCGGTGCTGATGGCATTTTAGTTGGAGGACCAGGTTCACCAGCTGTCTCTGTGAACACTGCAGAGACAGACTGTATCTGATTATGACTGCAGACTTGGGATGACACAGCTGTCACTGTGATTGTGGCTGCAGTCATGGCTGTGCTTTGGCTTTTTTGTTTTTTTTAATGGTTGTAACGCTGGGTACATGCAGAGGCTGTGTGTGCGGTGACAACTGGTCCGGCTGAGCCTTTTATTGAAGCTGCTGTGGTGTGTAACATATCGTTCTGAGGAGCACTGCAGTCTCAAAAAGCAATAGTAAATCAGGAGTCCAGCCAGCAGCTCTAGGCAATACTGAGATCGACCTTTTTAAATGAAAAATGTGCACTAAATGTTTACCTCAGGTAAACCGCAGGTTCCCTCAGCCTTGCATCGTGTCTCCTTTATGAAGTTTCTGAATTCTGCAGGTCATGTATATCAAACAACAAAGCAGAAACAGAAGCAGCTGGACTCGTTTGCAATCATCAAAACTCATCTGAGCAGGTTCCTCGCTTCTAAAAGACGATTTGGAGTTTGGTTTAACCCAATACTCATCTATAATCACAGAAATCTGTTCCCACTTTTTCACAATTAGGTGTTTGCAAACTCAAAGTGTTGCAGAAAACCCTAAACCGTGTTCAGAGAGATGGTTTCCAATCGCTTCTTTTAAACCATCTGTCCTTTATGTAAGGAGGATATGTACATAATGTATATGTCCTTTAGTATCGGATTAATGTTTCCCTTAACCAGCAGCATACTTCAATTGAACTGGACCAACACGCCAATGTCAGAAGGGACGTAAAGCACGGAGAGGAACTCAAATACGGTTGTGAGAAATGGATCCCTAATCTGAAAATGTGCCATAATAAAGACTTAACAAGGTTGAATAAGGTTGAACGCTAAATGATGTTTGCATTGCCAATGTGCCACTTCGAACCTGAGTTAATAAAAAGACGGACAAAGCAGTTAATTCTACCCATAAACCTTTACGCGGTGCTGATATAAAAAGGCGGCGCTTTTTATGAAGTGGACTTCACAAGTCAGTCAAACATGTGGAGAAATCCAGACGAGCGGTCAGTCAAACCAGACTTCTCCTCATGTCTCTCTGATTTAAAGTAAATACAGCTGGCTCTCAGAGAGTAGCGTGCTAGCTAAGTGGGGCAGAAATTCAACGGCGAGAAGATGAAATAGCACCGTGCAAAACGCTGCAGAAACATTTCTCTTTCATGTGCTTTTTTTGGCTCGCCAATGGAAAAACTCACGGGCTCGTGCCGTCGTTCCGTCCTCCGCCGTTGAGCAGGAGAAAGAGCGTGATGGTGGAAGGAGTTGGGTGGAGAAGGATTGAGAGCGCTTCGAAATTCCAGCGGGCAGGGAGATTTGGTTTGGAAAGCCAAAAATTTGTGTTGGACAATTCCAGTGAGGGAGGGAGTTAGAGCAGGAGGGAATACGGGAGTCTGTTCAGAAATCTACAGGCAGAGCAATGAGTTTTGAAATCCTCAGCAGCTACAATCAGCGTCTGGTCAGGTTACCGCTGAGCTACAGATGCTAATTAAGTTTGGAGACCCAAGCAGATATCTAATGCGAGATATGATCTCTGTGCACATTTAAAAACAAAGCAGCATCGTTTCCATTCAGTAGGAGCAGGCTACAGCAACGAGCGACCGAGCTCCACGACCCAAAAACCATTTAATGTGGCCGTGGCTCAGTTGTGACGCCCGGATCACCTTCTCGCTGAAAGCGCGCCACCGCTGCTCAAAACAATGTATTTGGGTCAGTGAGCACTCGCGGCCCCGTCAGAGGCGGAGGGGCGCCACCCAAAGGCGCCAGCTCTCCGAGGCGTCCACAAACACGGCCAGTGTGTATCTTGGCTACGATGCAGCATATTTAAATGAATTGAAAATGAGACTGATCCCGGGCCAATGCAGCAATTTCGACCACCCATCGCAATCTCCATTGTGTCGTGCCAGAGGCATTTGGTTTTGGCCTGATAAGGGGTAGATACACATGGACCAGAAGAGGAGGAGAAGGTGGACAGAGAGACAGCCGGTTTGCATAGACCTGCTCTGAGTAGGTGTTTTTAAATTGTATGCAGTGAATAACAAGAGATTTGGATGAATTATTCACTAAAACATCGTCTGCTTGAGCTTTGCTTTGTTTGTTTTTGGAGATTTTTTTTTTAGTCCTGATTCATGAGGAGACGAGGAGGAGACGCACAAGAAAAGCTCGTCCTCAGAGCGCCACTTGGACACCTCTTTTTCAGCCCGAAAGAAGCAGAGAGAGAGAAAGGATGGTGGGACTGTAAAGGAGGGCTGGCCTACATTTTTGAGTTTCCTAATGCTCAAAATGATGCCGAAGGGGAGCGCAGGCTATTCTGCCCTGCAGATAAAGCAGAAAGCATTTCCCTTTTTCATTATTCCTGCAGCGCCACAAAGAACCTCATTTTGATTTCACTAAAAAAAAAAAAATAAATAAAATAAAAAACTTATCATGAGCACACTTCACATTTAGTATTCCACCCAGAAATAGAAGTGTCTGAGTGTGTCCTCAATCCAAATCTCCCCAGGATACTGTTTCCCCCTTCTGACACTTTGTAGTTTCAATTGCATCGACTGGCCTGAAGGGAACGATCCCGGCCCGGGCCCACGCTGCAGACGGCGGCTCTTTGTCTGGCTGGACTCCGCAAGCTTTCACTTATTGTTTCCAGTGACTGAAATGTTGCAGAAAAGTCAGCATAAAAAGCTCTCCTCGCTGCCATCACCCTGGCTCCCAGTCAGGGAGCGTAGAGAGAGAGAGGTGTGTTTATTGGACGGGAAGTCGGAGAGAGAGAGGAAGAGAGAGACACTGAATATTTATTATCTCTTGTCCATAGAAAGAAATCACTCCATGTCTCCTTCAGATTAAAACCAAATGTCTTGTAATCCATAGCGTGAGATTTCTAGCTTCCTTAAAATATGTGCATCTGCTCGACATCTGCTTTCACACTGCTTGTCTGTCACGTCATGCATAAACCAACATCTCAGAATAAGAGAGAAGTGATAAACTGACTGAGATATTTCAGTCAAAAGAGGCCCTTCTTGTTATGAGTAATCTATAATGGGCTCACCTCTGGTCTGGAGAAGCCCTCTTGCCAAGTGTAAATGTGCATTACGCCGATCTAAATCACAGAACTTCACGCTGGCTTTTAGCACTTCACCATCTGCTAATCCTCTAAGTGTTGGATGAGGGAAGCGGCGCCATTAAAGCTGCTGTATGTAATGTAATAATATTTTATTCCACGCGATTTTCTCTCAGTTCAGTTTTTGAGAGTAGAAATCTGCCACCTCGGTGCCCTTCCTACTCCCCGGCTGCTCTTCGGTTCCTCCTAACCAGCTCAGGGCAGGTGAACAAACTCAGATTCGTTCAACTGTGAGCCTCTCCACAGTTCTTTGACCCCAATCAGAAGATATATTATGCCAGCTTTATCCGGTTGCCAGCCATGGCCCACAATCAGATGTCATATTTATGAATTGGGGCTTTGGTGCTGTGCTACTTTTCCGGAAGAGTGAAACCAGGAATTAAAGTGAGCTGCAGAATGCCGTGAAGGACTGTGTTCAAAGTTTACACAGTCTGCAAATATTAGTTGAATGCACTATGCATATCATAAATGAGGAGAGGCAGGACGTAGGCTATTTGAATCAGGACGGTTTAAAGTAAAATGTTGGAGGGAAAGAACATTATTTAGCAGGCTTCCGCATATCTGCATCACGCACCTTATAGAGCAGTTAACAGACTCCCAAGATGAAGTGTTTCATACGTAAAATACACATTTATCAGACTGGATAATCCAACAAAAACAAGAAAATTCATTAGATCATCTTCAAATCAATGCAAACACTGCTGAGTCCTGAAATGTGTGTCGAGCAGCTGCTCATGATCAAATTTTAGCCTGGTGCTTGACTGACTGAGCCGTTCTCAGGGGCCGTCCACACGGAAATGGTGTAAACGTGTTTTGGTGTAAACGCAGATGTTTTGCATGGTTTTGGCCGAACGTCCACACAAATCCTGTAAACACATACCCCTGGAACACACTTTTCTGAAACCTGGTCCTAGACCTAGGGTGAAAAAATTGGCTTTTGTGTGGACGGAGAAAAGGCATACGAGCGTTTCGATTATGTCATCGCCACCATCTCCACACCCCTGGAGCAGCCTTCCACCTCTTATATCCCGCGAAACGTCTCATAACAACATCAACAACAATGGTGGACTACATGCTCGTGTTCCTGCTGGAGAAGATATTGAGCCTATTATGGTTACTAGGGCTAAATATCATTTCTCCTTGAATTTGTTTTCTTCTCATGACGATTTGTAAACAGCGCTCAAGCTTTATGCGCATGCTCCGCCTCTTCCTCTGCGTTTTTGGTGAATTTCTGAAACTGAAACAGCGCCACCTATAGGCCTGGGATATGAAGTAGCGTTTTGAGTCGTGTTGAGACAGATCCATGTGGACGCAGAGATTCTTGAAACGATGCCAGGGAAAATGGAAAGATTGTTTTCGTACGTGTGGACGAGGCCTCAGCTTCTCTCAAGGTATAAAAACTCACCAAGCTTTGTTTTTCTCTCTGAGAAATTGTGACCTGATAACCCGGTTAGCTGAATGAAGCTCAGGTGAAAGGTCAGTGAATCTGATCTGCCTCTGTTGTTTTATGGATGATTTGACCCTCTGAGGGTGTCCTGTGGTATCTGGCAACAGAATGGTGTTAGTGGGGGGCCTTTGGGTCTTATGGGTTGAAGAGCGATTCCTTTGTGGATCATCCTACATATACTTGATCAGTTTGGGATCTTGTGAGTTTAGAGGCCAGGTCAACACCTTGTGCTGTTCTTCATGTTTTGTTGAGTTGTTACTGAAGTGTTTTCATTCTGCTGTGGTTGTTTGCTGCCATCAAGGAGTGTCGTTGCTATGAGGTGGGGGTGCCTGGTCTGGTCTAGGTGGGTGTTGCATGTCTAAGTAACATCCACCTGGGTCAGGTCCAAAAGTTTCCCAGCAGAAAACTGAATTGGCTCAAGATAGTCAATATTATTCCCTTCTCTTGTCAGTGGTTTTAATGTTGTGACTGATCTGTGTATTTTCCATTTCAGTCTGACACCGTTAAATTCATTGCTCTTGATACCATCTATCACACAGTCCTCTTTCTCCTCCTTATCCTGGTCGTACAGAAGCTCTCAGCCTCCGTCTACCTACGTACTCCACCACCAACACGGTGTCTTCCCCTGCGTACTACTTTCATCTGGGATTCTCCTGTGTGATGTCACTCCTCATTACAGTCAAACTGCCAAAAATGGCGTGTGGCCTTTTCTTCCTGCTAAGGCCGATCCGCTCTGTTTTGCTCCGTATTATATTTTAGTAAAGTGTGATAAAAAGTCCCGCTGGGAGGAAACTCCAGGGTCGACCCAGAATTCTCTAGAGGGGAGCTCATGTCTCATTTGCCTCGGGATGAACAGGAAAGTGTTGCTAGGGAGATGGGGATGTCTGGAAAGCTATCCGCTGCCTGTTGCCAACGGAGACCACGCTCACATAAATGGATAAAAGTAATTATAGGTTTATTTCTGACCGGACCAATAAAGTAGTACTGATATGAAACCAATACTAATCGCTCTTGTTTCAATAAAAATCCCCTTCAAGTGTCAGTGAGATTAGACGCTCTGGTTAAGCCAGTGGTTCCCCTTCGTTAGAAGTAAGACGTGCACTGAGCGTCTGAATGACAATAATTATGCAGCAGCCATGTGAGCGGCCTGCCAAAATTAATCCTCGCTCTTACAAGACTATAAATGCAGAGTCAGATTGAGGCCAGACAAATCTCCGCAGATGGGGGGTGAAAATTGACTTGGTTCACTGACAATAAATATACAGAGGTAAGTAGTTCATGGGAGTTCGTCCAATTTGGCCTAAATTTGTTGGATGTTGCAGCAGGCGAGTCCAAAGCGGAGGGCCTTTCCAATCCGGGAACAAATAATAGAGCATAACGTATTTTGACTAAAAGCTAATTTTTCCTTGAGTCCTAATGGGTTTAATCTGCACTGAATAATTATGGAAATGATCTGAGCCATGCATGAGCAATTAGATGAAGATATAAATGTCAAGTAGTCATGCATGAACTACATAATGCTCTATATCTACATATTTATCGATATAAGTAATGGAAAAAAATGTGCATTTTTAAAGAAGAGCTGCGCTGAAGCGAGGCAAAACAATGCCAGCCTGAAAGCTCCGGGACGCGGCAGGAAGCTGCAATCAAGAAAAGAGTGTTCGGTCATTCCATAATCCGAAGAGCATCCCACGAAGGAGCGGCGGGGTCGCGGAGGGCGGCGCTGGCGTCCTTCCTCCAGAGTCCCCGCCCGCAGACTCGGCCCCCTTTTTTTTTTTCCCCCATCCCCGCTTTCTGCACGGAGATGTCAGCTACTGTGGAATCAATTTCTCCACCGGCGGCTCGGGGGTCTATCTACATTTTTCAATTCATTTATACTCATTACCAGGAAATAGCCACAGGCAGAAGCAATTTAAGCACCTGTAATATAAAGCCCTCGGAATCATTCCTTGTCATACAATTTTGGTTTTGAATTGATGGCACTGGCAATCAGCGGAAATGGAAGACTGTTGTGGTCACCGGCAAGACATGGCATAGTTATGAATAATAATATTACATAACCCTTGCTGTTGTTTACCCATTTCAGCGACTTTAAGACTGAAAGGTTCAATAATTGGAACTGTTTTATTGGGTTGAGCAAAGCAATTAAAGCTCCAAGATGTATTTTTTTTTTTGCATATGAATATTTAGGATCTGTGAGTAGAGGGGAGTATACCAGACACAGAGCGCATTTCATATTCACCGAGATAAAGCTTTATTTCATGCAGACTATGATAGTACCGCAAAGAAAGGTCCAGGTGGCGAGAGAAAGCGGCGGCAGAGCCTCCCAGACGACTGAAGCACCCTCAAAGCAGAAGAGACGCCGTCGTCTGCTCAGCAAACAGCCCAATGCACAGCTTGTTCTCTTTACAGCCGGAGAAGAAAAGACGGCGTGAGCATTGCATTTGGGTTCCCGCAGAGTTACCTGTCAAAAGTCTTTTAAAGAGATGAAAGCGGCCGATAACGGCGGCCTTATCTTTGATTCCAGGTCCACGTCTTCTCGGAGGGGCTTAACGGAGAACTGCGCCCTGGTTAGATGTGAAGAAAAACAAGCAGCCCGTTTACTGTCCACTGTACAGTACGCTGCTCTTTGAAGAAGTTTGCTTGTTGAGCGGCTGATCGTGATAAATGTTCGAGAAACACATCAAAGTCAAAGAGTCGCAATTAAAAAGTAAAGCAAGAGAAAAGACGATTTGAAAAATGAAATAATGCAATTTGAGGCAGGTCAGTTACAATAATTATGTAACTGTCCGTTTTGAAACCCTGTTGTGTTTTCATGTCATGTAAATTTAGAATATATTGAGTGAAACATGAACCTTCGTTGCCTTTATTTTCTTCTTCCCGCATGTGGAAGTGCACAATACTCACCATCCATCCGCTGGAAACTTTAAATAGGCCTGTGAGAGTTTTTTAAACAGCCCATCTTTAAGCTATTTCCTGGTAAAGAAGGTAAATTTGTAAACACTCTGGAGGAAATGAGACTAACTGCATGCCTCATGTAGCTCCGACTGCAACAATTTCTCCCTTGGCTACAGATCTATTCAGAGAGTAAAACAGAGTGTCTTCCTCTGCGGCTTTTTGTGTAGTCTGAAATTCCTTTTTCCCTCCCAGCCAAAAAGCCAACTACTCCGCCAGATAATAACCTGCACCGGCCATTCAGACGGCGCCGGGGGAGCTGATAATGGCCACTGTCACGGTCTGTCAGCGAGAGCAGGTAACGCCTGTGTGTCACCTTATTGTGATAGTGGTCAGTTGGGGCTCAAGCCATTCCAGGGCGCGACAGATGGGCCGCGAGCACGCCGAAACGAAAATTACCGACCTTTTTGTTTCACACTGAGAATAGCAATTACCAAATGGTGCACCGGCCAATTCTTCTGTGTCGAACATCTGGACCGGAGAGGTACATATTTGTTCAGGTCTTTGAGTGTTTGAGTGTTTTTTTTGGGTTTTTTTTTTTACGACTTTGATTAGAAAAAGGGCTTAGCAACAGACCAAATGACTCATGATATCTCTAATTTCTGCATAAAATTACCAAAAGAATCACTTTAAAAATCATCTGCTTTTCATCCACCTCTTATTAAATCTTCCCCTCTTTGTTTGTGGTTGGAGTTTGCTCCTCCATATCAAAAGGATTTTCTCCTCGCTTCTTACGTTGCTCTCAGTTTTGCACTCGGCACCCCACGACGCACATAACTTCCACATTTCACCCTCCTCATTAAAAACTGCTGCACCACATAGAAACCCTACTGCTGGGCACTCATGATAGCTGCAGTCACGCCGCATGGAGCCAAGATATAGCGTAGTGACAGAATGGAGGTAAGTATGGTGGCTTCTGTCAATCTTGGCAAGAAAAATACCCAATTCCTGATTAAATCTGGAGCGTATGGCACAGCTTGATGGTTAATCCTGAATCTGCACTTATTATCGAATCAATTTCAAGGGCAGAAAAAGATTTTCTTACTGTAATAATTGGGATACACATGTGCTGCCTGAATGTCTGAATGCTAAATCAGCATCAGCTTCCTGTGTATGATGTCCAGTGGTTTCTTGCTGCTCCTGTGGGAGGGAGTCCCAACAGGCAAGCTTCACTCCTTACCTTCTAATCCAACTCATATACTTCCCTAGCAACAAAACCTGTGGATCGTTTAGGGCTCAAACGTAGTGTAGAATTAAAAGATCTGCATCTTCTGGGACAGACGGAGCAAGGTCACGTGCTCCGAGAAGAACTGTAGCGGTGGGTCTGGAGAAGATGATCAAGCTAAAGCAGACTGAAACGAACAGAATTAGATACTTCATTTATTTTATTTTTTCAACACGTTTGACATTCATCCAAATTCCGCCCGACCCTGGAGGCTGCGAACGGTCTGCTGAGCATTTCAGAAGCCCAAGCCGTGCCAAGTCTGCTTAATTTGAGTGGGCAGCAAAGGAGTGAACCGGAGGAGAAACATAAAACTGTTATAATAATGTACGCACAGCTCCCGTGTTAGGCATGAGATAGATTTGCATATTTTGAAGCGGCGCTGGCTGAGCCCATAATCCCTGAGCATGAATACCAGAACTTCTGGAGTAAACTCCGAGAGCATGGAGCAGTGCAGTCATGACACTCAAACTCCGCCGGGCATACTGGTGTTTGCCCGGTCACTGTCTTTGAGGGGCATACACGGATCAGCCACAACATTATGACCACTGATGGGAGAAGTAAATAGCATTGACCATCTTGTGACTATACAGTGTTTTGCTGGGAAATTTTTGGACCAGGCCGTCATGTTTTCTGTCATGTCTTCAGTCTTGTCTTCTGCCATGTCCTTCTGTCATGTCTTTCGTTCTTGTTTTTTCGTCATCTCTTTTGTCACGTCTTAGTTCCTCATGGTTTAGTTTCTGTCATGGTTTCCGTTTTCT
Source organism: Planiliza haematocheilus (assembly GCA_005024645.1). Taxonomy (NCBI): domain Eukaryota; kingdom Metazoa; phylum Chordata; class Actinopteri; order Mugiliformes; family Mugilidae; genus Planiliza; species Planiliza haematocheilus. The sequence goes on along the minus strand of SRSE01001339.1, from coordinate 3,524,038 downwards.
TTTCAGTCATGTTTAGGGTTTAGTTTTCTGTTCCTTCCTGTTTTATTTTGTTATGTTCTTGATTTCCTGTTTGTCTTGTTTCATGCCTTTCTTGATTAGTTCATTGGATTCACATTGTCTTGTCACCTGATTTGTCTCACCTGTGTCTCGTCATCCCTCTGTTCCTCATGTGTATTTATAGCCCTGCCTTCCCTTTGTTCCTGGTGATACTACATGTCACGGTGCCTGTATGTCTTGTTTTTACCTGTTTTACCTGTTTTTGCCTGTTGCCATGCCAAGTCTTAGTTTTGAGTGTTGCTTTGTTTTTGGATTCCCTGCCTTGTCGGCAGCGCTTTTGGTTTTTCTTTGTAAGTTAGTTTCTTTTCTTTATTAAAAATATATCTTGCCTACCTCTGGGTCCGAAAATCCCTTTTCCCCGCTACCCGTTGTGACACAGCCATTCACGTGGAGACATGTAGCTCCCACCTAGACCAGAGCAGGCACCCCCACCCCATAGAAATGACACTCCTTAATGACAGCAGGGGAAAAAAACACTTTAGGAAAAACTCAAAAAACATGGAAAGCAGCACAAGGTGTTGACCTGGCCTCGAAATTCACTAGATCCCAAGCTGATCAAGTATCTGTGGGATCCATAGAGGCCCCTCCCCTCTCAACCCAGAGGACCCAGTCACAACTGCTTTGGAGGCACAAGGGAGACCTACAAGACCTACTAGGACATAATGGTCATAATTTTATGCCTGATAGGTGTATAAATATTATTATATGGAAACATCATCTACAATTCACGGTTAGCGTCCGAATAAAATATTGTGCAAAAAGTGAAATAAACGGCTCAGCTTCCCCCGACACCTTTCATACAGTCCTCAGGTCTTTCTCATTAATGTGCAGCCCTGTTTCTCTGCCACACAGCAGAGTCGCATTCCTCTTCTTCTACCTTATTCTGCCACTCTCTCACACACGGAACCAATTTGTTGCAGGTGAATAATTCATTTATATTTGTTTACTTAAAGAACTTAAGGAACCGGGCGCATCGGCCTCAGGAGAGAGGAGCTAACCGTGCATCCTGGCAGTCAATGTGTCTGTGTTGCTGTCTAAACATCAATGAAAAGCACAAAGTGGGATTTATGCTAGCACATCACATTCTGCTCAAACAATCATGGATTTTTTTTTTTTTTTTTCACACCCCAAACATTATCTCCCAACTCCGCCTGTGTGTATCTGCTCGGGTCTGCTTTGGCACAATTTGCCATTTTCTCTCTTGGTGATGGATTTCTCTCTTCTTTTTTTTCCTACAATCAATTTCCACTTTCTCAGGCTGTATTTTAGTTTGTTTGGAGTTGTCCTCTGCCAAGACCAAAGTCTCCATGACCCTGCTTTTTGGTTATTGCCCTCTCCGTAGTATCAGTTGCACTTAAAGAGGCCCATTTAGTTTAAGAGTAGATCCAGTACGCTTCTAACTTCTTGTTAAATTCAGTTATCAGTCATTTCTTTGTCTTTTCTCTGTCTTTATTTCAAGTGTTTCCCCTGCCTTTTATGGATTTTAGAACTTTCTGCGAGACGTGCCCGAAGACAAAAGCTCATGTGGGTGTCTTATACATTATCGGCGGTAACATCAGCTAAATCTTAAGCTTGCTTTGTAACACAAGGCTCTTTATGCACTCTAAAGCTCTTATCGCACCCCATCTTAAACCTTTAGATCTGCTCTTCCTCTGTATATTTTTCCCCATTTTTTCCTCTTCCAAAAAAGGAAAAAAACGCTTAATTGGACGCATTCCTGCATGTTTGCTGTTGGAAATTTTCACTGTCGCCCACCAGCACCTCCAAAGCCCGACTAATTAACAAACTAAAGCTCTGTTTAATCTGCACACACGCCCGTGCACATGCATCCCCCCGCCGCTTGCCGCTGTCTCTGTAGAGTTTGGTCGGTGATGAAATAAACCGCCACGTAACCCCCTTTAAAACCACAACCTTGTGGTTTCTGCTCTTTGGTTTTTGTAGTGATTAAACAAACAAGATAATGTGTCATTATTAATGAGCTTTGGAGAAGCTGGCTGGCAGAGTTTGTTGCCACTGGACAAGGTACATGATCCTGCTGAGCATAATAATGTTCTTTAAAAACAGAACAAGCAAATATTTTGCATGATAAATCACTTTATGTCCTCTAGTTTTAAGTTATAAACAGTGGTTCTGGAGGGTCCCAGGCAAAGACATACACACATTATTCATACATTCAATCATCTTCTGTAACCGTTTGTCCTGTGAAAGGTCGTGGGGGGTACTGGAGCCTATCCCAGCTGTCATCAAGCTGGGTACACCCTGGACAGGTCACCAGTCCATTCACACTCATACCTACAGCCAATTTAGAATCACCAATGAACTCAACATTGGACAGTGGGAGGAAGCCGGAGTACTGGAGAGAACCCACACAGACACATGAATGCCTAAACCAATCTAAATATAGGCTGTCCAGACTAGAGAAATTTGTTGTATGGTAGAACAAGCAATAGCGGCATTATGAAATATTGTCAGTTCACTGTAGGACATTTATAGGTGGGTACTGACAACCGTTGCCATCTGCCTACATTCCCTTGGTTTACTTTAGAGGTTGAACAATTTAGGATTCAAGGTAATTGAAGCTTAAAAACATAAGACTTCTTTCCTTTTTATGCACTATTTGTTTGCAAACCTTGCATGTTGTAATTTGTTGCTCCGCATCAGATTTTTTAACCCCTTCATGCCTAGTGTCGCAAATTCGCGACACACTCTTTCCGTTCAGACTGCAGCTGAAATAACGCATGTAATAATCCAATGTCGGTTTGTACACTTCAGAAAATTCCTAGGAACCTTTTGCAAACAATAGTTTCTCGTAGGACCGGCCGGAGTGGTAAGCAAAAATACAAATATTTAATTTCTTTATATAATTGAAAAATCAATTCAGGCGTTAAGGGGTTAAAACCAAACCAGTTCCAGATAATGGAGGTGGAGCCTCGTTTAGGAACGAGCTCCTCGCTGCCCAGCATATCTGCTCCGCCTTCCGCCATTATTGTGTCAATATTCCATACGTGTTGGGCTGCGAGTGTGTCGTGCACATATATACGTAATCAATGTCGCGGGATGACATATTCTTACCCTGGGGAATGTTTTTGGCTATATATCGTAAAAGGTTAAATTTCACTCATCCCTAGAAGCTGGGATACAAAAAAAAGCAGTATATCTCTGAAACCTTTTCCGTGTATAGCAGCTAAAGATCTAATAACTTTAGACAATGAAATTCACCATCAAACTGTTGATGTGCAGCCTCCTTCTCTCTGTTACCTCTGAAGTCATTAACTGACTAACGCTGATAGGATTTGGACTGTTCCTCTGGTCGCGTTAGCAGATGCCTTTTCAGATGAGTGTGCATTGCAGTAGTACATTTGTTGTATTTCAAGACTGCCTTGCATATTCTGCATGTCATGGTAGAAGGGGCTTCATCTTTGGTGAAGTATTTCCACGTACTTGATGAACTGCTGCTAGTTTACCCCCTAGGCTCACATGTCTTCTCCGAGGTGGCTGAGTTGTTGTTGATCTGCGACTACTCGACTTCCTGCTAAGAGCGTCATGGCTCAGCGGTAGAGTCGACTAGACGGTTCAACCCTAGTTCACTCTTCCTACTAGTGCTCCCCTGGTCATATACGTTAATATGAACTGCCACACTAAAGGTGGCTACATGGTACAAGGTTACATTCAAGTTGTAGGATCGCACATGATGGATATAATACTCTTTATCACTCGCTTTCCTAACAGAAAACTGGAGCAGAGCTGACAGTGCGATACCACAAAGGAGCCTTAAGATTGCAAAGAAAATAGGTCTGAATGAAAGATGTTCCCCTGTTTCTCTCTGACTGTCTCCTCCTCCCTTTGTGCACTTTCACACTCTGCTCAGGTTTGTTTGGGCCTGTTTGTTAATGCAGGCAAAAATGGTAATAAGCGAAAGGCTGCGCGTTGAATATTGAGTAGCTCGAAGCTTTAAGCAACATATACGCACATCCTTGTCCATGAATATATAAATGAGCGGGCAGATGCCTCTGTTTCATGTACTGTCAGTTCATTATCTGTTGGTCAGTCTCTTCATTATCACTATAAAGACAAGGTTGTCTCCAAATTAAAGAGGCATACATGGGTTTGGATGGGAAACGGCTCGTACCGACAGCTCTGGGGTATTATTCAAATTATTCTGTGCTCGAAAGTAGATGCAAAAAATGATGGGGCAAATGTTGTATGTTTCTGAAATTAGCTTAGAGACCCATCTCAACTGATCTGGTAATCTGGATGTGGAATATTATTTTGCCGTATACACTGATCAGCCACAACATTAAAACCACTGACAGGAGACATAAATTACATTGACCACCTTGTGACACAACGCACGTTCTGCTGGGAAACGTTTGGACCATCCATTCATGTGGATGTTATTTAGACATGTAGCACCCACCTAGACCAGACCAGGCACCCCCATCCAATAGCAATGACACTCCTTGATGGAGAACAGTTGACCTGGCCTCCAAATTCAACAGATCAAGTATCTCTAGGACGAGCCTGATCCACAGAGGCTGCACCCCTCAACCCATAGGACCCAAAGGCCCCCACTGACAGCATTGTTGCCAGACACCACAGGACACCCTCAGAAGACACATGTGTTTTAAGGCACAAGACAATATTAGGTCATAATGATATGCCGGTTCAGTGTATGTTTTCATATTATTGCTCATCACTAACACACCACTGCTGCTTTTAAATGTAACTTGTGAATTTGTGGTTACATCCACCCTAAGTTGTAAGAACTTTCTGGGAGGCATCGGGGATGCGCCAAGGCTAACAGTTAGCAAGCTATTAACTTTGCGTAAGAAGAGTGAAGGAACACGAGGCCATTGGGAATATCAGTATTTTATTCATGCATGTTATAAACCACAGAGAAACTTCTATAAAACCAAACTGCCATTCATGAAATTACCATTCACTTCAATCATTTCTGAAAACATCATGAACGCCGACCTTCTTGAAAATGTCATGAGGTTGTGTGGATTCCTCTCACTCTGGTATGTTATATCAAAGAATAAGGACATTTTATACAAATCCTTTGCTGGATGGAATAGTTTTCTCTCCTTCTCAGCTATTTGGATGGTTGAGGATCAGCCTCTGTCCTGTTAAAACCAAAATAATATTGACCCAGCTTATTTGTCAGCGTATTCTGATGATATTTTGTTAACTCTCAAATCTTTCTAGTTTGGTATTCTGCTGTATATACTGTACATAAATATATATGTAAAACATCAGCCCTCACTGACACAGTGTGAAACTGCTCTATATGATTTGTCATTCTGAAGTTATTTCACTTTAAATGTTGAACTTAGCTTTCCTCAAAAATTGAAAATGCCTGACTTTACTGTACTTTTTTTTTTTTTTTGGACTTTACTTAAACTTTACATCTAAGTGCTCCTGAGTGCTCTAGACAACACACTGAACCACGGGTCATTAACAACTAGAGTTTTGGCTGCAGACAGCCCTGCAAATCTGGCGAGGAGCCCAATGCCGTCGTACTGGTACCAAAACAGACATGGACAGCAGCAAGAAGCTTACATTATTTATATCAACTTCAATATGTGCTGAAAAGGACAGAAAGTTTTGGACGGGCTCCCGGATGGAGGTGTGTAGCCTGGGGAAATTAGGAGTGAGTGAACTTTTGAAGCGAAGGCGTCAGGTGCCAATAACTGGTAGCAAAGATTTCACACACTTGCAGACTGACCCAGATCGGAACAGACTGGTCCAGCTTGGTCCGATCCAGTTGTTGTTCTGATAGTGCTAAAGCTTATCAGGCATAACATTATAACCATTGACCATAACATTGTATAGGTCTCCCTTATGCCTCTAAAACACCTGTGACTCATCAGAAAATGGACATGGGCCTTTTGAGGGTATCCAGCAGAAGGTTGTCAGTGCGGGGCCTTTGGGTCCTATGGGTAGAGGGAAGGGGCCTCTGTGGATCATCCCACAGATACTTGATCAGTTTGGGATCTAATGAATTTGGAGACCAGGTCAACGCCTTGTGCTGTTCTTCATGTTTTATGAGTTGTTCCTAAAGTGTTTTTGTGCGTGTGTCTGTGTCAGGCTGCATCCTGCTGGGGATGGCTGCTACCATCAAGGAGTGACATTGCTATGGGGTAGGTGGGGGTGCCTGGTCTGGTCTAGGTGGGTGCTACATGTTTAAGTAACATCAACAGGTCCAAACCTGATCGGTGTTATATGATATAATAACTTGCATGGGGAGAAATGTGCAACTTAAAGTCAGTGCTAATGTAATCACTATACATATATATATATAAGCTGAACAAGCTCAAACTTGTGTATGTATGATGCATTTTTGTTGTGTTCCTTCAAAGCAGACATTTTCACCCACTCAATCACAGCCCAGTATGTGACTGAATGCCAATGCTGAAGTCTGCAGACAAAGACATTTTCTGCAAAAAGTTCTGAATACAAACTGAACAGCATCTTAAATCATTCATAGGTCAAGCTCAATTTTTCTATTGCAATACCTTGATAAACAGGATCTTCTCCGACACTCGATTACGTCTGTTCCACCTTTGTTACAAAAAAACAATATAAACCAATTAAAGTCTAAGTCAAAATAGTTAATTAGGTTTTGAATATTGGATGAAAGCTGCACACGTTCAGTGTTGTGGTTGTCTCATTAAGAATGAGGAAGACAAGACGAGAAACAAAACAGCTGCCAAACAAAAATCACCTTGGCATATCGGTTATTACGCTCACTGAGCACTTTAAAAGGAACACCTGTGCAATCTGATGTCGTCTGATACGACTGCTCCGCCGTCCACCGAGACAAAGCTCAGGCGTTTTCAGATGTTGTCCTGCATCGCAATTCAATTGCTCCTATGCTTTTTGCCACTGCATGTGCTGTTTGTTCACGAGGCAAGAGGAATATTAGTCCGATGTGAGCGTCCTGCTGAACGAGGCATGGAGCACATACGTTTGCTCTGCTTTTTATCCTTCTTCAGTCAATAAATCCATCGAGTGCTGTTGCTTTTTCTCCTGACAAAGGGATTCATGGGACTTGTTAACCATTATCCAAAACTATGTGACCCTGACAGAAGTTTGACAGACAATTACAGTTCCACATGGTGTCTGCAGGAAGAACAATCGTTATTATTGACAGCCTGTGCACACACGCGAATCATAAAACGAACGCTCAAGACGCTTTGACTTCTCTGAGGACAGCTCGATATCTGCAAGGCTCATTTTATTTAAAACCATTAAGACACCAATCTGTGAACCTGCATTAATTTTTTTGCTCTTCAGCGGAGATTCTGATTGGCCGCTGCACGTAGCAGAGTGTAGGGGTTGTCAGTACATATTGACCGTGTTGTAATGACAGGGCTTCGAGCACACGAGGAAAATGGAGGGAGGTAAAGCTGACTCACTGAGAGTTGGGACCGGCCGGGACTCCAGCTGCTCCAGCTTGACAGGCTTGATTTGGTACGTGCGAAGCAGCGGCCTCAACAAAACCGCTCTGAGACGTAATTCTCAGAGACAACACGGCCGGGCCTGGACTTCTTTATGTCAAAGATCTGGGGAGAATATCAGAGTCTGAAAAGCCTTTGTGAAGTCTGCTCCGTCATACGAGACATCCTAAGAAACTTTAGCACATTATAACTTTCCCTTTATCACGAGTTGAGCCCGCAAACTTGGTCAGACACAAACACATCTGAAAAAGGCAATGCTGTTGTCGACACTGATGTAACGGCTTCACTTTCTGTACAAGTGAGAAAAACCATCAGAAGCTAAACTACAACTCCACTGGTTTCATTCCCTTGAGACGCGGAGCGCGGCCTCCAACGTGGAGCGCTGCCAATCACAGACGGTGCAAGGACATCCCGCCGAAAGCCTTTAGAGAAGATTGCAGATAGAGAAGAGATTGGAAACCAAGGCGTGAGGGACGGCGCGCATCGTCGCAGTGAGAGGGCCCCGTGGCTCGTCTTTTATTTCACCGCTAAGCTCCCGCCCGCCACAACACTTGACGGTGAGGCATGACAGTCATTTTTAGCCAGAGAGAAAAAGATGTTTTCTTTCCTGCCGCCGTCCCTTTGAAGTACCTCGATGGAACTTGTAGAGGTGTCATTGTCTGGACGCGAGAAGAGAGAGATGTCACTTTGGAGAAAATATAGCTTCTTATGAATGTTGTAGGTGTATTTACGTGGGTGGAGAAAAACAAATTGAAGGTGTTTTTTATGTGGAGATGCTGGTGCGCTCCCTTTAAACGGGTCTTTTATTAAAATCTGTATGTACTAGCATGAGCGGTAAACACACTCAATTCATTTCCACGCCTGTCACTTCATGTTATTTGTCCGGTAAATGACTTTCAAGATCGCTATTTCATTGAAAATTGGAAATTGGAGTTTATTTTGCAGCCACGCAAAAGAAAATCACCAGTGAAGGTCCATCAAGTGCTGCTTTCCTGTTTAAGACATAAGATATAGACATGCTGCACACTTGTATAATTCATATTGCGCGTCACAATCATTCTCCTCCGTGCTTTTATATGCAGAATAAACAGCAGGATTCAGGTTTACAGTTCCAACCTGAGCAGCATTTAAGATTCCAGACACTGCATCGTCATCCGCTAAACACGCAGAAATCGGAAATAGAAATGTTTGCCGCAGCTTAAAAATATGCCATAGGTTTCTTGTCTGTTCCACTTCAAACGTCTCACCTGGCGGCAGACTGAGCGGCAAGCCAGCGCCGACTGATTGTGAGGCCTACTTCAGCTATCACACTTTTCATTCCAGGTGTTGCTATCAAAAGAACACCAAGCGTGCTCGCTGCAAAAAAAAAAAAAAAAAAGGAAAAGAAAAAGAAAAAGAAAGATAATTGACTTGAAATTCCTCCAGCCGGCTGAAATAGCTGCAGCACGGGCTCAGAATGAATAGCGATGCCCTTTATTTAGCCTTTTAAACCGTAAGTGGGAGCCGCTTGAGAGTCTTAATGACCGCAAATAAGCACTAATCAATGTGCGAGCCGGCTCTCGCGGGCTTCATCAAGATGCATGTAAAATAATGATATAAAATAATAAAATGATTACAATGCCGAAGTCAGATTCATTTCCACATGGGTAAGTGAATATTTTGTTATCCCACGCTTATGTACAGTACTACAACAGAATACTGCAGCTTTTTCCTGCATGCTTTTATATTGACTGTTAGCATTTGACATTTGCTGCTAAGATACTTGGTCTCCTGGTAACGTCTTAAAATGAAAACTTTAATCATACAGCACAGGCGTGTAGCACAGCTTCAGTGCTGCCAGATAGAGCTGGTGGTTTCCAGTGCGCTCCTCCCACCGTACAAAGACATGTTTGTAAGGTTAATTGATGATTCTAAATCGGCTGTAGGTGTGAGTGTGAATGGTTGTCTGTCTCTCTGTGTTAACCCTGTCAGAGACTGGAGACCTGTCTAAGGTGTACCCCCGCCCCTCGTCCGATGACAGCTGGGATAGGCTGCAGACCCCCATGACCCTTCACAAGGCAAGCGGCTACAGAAGAAGAATGGATGAATGAATGAATGCACTTTGACTGCCCGACATTAGTGTAGCCTGTGAGTTCAATCAATGCAGTCTAAGTGTAGACATCACCTAGCAACAAACTGCAGAAGCCATTCACCACAACGACTCACATCTGGCGACTACGAAGCAATTTGATCTTTGATTTGATCTTTGAGATCATGTCATCCACTGATTCTCTACGACGCTTTAGAAAGTAATTAGAAAATGTATGTTGCAGTGACTTCATGAAGCTAGATAGCTAGTTACATTGCTTACTTCCAAAGCGTTCAAGGCTTCTCCTGCTATAGCTTGTTGTGTTTCCTCTTTGGTCACTCTGTCTCAAATGGTTCGCAGATCTCATTGGTTGAAGTTGAGCCTGTGATAGATGATGACAGACAGATGGTTCATCCAATCACCTGCCAAGTTTTTTTTTTTTTTTTCCATCCAACTGCCCTTTCCAAACTGTTTCCAAGGACAGCTTCCCAGGTGGCCGAGGGTGGCAAACCATCTGGTGCGTCAGGCTAAAGAAACCACCTCAGGGCTGAAAATCATTTCCCTCATGGACCGCCGCTATAAAATGGTCTCCTGTAAGACGGTCGGCAGTGCACCTGAAAATGTGGTAGATTTTTGCTCTTAGTATCAACGATTTCTTGCCGATGACAGGACAGTCAAGCTTTAATTTATTTGTGACGTCATCCGGGTGCAAAGGTCGGGGAAGTAGGGAGCGCACAACACGTAAACTAATCCAAATGATTTTGTGGTTCGTGCACCATGTGAATCATTTTAATTCAAGTTAGTAAGGATCATCTTTTTAGTTATTTATGCAGCTGTCTTTGGTGCAGCCACGTCTTCAGGGGGAAAAGAGAGAAGAGAGGATTCACTAACGAGACCACACCTCAGTACGTACAAAGAAGTTTATTTTGACAAGATTAGGGGGGGGTAAGCTAGGGAATGGGATGAGCATGGAAGGGATGAGAGGGGTTGTGGGGATAGGATGACTGAAGATGTAGAGAGCAATGGTGGTCCTCTGATATTCAGATAGAGGAACACAGAGAGTGAGATTCAGGGTGAGGGCATATCTCTGAAAGCTTCAGGTCTGTGTCCCCCTCAGCTCCTGCAGTGAGATTGTAAAAAAGAAGTTTTAGTTACCTAAACTTGCCCAGACCGTTTTATGGAGACAGGGGATCAGAAAAAGCTAATGAGTCATTTCTGAAACCCTCGTGTGGGTCGTTTTGGAGCGCACTGACAACTGACCTGGTCTTTCTCTAAAACTTGCTGAAATCGTCCCTCTCCTTTCAGTGGGTGGTGATCTCACCATGAAAACATCAGCCACGGTGGCCATGAAATGATCCCTTTGTGAACTTTCGTCTCCTGAAACTTTAAAAAGACTTTCTCGGAGGCAGAGTCATGCGAAAGTGCAGCTAAATAAACCAAAAATCTAAACACGTCTGGAGTTGGCTTAAAGCAGCAGGCGTGAAAATGTTTTATACGTTAGCGGGAGGATAACAAGTCTGAGGGGTTTCAAGTTTGCCATTTTCTTATTCTGCGGAGATTCAGTGGCTTCAAGGAACCAGAAAAAAAACTGCTATAGGAGGTTAATGTGTATGAAGTCAAAGTAATCCCACCTCTTGGAATAACTTGCATGTATCCCCAGCATCCTTTCCTTGCAACCCTTCTTCATCCACCGTCCTTTCTTCTCCCTATCCTCCTCCATGCGTAGCTCACCTGCCTTCTTCTTTGAAGTTGCTTTGCTGCCTTGTGGTTTTTATGCAATCGATACTGAATCGAATCCGCACAGTTTTGTGTTTGCCGCGAGAAGACAGCTCTCTGCTCTCGCGGCTGTAAACTCAGCCCAGAGAAAAGGCTGTTCAGGTGAGCCTTCAAATGCACTGCCTTTCCTCCTGACAGCCAGCATATAGATAAATATTTAGATAGCGCAGCGTCTGACTGAAGCCAATAACTTTTCCAAAAGCACACGGTGAGGATGAGGATGAATGTGACACCGGCCGTAAAACGAGCCGAGAGACGGCGGCCTTCCGTAACAGCTTAAACACTCGGGCGTAAACGGGAGACGTATTTCTGCGAATTTGTCCGTTTCATAAAATGCCACCTCCTCTCCTCGGCCATTGTGTATCAGTTTTTACGACTCATTTCTTCTACACCGAAACAACCTCAATCAATTGCCATGTCAGCTCGACAACCCCCGAATGAAACCTTGCAGCAGCTAATCCCCCCCCCCCGAGCAATACACGCACAGAACGAAAACAGAAAAACACCCCGACATCTTGTATTACGGAGAAATCGAGCCGGGCCACTTCTCGGACATGGCATTTGAAGGAATAAGCAGTTGATTATCACTCGCGCAAAATGCTTTTCTTTCAGCTTTCTTATCAGTGCGGAAGATGACCTTCAGAGCTGTGTGCAGCGAGGGGGGGGGGGGGGCATCAGAATAAATTACAGGCTGCTGCCCTTGTCAAAGAAGTCCTGCTGGTGGTTATGACAGGGGTGTGTGATTCCATCTCCATCTCCCTCTTTGTCAAAAACACACACACACTGCTTCTTATAAATGACACACGGCACTGAAGCCTGCAATTATTACAGTATGCTACGTAGGCCTAGATGTAAATGAGACAGTATAAAAAAATGATAGGTATAGATTAGGTCATAAATATAATAGCTGAATATATTACCCTGAAACGGACATAATAATCTATTTTGTGATTTATCGCCGCAGAGCTTTAACAAAGGCAGAATAAACAGGCGGGAAAACAAGCCACAGAGATTACCCCACCTACTCCAGCCTCCCTGTCACTCGCCGGCCACAGTTGATTGAGTAGGGGGCCAAGGTCCAGACGGAGTTCATCACCTAACTCCCAGCCTTTCCTTTCATAATTCACTCACATCTCACTCACTGTCTGTCACATCCACATCTCTGATTCTAAGAAATCTTATTTTTTCTCTTTTTATCTCTCTCTTTCCGTCAACTCCTCTCATCCCGCTCGGGCCGCATTTTACAGAGCAATAAACTAAGATTTTTTTACTGGCCCTCGAGCGCTAAATGACCACCATCCATCCGCAGGAGAGCTGACACTGTTGTTGATCAATAGCAATGACTGGAGGATCTCCTCGCCAGCTGCTGACATTTCTCCCTTTGCAAATGTTATGCTCCAGTTTGAAACCTAATCACATTTTTCACCTGCTCTAAGAGGAGGAGGAGGAGGATGTTGTCTGCGAGGAAACAACTGGCACTGGAAGACATTTCAGTCGAAAAGGCTAAAAAAAATAAAAATGTCCAAAATGATGGCAGTACTTTAATAGTGATTCATATTTTCATTAGATGTTTCTATTGGATGGAGGATAAACATTACAGTCTGGGCAGATTTGGGGCGTACATCTATCATAGTCCGTAGTAAAAGAGCCGTATTATTTTGGCAACGCCTTCAGATTCCAGTCTCAGCTAGAAGTGAATAAGTCATCACAGTCAGCCACAGACTGCAGGAAACACTGGTGTTGGTTTTATAGCGTCACTCGATAGATTCAGAAGAAATGTTTCCAAGTCTGAGCTATTGGCCATCAGCTTACGCAGCAGAAAATCCTAATTTCATCAAATTCTCATCCACATAAGGTTGTAATACAATATATTATTGCTATTAAAAAAGGTCATGGCCTTAAAATCTGGTTAGGCACTAGAAAGGACCAGAGACATGGGGCTGTGATATTCCTGAAACCTTAACCAAAATGCTGTTGATGCCTAAAGCTAGTCACACACTGACACTCTGGCTTCAAAACATAAAGTACCGAATCACTTTCCCCACCCACAATCCAATATGCCTCAATAAATAAAAAGCTTGTTGCAGTTTCTTCACTAAAAATTAAAGAAAGCATTGCAGGGACCAACACAACACAACGGGCAAAACAATGTTTTCTTCAGTAAAGGGATTTTTAGCTCAGTTCGAACTCCTCTCTTTCTTTACTTCTGCAATTTTATTTATGTAATACCAATCGCAACCAAATTTAGACGCTTTACATGACCCAGATCCTGAAACCCCCAGAGGATGCACTAAGTGACAGGGAAAACTCCCTTTTAACAGGAAGACACCTTGAGCAGATCCTCATGTCGGGGGACGCTTTCATACACCCAGCTGAATAAAGCGTAACTGCAGAAATGATAATGACACAAACAAGACTGCATGATACTCATGCAGAAGATGTGCATCATACAAATAAATAATGGATAAAAAGCACAGAGCGAGCATTCAAAGTAATAATTATAGAACAGCTTACAGTGTGCTTATGCATGTATAAGAAGAGCGTAATATTACAGGTGATTATGTATGTATAAAATATAATTTGAAGATGTATCATGAAAGGTAGAAAACTGCAGAAGTGTGGAAGTAACAAACAGCTGCAGGCAGTAAACAAGTGTATTGGAAAGAAGAAACACACACGTTTACAGACATGAAGCTAAACACAGACTCACAGATCAGAAACACACAGCTTTACTGAAAAGTAACATTCTGCTTTACAGATCAGAAGCATTAAAGTGTTACAGACAATAAGACTGCAGCTTCACAGATCAGAAACACACAGCTTTACTGAAAAGAAACATGCAGCTTTACAAATCAGAAGCATTAAAGCATTACAGATAATAAAATTGCAGCTCCACATATCAGAAACACCCAGCTTTAGAGATAATGAAATTGCAGCTTCACAGATCAGAAAAATGCACTTTCAGAGACCTTACCACAAAGGCACAGACCCAGAACCACCCCATGGTTTATCAAGTGTGAAAGAAACCAGTTCATAAAATATGTCATCTGACGAAAAACATCCTCACTTGAAAGTTGAGAATTGACATGCACGCCGTCTAACATTCTCTCCTTGAAGGCATCCGTGGTTTTGCAGAAGTTCCCTTTTTTACTTCTGCACACCTGGGCAACCACTAGAATTACAAAAATTCAGCCTCCCAAAACTCCAGTCTGCTGGGGCTCACACAGCCAATTATCAATTATTAAACAATCCTATGTAATATATATATACTGTATATATCCTGTGCCAGAACTATAGACCTTTTGAATTATAAAAGAACTCCAATGAAAGCCATCTGAACTAGCAGAGATGTCATGTAGAGAACAGCTGCATCGTTTTTATTGGAGACAATGCAAGTAACATCTATGAAGGTATGCACCACAAGACAAAGGAGAAAACAGCAGTATTGGCCTTTCAACAGAAGAACACTATGGCGTCTACGTTAGAAGCATACAGTATAAGAATAAGAAAGGGAATGAAAAGCTGATTGTTTGTTAGTCCTTCTACACTTTTACCTTCACAGAAAAATTGAACGGCCCTGCAGTGAAAGAAGTGCAGTTGTCCTTGTGTGTCCTTAAGTGTTCGGGAAAACTGTGAGTCCAAGACTAGAGTGACTGATTCATTGACTCTTGTCTTCTCCAAGAAAGTTTTGATTAATTCCCATCGAAGTAATCTGACTCCTGATCCACATTAATTCAAATCAGAGACACTTGCCAATTGATAGAAGAACAAGACAGGGTTTTATCAACATTTTAATCAAAGAGTTAATTAGTAAAAAGGTAGCGTAATTCTCTCTGTCAGATGGATTTTCAGCCAGTGAGCCCCGGATAGATTACAAAGTTTGATCTAAACGACGTTCCTCTTTTTAATAACTTGTTGTTAGTGTACCGCTGTTAGTGTTCCCGAGCGACAGATGCATTAAAATGAGGGTAAATATTAACTTACATTCATCAGGAGACCAGAGATCCAAATTGAAAAAATAATGACAAGGTTGCTGGATGTGTGAACCGTCAGCTAACAAGTACGGCAACTTTAAAAAGTAATATGTGAATATATGATTAGGACTAGGATATATGTATATATACACTGATCAGCCACAACATTATGACATGAGAAGTAAATAACACTGACCATCTTGTCTGCTGAGAAACTTTTGAACCTAGAATTTGTGCGGATGTTACAGTACTTAGACGTGTACCACCCACCTAGACCAGACTGGGTACACCCACCCCATAGCAATGACACTACTTAATGGCAACCATCCCCAGCAGGATGCAGCTGACACAGACACACACACAAAAATGGTTTAGGAACAGCTAAAAAACAAAACAAAAAAAACATGAAAAACAGCACAAGTTGTTGACTTGTCCTCCAAATTCACTAGATCCCAAACTGATCAAGTATTTGTGGGATACTTTTAGAATCAGAGGAGTAAGAATTGTAGAAACCTGTGGTTTAACGTGATAAAATGTGTAAATGTTCAGCTATAGCCTGGTAGGTAATCCTGTTAGAGCATCCCTGCGCTGTGTTATTGCATTCCAGTCGGCTAATCTGGTCCTGTCGTTTATTCTGGTCCTGTTGATTTTGATATTACAGTCGTACAATCATCAATGGTGCCTTCGTGGATGTGCAATTTACTCTTGTCACGCAGTTACTGGGTTTTGAACTTTGTGCCAATAACAAGGCAGATGATCCCAGCCACAGAAATAATTAATTTTTCTTTCTTTGCATTGAAGAGTTTGACTTTTATTTGCCGATGAATCAACAATTTTTAAGGAGAGCCTAAAGATCAGGGCCACCCAGTACTGGTTTTTGTCCGTCGTGAATTCTCGGAATCTTTTGATACCGTGCACCATAGATGATGAAATCCACAAACACTTTGCAGTTTTGCGCTCAGAAACTCTTCTCTATCTTTACTTCTGAAATACTCCTTTCACACCCAAACTTGTTCCAAGTTTTTTTGTTTTAATTTATTTCATTTTTTTTGTGTGGTGCAATTTCAAGTATGCTCTCGGATCTAATGCATCCGTCTACTGTATGACAAGATCCATATATATATACCCGCCTATAATTCACAGTTCCTAAAAGCCTGCAATTAATCTTACAGCCCGCTGACATCCATCTAGTATTTTGAGTGATTTCCCCCATGGTCCTTTCATGTAACATCTATTATTACTGCAAATGTTGAGCAGCATGATAATAAATTAATTAATTATTAACAAATTAAGATCAAGGGTCTCACTGATGTTGCTCTGTATTAAGTGAGACACCTTTCCCAGCAGAGAGGAGAGTGTGACAGCGCTAAAGTTACACTCTCCATTCATGTAAGAAATTAAGGCACTTATTTTTCCAGACACAGGACATTTTAGGGGGCAAATCCGACGCCATCTTTTAGCCGGGATGCCTATATTCATTGGCTATAAAGGTAATTATGATTGATTAGTGTTGAGGAGATGTAGACAAGCTCTTAAGCTCGTCCTAACCGTCCTCCTGCTGTTTTATTGCAGCACATCAGTAACCCTGCAGTATCTCCAGCGCTATCTGCACCCACTCTGAAGCTCTGCTTGTCCCCTTTCTTTCACTCATCAGATAGGGACCTCCCAGGGCTCCCTCGGTGAACAAGCCGCGTCTCTGTTTTGGTCTCCGTCGTCCTCTATGAGCCGTTATCAATCAAGGTCGGCATCTTCCAACGCACCGGTGATGAATGCAGCGACAGAAAGCTTCAGAGAACACAAAATGCATTTCTTTTTTCATAAGTGAGATGCTCAGTACAATATATCAGAGCTTTGCAGGGGAGGAGGCAGTCATGAACGGTTGGTGAAAGTATTTTTCATTCCAAACATTTTCCATTTGGATCAACCCGGATCCATGTGCTGATATAACATTGATTTTTTTTGACACAGATAACACACTGATAGTTCTAGCCAGTCTGAAGAACAAATGAGCAGCTTTCCCTGACTAAGCAACTGCTAACGGTGTTTTTTATATATATAGTTGTATATAAAGATTAAATAATAAATGGAGAGCAGTTTATTTATGCTTGCTAGAGGGGTAAAAACCGAGAGCGTATCACTAATAGACGGTTTTAGACGCAGCGCATGCCTGACTTCCTTCTGTGAATAAATTAACCGCTCTGTTCTTGGATAGACAGAGTTGCACATTTTCTTCCTGGTATGGCTTGTTGAGGAGAAGTTATCTTGAAGCAACGTTGTGGCAATATCATGGACCATATACATTGATCAAGCACGACATTATGACCACCTTTAGAGAATGTTGTTAGTGGGGTCCTGTTGGTTGTGGAGAGGGTCCTCTGTGGCTCATCCCACAGATGCTTGATCTAGTGAATTTGGAGGCCAGGTCAACACCTTGTGCTGTTCTTCATGGTTTTTTTTAGTTGTTCCAAAAGCGTTTTTTGTGTCTGTGTCAGGCTGCATCCTGCGTGTCATTGCTATGAGGTGGAGGTGTCTGGTCTAGGTGGGTGCTACATGTCTAAGTAACATCCACAAAAATGCCAGATCCAAAAGTTTACCAGCAGAACATTGGATTGTCACAATGTGGTCATTGTTATTCACTTCTCCTGTCAGTGGTCATAATGTTATGCCTGATCTGTGTATAAAAGGCACAGGATCTGCTACGTGCTGTCTCCACTAAGATGAGGCTTCAAAAATGCCCCACTTCTGTCATTAGATTCTATGTCAACACTTTTTTTCCCCCACATAGAGTCATAATTATGTATTTCAGGGCTTGATCGACATGTCTGGTCTGGAGTGATTGACAAGTTGTTTTTGAGTTCTCGGTCAGATCCACGCCTCGCTCCTCCACAGCCCCTCCATGCTGTCCAAATATTTCTGGATCTGAAAAAGCCAAGATGGCGATGGCTAAAAGAGGCCGAGTGCTGTAAGATTGATTTGTGAACACGTTCATGAAGCTGAGCCGGCCACGTCTCTGGAGGCTCTGATATTCAAACACCATTTTTTCTTGCGGTAACAACTGAATGCAGATTTCTTGTGAACGCCAATGCTTTCATCACCTTAATCTCACCTTTTATGGTCATGTTCATGTATGCATCTTAACACGAGTTGATGCCTTAAGGGGTACTGCATTATATAAGAGTGTGTTTGTGTGTACTGTATGTACAGTATGTGGTACTTCTTACAGAATGTGTTTGTGTAAATGTTCCTTTTGTGTGTGTGTGTATATGCAGGGAAAAAAATGATGCTCAAGAAGATCTAAGACAAATAACAGCAAAGGTAGCAGACCTCGCATGACAAGTGTAGATAAGCGATTAGGTGTTGGTTGCAGTGGAGCAGGTGATTCCTCAGCCCCACAGGCGGGGACGGGGAAGGATGGGGGGGGTGAAACATTTCTGCAGCGTGGAGAGAGACCGCAGGAACATCAAAAACTCGGCGAGCTGAGAGCTCCGGCTACGCCTTGCAAGATCAATGATAGGGGTTATATCTACAGCTGTTCTCACAGGAGGGTTTGTTGCCAGAAGTGTGAAAAATGAATCACCGCACTGATGTGGTGTGTTCATTATGTCCACTTTTGATGTGAAGAAATCCTTCGGTAAACATGAAGCAAGAGCCTGCAGGAGGTTAGAAGAGGTCACGGAAAAAGAAGCGTGTAAGAATTTGGGAAATGGAAGAAAAAAAGGAGCTTGGATTAATTGGATTGTGCTCTTTTTCCTGTTGTTAACAATAGTGATGTTAAAGTCTATTTGTTGACATGAGACGGAAACAGTTTTCCTGTCGATGAAGCTATGAACATACATCCTGTATCCTCCCACTGCGTCAAAACTCAAGGCTCACATGAATAATTTGTCCATCTGGGAGCAGTATATTTAGCATAACTGACTCATCCATCCAGGCATGAAGCACGGGGCTGGGACTAAGATTGCCACCAACACAACTTTTTTTTTTTTTCTTTCGCACATTTTCAGAGTGATGTTACACCAAAGACATTTAAAAAGAGGTCGCGCTTTCCAGTGATCACGACTACCTCAAATTGTGTGTGAAGATGCCACCCCCTGACGTATGAATAACTGAGCCATTTCGCCATGAAGATAAGATGTACGACACTCAGTTGGTTTCCATATGGCAGCAATGCTGGATAATTACTCCATAATTACCTTGAATGTTTGCACTCTGGACCATTTGCCTCACCAGCTGTCATTGCTGAGGCATCTGCTGGATATCGCGGCCGTGCCGAGGCTCACACCTTGGTCCCCCTTTGACCACCCATAGAAACGTGCTCGTTAACTAACACATAAAAAGTACAGGCTGCAGTGCCTCTGCCTCGCCTTCGAGCTTATTTGTTCCTTTACCCGCTGGGACTCTCAATAAATGCCACATCACCATGACTTAATGGGCTCTTCAGCCGCATTGCAAGTCGGTGAGTTCATCTTTAATAAACAGGGACTGCTGCTTCTTCTGCTGCTTGAACTGAGGTCCCACTGCAAATCAGCCGAGATCACTGACATAACTCAGCATGAATGAGTTCAGCTTGATAAAACTGTCTTGCCTTGGCTAAAAAAAGCACACATAGAGAATTTAGGAGAATGAAACTAAATATATAATGTAGTTTTGGTCCTCCACACACTGTACACTCCACTCCTGTGAATATAGAATATATATATATTGATACAGTTTGTTCTAACAAGTGTAAAGCTGCAGCGGTATGCATCTTTTCTCTTTGAGGCATCTTTTTAGTTCCCCCCTCTCCGATGGTCAAGGTCCCGCCTCAACACTTGTCAGTCATCTTGAGAAGCTGTCTCCTATCAATGCATCTAGCCGGAGGCAGCGGTAAGCGGCATCAATAAAGACACCACAATACGTTTTGGTGAATGCTGATGATGTGCAGCACAGGGTGACACGGGAGTGGATTTTTGCAGCCGTGTGTTGTGCTTTAAGGGATGTGGTTTTTAGGAAGTGCAAAGACTTCGATTTTTTTTTTTAGCATAGCAATGACACTCCTTGATGGCAGCAGCCATCCCCAGGAGGATGCATCCTGACACAGAACAGGGACAAAGTGAGAACAATGTGTTGACCTGGCCTCCAAATTTACTAGATCCCAAACTGATCTAGTATCTGTGGGATGATCCACAGAGGCCCCTCCCCTCAACCCATAGGACCCAAAGGTCCCCCACTAACAACATCCTGTTGCCAGACACCGCAGGACACCCTGAGAAGGCCCAGGTCCATTCTCTGATGAGTCACAACTGTTTTGGAGGCACAAGGGAGACCTGCACAATATCTGGATCGGTGTATTATAACCGAACCATCCTGTAAACACTTGATCCAGTCGCTTCTCTCTGGCTGGAATAAATTCACCCTACATGGGGTAGACATCAGGTGATGTGATGACTGATTGTTGGAGTTTAGTTGTTTATGTGTTGGCATGGTTGCTACAAACCAACAAAGCTAACACAAAGAGAATAAATAAGAATTAAAAAAAGGCAACACATTGACTAGTATTACGTTCGTGATAAATTCATTTACCAGTCAAGCGGCTCTGGTTGGGAAGAATTCAGGGGATTTTTTATTTATTTTTTCATCTCAGAACTGCATATTTAAAAATGTATTGTTGTTATGATTCTTGTACTGCCAGCTCCCTTTGACTCGGTTTCTTAGTTTCTATAGGGCAGGATTCCTGAAAAACTGTCAGCTTCAAATTGCCGATACGCGGGGCATTTCTGATATTTGAGCCCACGGTGCCAAAGAAGGAAGAAAACCCAGAAAAAATATTTTTATATTGAATGTAAATGCTTTTTAGTTTTTAATTTTTAATTTTTGTTGCTTTCATCTGTGTCACACGGAGCTAAGTGATCTCAGAGGCCTCGTTGGTTCATATCTGACCAGATTTGTATTTTGAGGACAATGCCGTGATCTGGGGACAGGTGTAATCTGATCAGATCTGTTTGATTCCCGTGAAGGCTGCAGCCCTCAGTCATCAGATAAGGCAGAGATTTATTTCTGCTTTTGCTGTTTTGTAATTTCAAAGTGAGCGAAATGAACTCTAGCTGAACCCCATATTTATCTTTCTAACCTCTAAAATTGCTAAAAGGACTTTGCTCCTGTTTTCTTATAAAATAATTTTCCCTTTTTTAATCTCTCTCTTTTTATCCACTATTCATCTAAATAAGTTCATATGGGATCGTTACCTGTACCAGGAATATTAAACACTGTGCATCATTCAAAGTGCATCATTCAACTCTGCTCTTTCTGCACAATATATTTGTGAGTAACTCCTATCACCGCTGTGCGTGTATGCTTGTCAAACTAGAGGGAGCATGTTTGGGGTTTGAAATCTTATCAAAGAATCAGTGGGAATCAAATGACATCCAGCCTTTTTGTAATGTTTGAGAGAGCTGACGCACAACAAACAACATTTAGACGGAGGAACAGTTTCATATTTGCTCCATTGATTCTCAATTTGTGAGGCTTTACATATTTATACAGTCTGCCACGGCGCACTGCTAATCGCTTTGCCTGCATGGGACTCAAATTGCCAATCACATCGCTTGTTATTGTGACTATCCTACATGGTGTCACAGGAAACAGTCAATGTGTCACAGCGGGCAGAGCACTGCTAAAGAAATGCAACCTCCTCACGGTGCTCCCAGTGAAGCGGAGGAGATGTGCAGGACAATGTCATTAGATTTTCCCACAGTGCAGCTCGCAGGCATGTCAGACTGATTCTCCACAGTCCCAGAGGATCAACACTCCAGGGCTCCTCCAGCCATCAAGGCTCTATGTGAAGCTGTTACCCGCCATTTTAAAAATTTAAAAGTTTGGACGTTGAAACTTTGAAGTATTATTTGTCGATTGAAACATAAAGGAACACTTTAAAATGTTTGGGTTTAAGGCTATCCCAGTTCTTGCCAAGAGTTTGGGAAACTGAAATAGTTTACCACCAAAGAGCCTCTAACACATAGATGCCAAATTACTAGCTGTGCTAATGGCAAGAAATAGAAAATTAGATCTCTTTATACATATTTTTATATTTTACATTACTATTTTCTTTGTCTAACATTAGACATTAATAGTTAACTGCCAAGTTAGGCATCATAAATCGCTTGTTAGCTAAAGTGTTAGCTGACGTTAGCTTAAAATGTTTACATGGTTTAGCTAACGCTAGACAAGGAATGAGATTGGAAAATGTGAAAAATAAATAATGTAAAGGCAAAAGAAAAGTTTACAAACAAAGCTGACATTAAATATAGTTTCCGCAGCATATTTTATTTGTTTTTGGAAAAGATATTAGTGCGCCCAGATCTCACAAGCGTGTGAGACACTTATCAGGTCTCAAACACATTTAATATTCCCTTGTCTGTCTGAAAAATGACAGTTTTGTGTTCAGACAATATGGGGCTTGGCTCTTTGTTTACTTAATACTGAGATAATTTAATTCTGTTTTCTTGTACAAGCTGTGTGTATAGGGTAGGCATTCCTTGTTGTTGCCATGCTAAACCTAAAAGTCTGTCGCCCTTAGCTTCACGATTGTCAAACAGATGCTGCCTTCAAATGAAACTCTTGAGCTTGTGGTTGTGACGTAGGAAGTCATGTACTCAAAATGCTTGCCGTTCAAGCGGTAACACCAGCCACCTGCGACAACATCACACTTAGGAAAGTGTCAGCCCCATCGAGGCTAACAGTGTAGCAAGCTAACGACTGCTAAGCTCAAAGGCACAAAGAAAGGATGAGGCATAAGGATGGCATCACCATTTCTGAAAATGTCAAAAAAATACATCACAACTTATGACCTCTAACCTGACAGAAAAATCCCAGTTATGAGGTTATGATTATCATAAGTAGGCAGGAAGATAAATAAAACAATCTTCTTTATAAAATGTTCACTTAGAGCTTGAGTAAATCCTCAAATTAAATCTAATCGGATTAAATTTGTAACATCAGTCCTTGTGAGGCAATCCTGGCAAAGATCCATTAAGAGCATAAGTCACATTTATGCTTTGGTAAAACAAGCTATTCCCAAAGGTAAAAAGGTAATACCAAGAAAAGGAAAAGTCAGGGTCATTGCTCCCTCAAGAAATCATTTTGAAATGTTAAAAGGAGGCATGTGGAGAAAAAAAAGTAAATTAGAAAAATGGATCGTCTGGAAGAAAAGCTCAGAAAGAGTACTAATACAAAGAAAACCAATATTGTTGGATATTAATTGCACTACCACAACCATTTGGCTTAGTAGGTGGCCATGCGCAGTTTATCTGGCATCGTGAAATAAGAGGATTAATGGTTGCATGTTTGAAACTGAAGGTTATTCTGCAGAGCAGAGGTCAGAGTAAATTAAACATAGCATGCTGAATGAAAATGTAAGGGTTTAATGAAAGAAACTGTAAGCCACACCTGAAATGGGGTGAATAAAGTGTATCAAAGGTAATTACGATTCATTAGAAAAGTGCTTTTGGAGCAGAACTCTGACATTCACTTCAGGGGAAATTAGATTTCAGGGGATCAGCATGGCCTGGTCTTTAAATGGCTTCCATAGTTTTGCTTTTCTATAGCTTCACTTTTCTGGGGGAGTCACTCGAATGATTCACTCTTAAGCCTCGACTGGCTCTTAAACGTCTCCAGTTCTGCAGCTAATTCTCCTCTGAACATTTTACAAGTTTGCTTTGCCTCTCATTAGGAATTCATGCACAGCTAAGCATTGGCACATTAACTGTGGAGAGGAGAAACAACTCATCCTGCATTATCTGTGAAACAAGCATCGATAAATGTATATCTTTGGACATCACGGGCTGCGAAATGACAGCTTAACCACAGGCGGGTGCTTTAAATAGTCTAATCTGACTGAATTCACCCAGGGAAATAATAACAAACACAGTAAGGCTCGTGTAAGACTGACACTTTTCTTTTGGTTGGTTCATTCATCCATTTGATTGCATTAAAACAGAATGTGTCATCAAATTACGGAAAGACAATTAGTGTTTTTTCAGGCTGAAAAAAAAAACGGATCTCATTCAGCAAAGAGCTAAGATTTTTCATTCGCTTCAAAGGAAAGCACATTTGGGGAAGGAGAAGAGGCTTGTTTTGGATACTACAAAAATCAACACATTTATGGAGAAGCACAGAGCATAAGAGAGATTCTTGGATAGCAGTTCAAACATAAACCAGTCTTTTATTTCTCCTCACTGGAAGGCCATCCTTGAAAGCTGCAGTATCAGCAAGAAATTGCACATTAAAAGGGGGACATAAAACAAATCCAAGGCCATTAAGTCAACCAGTGGTCTGCTAAAAAGTAAAAAAAAAAAAATTAGAAAAAAATAGAAATAGCATGTAAGATTTAAATATTGGAAGTCACACACTGCGGAATCTGTAAAGACAGCTTGTTTTCAAGTGTGCAGCGCATTAAAAACAGAGAGGATAAAAGATGCACCATCAGAAACAAGAGGGGAACAAACAACCTGACAAACTGGCGTCATGCCTTTCTATAAACTCCTCCGACAATTATCATGACCTGATTTTCCCTGTTTCTGTTTTGATGTGTAATCAACGTTATTCTCAGGGTCGATCTCTGCGTCTCATGGCTCATGTCCATCGTGTTTTGTATTCCACCTGCGTGCTTCAGAGAAATCACACCTCAGCGACGCTTGTCAGTGACAGAGGATTGCTCAGACTTCAAACGCCATTCCACCGCCAGCATCCGTCTCTGAATGTACCGTGATAAACTGTCTAATGTATAGGTATATATGTGTACAATGTTTTCTGCAAAACTGAGGGAATTATTATGTCTTGGTGTTTTAGCAGTAGACACACATTACAAAGACATCAACTGGTAAAAGTTAGCAACTAGCTAGTGAACACAGTGAACTGTTTAGCAGCTAACAAGCTGGGGGAGACCAAAAGCAGAGAAAAAACAGAATTACTTCCTCTTGGCTGTACCCCTCCACCAACCAGTCAGGTTTATTTCCATTTCCATGTGTGTACAGACTCATATAGAGTACTATTTAGAGCAAGGGTGTCAAACATGCGGGGGGCCAGGGGCCAAAATCACCTAGGGGGGTCAACAGGAACGGGACGGAGCTGGAGATTAAATTAAAAAATGACACTGCAATGCGGTGAGTGCGCCCAGCTTTACGTAACAACATAGGTAGCGGAACGGGATGTGGGAGTTTTTCTGTCGGGATTTTGCGGGACGGGGTGGGGGGAATATGACGGAAGTATTTTTGTGGGCTCGGGATGGGGTGGGAGCGGCAATTGATTCCTGTGTCACCCTCTATATCGAATGAATGAGTCAATAAAGGACACTGCTAGCAATGAGATGGACAAGTTTTTCTTACTCCCTGAGATATTTGCTCACGAGATGGACGAGTTTTTGACTGGCTGTCACGCAAAGTTTACTTTTATATGTTCAAAAAAGGTTGACGTTTGTACCAAAGGGGGTCCCAGGAGAGAAAGTTTGGGAACCACTATCTTAAACAATGCTTAAGATATGAGATATCTTCTGTCCTCGTCCTATATTGTACTGGACCATCAGTAGTAATGTACTTTAATATTATAGTTTATGCAGCCTATTTTGAGCACCTATATATCTTCCATGTAATCATTGTATAACTGAATCTATAAAATGAATCATATTTTACAAGCTTATCAGAATTATAAGGTACAGCAGATCAGAATGGAAATGTTCAAGTTAATGCCAATACCCCCGCACTGCACTTTATTAGACTTAAATATATATGCTGGAAATACATTTTCCACCCCTAATCCACATGCACACATGATGTGGTTGCTATGGAGCAGGCTATTTCTATCCATTTTTTTTTATTATTGTTATTTAAGCAGGATTTTCATACCCATAGTTCAAATTACTGGCACACCAGTCTCGTCTCTGAGGGGCTCTTGTGCCCAAAGGCCGTGCACACATCCCCTGCTAATTTCCCGAAGTGTTAAGATGAAAAACCAGCCAGCCAGCAGGCAGAAACATCCGAGCCAAACACCTCTGCGCCACGCCACAGTTTCTTTCCTCGCCCCCCCCACGCGTGCATCCCCTCTCCTCTCCTCTCCCTCTTGCCCCCCCTTCCTCGTGCCAGACCCTCCTTCGCGCAAGAGGCTTCTTCCTCTGATCTCCTGCCTGCAGTGGGTGGCCCTGGGCACACTTGGCCACACCAGCCCCACACTTGGGGCCCGTCTTCTGTCAAACTTCCTCGTTCTGCCTCCTTATCCTCCTTCAGTTCGCCGTCGCTCAACAATGCTCGTCTGAAGGAAGTTCATTCATTATGCAGCGCTGTCTTCAATTATTTATCCTCCGCTGAGCTCCCATTAGCACGTGGGGAGCTCATCCGTTTTCACCGTGTTCAACAGTGGTAATCTGTGTGGTTGCCACCTTAAATGCTAATAGCCGTCACACGATGTCTCATACGGCTCCCTGCAGACGAAATACAAGACTTGCAATCTGCTCCAAGTGTCAAATCTTCTTGAAGTTTTCCTTTTCTTCTCTAATAGCCAGTAAGTGAGCGTGTGCGTGTGTGTGGTTTTATGTGTAGCTTAAATAAATGCCAGCTTTTGCATAATAATCATTAACCCTTGTGTATTAATTACTTGTGTACTTAAGGAGCCTCAGCGGCCTCTTAAACCGGCCACCCAGTTATAGTTGTTATACATCCAGATCCACAGCGAGCCAATTCTCTGTTTATAGGATGTGACCTTAGCTTTCTCTTTAGACTGCTGTCTGCTCATAATTTTTTTTTTTTTTTCTGTACAAGAGCAGTTTGATCCAAGAGATGTGGTTTGAGAGTTGGACTCCCGCCAAGAAGTGTCCCTTTATTGATTCCAGTCTTTTATTGCAGCATCAGTAGCCATTAGGGTTTTTTTTCTGAATTTTTATTATACTTCTTCATTAAATTGCTTCGTGCAAAGACGCTGCGGTTAACTAGAAATAGCTCAGCTTCAGAAGAAGTTTCATCAAATTGATATTGTACTCATATTAAACTATCTCCGAGGCTCTGAAATATTCATTTGTATGGACTTGGATCCATTTCCCTTTTTGTTTATCATCTGAATTATTTAAAAAGTGCTGCATGTGACCTAATTAAGTTTGAGCTCTGTTTACTTTGCACATACAGATCTGATGTTTTTATCCAGAGATCTTGCTGGAGGGAGATTGAGAACATTTTGGGAGAGGGCGGAGCCAAGTATTTCTTTTTCTTTTTTATTCTTTTTTTCCGAAAATCAATAACGAAATGATCACAAAAAAATGTTGAAAAAGAGGGGAACTTTGCACAGAGGAGCAGCCTCGACTGTAAATCAAGATTAGAGGAGGCTGTTAGATGTTACAGATTAAAGAAATGGTTGCACATGACTTAAAGAAAAAAAAAAACTTTTAAGTGGTTGCCAAGTTTGTGTTTTATTGTGCTGAGCTTCAACCTAGTTGGAGTCCCTGGACAATGCCAATGATTTAAAAAAATTTCCACTTGCGTTCCACTTTATTTCTCCTCATTGTTAGGGGTAATGAAGTCCACTGTTGCTTTTGAGCAGAGAGCCCTTTCTGTCTTTCTTGCACAGTTTTCACAAATCACCTGGCCTTGATTTATTTCTGTTGCTGCGCATGAGTGACTGAACGCTTCAGTGCAAAGCTGTGAGTGTGACATGTCTTTGTAAAGTTGATAATGGAAAAGTTTGGGATCACGGTCTTCTGTGTAAAGGGGTCAGGTGAACCATATGGCACCTGAGTCAGAACGAAAGCTGCAGTGTCAGAGAGGGAGATCAAGCCCTTTCCTGTCAAGGCCTCTGGCCCAGGATACCGCGGCGTGGGCCTGTCACCGGGGTTACACAGAGTAGGCAGGAGGTGCTTTCAAATGCATACCCAGGGACCAACACGGGTCAACACTTTGAGAGCCCAGCTCTTCACTTTTAGAAGGGATCCAAAGGACCTTGGAGTGCTAAAAGCGAACACGGGCGTTTGCTTCTATGGCCTGTGGCAGGAGAGGCATCAGAATAACATATAGAGTCTGACAGCAGCCTTAAACTGTCTGTTGGCGTGGGACATCCTGCAAAGCACAAGATCCCACCCGGGGCTAAGGTAAAGAGTTTGACATGTTACTGCTTCCTACTGCAATATTGATGTCCACCCGAATGTGTGAAAACCCTTTTCTGAACTGCCTGTCGTAGTGAATATAGCTTAACTAGCTTTTATCGTTTATTGGTCCCTCAGCTCTGACCAAGAAGAGTAGCTACTGTTGCCAGCTTATTGTGTCATAAATAAGCAATAAACTCAGAGCATTTAGTAATTGTTCTAAAGCATATGTATGGGAAGGAAACACTCCCTTGGCGTGGAGATGGAATGACTGTTGGGATTGGGAGGAAGTGTTTCAATCACAAAGAAATCCCAGTGTAAACATGCATGTTACGTTCTTGATTACAGAAAGAGTGAATCAATTACGACTCATTCATTCATTCATTCATTCATCTTCTGTAACTGATTGTACTGTGAGGGGTTGGGATAAAGGTTGGTTGGTTGGTTGGTTGGTTGGTTGGTTGGCTGGCTGGCTGGCTGGCTGGCTGGCTGGCTGGCTGGCTGGCTGGTTGGTTGGTTGGTTGGTTGGTTGATTAACCAGGGGGTTGGGCAGAGTCAGGCAAGATGGCTTCTGAGCTTCAGAATTACTCTTAAGAGATCCAATGGGTTCAGAATTACTCTTAAGAGATCCAATGGGTGACATCACAGAGGGTTCAACCATCTTTTTGTGTCTATGTACGTGTTCGTGTGTGTGTTTTAGTGTGTGTGTTTTTCATTGACTTAGTTCCTTGTGAACGCTTACTTTGCAGGACTTAGCCATCCACTTTTCCTTTTCCTCTAACCATTTTGCTGGGCGATGACATTATTTTCGGGGTACACACGTGGAGACAATACAGCACAAGTGTGAGTTGTACCTGATGCATGGATTCTGAGAGGTCCACCAATTCGTTCTTGCCTGCTGTGTCATCACGGGTCAAGTTGACATTTCACAGGAAGTCAAAACGACCATCAGGCAGGGAAATATCCCAGTACTCCTCACAGACTTTTGCTACGTCTGAAAAGGTTTATGTTTGAACTTCTGGTTGGTTGGTTGGTTGGTTGGTTGGTACAAACACGACCTCAATCATGCCCCAACAACTGTTTTAGCCTGGAAAACAACAGTTTTCAAATTATTCTCATGCTTGGTACTGTGTGAATATTTAAGGGAAATAAACACGCATTTAAAAAAACAAAAAAAACTTCAAGATAAAAGCAGGTTTTCACAATCAGTTAATCCTAGCTGAAAAATCTATTAAATCTATATTATCTTTTTGTACCTGGAAGTATTAGGTATAACAGACCTGTGTTTTATAGTCCTATTAAAATGTCAAATATCGTCACAGACTCCTCGGAGTCATATGCAGCCTTAGTGGCTCCATATGTCTGACAAAATATCTGGATTCATCAAACAATCCACTAAATGTCCACTGTGGACGAGCTACTGTGTGCATCCGTGCATGCGGGGCACTGGTCAAAAGACGGGACAACCTTAGACATAAAGCAGATGTCCCTCTGTAGTGGGGCTGTGTTTTAAAAGCGCTGACTCCGTCACACTGTCATTTCAGACGCTTAACTGCCGAGGTCACGCCTCCATATCAGGACTAAGATGTCTGACAGACGGTGCCAAAAATAAAAATTGATTTAGAGTCCATCTAGCACCAGAATTTGACTCAGCTTTGCGCGCGATCTCCTTTGAGTACCCCGAAGGCACGGGCAATCATGGCGGGATGAATGCAAACTTTCGTATAGCTGTGATATCTGAAGCAAGGTAGTGAACGATGAATTCCCAGAGCTGCCTCATCTATCAGTTCAAGACATTAACGACAGTGCGCCATTTCTTTCCTCCTTTGTGAAACACACCTTTGTTTTTGTTTTTGATATATATGAGATATATCTTGAGGTGACTTTTTTTTATTCTATTGTTCTTTACAAAGAACAGTAGGGGGATTCTTTTTCTTTCTTTTGAGAAAATCGAGCAAAAGTTAGGAAGCTCTATCCCTTTGATATAAACCTAGGATAGACAGCTCTGAAGTAAAGTGAGCTGCAAAGTATAGTAACTCTCCCAAGCAGTCGCAGAGTGCCGGGGAAAGAGGAGTTTGTTGAGGTCATTGTTAAACCCTGTAGAATAGGCTTCACAACAATAGATTCAGAGGAGGAATCACTTTACAGTTAGAAAAACCGTGCACACAAGGGAGAACTCCTGTTAGGCTTTAAAGTGGTAAAGATTTCACAGATGCCCGTTTTCTTGACAGATATATTGAAAGGGAAGAAGAAGAAAGAACTGTGTCGTCTTCCTGTGTTCAGTGAACGGAGGCTTATTGTTCCGCCTGCTCCGACTTACAATACAGTTATACAAATTATTCAAAACAGCATCAGCTGTCCTGCAAACTCCCATTTGCATTCTCTGCTCGAGCCCGTTCAACAGCTAGCTCCTCGTCGCTGCAAACGTGGTTTATTAAGGATTGAACGGTGTCATATTTCAGTGATTCATCAAAGAAAAATAATAAAATGTTTTGTGCATGTTGCTGTGTTTGAAGGGCGAAGTCTTAATCTGCTGAGACACGCCGTTGCAGAGCGTTGGCAGTGACTCGGTGCCAGTCGGTGTGAATTCTGCTGACTTTGTTCTCCCGCGTGAGAGGAAGCAGGAGAGCAAGTAGATAGAGACCTCAGAACATTGTACGGGCAGCCAGCCATACAAAAAGGGAAAAGAAAGTCTTGCAGGACCTTAAGGGAAAGCCCCGATAAGGATTTTGCCTTATCGTAAATCCCACGACTGAATTATTCATACGCCGCAATTATATTCTATCTCTTATTTGATTCAATGTGGGCGTGAAAGCAGTTCTTTGAAGTTTGGAAATGTCGGCCGATGGCTCGAGTAACAAGTTTTGCTTTAGTTGCGGATGCAAAGTGTAGCCCACTTTGATTACAGATGACAGATCACTCTGCCTGTCTCATATATATTCAAGGGACTTTTTTATTTTTTTAAACATAAAGACACAGTCACTTAAAGAGAGATGTGATTTAATACTTGTATTACATCTTCTAATGTGCAAGCATTGTTGGACTATGTGATTAGATTTAAAGGCTGCTCTCAAGTAAACACTCATAATCCAAGCATTACTGAGCCTCTAGAAATCTGATAGTTATTGTTGTCAGTGTAACAACGTATAACCAGTCGGACTAGTGATGAATATGCTGCAGGACAATTATCCAGACGACAAATAGCCTGTTGGAATGCTAACTTTTCCAGCTATGCTATGCTTGAAGAGTTAGCATTGATATACGCCCATGCATAGGTTCTTAACTCGTTAGGAATCCACAAATCATACATGCAAGTACAAATCTAGACCCGCAAAACAATTAGCCTTCACTTTTTAAAAGGAGAATGAGATACAGGGATTGTCCTGCCACCTTTACTGCTAGGACTGAAAGATGAAGCTACAGTAAGTGCCAAAAATTGCAGTTCTTCAAATGGCCACTAGAGGACGGCTCCGAGAGTGAGCCAATCCACATCTTAAAATTCCCAGCCACTAGCTGTCTTCTACCGCTTCACCCAGTTTTGAATTAGCCGGGAGCTGGGTGGAGTCGGTCAAGATGGCAGCGGTCTAAGCCACCACGCTCAGTTTCAGAGTTACTCTTAAAGGGGAACTACTGATTTTTACTTCCTGGACCTTATTTCTAGCATAAAATACCATCGTTTACTCACCAATATCACTTTTTTTTTTCATTTGCACTTGTTCAGGAGATAATTAGATCAACGTATATCCATTTAGAAATAAGGTCTGGGTTGTAAAAAACAGAAAACAGCAGCTCTCCTTTAAGAAATCCAATGGAATGGCTGATAACATCACAGAGGGTTCGTCCATCTTTTTGTGTCTGTGTACGTGCTTGTGTGTGTGTTTTTGGTTGACCAGGTTCCTCACTTGTGAGTACTTACTTTGCAGTTTCCACTAACCATCCACTTTGCTGGGCGATGACATTATTTCCAGGATACGCACACTTGCAAGTGGAAACAATTCAGCATAAGTGGGAGTTCTGAGAGGTCCGCCAGCTCATCCTTGCCTGCTTTGTTATCACCGGTCAAGTTGACATTTCACAGGAAGTCGAAACGACCGTCAGGCAGGCAAATATTCCAGCACTCCTGATAGAAAGCTTTACTTTTGAACTTCTCTCTTGGTTTGAATTAGTGGCAAACATGGCCACTCGTGTTAGCAGCACATGTTTTTTAATGCAACAGGTCCAGGAAGCAACAGATGCTTCCTAAGCAGCTACGTCAGTCTGTGCGTGTACTACTTGTCCTTGTTCCATGAATTCACCTTATATGTAAAACAGGCCTGGCAGTACAATATTTAATATTTAATCACGATCAAATCTGCTTTAAATATACCTGGCAGGGATATTTTTCAAGTCTGTATTTCTAAGTCAACTCAGTTCACGTCGACTGTAAATGCACAACACCTGAGGAAATCATCCAGCAGCCGTGTGAAATTTAACTTGCCGTTCAAAAGATCCATTCCTTTATCCTTTTTTCCAATTTTTTTTCCTCTGCTTTCACTTTTTTTTATGAAGACGGTTTATTTAACACCTTTTTAAAAAACAGTAAAAAATATTTCAAACTTTTTTGATCATTTATCGCAATTATGGCTAACCGCTGCGATTTCTGTGGCTGCTTCACAGCTACAAAGCCGCTGCCGCCGCGCTTCACCGGTTCAGCGCTTGAAAAGAGAACAAAGAGCAACAAAAAAAACATGAAGCTGTTCAGTGGGATGAAATTACACTGGATTCATTTGTTGTGAATCCCTGGAGTGGAATCCACCATCTCTTATTCATGCAAAACAGTTGTAAATGCATTTAATAGCTAATGCATTGAACATGAATTAGTTTACGTCTCTTTTATTTGCACCAATGCTTTATGATGTGTGTACATTAAAAAGCTCATTTGCACTGTTTTCAGTATTGTAATCTTATGTATCACGCCCTGCTCATGTATATTCTAAAAAAAAGTATCGTTCAATCCAAATTATGTGTTAGCAAAGCATAGGGCAAGTGAACAAAAGAGAATAGCGTGGCTATAGATGCACGACTTGTCAACCTATGCAGTCAGATCACTCTATTATAACAAAATGGAAGCGTTTGGGAACAACAGCAACTCAGCCACGAAGTGGTAGGCCACGTAAAGTGACGGAGAGGGGTCAGTGGATGCTGAAGCGCATAGTGCAAAGAGGTCGCCGACTTTCTGCACAGTCAATTGCTACAGAGCTACAAACTTCATGTGACCTTCAGATTAGCCCAAGTACAGTACGCAGAGAGCTTCATGGAATGGGTTTCCATGGCCGAGCAGCTGCAGCCAAGCCACACATCACCAAGTGCAATGCAAGGCGTCGGATGCAATGGTGTAAAGCACGCCGCCACTGGCCTCTAGAGCAGTGGAGACGCGTTCTCTGGAGTGATGAATCACGCTTTTCCATCTGGCAATCTGATGGACGAGTCTGGGTTTGGAGGTTGCCAGGAGAACGGTACATTTCAGATTGCATTGTACCAACTGTGAAATTTGGTGGAGGAGGAATTATGGTATGGGGTTGTTTTTCAGGAGCTGGGCTTGGCCCCTTAGTTCCAGTGAAAGGAACATTGAATGCTTCAGGATACCAAAACATTTTGGACAATTCCATGCTCCCAACCTTGTGGGAACAGTTTGGAGCGGGCCCCTTCCTCTTCCAACATGACTGTACACCAGTGCACAAAGCAAGGTCCATAAAGACGTGGATGACAGAGTCTGGTGTGGATGAACTTGACTGGCCTGCACAGAGTCCTGACCTGAACCCGATAGAACACCTTTGGGATGAATTAGAGCGGAGACTGAGAGCCAGGCCTTCTCGACCAACATCAGTGTGTGACCTCACCAATGCGCTTTTGGAAGAATGGTCAAAAATTCCTATAAACACTCTCCTCAACCTTGTGGACAGTCTTCCCAGAAGAGTTGAAGCTGTAATAGCTGCAAAAGGTGGACCGACATCATATTGAATTCTATGAGTTAGGAATGGGATGGCACTTCAGTTCATAGAATGAGTAAAGGCAGGTGAGCGAATACTTTTGGTAATATAGTGTATGTATTATATCTAAAATCTGCCCTGTGAGGTCTTATAGTTCAGACCAGTAAACACTGTAATTTCCATCCCGTTATATTCAGCTCTTATTATCATTTAAAAGGTGCACCAAGAGCCTCGGCTATCATAAAGCTGTCTAATAGCGCAAACACACCAGGCCCAGTTGCTTTATAGCTGTTGGTGAGTGAAATGTTTCTTCCACACCTCAAAGGTCTCTTTTAATGCGCGCCGAGGCAGTCGAGATCAAAAATGTTTCAAAAAAATTATTTCAGGATCATTTCAAGATAAACCACATTTCACATTAGAATCATTTTATGGGTCGGTAAAAATTGCTTTTCATTGCAGATGTGGGGCAAATTCTGTTTCCATGCTTCTGCAAGTCTGTACTGTGAGAAATGAATTTCACTTAGGCAGTCTCGAACTTGAACTTGCTGTCAATCTACATTTTCTATACAGACCTTAAAAAAAAAAAAAAAAAAAAAAAGAAGTAATGCTCTTAATCCTTGCTTTCTTTCTTTTTAAAAAACTGACCTTGAAGAATTATGCCTTGATTGAAAAGGTTATTAAGCCGCACATTCCACATTTACTTCCCCAGCGTGATAACAGATGAGTGCACTCCCCTTTCTCTAACCCTCTCCTCTTTCCTTTCCAAAATGGAATGGGTGCTATGACATGTAATACTCTCAGCAGCCATTATAGTGTGTATAGTGGGAGCCATCATCTGTCCTCATGACACCCAGTCTTATGAGTGTGCGCACGGCCTGTGATTGGACTCCTCAATATGCAGCTCCGGTGCATTGAATGCCTGCGAATGAGAAAACAAATGGAAAAGCCAAAACACCTGGCTCACCGGGATAAGAAAAGATTCACAGTGAAAATGCGAGATGGCTTCGCATCTAAACACGTGCATGCCGCAGAGTGCAGCAGATCTGTGCGAGGATCCCGTGCACAGATTCATGCTGCTGGAAGCCGTGGAGACAAAGCAGATTTTCTCTGTCTCTGAGCGTAAAAACGTACATCAAAAAACCTCAAGGTGGACACTAAGACCTCCTCTGCAAGGGGTGGGCACAGGAGGCCAGTATGGAATCATGTAGTGGAATGAAAAATAGCCGGAAAATTCACTGCATCGGCTGCATGGTGATTCCAGATCGATTACTGTGTGGTGTAGTGAGAGGGGGAGTCATCCAATTGCTGAAAAGTCCCCAAACAACCTCCCCCACCCACATCAAATAAGAGTCCATTTGTATCGATCTCAGACATGGAGGGTTTGTTATGGCTTTGGAAATATGTGCTTATCCGACTCCACGTGGACAACAAACATCCTCCGGGAGAAAACGGGAGCTAGACCGCATGTGGCAAATTACACACTCTGTTATAC
Source organism: Planiliza haematocheilus (assembly GCA_005024645.1). Classification (NCBI taxonomy): domain Eukaryota; kingdom Metazoa; phylum Chordata; class Actinopteri; order Mugiliformes; family Mugilidae; genus Planiliza; species Planiliza haematocheilus. The sequence continues at coordinate 3,488,143 of SRSE01001339.1, read as the reverse complement.
ACGGCAGGACCTTTGAGGGGAAAATATGCACACATGATCGAGATTTGAGCGCGGCAAAGACGGACAAGGATGAGATTGCTTTGGTAAGCTTGTTACCGTGTCACACATGCACAGACTGGTAAAAAGCTGCGCGTTCAGAAAGCCAATGTGCTGCACAGCATGTTTAGCTTTTACCATGAGGCTCGTCTTTGCTGAAACATATTGGATTTTTGGCTGTTTTACAAAAAATCTGAAAATAGCATTGAAAACAGTGAAAACAGATTTGCATGACCACTACATTAGGTCGCCTTTTTAGTTATTCTTTTTTTACCTTTTAAGTTTTACTTCCTGTCTTTGTCTGTCCTGTCCATGTCTCTTTGATGACCCTCGCCTGTTTCGCCTTGTGCGTTTCGTCTGAATGCTTTCCCCCCTTGTTGGTCTGACCTGTCTCGTATATATATATATATATATATATATAACCCTGCCTTTGTCTCACTCTGCTCGTCTGTGATGTTACCCTTGCTTGTCCTACCCTTCAGTTCCCCATTCTTCCTCGTGTTACTGAGTTTTCGTCTCGGTCTTCACCTGTTTTTGGATTGTACCTGCGTAGCCTGCAGTGCTTTTTGTTCCAGGTTTTGTGAGTTTTTGTTAAAGTGGTTTTGTTTTCCTGATTCCGCCTCCATCTGTGTCCTGCATTTGGGTCCTACCCTCACCAGAACCTAGTATTTGCACCTCACAAGTTTAGTCATATGAAAGGCAAACACAATGCCTACAGATAAAGATTACAAACTCAAGAAACTAATATAAATTGTCTTTTTGTAGATATTTTAGTACTTGCAAAAAAATAAAGTCACATAGAAAAAGTAATTCATCTCACCTTAAAGCCCATAAAATTAGAATTGGGGTGCCCAGATTATCTCCAGATTCATTCATTAAACCTCTGACATTTAGTATCTGCTGTTGTCTTTATTATTGAATCGTGTGGTATCTTTATACTGAGGTCTATAGAGAGCACTAAAACCTCCAGAAATGCCTGAGAGACTGGCAAGCATTTTTAAAGACGTCTCCAAATGATTGGATGTAAATCATTCCACTGATTCATTAGAAGAAATCTCCACAAACCTTGCAACAACAACTCTTGTGCACTGTCTTTCTGTCCAGAACCGGAAGGAGAGTGCACAAGTTTGACCTGCTATAACTGCAATTACGTTCTCCTGCGCAACAGAACAGAGCATCAGAGTGGTTCATCAAAGCGGAGCTGCGATTTGGGACAGAAACGTGCAAATATGTATGTGCTCTTCAGACAATTGTTAGAGCTGAACCAGAATTAGACCTTTTACTGTGATAATGGTTCTATGAGCACTTGAAAGCTCATTAAGTAATGACGAATACAATGCAATAATGAACCAGCAGTCCAGACTGCTCATACAAATTGTGAGGAATCTTGCATGGAAGAGTGGTCTGAACTCTCAGTAAGTCACTGGAAGCAACTAGTGGACAATTATGCAGACGTACTAATGGAGGGTGTAATAGTTTATGAGGCCAGAGTTGTGCTTATTTTGCCGCGGGATAATTTCACCTCTTGATATTTGTGCTGTGTAAATTATTTAAAAGCCTTTAAAAAGACTTTCCTTGCGCTGTTGTTCAAGTATGCTACTTCAACCGTAGGTGCTGTTTCAGGGAGGATTAGATGTTTGCTTGTCCACATACAGCACGTCAATATATGTTTTTCGTGAACTGTCTGTGCGCTGTCCCTTTAAGCGCAAGTCCGATGAGGAACACGCACCAAGTGAGCAAAATAAAAGTTGAAATACTAAAGTTTTTTAGACTAGATTTCAAGTGAAAGTTCGCTCTGAAGGTGGCTCATTACATTACAAAATATAAACTAATTGGCACTCGGTTAACAGAGGCCTCAAGCACCCCCTTAGGGCCTGGGGCTCAAGGGTAATTACCCAATTTGCCTGCTTAATAATCCAGCTTTGACTGTACGTGTCTGCAACTTTGTTTTGCAATTACTTTTAGTATAATCCTGATTCCTGCTTCTGATTCTCCTGTGAGCACCTCTAACAGTCGTGACATGGCTGCTGACAGCGGGGATAAAAACAAAACAACACAGTAGTTTTCTTACGCCAATGCATTTTTCATGTGTGAACAAACTGGAAGCGCATTTGAGCGCCAACCGTCTGAGCAATCGCTCTACTGACAACATTTTCACATCAAATGAATGTAAATGCAGAGCCAGTGACAGACAATTAGCCTAAAGTTCAGACAAAGGAGTTGAAAAAGTCAGAGGGTGCTCTCCTGGTGTTAAGACTGAGGCTTTCTCTTTGATAATAGATGACAGGAAGGCTCTGCTGCACATTGTTCTGGGCTGGTGTGTGCAGCACCAGGATCAATAGGTTTCATTAGTTAGATCATATGGACAGGACATGCTGCGCGTTCGATCTCACCCACACAACTCCACAAAGCTATCCAGTACAACTCTAGTCTTTGCCGCATTGCAATATTTTTCTGAAACTTTTTGGGGGTAATGTGTTCTGAAGAGCTGATGCACAATGCTGAATCACTTGGCAAGCTGTGGTTACTTCTCCCAGATTCCTATAATCTGGTGTTCGTCATGAGCACGGCTCTTTTGTTTCGCCACATTCGCCTGGAACAAAAGAACAGAAGAGTTTTTTGTCTGCGGCAACTCCCGACATCTTCATCTCCATCCACTGTATTGACAGAAGTGACGCAGCTAACTGCTTCGAATGCAAGTCAAGCATGCAGCAACAAACCATTGGCTTTTATGGATTTTTTTGTCTTTTCCATTTACCCATTTGTTTCCCACAGATTTCAAGGAATAGCTCGGGGGATGGTAAGTAACGCTGTCGTTAGGACTGAAATATCTGGACAGTTACTGAATGAAAACCCATTCACGGCCCACAGAGGATGAATTGCGCATCATGAGTTTGGTGATTGCTTTTTTATTTTACTGGATTTTAGTGTATAACATAACATGCTTAGAACAGTTTAGTAGAATCGTTTTTAATTCAGCATGCTAATAAGCTGAATTAATGCTTAATTTATATGGTACATAGCATAATAAGCATTAGCATTAGCACACTAACATTAGCATTTACCTGAATGCTCACATTAAGGCTCATTTAGAGTACTGTGGGACATGTGTACTGTAACTTATGCATATATGTGACGCTGTTGCGAGCCATTTTTACTTGTACGCTTGTGAGTCCAGCTCGAGCTGTAAAAACACCACCCAAACACAACTTCTTTTTTGCCAGTTTAGTTAGCCACTTCCTGCTTCACATTCAGCAAAACAGACCAAAACTTTAGCTAAAACTTTGGCTGAAATTACACCAAAAACAAGTCATACAGATGCTTGTATCTCCAAACCCAACCTCGTCAGTTTCCTAAATATGTTCTATCTTTATTGATCTAAAGCAGTCAATTCAAAAATTGCGAAGCAGCCGGAAATACTAAAGTAGAAACACTCTACTGTCTTGATGCAGAAGTCTAAACCACCGATAAGAGACAGACAATCTGACGTTGTAGCTATAATGATGGCACAAACCCGAGCGCTGTAGCTGATGTACACCTCCCCAGAAATGTAACTACGCATCACAGCGATGCAGACCACAAGAGCTGTAATTGGCTTGCTAGGTAGCAGCGTGTTTCCACTTTAGTATTTCCGGCTGCTTCTCCATCTTCGCAATTTTGGTAAATGCCAAATGGCCTTGTTTTCATATTAGTGCTTTTCTACCTATTGATACTCAAAGTGCTTCACTCACACGAGCACATGGCTGGGAGTAACTGCACTGGGAACCGCAGTTTCAGTCGCCGCCATTGAAAGCGAAGCAGGAAGTAGAAACAAATTAACAAGCAAACAAATACAAATGGCTCACATAGGCGTTGTCTACATGTGTAGGTCACGGCGTCTATGTCCCATAGTACTCTAAATGAGTCTTGAGTACAGCTTCACAGAGCTGCCAGCATGACTGTTGACTCTTTGAATCAACAAATGTGAATCGTATCAAACTTAAAGATAATGTCAGGTCATCTGACTGAAAACAAAAGTAAACATTTTGACAGGCTGATGATCTTAAGCACACTAGAAAATCCAGACAAGAATGCCTCTGAAATTCTGTAAGGGGTTCTGAAACATGGCAGTGCACACGTCAAACACCCCTGCACCTTAAGGAATCTTTACATGGAGGGGTGCATGACAGCGTCAGAAACTGAAGGACAATTAAACGTAAGTCATTTATGCTATTCTAGCGAGGGGAACACTAGTGTGGCTGAAGACTCCCAGCTCTGTTGAAATCACAGGCTATACATGTCAGCTGAAATCTCATGGATCAAAGACTTTACATTCGCTGCATACAGAACTGTCTTTGTCGGAAAGCTGCACATTTTTGGACTTTGCTCTGGGATGCTTATGTAACTAGAAGCATCAGGCGCTCCGCTCCTTTGACATGATCCCACTCACACTATAATGTATAATGAGGCAGCTTACATAGGCCCACAAGAAGCACAGTGTTTTAATCCCAGTTTATTCCCTTGTTGTTTCCCTGGTGGCTCCTGCAAAGACAGGCAATAACTCAACATGAAGTTATTTAAGTAATTAAGCTCTGGTGACGTTCATATTGATTAAATACGTGCATAATTAAAATCCTAATGGTTGTGACTGGGCGTAACAATTCACCCATTTGTCAATATGATATCCATCCTCCTTTGTATTGGCTTGTTTTATGTGACAGAGTAGTTAAATGGGCCTTGGGGAGGATACTAGCAAAGCGAGGCTCATCACATCAAGCTTCTAGTTTGATTGCCTTTGCAGATTCTTTGTCACATCTGACGCCTGACTTCAGTCTTTCAGAATATCCTTCTAAACAGATAAAGCCAAACAACCATTTAACTATTTCCAACCTTCAAAACTGTGGCCAGATAAAATTTCCCCCATCTCCCCATCAGCTTTAGCACCGCGGCGTGAAAGTTAATAACCGGAACGTCGCTGCTGGAATTCAATGATATGTTTATGATGATAAGGCGCTATTAAGATTGGTGTGAGAGGGTAAATGAGGTGACAGGAACTAAGCCGCTTTGTGACTGCGCGCCGGGCTGAGGAGCGGAGGCTGAGTCATTGAGGTGGCAGTGTGTGGACAAGATAATGAAAACTTCAGTAATATCTAAGAGAGCGAGAGAAGGACAATAAATCTGTAATCTGTGCCCCAAGATGTGATAACCCATTACCCGCATAAAGATAACATCTGGTCCTCGCACTCCTCCCCTGGCATGAGATAACAGACCATTTTACATTTTGGAGTTTCTTATGCTTTTCTAATCCCTCAGCGCTGGCCAATGAGCGCCGTTCCAGTAATCGTCTGCACAGGCATGTACGCACAGACTGTTAATCTTCTCAAACCCCAAAAACTTCAAAAATTAACAAGCCTCATTTTGTGTAAGCATCCACAGCTGTTCCCCATGCTGGCTTTCAATGAGGAGAATTTACCGGTGAGCCGAGGTAATGTTCCAAACTGGCACATTTGTATTTTATATATCGCAAGTCATTAGACACAACGAACCCATGGCATATGGAATTACAGCAAGCAACTTACAATTCTCTATTCCTATCCTCAAAAAGCTGAAGCTGAAAAAACAAACTCCATAAGTGACATTGTAGGTGTACACACACACGCAAAAATAACTGAAGGTGAAAGTTTATTTTTTTATTTCCGCTCTGAAAGTTTGCATTTGTGAGCGCTAACCAAGATAAATCAAGAAGATAACTGTTACCATTGATGTGAGCAGGATCCAGCCTCCAGCAGGAGAGGCAACAACCTTGCAGCTTCACTGTACCATGTGATGATTTGTGTGGGCGTCTCGCCGTGAAAAAATAAAATAAAAAAATACACAACCCGCACGACTTTGTGCTGCTTACTTTATTTCAGCTGCGTAGAATTAACAGAATGTGATTTAATAATGCATGCCTGCTTGACATATCCTGCAGCTTCAGATATTCTGCTCGTGTAGCTGGGTAAACATCCCAATGGGAAGCTACTGAAGTTGTGGTTTCTGACAAAAAGAAAGAGTAAAAAAAAAGGTGCTTTGATTTACTTGGTCTGTTTGGTTCCTTTTCCTTTTTAAAGGTCTGCGCTCGTTGTGTCAGAGTGTGGTTTGTTTCTGCATTTCAATTCCAACTATACTAAACACAAACAGCTAGATGTTATCAGATCAGCCCTCATTTTGGCTCATTTTTCTGGACATAAATTATATCATTTAAATCAGAGAAAGTATTTCTGGTCAAGAGCAGGGTAGGATCTTCTTGGGGTTCTTGAGGAAAAGATGCTTTGGGGATCCTGGACTCTCTCAGCATTTAGACCCCTGGCTAACCTGCTCCTGGTTCGAGTTGGTTGTCAATCCATGTAAACACAACAACGACGGCGTTAGAACCAGTTTTTGATGCAAACTTAAATCAGTACAGAAGCTAAATAAAGAACAGTTATGTATAAATCTAGCAGCTAACTAATTGTGAGGCTAAAATATGCTACCAGAAGCATTCTGCGACTGCTCCAGATCCTAAACAGTCTAATGCTACGTTCACATTACACAAAAGTGACAGTACAAAACAGCCAGCCGTCAGATTTAAGACTCCATATGACATGAAATAGTTGAAGCCAGCTCAACTTCTGTGTCTGCCGTTGTGAATGCAGCACAAAACGGTCTTGCTTTCAATCCCACACTACAGTGACAATGAAGCAATCGGCGTCTATCATTACCAGACACTGCTACAGCAAAGAAACGATCCGACAATGAGCGCTCGTAAAGACATAAGCTACCGTATGTGATGTTTCTGCGATGCCAGTGGTGGGGGGGATGTTGTGCAAGGAAGAAAGAGGAGAAAGAGCAGCAGAGAAGGCAAAGGACTGGAGTTCATGCTAGGCTAATAACAATCCCTAGCTAGGCAATTCTCCCTTCCATCCTGTTCTTCAAAGGTTGTTTCCCAAGAGCTTCAGCCATTGTTGAGTTTATGAGTTTAGTTACCTCTCCTAAACATGAAACATAGACTGTATAAAAGAAATGTTCGCTCTGGGGAATGCCCCCCCTCCTTCTTTCTCTTATGTTGGATAGTGGGCACACAAGGTGCTCTACTGACTCACTATCCCAAAGAGGTTTTATGAGACACAATGGGCCAGGACTAGCTGGTTAGCATGCTAACTTCAATAGATAAAATGCAATAGATTATTTCATCACATTCTGTTGATAAGGTTAGTTAATGTTCTAAACAACCCACCCAGAAATTGTTGCCCACAAAATAGTTCCTGCACAAATCAATCCAAATAAACAACACTTTGACGTTTTTATTGTTCTGCTTTTGTATCCTGAAACAAACAGACATAGCAGAAGTAGCATCGTACAAGGTCAGCTAAAAGCAATGATGTGGCTGAACGCTCCGCTTTACTGTATCTACTTTGACAGCGGCAATATATTTGCAGTTTATTTCAATTTTTATACGGCAGCCCCAGAACGTAACTCTTAGTTAAATGTGTGCGGCTTTTATTTTCTGTGAACCTGATGCTCAAGGCATACAGGTCACACACTGAGGCACTGTTTCACTTTGACAGCGTTTAGCTTTGACAGGGGTCAGGGAAAAAAAACGCTCCTGACATTTAAAGCTCACCGACAAGATAAAGTCAGTACTGTTTTTTTCTGTTGTGGCCCTAGGGGCAGTGTTTGCAAAGTGATCCTTTCCCTGTTCCTGTTCTGCTCTGCCAGTGAAATCCACGTACATCAGTTTGCCATGCTGCCCTGAGCAGTCCATAGGCAGATCTGTGACAAGTTATAGACAAAAGTGAGTTCAAAGTGTGGCATAATAACATTCAGAATGTGCTGCATGCTTCCTGTCACAGCTCAGTGCTTGCTGAAGGACAACTTAAAGCAATGCAATGACCACCAACTGTTACCAGCATATTCTCATGGTAGTATAGCAACTTCACCCTGGATAAATGGATCATATATAGTGTACAGTGTGGGTGGTGTTATAGAAACGGTAACACCCTGTCAGACTTCACAGTGGTGCTTTTTCCTTGAAGTACCCATCCCTCATTTTCCCACAGTTGAATAAGTGAGGACGGATGAGCCGCAGGGTCTGAAGCAAAGCGCAGCAGTTCACTCATATAACTATAAGATGAGGAAGTCTTTGTCTGTGTGCATGTCTGCTCGTTTTATCCGATCTGCATCGCACTTGACATGGTGTATAGCCGGGAACCCAAGGCCATACAGTTGGTTTTCTGTTATACTTTCACAGTAATTGGTTGTTATGCGAAAGAAAGCAACAGGTTTCAGTAACATCGTCAACCGCCCTTTATAGGCCTCTAGTTTGTGTTTGGTTGTATGCAGGTGTCATTTCAGATCTTCTGCTGATGGTGTTGGCTTTGGTTTGATGGTCACGCCTGGAGGACATGCATTCATTCATTCATTCATTCATTCATTCATTCATTCATTCATTCATTCATTCATTTTCTGTAACTGCTTGTGGGTGCTGGATCCCAGTGGTCATCGGGCAAGAGTTGGGGTACACCCTGGACAGGTCGCCAGCCTATTGCATGGCTAACACAGAGAGACAGACAACCATTCGCACTCACACTCACACTCACACCTACGGCCAATTTAGAATCACCAATGAACCTAACGAGCATGTCTTTGGACGTTGGGAGAAAGCTGGAGAACCCGGAGAGAACCCACGCAGACACAGGGAGAACATGCAAACTCGCCTGGAGGACATGCAACAGGTAATGCTTTGTGTGCACCTGCAGAAGAAACAGGACCTCAAGTTGCACTGTTGAGGTTTGTCAAGTCTAGAGCTCCTCCACATGCACTGCTCTGGTCTTTGACTCCAATGAACCCATATATTGTTTGTGAGTTTGGGAACAAAACTATGTTCATGGCAGGTTTTTATTTGCTCAGGACAGAAGGATGTGCAGCGTTCCGTCTGGTCTTTTTTTTTTTTTTTCGAATAAAATGTCTTGTTTTTACTTTTGGGTTTTGCTGCAGTAGTTTAAGCACCATCACTGTCACTGTTATCTTCACCTCTCGTGTCGAAGTGACAGGCATGTTATCCCTCACCGGCTTTCCGCCCACTAACCCTTTGCAACACTCGACCGAGGCAGATGCATCACCGTCAAGGACCGAACCCGAGCCTCTGCAGCGCTGTGTGGAGGTAATTGACACACACTCTGTGTCACCACTGTCTAGTGTCTTCCAGCAAAGTGGTCTTGTCCGTATAAAAAAGAAAAAAAAAATGAATCGCAAAGCAAACCATCTGACTGCACTTTTCTTTTTTTTCCTTTTTTTTTCCAAAGCCACAAAATGTCAAATGATTTCAGGCCAGATGGAAATGTCAAGTTGTGGTGCTGGTTTTTAAAGAAGATGCTCTCTGTCGTGCTTTTTGAAATGTACTGATACGTTTCCCAGTCTTTTAACTCATTTAATTTTTTGGGTTTGGAAAAAAAAGGCTGAGAGGTTTCCATAAAGCAGATGGGGCATTTCAATTATTTGTTTTATATCCAGTTGAGATGCTGTGTGTTGCAAAAAAATATCTTTTTTAAATGATTACATTTCTTTCCTGAAGAAACTCTATTAGTCATCACAATGGAGTTGATCTTGGATCAGCCTTCGCCGCTAATTGGTGATAAATAATTTACAGAATGGACGCGCACTCTCTGCATGAATGTGGTTGCGTCATATACATGTCTGACAGAGAGGGATGCGGAGGAGGTTGCAGGCAGGCCCTCTCACTTGCATCCCAGTCCAGATACGTCATGTCACGACTTGTTTCAAGGCTTGTGTCTCCTTACGTGACCTCGGGGAACGCTGCGATAGACAGATACCTTTTTGATTTCATGGCGAGGGCTAGACGAAGTTTGGCTTGTCTGATTGAGGTCGAGTTCAAAGGATTGTGGAAGAGCAATCAAACATACCCCGGGGCTGCCATTTTGGATATCTGGGTTAATGGTGGAAAAAACATGGACTGGCAACGCAGCTACAACTCCAAAGCAGAAGCTAATCAGCAAAGCTTAAAGCGACTCATTAGGAGGTTTTTTTTTCTCTCTGTGAGAAACACGCGGCCAAGCTGGGACTCTCCCCTCTGCGCCTCTTTTTAACTCAGGGAAATCTAAATGCAAAATAATTCCTCTCAACAAAGGTTCCCATCTGAGCATATTAAGGGAAGGGGAGGACAGAGAGCGAGCTGGCAGGTGCATTTCCTGCTTCGGCTAAAATGGGAATTTAAATGGGAGCGGAATATTTCCCCTAAAGTTGGCAGTTGTCCAGAGTTGTCCTTTGCACGGCTACCTGTCTGCTTGACTCTTGGTCGGTGTAGGAGTCCTGCAGGGTTTTCATCTTGCCTGGTTATCTGTGGTCTCTGCGGCCGACCCCACAATGCAAACAGATCTCGCCACTCTGTCTCTCTTGTCTTTCTCTGGCTGCATTGTCCACGGCCGGAAACGCAATGAGCGTCAGGGGAATCTGCTCGTACTATACATTCTTCAGAGATCAGTGGAGCTGTGCTGGTAACCGCTGGATGGATGAAAACCCTGAATACGCATTATGCAGAGTTCATGCACCGCGAGGGGGGGATGAGATCCAAAGCTGGCGCATGTTGTGTCTCCTGATTTGCATGCGGTGGAATCTAATGGGATTTCATCAACTCGTTCCATCACTTTTTCATTTCCCTTGGCTGTGTTTCTTCTTTTTATCCTCTCCTTTGGTTCTCCACTAACAATGTTTCTTCAGTGTGCGGCTATTAGTGCAAATCTGTAGATGTCTCTGAGAAGGAACTAGAGAGTTAGTTTCATTCTGCTCAAAATCTCCTGTGCGTGGACGAGGTTTTCCATACACACAAGCAAAAAGAAAAAAAAAACACAGCGTCTTGATTGAATGGAAACGTGTGTGTCATTTGGGTACAAGCACACATTTAATGTACTTCTTGTTTCTCTATTCGCAGGTGCATTCTTTCTCCGTGCTTTGTTTGTATAGCGGGATAAAGGGCTCGTGTTGAAGAATCTCATTTCAGTGATAACCTACAAATGGGATTTTCATTTCAGTGTTAGGTGGCGAAATGAAAGCGAGTTTCAAACCCGTCCCTGTTCCTCTGGGTTGTCGGTTCGGTCGCGACTGAAATGAAAATGCACGTTTGTTGCGTGTGAAATTACAAATTTTGTAAATTAGGTGACATGGGGCTGATTCTGAGGGAGGAAAATGTGAAGGCGCTAAAACATTGTGCATACTTCGCTAGATGAGGTGTTCGGGCTAAGTCTTAGCAATGCAATTCATATTCATTTGTACAGTATAAAGACGTATATGTTGTATGGAAACAGAGAAAACAGAATATCTTTTTATTCTCTATATATTATATTTAGACACCAAATTTTCCCATTTCGTTTACATGGGGTTGTATGAGGTACTTCTCTAGTCATGCGTATTACCTGCAGTAGACGCCGGTTGGCACGCTCCCAGTTTGAAAAAGCAGAGAGGAGCACCGGCAGAGAAGCTGAGCAATGAATTGACGTGGACCGCAGACCTAAAACGATGCCTACCCAAAAAACTCATATCGCAGTGGATTTACCTTGCAGTCAGACAGCCTTTTCCGACTGGGAATTGAAGCACTTTACACTGATCTTCTATGTTCTCCTGAAATCTACTGGAAACTGTTGGTCTCATCTGCTGCTTCCTAGACAGCTCAGAGTTCACACGTCTAGTTCAAATGGCAGCAGATCAGAAACTCCTTCCTCTGCTGTGCAAAATAACATTAAAAAGAGCGACATAATAAGTCAGTTTACCACCAATATTCTGTACCCAGATCAAGCGTAATATTATGACCGGCTTTCTATTATTGTGTAGGTCTCCCTTGTGCCTCCAAAACAGTTGCGACTCATCAGAGAATGGACATGGGCCTTCTGGGGGTGTCCTGTGGTGTCTGGTAACAGGATGTTGTTAGTGGGGGGCCTTTGAGGGGAGGGGCCTCTGCAGATCGTCCCACAGATGCTTGATCAGTTTGGGATCTAGTGAATGTTTTGTGTGTGTGTCTGTGTCAGGCTGCATCCTGCTGGGGATGACTGCTGACATCAAAGAGTGTCATTGCTATGGGGTGGGGGTGCCTGGTCTGGTCTAGGTGGGTGCTACATGTCTAAGTTACATCCACATGAATGAATGCCAGGTCCGAAAGTTTCCCAGCAGAACACCGTACTGTCACAAGATGGTCGATGTTATTTACGTTTCCTGTCAGTGGTTTTAATGTTGTGGCTGATCATACTTGTCTGATACTCTGCTGGGTAACATATAATATTTTTTTTGCTTCTCCAACCTGGAGGCATGCTAAGTAACTGCAGGCAACACTCTGACCATGGTTGCATAGTTCATACATCCCCACTTCAAAGAAGCACAACTACCCTTTAAAGGTGAAGCAAATTCCAACTGGAGCGTCCAGGCTACAAAGAATAATCAGACGGTCTGATCCCTGCATGACCTATCAGGTTGCTGTCTGTCAGCCACGTGATCCAGGGCAGAGAAGTTCAAAACAGCAACTTGAAAACCTCCCGATTTTTTTTTCCATTTGAATTTCAGGAGCTCACCTCACCCTTCAAACTTTTTTGTAAGAAGTTGAATTCACACCACACAACATCGGGGCAGAGGGGTAAAACATTTTATTGCTGTAAGGAAGGAGCAGACGTTTAGCTGCTGACCTCTTATCTACATGTTATCTGCTATGGTTAAACTGCATTGAGCGGTTACGATTGGTTATTGAGATGCAGGATGAGGTCTTTTTTCACTGCATGGATTTTTTTATTCTCCCTCCACACTGAGCGATGATCAAAGATGCATTTGAAATGGATTTCTGTGGTGTTGCCGAGTGGAATGAGCTTTGTAACTTGGGCTGAACTTCATCTGGAAAGTATAATTTTGTTCTTGCTTTTTTTTTTTTTACAGCTTTTGCTCAGAGATCCTCTTCAGTGATTACAGTCTGCTTTCACAGGCTTCAGTTTCTCCTCATCTACAGTATGTTGCTCATCCTGAATCAGTATCACAGCCCAAACCGCACAACTAAGTAATGATAATACCTTGGATAAATCAAAAATCAGGAAATTGTACATCGATTGTGCCTTAACGAACGATGTAATCTATGAGAAATAATATCCTTAATGTGCTACGCTGGCAAAACCTTAATTAGATCAGCAGCTTATCTGCAAGACTTAGTGTTTTGAAGTGTGATTAGTAGTGATAGGTGTACTGGGAGCTTATGAAGGAGAAAGAGAGATGTGCCTTGGATGGATCTGCTCCAGTGTATCAGGACATGTGGCAATCTTTCCAGCAGATTACGAATCTTTAAATTGTGTCTGACTGCACACCAGAGACCAATCACCGCGTGCTGAGACAGGAGCCGGCTGTAATATGTGTGTGAAATGAGAAACATCACAGTAACGCTGCGCACAGTTCCCCTGATGAATGGGACCGTCTTTTAGAACTCGTGTTAAATGGGATGGCTTTGATGGACCGGAAAGTTAACCGTTTCTTCCGGTGCGGTTTGAATGATCACTTGAACGGCGGAGACCTGAGGGAAACTAACAGCAGAATGTGCATGTTCACGTTCTTTTTTTTTTTTTTCTCCCCTCTCTTCTCGTGAAAACCAAAAGCCGAACAAAAAATTGTGCAGCCCCAGTCGAAATAATGAAAATGTTTTCAACCTGTCTCTTTTAATCTTGTCCACGCGACGTCTTTATGATCTCGAAGCAAGACGCGAGCAGGAAGGCAGATGTTGACTCTTGCCTCCAGAGGCACCAACTCAAGTAAACACTGCAGGTATCACGCGGCTCCCACGCAGCATGTCGTGCTGCAGATCCATAGCGTCCACGCTCATTTGCAGCACACCGCGCTCCTCGGGGGTCAGCATATGGTTGGCAGTCATTTCTCCTGTGTCTCGCATTAATGCATCAATACGGTCCAGATTTCAGTGCATGCAGGCACGTAACTATAAACAAAGAGTACTAATATATTCTCTCTGCTTGAACAATGCCCACTTTATCAGATTTGATTAATCACTGCTGTATATATTACCAGATTGCTGAACAAATGCAGATTTCTTTTTCTTTTTTTCTGCCTATTATCTATCATACCCTACTCTTCCAGCTGGAACTAAAAAGAACCGCCACATTTCTTGGAGAGCGGTTTAAAGTTTTCCGGTGGTCTTAATATCCATCACCCGCACTTTGCCAAGTTTGACAAATGTCACAAAGAGCAGACGAAGCCCTTGAAGTTCTAAATTTAAACCGAGAGCATGCGGTCTGTGGCGGTAACTGAGAAAAGGGTCCTTTTTTTACATTTAGCTTGTAATGAAAGGCCTGTTTATTAAAAAAAAACGGGCTGCGTTTGATGGCGTGGAGGTGGCACGCGAACAATGTCACAAGCCCAAAACAATAGCTCCCAAAACCTAAAAATAAAAACGTGCTCGGGGGCCACAATCACTTTCTGTCACTCTGGAATTAGAGGAATCTGCTGTTTTCTGTCAGGCGCCTGTGGAAGAATAAGATGGCGTTACCTAACAGGCGACGTATTGTTCATTGCGTGTTCGCTGACGTCAGACAGATGCATTTCACTGCTCTCTCCCCTGCCTTTGTCAGAGCCTGTCAGCTCCTTCTAATGACAGGAAATGCACTGCAACCTCTCCAAAGCATCGTCACCATCATCATCATCATCTCTCTCATCCCACCCTCCTCTCTCCTCCAGACCTTTGTTCGTTTAATATTAGAGAGTCTAACAGTTTCTTTGATTTGGTGGGAGGGAGCACGCCACCGAGCAGGCGGTGTGTGACACTCTGACGGCCGGGTATTTTATTCTCTCCTCCGGAAATTCAATAAAGGTGAAAGGCTGGCTTATGAACTGTCAAAGTGTTGTGTTGTGGAGACATCAGCGGTGTCACAGTGTCACAATATATGCACCCGCCCACTCGCACTTGTTGGAGGAGGAGGTTCAGTCAGGAGGGAAAAGCAAATGAGGCAGAGAGAGAGAGAGAGAGAGGAAAAGAGAGGAGGAGGAGGAGAATGAGAGGAAGAGAGAGGTTTGAGCTTTTAATATTCAAGCAAGCGTGCAGACAGAGTGCCATCTGTAGGATGAATCGCAGCATGCAGCAGTAGTTTTTCAGTCGTCGATGTGCCACTCTTTGCAAGCACTAGGTGGCAATGCACTCCAAAAATATAAAAACCTCCCACTGATACCTTGTAGTTGCATTTCACAACTAGTGGAGATTTGTGTCAGCTAAAAGTCAGTGATTTCCCATCCTTAAGAATACTTTCATTTACTCCAAACAGACTATCTGACATCTAGCTTTCCTTCCTTCCTTCTTTTCCATTTCATTTAAAGCGAATCGAATCTCCCTCTAAAAGTAAAGACCGGCTGCCAAGAACAATCAATCAGTTCTGCGTCAGCCTTATTCTGTTCAAATGCATTGGAATAAACGTAGAGTTGCACGTTTTCGAGTTGCATCATCAGATGTGGAAGATTAGTTGTTGTCAGGTGCGCATGGTTGCCTAGCAATGATTAAAGATTAGCTTTCTTCCACTCTCACCCCACGAGATTATAACAAGAGACAAGAAAGAAGAAGAGGTTCTTTCATCACCTTCACGGCTGTGTGTCTGAGCGAGCTGCGGTTTATTGCTCCAGTATGAAAAGTCTATAAAGCAAAAGTGGAGGATCTGTCAGCGACGATGAGTAGATAGAGGAGAGGGTTTTTCCCAGAATGATTTCACAATCCAGAAACATGTGACAAAATAGAAGAAGTGTTTCCTTGTATATATATTTTTTTGTGGTGGTTAATTTAAACAGGTTATCACACACACCTTACCCAACCCTTTGGAGCGTGTCAAGTCAAGTCAGCTTTGCTTGAGCCCTTAGTCACAGTTTCACTCAGTTGGGTTTTACAACACCTGTGTTATGAGCCTAACTGAATCATGTATCGCCAGGTGTCGTCATGGAATGAAAAATGATGATGCGTCTTGACTAACGGGAAGTAGGTCCTGCCCACTTGAGATGTTTACATTAGCAGATTTATGTATGATTTGAAACCGCAATTAATGGGTATTAGGAGCAACACGCATGCACAAGTCTTTGTTGTGTAGAAGTATCCTGCAAAGATTACTTGTGCGTGCTTGACATTCAGGTTCAGAAATGAGAAGGATGCTGTTAAAAAACAATGCTATAAATCACTTTTATTCAGTCATACAAGGCACATAAACGTAACATAAAAGAAAAAAAAACTCCTTTATATGTGCTGTACATCAACAGTAGGGTGATGATTATGATTGCATTTAATTATTAATAGTAAATCCATATTGATCGTCTAAATGTTAAGAGTGATATGGTGTAATATTAACTTCTTTTTAGAGCTTTCCACAGTTGCTGTGGATTTAGGCTCAGTTGTTTCAGTCTCTTAATGCAATCTGAAACTCCTAGATGTTGAGATCAGGGCTCTGTGAAAGCCATACCATCTGTCGCGGGACTCCTTGTTCTTCATGGCAGCTATTTATGACTCCGACCGTACATGTCGGGTTGTTGCCATGCTGCAGAATGAATTCAGGGCTCCTCGCTGGTTGGATCAGAATCTAAACATAAAGCACTTGAAACTTTTCCACAGCAGTGAAGATATTGGCTTTGGGTCTAGTGCCTCTAACAGAAACAACAGTATATAAGAGACATTAAAAACTGACTGATCACAATAATCACAATATTATTAGATTTCCATAATCACTGCCTTTCCATAACAACTAACATAGCAATCAGAAAGCATTTATAGCTCACTTTTTTTGCAAATTGGTGCTCATGTTCATGATATAAAAGTCAGTAGTTTGACAAACGTTAAAACACATTTGTAGCCAACAAGGACTTTTTATGACTCTATTCTTCAGTACATTTATTTGTATTAGAGGAGAACAGGGATTTTAAGTGTCACAAAATTTTAAGAGAATTCATTTGAACTATTTAGTAATTGTCACCAGCTGATAATTCCCACTGCGAACCGGCCTTACAAGCCCAAATGGATCAGTTTCAATCAGAAGGGTGCTCCCAGTTACAGCTGATCTCTTTTAGTAAGATGAAAATATAAGAGCTCACCCTTTTTTGAAGAAGAGTTCAGTTTATTATATGTTTGCTGCAGGGATTGTATTCAGGCTGTGTATTTATCGTGTATGTGTAATTTGTTCAGGGCAGCCCAAGTCTTTGCATACAACTTGAATTAGCGTCTCTAGTCATGCATTCGTTAATACGCAGGATAACGATGTTACAATCCCTTGTGCCAAGATCCCAGGCAAACACATTTAGAGGCCCAGTTCAACTGTAAAGAGGGTGCTGATGTCCTGGGAACTGTGGGTTACTTCCTGTCGCTGGGCTTCAACCGACTGACTTAATGCGCTTCTTAATGTCAAATTTGTTCCAGAGTCAAAAAAACGTATCAGCAAAAGGTCAGTCATCTTGTTTTACACCATTTATATGTTAAATTTGAGAAACCATTTAGAGGCGCTTTGTTTAAGTAAATGATCTAGCTGATTTATTTTGCTTGTCTACAAACATTATAGATGTAATGTAGCAGTAGAAATTATGTGTACGTCACTGTTTTAATTTTGATTTACAGCACAGTGGGAGGAAAAAACTACCTCCCTTAGCATAATTTGTTGTCATAAAATCACCATAACTAACTTAAAAGCACACACGTGATGTACAGGATGTAGTTTTTATACAAAATATGGTAAACGTGGGCAAGATTAATCTTACTCTAAGACCTGCATCACGCCTAAAAAATACCCCTGTCACTGCTATGTAAGTACTCCTGAAACAGCTGTTATTTTAATAGCGTTTCTGTTTTAATAAACCAAATCACAGGCATAATTGGCTTGGCTAATTGATTTGTTTATTGCTTCCTTTTACATCTTCGTTTAAAACTGACACGCCTAAGTATTTCATGTATGTATTGAATTGAAAGGTAAATATTTAGAGATGAAAATGTATAAAATAATTGTTAAAAATGTCATTGCATGAATTAAGACACATGTTTTGAAGCCTGTTTAATAGTAGAGATGTCCCACCCTGGACGTGGGGACGTGCTGCCCCCTATCAGTGGTGACAGGCCCCGCCCCTGCTATCAGCATCCCCAGTCAGTGTAGCGGAGCTGGGAGTCTGGAGGAACAGGAGCAGGCAGCGCAGAGTTCAGCGGCTCCCGCGTTCGTCCGACACTTAGCTAGAGCTGCTCCCCAGGCAGTGGCGGTGGTGATGATGGCGGCGGCTGTAGAGAGAGGAGGCGTCCGGGCCGCTTTCCTGAACCCGAGCAGCGGCGGCGGCGGCGGACCGGCACCCACAACGCTCCCGACAGGAGCGTTAGCCGGGGCTGTGGTCCTGGGCTCGGGCTCGGGCTCCGGCAGCATGCCTGTGCCCATGAACCTCTTTGCGACCTGGGAGATAGACCGATCATCCCCAAGCTGCGTTCCGAGGTAACATTGCTGTGTTATCATTAAACATCCCACAAAACCACAATGTGTGCAAATTGGCGTGTCGCTGAATAAATGTTAGTCTTGATAAACAACGCCCTCGCTTCAGTGTAACGTTATGCTGGAGAGGGACGAGCTGCCACACATTTCCACAACACTGTCGGCTAGTGACAAGCTAACTAGCAAGGTGGCTAATGCTAAAGCTAACAAACAGCACTGGTGTTCGAGTTCCTCTAATGTTGTTGTGCTGTATACATTTTACTAATGTCTTATTTTTCCAAATGAACACACACCCGGCTAAAATTGCAAATGCCACACTGTTAAATTTATTTAAAATTCTTTGACGAGGGTTTCTAAATCTGTAATATTGTTGTTAACAGTTGGTGTTTTCATTTTTTTTTTCGACCGTTATGATCGAACTAGCTAACAAAAGTTGGGCTAACCAGTTTATCAATCAGAACGGC
The DNA here is from genome assembly GCA_005024645.1 of Planiliza haematocheilus. Taxonomy (NCBI): domain Eukaryota; kingdom Metazoa; phylum Chordata; class Actinopteri; order Mugiliformes; family Mugilidae; genus Planiliza; species Planiliza haematocheilus. Next base: position 3,469,176 of record SRSE01001339.1, on the reverse strand, counting down.
CGTTGCCGTTTATCCTCTGCGTTGCTCTTACGTTATTAAACATGTTATTACATGTCCATGCAGGCGAGCTCTTGGTCAGATTTACGGAATGCATGCCACCCAGCAGCGACATAACTATATCTATATATACAGTGACACGGATGCCGTTTGTCTCCTGAGTAGCAGACGTCGTTTTCATCCCTTTGCAGTGTGTCATGAGCCGTCTGAGTTGGTGGGCAGTTCAGCAGCTGGCTGTCTGTTTGAAATCCACATCATATTCTCCTTCATGTCCTGCATGTGTTGTTTTATGTTTGTGTTCAGCGTGTAGTTCAGCCATCCAGTCCCAATCAGGAGCACTCATAGTGTTGACACACCAGCTGGTAAATGGAGATTGTCATTTTGTGTGTGTGTGTGTGTGTGTTTGTGTGTGCAGATTTCAGCCCCTGCAGCAAACCCCATTCACTTAATATTATTTCAGCGACACTTTTTTTTCTTAATGTTTAATGTCGAGCGCAGCAGTAACATGCAGCTCTGCATTAGTATTCATCGTCAGTGAGCAGGCATTGCTGCCACCTGACCAGAAACCTCTGGGGAGCTGTGGGCACATTAATCAGCTTTGACCTAGATCTGCTCCACTCGTTGGGTTAGAAATGGGCTTGCGAGGGGAGGGTTTCCTCTCCAGTCGATGTGTTTGTGTTTTGTGTGTGTGCGCGTGCGTTTCGGCTGCCTGTCTCTTCAGTTCCTGCATGAGTATGTAAGTGTGAATGGAATCATAGCATGTGGAAAGCATGGATAATTTACACCCCTATGCTTGAACATTGTTCAGTTCTGGCTGAGGTAGCGCAAGCTTTTTGAAGCCGACGGGAATGAGGAGGAGTAGTCTTTGAAGTGACAGCATTGCTTTTTAATTTGACAGCTCGCTACCCTTTGTGCTGTGGTCCTTTTTCTAAAAAAAAAATATGATCCCATAAAAGAAAGGACAGCAGGGATTTGTGTATCTAACCCGTTCTCTGTCAAATGCTATAATACTGCGTGTAGTTCTCAGATTAAATGCGTAAGGGAGAGCTTTTCCTGGTCACAAATTCTGCACCTACTGCACCTATTTTCTGTTGTAAGACATGATCAAGCATGTGTCTGATGGCTGTATGCATTATGTTTATAAGAGTGGCTGGTGAGCAAAGCTTTCCAGAGATGTCTTTTACAACACGTGCCACACATTGTGCGTTGATTTCCCACATTGCTGCCTCCACACTGTAAGGGATGATAGACAAGTCGAGGTATTAAAAATGAATATGAGTGAGGATGATAATGGTTTATTAATGAAGCGTACAGTCAGGGTTTTCCACTTATTGTTAAGCATAACACCACAGGAGCTGCTTAACCCACGTTTTTGTTCCTCCTCTATGGGATGTTTTGTTACCTCTAATCAACAGAAGTCGGTGTCTATATCGATGCGTGACATAACTGTTTATTTAATCTGCAAAGTCGTACTACAGTTATCCTCAGACGTTTGAAAATCACTTTGAAAAATGTAATTTCCCATGCCTGTGTTGGCCTGATGTGTTATTAGACCACTTATGGGTGTGAAAAGTCCTGCGTTGGAGCCCAACCCAAGGCCTTTTTTGGGGATTCTCCCTTGGCATTCTTTCAGGGGCTGGGCCATTTTGTGTGCAGCTGTTTGCTCCTCCAAGCCGCTAGCAAATGTGGCTGTCCAGCTAAGTGGCATGCCTTTAAATGAGGGCATAGCTGTTACTAATTGACAGTTTTTTTTTTTATTGTGGTGCTCTGGAACAGTATGCACAGCTGCTATTCTCTTATAATCACTAGATAGTAATCCTTAAGTACTGCGGCTCTACTGAAATGCAGGCTTAGGGGAGAAAAAAAACCATATTCACAACAGAAAATATGTTGTCAGTACTTGCAGGCCCTCTCTGCATTGTTCCCGTTGTTCCTGGCAGTTTTGATGATGACGGGACACTAATGTGGACAGTATTTATTCAACCTGAAATAACTGTCTCCATGGATGCTAAATAAAATGATCCAAATCCGTCAAAAATCTAACAAAAGAAGAAGCTTTTCCTCAACACTGGGCAAAGATGGACTCATGTTTTCAACAGTTATCCCCACATTGATTCCTTCTTCCTCCATTTTCAAACATCTTTTTGAACAATTCGTCACATTGCCCGACTTTTTAGCCTTACATGGGGAAAACCAGCACACAAGTATTTATTTATTTATTTACAACTGCAGAGAAATGATCATATCAAATGTTTAAATGCTCAGTGGATGCTTACATTTTATTGTTGAATGGGTTATCAAAAGGTTTACACTACCCCTCCCCGGTCTAATTGAAAATTCTTCTAGAGGGGGTTACATGAGGCCTTTTCAGTCTGACTATTATTCTGATCAGTACAGGAATGCTACTGTCAGTGTACATGCAGCAACTAGGTCAAGCTAGTTTCATATAAATATTTAACATATCTGTTATCCAGATAAAAAGCCTTTTACTCTTGTGCTCATCATCAACGCTGCGTTGATCGAAATACGACGAATTATAAGCTTGAACATGCAGTTGAGCTGCCGTGCATGGTGCATTATTAGAGTGGCTTTTACCTCCCAGACAAATGCTGTGGCAGCTTCATCCATAACAGGCTTGTTGGAACAGTTGGGCAAGCACTGTTTTGATTCCAGCACTGCTATCCTTGCCAGTCTGACACCCTCCAGGGTTTTAGATACTATGTGGTATTGGTGTTGCAGCTTATTTCATATAAGCTGATGGGTTTCTCTCTTGTATTCAAAGTAATGTAGAACCAGCTGAGGAATAAATGGCACAGGAGGACTTTTGAAATGTTATAACGTAATATAAAAACGCTTACAGGATTCATTGAAGGATTTCTTCTAAAGTGAAGGACTTCTATGCATTTAAATGAGACAAAAGACAAGGTTACTCTTTGAGGGAGAATAGGTACAAGGGAAGCAACTGTACCTGCAAGAGTAAGCCTTTCCACAAACCAAGGCATGTTCAGATTTGAGGAAATGAAAAATAATAAGACATGCCAGTAAGTGTTGCTAATCCTTAGTGCTCAGTGGTGTAGATAGTTTAAAAGCTTTGGTGACTGATTTGACTCCTATTGGTGTGTTTTGTGTTCGACACATACCGTTCAGGTTCAGTCACTTTTTCTCCTCTCATTGCAGACATGTGGGAATAATATGATTGAACAGTGTACACATGATTACATAGCAAAAATGGTGAGAGTTAATGACTTTGCAGTATTTGCGAGGGGTTTGGCAGCCTCAGGAATCCATCTGGCCTGCCGGTATCTGTGGCAAGGCAGGCATTTGTTGAGGGTATGATGTGGTATTTGCAGGAATGACACTAATGCAGGGGTCAGGGTGGTGCTATGTTTATCTTCTAACAATAAAGAATGTGTAGCAGGGTGAGAGGGTTGGCTCCTTACCAAGTTCAAAGATCCATTACTAGTTGGGGTCAGGAGTTGTGATCTTTAGCCTCATCACTAACACGAGGGGAACAACCAAGTCATTTGGTCGTGTTTGGCGTACAAGCTTAATTGTTTCCAAAATGGTGGGGAAGCTGCCCTACCAGTAGGATTGTAGTCGACCAAAAAAAAAAGGAGAAGTGTAGCTATTTCTCGTTCCAACAAATCAGTCTAGAGCCAGTCCTAACCAAAATAATAGCTAAAATGATGACAGTTTGAGGACAGACCAACTAGAACCTGTCTATCTTTCTGATGTGTTCAAGTTAATAGACCCTCCTGACGCCTTGTTAGTTGTTGTCAGTTCAACAAAATGGAACTACTGTATGCCCGTAACTACTGACTGGTTCCAATGAGTTTGGAGTTGACTCCAAATCAGTGCTCAGTAGATTTTAGAAAAAACTTTAGGCCCACCTCGCAGTTTCCATTAGGTTGGACTAGTTCAAAGTTGTGCACCATTAAGTCGGAGTCTGTCCCTCCCACTGAAAATTAAATATTAATCCTAGAAGGCTATTGATGCACTTTCCAAAAATAAGACACCTTCTTTAACTGAATGAAAGAAGTTTTTGAGATCTGGAAATAGCTTTTACGAGACATTTTGAGGCCGCGATATGTTTTTTTTTTTCCTCCTTATACAAGTCTGTCTTTTAAGTTTCATTATCTGAGTTCAAAGAGGTGCTCTTAAGCTCCGAAACACATCTTTGCTCTTTTCCTGTGACGTTTATCTCTGGTGACCAGAGCATCCTTCTTTCTGCCACTTTGATTCATGTGAGTCCCTAGCTGGCCTTATTCTCCTGTGAGTGGCAGAACCTTATCTCTGTAGTAATTGAGTGTTCTTTGCAGGCTCTGGTCAGATGTTTGTTTCTTGAGCCCTGACTCTTGTGTAGTGCATCAGACTGATCTGTGCGGCATGTCAGCAAATAAAGAAGATAAACAGAAAGAAACTCAGGTCTGGACTGAAGGGACGTTATTGTGCCTAGTTTGTTCTGGGTCAGTGGAGATGAAGCGGTCAGCTGTAACTTTCCTTACATATGGCTTATGCTTTGATGCACCGTTAAGCTACATACTGAAGGTGGAACTGCATGTGTGCAATCTCTTGCATCATCCGTGCCCTTAATCTCTTTGATTTAGGTTTTAATTTTCTATATACAATGAAGCTAAGATGAAACCATTAAATCAGGATACAAATAAATGAGACCTATCTGTCAGATAATATGAGCTTAAGTTGCTCTTTCACCTCCTCAATAACCCCCGCAATCTCAAGGCGTGGATATTGTTTCTCCTGGCGGGGGAGCTTTGGTAATCTGATTTCATAACAGGAAAAGAGGAACTGGTAATCTGATGCTGCACACAGACACTGTCTGCTTAATCCTCTGCTTCCTTTAGAAATCATAAACAAACCCCATCAGCCATCTCCAGTGCCCTTCAGGATTGTGACGCAGTGATCCACGTCCGTCTGCGTCGTGTTTACAATCTTTTTCCGGCAACACCAACGAAACTGACAGCTTTAGAAATGACTGCCGCACAGTGTCCAAGATCTCTGGGGGGCAAAAGACAACGATGCTCTTCCAAATTTTGCCCATGATAATAAAGCATCTAACCAACTGCTTAATATGCTGCAAAATAACTACACTATTAAGTTAAATCACATAGAGTAAATGCACTATAAACATAATGCTGTAGCAGTATTTGACTTCAAGGCTTAGTACTTAAGAAGATACCCATACTATGGATAAATGAAAATGTCCCAGCGCAGATAATTTAATTTAAAGGGATAACATCTCCCTCAAAGGCGGATGTATTTGTAAAACAGCCAGGAAGTAACTGTGGTGCTAATTGAATTTAGAGCTATTTGTAGTAGCGTCTTATTGGCTATTTATTCTTTACTGCAGGCAAATAAAGGCAATAAAAGGCAATAAAAAAAATTTAAATACACCATGAGGACGTTCTTAAAATATATTTAAAACTGTGGTAATATTAATAGCTGTTGTAGTTCCTTTTTGGTTTATACTGTCTTCAAATAATATCAACTCTTACTTGGCTTCACGCTCTGCCATGCTGTTCGCACACTTTTACAACAGTGGACCAATCAGCACCTTCACTCCCCTCTTTTTCATGCCTACTCCCACTGCATGAAATGTGTCAAAATTCTCTCGGTTTCCTTCCTTGCTTTCCTTGAGGAGGAGGAATTTCCTTGGGAAGCATTTCACATTCTTGGCAACTGGAGAGCTGCTGGTGCAGCTGAAGCCAGGGTGCTTCAGCGTGCATTGAGACCCTTTCTTATGCTGTTGATCAGCAACCTGCTCTCTGGAAGGAGGGGGGGGGGCAGAGTTGGAGCTGTGGATTGCCCACCCTGTTGAAAAGCTTTGCTGAACTGGTGCAGAGCTCTACAAGCATGTGCCGAATGCTCATGCTGAATTCCTCACAAAGGGAAGAAAGGTTTTGTTTCCCCCTGCGTGGACCTCAGAATGGGAGAAAGGCCAGATTCTTGTGTGGGCGGATACTGGGGTCTCAGCTAGTAGAGAGATCCAGCTTCCTGAGCCAGCAAGTGAGGCGAGGAAACGCCTCTGATACAGGGAGGATCCTGTCAAAATAAGCACATTGCGGACAGTGTCTCTCAACTCGTATTTTCTCTCTTGTTCTCGCACTACTTATTTCCCACCTCTCCCATTCAGGCATTTCCTGAGCCGTATATGCCAGCAGCAACACGGAGACCATTATTTCAGACACAAAACGCCTGTGACGTGGATGCATAAGGGCACATGACAGAGCGTTTGAAAACATGAAGCACTGTCATCATGGCACTCAGAGATTCTGTACTACATTCAAGCAGAGTCTGCGTAAACAAACACAGTTATGCTGCGTGCAGTTGTGTTTATCCATAGTCAATACTTTTTACTCTAGGCAACTGACAGCCATACTCATCTCGATGCTGCACAATAGAAATGTTGCAAATGTCTCAGTTAAATAAAATCCACAGGAAATGACCATCATCTTTGCCTTTGCTGTCTAGTTGAGGATCTAAGAACCCTGCAGTGTTGACACTCAAACAGCACTGAGCTGGGTGCCCTGCCCACTTTACTAATCACAGATTAAGGAGTCTGAACTGTCTGGGTTCCTGTTTCTGTCCATGTGTCCTTACTCAGTTGACCCACACTTCACTTATCCCACTATTGTGCAAATAAACTCCAAGGGTTTCACAGATTTATGGAAATCAGTGTAGCTTTTAGTTCAATAGGGAATGTTTCTAGGTTTAGAAAAGCCATTTGGTCTAGTACTATAGTGGATGTTTAGTCAGAAATCCACCATCTTTTTCTGTTTAGTCGCGCTACAGAGTGTTGCATAAGGGACCTTTGGATAGTTCAGTGTAAGGCTAGACTATAAATTAAACTACAGAAAAGGTCTGTTATAGTCAGCGTTGTTGTTTCTCTTCAGATCTATCTCTAAGTGCCCCTTTTCATATTATATATCTTTAAATATGCTGGTTATTTGGCAGCATACTGTGCCTAATGAGCCACAACTCTTCATTTTCACTTGCCTTGTTAAAATTACTACCGCATGGATACAGAGGAAAGTAGGGTCCGTGTACAGAATCTCCGGAGAACTGGAGGCTGGATACATTCAGTCCATTAGTCATTTGGACATATTAAGCCAGGGGAGTGAACTGAGAGGAGTAGTCAGCAAGCACCTTTGGGCAGTCATTGTTCATTTCAAGTAATAGTGTCAAAACAGAATTTCTTTTGCGTGCTCCAGTTGTTTTATCAGCACTCTCGAATGCGATGACAATACATAGATGACAATGCCATCTCTCCTTCTGGGGAATAGAGCTTTTTTTTTTTTTTTATCACATAGCAAAAAAGAGCCAAATGGTATTTGCTGATGCCGACAGTTGTATATTTATTGACTGCACAGTTCCCAGGTCACCTACCACATTTTTCTTTCTGGAATTGTCTAGTGTGCAGAAAAAAAGTTTGGAGTCAGGGTACAGTTTTTGTTAGTGTTTGTTAATAATGTTCTACACTTGATTAATCATACCCCTGATTCTACTGCAGATGCTTTTTATTTTTTTTTTTTTTTACCACTGAACTAAATACAGATATGAAGCATCGGTAACCTTGGATAGAAATATTTCTTCTTTGTGTACTGACAGCTGAGGGCATTTTTAGTATCCGTGATCACTAATGAGGGCAGACACACAGACAAGATTGTGGAGGCTGCAGGAGTTAAAGGGCAGACTTAATCCTGTCTGATGCTTAACCAAGGCACCATATGCCAGTATGAAATATGTATAGTAAAACTGAATTAATCCTCTTGATGAAATGTCAGCAGTGTCTAAATTTAACTGAAACCCAACACCTAGTTTTGCTCTCAACGATTCAACATGTATTCTGCTTATCCACAAACAACTTAAAGTCGTCTCAACAGCTTCACACCCCAAAGGTTGCATTTTGTGGAACTTCGGCGCTTAAGAGTTACAGCATTTCATGCGAAACAGAGATTGGGTCTGTTTGGTACTTGCCAGGAGCTGCAGATGTTCAGATGTGTCAAAGCTCCCAGGGGTCAGTGCAGAGACCTGGCAGGCTTTCCTCGCCATCCCTTTCACTGCATTTCCATCCTTTCACTATCCAGTCCGTTCATGGAGACTTTTTAAGAGGAGTCGTCTTAAGTGGTTTTAAAAAGGCTTAGCTACACATGTTCCGTAAGCTATAAATACTAGATTCCGACATACTGTACGCATTAGTATGTAGGGCGTCATGACGGAGGCTAAAATGATAAGCACAGTCATTGATCTGGCAAGAAAGAATGATTCTACCATCACTGATAAGAAGGCGGCAAAAACCTGCCCTCTTAATAACACATAAACTCACTTGCCAGCTCATTAGGTACACAAGGGAAAACTAATGCATTACAGTATAACAATGGTGCACTAAAACTTGCCGAATGAAGGTCATGGTATTCAGCATTCGCTTCAAATAACTGAGAGAGCTGTTAATTTAACTGTGATCTAAATAACAGAAACACTTTAATGTTTAATTCAATCCAGTTTAACAGCACCACAAACTACATCCTCCACAATGATCACACAGTTGAATTGCCACCTTTCTTCCACTGTTGCAACATAAACTGAACATTACAACAGCCACAAAGGGGAATTTGGTGCAAGACTGTTCAAATGTGTTCGTTTTCACTTGTTTACCTAATGAACTGGGTATAAATCAAGCCAATAAATAAGTTGTTTTTGTTTTTTTCTGTGTTGACTTTCCTCTTTGAGGGTGTTAGACCTGATAGGAAGACGGGAGGTGGTTTTAAATGAGGCTTTGCTTTTGAGCCTTTGATCCTAGCAGTAGACTCCAAGCAAGGGAACATTCCTGTCAGCCTGACAAGCCACCTTAATAGGATTTTAAAGCTCATTCATAACGCTGTCTGAGGCGGTGACACTCGCAGGCTTCACCTATATACGTTAGGCTCATTGTGAAATCATTGGATGCCGCAGCTGGGGAAGATGAGGACCTGCCGTTGTAAACAGGATTCACTATAAGAAGATATAATATGTCTTGTTGCCTCTGTTACTGGTCAAGGTATCTTACTTTGGCTCTGATACTGCCTGTCAACATGCTCTGTCTAGCGTATCCACTACAAACATCGGCCTGCTGACCTCATCGGTTTGTTTTCAGGGCAGAGACAAAAGAGCTGTTTACCACTGCAGAATTGGCAACAAAGGACGACATGCCATGTACCGAGTTCCTGGAAATTACCGTCAGATCACTGAAGTGCGAATACAACGCGGTGCTGCATTTTTAATTGGTTTTATAGATGCTGAACCGTCGAATACGTAGTCTGACAGACCTCAGCGGGAGCATGTGCATCTGAAAGCATTTGTTTGAAGAGGGACTATTCTGAACTATGAATAGAGGCCTTGTGTTTACTGACTCACAAATCTTGTCACTGGGTTGTGTTAAGATGTTTAAGACTTCTTCGTCTGTTAATTTGGCTCGGTGCCAGTGGAACTAGAGGAAGCTCATCCTCAGTGTGTGCTCAGCTTAATGATGAAGTGTAGGGCAGATTCTCGCATTTCCTGTTGTCAGCAAAGAACTGCAAGCTCAGCGTGTTTTTGCAGTAACTTGAGCAGGGCATTTTCCTCATCTGCACATTTGGTAATAGAAAACATATCCAACTTCTATTATCGGCGAGGAGTCTACTAAACCAACCACAGACGAGTGCAAGCTGGTCAAACCTCTGATACACACGCGTACAAATCCTTTTTGAGGATAAGCAATGGCTTAAATTACCAAATTTAAATAAAATCTGGCAGAGGGCTGTCATGCACCACTTCCAGTGTAGAATTACATAAAATGTGCTGGTAATCCCGACAACAGTGAAACTCAATCACAGCTCTAGGGAGACCCATGACTCCATCATATTACAGAGCATTATCACGGTTATGAGCGCAGCTATTATGCCTCGTCTCCCTCGTTCTCAGTCCGTTTATCTCGTCTGTTTTTCTCCTCAAAACCAAATTTTTAGATTGATTGCATACCTTGGCGATGATGCCAAAAAGAAACAGATCAAGCGGTGTTTCCGTGTATTCCAGGTGTCTCTGCGGGTTTTCTTGGCTTCTTGTGTTTCTTCCACCAGTCTGAAGACGTGCAAGACTGACAAAGAATTTTTAGCACATAAATGGGAAGCTTCCAGTAAGAGGTGTCATCCTACGGGAAGGTTTCTGATGTTTCATTAGATGTTTGATATTTTTGTGCAACCCTAAAAAACGGGCAGTGCAGTTACTCGCATTAATTCAAGATGAGTAAGCCTACCTGCGTGCAGAGGTTTGAGGTTAGGCTTAAAGGTTTAAGCCTGTGTCTACATAACATTGTAGCTTAATCAACCCACTTCTGGTCAAGCACAAGCTGATGTGTCATTACAAAATATTTTGCGCCGTGTTTTGATTAATGCGTGCACACCGTCTGTTGTCTTGCATTATGCAACCAAATGTCTAATGTGTAATGTTTATAGTTGTAACTATAGAATATTAAAGGACATAATTACACTTTTTTTATTTTCTTGATCCTAACAAAGGTTATTTGATTTTATTCTATTGTTTCCAGACTTTCAGTTCTCATGCTAAACACCACAGGTTTTGTCTCACACTTGAGCTATGCAGTCACTGAAATCTGTTTTCGCTAAATTAATAGCTTCCTCTTGTTCTCTTTGTTTACCCTGCTCACAGCCTCTTCCTGCTCTTTCACTGTGACCATGAGAAGATTTCATTCAGGGAATTAAAGCCCAACCAGCATATGGCCATCTGGCACACACAACTAGATATTTGGGGGGCTAAAATAGCTTTTGCATGCAAGCCTAAGTGCAGGCTAAGCACTTATGGCACATCCTACAGTGTGAACTTGTTGAAACACATCCATTCAGACATTTGAATTAGTCCTAATCACTGCAGATTGGATTCAGCTACTTCTAAAATACCTACCTTTATTCTCCGCAGCATTTCCGGCATATCCACGGTGCTTTGCAATCTCCAATGCTTTCCTATCTTTGTCTACAAACTAAAAAGGAATTACTTTATTAAGAACACTTTGCGTGGGTGCAGAATGTTGAGCGTTTTTTTTTTCCGTCTTGTTTGCAGTTTGATTGAAAAGCTATGAATAAAATATTTAAAATAAAAAACAGGAAACCTCAAGGTTTTGCTGCCCGAGCGTATCTTAGTAGTCCCATCGGCTAGCCTTCGCCATGAATAGACGTGTCCTTGTTTTTGCTGTAAGTGAATAAAATATTCAGCAGAAGTAGCTTTTAGACTAAGCGTACCCTAAACATGAACAAATAATAGTATCATTAAAGGACACCGAGCTGTGGCTTTCCTCAGCAAGGACCTTGACTGCAGGTTCTTTTTGTCTGCCTCCCACATCCCCAGTACCATACACAACATCCTTAAGAATTTCATACAGAGCAATGTTCTCAAGCATGCTTTATTAAGAGAATGTGACCGCAGTCACATCTCAAGCAGAGAATACAAGAAATGGTGCGCTGGAAGCACTAAAAGCATTACTCAAAGTAGCTTGGAAGCCCTCCCGGCGCATACCAAACATAGACAGTCCCTTTTTCATTCAGCACTCTCTTACATCACTCATCCTCCATCCACCACTTCCCTCTGCTTTGTGCCTCTGACAATTGGTGTGCAGTGATCCGAGGCCATGGGACTGGCAAAGCATCAACTAGAATGCTGACCAGAGGAAAAGAATTACAAAAGTGTGTTTTTGTTTGGGCAGTATGTCGTTAAATTCGAGGGTTTGCTGGCCTCTCTCTGTCAGTGCTGGGCGCATCCATCTGTAGGCCGATGTCCATGTTTGCACCGTGAACCTTTTGATGGCTCTGTTTCGCTCGAGCCGTGACAAATATACAACACGAAGAAGCTGACGAACCGAAGGCTGCAGTCTCTTTGTACGCTCTTGAAGTTAAGTGTTTCTATCACCAGGTTATTTGTGATGCTGCTATCACAGAAAGGTCCAGAAATAGCACAGTGATAGGAGCCACATGTACTCTTACATGACACCACATCTTTGAGCTTTGACAGATGTTGAAGCAGACAGAGTAAACACACACGCAAGAAACTCTTCACTGATGTTGTGATGTCTGTGTAGTGGTCGGCGTATTTGTTACAAAGTAACCTCAGAAAAATATATATACTGATATACTATGAAGAAAGACCTGTCTGTCTAAACAGTGGATCAACAGAGGCAAAGACTTTCAGGTGTTCATGTTGAATGATGATTCCCTCACATGTTTCCAGTCACAACGTCTGCTATCAAACCTGATGCAGGGGCTTAGGACCTGGGGCTTTCAGATCTGTGGTTTACATTTTTGAAATGCCATTTGATGTCAGTGTAATACAAACTGCGTCACATGAGCGCTCTCCAGACAGACATATAATTTTACCAAATAGCCAAAGTCATAAACAGCAAGTGACTGAGGCTTGGTCCTCGGCCAGAAGTCTTCTCTGAGACCTGACTCCAGAAAAACCTGCGTGAAACCCCCTCCAAGTCAAAGAAAGCCAGGCTGACTCAGCGGAGGGTGAGGTCAGGAAGGGGATAACCAAACGGATTATTCACAAGGCAGAATATGTGTGTCCCTGACTTCCACTCGGCTGTCCACCTTTAATCCACCTCTCCCAATTGATTTGGTTTCCTCTGATGTTCCTGCATCTCTTTGATACAGGTGGGCAAAGTTATTCAGTCTGCACTGGAAAGGAGAGGCAGCTTTAGTCGAGACGTGATATCATGCCTGTTTCAGCTGTTAAAGGCTGCAGTGTGCAATCTAAAAAAATGTAAAATGTATTTCAAATGTGTTACTCTTCTACCTTTCTCTGTTTTTGTTGTTAGTGGAGAGAAAATGGTTAAGGCAGATAAGACACTATATAGCCCTCAGATAACCCACGACCACAGGACTCTTATCTGAAACCAAATATTTGACCACAGCTGTCTGAGCATACTGCCAGATAAGTTGTGTTGTTTGTCTAGCACAGATAAAAGTTTCAGAACGCGGCGACTTCAACGGTAGCTGTCAGTTGTTTTGCATGCAAGAATATTTAGAAGTAATGATTAGTTCAGGATTTCAACCAAATGCACAGCACAGCAGAGCAGCTATAAAGCCTTTACCAGTGCACACCTGCCGCCTTGTTATAAGGAGTGAACTGGTGGTTCTGTTTTGTTTTTTAATGTATTAACTGCCGTGTTTATATTATCCCAGTTACCCTGGAATAAAGCAGCAATGTTCTGGTAAAGAAATCACGGATAGGGTTATGCTGTGATGTTTGTTTGTGTCGGATCTAATGTTGAAAAGCTCTTCATGGTTGTCATGTCAGCTGCAGAGGCATCGGCGCAAAGCTTTTCCTCTATAGATCATGTTGCTTGTCTGAACATTTTCCCTCAATTGACACAAAAAGCAGCGTTTGTCACGTTGCAGTTTTGATTTCCTTAAATGGGAGCAGTCTGTTCAACCTGAAAGGCGGAAACAGCCTAGTAATCTAATGGCCTCCCTTCTGCGTGGAGGCCTGAAAGGTCAACAGTTAGTGACGGCACAGAGAGCGACTTGGGCGCACTAATGGGCTTAGATGGAGCTGCGCTACTCGCGCTGCTGTGAGCGATGCCATATAGACTAAACCAATTAGCTGTGCAGCGCTCAGGCACCTACTGGGTGCCACACGCCGAAGTCAATAACTAGTCATCCAGTTTCTTTATACTTCCGGGTCAGTAATAGAAGATGACATATAGAAAAAGATTGGATATTTACTGTAATTAGCCCACAGGAGGACATGATTCAGGCTCCTCCATCACCTTAAGGTGGACTAATGCGAGGGCACTTTGAAGAAAATCAGCAATTATTAGATCTAAAATGAAGGTCACATGAAATAACATCAGCTGTGAAGATAATTGGTAGTTTTAGTACTTGTTGGTATATTTGCTTGCACCCTTGTATTCTTTATGTGTGTTTGAAGTATAAAAACATTATATCATAGGAATCTGACAGACAGAGGCAATCAGAAACCTAATAACCTATTTTTTTATTGTTTACAGTGGGAGAAGTTTATCCTTCTGATTCAAATGCTGATTTACTAACTATGTACTGTAGCTAAAATGAATCCGGACTTGAACTTAAGAAGGTTAAGGACGTCCTTCTGGGTGTTGATACAACTTGACAGTCACTCTAGAGGCTGCAGTTTCTCTCCACATTGGCATTTCCTGAGGATGATCAAAACCAAAGCCAGCAAAGGACCAATAATCAGGATCCTAATTTGCATGTAAGGATCAATAAACTCAGTCCATAACCATGATTACCCAATCAGAGGAGCTTACCGGGCTGTGTGAATTGGCTCAACAGGCATATTCACCCAAAACGAAAAGAGGGGGATTTCCCTCATCGACTCTTATCAGCTGGGAAACAGACAGAAAAATGTATTACTTATCTTTGCTTTCCACCGCCGGTTCACAGAAATATTGGACTGGAGACCGCCGTATAGATTCTCCACCCACCCAGGCCTCTCTATGGATTGATAACACTGTTTTGTTTTGGTCCTGTTTGGCACAGAGTGGAGTGCTATGATCCCACCCCAGGGTCTTTCTGGGAATGTGGGAGTGGCGAGCCAGAATAGAGGATTAATGTATAATTTCAAGGGCTTTTGCAAGCCCCTATTTTGATCTTGAGTGTGTGCCAGGTCTACTGAGTGGAGGGAAGACCACATATGCCTGTAATCACAAATACACAGTATCAGTACTTTCTCATGTTACTTGAATTATAGTGGACAGAGTGTGTTCCACCTACTCAAGAATAATGCTAAGTGGTTTTGTTTTAAAACCTGGCCTGTCACTGAAGTCCCTGCCTGTGTGGCCAAGTGAACTGACACTAGGTAGGAGCACTGGGACAGCCTGGCACCAGGCCAGAACAGATGGCCGTGAGTTTCACTTACAACATAACACAGTGACAGGCAGGAGTGGCAATAACACCTCTGTGTAATAATAATAAAAAAAAGAATCCCTGGTACCGTAAGTGACCCTTTCAGCGCCTGCAGCCTTTTTAATTACATGTGAATCAGAGTCTACAGAGAGCGCTAGCTGTGATGGGATAGAGATGTTGTTAAACCATCAGCCCGTCTTTCCCTCTCCCTCCTCCCTCCCTCCCTCCCTCCGACAGACACTGCCTGACTGGTGACTCATCCTGACAGTAAGCAAAGCTGGATCCATGCTTCTATCTACAAGATTTAACATTTAATTACTCTAGCCTCAGATAGATATTGGAATCGTAATTCTAAGTCACAAGAGGTAACTTAGGTAATTGTGCTGCCAACTGGATTGGCAGTTTACGCTCGGATGCTTCCCGTAAACGGACGTACTATCATGTCGTCACCTGTCTGGGCCAAGTGGGGGTTCTGCATAGGAACATGAAGTTCCTGGCCTACTGTCATCATTAAATATATATTCTTGTGGCTCCTCGGATAAACCCCCACTCTGATCCTAATTTCCTTTGGCTAGTTTCTTTCCTTGTCCTGCTACGCTGTTCAGTGTTTTGTTAATGAGAAATACGAACAAACCAGGCAGTTGGCTAGAGAATATATGCTACAGCATACCCTCACTTCACAATTAAATGGGTACACTAGTGAAAACAAACACCTCCTCCACTAAATCATAGCTTTGTGAATGTTTAATATTCCTGAGAGAGCTGTTGATTCTGCTCCGTTTTCATGTCGGAGGCCGTGGTTTGTAGAACTACTGAATTGTATTGTGTTGTCCAGGCACATGTTTCTATCATTTTGACAACCCCATTTTAGTCAATGGGCTAGGCTAAACAACAGAAAACGCTCGAGTGTTTAATTCAGTCCATTTGAACAGCACCACAAACGGCATCCTCTGTAATGACCGTGGAGTTGAATTAACACCGTTTCAGTTTACTGATATAAGCAGAGATAAGCGTTCATCATAACAGTCATAAAGAGGGGGGATTTAGTCCAGGACTGCAATATTAGAAGGCATTCGTTTTCACTGGCGTACCCAATAAACAGTCTCATGAGTGTAGTATCATTGATGAAATGCAGGTGGTGAAGCTGGAATTGAAAAATACAAACTGAAAAATGACCATCTGCATCAATTATCGTCTGAATGAATGTTAGTCCATCGGTTGTATTTAGCTGGAGAATGTCCATTTCCAATAAAACTGCATCAGAAATCCGACCATGTTAAATTAGATTTCTGAAAAGAATGGTGTTATTACACTATTTTAATTCAAACTCGCTTTTCAAATGTTTATATTTCCTTTCCGGCTTTTAAACGTTCCTTTGGGCTATAGCAATAATGAATCTAAATATGATTCAAACATGGTAAACAATCAAAATAGAGCACGTGCCATGCTGCATCGCCCTCAGGATCGTCGCCACAATTTTCTTTGTGCTTCAACATGATGAGTCTTTGTGAATCATTCTTCCTGAGCAGGGAGTGCCTGAAATAAGTCGGTGAGTGTTGCAGAGTCGCTCTCAAGGAAAGTGAGTGATCAGATGGCTGTTTGTTTGATTTGCCTTTCTTCCTCCCATTTGACTCTCGCTCACACTGATCACACTTTAATGCAACGGGGCTGCGGGGAAAAGTGGGTCAGGAGGAAGTTTAGTGAACTTGGCTGGAGAGTTGTTGACTTTTTGTGTACTGTCTCACTGTAGGGAGTGGGGTTTTTCTGGGGGGGGAGTCGGTGCTGATGAAAGAAAGGAGGATTTTTAAAGGACTCAAGGTGCCGTAAAGCCATGAGAGAGAAATTAAATCTCAGCTTAGGGTCTCTTCTTATCTGCCTCAGCTCACACCTGACTGGACTGGAGTGGGGTCCTGTGGGACGCTCTGAACTACATGTGTTTTCACCATCAAGTACAGTTTATTTTACTGTATTTGACGGCTTCAGTTTACCTCGCCCCAATCTAGATTGCAGCCTGACGGTACGCTCGCTTTAAAACGTCCAGTGCGCCAGTAAAAAGCAATTTAACTTATTCAGCGTCATGTGTATGTTTCTTACTTGCTTAATTTAATAATAAACAGATGGCAGTGAGTCACGTAGGTCTCAGTGCTCTGCATTTTAAAGCGTATTGGCGTGCTGAAACAGGGCTGACTGAAGATATTTTACTGCTCTATGGCATGTCGAAGCATTTGTGCTATGTCATCTTCCGCAAGAAAATGTGCTCATAAAAGCATCCAGTATAAATGCTGATGTACCAGCACTCTTGCGCCTCATCCATTTACAAAAAGTCATCAATTCTTGATGACGCAGGACACCACAGTTTGATTACTCAGTTGTTCTCTTGATCACTTTCTTGGCAGTGATCACCCCTGAATGTTGCCTGTCAATACTATTATACATGCAGGCAAAAGGGAATAAAGTAAACTACAAATAACATGATGCAACGGCATGTGATGAAGATGTATTGTGTGAGCTATGCCACCAATTAGTTCCATTTTCTCAACCCCTCTCTTGTTTTTTTTGTCTCTTTTCCACAGGCTCTGCAGCCTCACTCTGAAAAAGCTGGTCGTACTCAAAGAACTGGATAAAGAGCTGAACTCCCTGTCTATAGCTGTCAAAATACAGGTGGGTGGGTTAATCTCCCAAGTGTGACTGGAAAAACAGGCTACGTTGCAAGACATTTGATAGCGGTGCGTCACGGTCTGGAGCCTGTGCTCCACTGTTTCTCAATACTGTGCTGTCCGCTGTTGAATGTAATCACAAAGCCTAGAAGACGATAAGACGTGCTGCTAATCCTGCCGGATGATAAAAACCTCCTTTGGTGCACAGGAAGCGGGGGTGACTCACAACCACACAGGTGCTTTATGCAGCCGACTAGTATTACCTCTCTAAGCAGGTGCATTAGCACCTTGAGGCGGATTGGACATCTTGCATTGATTGCTTGTGTTGCCTGGTGTCTCGGGGCAGTTATTTAACATTCTGCTACTGGATGGGAGTTTCATCGTATTTGACTGAAAGCAAAAATAACATAACAATAACAAAGACAAATTAACAAATGTTTTAATTTGCCAACATTATCAACATTTTGTGAAAATTTGCTGAAATTTGGTCGTAAAGCTTTGAGATATTGAGATAAAATACAAATTTCCTTAAAATTAAAGCTATTTTCTTACCCATCATGCATTATCATCAGGAAGGCAGCCGAATGATCCTAAATTTGTTCTTCACCATGACAAGGGCCCAAAGCCTTTTGGTGACGATGACTCCTGTAACAGATGGTGCGGCCCTCACACAGCCCTGATCCCGATATCATGGGATCTCTCTCTGAGATTACATTAAGAGACAGAAGACACTGAGATGCTTTGAATCCACAGACCGAACAGTGGAAAGTTTTCCAAGAAGTCAATATGACACCATATCATATATTTATAGTGGAGTAGAGTGTTTGAGTCCAGCCTTTTGTCCGCAGTCGCAGTTTAAAAACACACACTCATATCTGAGCCTTTTAGTGATTGCAAAGATGACGGCGCACTGCTTCTGAAACCGTTGATAGAGCGAGAGAACAAAGACCCGCGAGCCCAAGTGTACTTGGATACACATCCAAATGCACTGCCTTGACGTGACCATGTGGAAATAATCTTCAAAGGAAACAATCGTTCCAGCTTGTGCCGCTGCAGTTTGCCCGGAAAATCCATTCAGAAGAATAGACTTTGAGAATTAGACTTAAATGAGAAGAGAGGTGTGGTTAATTATAGAACTAAATGCTTTTAATTAAAGCTTAATTTATTGTACTTATTGAGAGATGAAGTGGAAATAGCGACCCAGTGGACCAGTGTGTAACCAGTTCTGCTTTCCCTTTGTACCGAATGTTCTTTCATTTCAGATTAATGAAAATGACTAGTACTCATAACACATAACAGGCATAAGGTTAAGGTTTTATACAACTGGTACCTCGGTCAAGGATGAACAGTTTTGTGCGTCGTCCATTGTTGGAAACAGAGAAAGAGTCTTCTGCTCGTAAAATTAGCATTGTAGCTAATAAATTCCCACAATCCCAAACTATCCAAGTATCTGTGGGATGCGATGGAAGAAGCCTGATCCACAGAGGTCCCTCCCCTCAACCCCTAGGACCCAAAGACCCCCCATTAGAGGACATCAGACACCAGAGGACATCCTCAGAAGGACCATGTCCATTTTCTGATGAGTCACAACTGCTTTGGAGGCACAAGGGACACCTACACAATATTGGTCATAATGTTATGCCTGATCAGTGCAAGTTGGCGCCATTGGGAATTCTGGTGAGAAAATATATCACAGAACAATGATATGAGCTGTAGCTGTGTCTAGCTACGAGTTTTCAATCATCAGATCATGCAACTAGTGTCTAGTAGTAGTACTGTAAACATGAAAACTCTCAGTAGTTTTCAGTCCAGAGATTCTGTTGTCATGCCTCAGTAATTGACCAGTTTTCTGTCCCGCACTCAGTACTCGCCCCCTCATTATGAAATTTAATTGAAATTGTATACGATACTGGCCGTTTCTATTTAAAGAGAAACGAATCATCCTCCCTCTGCTGTCATCCTGAAGGAAAACGTAACCAACCGAGTGTGGCTTTATCCGTGAGCTACGCAGGCTCCAGAGCGTGAAATCTCTCCATTTCTGCTGAGCCGCCCGGAGGACAGCCGAGCAAAGCTGTGTTCACCACGGCTCCGGAACTGGAGCATTAAATGCAATTTCCAGCAGGTTTGGTTTGGGAGAACAGAGACGCTGAGGGGATAAAGAGACAGTCGGTGAGGATGACAGTGGAATAGGAGGGTTTTGTTTTCAGACAGTGAATGACAAAGCCTCATTACCGCATGTCATCGGTTGTCTGTTCGGCACGGTCAGTGGCTGTCTCTGGGGCTCATCAGTTTAAGTGGCCTACGTGCACATACACAACTCCTGTAATAGCTAACCATTTGGATGGCCTCCTAAAACCACAACAGTGGGGATGATGAGATTGCAGTTTAGTCTACAGAAGGCTTTGTGCTCCCTGGAGATACTCTTCTGTCTCTCACCCTGGAGACCGCTGGGTCACTTCAAGTAGCCAAGGCCTTCTCAAACCAACCTACATTCTCTTTCATTAATATGGTATGCTTCTGCACGCTCGCTACATGATTATGCATTTTCCGTCCTTGTCTTTCCTGCGTGCTGTTGCCGGAGGTTGCGGCCAAACATTAATGTCAGCTGGATTATGATAGAAAAGGCGTGCAATTCTCATTTCAGCGCAAGCCGCTGTCCAAAGCACTTCCATTTGCAGTACACTTAGATATGATCCAATTACGCGCCTGTGCGTGTCTGTAGCAGAGTGTGTTGGATGAAAGCAGAAGCCTCAGATCGCCTTTAAAACCTCTTTAATACAATTGTACATTGAGCTCTCGTCCTGACCCTAGATCACTTTCTGTCTTTGCTGCAAACAGGGGTGCCAGTTCAGAGAATCGAAAACGTACATTTAAAAAAAAAAGGGGGGTTGAACTCTTTTCCCACGGGGTTGTAAAGCTTGGTAGAAGAGCTACCAGCCCCTCATCTGGCCCCGGAAAGACAGCCAGCTTGTAGCAGGGGAGAGAGGGTGAGAGAAAGGGGGCCAAAGGACATTCAGTGCAAGCTTTCCTTGCCAAGGCTCTGTATTGTTAATGCATGTCATGCAGTTTCGGAGTGCTTTGCTTTTGTGCCTTGATTCATTGTACTAGCCACTGAGCATGAGAAAAGAGTGCACACAAGGCCTCTTTGTGGAGCTCAACTAAGTGACAAGGTCAAACTCAGAGATTTATCCTCTTTTTTTTTGTCCTTTAAATACAAAACAAGAGCTTCGGCTACTGTAAGCTACTGTCAGCATGTCCCTTCCTGGAGCGTATTGAGCAATTATGTTGAATGCTTATTACATGTGGAAGTGTCAGCAAAGCTAAATATTCCTTGTCCTTGGGTCAACTTTGGGTCAAATCTGTTGTTCTTTTTTGTTCTTTTATCATTTGAAACTTTGAGTTGAAGGCTAGAAAACATGTTTTCTGAACTACTTGTACTTTAAGCAGTGGATCTGCTGTTGCTTAAAAACATATATTGTAAAATTAAGCAATGTTAACTACATACATTTAATACTTTCATAAAGGCTTACCTCACCTCCATCATCGATTATATCACAGCTGCTGCTTTCTCAGTACTGGGGACAGAAAAAGAGGCAACCTGTTCGACAGTGATGCCTCGTGTATTGTGTGATTATGCAGAAGCTGGTGCCTGATGCAACAAGTGTTGAGTAAACAAGCCATGGTATGTCCATCACAAGGACAACACATAGACACATACACCTAAAAGAGGATTTAGAGTTCACAGGCCACCTGACCTGAGGATATTTGCAATGTAAGATGACCCCTCTGGTGTCCTGTGATGATTCCTCAGAACACGCCCAGCCATTTTATTTGGTATCCCTTACATGATTTGGCAGCTCTGATCACATAAGGATCCAATGTCCAAGCCACCGCATCGGACATTTAAAGAGTTCCTCCCCCAGGGTAGCGGGTTAAAGGATATCCTCACTGCTCAGTGCTGCTCACCAAGTCTTACTCACTTCTATTGGCAGGTATCGCAGATACCTGAACTAAGCTCTGCGGACTTGTGAAATTTTTATAACCGGCGATGAGTTGCCAAATATATTACACAACAGATGCCTGTCTTCAGCGCTCGCAGCTTGACGCAAAATCATGAGCCCATGACTTGACAAGCTGTTTGTCTCCACACAATCACACTTTAGTTCCTTCAACGTTATAAGAAGCTGAAAAAGAAGCTTGGTTGAAGGACTACACTGTAACTTGACTATGAACGCTTTAATCCACGGCATGTAACAGGAACACGCTGAGACGGGTCTCTGGAGGACAGGCTGCGTGTTGGTGTCCTTATATTTGGAAGACACAACCCTTGGCACTCTGTTTGACCACAGCTACTTTGTGCCAGCTCCCAGAATTAGCTTAGATGGTGACTCTTTCTGAGCCGGAATTGCAAAGATTAGATAATGAAACTAAAGTGAGTTTTGTGCATCTCGAAACGGTGGCTGTCAATTTCAAATCTTATGCAACAACATGCAGCGCAGCACCTATAAAAATGCATAATAGATAAACTTTCTTCTGGAATCCTCGCCGGTTAAAGATGCAGAATGGAGGAAGCTCATGATTAATTGATCTGGACCCTTATTCCAGTCAAGAAACCCCGTGTAGACACAAATCTCCAGCTATTCCGCTTGTGTTAGTAGCACGCTTCTCTAGAGAGCAATGAAGCAGTACAGGACTGTTTGTACTGGGCTGCCTCAAGGTGTGAATCGGCACCAGCGTGTGAATGTGAAGCATGTTGCTTCTAAAACAAGGCTTGCACCCTCTGTTGCTGTTGTCTGGATATATATCTGCTTAATAAACAACATGAGATGTGGGATTTCTAGGGATCTGCGCGCTCCGGTTGAAGGTATTTGCACCAACCTTGCTGCTTCCACAGGTTTACAATATGCCTTGACCCACCCCCGTGAATGTTATGATATTAGGTCTACTCTCAGTGATACTGTAAACACGGCGGACGAAACCATAGAAACCCTTCTGAGCGTAGTGCAGCACATCTCAACAGCACCAGCTTCAGAATGACCACAAAACGGAACCACATGTATTCAAAGCAGTTTAAACAAAAAAAAAGTGAACTCAATAACCTTCTTGGAGGTTCCTGTTATTTCAGCTGCATTATTCCCGTTGTCCATGTATCGATGTAGGTATCAGTGTATTGACGTCTGCTTCGTATTGATTCCTCAGCTCCAAGATCAATCGGGTAGCTGGATTTTGTGTTTCAGTAACGCTTGGATATTCATGTGTCTGTACTGGAGTTTATAGAATCATTGAAGAATAACTAAAACAAGAATAAGTGTATCAACCATATAAGGGATTAAATAAAATGTTTGTTAACAAAATATGACAGGTGCATTCATTTCAGCTGCACTACTAAGCTTTTTACTGAAATACTATGCTAATACTTTGATATTTTCCTGTTTTTTCAACATTTAATGATTTTATTTCTATCTTTATCCTTGATCTCTGACTTTCTGCTTTTGTACTTCACCAAAGCTTCACCCCAAACACCAGAGATTCAGGTCTAGAAACTGAAGCAGCTTTTTCACACTTGCAGCAGACATCCAGAAATTGTCTCTCTCAGATGTTTTCTCACCTTCTGGAAACACTTTCACCACCTGTCTCTTTGTCCCAGCGGATTGCTAGAGTGCAAGAGAGGAGGATACCTGTGCTACGTGTATTTTGGCTTATCTGCACTATCAACAATTTAAGTGGAGAGCAATACACGGACGAGCCGGAAAAGAGCGCAGGGCCGGCGCGGTCTGTGAAACGGCGTCAACATCATCAACACACGCGCTCGCCGTGAAATCTCTGGGCAGTTACCTGCTCTACTGCTCTACTCACACTAGACTGTTATTACAGACATTACACTTGGGATCTGGCAGGAGAGAAGTCTGTTCAGTGTCCGGTCCAAGTGATTCGGGCAGTTGCGTTCTCACATGCAGCTCCTCTGGGTAACGTGCGGAAAACGTCGTGGCTGCAGTGCAGCAGCTCACCTCTGCAGGCCCCGCGGCCCTCGTGTAAATGAATGAAACTGAAAGAAAGCTTATATTATCTCCAAGCCAGGTGTTTTAAAGCATGTGAGCGTCCTTGGTGTGCGACAGTTTACTTTATGCTTTCTATGCTTACGTTGACATTTTGCTTTTGCTTTGTCCTCCAGGGTTCTAAGCGTCTTCTGAGGTCAAATGAGTACGTCCTCCCACCCAGCGGACTGATGGAGACGGATCTGGAGCTCACATTCTCACTACAGGCAAGACATGATACTGTGAATTCTCACACTGATGTGACAGTTACTTGACAGGCAAGATTGTGTTGAAGCCTGTATGCACCCCGGTGTGCTGCATTTCCTGCTCATGTGTTACTGTCCTTACTCGCATCAAAACTTCTAGGTTATATATTAATGCACGTTTAATCCTAGGCACTACAGAGTTAGATAAATTGGACGAGCTAAGCCATTCGCCAAGTTGTGTATGTGCACGAAGGACACTTAAACTGATTAGATGAGCTAAGCCGAGGCAAATGGTCGCGTTATCGACAAACAAGTATGGATTTTTAGACAGAAAAGATGCAGCTTTTATTAAAAAAAAGTATCTTCAGTAATGCTCCTAGATGCTGCAGCAGCGGTGATCAACCAACGTGTGACACTTGATCTTACAAGCTAGTATTGGGTGACTATAATAGGTGAAGCAGGCTAGAGCAGTCAGTGTGAAGGTCGGGTTATGGCACCCTCAGACAGTATGGCACCAGAGCAAAGAGACTACAGTCAGACTTTACGGGAAAGAAGAAGTAGTTTGTTTGTGCGTGTCCTCAGGCTCCAGTGGAGAGGAGTTTTATTCTTGCCTGCTCGCCTAAGCTAATCAGAAAGACTGTAAGGAGCACTCTTGCTGGTGAGACGCTAGAAATGTGTGATGGCTTTAATAAAACGGCCGGACCGCGTTATGTGCTACATTTGGTCACACTAATCTGCTGCCAGTTGATTCAATGAAATCCACTTAGAGAGAGGAGACCTTTTTCTGGAAATCTTACAGCTACGAAGGACAATGAATAGCGCCATTTGAGGTGATGTGAGGTGATGTAAGAAGCAACCATGAAGATACAGTTTAGTTGTATTGTTTGAATGCTATGGCTGGGATAATAATATCATTTAAATGAAATGGAAACTGACTATAGATACAGTCTTCTTTTCACTGCAGTATTAGTATTCAAAGCAGAAAACGTTGCCTGGGTTTCCATCTAAAGGTGGATGATTACATAACACGACCTGCGCTGTTCATCTGACTTTATTGTCTCATTTTCAGTACCCCCATTTCCTGAAGAGGGATGCCAACAGACTGCAGATCATGCTGCAGAGGAGGAAACGTTACAAGAATCGAACAATCCTGGGCTACAAAACTTTGGCTGTGGGAGTTATCAATATGGCCGAGGTAGGGTACAGCGCCAGGGGCAATCCCGTCAGTCGTTTCTTTACATGTTTACCTGTCAGCCGTTTCATTTCTCCTGGGGGAAAGCGTCGCCGTGCTCTGAGCTTGTGATTGCGTTCTTCTCTGACAGTGATTGGCATGGCTATTAGGGTCCGTGCGATCGCGTCCCAGTTGCCAGAGAGAAGGACCCGTTGCGATATATAAGATTTCAGATGATTCACTCTCCGCGCACACACTGCTTGCTGTGTGACATTATGGACCATCTGGAGCTCACTTCACATGTACTTTTCTAAAACGGTGCATTCAGCCATGCTGTGCTGCAGACATGACTGCGGGTGGGAAGTTCCATTGAAGAAGTGAAATGCGATTATGAAAAAAAAAAAACAATCCTAACTTGGATCATTTAATGTCAACATATTCCCTCAGCTGGACATGCAGTTAGGACATTGCAATTCTATTATACTGCACGCATCACTAAGCTTTTTTCGTGGTTTGCTTCTCAGACGTCGACATGTCAGTTTTATACCAAAAAAGGGATCTGTTTGCTTTTCTTAAGGATGAAGAAGCTGCTGTTAAATTTGCCACCCTTGGGTTGTTTTAACGGAGGCTGGAGCAGTGTTCCTTTATAGCACCAACGAATTTGGAAACTGGGTTTTATGTAGCAGACATAGATCAATAAAATGCCTTGTTCTGGACATAATTAGTTTGGTGTTTGGGTGTGAGAGTGCCACAGATATCGAGCGTCACAGGTGACATTTCTTCATTTCTAACCGCAGCAGCTGATGTCCCGTCCGTGCTCGGCCGACGTTGTTTCCCGGCAGCAGCCCCAGGACTGCGATTGATTGACATCTGAAGAGCTAATGCATTATTGTATTTTTAAAATACCACTCAAGTGCTGTGATGCTTCTGTGGCTGCTTCAGTGAAACAACCCACAAACCTCTATGAATAAAGCTAAATTGGCCACTGTTGGATGCTGTCGGGTAATTACGTTGTCATCTACTCTAGAGTAAACCCTCTTGTGCCCTCATTCTCAAACTACTGAGGCTTTGTGTGGGAGGAAGTCGCTTATTGGACTTTACATGGAGCATTCAAATGCACCCCTGCCGGTGTTTGAGGAAAATTAGCGCTACTCCCTGTGCAGCAATTTGTCAAGTGAAATGTTGAAAGTAGCCCCCAGATAGAGCTTAAAATGAAAGCTCATCCCCTCTCATCTGATTCAGAACACTTTCTGTAAACTGCCTTATGCTGTCTGACTGGATGATATGTGCAAATTGGCTTGGCTCATTTAGACATTCAGAGCTGGGAAGCAGCATCGCGCTAACGAAGATTTATTTAGAGATAGCGTAGCTGTCAGCTTGTAATCAGTCGGTAAATCTCTGTGAGCAGAATGCACTGTAACAGAACCCATTTTAATCTCTGCTGGATCGTTATCGCCTCGGTGAAGAGAGATGAAATTCTTCTTCATCTTGCTTCTCTCTCGAAGCGGTGATTTGTGATATTTGTTCCATTCTGCTCCTGCGTGAGGGGGATTGATAGACACGGCAATTGCACAAAACATGCAGGCAGGCAGCAATGTTTTTGAATTGCATTAGTGCAGGTGAGACGTGTAAAACACAATGTCAAATAAAAAAAAAAAGTTACTTGAATGCTTTGATTTGAAGACGTCTCTCACTGAAACAATGCCCGGCCTCGATATTAATTTGTCTCTCAGGTGATGCAACACCCAACAGACGGAGGACAGATTCTCGGTCTCCATAGCAACGTGAAGGAGGCGCCAGTGCGTGTGGCGGAGATCAGCGTGTACTCTCTGTCCAGCCAGCCCATCGACCATGAGGACGGTAGCGGCCAAGCTGGCCGCAAGACCAAAACATCAGGTGGGCACCGTCATCTCCCGCTTCCCTTCGCGGGTCTGTTAGACAGACCTGCACCCGCGTTGCCCGGCCAAATCCTGTCTGTAATTTCAGCCCTCGTCCCAGAGCCCTCCCCACCCAGGCCTCTCTCTCTCTTCCCTCCTTCCACATGGCTCCTATTTCCCAACTGAGGACAGAATAAAGTCCATTAATCCAGGGCCCTCCTGTGGCCAGTGATATGTTATTCTCTTCAGCTATGGTTGTAATGTTGATTTGAGAGTTGAACAGATGTAGGGCCTATTACCTTACACTGCTCTAATTCTGGACCGGGGGGAAATATTGGACCCTATTCGGACTCCATGCCTTTATCCTGCTGCGCAGATCCCTCGCTCTTCTGGATGTTATTAAGGAGGCCGCTCAAACATAACAGATGAGCTCATGCAGCAGGCATTAGACTAGTGTTACTCTGAGACAAGGAAAGATGTTTATCTTTCTTATCTCTGCAGTGATCTTTAATAGCATCCATCCCATCTAGGAACAGAGACGGGCAAAAAGGAGTCTGACTCAGTTTTATAAGGAAGATATTTTATCACCTAATTCGCCCTCATCTGTCAAACCTAGTAAAATCTTCCTCTTTAGGAATGCGGCTGTTCAAAGGCAATAAAATCTGACATAAAACAGAAGAACAACACAGAAACGTTTCAGCCGCTGAAATGTCATTAAAACTCAATCGGAACGTGAGCCGCGGATCACGCAGAGAGCTCTGTGATCTAATTTGCATATAATAAGAGTTTTCATTGTTTCTCATCCAGCAAATTTAGAGTTTAATTATGTGCTCGGCAAAAGTTCCACATTACCATACGTTTGTTTAGTTCATTATTCTTGCCGAGCAGTCACAACAATTTATTACTGACAAGCCGCATAGAATGGGATAGAAAATTAAGCTAACTTCATTGGCACAAATTGCAAAATTGCCATTGGGCTCAATATACTGAAAGCACCATTTACATTGTAATAGTGTTGTGTTTATTTAACACTTATTGCCTTTCAGTTACAGCACAAGAAAAACATTTATATTGAGTTAAGGAGGCTCGACTCAACACATCCTATAGGCTTTCTTTATTCCAATAAGCCGTGAGCTTGGATTGCTGCGTAGCTCCTTTTAAATTCACACTTTCACACGCTGAATTATTTTTTTTTTCTCTTTTGTAATCCTGCTAATATAATGCTAGAAATACAATGATGTTTCTGTGTTTGTGGCTGGTCTACCTCAGACCGCTCCCCAGACATGGATAACTATTCGGAGGACGATGACGACAGCTACTCTTCAGAGCAGGAAGCCAGTGACGACGCCGTTCACGGCCAGGTACACAAGATTTACCCAAAAGCAGATTTTTTTTATTTTTTGTGCATTACGATTTTAAAATTTCACATATTTCCTCAATCTTCTTTTGCGCTTCAGGATCTTTACGATGAAGACGATGAGGTCAGGAAGCCCAAGAAAGCCCGTAGGAAAATGATCCGAACCACCTCCATGACCAGGGTTAGTTGCCCCCCGTTTCCGTAGAGCTTTATGTTCGCCAATCATTAACCACCAGGAAAACTTAAGACCTGTGTTTGCTGTTGTGTGAGCTTGTAAGGCAAAGCACACACTGTGTTCCATTTGTTCGAGCCATTAGGCCGACGCGCACGTAAGAGAACAGTGTGGGCTCACTGGGCTGATTATAATGGTCTTTGCATGAAATGAATGACTAATCCAGTGGACGGCTACTTGGGGAACTTGTAAGCCCGAGCCCAGCTGTCAAGCTTATTCCATAATGACGGCCATTTCCTTTTCTGACGGTCGCTTTTCCGTGTTATTTATTTTTTTCTCTCTCCGTTACAGCAACCTAACTTCAAGCAGAAATTTGTGGCCTTGCTGAAGAGGTTCAAGGTAACAGATGAGGTGAGCGGCGCAGGAGATAATTGCTTTTGTTGTGACTGACGCCTGCAAGAACATGTTCAATGTCAAAGCAAATGAGGGGTGCAGCGTCCCTCACCCGGCACGTACCTGGATATTCTCAGACCGTCTGTTATGAAGTCAGTTGTGAAATGTGCAGTTATTAAATTGCCCTCTAGGTAGAGGGGAAAGATATAATCTCAGTAACTACTGTCTAAGCAGCAATATTGCTACATCACTGCTAATGTGCTCCTGACCGGAGAGGAACAGCCAAGTATAAAAATAAAATAAAAATAAATAAAAACTGTCACAACAGAGTCTCGAACATCACCATGATGGCGTTAGGCTGCATAATGTCTTCACTCGTGGATGTATGATTCATACATCTCCATTAGCGGTGATTCATATGCGGAACCCATTACCAGCCTTATTCTCTACCACTTAACGCCGTGATGAATGTGTTATTTAGGTTTTTCCTTTCTTAAGTAGTTCTGGGTAAATGGGTCTGTGGATTTGACATAATGGCTTGTAATCAGGTCATCAGCAGGACGTCGGCCGGTCATGTGCAGCAGCCCCCACATGTGCATTGGAATAACAGTAATTATCATTGATAAGAAAAATCTATCGGAGCAACTGGCACATCTGTTTTCCTGTTTCCATTTTCTGCCCTTCTAGTGTCTAAACAATCAAATCTGATTCTGTTATCTTATTTCTACTTCCATTAAGAGCCCTGTGTGAGTGACTCAACTAGTGATGCTTACACTGAAGTTTTGCTGGATGGTTCTGGACGCTCCAGGTGGTCCAGTGATCTTTTGTCACGTTCCCTGTCACTAATCTCTTCCTTGCGGCTGGGCAGTGTGAAAGGCTACAGCTCTATAAATACATAGCCAGGAGGAGGAGAGGGGACAGACTGTGTTTATCTGCGCCCTGCCAGCTCCTGCACTTATGCAGTGGCATTAATCACCTGATTAGTCCCCAACCCTGCCTGTGTGTAGTTCCTATGATATACATCCCCGCTGTGCAGCTGGCAGAGCGAGACTCGGCACCTTAGCTCTAACACTCACTTACCTTTTTAATTGCCCTGTTTAGAACCAAAGCAGGGGCGTATTTATGGCATAGATTTTCTCATTTTGCAGCCTTCTCTGTTCTTGTTCATTCTTTAAACTCCATTAGCTCAGCTGTGAAAAGTAATTCACTAATGCACATCACCAGTCACTTTCTACACTTATTTAATCCATGGCCATGATTGCAAATCCCTGATTGCTGATTGTGCCGATGATGATCCGTGATCCTGTGTGGCAGGTGCTGGACTCCGACCCGGTAGACCAGACCCAGGAGGTGGAGGAGGATCTGGACTTACTCTACGACAGTCTGGAGGTTTACAATCAGAGTGACAGTGGGCCAGAGATGGAGGACAACGAGAGTGTCCGCAGCACTCCCAAGCCCACACTCAAGTATGTCTGAATGTAGTTTTTTGTATCATAAACTGTTGGTGTATGGTTTTACTGCCAACCATGAGAAATTACAGGTAGATTTTTAGATTGATTCACAAATCGCCCCAAAAATCATGTGTCTTTATGCTGACCTACTTTGGCAGCAGCGACTGTTAGATCCATAATGGTCGGAAGAGATTTATTCACTTCCTGCTTTTCGGCGTAGTCATTTTCTCACGATGCGGGGTGTGAATCGCCCTCTTAAGGTGAATCAGATGGAGTTAAGACCTCGCTCTCTGACTTGGCCGCTCCAGATTTCCTTTGTTTGAAGGCTTTCTTTGATAAATTCACTTCAAGGTTTAGGTTTGTTGTATTGCTGTGTCACCCAGAACAGCTGTTTCCTCCACAACGTTTCTCTAATTACATTTTTTTTTTTTCCCAGGCCGTTTTTTGAAGGGATGTCTCACTCCAGCTCTCAGACAGAGATTGGAAGCATACACAGCCAAAAAAGCCAACAGAGAGAGCTGTCATGTCCCGTAAGTTGATAAGTTGATCACCAGCCACTCTTTGAATGTGTTTGAGCCTCACCGTTAACCCGTAAAGTCCCGCCTCTTAATCGTTAAGGTTGGTCTTGTAAACAGAGTTATGTAAAAGAATTCCCCCAGTGTTTAAACGTCTGGCAGCCGTATGTGCTTATTGTGGTTCAGGGATTCCCAAGGATACCACTGGCAAGATATTCTGAGCTCGAGGGCAAAGCAGCCGCTAGCAGAAGAAGGATGTCAGCCTGCAGCCCTTACCCTATTCACCCCCCTGCAGCCCCTTCAGTATTTATAGGGACTGACACCAAATGACCTTTCCACCACCATCACCACACACACACAACACAAAAATGCTCCCATGCTCAGAGAGAAGATTGGATGGAGCAATCCCGAACTCCTACTTGGAGATTTATGGACCCTTGGAACAGCAAGGCTAGAGAAGGAGAGACATGTTGAGTGTGATGGGGGGGAGAGGGAGAGCTGTTTATAAATATCTGGGAATCCATTTTAGCTCGTAATAAAATAGCCCAGAGCATTACAGGCTGGTATAGCCCTCCATTTCACTCAGTTAATGTCGAACTTCATAAACATGCCTTGCTGCCAGAATGGAAAGCCTTTGATGTGATATTGGAATAGACTGAAGCAGAGCTTACAAGATGCATTTTAGACACTTTTAGTGGAGTACACCTGCACGCACAAATGTGTCTGTTGTACTTGTGGTGTATGTACTAATACACAGCTGTAATAAAATGGAGATATTTATAGCAGCTCTACCAGGCTTAACTCTGTGGAGTTACCACTGTGTGACATCGTAACACATCCTGCAAGTGGTCAGTCACGACCTGAAGAGAGATTTTGTCATGTATATCCCCCACAGACGTGACCCGCTTGGTTAAAATGATCTAATGTCTGGGGATGTGTGTTTAACCTGCAGAGTGGAGACTTTCTGACTGTGGACAGATGTAAGGTGCAAGGGGGCCGATATCAGGACGACGGCATCGCAGACACAACTGTCGGGGTATGTTTTTGGAATTTCTCCTTTTTCAGACCAAATCCCCCGGAGCATCTGTTTCTCACATTTTTTTCTTTTCCTGCCCCCTGCCCTCTGAACTTGAGAGTCCTTTGCTCCCCTGGGTTTTCAGTTGTTTTCCAAGAAAAAGCAAAGAGGGAGGGAGAATAGAAGGGCGGGCAAACCAAACAGCATCCATTATGGATCAGTAGAGCAGACGAGGCAGCTCAGTGCAGGGTAAATCTTGACTGATGAGGATCGAACGAGGGGTGTTTGTTGTTGCTTTTGTGCTGTCAGGTCAGCGTAACCTTGTTTATTCAGCCTCGGCTTCCCCTCTGAGCAGCAGGCAGGCAGGCAGGCAGGCAGGCGGGCGGGCGGGCGGCTCGGTGCAGCGCTCCACTAACCCAGTTTGAACTGAACACGGAGTAGCATTTCCCCAGCCCCCCCATAAGTTTTTTATCTCTTCTGTCGTGGTGGGCCTACATCATTATCTCCAACCTCACATTAAGCTGTATTATTTAGCAGGAGCAGCACCGCTCTACCTCATTCTCCACTTTAGGTCTTTGGAGTCTTGCCATTAAAATGATGTCTCCAGATGTACCACACACAGCATGTAACCCTGTAGTCCTGAAAAGCACTGAATTTTTGTTCCTAAAAAGTTCTTAGGCTGCATTAAAAAGTCTAAAGTGTCCTTTTTGTCTACTGTAACATTTCTGCCACTTGTCTGGGCCTTTTTCTTCTCTTTGGTCTTTTCTTTTTTTTAAATTTTTTGTCTCTTTTTGGTGGTTTGTCTTTGTGGCTCTTTTGATTGAGCTTTGTGACTTTCAAGCAATAATTACTTCTCTTCCCATGGGCCTGAAAGGTCAGGAAGTCAGATGTTTCTTGGAATTATTATTTGCAGCTTGGAAGTATTGATAAAAATGTGACTTTAAGTGCTCCAGCTAAGTAATTATATGTCTCATCGTTGATCATCATGCTTTGACCTTTGTGGTTCTGAAAAGTTAAATAATTATTTATGTTAATTAAAGGGTCTTTGGCGCATTGAATTTTTCCTCTTACAGCCCTCTTGGCTCATCTTTGCTCCCCCCCTTTTGGTTCAGGAGCCAGAGGCAGACGAGAGCGGGCCAGGGCCAGGAGAGGTGAGCAGCTGGGACGTCAACACCGAACGGATTACCAGCACTGTTGGCAAGCTCTGCAAGACGGAGTCCCAAAACCACATGTCTCCCAGGTAAACCGCTAATCGCTGCACTTGAACTGTACGCTCAGTATAGCTGCTGTTTAGTCAGCATCTGTATGAACGCTGAATTAGTGTCTTATGTAATTTGAATAAATGAGTTTTAATTTGTTGTAACCTGAGTGCTGTTCTTTAGGTTCCTCCCTGCTCTGTCTGACATGTATTTTGAGCTCCTCGTGTTCCGTGTCCTCCTCAGTAAAATGGAGAACAGGCTGCAGAGACGTCCTCGCAGCACCTCCATGAAGGACAGACAGAACTCCAAGGCCCAGAGTGACAGGACCAGCAGCATGGAAAGCGAGTGCTCCCCGGACTCACGACTCATCGCACAGGTAAACCTCACACAGATTTAATGCAGTGTCAAGCTGTGGATCTGTTCAGAGGGTGTCAGCCCGGTGGAAGTACTCTGGCTTGTGTCAGACTCTGTGCTGCTGTTGTCTAAAAAGGTTCCCAGGAAGTCTGTGTATGACCAGCTGAACCAGATCCTCATCTCTGATGAACGCTTACCAGAGAGCATCATCCTCATCAACACCATGGAGTGGCAAGGACAGGTGTGTGCTCTTCAGTCGTAAATTCATTTGATCATACATGCAGTAGAAACTCATGCATAGGGCTTTCTTGTTAGCCACGCTGCACTGCCAACATTACTGCAAAAAGACCAATATTGGGTGCGACCTCTGTGCATCCCTCCGGCATGTTTTCCCTGCTTTCTCTTCAATCCAATCAGCCCTGCCTCTTGTATATCCATTAACCCATCGGGTCCCTCTCATGTGTGTTTCTGTGCAGTATGTGGCCGAGTTGCTCCATGAACAGGGCCAGCCCATTGTGTCCACCTGCTCTGCTGCCGATGTTCAGGCCGCCTTCAACACCATCGTTACTCGCATCCAGAGATTGTGAGTCATGTGCATACACACACACGCATCGGTTGAATGACACAAGCCATCGGAAAGTGTGATTGTGTTTCTTGGACTGA
This sequence comes from Planiliza haematocheilus, assembly GCA_005024645.1. Taxonomy (NCBI): domain Eukaryota; kingdom Metazoa; phylum Chordata; class Actinopteri; order Mugiliformes; family Mugilidae; genus Planiliza; species Planiliza haematocheilus. The sequence continues at coordinate 3,435,184 of SRSE01001339.1, read as the reverse complement.
GCCTCCCCACACACACACACACACACACACACACACACACACACACACACACACACACACACACACACACACACACACAGTGTCTGTTTATGGTGGCTCCTCGCCAGAGAATTCCAGGACTCTATCGCTCATGCTGCTCAAGTGCTCTCTGTCTGTGAACCCATTCTATCAGAACTGTGCCTGTTTTCCCGTGAAAAGCTGGCGTTCAGCCGTCGCCTCTGCTTCCTGGATCCGTCCGCTCGGCCGTCCTCTCCTCAGGATGTCATGTCAGTGGGAGACGAGGCTGCGTCACTTTGCTATGCCGCTTCTGCTAAACTTGTTTTCCTCCTAATCCAGCTGAACTGCAACTTCTCAACGCTTTACACACCTGCTCCACAGTCAACCTGTTTATTCCAGCTGAGCCCGTGTCACGTAGAGCCACACACATCCCCGACGTTAACATGCTCGCTCCGTGCTGTCACTGCCTCAGCTGGCTGCATGATTTTTCTCAAATGTTGTCACTGGGAGTAAACAGAACTTTGTAATCCCACACATGTGAAAGTCCCGTTGTGCTGTTGGACAGTGTATCTCACACCGTGACTCAAGTCTTGAAGCATTTAGCCGCAAAGCCCATAAGAGAGTCCTTATGTGCAGCAGCATGTAATTACTTGTAGGACGCAAAATTCTGAATACTTTTAAAAAACGGCTTTGGAAAATTTGATGCATCTAAGTTTCCTGTGTTTGAAGTGAAAAACTGAGCTGAGTTTCGGACTCGTTTCTAGGATGAAAGTTGTTTTATGTTTAGCGTTGTAGGATTAGGTTCCGAAAGCTGTTGCAATATTTGCTTTAACTTGAGAAAGACTTGCAGACACTTGCAAGCCTTGCAAGTAGCAGGTATTGCAAATTATGACATATGAAAGGATCTGACTCTCCGAAAGGAGCGAAGGAAAATCCTATTGAGATGTAAATCTTTCATTCTGAGACCCATATTTCTCTCACACACCCTGTCTGACTCACACTTCTTCTGAACAGGATCTTTGTTTTGTTTCCTTTAATTGCTCATTCCCTCTCTGCGTATCTTAACCCTTGCAGCTGTAACTGCAACGCACAGACGCCACCAACGATGAAGGTGGCGGTGGCAGGTGACCAGAGTTATCTCAGCACCATCCTGAGGTTCTTTGTGGAGCAGCTGGCCAACAAGACGCCTGACTGGCTCAGTTACATACGCTTCCTGGTGATTCCCATCGGTAAGTCATCCGGGATTAGAGCAGAATCCTGCAAAACCCTGCTTGTTATTTTTTTAGCATTGCTTCATATGCTGAGCTTTTCCTCTACTCTTTTGCAGGTTATCATCCCCTGGCAAAGTACGTGGCCTCCTTTGACAGCCGGTTCAACAGCATCTTTATGGACACTGCGTGGAGGGAGCTGTTCTGCAGGACAGAACGGCCCGCCTCAGGTGGGAGGCAGAGCTCTGGTATCTGGCTACAAAAGTCTGTGTGTCTGATGTGCAGCTAACTTGAAAGGGAAAGAAATGGGGTCACAGCTCAGGTCACGGGGCTGATGAATGGAAAAAAGAGATTTCTTCCAATTGCAGAAGACAGCTACAGCCTGTTTTAAATCATGGCACTATCTCTCCTCACTGCACAGAGGAAGACTGTCAGGAGGCTGATTCACACATTTTTTCCTCAAAAGCTCTTTTACACAGACTCCAGTATTGAAATATGTTTAGAAAAGTTATGTTTTTTTTCCACGTTTTGTACATCTATAAAGGTTGTGTGCTGTTTGCATGCAATTAATGTGATACCAGTAAAATAATTAAATGCACAATTAATCCGAAAAGTCAGAATGCATTATTAGCAAGTGCATTTTAGGATTTTCTTTTAAATTTGAACTTATTTTTTCACCCGATTGTAACCGATTGTCACCCGTTTGTAAGACTAATGAAAGATTCCCATGCACCTCCATTATCACTTGTTCTGCCCAAGCAGGCCTGGTAATCTTCATCCATTCGCACCTATCTATTCGCTTAATTCAATTCTCATAAGTGCAATAGTTACAGTGTCAAACACCACGTTGAGCCACCTCAAAAGGAGTTACATGAAAAGCTGTAAGGAAGTCGGGGTCCTCCTTCTGGATCCATTTAATTAAACAGAAGGTGGTTCCTAATAGGAGTGACTTTGAAAAGATGAACTCGTTTCACATGCAAAGAAGCAGTAGGTTGAAACAAAAATGAACGGGGGTTAAAAATCCAATCCACGTTTCAGGTTTTCGAAAATGTATGTCAGCCTGCATGTAGCCCGCAGGCCTTATGTTTGACACGCAATTTGTCTTGTGTGCCTAATGGCTGACTTCACCCGCAATTTTTATGACATTTTACACTCAGCAAGCCCCGTCTCCTCAGTTCACTGGAATGTAAATGATTAATGCACAGACTCCTAGCAATCTGCCGCGTGCGAAAATTAGCATTTGCATCGATTGTCAAGCAGCTTGTTAGTCAGACATGAAACGGGAGAGGCACGTTGTTAACAATCTGTCTCTCTCTCTCTCTCTCTGCGCTCCCTGCAGACAACATAGATGTAGCGGGACGGGTCGTTCAGTATCTGGCTGGTGCCAACGTGTCCCACCAGTTCCCCATCTCAGAAGCCATGCTCACCTACAAACAGAAGAGGTAAAATAATGTTGCTTATCTAAGTGTATTCATGCACTGGTTGGGTTTCATGTGTGTATATGCATGTGTATATTTGTGCTTCCTGTTCTCTGTTGCAATGTTTTCACACTTAGCACTGAGGCTTAAGTTCTCTTGGAGCAAATGTGGCCACAATAGATCGTCAATAAGATGTTAGCATTTAAAGCATCGACTAACCTGCATGAGGAACATGCAAGCATGCAGATGCAAGCACATACAATAAAAAGACACACACAAGTTGCTGTGATGTGTGATAGTAATTATCAGTAGTGTGATAATAATGCAATTCAATAGCATTTAATATTCATTAACCTTAAGTACTTTTTCAGTATTGACAGTATTGACTTTAAATGGTAGGGAAAAAAATAAAAACGTTTGGGCTGCCGACACGTCTTGTCCGTGCTCGGACCGGGACTGCTAGCGCTAACAGCTCTTAAATGGCACCGTAGGGTTAGGTGGTGTGCAAACTCTTTTATTTTGCACAATTTGCACAAAAACTGATCCGTCCTAGCAACGTGGTTTCATCCGATTCCTCCATTTTGGCAGCCGTTAGCCGCATAGACATAGACATATATGTATATGGTTAGCCGAGCTCTGACGTGTGCATCAGTATAATCGGTGTATAATCAGGAAATCGTTCACTGATTAAGGTTCCGCCATGTTTGGAACGCAAACTAGGGTAGAGATAAGAGCCAATTAATAACGTCACTCGCCACCAAGTGGTTACGGGTGTGAATTGCAATCTGTCAAACTGACAGATGGCCTTCAAATTTTTTCGTCACAGTTTTAAAAAAACAGTCATGACGGAAAATATTCGCGACCCCTGCAGACGACTCACATTTATTCATTCTGATGTATATATTTATGGTTGGTTATTAAATCTGATATAAAAGTCAGTCGTCTCAGTCACTGACACACACTCAGACTCACTCAGCTGACGGCCCGTTGCATTTCTGTTGCATTTGCTTGTTTTCTTTCTGAGATTTGACCAAACCCTTCCCCTCTTTGTACGAGTGGCTTCCTATTGGTCAGAAGGTACTAAATACACCACAGTTTTAACACTGTTGCATTCCTTCTCCTTCCCCCTTTCCCCTTTGATTTGCATTCAAGGAAAAGAAGCTTGTATTTTGATTTTTATATCAGGTATCTAATTCAACTCTCGTTGTTTTTTGCCCTCCTTCTTCCTCCTTCATTTGGCTCCTTGCTGTGTCCTAACATTCTCCTCCTCACACTCGATAACTCACTGTGACTCCACGCCGCACTCTGTCCCGACTCTTGTCTTTAGTTTGGTGTGAGTTTGGTTCTTGCTCTGTCCTCTGTGTTGTTGCTGTGATGATTTGCCTAACAACCTCTAAAATATGCACAAAGAAAAAGGATGTTCTCACCTGTAGGTCTGACAGTGACAGTGCTGTAAGTGATGTTGGGTCTTAAACCAAACCACACACATTTTGGTGGTTTGTTTAGCTTATATTGATTCACCATTACAACTGTCTTAACATGAGCGTTTTGTTTTTTAATGCTTGGCCACCCATTTATACTGCTACGTACATAAACATAAGAGGAGATAAATCAAAATAAACTAGGCTTTGATTACATTTCTAATCCCAGTTTTTATCAGGTATAACACTGCTGCTGATTGGATAATGGCATGAACACTACTAACTACTAACAACTAACACACATATTATTCCATGTACACATACATGCCGATCAGCCATAACATTAGGACCAAAGTGACCATCGATAATTATTTAGCAGCAGTGACCGCCGTCATATTTGATGTGTAAGGTAGCAAGTCGAAGGATTTGAGCGACTTTAAAAAGAGCCATATTGTGATTGCGAATTAAAATCATGGTCACATAAATGCCAAGAGTAATATTAGATCATCAATGTTATTAACTTCAACTGGAGGTGGTTTTAATGTTGTGGCTGATTGGTTTAATCAGATGCACATTTTCCTGCTTCTGATCAGTTTTTGTACATTTCGATTGGACGGATGTTTCCTAGAAAGGATGAACACGCGACAGCAGTTCTCCCCCAGCTAAGACATTTCTCAACTTTCAATGGTCTATTGTGTTCACTGTGTTGAAACCAGCTACTTGTTACTCAGATCTCAAGAAGAACTTGACAACACAAGGTTAGCAACGATTATACAAGCAGCTGGTGCAATTCAGTCGCAGTGTGTTTTGCTCAGTGGTGGTCTGCATTGCAAAATTTTTGACGTGTAATGATAGGATGTAGAGTGGAGACAGGATTTTGTGTGTGCATTGGACACTGAGCCAGCTGATCAGCTTTTTTCTTCGTGGGTGCAGTGTTTATTGCAAGCTTATGAAACCGTTGCAGTCTTGGTTTCCGTATAAAGCAGGGCATTAGCAGAAATATAACACTATCTCAGTTTTCACAGATCATTTTGGGGGATTTTTGCTTTTCGTTTTGACCTGCGTGTGCATTAACCTTTGAGTGACAAATACGAGGGTCCTGTTTTTGTTCAGACAAGAACTGCAGAAAAAGGGGAAGTGCACAACACTTCACGTAACCCATACAGTTACTATTACTGAGCCAAACTTTTGTCAACATGGATAAAAATAGACCTCTTCTACTAACACTGTCTGACTAGAAAGACGCCGTCTACTTCAGGTTGTAAGGAGCGGTTCCCTCATTCATCTCATTGTAACGTGACCCCCTCCCCTCAAGATGACCCCATCCCACCCTAAGCCAGTCATGCGATGGTGGACATGGTGCAGGCCATGCCGCTGCCATCTGCCCTTCCAGGACCATTGAGTGTTCATGTGCACCTCTGGAGTTGTTGAAATGTTCCGTCCCACCTCTGGTCATTCTCACGGTCTTCCCTCTGTTTTCGTTCACAGCCCCGACGAGGACTCGTGTCAGAAATTCGTGCCCTTTATCGGGGTAAGGATGAGTTTTGTCCGTGTCAAAGGTCCCAGGCGGCGTTATTAATTCATTCTGTGTTTGTTTTTACGCTCAAACCTTTTTATTCTCGCAGGTTGTGAAAGTTGGAATCGTGGAGCAAAGCCTCTCCACCTCAGGTGAGAAATGCTTATTTTTAAGAGTGGTCTTTTATCAAGTTACATGCTTTTACTTATTACAACATACACCGATCAGGCATAACATTATGACCACTGACAGTGGAAGTAAATGACATGATCATCTTGTGACAACTCAGTGTTCTGCTGGGAAACTTTTGGACCTGGCATTCATTGGTCTGGATCTTACTTAGACATGTAGCACCCACCTAGACCAGACCAGACCAGACCAGGCACCCCCACCCCAAAGCAATGAGACTCCCATCCTCGGCAGGATGCAGCCTGACACAGACACACACACACACACACACAAAAACGCTTTAGGAACAACTCAAAAAACATGAAGAATAGCACAATGTGGCCTCCAAATGATTACACCTATACCTGGCTGAGTGGGCGCCCCATAATCTGAGACTATAGTTCTCATTGCAGTGGGGCAGCTTTGATTACAGCCTGCCTCATGACCCATCGCTCTCGCCTGATTACTTCCTGTCTCTCTCCTCTAATAACGATCACAGCAAAGACACAAAAGTAAAAAAACAAAAAAATAACTGAAAAAGTGAACAATTCTCCCATTTCACAGTGGACTCAGATGATGCGATGGGCGGCAACACAGGCATCCTATCCTCCCCGACGCCCCCTTCGGCTGGTCCGTATGGGAAGGAGATTGGGGGCACCCCGCCCCAGTCTCCCTCCGTGTCCACCGCCCTGTCTGGAGCTGGGTAGGACGAGACTCCTTAAAAAATAAATAAAATAAATTTTTTCTTTCTCACTGTGATGTCATAGCAACCAAGCTTCTGCCGTTTTCTCTTCGCAGCTCTCCGTGTTCGGGCAGCGAGGTGATGGGGCTCCAGGTGGACTACTGGACGTGGCAAGGCCCCGAGAAGAAGAAGGAGGGAGAGAAGAGAGACGTGGGACTGAAGAACACCCTGAAGAGTAACTTCCGTTCACTGCAAGTCAGCCGGCTGCCCTGTGGAGGAGAACTCACCCCTCCGCCCAGCATGGCCATGACCGTAGTCACCAAGGAGAAGAACAAGAAAGGTACAGTATGCAGCTGGATTACATTTGGCTGTTTTACCCTGAACTCACGCATAAGGTCCTTCAATCTAATTCTAAAACTTTGCATGCAAGAGACAGGTGAGACAGTTTTCTTGCTTAAAAACCCAGGCCTGCGTTACTCAATGCAAGTTGACCACAGACGCTTCAGCCAGAGGTTTGTGTGTTATGCTACCAACAGCTACTTTAGCCTCAAGCCTCTAGTCTCAAGTAGAGATGAGAGGGTCTAGTTAGCTCACGTCTTCAGCCCCGACTGATGCCGACTCAGGTGACATCGCTTGAGGCTCTTTGTCAGACTTCACACAGCTTCCTCAAAACAAGCACTTTCTTTCAAAACTTTACTCCCAAATGCATCTCCAAGTACAAAAAACACTTGAAGGAAATAGAAATATTTATGCCTCGGCTCACTGTTCCTCCCTTTCCAGTGATTTTTCTCAGCAAGAAGCCGAAGGAGAAAGAGCTGGACTCTAAGAGCCAAGTGATTGATGGCATCAGCAGGTTGATCTGCACCGCCAAGCACCAGCACACCATGCTGAGAGGTAAGAGCACGTTGGAGCTGCACCGCCACCTAGTGGCGAACGGGAGAATTACCTGCTCCCGTGCAGCTGTCGGTGGAAATTACCCAGCGTTGATTCTGTCGCCTTTAACGCGCTGCTCATCTGTTCCTCTCACGTCCTCAGTCACCATCGACGGAGTGGAGTGGAATGACGTCAAGTTTTTCCAGCTCGCTGCCCAGTGGCCGACGCATGTCAAGCACTTCCCGGTGGGAATCTTTGGTTACACGAAGCCTGTGTGACCCCGGGCCGCCCCTCCCGCTCGACCACCGGACTCTCCGCTGCACTTGTTTCACCGAGAGGCTTCAGAGAAGTAGAGGAGGAGCCAACAGGCCCCACCCACCCACCCACCTACCCCACCCCACCCCTACCCTTCGGCAGTAATAGTTTTCCTGTGGAAATCTTACTGACTCACAACCACGTGTTCAACACACAAATTTTCATGTCGTCTATTTGATGTTTTTGATGTCGTTGGGTGTTGTTGTTTATTTTTTTCTTTCTTTATTTCTTTCTTTTTTTTACACACTACAAAAAGAACAAGTACTATTTTGTAAGATTTGTGCTACCGCCTCGGAAGTATTTTGAGGTTTTTGACAATTTGCCACATTTCGATAATGGCAGCTGTGTTTGCACTTTGTTTTTCTTCTTTATTATTATTATTATTATTTTTTTGGTTAACATTTTATTATTTCTGTGAAATCCTACATTTATTGTTACTCTATAGACAATGGAGGAGTGTGATGGTGACGTGCAGTGGCGTGCGTGAGATTGTCGGAGACCGTGTCTGTGTTTGTTGTTGAAAGTTGGAATATTGCTGTGAATCTAGATGGAATCCTTCTCTTCGAACTCAGTGCTCACTTTTCTTACTCGTCCCTTTACTTTCTCAGAAACTTTTATAGGAACGAACGTCAAGTTCTCTTTGCCTCGTTGCTTTTAAGCACACTGTGTACCTGACTTACATTTAAAAAAGCAAAAAAAACAAAAAAACAAGCAAGGAATTTGAAGGTAGCTATGATGAATGTAGCTATGACACATTTGTAACATGTCCATGGACTCGGTTCATTATCGTAAGTGCTGACGTTTTTGTATCGGTGTTGGTGTACATTCACATTGTACAGTAACACCCACTTAGAAGCAGGTTAACGACTTATTTCAACTCCCAACAGCTGAATGCCAAATTTAGTTGCGACTGTATGAACTGCCGCCTTGGTTTTTGTTGTTTTTTGGTTTTTTTTAATCAGTTTCACAGCTGCAGTTTCCACCTGTGTTGCAAATTGGGCCGCCTTGGAGTAATGTCAGGTTGCAGCAGGAAATTTATCCCGGCGAACATGGGGCGTCTCGCAGAGCTGCAGTAACTTAGCGAATACTGGACTGTGCAGTGATGTGCCAAAGTCAGGTTTGTCTTACGGTCCAGTCCCGGCTCGGCCAAACGTGTTAAACTGCAAACTAAAAATTGTACACGTGTTTGTCAGTATTAATATTACTGAGTTTTATTAATTGTGATAAATGTACCAGTTAGCGCTCCTCATTTGGCCAAACGTGTGAAGTATTTACAAGAGGGGTGCGAATCCTAAAACAAGCAAATTACCTTTGTGTCCTTTTTTCTTAAGCAGAGCTTCAAGGCGACCGGGTCCCGTCGGGTCTGTGGGTCGTTATTACAAATGAGTTCAAATTACAAATGACTGACTTGAAACATGCTTTGACGGTAGAGTCAAGCGCAATGCAAGTGCTGAGTTGCTTTTAAAATCCGACGACAAGTGTATGGAGTCTTTCCGGATGTCCAAGTCACTGCCTGTGTGTGTCTGTGTAGGTGTGCTCTATGTTTGATGGTACTCACTGAATAGTGTTACGTGAAACTTTTGCAATAGGAAACCTTTGGACAAAGGGCCTTCTGTATGAGTTTGTTGCTTTTTTTATATATATATATATATAAAGTGAAGACTTATGAGCTTTGATAGGCTGGCTTTTGTAGTATTGTATATAAATATATACAAAATATACTATTATTGTGAATCCCCCTCCCCCCCAATCCCACTAAATTGAAAGCACAAATAGTGTACCTTTATTTCTTGACATAAATGCCAAATATATTTCCCAAACTCTTAACTATGAAGTTGTACAATGCAAACACTATTAGGTATGTTATTGCTCATACATTTCCCTCACTTTGTAATGCACTTTCATGTGGTTTTATTCACATTGTAGCTCAAATTGGGACACACTTTGAGAGGTAAAGTGTTATATTTGAAATGTAAACCACTACCTATAGTCAAGAGAAGGCTGTTCTTTCTTTTTTTTTCTAAATAAGAACGATGTGTTTATGTTGATGGGTCCGAGGAACCATCGAGGCCATCTGTTACCTAATGTTTTGCCACTTAAATGTTTTATTAGTTTGATTTTGCAGCTACCACCGTATGTGTCTGCCTGCGGCTGTTCAGTCAGGTTTTTCCTCTCTCCTGCTTTTTGAAGGGTTCACCATCTTCTGCTGGCCCTTGCTCACGTGGAAACCCAGGCTGCGCTAAGTGTTAACAAGGGCAGAGCTGTTTGAGGGAATTTGTCGTGCGGGGTCAGTTAGCCTTTGAAATATAAAATGAAATGTACTTCAATGCGTCTGACCTCAAGGTTTCTCGTTGTTTCTTTTGCCCTAAATCCAGAGGTAGCATGGGGGTGTTTTACAAGGCTGGATCAATGAGCAGGCATGCTCACCCTGTCACCATAATTTAACACAAAACTAACTAACATCAGTGTTAACTCGCTCGTCACCGGTCAATCTCCAGTTACATCATGCCATCTCATTGCTCCTGTTACTTGAAATACCGCCCAGTGTCTTTGCACAAACCCTATTTTAAATGACATGACAGTATTTTTAAATTTACCACTAAAAATATGGGTTACTCTGCATGTTTTACTATAGTTGTAAATATGTTTTGGATTTTTATATTGTTTTGTTTCTTTCCATGCTCTCACAAGCAGTTGTGTTTAATAAAATTTTTAATCTTCTGTACAAACAGCTGGTCTTTATTCATATATTTCCTCCCGGGACAATCGACTGGACTTCATCGCGGTTAATATTACAAGGAGATTACGAGGGAAAACACAATGTCCTGACTCGTGTTGAGTTAGTTAGCAGCGATTGAGGGCAGGTTGACGTAACTCTTCATTTTAGGCAGCGGCTTAATCTTGCGTCCGGCCCAGCCTCCCTTCCTCTGCCACAAGCCGCTCGAGGGGCGGATGCCGAGCCAGCGGTTGCGCCCGGCTTTCCCAATGACGCGTTTGTTGTGGTCGATGTTGGATACACGTCCCACCGTCACCATGCAGGTCTCCAGAACCTGTTGTGTGTCAACAGGGCGACATTTAACTTGAAGCAAGAGACAGTTGGAATGCGGCAGGTGTAAGTTAACCTCACCTGAACCTGCTGCTTTGAAGGAAGCTGGACGATCGCCGTTCCGTTTACTTTACGCAGTAAAACACCACTTGTGCCTGGAAACCGAAAAAGAACATTTAGTTTATTTTACCTGTTACTGTTTTGGAATTGATGTAGACTATTCTTGAATTTCCCCCGGGATTAATAAAGTATCTATCTCTCTATCTATCTATCTATCTATCTATCTATTCACATCCAACTGACTCAAAAGCTGTTTCATGGCTATGTGTGGAATATACCTTCATTGCTTTTTATAAATTAAGCAGATAACAAAAAAAAGGTCTGGAGTTGGTTTCAAGAGACATTTTAATTTGGAAAGGCCGTCATTAGGAGTGGCCAAATCTAACATCACCAGAAAACATCTAAAAGAGTCAAAGCAGATCCGGAGCCGCAATCTTTGTCCAGATATAGATCAATCTAGACTGGAATGATAAATGGAATAGGGTATGGAACAGATTCGCCATCAGACTAGTCGATTTCAGTTTTGATCTTGGGAAAGCAAGTATATTTCTGATGCATCATTTCCTTGTAGTGTCCTGACCAGACCTCACCTATGCTGCCTGCAGCCACAACTAAGACAGGCGACAGTCAAAACATCTTAAAGAACTACCAAATAAAAAATTACCTGCTGCACGAATGTACTCTGACCCTTTCCCTGGTTGTAGCTCCAGGTTGTTCACCAGCGTCCCCACAGACAGAGCTCCCAGTGGGTAGGCGTCGCCCTCTTTGGCTGCCACTGCAAACAAAAACACACAAAACGTTAAGTGTACAGATTTCAAACATATCTTCACATCAGCCAGTCATCTCAGTGCAGCTTTACAGGATTAAACGGGAACCGAGGCGCCGCTCTCCCACCTGCCATGCGCCCAATAACCCCAGATGTCTTAATGAGGTCTCCAGCCTTCATGTTTTCTGTCGCTATGATCCATCTTTTCCGGTTACCTCCGGCAACAAGGGCAATGTCTGCAGACCTACACAAACATGGGAGGAATAGGTGAATACGAAGGGAGAGTTTTCATTAAAATGAAAGTCCGGCACGTGACAGAAGCTGAGCTTACCTGCAAGGGTCGTATCGAACTTCAACGACCTTCTCTGCAAACGGCTGGCCCTCTTTGGTGGGTTCATAATTCAGACGTTGGAAGTCTATCCAGCGGTATCTTTGTTTGTGGCCACCGCCGATGCCTCGTGTACGTATCTTTCCTACAGGGCAAATAAACAAATTAACTCTCGCTATTGTTTTCCATGTTTGGAGCTGTTTATTAGGATTTGTGAAAAATAACTGTACATAAGCCTTTTTATTTAGCCTAATGAGACTTGGTTTGACTTGAAGCTTTAATGAATCTGAAATGAACATGCGATAAAGACCTGTTCCACGATTACATACTCTTAAGCTCTTCGAAAGCCTTTTGCTAGTACCCCCACGCGCTCTTTACCTGTGTGATCTCTGCCACCAGTCTTTTTCATTCCCATGGGCTTGATGGTGTACTTCCCCATCTTCTTCCACTGTGACCTGTTCTGCTCCAGGGAGGCTGTGGTGAGGAAGCCCCTGCATTGTCCGATCATACCAGGCAGCAGCATCTGAGCCCCCAGCTCGGTCTTTGCAACAAGCTGTCGAAACCAAAGAGAGAGGCACGGAGCGTGTTTGGTAGCTGTGATGGTGAAATAGTTAGTGTGGCTGACAGGGGGGCTTTTTTACCTGCGAGGAGACCAGAGCGGGCTGCGAGAGGGTCAGGAGCGAAGAGCTCGAGTTAGACACGACAACGCCATCACAGCGACTTCCTGCTGACAGAGAGGGGAGAAGGTTTGTTGAAGGTTGTTGAAATTTTGTTGTTTTCTTCGCTCGGTATTTTATAATGTTGCCTTTGCTGTTCTCAGTACAAAGTTATCCTGCTTCTACCTGATCCGAAATTAACAAAATAGGTAACAGTTAACGCGTGAACATGTCTATTGCATGTTGAATTTCTCTGTGACTGTATTTCTTTCTCGATACAGTTATATCTGCAACTTCAACGGTAACCTTTCCCATGACAACCAGACGTTAGCTACAGCTAGCTTAGCTTCTATAAGACGGATTCATTCCTCCGCTTCGTAACCAAACTTGCCTTCAGGTTTCTTTTACTAAATGACACACAAATTAACCACCTATCTGTGGTCAAATGTGCAACATAACCAAACGTAATGTTAATATTAAGCCAACCTTTAAATTGAACTTATTTCATCCCCGGGTGCTCGGCGTCCTTCACGGTCCCGCACGCGACGTCGCGCACTGATGACGTAGGGTCAACCATGCCTGAGATAATTCTCTCATTTTTTTTATTTTTTTTACAATTACCGTAAAGAAAATTAAACACATGTAGTTTATAGTGTACATATTAAAGTATATTTTCTATTATAGTGTTATATTCCCATGTTTAAAACGTTAAAACGTAACTGTCATACAGAAACAAGCTGACATAGTCGGCAGTTTATGAGTTAATCTCAGTTTCGCCTCTAGGTGGCAGTATTTAATTCTCACATAATGTGTTGCCTCTAACTTGCCTTTGCATAAGTGTAAATATATATATATATAAAAAATACTATTTGTCTCACATATACACCCACGTTTCACGAGGCTCATGTGTTACAATATATTATTGTTCCACATTAAAGCACTATTATAAACTTAGATGTGTGAAAATGATATCTAACGTAAAGCCCTATTTTTAGTTTGTTGCTAAACAAAACTGAGACAGCTATGATTCTATTATGACGACTGGTGTATTTTGGGTATATTTCATAGTAGACCCGTGTGTCTGTATGAACACGTCATGTAATATATAACATATTAACATAACATTATATGTAGGCATATAGGTACAGTAGCATATATATATAGGTATAGTAGTAGGTAGAGGAAAAGAGAGATACAGCTTGTGGAGAATTTAAATCACATTGTGCTGAAAGTCCTTTGTTAGTAATCACAAGTTAACCGCTAGATGCCACTATACGCTGTTTTGCACTTTTTTTCTGTGACGGAATTTATGGGGCTCTTTTACCGTTTAAACAAATGAATGGACAATTAAACTAAAGACAGCAGTCGCAGTCACTACAACACTCCTAAGTCATTTGTATTCAATTTGCTTGTCTTAATAAACCGGCGTCCTTTAAATAAAACATATGCGGGTGTTTTTTTTTTTTCTCAGGGAATAGCGGCGAAAACAAAACATGACGTCACTATACATTTAGTCAGCCGCAGAGGCTTCTGGGAAAATCTTGTTGCGTTGGAGACATTTTGGATTTAAAGGGGCTGAGTTAGCCGACAGTCCTAGCTCTCGGTAAGTGAATGCTTTATTTTTCACTGACAGATATCGTAATTGCGCGGATAGCTTACGCGGCCTTGTAGCTAAATTGCACCAGTTTGAGGTGATGTGTGTAGAAGTTATCAGCTCGCCGATTTGAACAGTATAAACTCGCAAATGTGAGCTAGGGAGTGGTGATGCTAACTGGTTAGCCGAGGCTAGCTTCTCGCCGACCGCAGCATTAAACAGATCAGACAGCGAGCTTCGCAAAGGTATAGGTTAAACTAATGAGTTTTTATCCGTCACAATTAATACAGTGAATTAAATGTCACTTAACTGTAGTCTTAGTTCTTATTAATGATATGGTAGATGAAGGTGGCTCGTTTCTTATCCGCGAAAACGAAATGAAATCGCGTGAATCCGATAACGAGCAGCGTTCATGTCAAATTATAGACCACCTGATGTGCTCTTTTATGCTTTGTGGTCATTTGAAAATGATCAGGAGGCCGTTTGTGTTTCAAATGCGTTAAGGTTGTACAGAGATATTGACATGTAGCTACTGCGGCGCTGAATCAGGCTTCTGGCGTTGTTATTTTTTTCACAACATTAGCATATTTGTGCATTGACACAGTGTAGAGAGCTTAGATATGGACACAGGTGTCATTTTCTACAAAATAGAAGGTAAACAGATGTTAAAACTGTAATCTCTCATTTATCCGTGACAGTATTCAGGCACCAATGGTTTTTAGACAACCATTAGAGGAAAAACAGCCTCCAACAGCTGGTTTCAGTGGAGTGATGGATGACTATGGACAGTGTCAGTGGCACTTCCCTTCTGGGTGCTCCACGACCTGCCACACCCTCCTAGATGGCTGCCTCTCCTTTGTGTCTGGCAGTGATACAGACACTGTGTCGGATCTCTGTTTGTGCAGGAAACGGAGGAAGATTTAGTGATCTGGTGGTGTCAAACTTCATCGAGTGGACAGGAAATGCCTCTCTGGGGAGATGGCACAGTGTTTGGCCCTTGGCTTGTTTATGCATCCACTGCAGTCTGTCTTGTTTCCATTTCCTATTCTCGTTTAGCATGATAATGTCAACATGAATCACACCCTTCCTCAAATGAATCAAAAGAACTGTGGGGTTAGTTAGAAAAACATTGAAGCTACGTGTTTGATTCTACCCTAAAGTCAGTGAGTGTGCATTTATAGTTGGTTGTGAAAAGGGCGCATCAACTCCACCTAAAGGTTATTTAGATGGCTCACTGTTGTGAGATCGGCGAGAGAGTAAGAGAAATGAGGGACAGAGCGATGATGGTGTTAGCCAGAGGTGTAATAGTGTGAACCTTGAAGCCTCTCTGGGGAAGGAGACTAATGAAGAGTGTAGCTTTGGATGAGCATAACAGTCACGGGAAATGAATCAGTTTATAGAGAGTCCACCAAGCCATTTCCATAAAACCATTTGTTTCTCTTTCACTTATATTGGTTTCTAGGCCAGAGGCGATTGCTGCAGTGTTTTGCGACCTTTGAGCCCCCTGCATGTCGAGTCATCTAACTAGTCCATAAAGTTAATTTCCAGGTCCACAAAACGTAAACCACAGCAAACAAAGATCTGTCCATTCAGTGTTTTATTTTTTCATGTTAGTAATATTAAAGGGATTTCTGAGGTTTGATGAAATGTTTGCTATAGCCAGTGACCTCGTAGTATTCTTGAAATATTTCTCAAATCTATAAACTGAGCGACCTGTGTACATTATGTAATACATTGCTTTATTGGAAGTGCTTTGCATTCCAGCTTCACAAGGAAGTAGAAGCTGTTAGATACACATACCCGTTTTTACATAAACACCATGCATCCCAGCTAAATCAACTCTGAATCACGTTGTCAGAAATTATAAGCCATCATTGATGCTTTTTGTATCATTTTGTAGGATTGTGTGAATGATTGCTGGTTATTTCTGCATGATTGTTGCTATGATGAGAATATGTGATTGTCACCTACATGTAAATCAACTAAACATTTGCATAGTTTAAACGTTGCGGAGTGTAATTTGCCTTTTGCACTGGTGGCCATATGCTGCACCTCTTTCAGCCTGTAAATAGCATAATTGAACCAATTCCACTGTGTCTCATTAGGCCTGTTCCTTTGTGTCTGATGAGTATAGAGGAGAGGAGTCTAGATCGGGATGGCTCCCTCCCCCATCCGATTTGCTCCTGTGCACTCCTCTGTTTTCCTCCCGCTGTGGGCGGGCCCATCTCTCGATATGCACCCTGAGCTGATGCTGGTTGTTCTGACGAAGCAGTGGGAAGGTCACCGTCATCCTGCAGGCAGTCCTCGCCCTCCTCTCCCCAACATCAGCACTCATCTCTCTCATTACTGTCCCTGTTTTATTTCCATTCGCCTCCCTCCGTTCGAACTTGAATATTTTCCTTTTCATTTTGGATTAGAACTGTAGTTTTACGAGGCTGTTTGTTGGCGTGTAGCGCTATTGCTGGAGGAGGATACATTATTTCATCAGTTTTTCTCCGTGCCAAACTATGAGGCTCTGATCTGCCACTGAAATCAAGGTTTGTTTTCTGGTCCAGGAAGCTTTAGCGTCAGAAAACACTGGCAGCATAAATGATAGATGACTTTAGCAGTTATTTAGTGGGTTTAATATTCTTTCAGAGTGTTAGCTGTACCCCTTTCAGGATTTTTCAAGATTTTTGTCTTGTTGTGCTGTGAAACCCCATTTGTAATCTGCGAATGCACCAAGTCTTATCTGCGCTGTGTGCATATAAAACTGGCCCGTCAAGTAGTTGTGGGTTGATAGAGCTCGAGCGAATGCCTTCCTCGTGTTTCTGTGTTTACTTTTGCTCATTATAAGTGAGCCAACATTATTTCATGTTACTGCCAACGTAACCCTCTGCTTCTGATCCTTGAGTAATACTTGATCCTAATCATCCCTGAACCTAAACATGAGGGCACTTGGATAAAAGCCTGAATCAACTGAATATGTACAGCTTTAAAGTGTACATATGCGCCACGAGTGCATGTTTCTGATCTTTGAAAAGCAATTTGACCCATTTCATTGTGTGCTTTTATGAGGCTAAGATGTAAGGGAAACGGTAAATGTTAAAGATTAATTCAAGGGCAGACTCGTGAGGGGAAAACAACAGGAATGTTGGACTTTATCTCACCTCTTTTTAAAGACTTGGAAAACATTAACTTCTAGTTTCTAAGGCAAGAAAAGTCCCCAATACAAGCGTTTGAATGTTTTATCAAGGACAAGATGCTGGAAGAGATGAAAGAACGTCTCTTTATTAGCTTCTGTGTATAAGCAGCTAGTCAGGCCTTTCATCCATACAGGTGTTTAACGGCGGAGACTCTGAGTTACTCTGCAGGGTAATAAGTTGTCTGATCTGTGAATATCCTTGATCTTTCAAAGAAAACATTTCAAATCGCATTCACAGAAGATTGGAGCTTTCATGCCAGTCCTCATCAGGGACTGTACTGCAGCTGCAGGCTCCTATGCAAAGCTGTCTGACACGATTCCATGCTAAGTTTCAGTTTTATAATCCCTACCTTGACTGCACTTAGGCCTTTTACATAATATTCATATAGTCTGTGGATGTGTAATGCAGCTTAATACTGTGCACTGTAGAAAACGGTCCTCTCTCTGACCATGCAAATAGGGGCTAAGCTTGATTTGGTTAAACTTTCACGTAAAGAAGTGAGTCAGTTTTCTGTCAGCTGTCTGTATTGCATAAAGCCGTTTTCTGTGTTACTGTAAGTCCTTACAAACCAAATCGTTTCTTGTCGGTTGATTAGCATTAACACGAGTTAATTTAATTTTCTGCACGCTTGCAACAGCTGACTGCAAGCGCTTCGGCCGGTTTGTGTTTGGAATACAAAATACGTGCAGCCGTGACGGTCACAAAAAACAGGTGTCTAATGAATCTGTTTTATGTCCATGTTTTAAATATGGAAACATTTTTAAGCTGCTGTTGTAATTACAGGTTGCAATAGCAGGTGTGAAATACACAATATCTAATATGCCCAATAACCAGCCAGCATGACTGTCCAGTGTTTTAACAGCTTAAATAAGCTGCTGCCTGCTTGTTGTTCGTCTTACTTGCAGAGGGTTTGGGCTTTTAACAGAGAAGCTTCCATCGCCACCGTTTTTTCTTTTTGCATACTGTGCATTTTTTCCCCGCATTATCTGATTCATGTATCTGATGGTGGTAGAGCTTCTGAGCTAGAGAGAGGGACAAATACACGTTTGTGCCGAGAAGATTTCACCTGACATCAAATATGTATACGTCTTCTCTGTGTCCTCCCATCCACCCAGTAATGTTGACTTACCCGAAGCTTATTGATCCCCGCAGAGTTTCCAGCTGTTGGTGCTTTGGCTTCAGCGTCAACCTTATTAAAGCTGATTTCCATTGGCTGGTTAGTGTTCAGCTGACCATTACTTGACTGCAATAGCTCGTCCTGGATGTTTGTTTAGTGTCCGTCATGATATATATTAGCGTAATAAATGACAGACAGGGCCCAGCTGTGATTACATGGTGAGATGTGTAATTACACAGAAGGGATATAATTACTGGATACCAGCAACAGACCCACTTAGATGTGTTTCATCAAACTAAATCAATCTGCAGCTATCTCGCATTGAAAGAAAAATATTGGTTTTCCTCTGCTTTAATAGACAGTTGCAGAAAAGCACACGGCCAACCAGGGAGTGGCTCACTAATGGTGCTGTGTTCGTTTCTAAAAGCAGATGGCTCTCAGCTTTTTTTATTACTTAAAGCCCCTTATCCGTAACCCTGTATCCTTAGATACAGAAGGTACTCTTTTAATGTTGCTTGGACTCCAGCTGGAAAGGCAGGGCCGCTTTTTGCACTGGCATTTGCACGACGCAGGCAGCAGTGATGTGGCTCATTGAGTCATAGATTATCTTCAGACCGTTTAGGGAAAACAGCACATGTTCCATGCACTCACCAGAGGGCTGACAATTTTGGGGAGTGAAGTATTATGGAAATTGAGTTTTTTTCCCTATGTGACTTGGCCAGCTGTGGTGTTTGAGGCTTTTGTCAGGTCATCCTCTCCTTGACTCCTGCATGGTGTGCCTCTGTTTGGGTGTTGGCAGCAGAAATCATCCACACTGCAGCATCTGTGTGGCTTGTGTCACACTGCAAGCTGCAGCCCTGCTCCCTGACGGAGCTTAATATAGGTGCCAAATCCCAACGGTCTCTCC
Source organism: Planiliza haematocheilus (assembly GCA_005024645.1). Classification (NCBI taxonomy): domain Eukaryota; kingdom Metazoa; phylum Chordata; class Actinopteri; order Mugiliformes; family Mugilidae; genus Planiliza; species Planiliza haematocheilus. The sequence continues at coordinate 3,415,927 of SRSE01001339.1, read as the reverse complement.
ACCGGCATAATACGCTCTGTGATCCTCAGCTGTGCATAGAGCATTGCATGTCTCTGCTTCACATGTGCCTATTAATTCAACCTCGAATTCTAATGTTGGGAGTGTGTCTCTTGTTTAACCACTGCCTTTCTTCATCTCAGCCGTAGTGGTAAAACATGAGTCCATTTCCTCTTTTATGGCTGTCATGTTGCTGCAGCATCATGCCATGATCTTATTAACGGAGCACAGAAATGACGCAGAGTCTGTCAGCATCTAGCGAGGCCTTTACACAGTCAGACACGGATATCTTTGAACTGAGAATGGAGAGTGGCTTCTCTCGTGTCACACAAGTTGATAATGCCTTAAATGTTTTATCATCATTTGAAACTAAAGATGTATTTAGTTAAAGAGAGGAGAAGTAATTGGACATGTTTTGACAGTTGCAGTTCAGCTGAGCCAAATCGTCTGCGCTCTCAAGTTGTGTTTTGGGAACTTCAGCGTTAAACAAGCACAGCTGTATCTTTGATGGATTATTATGTAAATGTCCTTTTACTGAAGTAGCTTCTGCTGATTCACCACAGCGACTCTTGGCGTCGCATTTCAACGTGGTTTCTCTAATCATTTACAGGCTTCCTTGAGCTACAGAGAAGATGTCCACCATGGTGTATCCACGTGAAGAGAAGCTCGAGAAGCTTTCTCAGGAGGAGATCATCTCTAACACGAAGCTGGTGATCCAGGGTCTGGAGGCCCTGAAGAACGAGCACAACTCCATTCTCCACAGCCTCCTGGAGACCATCAAGTGCCTAAAGAAGGATGAAGAGGCCAACTTGGTGCATGAGAAGTCCAATCTGCTGCGAAAGTCAGTGGAGATGATTGAGCTGGGCCTGGGAGAAGCACAGGTAAGATGGTGTGGTGAACATACGAGGAGGAGCACATTGTAATATACTACTTAATGAGGATATCGTTTGATAAAAAGGATGATATGAATTATCAGACAGAAATGAATGCTGTCCAAAAGCATTGTTTTCCTCTTCAATTGTCTCTGCTTCCTCATTCTATACTGAGCGTGTGTGGTGATCATGATTCATTCAGTATCCGCCTCCGTTTGTAGTCTGCTGCCTTGTTGCTCCAACATTTTGTCCTTGTCAAACACCAGTGCTCTTCGATGTCGTCTCTGTCTCAGGTCATGATGGCCCTCTCCAACCACCTGAACGCGGTGGAGTCCGAGAAGCAGAAGCTGCGTGCGCAGGTGAGGAGGCTTTGCCAGGAAAACCAGTGGCTGCGCGACGAGCTGGCCAACACCCAGCAGAAGCTGCAGAAAAGCGAGCAGAGCGTGGCCCAGCTGGAGGAGGAGAAAAAGCACCTGGAGTTCATGAACCAGCTCAAAAAATACGATGAGGACGTCTCACCCACTGTAAGTAGAGATAATGAGCGTAACATCGGGAATGAAGAGGTTCACTCACTATAACAAATCTATATCAAAGTTGTTTATCATTTGGCTCAGGTTCCTTTCCTGTAAATCTGAAAGAGTTCATGTTGCATGATTTGGCCTCAGCAGTGAAAGGGATGTGACCCTAGAATCTCCTTAAAGTCTAAAGGGCAACGCATTGTTAAATATATCCATTACAAGAGAAGACACGCTGTTGTTGTTGTTGTTTGAGACAGGAATAAGAAATTGCACAGTTTTCCAGGAATGAGTCCCTCTGATGGGGTCCTCATTGATCTGGGGGTGGAGATGAATCACTGCATTTTCTCACAATATTCTTAGTCACAAAAAGCGTCTCTAATGGCCTGTGTCCACTAACTGCTTAACTCAGCAGGAATCCATCCTGCTAGAAGCTTTTTGATCTTGCTCTGAGGGAAGTTTCCCTATTTTTCAGCTTTTAACAAGCGGTGGCATTAATAAAACATTTTGATGAATAATACTATATCCAGTTTAACTATCTAGCCAAATGTATTAGGCTTAATAATATAATATAACTAGTTGGAATACTTGGAAAGTATTTTATAGGCTTGGCATTATATGTTTGTGAGGTAGCTTAAAAGACTTCCAGAGTGTAAATTAAATATATGATTATGAGTGTCTCTCCATTCTGATATTATCATATAATTATTAATCTTGCATTCAGATATGATTGAGCTGTTTCATGTGTTTGAGTAACTCTTTTTGCGTCACTGATAAAAATGTTTCCTTAACTCTTGTGCGTCATTCCCGCTGTTGGTTAGAGAATCTAAATGGAAGGCTTTCTCTCATCCTCTCAGCAGGAGGAGAAGGACCGAGAAACACCAAAGGACTCCCTGGATGACCTCTTCCCCAACGACGAGGAGGAGCACGGCCAAGGAAGTACGTAAACCTTTCCATGACTGATGGCGTTGGTGGAGATAATGTTGTTTTTATTCTGCAAATTTAGTTAGTGATATAATCAAATCAGAGTTTCCGCCCTTTGACAACCTGTCTGACCTTTGCTCCCCACAGTGCAGCACCAACACAACAGTGCGGCCGTGGCTGCAGCCCAGCAGGGAGGCTACGAGATCCCAGCCCGCCTGAGAACCCTCCACAACCTGGTGATCCAGTACGCCTCTCAGGGCAGGTACGAGGTGGCCGTGCCCCTCTGCAAGCAAGCTTTGGAGGACTTGGAGAAGACCTCTGGACATGACCACCCAGACGTGGCGACCATGCTCAACATCTTGGCCTTGGTTTATAGGTCAGAAGAGCTTTAGGAGCTTCAGCTAGTAATCGTGTTGAATTTCTTTCACTTTAAGTCACTGCGTCTGATCACTTTGTGCGCTCTCTCTCGATCACACAGGGATCAAAACAAATATAAAGAGGCAGCCCATCTCCTCAACGATGCTCTGTCCATCCGCGAGAAGACCCTGGGCAGAGACCATCCTGCTGTAAGGCTCTACCGTTTCATAGCAACCACATTTACACACGGATGGATCCATGTTTAGATTAGACACCTTTTGTTGATTCATAATTGCTCCAAGACTGTGCCAACAAGGAGGCAATAACAACACAGTGGTCTGTTTACTGTTCTACTCAGTAGGTCTGTATGGATTTTTTTTTTTCCAGCTATGTCATTATAGATTTTTGACCAGGGGCCTGCAGGCCTGAAATCAATCAGGTCTGCTCAATATCTGCCCGTACATCCGCCCTGAACCAACACACAGGATCATTGCAGTTTGAGCACAGTAACCAATGGGGAAAACATTCACAATCACAATTTTTATATTGTTGTGAACAGATTTTTAAGAATCGATTTATACTCTACCACTAACACACCTCATAAAGTGTAATAGAAGCTGTTGAAACGCAGGCTCTTCAGCTCCTTGGACTATAAGGCAGATAACACCACCCTATTTAACCACTGTGGCTTTGAGCCTTTTGAGAACACAGCTTAAGTGAACATTTTACATCTGAACAAGTAAGTAAAAGTCTTTAGTACCGTCAGTACTTAAGGTTTTCTGTTTGTCTGTCCAGGTTGCTGCCACGCTGAACAACCTGGCTGTGCTGTATGGAAAGAGGGGGAAGTACAAGGAGGCCGAGCCTCTGTGTAAGAGGGCTCTGGAGATCAGAGAAAAGGTAGGCCATATCCCTAGATTACCCCAGCAGAGCAGTTCACAGCTCTGCTATCGAGGCCTCATCTCGAGGCTAAACCAGCGAACAATTGGCTCATTGTAATAAAGTAATTAACCGTGATAATATTTCCAAAATGTCACTTGAAGCGACTGTAATTCCGCTACTATAAATAGGAAAAAGAGCAAATGATTTTCTTAAATAGTCTGCGAAGTTTCCGCTGGGGGCCGTTCTCTTGTCGGAGGGGAATTGGGGGGGGGGTTTAATTGAGAGCACAGCTGAAAATGGATAGCAGGCACTGGGGGAGCGAGGCAGGAGATGGTGGAGAGACAAACTACCAAGCTCAGCATGGTACAAAGAGTTCCTCTTTGCCTGAAAGCTTGAAAGCTCTGTTCTGTACCCTCTATTGATCAGCCAGCCTTTTATTAGATCTCCTGAGTGGCTACGGTGGGCTGACGTGCTGCCTGGAGAAAGCAGCAACAGGATATGGAGCTACAGACTGGAGGGATGCTCAGAGGAGGCAAATTTACTGAAGCAAAACCTTTGCTTTTTGATTTCCTGCAGGTCCTGGGGAAGGACCACCCAGATGTGGCCAAACAGCTGAACAACCTGGCCCTGCTGTGTCAGAACCAGGGCAAATATGAGGAGGTGGAGTACTATTACTGTCGTGCCCTGGAGATCTACGAGTGCAGGCTGGGCCCGGATGATCCCAATGTGGCCAAAACCAAGAACAACCTGGTGAGAGAAGATCATTGTGTTTCCCCTGTCTTTCTCTGAAGTATATGCACTACCTACTAATGTTGATAAGAACTGAAGTCCCTGTTGAGCTGTGAATGTACCAAGGTAAACACAGGCAGGGCGTATTTTTACTCTGAACAATATCACTTATTATTTCTGTCAGCCTCCGCTTGGCCTCTGTGGGTGTTGAACATGCAAAGATCCCACTTGAAATTCTCAAACAAGCTTTTTGCTTTAGGAGGTTAAAGAGCTGATTTGATTCACTTAGTCTTCTCTATCAGCAGTATCAGGCTTCATCCTGTGTTTGCGGCCTTCAGCTCTCCAAGGCCGTTTTACCTACTTTTGTCATGTCTCACCAACGATGGAGAGTGTGTATGTGCAGTATGTGACTCTCTGCGGTACAATATAATTATTCATGAGCCACAGCGTGCAGGGATAATATGCAGACAAACTGCTCCCGCTCTCTCAGAGGGCACATGTTTGAGTCAACACGGGCCATTTGATCCAACACTAAAGTGCGCTCTGACCTCTGTTTCTTCTTCAGGCGTCCTGCTTTCTCAAACAGGGGAAATACAAGGAGGCCGAGATCCTGTATAAAGAGATTCTGACTCGCGCTCACGAGAAAGAGTTTGGATCCGTTGATGGTAAGCCCTCAAAGTAGATCTGGCAATGTGAAGAAGCGGGTGATTTATATACTGTTGTGCTGGAGATTCTTTATTCTGTCAACCAAGCCGATGAATACGTTTTAAGTCGCAGTAAAAAAAACGGTGGCGGGCTCGGTGTACGTAGATTTATTTATTGTTGTTTTCACCTTTCCTCCACTGTACGACACCAGCGGGCAGAGTCAGTGATGGACAGGTGGTTAAAAAGTGGACGGTGGTCTAAGCCAGCCTTCATCGTTCATTCAGAGGCGACTCAAAGACTCTTTACAGAAACCCTTTTGAAGAAATAAAGAGTTTGCTAGTCGGGAAGATGAACTCTAACAATTTTATTCTCTTTATCTTAAGCTGAGCCCTTTGTTGGCTTTCCTCCAGGGATTAGATTGCCTGCTTTTGAAAAGGGAATAAAAGTAACTAGGCACAATGGGCTCCTACGATACCTTTTGATGGAAAGCATCTCCTATTTTTCCTGAGACTTTTATTTTTCACAATGGTGCTTGGATTTTATTATTGTTGTTTTCTTAAAGTTATATGGGAGTTGAAGGTTAAGGTGAAGCAACGGTATATGTTTTTATGTTTATAGGTGCCTTGTTTGTGGGTGTCAAAGGCAAATCTATTGGCTTCATGTATATGTGAGAATATATGAAGAGATAACAGTGATTACTTTATGGGCTAATCATGTCTTGTCTATGTTGCATCACCGTCATGGCCTTCAAAATAATTGAATCTGTGCATCTGTGTTCTTAAATTATGCGGGAATCTGCTAAATGAAAGTTTATGAAACCTCTCTTTCTGTTTCTATGTACTGTATTACTAAACTGGCTCAAGAACATACTTTGGCCACTTTGATGTTTATCATATAACTGCACAATACTGACTAGGGTTTTAATAATTTGATATTTCCATGTAAAAAAAAAAAAAAAAAGATTGAGAGCCAGGTAGAATTGAATAAAGAAACTTTTATCTCTAAATGACTGTTTTCAGTTTTCTGGCCGTTAAAGTATTAATTGAAATGTTACGGTAAATCATTGAGCTACTTTCCAGTCCAGCGTGTCGACCACCTCTCCTGTTTGTCTGTCTGCAGCTGAGAACAAGCCCATCTGGATGCACGCAGAGGAAAGAGAGGAGATGAGCAAGGTGAGAGTTTCTCTTGTGTCTTTCTGCAGCAAACTGAAAATAGTTTAAATGCCTTTTTTACACTTCCTGGAAAGTGAAACGCTTATCCCTTCCGGTGCAAAGTCCTACACACACACACACACACAATATAAGCCGCCGAGGGGCTATATTATAGTTATATGTACACAAAATGCGGCAGATCCAGTTTTAACCACCACCACTCGCATTCACGTGTTTTTCTTCCTCTTCTCTCTTATTTACTTCCAGGGCAAGCACAGAGACAACACTCCGTATGGGGAGTATGGAGGCTGGTACAAGGCCTGTAAAGTCAACAGGTGAGGCGGAGACTGATAAGCATGTTTTTACAGCTTGGTCATGACTAATGAGACACACTGCAGAGGCCGTTAATCCCCTTATTGTGTTGTATATCTGGATGAGAATGGTTTGCGTAACCCTGCAGGTTTTGAGCATTCCCTTTGGTATTTGCTTTGTTCACATCAGACGATGGCTCATGTGAATCTTCTTGAGTACATTTCTTTAAAGTCTGTCTCTTCTGATTGCAGCCCCACAGTGAACACTACCTTGAAGAACCTGGGTGCCCTGTACCGCCGACAGGGAAAGCTAGAGGCCGCTGAGACCCTGGAAGAGTGCGCAGTGAGGTCTCGCAAGCAGGTCAGCGCCGATTCCTAATTTACAAAAAAAAAAAAAAAGCCTTTTCTATTTCTGCGTTTGGATAACTTATCTGTTCCTCTTTTTGTAAATTCTGAAATTTCTTTCCCTCTCCTTACATTGCTATGGATCCAGAGCAACACAGTAAGTGGTTTGTCTCTAACTGATCGCCCCCATAGAGCCTCCACCGCTGTCCCCTTAACATCTCACATCATTAAAAGCGTGTCCATGTCTCTTGTGACAGTGCTGTGAATTCATAAAAGAGACGGGAAGCATGAAAACACCTTAATCCCCCCCTTCCCCCCATAAAACTTTACACCATCACTAGCTCATATCCACTAGCTCTGCCCCTGTGCTAGATCTGACTGTGTTCTTGTGTCGCTGTATCCTACAGGGCATCGACCCCATCCACCAGACACGTGTGGTGGAGATCCTGAAAGATACAGAGGGCGACAGGCGGAGGAGCAGGGACAGCCTGACCAGCGTTAAGTATGAGAGCGGCTCCGAGACCGGCGAGGAAGTGAGTATGGGCGTGGAGTGGAACGGGGTGAGTACAAATCCACTGTAGTCGAGTAAGCACAACCAGGGGTTTCTCTGCGAGAATGAGGTGGTAATATCACAGGGAGTGTGGACTGGTGCAGTAGAATTCAAAATAAAAGATTGTTGTATAAGGTGGCCAATAAGCAGGAAGCAGGAAGCTGGCTGCTCTGACTTCTGCACCTAAATTATCAGGCAGGAAGCTGCTCTAGATGATCCACCTCACAGGAAGCTCAGGAAGCTTCACCGTGTTCAGACTGCACTAAAGCATCTGCAGTACCCTTTTTATAATCATCATAATCGTTGGATGAACATTAGTAACACCTTCCTAAAAATAAATTAGCAGAATAGCTGCCTTTAAACCAGCCTCTATATTGACTGCTCTCTGTAAACGGTACCTGCCCCAGTCCATTACCTCACTGTGGGTATGCATCCATCTTTTTCCCAAGAGATTAACCAGGAAATGCCTTTGGTAAAATGTAATGCTGATTGAGTGTCTTGGCATCGCTGATGTTTATTGTTTGACGGCATCAGAGTTTGTTTTGGACTTACCTGTTCACGTTTTTGTTGCTCATTGCTTGACAACGAAGACCTAACACCTCGCCTTAATACGTCGGTTCTGTTCCCGGCAACGCTTCCGCTCAGACGGAACAGTAACAAAAAAAAAAAAAAGGCACAAGCTCGGTCTGTGGCAACCTGGCAACGTCTAAAATATTTATATGCTTATGTGGGACTGACAGGGACACGGCCCGTCTAAATCTCTAATAGGATGTCTCATGTTTCCACCATTAATCACAACCGACGAGGTTGCTCATGTCCTCAATGCTCATCTCTCTATGTGGATATGTAATTGGCGATCTTGTTGTTTTACTGCCTCATTATAACACCAACTCCAGACCAAAAAGCATTTGTGTCATTTCACTGCTGGGCTTTAATTCCTGCACAGCATTTCCTTTCGGATCAATCACCCATCCCCTTTATTAAGATGAAAACATGATATCAGTTGTAGCTCTGTGTGCAGTTTAATAGCCTCCACTAGAGCAATGAGCCAGAAGGCAGGATTGTGCCAACAGGGACGCCTCGTCTGAGCCTGTGCCTCACTTAAGTGCAGCAGCCACACCCTTCACTGCACCAACCCAGTCCAAACACGCATGTTACAAAGCCAGCCTGCTGGGCTCACCCTTAACACGCACACTAATGGAACCACGTGTTCTCACGTGGTTGAGAACCGTCTGTTAACCTGGTGTCTGCCGCTCGCCCTCGTCCAGTAGACAGATGGGTCTTTTTATTTATTTTCGTCTTGTTTGCTGGCTGTTGTGTGAATGTTGAGCCTTCTCGACACACGTGCTCTTACGCATAACACAACCACGCAGCACTGCTTCAGACATTCACCGCGGCAAATGTAACGGCATGCGTGTTCATCCCAGCGTGCACCTGTCTGTCTCTTGAACATGTGATGGCATGCCGAGGATTGCAGGGTGTGTGCGTGTGTGTTGGCATTTCATTATCCATATCATAGCAGAACGAGAGAAAACACACTTACGACTATCTCCTGCTTTTTGCTGAATGTTTCTGAAAGCTAGTTAAAGTGATTTTTACTTTATGAGTTTTTAACAATTCCCATCCATCCGTCCGTCCATCCATTCATTTGCAGAGTTGCAAACATGAACAACTACAACTCAGCTGTCTTGTGTTTTAGAGCGTAGTCTTGTACCGTCTGCTTCGGTGTAGATATTTGCAGAGTGATAATGTGATCAGCGTTATCACTCACCTACTGTTTGGCTGTGCTCCTACATGTCTTCATCAACCGTGTCTCCTCTGAGAAAGTCAGATCTGCCACCTGTGAGGTTCACACACTTTGAATTAGAGGTCAGATTATTAAATACTTCAGAAAATCTTAATCTAAGCTCCCCTTCCAAGGAGCTCGTTTACTAGAACCAGTGGAGATATGCAAGGGAATGACAGTAACGAGGTGACCGCTGTCAGTATGTTTGTGGTTCATTTGGCTACATGTACGCGTCTTTCTTTATGCATGCTGTGAGTGCACGTGTGCCCGTGAGTGCTTTGTGCTGTCGGCTTTTTATGTGCTGCCTGCATGTTTTCCAGTTTTCACCTTTCCTCTTGTGTTCGTCACTAACCCGCTTCCTTGTTGATTCCTCTTGCCATGACAACCAATCAGCCTGTCAGTCAAATTTCCTTTTCATCATTCAGTGGATTGTACTCTCTCTCTTAAACTTCACACGATAAGCTTGGGTGGGATGGTACGTAGTCGTAGGCTAGATGATTAGTCGTCTGTTAATGTACGAGATCGCAGGTTATAGCTGGTCTAGATAATTACATGTGTAGTCATGTGTTTAAGCACGAGATTATAGTTCAAGTTTAAGCTAGTCTGAAGTCTCAAATAAAGGTTATGTTTTCATAATTTGGCTTAAGTGAAATTTATGCTGCCTTCGTCCGTGCATGCCTCGACATAAGCAGCTTTATTAGTATTCCCGTTCCAGTGCTGATGCTTGCAGATGTCTCGCGTCTGCAGTGCACAGTCACTGTCTGGGTCCTGTGTGCCAAGTTTGGACGCACTGGTACCCCAGGAGGGAGCTAAAAGAGCCGAGTCACGGTGACTGCAAGCACTGCTGCATCACCGGGCTGCTTGTTCAAAGACGGCTGTCATTTCTCAAAGAGAAACGCGGCTCCTATAGTGACGAGGCTGCGGGTGTTAATAGTGTAAATTTGTTGCAGGATAAACAGTGAAGAGAAGTCAGGAAGCTCAGATTTATCAGGGTGTAGGAAGCCCCACCCCGAGCTCCTAATCTTACAATGTGTGCTGTTTTTGTCTTGTTTCTCTCTCTTCTCTCTCTCTCTCTCTCTTATCAGGCCTAAGCCATCAAGATTATTCCTCCATCCTTCTCTCCTTCCCCAGCACAATAGCAAAAGGATGTGTGTTGTCGTTCCCTCTGGCCTTCTCTGTCCCAACAAACCAACAGCTCCTCTGCCATTCCCGGTGCCCCCCCGTGCGGCAGAGCCTCAGAAAGCCCGCCTCCCCTCTCCTGCTGGGACGTTTGGTCTTCTCATCTCTGCTCTGTTTTTTCCTCTCTTTCTTTCACTCTCTCTATCCTCTTTCCTCTCACTAACCCGCGTCACCCTCCCCCCCTCCGCGTCGGAAGTCATTACTTGAGCTCTTTCTCTCACTTTAACATAAAAGTCATCGTGCTTGTAATTTTTCCCTGTGAGGAAGCCACTCGCACATTTTCTCCTCTCTTCGGCATTTGTAACTCGTCATATGGGCATAGTAGATTTATTTGGCTCGATAGAGGAGCAGGATAGTAATTTATTGGAAGAAGGCAGCCTTGGCTCCAGACTTGACACATAGCCACATTACAAATTACACTTTCCACGGTTGGTCTGGATTGAGCAGAATCAGAAAGTTGACCTCAAAGCTAGCTTCCAACCTGGTGCCTGTATACAGCCATGATAGTGTTTTTTGTTTTTTAGTTTTTTACTAAAGTTTTTTTTGCCTATTATGTGTTTTCTTATGTTTGTAACTAATGCCTGCAATCAAAAGCTCAAACATCAGTTTTGAAATGAACGGTACTGTAAAGTTTGACATGCTAATTGACAACCTGAGAAATGAGAAGGGAGCGATGTCAGTTTTCTGTTTTTATAGATGCATTTCCTATTCATTTTCATTTTGTATGATATTGTTTACATTTGTTTTGTTTTTTTAAAAAAGAAAATAGGATTTTAATTATTTTAACGGCTGAATATAAAAGGCGTTAATGTGTCAACGGCGGCGTTGCTTAGGGGCCGACGTGAGTCGATCCCGCGGCAAATTGGTCGGATCGCAGAGAGCTCTCGTTGCCATGGTAATTTATTTTCAAGTCTCAGTGCCCTTGGTTTCGATGGAGCGCTTACAAAAGGCTCTGTGCTGCCGGAGCATGTACACACTAGCTCACATTTAACAAAGGGAATTGGCAACAGTGGCTGATGCTGTAAGGCTGATATGACAGCAGAGACCAACTCTGCCGCCCGAGACATCGCATGAACTCCCGGAGATTTGTGTCTTGAAGTGTTGGTGTAAGAGTAGAAGCGTTATTCAACACAAGTCTGGACGCCCCCCAGTGGTTTTAGTGCGTATTTGTGTATGTTTCGGTGGATCGGTCGCAGTTCCCACTCTGACTGTATTTTGAACACGAATCTTAATGGAGTGTGTTGACTTTGATTTCCCTACACAGTCGCTTGCAAGTGGTGAATCATGTTTTTTAGCCACCCAGAGTACAGTGCGAGTATTTCCTCAAGATCACCCTGTTATTTCAGACGTTTAACTAACTGAATGTAAATGACTTTAACATCCTGGAAGTGTAGTTGTAGTGTATTTATAGATTTGACGGGTGCATTCACTAATACGGCTTTTCAGTATGCTACTTGCCTTGATTCTTCATTCCTTCCAACGAGTACACCTATACTTCTAATGCAACTCAAAAAAGAATCGACCGTGCCCATCACATTATTATGGCAATATTGTTGTGTTAGTGGAATGCTTATTTATTGAACTGTCTATTCTCAACATATATATATATATATAGTGTGACTTCAGTTTCCTAAAGTGGAAGAACATTAAGTGGTAAGGTCTATAAGCACTATCTTAGTAAGTAGGACTGCATTATATTTACCATTCTGCATTGTGAAGATTACTGCATCAACACTTGTTGGTATTCTCAAATAAAGTTTTTCATTTGTGAAGTTTGTCTTTTTTTCTCTGTGTCAGATGGAGATGGAATATATTGTGTGGGCTGCAGAGATATGTCGTCTCAATACTCAGATTTAGCCACACTGCCCTCTGCTGGCAAAACACACGTACTACACTATGCCCATAACAAATATTTACACAGCAGGATGGTATACAGACTAATTTAATAATGGATGGATGGATGGATAGATGGATGAATGGATGGTGGAATTACTATAACAAACTGAAAAGTGAACAACTCAAGGTTTTTCTTATCTTTTAGTTTTACAATTTGATTTAATCATCGGCGAAAACGGTGGTAAATGTCCATAGAACTACTGTGATGTCCAGTGAGATGAATTCTCATTGGATCAATAGATTGAAACCACAAAATTATTCAATTTACTGTCACAGAATCGCACAAAAAGCAGCAGATTGTGCCGGCAAACATGTATAAATAAGTTAAGCTGCTAATGTAAATGACAAATGTAACACAAACCAACCTTTGGATCACCTTGGTTTGGTGTGTATTTACCCACTTAAACTGGTGATGTGCTTTAATGTGTAAAGGTCATTTTTCTGCGGTTTCAAAATGAAATGATGCCATCATTAACCACATACACATTCACAAATCCAGCTAAATATGAACCACCTCATCAGCTACCATATTTCTACTTATGCTACATGGCTGCAACAGGCCATTTAAATACAGACGCAAATACACAACAACTAAAGCAAAACATGAATCTCCACAAGTTAAAGAATATGTGTGAAAAAGGGTGTGTGTGTCTGCAGGACGGCTCTGGAGCCCTCCAGCGCAGCGGCTCCCTGGGGAAGCTCAGGGACGTCCTGCGTCGCAGCAGCGAGATGCTGGTGAAGAAGCTGCAGGGCAATGGACCGCCTGAGCCGCGCAACAACAAGTAATAACTGAGGGAGCAAATTCTACTTTTTAAACTACACGAATAATTATTATTTAGTAGCGTGATCTCAAACACCGTATGAACTTGTTTCAACAGCATGAAGAGAGCTGCTTCCTTGAATTACCTGAACAAAACCAGCGACGACTCGTTCCAGGTGAAGAACGGTTTCTGGAAAGTCAAATTAAATTCTGTGTCCTGTTCCAGTCTCCTCACGTGTATCTGTGTTTTCCGCTTCTTTGTCAGACTCGTGGGGGCAGTAATTTCAGGGTGAGCCGAGGCCTGAGCTCCAGCACGGTGGATCTCTACACCGGAAACTGAGCAGCAGGCGTCTCTCTCTCTCTGTCTATCTGCTGAATCTGTCCACCGACCCAAAGATGCTCCTTCCTTTAGTGGTCTCTCTCTTTGAGCCACAACAACACTACCAGACAGCGCCAGCTCCCAGACGCTGTTTCCAAACACACCTGTCGGCATCTGACCCAAAGACGCACATCCTCTCAGAATCTAAATCACACTTTTCCACTCATCAAGACAAACACGTACACAAGTGTGTGATTTTTTTCTTTCCAGTTAGTTTTGTGTCTTCCACTGCCAGATTGCTTCCTCCTCCTCATCATATGTGCCTCCTAAATGTGGCCAAGGAAACATACCTCACCTCCACCCCTCCACCATAATCACTGTGACTCCGCACTTTGACTTCATCTGTTGCCATAACGTCACCTGTGCTGGTGTGTTTTGATCTCTCGATTATTCTTGTCTTCCTGTGCCATTGATTGTTTTATTAGTGCAGGTTCTTTTCTTTTTTTCTACATGTAAATAAATGTAGATTTAGTTTTTAAGGAAAAGTAGAAAGATAATAAATAGACATGTTGGGATTGAAACGACACAATGGGAAGTTAATTACCTTCTTTTGTTTTCATTTTGAACCGGTGGTCCGTTTGCCTGTTGAGATTTATGCGCAGGTGTCGGTTAAAGCTTTGGGAAACAGGGTGAGACGTTGATCCTGCTAACCCGACGTGTGGGTGCTGCTTTTAAATCTACAGCTTTGAGATCAGGGTTTCCGTTTTATTGCAGAGAAAACACTACCATGAAAATAATCTACTTTTTAAATTGCATGTATATAATAAATAATTGGGGTTGAACTGGCTGAATGATCTTTGGTGCCATGCAAAGACTCGGCTGCAGTTACGTTTGCATGATGGAGTCGCCAACTGTGAGCGACTCCATGTGTGCGATGGTGATAGATTTTTTTCTTTTTGCACAATTCTCAATAGATGTCTTTGATTGCATCTTTGTAGTGAAGCTACTCAAGAAAACTGGAATGTCTTGTAATTATATTTTAATTATGTTACATAAAATAAATGTTTTCCTTTCACCCTTTTTAATAAATGTATAAAACAAATCATCAGAAGTTAATTGGGAGTTTAGTAGGAATAGAAATGATTGGTGAAACGTTGAATGTGCATCAGGTTTTATCTGATTTTTAAATGATTTTGTGTAAAAAAAAAATATCTGATCCCAACTCTTGTCTGATCTCGACTGAAATAAAACCAACTATTTTCTATTCACAAATGTGTTTTGTCATTTTTTAAAATTTAAAGAATAGGCTTCAAACTACTCGTCAGCATCAACCTTTTAACCTGACTAGTAGTAGTGTTTCTGAATATGAACCTGCTATTTGTCCCTCACCAAAGTATGATCTCAAAAATCAGGATCTAACTGGAGTGTGGGAACTCTGCAAAGATTAATGCTTTGCCAAGACGCGTCTGAGTTCCCCTCCTCCTGTCGGCAGAAGTCAGCCCGAGGTTTCTCTGCTCCCTGGTAATCTCTCAGTATGTCACCGCTTTAATGTGGGGCTTTGAATTAAGCGATCTCATGGTACTTTGGGGCTGAACAGAGAGCTGTCAAGCTCCTTCTCTCCCAGAAGCAAACAGCAAGTCGGTAGCAGGGTTCATTAGTTGCATGAGAGCTGACAGCGTGCCTGCACACACTTCACATAAGTGCCCCTGCTTCCTCCCGCTGCAGCACTCCTGCTCCCTCATAAGTCACGGATTCATAGAGAATGAGGCAGTCTGTTTTTTTTCTAAAGGAATCAGAATTTAAGTTAACAAATACAGAGCATCTATTTTATTATTTCCCTGTGTTTCTTTTAGCCTCGGTTATCTGGACCAGCTGGACCAGCAACATGGCCCCATGCAGTCCTACAAACTGTAACAGCAGTGGTGCCAGCAGGGGCCGTCACCATCTGGTCAGAGTGACGTGTTCCTGGCCATGTGAACTCACACAAGGTGCTAACTAACTAACAGGACTTTGTTTTCACTCTTGGTGGAGCTATGATACAAGAGCACTAGATGAATGCATCTCCAGAAAACACTACAGCAATGAATTAGTCTCCACATGCATCATAGATTTGCTAGTGATTAAATAGGTGTTATATGAATAATGATATAATAACATAATTTAATGTGTAGGACAGAAACGCACGCTTTTTATTTATTTATTCATTTTACTACTGGATTATTTGCAGTATGAAATCAGCTCGGATATGTTCAGTTAACAGAAACAGTGATCAGGTTGAACCAGGGGGTCGCACTGTTGTATTCTTTATCCCGGGTCAGGCACGGCCACCGGAAGCGGCGCGGGGTAGGTAGGTAGGGAGACAGGGGGAATAACTCGTCAAGCTACCGGAAAGGCACACGTGGAAACAGGATGGAATACGTCTTCAAAATAAAATATTTTTTGGGGTAAAATTCTAAATTATAAAATACATGAAACCGTAGAAGGGTTAACTGCTATTTGTGGTGTTTATGTGTAGATTTAGATGTTTAAAAAACAAAAAGGTATATTTAGAGTAGTTTTAGAAAGCACGTGATTGCCAAAACGCGCGGTTAAAATATTTTATTTTGAAAGTCCAAACCGGAACTCACGTGTATTGACCTTCCCACTTGATGCTGGTGTGAAAAAAAAAAAATCTCCCAGGCGAGGAGTGGGAGGAAGCCAACTTGGAAACACCGCGGAGCGAAACTCACTCTTGTGGAGGACTGAAGCGCTCCGGTAGTCGGCGGCTCTGGACGCAGGCAGACAGCGGCTCATACAAACCGGACTTGTAATGAACCACCGCGGCCCGAATTCACACCTGAACTGCGCTACACCTGGAAGTTTAGACTGAGCCCGAAACTTTCCGCGGGCGCTCCTCGGTGTTGAGCGGGGTCGACCGTGTGTGTGTGTGGCTGGCCTGTAAACCGGAGCAGCAGCAGCAGCGTCCGTCCCACATGTTTCTCCTGCCTTGTTCCCGCTAGTCTCCACAACAACAGCCAGGTGAGAGAGCGGACCGTCTTGGCCTTTCCTGCCTCCCCGGTGGAGCTTCTTCTTCGGTTTACCTGTACGCACGCGGTGACGCACGGACCTCTTCGACGCTCCCCTAGTTTTTTTGTGTTTTTTTTCCCCCTCGCGCTACGGCTCTACCGTAGCCGCCGGAGAAAAGTGTCGGGGAGCCGCCGAGCACCAGGGCGGTCATGGACCTACCAGGAGGGAGCGAGACCCGGCGGAGAGACGGCAGCAGAAGCCGGAGAAAAGCCCCCATGGATACGATGCTCGCCGTCGGCTTTATCTTCCTCCAAGGTTGGTACCAAACCATTCAGTTAGGACGCACCTTTACCTTTTTATTTAAATGCTGCAAATAAAGCTAAATAAAATGTAGAAATAACAGACATCCATTGACCTCGACATTGACCCCCACGCTTCTGCTGGTTCAACTTTGGATCCTGCTTTATGAGAGCAGGAAAAGTCCTGGAAGAGAAAGTTGTGGTTCAGAAAGGCTTGTGTGATTCATTTCCACGTTTATAGCGAGTTAAAAACTTAAAGGTTTTGTTTGGGAAGGGGCTCGGTTGTTAGGAGGAGGTGTTGGGGGTCACCCATCCCCCACTGGCCCCAGTTTGGGGGTAAAAACAACAACAACTGGAATTTTTTCAACCGCTCCTGGATTCAATTAAACTTTACCAGAATTCAAAAGAATATATAAATGCCCACTTTTAAAAAGGGAAGAAATGTTTAATATTGCTCATATTACCCCATTTACACCATGATTGCACTTCTGATGTGGAGCTGGGGGTAATGATAGGATGATATCTGGTTTCTGTGTGTCCTTGTCATTATGCATTCCCATGAGTGTACTTCCAGTCTCACGCTACACGTCCACTGGATACGCCACTTTCGGATTATCATATTCATAACTGCGTCTGCACGTCTGATCTGCCTCCAAGAGCCCCGGTCTGGCAGCGCTTTTTTATGGGGTGCCGTTCGTATGCAAGGGTGGAGATCAGTGCCGCGGCCCTTGCCTGAGCCTTTTCCCACAAGAAGGAGAGCTATGAATTATAAAATAAAGTAAAATAAAAAAAGAGGAGAAATTAACATTGATTGGACGCCCTCCCACACCGCTGAAGCCTCTCAGAGTTCATAACCTCGGCTCCGGAGTAAGCCAAGGAGAGATCCCTCCTGGTTTGTGTGAGGAATGCTCTTATCCTGCCAGGGATCAGGCTCATTAACTCGCCGCTCATCATGTCAAAACCAAGTCAGTTTTATCTGATCACCGCAAATTGTGTTTGTCTTCAACGAAAGTCAAAGCAGCTGAAAAAAAATTTCCCTATAAGTTGAAGTGGTGTCTGCACCCCCCCCCCCTCCCTCTGGTCTCCTCATGGTGCCTGCGTTGGGATGAATGTGTCCTCTGTGTGCAGGCAGCAGGGGAGACGGAGGCTGCTATTGGGTTTGTGTTCATAACGTGTATGAATAGGGCCGAGCCAGGTACTGTCACGACAGCCGCGCTTTAGAGACGGCCTATTTTTAAAAAAGTGTGTGTGTGTGTGTGTGTGAGAAAACGCCACAAAGATCAGAAACTGTATTCCCACATGAAGCTGTCCACACCAAGCGCAGCGGGGCTGTCTGATGTGCTGCATCTGGGTATTGTGGTCAAATATTTACCCAGATCTTTTTCCTCTTATTTTGTATTTTTAACCTGCACAAAAAAAAAAAAATCACTCAGAGCTCGTTTCTATTTGCAGCCGACTATTAACGTGGCGGCTTTCAGAGTAAACGGAGCCCACTCATGGAGGTCATGTCCACGATGTTAATGCAGAACCTCTCGGAGCGCCTATTGCTTCCACCCTGCGTGATTTTCATTTTTTTTTTTCATTCCCTTCGCTGCGCCGTTTCAATCGGACCTGAAATATTTATGTGAAAGAAAAATGACTGGGCTGATTTCAGAGACGCTGAGATAGATGTGAAAATGCTTAAGTAGCATCCTCACGCACTCATCTCTCCTCAGACCCTCGTCTTTCATCTCTCTCATCCTCACGGGCGGCTGGAGGAGCTCTGCATTCCAACTCTCGTTGCACATTAATAATTTGGATGCCTCTGCAAAAAAGAAATAAGTAAAAAACAAACATTTACTTTGTGAAATCAACACTTTTGTTGTCTGGTCTCTGTTATTCCCTCCATCACCGCCTGTACAACACAATACTGTAACTGAAGTGCAGGAGTAGCGAGCCACGGTGCATATTATTAGATTTGTGTAATTGATTTGTTGTTCTATCAGGGAAAAAAAAACTGTTTCGCTCAGAGGTACACAACAAGATGGTCTGTATGACGAATCGACCCATACGGTGGTTTCCCTGCTTCTAATAGGAGGTCTATAAAGACGATGCACAGCGTTCGTACTCTTTCAGGACACATACAGTGAGGGCTTTTTTCCAGGCTGTGTTTTTTTCCCTCACCCACCTGCCACTGCTTTATTTTAAAAATCCATATGCTTGGCTCCTATTAACCCCGCCGTGCCCGCAGGATGTTGAGCTGCACTCTCGGTCCCGATTCTCTGAATGCTCAGATTCATAGGGGATGAAAGGATAGAGACTGAACAGACAGAAATATGTTGCGTGAAGCCGAATTTGTCTTGAGGTGCACGCACAGTGGTTTACTGTCCCATTTAGGTTTAGTGGATTAAAGCACAGACTACATCGTGAAGATTGTTTTTTTTGTGGACGTTCATATTTCACATATTGCAGATTTATTGTGTGAGATGATTTGTTTTCTTAAAGCGTCTCTGTCTCCTTTTGTATTGGTTTTTTCTTTCCCCCTATGTCCCAGTTGCTCTGATATTGCGTGAGTGTGTGTTATTGTGCTGCAGGGTTGTGGATATTGTATGAACATCTGTGCAGTCCATTACCAACATCTAAAGTAATCTACTACACCAGCGCTTAGACACGCTATATCTTTTATCCTCCCACTTTAAGCTGTCTTTATTTTTCTTTTGGGTAAGGTAGCGTGGGGGAGGCATCTGTAGCGTTTTGTATTCTTTAAAGTGTAGTTTTGGACGTTACTGCGGCATTACCAGAAAGTTTCTGTTGTTTTAATTAAAGCTACAGCGCTGAGCATTTATCTCCCCCTACTGGCAGTGAGAGGAATTACTGGACTCAGAAGTTACAAATGTAAAGTCGGTTCTATGAATTAACTCTCTCTAGGTTTGGGCCGTATAGGCCAAATCTTATATAGCGCTATGAGTAATTTTCCCCCCTGTACATTAATTTGATCATTCTCCTCTTTCGTTTTTATTTGCTCACAGCAGCATAACATTATTTTAACGAAAATATCTTTTGGCTTTAATAATACTGCTTCACATGTTTTAACTTTAAGTGGTGGAAGAGGTTACTGGTGTTTCCACCTCCAGCAGCAACAGTCGCGCAACACAGAGTATCATTGTCGGATTTTCTGAATACGAAAAAGTTCGTACAGACGTAGCGCCCCTTTTCGGAACGAGTTCCTCCTCCTCTTCATTGTGGGTGGGTCGGCCGTTCATTCTCCGCCTCCGCCATGATTGTTATCACTCAGGTAAAGCCGTTTCTTCTTCGTCGTGCTCATGCAACCACGCCAAGCAGTCTGCTGCCATGCCTGCAGTGCCCCGTGTGTTGAGGAGGTGTAATTACACCGACTCAGAGAGATGCCGCTCTTTCTCCGGTATAAACGGTATTGCAAAATCTCTATCGGTAGACACTTTTATACCATCACCAACCCTAACTCTCTCCCTCTATAGCATTACTTTTCATGGATGCTAACTTCGGTTCTATTTCTTCTTCCTGATGGAGAGCGAGAAAGTTAAGGTTACATGTGTATCTCCTGGATTCAACATTCGTAACCAAGGTTCTTCTTCCATGCGTTTCCTTTTGTTCCTACTTGTTGTAGGCTGCTCTGTTTCCGTTGCTACGGTTGCTACAGATGTAACACACATTCAAATATATGTTGAAGGCGTGTACTGTAGTGCTGCTTATTGGCACAGGGTTTAAAATCTAAGTGTACAAATATATTTTGTAACATAAGCACATACGTCTTAGATCATACTCTTGTGAGATTACGCTAGTGAAATAAAATGTTTTACTGTTAGAAGCTAATATTGGTCAAGATATCAGTGTTAACGTAGAGTAACAACTAAACAAAGCATCCAGTGGGTTCTCACTGATGTTTGTGCACATCAGATACTTTGACTGGTAGCGAGTTGTGAGACTCTGAGGGGGGGGGGGTACTCAAGACCCTTTACGGCTCTTGTTTCTGGTCATTTATCAGACTGTGTTTATTCAGGTTTAGATGAAGTCTTTTGAACTTGAGAGTCTTCTTTTTTTTTGGACGGTATGCACCGTTTGCTCTCGCTCCATTATGGAGTGCTCTTTTCCCAGGGGGAGGATCTTCTTGCACTCAGTCATGGCTGCCCACTCTCTCATATATGGGCTCCTTGTCATTTCTAAATTGATGCGTCTTCGTCATCTCGGGTTTTCTGTCCTCCCGAACCCATGACCCCGAAACTGATCTAGGTCTGCCAACTTTGAGGATTGTTGAAGAATCAGACAGGGGGCCCTCTTTAAGGCTGTTAGGAGGGAAGACACACATGTGGCTAAATTGGGCTTACACAACACTGTCATGAAGATTTGCTATTTGGCAAATACGTGTTACTTTGATGCTCGTGTGTCCATGCTGAGAGAAAACAGTTGTTCTACCTTTCTTCTCGCTCTTAATTTTTATTTTGATGTGGTTTTATTTCCTATGAGAAAAATAAATCCGTGGAACGACGACAAAAAAGGCTTCGTTCGTTTGCAGCCTCGTTTTTCTTCTCAGCTTCTCGCCAGCTTTTCTGAAACTTGTTGAGTGGAATCATTTGAAGTAATGGATCATTTGTTGCCAAAATCAACACCCTCCAAAGCCCGAGGAGGGATTAAACGAAGAAAAAAAATGGAAAAACGATGGATGTGATAGATTATAAGATTCTTTGTTGGTTAATATTTTCCGGGCGCTGACATTAAACCTTTGGTATGTGCATGTAGGCAACGTACCTGCTGCAGGAAGACAGATTCTGCCCCATGATTTCTGCTTTTGTTTTGTTTTGCTCAGACTGGAAAATAACCAAACTTCATAATGACCTCTTTGTGGCCCCCGCTGGCTCCGTGTGATCGATAAAACCAAACAAACAAAGCGCTGCGTGGACCAGAGCCGCTCGCTTTAAATGATGATCTCTGCACCTAATGACCCGTGTGCTCAAACTGCAGTGTGATGGAGTGCATGCGCGTCGGTTCACGTGTTTGTGGTTTAGCTGGCTCTGCTGTAGGACCCAGTGGTTGTGATTGGAATCAGCCCTCGTAGATCTCCGTCTCGTTTTCCTTCTTTTTCGTTATAGCTGGTCTGTTGCCCCTCGTGGTTGCCAGCCCCTGCGTCTGGAAGGATCCATGGACTTGGTGCCTCCACAGCTCTGTCTCCTGTCTGGGCTGGAGGAGTGGTTAGCCTCCACCCACGGCTTTTTTCCCCCTTTTCTTCTTCTATGGTGTTTCTAATTACTTTTTGCAATGCTTCAGTGAGATACTGGGATAGTCTGCATGAGGAGTCCGGAAATCTTCCTAAGCCAAACATTGTTCAATGAATATCTTAAGAAAGCAAATAATTCCTAGATATTTCAGTGTCAAACATTTCTCCATGAAGAGAATTTGATACTATCCTTGGTCGCGCACCACATTTAAAGTTAAGATCTTTGGGTCTGCTGCTAGACACCTGAAGGCATCTCTTTGGGCTTTTTTCACAAACGAAAATTGTTTAAGTTATAGTTAAAATACAGGCACTAGTGGTGAGTTTTATAAATCCATAAGGGTGTCTCGATTAAAAACGAGGCTTTGTAATAAATTAATCTCGATTAATCGCATTTTAATCGCATAACAATATTGGTCCCAAGAAGCAACATTTTTCTAATTTAAATGGATTTTTGTGGACGACAGACTCAAATAATAGACACAGACATGAATATTGTAAACTCAGGCTCTTTTAATGTCTGGAAAAATGCATTTAATTACATTTCAATTCAAAGAAATAGAAAATATTCCCGGCTAAAACTTAAGCTAGACTTAAAGTTAAGCGTAATTTAAAGTACTTTAAGTGCTTTTTCAGAACAGTATTGACTTTAAATGGTAACAAAAAAAAGTTTGGGCTGCCGACACGTCTTCGCACTCGGACCAAGACTGCTAGCACTAACAGCTCCGTCAGTTTCTGTGCTCACTGCAACATGCTTTGCATTTAGATGGCCGGGCAGAGTGCTTCTGTAGTATGCAAACTCCTTCTTTTTGCACTGTTTGCACAAAACCCCGTTTTTCTAAAAGGATCAGGTAGATTTTTTTTAAATAAACTTTGCATTCCCTCATTCCTAGCGACGTGCTTTCATCCGATTCCTCCATTTTGGTAGCCGTTAGCCGAGTTCTGACATGTGCAGGAGTGTAATTGGTGTACCAGGAAGTCGTGCACTGACAAAAATGTTGTGTTGTTTGGAATGCAAACTGCGGTTAAATGTGTTTTTTTTTTTTATTAATTAATCGTAATTAGCACGTCAAAGTCCCAGCCCTAAAATCTATTTAACATTATGTAATATAAGCAGTATAAAAAAAGACTAGAGCTCCCCTACAGTTCACCTTGAACATGTCCTCTGCTGTGGCCAATCAACTAAGCTCCATCACACATTCCTGATAAGATAATCCTTTAATGTATTCTGTATTCCTACTGTTTATCTCATGATCTGCACAACAAACTAGAAAAAAAAAGAGAGAGAGAGAGACATAAAATCCTTTCTTGTAATATTAGAGATGTGCACGGTTTAAATTGGTGGATCTGATCGTATCTTTCAGCTCAGTTTATGGTTTGGATCTGAGGAGAAACATGAAAGACCGGAGTAATCTAATAAAAACAACCCTGTCTTGTTCAGTTGCTGTGATCGCTGTTAATCTGTTGTGATATTTCCTGACCATCTTCAACCTCCACCACCTACTGTAAGAATGAAGACAGATGTTTTTACTAGTTCGACGCTGTAGATACGACCCAATCAGACGGTTGTAAATCCTCGCTACAGCTTTTCCCGCTGCAGGGTATATGAGAGGCTCCAGTAAAGGGAAGTCCTCATAGTATACAAAAAAAAGCCCCCCTGTTTTGTTCCCACGTTGGTGCCAGAGCATGTGCGGCGCTGCCACAGCATTCAAATGCATCTGATTGAAACGTGCAGGAATGCCTAATTTGGCTTGAGCCCGTTTGAAGCGGGGGGAGGAGGAGGAGGAGGGAAGAAAGCAGGGCAGGAGAGGAGAAAGGCGTCTGGCATGCCATTGCATAATCCCAACAGCCATTAACTCTTTGTGTCCTGAGGCTGAATGAACTCATCACAGCAACAGGCCACAGGCGGCGTAACATCAGGCAGCTCTCAATCAGCCCCAAGCTCCTCCCTGCCACACCAGTGAATTTAAACAGGCTGACAAGGCCACTGGTGTTTAATGAGAAAGGCCCTGTTTGATGTTCAGATGAATGGGGTCAGCTGTCTACAAGTGACCCTGCAGAGGGACGGGTTGTTGTCTGATAAGGGTATGTTTTTTTTATTTTTGAGTAGTTTGCACGTCTTTTCATTTGCTCTGTGTTGCGTTTGCCGGCGCTCGCTTTGTTTCATCTTTCTGTCGCGGGTTTTTGCAGCAGAGCTCAAAGGCCACAGGAGGGCCAGCTCCGTCGCCATGGCAGCGTGTACGGCGTTAACCTCCTGGTCCCGGGTACCTGAACAAACCTGCGCAGCTGGGATTTGCCGCACATGATGGGAGCCAGCATAATGCATGACTGGAGCTGGCGGCTTGATCGGCTCTTGGCTTGTGAGGCTTGTGAATGTTTTAGAGCTTCCCGGTTCCTTTGAATCTTCTCATACATTTTGGATGTGAACCAAGCACCACAACACTTAGAGGCCTCGGAGCAAAGATGCATCTTTTCACAGAGAGGAATTTCTCACCACGATTGCATTTCTAGGAAGTGTTATTCTTTGATGCTATCCTTGAAATAAATTCAGAGGATGACGATTTTGAGGATGTCTCAATTAAGGCTTTATTTGTGTTTGAAATCAACCTGAAGAAATGTTGGCAGATCCCTCCTGTGTGGTGGATTAAGACTGAAACTGAAAGCAGTTGTTAGGCCATTTTATTATTACTAACTGTTAGTAGTCAAAAATACCTCTGGCCCAATCTGGCTTTGGTTATATTAAATATAATTAAGCCCAATTTTACTTTTTCCTCCTCTTTCGCCTTCTTGTATTTAGCTACTAGATTTTAAAGAGCTTTGTTTCTCAGAATGATAGGATCCATTCAGTGCTTTACTTTTTCAGCAGACAAATCCACCCTGGGCTAGTTTTCCACTGAAGTGGTCTGTGTGGAGACGAAGATTTTGTTTTTTTAGATCATTGATGTTTTCATTTCTGGTTAACTGGAAAAAAAGAAAAAGAAGAAGAACGTATCCTTGCTTTGACGCTGAGCTCATTCATGTGCAGGCTTGCAAATCAAACTCCTCAATGTTGGAAAAACTAATTTCTTCAACCAGTCATTGCTTCTGTTTACATCCACAACTGGAAACCAATGGCTTGGCATGGAGTAATTTCTTATCCAAGGAACTCTTGGTCACATATGCCCTCATAATTGTATACACCGATCAGTCAAAACATTAAAACCACTGACAGGAGAAGTAAATAACATTGAGCATCTTGTGACAGTTCAGTGTTCTGCTAGGAAACTTTTAGACCTGGTATTCATTCAAGTGGATGTTACTTAGACATGTACCACCCACATAGACCAGAGCAGGCACCCCCACCCCGTAGCAATGACACTCCTTGATGGCAGCAGTAATCCCCAGCAGGATGCAGCCTGACACAAGCTCACCTCCCCTCAACCCATAGGACCCAAAGGTCCCCATCAACAACACATAGGGCCTGTCCACACGGAGATGCATTTTGGTTTAAACGCAGATGTTTTGCATCATTTTGGCCGATCGTCCACATGAATCCTCTAAATGCATTACCCTAAAACACACTTGTCTGCATACGAGCGCTTCAATTATGTCATCGCCACCATCTCCACACCCCTGGAGCAGCCTTCCACCTCTTATATCCCGCGAGACGTCTCATAACAACATCAACAACAATGGTGGACTACATGCTCGTGTTCCTGCTGGAGAACATATTGAGCCTATTATGGTTACTAGGGCTAAAAATCATTTCTCCTTGAGTTTGGTTTCTTCTCATGACGATTTGTAAACAGCGCTCAAGCTTTATGCGCATGCTCCGCCTCTTCCTCTCCGTTTTTGGTGAATTTCTAAAACAGCGCCACCTATAGGCCTGGAGGATGAAGTAGCGTTTTGAGTCGTGTTGAGACAGATCCGTGTGGACGCAGATATTCGGAGGGGGAAAAGAACGTTTTGGTACGTGTAGATGAGGCCTTTGGCGACGCATGTCCATTCTCCAATGAGCCACAACAGTTTTGGAGACACAAGGGAGACCTGCACAAAATGTTATGTCTGACCAATGTATAACCATTGGTCTTTAACTGAAGGAATAGCTGGAGGTGTTTTTTACTCTACTATTAAAAAGTAAGAAATAAAGTGGACATGTTATTGCACAGAGCTATTCCACTGTCGAGCCTGGATTGATTTACATTTGTTCAGATCGCCTGATATTCAATATCTAATGATCTGGACTGGATCCGGAGCCAAAAAAATTCAGTGGTATAATCCCTAGTGTTTACTTAGTAGCTTGCTTTACGCTGTAATCAGCCCCTTACATGAAGCCAGATATGTACTTACTGGTCATTTAATTAGTGGGTGAAACCTCCGCTGACCAGAGATCTGTTGCCATGTTTGACGTGTCCGCCTGTGCACCCGGCAGCATTAGCGCATTATGGCCAGCATTGTTCTGTGTTAGTAGAAACTAATTGCCCCTGAAGAGAGAGAGAGAGAGGGAAGCTCATTACACAACAAGCATTGTTATTTTCTGTGGGTTTTAATTATGTTAAACAAGCTCACCAACCTCCGCAGTTTCATCTAATTTGCTCTCTGCTGCCACTGACGCCGCTCCGACACTTCGCTTTCCTCTGCTCGTTCTAGTTTCACCCACTACACCAAGAATCCCTTCAGAAAGCCCTGTCCTCCTTTCTGCTGTCCTCTATCTGAACCTCCTCAGAGTCTGTTGGAGCCAGACTTCAATGTTTTTTTTTTTTTAATCAGTTCCGACAGAGGGATGGCACAGCACGGATAGAATAAGTGAGTAGGTTTGCAGAGCGAGGAGGGTTCTGGTTAAAACTCTTGCCTCTTTGTTCGATGTCTGGGAAGAGATTTCCCCCCCCCGACGGTAACGGAGCAGAAATAAGCTCACGGTTGTTATATTCAGACGGATACTTTGGGGATCAAACAAACAGTCTTGGTTCTCCGCTCCGTATCGGGCCTCAGGCTTCCATCCTTCATCTACCTCCATAATGTCTAACAGCTAAGTGTTGCGTCAGGGGTAGTTTTTAATCTCTTCATTTGTTTGCCGAATTGTTTTTCGCTGGTGTCGAGTCCTGCAACATCTGTGGCAGGAACCTTCTTCCTGTTTGTCTTCCTTCCCTCCATCCTTCCTCCTGTTTTATTGTGGACGCTGATGTTGATTTATTTGGCAGTTCTCTTTTTTTTTTATTAAAATTGATTTGTGTGTATTCCACATTACGTTTCATAAAAACTGCCCGGCCTGTTTAAGGCATCACCAGTGTTTACTTTGGATTTCCTTCCGTGGAGAATTTTAATACTCCACGGCTCTGAAAAACAGTTTTAAAAGGATTTTCCACTCTGCCAAGAACAAAAGTCTTGAGGGGCAAATCTGATCCATGTATTTCTTTTTTTTTTTTTTTTTTTTTTAAGGGAGTGCTTTACATGAACATAACAAGTACAACGATACTGAATATCTGCAAGGAGATATCCACTGGCAAACAGCGAATGTGTGTGAAACCTTTTCTATAAATAAATCACTTGAGTTCCCGGATTTCCACTCTCTCTGTACTTGAAGCAAGTTTTGAAGTTCTGAAGAATACTTTCCCCCTTTTTTCTGCGTGAGGCCCCGTTATAATTTTGGGGAGCGTTGCATTGGTTTGTGCAGCCTCAACAGTATTGAGTTTAAAGCTTAAAATAGTCAAACCAGAGGGGCCTGATAATATTTTGCACATTTTCCTAAAAAAAGAAAACAAAACCTCGAAGCTCTTGTAGGGTACTAAGGGACAAAGACGCTGCAGCTTATGTATGTAGGCCAGTGGCCTCCAACCTTTTTTGCACCACGGACCGGTTTAATGTCAGACAATATTTTCACGGACCGATCTAAAGGTGTAGCAGATACACACCTGAAATGAGTTAAGGCTGCACATGGAACCATACTGACGCATTTGATCATTTTTACCTCTTTCATTTTTATTTGCTCACAGCAGCATAACATTATTTTAAAGAAAACATCTTTTGGTTTTCATAATACTGTGGTGGTGGAAGAGGTTACTGGTGTTTCCACCTCCAGCGGCAACAGTCGATCGACACTCTTTGCAGAGTATCACTTTTTGTTCGTCGTCGGATTTTCTAAATCCGAAAAAGTTCCACACAACAGACGTAGCGCCCCTTTTCGGAACGAGTTCCTCCTCCTCCTCCTCTTCGTCATGGGTGGGTCGTGCTGCCTCCGTTTCCTCGTGACGTTCACTCTCCGCCATGTTGTTATCATTCAGGTTAAGCTGTTTCTTCTTCGTCATGCAACCACACCAAGCAGTTTGCTGCCATGCCTGCAGTGCCCCGTGTGTTGAGGCGGTGTAATTACACTCAGATGCCGTGACTTTTTTCCTGAGAGAAATCTTTGCAGTGGCTCTAATTTACACACTCTGGCCAGCGATCTCCTTCAGGGTTACCATCTTATCTCTGTCATTTAGTAGTAATTTATTCTTTCTGTGTGGCCCGGTACCAAATGAAACACAGACCAGTACCGGTCCAGGGCCCGGGGGTTGGGGATCACTGATGTAGGCTATGTCGGTGCAAGCCTTTTACAGTTGTGCGCTTGCCCGCCTGGCCATCTTCCTGCTTTGCTTTCAACAATGGCGACGGAAAATTTCGCCGGCGACAAGTCGTGCAAATGTTTGTATCTCTGATCTGCCTCAGTTAACCTTTCCTCCATCTTTATTAATCCAAAAATTGCGGCGATGGAGAAGCAGATGAACATACTAAAGCGGAAACACCAAGTGGACCAATCACAGCTCTTGCGGTCTGTCTCGCCACATCTTTGGAGGCACACGTCAGACTACAGCGCTGGAGTTAAATTGATGCCGAAGCCTAAACCTAAGATTCTACTTTATTTTGACAGAACCAGTTTGTTAATCGTGCGATTATTTCAGCTCTAAATCATGATTCTCTAAAGTCTGTTGTCTTTGGGTGAAGTTAAATCAGTATCCTCTGCTACCAGCCTCCATCAACAGTATTGGTATTTTTCCCCTCAAACTCCACAGTAGTCAATCCCCACGGAGGACAAACACAATACGCACCACCACAATGGGCCGCTCTGTGCAGGTGCAGCCAGCCAGCACAACCTTGTTGATTACGGCGCACCAGGACAGTGTTTCCTGTCCTTATCAGCCCGAGGTGACGACGGACAAAAATGCCCGTGTTGTGTCTGCTGACAATTGACAATGGTGGTCGGGCTCTCCCTCCCGGGGGCCGCGCAGCAGAGGAAGTCTCTGTTTTGTTGCGCTTGTTTCCTCCTGGCGTTGCGTCAGAACGGATGAGGATCTCCGCCGTGTCCTCCCCGTCCCATGCCGCAGCTTTCACCGCTGCTTTGTGTCCTCATCCAGGTTAGGACCCAGACGGAGGGCCACGGTCCCGTCTTTCCTCACTGTGCACCGTGTGGCACAAGGGGGTGGGCTGCGAGTGTTTGTTGTCGGGATGGATGTCAAAAGGCTGCGGACTCCCCAAGGGTTGGGCCAGAGCCCTGTCAGGAGAAGGCCAGCGGCTGTTTGGCTGTTGACTTCCTGACGTGCATTTGGGGACCCGGCGCTGATGAACACGCAGGAATTTTAAAAATATGTAAACGGATACCACGTACAAAAGGCTTTTATTATGTACGTACATGTGTTAGCTTGGTGCTGTCTTGGGGTTTGTGCACCTGTGAGTACAAATATTTGTCGTGTATCATCACTGATACTGAGAGAAACCAAACAGCCACGTAGACCTGGTGTTTTTATGTTCATCTTAAAGTGGGTCGGCGTAGCTTTGGGCTAACGTGGACCTTTACATTTGCAGTTTGTAAAACTGGGCACAAGCTTTTTATTCGTCCGTCTCTCTTGGACTTGCTGTCACGCATGACTGATGATTGTTCGCCGTTGGATGACATTTGGAGTAAGCGCAAAAACGAGTGGATGAAACATTTACAGAAATACTGTTTTTTTTTTATTTAACTGTTTACTAAAACATACACCGATCCGGCATAACATTAAAACCACTGACAGTAGAAGTGAATAACATTGACCATCTTGTGTTAATTCAGTGTTTTGCTGAGAAACATTTGGACCTGGCATTTAGTAGTGTGGATGTCACTTAGACATGTAGCACCCACCTAGACCAGACCAGAGACCCCCACCCCATAGCAATGACACCGGCACACAGACAAAAACACTTTAGGAACTCAAAACTGATCAAATATCTGTGGGATGATCCACAGAGGCCCCCTCCTCTCAAGCCACGGGGCCCAAATGTCTCCACTAACAACATCCTGTGTCCAGACACACCACAGGACACCGTCAGAAGACCCATGTCCACTCTCAGATGAGTCACAACTGCTTTGGAGGAACAAGGAGACCTACACAAGGTGGTCATAATGTTATGCCTGATCGGTGCTTTGAGCTTTAATTCAAGGGATTGAACAAAAACATTATATGAAGAATTACACCTACTTTTTTACATATCTTTTTATTTTCTGTAGCTCAAATATACAAATTTATACAAAAAATGCAAATAATATAATATCTTAATCACAAATTATATGTTTGGTTGAGATAAAGGCTGGATCTTTCTGACTTTAGTTTTATTTCCATATTCTCAAACATATTCTGAATCTTCTTCCCACTGCTTTCAACAAGAACCTTTCTTCTAAATACTGTCATGTTCAGATGATGTATGCTGCACGGCTGCAGACAAATCATCCACTTTGCATTACACCATTATGTCAGACAATATCCACTATCTCCTTCCGTCTTTGTGAGGCGTAATCTTTGGGTGTAATACCCTCGGCCATTATTCAGAGACGGCGCGGTGCATTTCTCGCCCGTTGCGTTTTTGCGCCATGACTTCACCGGGGCTCTTTCATCTCTCCTCCGTGGATGGTTTCCAGGCAGGCGTCTCGCTCTGGCTTTTGTGTGGGCCTCCCCGTCCTGTCATTTTCGGATGGGAGCAAAGAAAAGGTTGCAGTGAAAGCTACACCTCTGCCTCCCCTGCAACCTCCCAGGTCCTTCTTAAAAATGAGGTCAGGTGACACACGAGCCCTCGGCGAACCTCCCTCGCTGTTCCTCTTTGAGCGATCGCGTCGACGGCTGCGTGCTGCGAAGGAAAAACTACTCTCTGGCTCTGAAACGGCGCCTGTGATGTAAAAAAAGAGTTGTGGATTCCTGCTGCGTGCTTTGAAATAATGTCATTTTTTAAACTGCATGTGTCTTGAGTGACGATCAAACATGTCTAGCTCCATTCTTCACCTACAGATACAAGTGAAAAGAAAAAGAAATGTGTGTCAAAAGCTATCTGACGTGTGTTCCCTGCAACCGTTGCTCCTAAAGGGGAAAACGCTGCACCTCTCCACTTCCAAGTTTGTGAAGCTCCTCAGTCTTACGGAGCGGGAACATCACAGCAGCCTGATGAAAAGCTGCCGCCATCTTTACATCACTGATTGGAAAAGCAAGCCTTCAGATTCTCCGCCAGGCCGGGCCTACGCTCGACAACACCTCCTGGAAAAGAGGCTGGTCATGAATTAAACAGGCTCTGCTATTCATAGACGCAAATGTTTCTCATCTCTTATGAGACGCAGAGAGAGAGAGAGAGTTGGATGTCCTGCAGCTTTTCCTCCACCCCTCCTCCTTTGTTTGATCTTTTTCTTTTTCTTTTTTCTGGCGCTGTAACTCTTTCTAAAACTCGTTCAAAAAGCATTAAACATGAGCGAGGTCCCCGGAGCGAGGAAGCGGCGAGAGACGCTCCGAGTTAAGTTGAGTGTATTAAAGCCGTTCAGCGGACCCCGGGCCTCCCAGAGATGTTGGACCCTGCGCCTCGTTTCCTTCAGTAAACACATTCACAAACCCGCGCTCTGTTATTACGAGGTCGAGGATCCTCTCAAGTCGATCCTTTGTCCTTCAGTTTCTGGTAAATGCTCGGTTTACTTTGGGAAATATGACGCCGTTGCGTACGTGTTTACGCGAGGGAGCGGGATTCTTTGGAGAACTGTTTGGCCTGGCGTGTAGAACTATAAAACGAACGCGGTGGCATCATCGTGTAGTGTAAAAGTTACGGTTTGAAGGATGTGCCAGAAGATTAAGTCATGGAAAAACGCATGTTAATGTTCGACATGCACCAGTATCGGTATTAGCCGTGTCTGAATGCCATCTTAAGTGTTATGTGGTTTATTTGTGTAATTATTTATCACTGTATTTCATTTATGAGTTGTTATAAGTGATGAAATGTTACGTAGCAGCTGAAAATGCTTAAACATCTATTTCCAATTCACAAAAAGATTCTGTCGAGTGAAAGAAGCTTAAACTGAAGGTTCTGCATGATTGCATTAGTGCTCGTTCAAATAAAGTTTGATTGAATGTTTCCCTGGCGCGCACAAACATTTTCATCAACATCATCTGATACCAGGCCCAGACTTTATGTGCGTCCCCGTTATTGATTTAAAAAACAAAAGTTTCCTCTTTTCGCATGCTCCCGATTGGTTCCACTTTAGGAAACAGTTTTTTGCGTTCTCCAAAGCAATAAGAACAAACGTTAATTGGAACACCAACTCGACAACCGCGAATAATCGCCGCGAGCCGCCGCCCCCTCGTCCTCCTCCTTCTCCTCCTTCTCCCTCGCGCCGCAGATGGAAGTCGTAGTGAAACTTTTACGGCGTCGTGCTGTTTGCGGGTTCAGTCTATAAAAAATCTGACTTCTAAAAGTGTCCTCATGAAGACTTGAATTTCAGGCGGGAGTGGAGTGCTTGGGTAATTTCGCGCAGCTGGAGGACATCAGGACGAGAGGCAGAGGAGGTTAGAGGGTCACGGAGAAGCTGAGGTCACCTCCCTCCCTCCCCCCTCTTCCTAAAAGACCCACTCGGGTTTCAATACAGATGGACTCTAACGAGCATTAACTCGATTCAGGGTGAAGAAGAGACACTGCAGATGGAGGTGTGAGCTCCCAAGTGTTTTAAAAGTGTAATGAATGATTAGAGGTCAGCGACACACGGAGGATCAGTTTGCTCCAGACTTGCTTTGTCTCCGAGGTGGCTCCATAAAAAGTCACGCTTTCGTTGACCGTTTGCACTTGAAGAGGCGCAGGAAAATGTGCAGCCTCAACTGGTTCCAGGTGTGAACTGATGCTTGGAGGCTGAACGCGTGGCGGCCTTGACCAGCCCTCAAACAAACCTGATTACCTCGGTGAAAGCTCGTAGATTAACGCTACAGGAAGGGAAATGGACGAAAACACATCAGTCTGTCCCGGGACTGCGGTGATTGTCCTCTTGGCCCTCACCAGCTTGATCCTGTGACGCTGATTTGATTTTCCCATGTGGGTCATGTGGTCTGACAGTGCCAGGTCTTGTTTTTTGTTTTTTTTCTTTTCTGTGCTCTCGGCTAAATGTATTAAATTTTATCACCCAACTGTTAATGTTGCATGTGATTGTGATCCTGGTAAAACTAGCCAAGCAGGTGGAGGTGGTTGGCGAGTATTTTTGACCTCTGAACGGTTTGAACTTCCAGGCAGCAGATAGTCACGATGAGATCATCGCAGTTTGTGGTTTTAAGGTCATAAATTATCGCGCTAATTTGTTTTCTCATAAGAGCCTCCCTTGCATCGTAATTACAGAGAGGAGATCACTAAATATTTCAGAGTAGGCGTGTGTTTTCACATCCATGCCAATCCCTGATATTCAAATCTAGTATTTACTTGTTGACTTTTAAATGTAGTCGAGGTATGTTTCCATTTTCCTTTACGATTTCTGTGTCTTCTTTCTGTTAAAATGTCTGTGAGGAAGACGTTTCACAGGATCTAGTGGCGTGTGTGTGTGTGTGTCTGCTGTCCCTCTAGGGTCTGTTTCTTCTTGTGTAAATGAGTGGGGGCTGCTTTAAGGTGCCTCGTTCCTGAGGTCCCGCCGAGCTGTGGCGGGATGACTCCTCTCCGTGCAGCGCAACAGAGAACAAGTGGTTCCTTTTAAATGCGAGCCTGCAGAGAAAAATGGCTGTAATTGAATGAGAAGCCATATGCTTCTTATTTGGTGAAAATGCTTCTTTTATTTTTTTCAGGTCTTGTTAAATTTAGTGTTGCCAGACTGCTCAGTGCACGCCATAAACAATGGCCCCCTTTCTCAGCGTTTTATGAAGGAATATGAGTGTTTAACAAAGACCAGTCCTCAAAGAAGCTTCAAGCAACTTTATTTTTTTCTAGTTTGTAAATGAATCCCCCTGTTGTTTCCTCCTTCTTTGCGGCTCTGTTCTTTTCTCGGACTCCCCGAGTGCGCCGTAGTCGCGCGGTGGAAATGATAAATGAGATTGATGCCTCGCGCTGATAATTTTCATGTGATTTTAGGCCTGTGGCACATGGTCTTATCAAACCGCAGTTAACATCATTATCCTCCTCGGAGAGACAACAAGAGCATCTCTGACTGTTGTTCCTTCCCTCTGCTCTGAGACAACATCGCTTTTGCTCGCCGTGCTATTTCCCTCTTAACTCGATTAACGCACGCAGCACGAGCAGGTGGCTGCATGAACGTGAAATAAAGGTTGACTGGAGGTATTTGAGGAGACACCGCAAGTGTTTGTTTTGGCTGCATCCCCGACAGAGCTATAGTAATCCAAATGAAATAAAGGCTCAGATGCAAAACAAACAAAAAATAATGCAGGCGTCATTTTTCTAGCAGCCTGCAGTTTGCTTTAGCTTCTAAGTTGTTGGTTCACTTAGATTTTTCAAGAGGCGCTGCGAGGAAAAGTTTAGTTTGCGGTAGAATTATCTCTCTTCTGCTGCGCAGTATTAAGCTACAGAGGTGTGATATTATTCTAAATTAAAGCGGTAAGCCGCAGACTTGTCAGGAAGGTATTTGCGTGGATTCGTAGCTGCGTGG
Source organism: Planiliza haematocheilus (assembly GCA_005024645.1). Lineage (NCBI taxonomy): Eukaryota > Metazoa > Chordata > Actinopteri > Mugiliformes > Mugilidae > Planiliza > Planiliza haematocheilus. Next base: position 3,381,312 of record SRSE01001339.1, on the reverse strand, counting down.
GGAAGCTTGGGCGTGCCTTCAGACGCTCTAGAGTGAAGTTCATTCGTCGGGATCAGTGGCTCTTTGTTACTGCACGTCGGCGGAACGTGTATTCTGACCTTCTGTCGTGAGCCACAGGCCCCCGCACTTGTAATCCTGACCCGGGGGGGGAGAGGAGAGGAGGGAGGGAGGGGAGGGGAGGGGGGTGTCGAACGCGTCGCCTAGAGTTGAAGCTTTATGATCAAAGGTCAAGACGTGTGTTTTAACCTCGGCTCCTGAAACACTGGGACTTCTGTATAGCGTGACCTCTGACCCTTAAACACGGAAAATCTGCTCCTTACACGGCCATTATCTGATTATCCCCGCCGCGTCGTTACACACAGGAAACGCCATCTCAACCAGCTGCAGCCATGTTGTGTACTTTAAACAAGATTTTGAACCCTGACAAATTGTCACGTTTGTCTAAACAGTCTCAGCTGCCCTACATTGTCTGTTTACGCGGACAAAAGCTGCACTGTTGCAGTGTTGATAGCTCTCAGGATGTAAACTCTTGCTCTCTTTCTCTACGAGGCCAGCCTCCTCTCACAAAATACAGTTTATCCAAACTTCAGTAAATCAACACTGCGGCGGCCGTGAGCGGTACCTCGACCCATCTCTTTGTGCTTGTGTGAAACTCAAACAAAGCCTGCGTCACCTTGCATACCTCCAGCGTAGTAGATTACTCCGTCCCCACCGTTCACAGAATGCATCGTTCTCAAGGGAAAGCAGACAGACCAGAGGTAATTTAGGCGGCACCTACACGTTGTGCAATCAGCCCAAACAAAAGAAAAAGAAGCTCCCTCCGAGCTCGACTCCCGCTGACGACCTGTTAGTGCTTCTCTGCGGAGAGGCGGCTTCGCTGGGCGGCTTTTCAGCGCAGAGGTGTGAGACGGGGAGCAGGCAGAAAAACAGGTTCGTGGTGATAAATAGCAGCAGGCCCAGTTTGGAAAGTGTCTCCTTTCTGTCAGCGGATCGGGCTTTGTCTTGAAATGCGAGCCGCCTCTGTGCAGCCACCGCCAGCTTCTCAGAGCCTCCGACTTTCAACGGGGCAGAAAGAGGGAGAAGCGAAGGGAGGAGAGGCAGATTTATGTTACAGGGGGAAGCCTCGGGGTGACATGCAGGGATAAAAAGATTTGAGTCGCTGTTGCTGTCTGTTAAAGGGGATTACCGTTTAATTAGAGCCATGGTCAAGGGTATTCCAATCGCGGGAGCGGTCCGGTAAAACCTGTAATAACATCAAGATCAATCAATAACATGGGAGGCTTCATATGTGCGGTTGCTTTAATTGGTCAGCCTCACGGACGTTAAGCTTCAAATTTGCCGCTTTTACTTGAGCTTATGACTAATTTAGTTTCTTTTATTGTCGAGGAGAAACACTGCCGCCCTTCTGTGTGTCAGAATTCCCCGTTTTTAAATAAGCTTGACTAATCGAAAGACATGACACAGATTAAAGGGCTGGAGACATTTTTCCTTTCTTCTTTTCAAACAGTAACTACATGTTAGGAGAAACTGGAAATTCCAGCGTCATAAGAACCTCATCTTTCAGTCAGGAGATGTACGTGTGCCCCCCCAACCTCCCCAACCTCCCCAACCACCTTTTTTAAAGAGCGAATGTTCAGAAACCCCGAGTGGTCGATTAGCACTGGCGGTAGAGATACGTTGAAGCTAACTAGAGCCGTCCTCCGTGTGTCTCTCTGTGCCTGTTTAAATGATTTCTGCTGCCTTGGAAACGCTGACCTTTCGCGTCCTGGGATTAGCCTGGCTCCGGTCTTGGCTCGTCTCTTCCTTCACCTTGCGCGTGGTATCCTCAGGTGTGAGTTTTGTTTGTGGGCGAGGTCGTTTAGTAAATTGAAGTGGGGATTTCCCACAGGTGGAGGTAGGGGTTCCTTATTTTCACAGGTCACGCATCTCACTGTAGTGCCTCCCTCTGGCTCACTACTGCAATCCCTGTACAAAAAACAACTCCTTCACACATTTATATACACAATGAGTGCTCCAGATCTGGTTTCTTTGGACTGAAGCCTGCAGGAGTAGCGTGTAATGTCAGGTGATGGATACAGTCCATCTAACCCACCCCTTCTGTGTCACTGATGGATGCGGCTGACTGGTGAGGAGACTGCGTGGGCCCATTACTCTGGAGCACCGCCGTGCCTGGACTCCCACCTCCGGTGATCCCTGCGAGCACGTACATGCATGCACAGAGCTGCTCTCGTTTGGTTTTACCGTGACCCTGCGTGAGCTAAATGCATGACAGAGAGGTGTTGTCAAGTCAGACTCAGGAAATGCACGTCGGCTTTGTGACTCACATGATTCAGTGAGTTTCATCAAAGTGCTTTTACCAAAACCATGACTGTTTTTTTTTGTTTTTTTTCGTCATAGTTAATGAGCACTTAAAATGTTTACCCCCTGCACATCATCTAAACACGGACACAATGAAACACTTAACCTGTGGCTGCTGCAGCTGGAAGATCTGTGGGAGACTCAGACATTGTTTGTGAGACATTCCTGCCGGTGGGAGTGTGGTTTCCCTGGCTTATTAATATTTTGCCATGAGGTCAGAAGAATAGATAGTCTCAGCTCTCGGGCTGCGGAAGGCTTTGATCAGACGGTGAGACCAAATGGGGAGTCAGCAAGAGACCTGAGCTCTGCAGCGGACCTTGACTCACCGCAGCTTTTAGTGGATAAATCTCATTTGCAACGAAAGAACAGGATGTTGCTAAACACAAATGTGGTAGATCACCACTGTGAGATGAGAGCATTATAACATTTCATGTATCACAGTATGAGGGATGGCTATTACTGAGTTTAGCCATGTGTGCAAATTAATCATCTTCAGCTGAATAACTTCGTCTTCCCAGTAGAGAAGAACTAGCAACAACACTAATAACCTGCTAATGTTTAACAGGTATGATTTTTACCATGGTCGCCGTCTTTGTTATGGCTGGCTAGCTCCCCATGCTAACTCAAATGATCTTCGTTTTGCAGGAATTTCGTCATAAGCTAGTTTGGGCAAATATGAGATTAGACGTGACGATCTTTTAAGATTCAAACTGACTCTTGGGGCCTGTTCAAACGTCGTATTAAGATCTGATCTGGTCAATCCGATTATGTAAAAAAACGGATGTGAACACTCCCAGGCTGCGTTTGAGGGATCTGCTCATTGACCACATGTGGAGGTGGCCTGGAACACATGTGTCAGCATTCGTTTGGTAGCGTAAACCCAATGAGTCACATTAAATACTGCATAAACTCAGCGGGGGTGCTCCTGCGGCTACAGAGTTTTGCCTCATTCATTCAGAAGAAAAAACACACAGCCGCTCTTATAAACGATTGCCTGAAAAGGGGGGGGGGGGGGTTAGGGTTTAGGGGGAGAGAAGTCTGTTCATTAGTAACGGGAGCCTTTTAAAATATTCTGTCTCTGCAGCAAAATCTCACTTTAGGAATGAATGTTTATGTGCATAGAGAACGTGTAGCTGAGATCAGATCTGGACAGCTCAGATCAGATCTTAACGCAAGGTCTGCTTTCATTCATTGGTTTCATTCATTTGATTTCTGTAGGGCTGCCACGATTAGTCAACTAGTCACGATTATGTCGACTATTAAAATAGTCGACTAGAGCTATAAATAGCAATGTTGGTCATTAGGTCATTGGGGAACTATGGTGCAGATCGGTGTGATGTGAGGTACTAGAGTTGTCGACTAAACTGATATAATAGTCGACGCGTTTTTTTTCCTGTCAAAACTGCTGCGGCATCTTCCGCCTGCCTGTCATTGACACGCATGCGCAGTAGTGGTAATCGGGGTAAACGGCAAGAACGACTTCCACGAAGACAGCTGCGCTTCCGCTTCAAAACAAACAACAAGCTAAAGTTCTGTCTCGTCCAGACGCCTTCACGGCTTAAAAAACACGAACAGTCACAAACACGAGACAACACACTCATCACGACAGAAGCACCGTCCCGAGCGGCGAGTTTGCCGTGGCGTCGTCGTCAGTAGCGCCACTAATTTTGCTCAACTTTATAAGTAATTAATACGTATTTATATCTTGTACAAACACATTGCAGTTCATAATAATAATTTTATAATAATGATAATAATAAAGGGCCGCAGTAGTGCCATAATACCCGGAACCGTGATACTTTATCTTGTTTAGTATTACTCATTTTGTTATCGTGACAATGAGGAGGGACCGTCGTCTCGTAAGCTAACTGGCTAGTTAGTTGCTAATATTAGCGTAAACAGAGCGCTAACTTACTACTTACTCATATAGCTGTAAACGTTAAACGTTTAGTATCATCTTAATTGTCTTTATTTTTATTTAGCATATACCTTAAACACTTCAAGCTGAAAACTAATTATTGTTTTATAAGAGTAGCTTCATGCTGGTGCGATAAGCTGTACGTTTTACGTTCAATTTACGTAGGACCTGATTAGTCGACTAATCGAAAAAAATAATCGACTATCAAAATAATCGTTTGTGGCAGCCCTAGTGCATATTATCTGTGTAATGCGTTGATATGTCAATCTGCACCATAGTTCCCCACTGACCTAATGACCAACATTGCTATTTATAGCTCTAGCTAATTAAGATAAGAGAGTGCTATTAAAATGGTCTCTGCTAATTCACATGCCGACACTGTGTATTTGTATACTGAGCACAGCATCCTTGTGCATTAGCATTTCAGTTAAGCATCAAGTGTTGTTACACTCATTAATCATGAGTGATCAGCGCTGGCAATAGTACACCAGATTATGTGATCATAATCACTGCGCTGATGTATTCAAATGATCTTATGTCTTTACTCGAAACTGATTGCGGTTGCTGGCGTGCAGCTGTTTAATTGGACCCTTTCATTAGTGCTCGTCTGTCTCTTCCCTCGGTGGCGTTTTTTGTGTGTGTGTGTGTGTGTGTTACCCATCCCACTCTGGGCAGAGCTGTTGCCCATACTAATGCAGAACAGGATTTTTAGCGGAACCGCCGAAGAGATCTCATTCAGGGGCATTTTACAGGCGGGGGCCGGGTTTTTGCAAGGCTGTCACTCTCTCATTGAGGAGCAGGGGAGCGCGCCTCAACACATCTTACTCCCAATACAAAGAGAGGCTGTGATGTACATACAAATGAGCCCATAATAGGTGGTATTGTCACTCAATTCCTTCTTAGTTTAATCTGACAAACAAACCCTCTGTGTGCCTGCGTATGTGTGTCATTCCTGTGTTCAAGTGAGCGTTCATGCACATTTCACACATCCGTGCTTAAGAGTCTGGTAAGCAGACACTCATCTCGGTCTCCCCCGCCCACCCCCCCGTCTTCTTCCTCGACCCCCGCATTCCCCCCCTCAGACTAAATCCTGGGAAAAGCAAAACATTGTTCATTCTCGGTGTGCATGACCTGCAGGAGATGCTGTGTAAAGCAGGAAGTAATTAGAGCTAATTATTCTGCTTTAATCATAGGAGAAAACTCCACGGCTGCCACTTCACCCCTGTAGCTGGTTAACCAGCGTTTTCACCGTATAATTATTGCTCATAGTGCTTCGTTGTTCAGCGAGAGACGGAGACGCAAAGGCGCAAGATGCCCCAGGTTTACAACCGCTCTTGAGTCATCTGAAAGTGTGCCAGTTATCTCAGATGAATTTGCTCTTATCGGATGCCAAGCACATCCACATTCCACATGTTTGTTGTTACACTTCTCCCCCTTTAAACTTTAAGAGCTTCAGGTATCGGCTAAACGCTCGGACATTGTCTAAACCTGTACAGTCAGCAGGGTGCAGACAGGGTGCATATACTGGCTGATCATTCCTCCCTGTTATATCCATGCAGTGACAGCACCCAGGAAACGATCCTGGCTTTTATACACTGTAGGTGATTAGCAGATGACAGGTGGAATCTGGTCCTCATGCCACGGCTCAGTCGCAGGAGCACAGACCCCGCTGCTTGTTCACAAGTACCTGGGGGGGAAGTGAGCCCTAATTGCCAGGGGAAATGGGACGGCCTTGCAGGGAGGTTTCCATTGTAGCCAAGGCAATTAAGTTGGGTTCTTTTATCTGAGCGTCTCCTTTGAAAGGGACATTGTACTGGAGACATTGTACTGGGATGGGTCTGAGCTGTTAGCAGCTACATTCCACTGCAGTGCCAGAAAGAGATGTGGAGGGAGGGTGGGTGTCGGGGGGGGGGGATTGTTTTTGGGACGCCACAGATGCAGTGTCCCTGATTACCTGACCGTGTCGCGTCCCCAAGTCTCGCTAACTGAAAAAAACGTCCATTTCTTCTGTGCTGTCAATGCCAATCTGCTCCTGCAGTTAGGCAACAGTGGAATCAATCTTACTCTGCAGAGTGTTTTCCCTCAGAGCAGTTAGCACGGAGTCTGAACTTACTTTATAGCCCAGTTGTTGCAGCGAGCTGCTTGATCTTCTGCCTCACTTCTTATTGCTCTTTTTGAAGCCAGAGAACTGTTGGGCTGATTGGATAGATGCCTGCAGGGACTTGGCTCACTGTAACAAGCCATCCCTGGACCAAAATCTGCCCGGCTCTTTACGGCTTTCAAAGAGTTCGATGCTGTGTGCCGGACCGGGATTGAGTCGAGACTGGGGGGCCGCAACACATCATGCCGGCCGCAAACCAGGTTACGAGAACAATGGGGAGGCCTCAGGAGGAGGAGGAGGAGATGAGACGCTGGTCTGTGAAGTCTTGCAGCCAGGCATTTACGATAGTCCTCTGCATGTCTGCTTCCCAGTGGAGTGGAAAGGAGGACATGCAGGGCTGAGGGGAGCCAAGCTGTGCCGAGCCAAGGCATGTGGAGGAAGAGGTGGGATCCAAGGAGTGGTGGGGGTAGCCACCGCAGAGCCTGAACACCACACTGTGAAAGAGAAACTGACAGCCGCAAATTAATTCAACATTTCAACGTATCATCTCTTCATCTGGTTTCACTAATCCACCGCTCCTTTTTATTCACCCACCCCCGATTTTACCCCCTTCCAACTATCCAAACTCTTAAAACTCCAGGACGCCTGGAAAGAAAATTTCAGCTGTGTTGCATATCTTTCCCTTCCTCCCACTCATCGACATTCAATTAAAACATCAGAGACAAGCGCACATTGAGCGCTGGGGAGCGTGTACAGTGCTGATCTTTAGGGAACATATGGCACCGTGCTTCTCTGACCTACTTCTTCATTAACCGGTACACCCGGCAGGAATTTAATAATACTTTTGTAAGACTGCAGTTGTCAGAAAACCGATTAAGCCTCTAATGTGTTTGCTCGCAATTTGTCAATCAAGCAACATTCATGTTCAGAGAGTGACATTTATTTGATAAAGTGAAACGGATGTATTAGTTATAAATCTTTAACACCGTGAATAGACGTCAAATCAGATTCAGATGTACCTCTAGGTTCCCTTTGTAAAGAACAACCACTATAATATCACCTCCTCGCCCTCCACAGACAGTGAACACAGTCGACCATCTTCTTGTCTTGTGAAATAGAAACTAAAGAAAGAGACCGTTCTTGCGGTTACATCCCTCAGGTCACTGGAGGCAAATAACCGAAGACACCTTCTTAATGAAACATGGTTTTATTACCTCACGGTGGTTTGTGCCTGTGTGGGTGCACGCTGCCAATATATGTGTCTGAAGCGTGTCTCCGTTGAGTGTTCATGGCGGCTAAAGCAGCAGCGGTTCTTTAGAGCCCTCGCTCTGCAGCCCGAGCCTTCCCTCTGCCCTTATGCTGCTCGCTCAAGGAGAGGGAGCTTGACGGTCCAGTGGCTCTCCCTGTGAATACCTATCATTGTCCTTCTGGTCTGAGGGAACTTTAGAGGCTGGCGCAGGACACGCTGGCTGGGGTTCAGGAACTCTGCAGGGCCAGAGATTAGCAAGGCATGGCAGGATCCCTGATAACTGACACCCTCCACGCAGGCATCTGAGCCTCTCTCCCATCCCGCTAAAGACTACAGCCACAAAGACGCCTTTCAGCGCTGGGCACGGTGGCGCTAATCCCCTAAGCACAAAGACCTGAGCCACCGATAGCATCTAAATAACTCTTCAGTAAATGTCATTTGCCTGAATTAGCTGTATAGTATCTCATGATGTTGGTGGATTGCGTTGTGCGGCGTACGGAAATATTTGCGCCTGTTGTGATTCCTCTGGAAGCGCCACTGAGTGCCGGCGCTTAGAAAGCCACGAGGACAGGTTGAGCCCTCTGAGCTGCTTGGCCTGGGGGGTTTGGGTCAATTTAGCGCTGCAGCTTTGTCAAAAGCATCCTTAACATTCATGTGGCATCGAGCAGTCTTGCTGTTGGCCTTTTCCAACACTGCAGACTTTTAACCCTTGGAGAGGAGCGTCTGGAAGGGACAAGCCTGGGTGGGTGAACACTTAACATCCATAGAGTCGACATTGCCTTAGATATCTCTTAGCTGAAATGGCCTCTGGGCGTTGCTTCAAGTGGGGGGCTATTCAGGTCACCAAAAGATAGATTGAGGTTAGATTGTGCTTGCATTGCTGTTGTCACAAAAAATGAGTAGAGAAGCAGTGAAGCCTCCGAGGAGACGGAGTGCAAACGGCGTAGAAAGCTACCCTGTCCTGCTTTGGTTTGACGAAGAGTGTTGAGTGTTTTTAAAATTGCCTTTTTTTTTTCATTGGGAGGAAAAAGGAAAACCAGAATTGTGTTATGCACATATCAGATGGAAATATGACAAATACCCGCTCAACCAAAAATGGTATCAAGTCAGCGGAAAGCATCAAAATGCAGCAACCGACCAAATCTGTCACTGGTGAGTGAACCTTAACGATCAACCCTCCCCTTTAAAGAAGAAGAAGAAAAAACGCTTGCACACGCCCAGACCGAGGATGGCTACTTCAAAGATAGAAAAGGATCATTGCTTCTCTCAGCAAAAAAAAAATAAATTACCCTTAATTGACCTTTGACCACCGGAGTCGTCGTCTCCAGGGAAGATCGCTGTACTGCCTGCGGTTGCCGTGGAAACGCCCGTTGGAAGATGTAATCAAGACACATATGGATGCATGAAGGATGTGCTTGTTGCTTTAATTTGTCCCAGCCCGCCTTTCTTACGGCACCTTATGTTCACAATCTTTCCTTTTTATGATGCATTTATTTAGCAATTGACGGCCCATAACCAAAGGAGACTCCTTTACGCCTCCTTATTAATGCAGCTCACATCCCTTCCTTGTGTAAGCCTATCGGCCCATTACGAGGGCATGTCTGGGTCCACATTAGACGAGACCTGGAGGTGCACGGGGCTGCAGATCAATACTTCCTACTGAAATGGAGAATGGAAACAAACAAGGCGTGTCTGCAGGAGTTCACGCAGGAATCCCTAGCTCGATGTTTTTTGCTCTCCTCCCTGAAGTCCCACTGGTCCTGGATGAGTTTCAGACTTTGAAAGAGGAGGAGGTGGGGAGGGGGGGTTTACTCACCACAGTGCTGCGTCCCTCCCGGCTTCAATTCAATAGCACTGACACCTGAGAGCTGCTTGTATTAGCCCTGTAGCATTGCTTCTGGGCCAGATGGAAAGATAGACCAGGCCGTTTGTGGACGCCTGAGATGGGCGGGATTAATGAGTGAAATTAAACATGTAGATTGTCCGTTTTTTTTTTTTTTTTGTAATTCAATCCGTCATTGTTTGCCGTTTGCCGGTAAACCATCATTGTTAGCCGGGATGAGTTGATGATTCTGGTGGCAGCAGGCAATTTGAAAGAGAAGGATCAGTTACCGAAGCTCGGCCCAGCCTCTGAAGCCCGAGAAAAATCATTAAATCACTAGAGGTCTGGAGGCAGCGGTCATCATTGATGTGAAGAGGGGCAGAGGTGCTCTTTGTGCTACTGATACACGGGTGGGGAGGGGCGCGACAGTTACTGATGACACTTGAGGGTGTCCTTTACACCTTTCAAAAGCTTTCTGAGATTTATTGGATATCCTTCCTGCAGAAGGTGTTTAAAGACGAAGCAGTGGGGTTTGGGTGGATTATTATTTTATCAGCCTGATTTTGAGAGTAGACAATAAAGAGATGACTGGGGAGGACTGCTTTAATGCTTGAGCCAGGGCACATCAAGATTCATCTGAGGAGACCGTGACCCAAACTCCAGCAAATCTGCTGAATATTTAAAGAAATGTTCTTGCTATAAATCATTATTGCTTTAGATTCTGCTGTAAACAGGGGTTTACACCTAATAATCCTCTACTCTGTTTGTTAATGCCTTTATACACCAATCAGCCACAACATTAAAACCTCGACCTTGACTATCTTATGACAATACAGTGGTCGGCCGGGGAAACCTTTGGACCTGGCATTTGTGTGGATGTTACTTTGACATGTAGCACCCACCTAGACCAGACCAGGTACCCCCACCATATGGCAGTGACACTCCTTGATGGCAGCAGCCATCCCCTGCAGGATGCAGCCTGACACAGGCACACAGTTTAGGAACAACTCAAAAAAACATGGACAAATTCACTAGATCTCAAACTGATTTAGTATTTGTGGGATGATCCACAGAAGCCTCACCCCATAGGACCCAAATACCCACCACCAACAACGTCCATTCTCTGATGAGTCTTAACAGTTTTAGAGGCACAAAGGAGACCTACATGATATTAGGAAGATGGTCATAATGTTATGCCTGATTGGTGTACGTGCATGTTCCATCATATTTTGGTGTATCTCCTTGTCCTGCCCTTTGAATCTACCCAGTGTCATGCCACCCAGAAAGCACACTTTAAGGTTGTGTTACTTCACAAAGTCACACAGGACACATGTCCACCTCCTAACCACAGGGTGTCCTGCAAACGTTCACCTTGGACAAGCTGCTCACAGAGCCACAGATCATGTCAGGCTACACCTATGTGCTGCATTGTCCTTGTTACGGGTCCTCCCCCGCAGGCTTGGAGACCTGGCAGAGGCAGAAAACCCTCCTGCTGTCTTTCTTTCTTTACTTAATCCTCTTATAAATAGGCCACTGTGTCTATTTTACAGGCAATAAAGCAATGTGTTCAGAGCGTAGCGGTAAAGGTTCACGGGGTGAGCACGAGGGCAAAGGTGCTGCCGTTTTAACACGATGCAAAATGTATCCACCCCATCTCGCTCTTTTGGATGTCTGCTATTTCGCTTTCCCCCGTTCTGTGCTTCCTTCGCCGTTTGCGGTGTTCACACTGAGCCAAGACGAACCCAAAACAGTGAGAAGCGGATAAATGGGGAGAGGGAGTCAGTGAAGGGAAAAAATAGATTTATGTTTCACTGCTCGTGGGGCTTTAAAAAAACATAGCTGTTGCTTTTCATAGAGTGCTCCTTTGAGGCGCAGAGAATGCAAGAGAGGAATATGTTTTGACCTGAGCCGATCTTTTCCTGGATGAAAGCGTTAGCCAGGAGCTCCTCTGGTTCGGCCCACGAGACATTTCCCACTGCCGCCGCCGCCGCTTCCGCCGCTGAGATTTATGCCTCCAGGAACGACGGGCCTATAAATCCCACAGTAGCCATTCAGAGTTGGGGAAATATATGAAGGATGAATAGATGGATTCATGTTTACACCTGGATTGATTTATTTTCATCCTGCTTCTCATTCAGATGCACTCAGGGTTTATGTGGCAGGTAATGTACTTCCGCGGACACACAATAATGCCTGCAGAAGTACATTAAAGAAAAGCATCTTTCTTTCTGCAGAAATGTTAACGTTGCCTCAGGGTCAAACTCAAAAAAACAAAAGACAAGAGTGAAGCTAGCCGACAGAAAGAAAGCCTCTCCTGTTTGGGTCGTTATGTCTGTGTTGATGTTGGGCCTGTGGCTAATGTTATTGTTTCCTTTTTCTCCTCATGTCTGCTCGGATGTGACTGATGTGGCCATTTCCATCAAAGGTAAGCTTAAATACATTTCCACTCCCTTTTTTTTTCTGCAGCCCAAACACATTTACTCTGAGGTCACGGGAAATGCCCAGCTGACTCCTCCATAGTAAGGCTTGTAGCTTCAGTACGGCCTCGATGCCTACGCCGGCGCGAGACATTTATACTTGTGGTTCGTCAGGCTGGCTCACTCTCTAAAAACATCACTAGTCTTTCTGCTTCCTGCTTCACTTCAACAATGGCGACTGAAACTTTCGTCAAAGATCCTCGGTTAACCTTTTCTCGATGTGTTCCGTCTTTATTGATCCAAAACAATCAATAAGAAAATTGCAGAGATGGAGAAGCAGTTGCAAATACTAAAGCAGAAACATGCTACTACCAAGCGGACCAATCACAGCTCTTGTGGTCTGCATGGCCGTGGCGTGTGGCTATATTTCTGGAGAGGTGCACTTCAGCTATGGCATCAGGGTCTGTGCTGTCGCTAGGGTTGGGCGGTATGGCGGTATTATACCATGTGACGGTATAAAAGTGTCTACCGGTAGAGATTTTGAAATACCGTTTATATCGGAGAAAGAGCAGATGTCTGCGGCATCTCTCTGAGTCGCTGTATTTACACCTCCTCGACACACGGGGCACTGCAGGCATAGCAGCAGACTGCTTGGTGCGGTTGCAGAAATGGCTTTACCTGAGTGATAGCAATCATGGCGGAGGCGGAGAATGAACGTCACAAGGAAACGGAGGCAGCCCGACCCACCCATGACGAAGAAGAGGAGGAACTCGTTCCGAAAGGGGCGCTACGTCTGTTGTGTGGAACTTTTTTAGGATTTCCAAAAAAATTTCAAAAAGGTTCGTTATGTCTGTGTTGATGTTTTTTTGAGTTTAGGATTTAGAATATCCGACAACGAACAAAAAGTGATACTTTGCAAAGAGTGTCGCCCAACCCTAGCTGTCGCTGTAGCTATGGCCCCAAACTGATTCAGAAGTCTAAACCGCCTATTAGCCGTTTAAGCAAACCATTGGTCAGTAGGATCTTGATGCACTTAGTCAAATTAGAACAAGAAACTTTCTAAATTCACGTGATTTTTTTATTGTCCTTGGAGTAGCTTCAACAAAGTGATATCTGTAAGAGGAAACCTAACACAAAGGGGAAACTCTTAAAAGAATAATCAAAAGCAGAAATGCTGACAAACCCGGTGGGTTGAAGGAACAAAATATTGACTATTTGTTGAGATGGCACAACAACAAGTCACTTGTCAAGGCTGCAGAAAGCAATTATAGACACAAGAGGGAACATCATTTCATGTGCAAATTAAGCCGTCTAGATGTACGGGGGATAAATCAGCCGCTTGTTTGAGTTTTGGCTTTGTGAAGACTCCGTTTCTATAATATCCTGTGCTTTCATATTTAACTGTGTTGTTCTGAAAGCAGGCACTTCAGTCTTTGTTTGCTGAGGTTGATGATAGCTAATTAACACTGATTCTAGTTTTGTTCTAAATACTTTAAATAGAGCTCTGGTTCATTATAGGAATAATAAACTTCGTAAAAGTGCGGTTATGGAGAAGTTGAGTTAAAAATTTCTTGTTATGCATGAAGTGGCTGCCTACCCATGAACAGACCACCTCCTCACTACCAAGACGTCAGACTTTCATTATGAATCTCTGCCTCAGTTAAAATGGGTCAAAATAGACTTAGGTGGCCACTAATACATCTGGGCAGTTTGCCCAGCACGGCCTATACGTTTGGAAACTCTAAACCTCCGTTATAAAGCTTTCTCCTCTTTACAGAGGGAAAGAAAAGTGACTAAAGAGTGGAGGAAACAAAAAAAAAAATAATCTGGAAGGGGATCTGTGGAGCACCGATGTGGCAACGATTATGGGATAGCAGTTTAACCGCGGTCTCCGAGGGGCGGCCAGCGGAGCTCAGACAGGAAGCGGCATTGTCCGGTCACGCTTTAAAGGACGAGACAGCCTCTGACAGAAAGACGGGGAGGGCTCCGTCCGCGCACAGGTAATTGGCTGTCGGCATGGGAGACGGCACCGCGTGAGACCAGATTCTTTATTCAAAACACACACTCGCACACAAACTCTCTCACTCTCACTCGCCCTTCCTCTTCCTCTTCCTCCCCTCTTCACCTTTGAGAGAAGTGGTTAGAACAGCAGCTGCTGCCCCGCACCCAGTTAGCATTCACACACAGCCAGCCAAGCCAATTAGGGGCCTTATAGCGTATAATTGTGCGTGTGTGTGTGTGTGTCTCTCTCTCTCTGAAGGTGTCATTTCATTAAGTCTCAGGGGGTCGCGCCACCTCCTACAGTGAGGTGTCTCTCCCCAGAGTGTGAGTGACAGTACACTCAGAGGGAGGCCATTGTGCCAGTCAGGCCTCAGTGGTTTCCAATGCTGTTTACATTTAAGGGGCGAAGAAACCAGCATGACATCGTCTTCTCTTGGTGTGTGTGTGTCTGTGTGTGTGTGTGTGGGTACTACAGACGGAACTTATTTCACACCCATCCTATAAATGATGGGAAAAATGTTTTTGAAGCTTGGGAGCTAAAACTAGATTTGAATACTTCCAAGTTCATGGACTCATGACTTAAGGAGCAGCTTTGTAGGGCTGCAACGTCAATTATGTAAATATGTTGATTTGCATGGAATACACAGATGCGACCTTCATCCCAGATCGTGCCAGCTCCCCTCGCCACGCATGCTGCAAATGGCCGACGAATGCTTTTCACAACAAGCGCCGGTCAGTGCCTGGGTGCCAGCGCTCTGTCCTCATCTGCTGTTCTTCAGACAAGCACTCAGCAAAGGCTCGTTACAGCAGATGCTAATGGACGGCATGGTGACGCTGTTTTCCAGTGCATCTGCAAGTGGGAAGAAGATAGTTTATGCACATACGCTGTGGACCTATAAAACTAAACAATGTAGACATCCATTAGCGGTACGGCCTCGGTGGGTTTAAGCAACGTTCTGCGCCATCTTTGTTAAATAACGACCAAATATAGCAAACAGCGTGTTTCTGAATTAGCTCTACGCTTCATAAATATGAACTTATCATTAGATAAAACGTAATATTGGAGGTAGTTGCTTTCTTTGTAGAAGACCTGTTAAAATATGTTATTAGAAAATGTTGTGAATTGTGGAAGTTGTTATTATTTAGTTATTTAAGTTGATGAATTCATTTCTTGGCGGTTAGCACTGATGCCTCACAGCGAAAAGGTCCCAGGTTCGAATCCATGGGCCGCCTCTGTGTGTGAAGCTTGCATTTCTGTTAAAACTGTGATATGGCGACCTGTCCAGAGTGTACCCCGCCTCTCACCCGATGACTGCTGGGATAGGGTCCAGCAGACCCCGCGACCCTTAACAGGAATAAGCAGTTATAGAAGATGAATGAATGAATGAATTCCTTAAAAAATTGACAAATTAATTAAAATAATGTATAGATTAATGAGTTATTGTGTTACTTATTGCTTTATAGATCAATAAAATCAAAAATTTAACCTCTCTTTAGAACGACGACATGTTAATAGACACTTGTCGCTGTTTACATTTTGTGTGCTAGGATTTGTGTCCACCAGAGCAAAGTCATTCTCTTTAATATTCAGGAAGCGCTCTAAAGAGAAGTACTTCCCGTACTTGGAGAGAGAGAGAGAGAGAGAGAAAGCATCTCTCCATTATGAGAGGAGAGCATTGTGCATTAAATGTCTTATCAGAGGCATCAGACTACAGGGCTTCCCTCACATACTGTGATATTCTTACTTAAGGAAAGTGTTTGTATAACCCATTAGATACCTAAATTAAGCCCAGCACAAATCCTTTAATAGCGCCGTTAAAAGCAGCCTGTAATGCTTTTAGACGCTCAGTGTCACGGTTCATTTGATCCATAAATGTAATTAATGTTGTCGCTAATAAGCGTGCACTGATTTTTCTCCTGAAAGATCTGAATTTCATAGCTGTTGCTTACAATATACTAGACTTTGCGTTGTGTGAGTTCATCAACTTGAAAAGGTATCAAAAGGAAAATATTTGTCAGGATAGATTTTTGAATTTCCTTTGGTGTGTTTTAATTATGTGTTTGAATCATGAAATATACGGACGTACCGCGTCCAAATTTGGAAAAGGGAACCGTCCCTGGAGTGTCCAAGGGGAATGGAGGTTGAGTTGGCTGGTCAGTATGTCCGCTGGCCTGGCAGCCGTCTGTACCTCCATACAATGGCATCCTCATTAAACCAGAGCCTTGAGCAAAAACAGAGCATCCAGATGAGAGCATGCTGTCCAGTCGATGCTCAGGATAATACCCAGACCCTCCCTGAAGAAAACCAGCTTCCCAGTTGTGACCTGTCTGCCACAGTGGAAGGTTTAAAGGCGAATAAAAATGCATATTGGCAGTCACCAAAGATGATATCTTTTCAGCTTTCCCTTTCTCCCCTGAGGTCTATTCATCTTATTCTGTCTCTTGAACTCTACCCTTTTTCTTTTCCTGTCCCAATCCATCTACTTCGGCTCATGTCGGCGTACTCATTCAGCATGGACATTTGTAGAACAGATGTGGAGATGGATGCCAAGCGCAGCTCTCTGCTGATCTGTTTCCTGTTTTTGGTGGTTGGAAAAAAAGACACAAATTAAAAAACTATCAACATTAACACACAGATCAAGCATACATTTTTGCTCCTAATATTGTGTACATCTCCATTATGCTTCCAAACAGCTGTGACTCATCAGAGAAAGGACATAGAGGGCACCTTTGGGTCCAGTGGGTTGAGGGAAGGGGCCTTTTTGGATCAACCCACAGGATTTGGAGGCCAGGTCAAAACCTTGTGCTGTTCTTCATGTTTTTTCGAGTTGTACCTGAACAGTTTTTTGTGCCTGTGTAAGCCTGCATCCTGTTGGGGACGGCTGCTGCTCATTGCTATGGGGTGGGGGTGCCTGGTCTGGTCTAGGTGGGTGCTACATGTCTAAGTAACATCCACATGAATGAATGAATGTCAGGTCCAAAAGTTTCCCGGCAGAACACTGAATGGATCTGTCAGTGGTCATAATGTTATGCTTGATCAGTAAAGTTGGACAAATCCTCTGTAATTCCTGGAGAGCTGTTTGGAAGCTCAGTTTGGTTCCTGGCTCTTGTCATCTTGGCAGAGCCTTGTCATCCATGGAGGTCTGTGGAGATCAACTTACCTTTGGAGCAAACCCCAGGTGGCCATTTAAGGAACTGCACTTCTTTAGTTTTCATTTTCAGCCCCTGAATCGTCCACTTGACAAATTCCTGCCTATTGTTTATGTGCCACTTAAAGTTCTTGACGTGCTCTAAGTTGTAGATAGCTTTCTGAATCTCATGAAGGTGAAAGCCTGCTGATAAAATTCCATCTTTGAGCAGAAAGGTCGTACATTGGTCCGGACGTAGCCGCTGCTATAAACCCGCTTTGTGTCGGCTTTTATCGGCTACGCTTATCCCTAAGGAAGTCTGCCCTCTTGTCCTATCTCAGATCTGCGTTCTCGCCGTGTTGGTGTCTAGATGCCTATCAACAGGCGCAGCACTCAGACAAACACTCCACACAGCGACGACGTGGAGAGACCAAACATTTCATTTCCTATCCGGAGACCTCTAATCTGCAGTGCATATGAGGTGGTGAGTCTAGAGTTGAGCCAGTTTGGTTTGATACAACGCCTTATTTGTTGCCCATGTGCAGTGCGAACACAAAGCTCTTTTCTCTGCACAGAGGGTGAACGCTGAGCTGTTGAATTGTTCATAGAAACAAGATAATCACCTGAACCGTGTTCAGCTCAACCCGAGTGGGTGGAAACATGACAAGTGGCTTGTGTTGCCAAGTAACACAGCCAGTAAGTACTTGTGTGATGGTCCATAATAACGGTGGTTGTACGTAACAGAGCTTGTATAAAGCTACTAGAGTGTGTAGCATTTAAATGCGCGACAAAGACATTTGGCACACCCGTTTGCAGTAATTGCTTTGATTGATTTGGGGGAAAGAAAGGAGTCATTTTTTTCCCGACAATTAGCCTTTTCCAAAGCAAACATTCTCAGTTATCCTGGTAGAGAAAGCTCGAGTGAAGTAATGATCGCTCGGCTCTGTTGTTATGTATCCTAGTAAAATATTACAAACAGAAAACACAAAAGCAGGACCTCCCCAAATGTAATGCAGCCACAATTAAAACGCCTACACTTTCTTTAAAATGAGAAGTCAAAGTACACAATCAGGCATAACATTATGACCACCCTCCTAACATTTTGTTGGTCTCCCTTGTGCCTCCAAGACTTTGTGACTCCTGTGGGTTGAGGGGACTGGCCTCTGTCTGTCTGTCTGTCTGTGTCTGTGTCAGGCTGCATCCTGCTGGGGATGTCTGCTGCCATCAAGGAGTGTCATTGCTATGGGGTGGGGGTCCCTGGTCTGGTCTTGGTGGATGCTACATGTCCAAACGTTTCCTAGCAGAACATTGCATCGTCATGTTATATTATTTTATGGCTGATGACCCAGAGCTGCAGCAAGCCCCGACCTGGTGACGTCTTAATGATTTGTAACTAAACAGGACATAGATAATAAGAGGGACCACCAAATCAGACATGCATTCAACACATCTGGCCGTTAATCAGACGCTAAACATTTGCGGCCGCTTACTTTTTCTTTTTTTATCCTCCTCATTGTTGGTTTTCCTCCTGCTTCCTAAACGCTCTCTACGCAAATACAAATGCCGACTTTGCTTTCAAAGCTAAACGCGAGCTTCAATGGGGGTATGCCGCATCCTGCTCATTCCTCTGTTATTCAAATGTCCAGGCCCGCTGCAAATGTCACAAACCCCCTATGGCACTTACAAAGTCACCCCATGGGATTGTAAAAGCGTCACTTCTCCTTCAGTGTCCTTTCGATAGACTGCACTGCGTTGCAATTGTAATAATGGGAATAAAAAAGGAAACTGATGCATTTAGATCATGCATATGGTAAATCCATGCAGCTGTGTTATTTTTAATAGGTAAAAATTGGCACCCACTTGATAGTATATTCAAAATGAAGAAAAATGACTTGGTTAAATGGATGCAGGGATGCGTGCTTGCAGATTTCTGTCCCAAATAAATAGCACTATTTGTATTTAAAACAATGATTACTGCACAATAAAATGCATTAAATCAAGTAAAATAAAATCAAAATTTCAATCAACGCTCAAGTTACATATTTATTGTGTATAGAAAATATTGGGGGAAATTGTTAGAAACCAAAGTATTGTGTGCTAATGGTTAATGGGTCATCTCACTCTCAGGGCTGAGCAAACTGACGCCCTGCTCACTTGCAAACGTGATGTCACAGAGTGCCCTGCTTAATTAAAAGATAATACAGCTTAATTATAATCATTTGGGCTACAGATGCGTGAAAAGGGCCGTGATCTGTGCTACAATAACACGCTCCCCGGCCCTTTAAGCCTCGTAATGGGACGCTTTTGAAGTCGGATTTTATTGAGATGACAAACTTTCTTGTTAAGGGTACAATTAGTTCCTTTTGCGGCAGCTCTGTTCTCTGTTTCCAGGCGTTTTTGTGTATTTTTGTTTACCTTTCTGTAGTTAGTTGCTCTGATTAGTGAATACAGTGTTTTGTAGCTGGGATCATATTATGTATGTGCAGAAATCTCCGTCCAAAACTTTCTGCTCCGGTGTTTACAGAGCCTGCATATTCATAAAACCGCACGCTCGCACCTATGCGGTCCTCGGGACACAGAGCGCTTTCTCACATCCAGAGAAACTCCGTCAACTGTAGCTACAGTAGACGTCTGTCCGGAAAGGTTGTGGCTAATTAAACTGTGGCGACTACACGAGGCTCGCTCTGCAGAGGCAGCCAAGCCCTGCTAGGAAACCTACACCACAGAGCTGACTGGTCCTGGAAACAACTCAGTTGCCAGGTTTGTTTGATTCCCTCCTGCCAGCATCAACATGTGTGTGTGTGTGTGTTTTTGTGTAGGGGGACGGCAGGGGGCCACCCAGGTCTCAAATGTGTTTTGAGAATGAAATAAACGAAGCTAGGATGCCCTCTTTCCTTGCTCTTGTGTCAAAAGTCTGCCGTTTTCTTTTTTCGGAGTGGGTTTGTCTGCTTCACTCAGAGACGTGCTCTCAGGATGCATTTACCAGGACTAAGACAACACAGTGTTTCACCGTTGCCGAGGATAATGCGGATTGCTTTTACCAGAGGGATCCAGGAAGCTTTTAAAACACACACTTCCGAAGGGCAGAAGCAAAAGTGCTATTATAGGGTGATGAAGAGACAGAAAGACAGAAGAGTGGGAACCAGAGAGAAACTGAGGTTTAATGGAGTCATTAATGGAGTCACTCTGACCCCTCCTTGCTTGATGCTCTTGATGTCTCTCGAAGGGCAGGTGTAATGGTCGCTGTTAATGTGGACACGACTCATGGTCATTTTGCACTTAAGTCTCATTTGTATTTTTATATTTTCCGTCGTCTATCTTGTGTATTTCGTCGCTCTCTGTGCCTTTTTATAAATTGCCCCTCAGGGATAATTAAAACACTTGATTTGAATTGATTATTCAAGTGACTGGAAGACTCTTGACTCCTAAGAATGGACGTGCTCATCCAGCCTTCATTCACGTCCTTCTAATTCGTCCCATTAGATCATGAAATTGATCGTGCCCTGACGGACGAACGTCACTTTTAATTAGCATACGTAGCATTAGATTCACCTAGATTGAAATTGTAATATTCAAGGTTATTGGTTTGTCAGTCCTTACCACCACCACCACCTCCGGTTCTACTCAACCTGAGATAGTGACGGAGTAATGACTGCAGCAGACTCTGCTCATAGCCGTTACTGAGCCAAAAGCCCCAATGACTCCAGGAATAATAGAAGCTGTCAGCAGGATGATGGAAACAATCGTTCAAGCCCTCATCTTCTCCTTTTTATTAAGAAAGTCCTCTTATCTCGGCTTGGTCCCCTCTGCGCAGGGGGACTTTGCCAGGGGATTGCAGAGTGCCACCACATTCCTGGCCCGGCAGTAATGTCTGCACACAGCCGAGCAGAGAAGAGCCTGGCACTGACGGGCTGGGACTCGGCGCCCATCTCCTGCCAGAGCCAGCTAGGGAACCGTCATTTATTTCCACTGATGCGAAAAGCAGCGCCTGTCGCCCCGGAGACATATTGTCCCGTGATTGCCGCGCTGTTTAAGATTTCCGCACCAGGTCTGCACGTTTGGCTTCGGGTTGTGCAGTATTTTTTTCTCTCTCTCTCTCTTTTTAAATTCTCGTCTCCATCCTTCATCACCCATCGCGTTTCAGAAGACTTGGAAAGAGCATCCCACGTCTTCCAACTCTGCTTTATCTCATATCTGTCGTATTGCTCTGCTGAGGCTGATTTAACCACGCAGTCAGGTTCGGTTCTCCAACTCCCACTTTAACAACAGACTCTTTAGTCTGCAACATCTATCAGCCGGGCTGCAAACTGCTGAGCTCCTCTGTTCCACTGCGACTTAATCTTCCATCTTTGGCTCATAGCGCTGGAAAAATATTGAGTGTGACCCCAGATGTTTGACATCACTATTCCTTTATATTTTTTTTGTTTGATACTAAATTCAGTGTTAAATGTTGCTCGTGCCCTCTGCAGGGTAGTTATAGCACTTACTTGTCTAAACACTTTGCCTCGGGCTTTCATGTCGACGCTGTGTAGAGTCTTTGTTGTATATGTTAAAAAAGCCAAACAGACGTCCCAGAAATAGCTGCCTTGACTCCCCACCTATGCAGTTTCCCTCCAAAAGTGGCCTCATTACTGGATTAGTGCCCACTTTTTCAGGACCAAAGAGACAGGAATGACCCAACCTGCTTTACCTGAGCAAAGCCTAATCCGTCTTAATCTAATAATTGCTCCCATATTTTCTGTGTCTCGAAAAAGCACAGCTGCGGGGGGGTGGCTGTGGCTCCAGATTGCTGTGCACCCTGAGTAATAATACCC
The DNA here is from genome assembly GCA_005024645.1 of Planiliza haematocheilus. Taxonomy (NCBI): domain Eukaryota; kingdom Metazoa; phylum Chordata; class Actinopteri; order Mugiliformes; family Mugilidae; genus Planiliza; species Planiliza haematocheilus. Next base: position 3,359,504 of record SRSE01001339.1, on the reverse strand, counting down.
ACGGTCGTCCCCTTTCATGGCTGGGATCAGATCGGTGGACGTCGAGGCGACAGTTGTTCACCGTCGTCGTTTGGGGCGTTCCAGACAAACTGTATAACCTCTTATCGGCGCGTCTTTCCTCCCTCTATTCTTTCCCTCCCTCTGCTTCTTTCGGCTCATGTTCTGTCCTTCTGCAGCACGTGGGTTTCGCAGAAATGCATCAGGCTGCCTGTGTTTCAACAGTCATCCTTTTATGAGTGGGTGTTGAAAATTGGTACGAGCCTGCCGGTGCTCAGATGTCTCCATTTTAGATACAGCATGACAGTTATGAAGCCTGGTGTGGAAGGACGGAGCCGGGGAGTTGATGAGCGACGTGGCTCATATCTGCTCACTGAGTGGAGCTCCATCTGGCATGACGGCTGACTCTCGGTTATTTACACGTCATACGATAACGTCGCACAACCACAGCGAGGAAAATAAGGACTGCAACAGAAAATGAAACTATGACTCTGTGTCTTTTTGCTAATAGCGATATAATGGAGGCTTCTAGTCCCCGTCCTCAGTCGCAGCCTGGAGCCTGCTGCAGGCCTCTGTGTCCGACTAGTAATGAGACACTAATGGCCGACGTTGTGTGGCCTATTAAAACACGCTTGGAACAGTGTTTGGGTGGGGCATAGCCAGCGCTTTGATGCTGTTGACCGCCTCCCAGTGTGCTTATTAAGAGATTTATGGCTGACGTCTGTGCCCCCCCCCAACCCTCAGCCCCCTCACGCTGTTGCATGAGTGTTTTTATTTTTCCTGTCATGGAGACCATATGGAGCACTTCTTCATTTCAAAGGCAGAGGTGTCCTGGCAAGCAGTGGCTCGTTAGGCGGGATGTTAGCAGAGCAGGAGAGTTGTCGTACTTGTGCCAAAATTCCACGGTCATAAAAAATAATCCTGATGGAAACATGTATGTTTAATAGTTGTCAAAAACGGGTCGACGACTCGTTTTCGATGCTGGAGTGAAGCACAGAAAGATGGCGCGGACTCTTCCACCTGGTGGAAGTTGCACGTCGGTTGCCATGCCAGTGTTGCCTGGTAATAAGCCGATGAAGGGCGCCGTCTTTGTCTAGTTGGCGCGCGGCCTGCTCCCTGCCGTCAGCTACGAGATGGAGCGAAGCGCACATGAGCTGATAGTGATCTCGGGGAGGTTTGTTATAATGAGCCCAGCCTCCTCTTTTCACGCGAGCGGGTCCCTTTGCAGAGCGAGATCCCTCCACGGAGCAATTACCTGGTACAATAAGAGCAGCGATTGAATTTGGTTAGCGTGTGTGCATACCAGTGTCGCCGGTGAAAAAAGGAGGGCGGGCTCGGCTGCTTTGAACACGGTTTTCAATTAGAAGAAGTGGAATGAACACAGAGGTGTGCTGTGCTGAGAATAGTAATAAAAAAATATACCTGGGGTCAGTTTTTTTTTGGAAAGCGATAGCAGGGTCTCATTCTTTTGTGTCACTTTGATTTATTTCTACCTGACGCAGCGAAGTGGCTCCGTAACAACTCGTTCACATCAGAGTTCCCTAGTAAGACATTTCTGGTATCGTTTCCAAAACCACAAAACAACGCTGAAACCTTTTACCGTTATATTTTATGGCGACGAAGACAAGAGGCTCGGCATTTTGATAAAGACGCCAGTCGACATGTACCGAGTAAGATAAGTGTATCTGACTTCCTTCAAGTCCTGACCTTCAGATGTTGCCAGGCAACTTGTAGAGACTCCAGGTAAACCTTGATTCATGATTATGTGTCATACCTACACTGTGGGTGCGCTACAGCCTGATGGGCTCCTCCCTAGAAATTGAGCTACACATCATGGCAACACACAGAGCAACAGCTGGGATTTGTCTGCCGTGCATTTACTCATCAGCGTCAGTCAGTGGCCGGAAAAGCATCGAGAAATTCTCTTCCTCCAAGCATCAGTCATTCAGATGCCTTTTCTGTGTTTTGTGTTGCAACTTCAGCTCCGACACGAGCATTTTCAAAACCCCAAAATACCACACAGTCCTTACTAGGGATGCACTGAAAATTTTCAGCCAAAGCTTGCTGCGGTTGTCGCTTGCACTATCAAAACATCCCGCTTCAGCCGTGTTGTTTCGCAATAAATTTTTATCCAAATATGGCCTGAAGCGCACTTTTGGTTTTCTTTTAACGCCAAAATAATATGGCTGATACAGGATGTTGTGATGGTCAATTTTCTTTTGAAAATTTTCGGCCGAGAGGCGTGTGTCTAGAGGCTACACTAGAATTCTTCGTTGTCTGTCATTTTGACTAACGGGGTCATAAAAATCCCGTCATGATCTATTTTTACCCGTCACTTTGATTTTTAAAATGATAATAAAGACATATTCAATAGCATTTAATTTTCATGAACGTTTAATTAACTTTAAGTACTTTTTTTCAGAACAGAACAACGACAAAAACAACGACAACAAAAGTTCCAATAGTCAATGCTGCCGTCACATCTTCTCCGTACTCGGAACGGGACTGCTAGCGCTCTTAGGCGGTACCGTAGTGTTTAAAGTGCTTTGGCGGTACGCAAATTCCATTTTGGTAGCCGCTAGCTGCATAGACATAGATCACTGACTGTGTATACTAGACGTAGACATATGGTTAGCCGAGCTCTGACGTGTGCAGTATAATCGGTTTACCGGGAAATCATGCACCAACAAAAGTTCGTCAATGTTTGGAAGGCAAACTGCGATAAGAGACAAGAGCCAATTAATAAGGTCACTCGCCGCCAAGTGGTCAGAGGTGTGCATTACAATCTATCAAAATGACGATAACCTCCAGATTTTTTCATCACATTTTAATAAAAAAAAATGGTCAATGACGGAAAATATTTGGTTAACGCAACCCCTGACTGCAACGTATGCAACCAGATCTCTTGCAGGAGTATATATAAAATCTGTCTGTTTTATATATTTCACATAGTTGTTGACGTATTGTAATTCCAACACATCACCTGCACTTGCACCTCAGTTTCCCTTCTTGAATTAATTCCTTGACACAGTCACCTTGTTAAATCTTCAAAGGGTTACGGCAGTGCGTAATGAGATGAGTCCGCGGTGAACTGAGCTGTCAGTCTTGTTACAGTTCTCTGTCAAGAGACATGGTGCCTGGTCTGACTCCTGTTCTGTTTCGTGTCTCTCCTGTCGAGTTAAATAAGGAACCCTGACCTCTTTGTTTGGGGCGTCATTTCTGCTTCACGCACCGCTGATTTCTCTTTGCAATTCACATCGGAGACCCAAAACTACCGCTGGCACACAGAATTGTTAAAAGCACGGCCCAAGAAATGACTAAAGCATGAGTTATCGTTGACTTTTTGTAAACAGTGCCTTTTATAGACCATAGATTTATTATTTTTTTTATATATATCTTTTGCATCGGTTTTAACGCCACGTATTAAATCTTCGTTTTGGTGATGAATGTATTTTCTTTGGAAGCACTACCGCAGCCTCACTTTGCACCGGTGCATTTAGTTTTAGTCGCTAATGGAGCTGAAATGGCTGTTTATCATGACAGCCCTGTCAGGATGCAGTTAATCACGCAGCCGGTGTTTATTAGACCAGAACGCTGTCAATCTCTGTGAGGATCATCTGCCAGGCACTTTTTTTTTTTAAAAGTGGGCAGCCAGGGGAGGCGACTCTGTCAGCAGAAAACTGAAACTCGCACACATCCAGTAAGTTGTTGACGGGCCATGAAAGCTCTGTCAAGAGACGTCGGCGCTTCCCATGACTTTGCCCTTTGGTTCCCCTCTCAGATTTATCTCCCTGACATCTGCGTCCACACATGTGAAGATGGCTCTATCACACAGTGTTTTTCATCTGAGCGTTTGCTTCACCTTTTAAAGGCACGCTTGTTTGCACCGTGACAGATGGCTCTCGGGGTGCTCCTGCAAATGCCAACGTGTCTGTCATTCAGGCAGTTTGCTGTGAGATTTCATCAGGAATAGTTGTATCACAAGAAGGGAATTTGGTGGAAATGTGTATTTTCTCATTATTAAAAGCTGTTGTATTGTCCAGAATGTTTCATATTTTTAAACATCTGTTATAGCGGTTAAGTTACAGCGATCAGGCATAACATTATGACCACTCTCCTAATATTGTGTAGGTCTCCAGTTGTGACTCATCACAGAATGGACAGGTTTATTTTACCATACTGTGCATCCCTCTGTCTTGATGTCTAGTCATGGAGAGTGAAGCTAATCCCAGTAGGAATCCGCTATGTTTCAGAGGAATTTAAAGCAGAGTTCATGTTTCCCCCTCTATTACCGGCATGTCTGCCTGGTATCGTGGATTGCTTTAAGGATGCACTCCTGTCTTGAAATCTTAACTTTCGACCAGGGGGCAGGCGACTTAAGCGTTATGCGTCTGCGCCGCTTGAATATTAAGCGGCGTGAGTATATGTTGACCGATGGCTCAGGAAAAAGTCCAAAAACGGAAGCTTTTAAAGAGAGGGAGCCGTTTACGTCAGTGTTCAACCTCCACCTCGCTTCTGCGTCTTGAAAAATTGATGACATGTTTTTCCAGTCTGTGCTTATCGCTGACCTCCTGATCGACCAAATAAGATGTTTTTTTTTGTTGTTTGTTTTGTTCTGCTTTCAAGTCGCACCGAGCTCTCTCTTTCAGGAGCTCTTATGTGAAATTTGGAGCCGTTAATAATTGATCTGATCGGCGGCGCTCTAATCTCGCCTGGGTAACGCTCTTTTGAAGTTGCACGGTTTGTTGTCGGTGTGTGCGGTTATGTGTCTTGGAACTCTTATACTTAATTGGGTCATGTTAATTTTGCAGCCTGAGAGGGGATGGGGTAATGAAAACGGATTAATCACGGATGACGGTTGTGTCTTCATTAAGGAAGGCAGCGGCAGGAGAGGAAGAGAGGAGACTGTGGAAAGCGAAAACTCAAAACGGCTGTTGAAAAGTTTAAATTTCTTGTCTGACACTGTTTAAGATAAATATGTAGCAGCAGCCATGTTGAACGGCGCTTGTTTCTGCGACTCCGAGGCTCCTCGCTCTGCCACTCTAAAACATCTCAGAGCAGCTGCCTCGCTTCGACACGGTCCGCCGAGGAGCTGTTAAACCACACACATAGGGGCTATTTGAGCTCTCACAGTGGGTGTGCCCGGTGTCAAGTATTTGTGGGCGCCTCTGCATTCGTGAGCGTCTTCCACTTTAACCTCCGGCTGCCTCGGGCGTGTGTGTCATCCCTGCACGCTGTCACTCTGTGGTGGCATGTTTGAAGGGGAAAAAACCTTCCAGAGATAACATTGTTGTGTGTTTGATGGTCTGCTGGAGACACACAGCCCTGCTGAGGGTTAGGATTCTCACTGATGATGAATTAAAGTCTTAATTTGAGCGTTTTAATATTTAACTGTGAACCGTGTAGTCACGGGCAGTTTTCTTATCTGGGTATTGATTTCATTGTTAATGCGCAAACACGGTTGCACAGATAACCTCCTCCTCCGACCCCGCTCCTGCATCTTGCATTCATGTCTGGCGTAGCGGTGCAGTTCTGCCTCGAGATACGATTCAGCCCCGACCACCTCTGCCTGCCTGTGCCAGCAGACAAAGCTGGGAAGGAGAGAAAGGAGGCGCCGGCTGCTGATGAGCCCATTACGGTGGGTTCTGGCTGTCAGGCCGACTTAAAGACGACTTCCACTTGACAGCCCCGACAGCCGAGTCGGGCTTAATGGGGTCGGCAGTGCATCAAGCTGAGGAGGAGAATCCCTGTGTGCAGATATTTTTTTTTTATACCTCTCAGCAGATTCCCCCCACACTCCATCTTTAACCCACTTTCTGTCTTCCAACTGATTTCCAGAAATTTTGATTGAATTCCAAAGAATCGCAAACTCTTTTCAAGGTCCAAAACTTTTAATATTTCATGCAGGCTGCAGTTAATTTGTGTGCATAACTGCAGCAAGTTGTAAGCTTTTCCTGACATTTGGATTTTGCTCTTTTTTTAATATTATTATTATTAATCTGCGAAAAGATGGTTGCTCCCTCAGGATGCAATGAAAGAAACACATTTCAACTTCAATAATTAATTGTTTTTCTTTTCTTAAAGTAAAAGTTCTCATTTCAGTTCATTTTAAAATGGTGGTTTTTGTGCAAATAAAATACACATTTTTAGTATTTTCCGACTTCCTAAAAAGAATATAAAGTAACGCAAGTCCAAAATTAAAGGTTTGTCAAAGCAGGTTATTTTACGATATCTTTTAATCCTGCTTTGTTTACATTCCAGGTTCCTTAGTTGGCAAATCCTCTCGTTCCCTTGTAGGCGCGTCAGTCTTTGCATCGAGTAGCTTCCGTCATAAGGACGTCCTGTGTTCTCCGGTCTCCCTGTTTGTTCCGTTATCTGCAACTCTCCCTTTCAACTCGTCTCGCTTTGAAGTTCGGATAGCGTTTGCCTCGCTTATCTCCCCGAAATGCTGCAGATCCAAGATTTCCCGTCTCTCCTTCGGCGCGCCTCAGTGAAAAGCATGACCTGAATTAACTTTTATTGATTTAGTCAGACGCAAATGACGTCACTGGCTGCGATGGCAAGTTCCCCTGTACACATCTGTGCAGGGATGACAGATGTGCCTTTGTGCATGCGACTGTTTATATTGTTCTCTGGTCTTTTCTTGGTGTCTGTTTATGTGAATGTTGGAGATTGCTGCGTGTTTGAAAGATGTAGGCCACAGTACCTTCTCTGTTTGAACAGTACAGTAAACTTGGCAGACTTCCTCAGATGTGATAGACTGTGCCTCTCTCTCTCTCTGTCTCTCTCCTATGTCTGTCATCCTGTGGTATGTGAAAACACCTTATCTGCCTTCGCTGTCTCTGCTGGGACTATTCCCGGAAGTCATTCCCCTCTCTCTGTGCCGATCTAAACACACACACACACAAGCTCGCACTGTATGTCAGCACGCATCTCAAATGAAACCATCAACGGCAATGCCGCGGCCCCGCCGTGTCTCAAACCGAAGCTCATAACATCGCAGCACAGAGGAGGCTCGGCGTGATGGGAGCTGGCACGCTACCTCGCGGCCCAGCTGTAGGCTTGGCGCGGAGGCAGCGTGCCGTCTCTGAACATTACTTGATAGATTGTTTGAGGTGGAGGTCGGGGATGACTGAGCTGGTGTTTCCAACCCATCTGCTGCCTTTTATCCCAGTTTTACACAGATGGAACAGATTCACACTCTCTAAAGGGAATTGTAAGAGACCGTTTGCTTGTGCAGAAAAGTCACGGTTGTAGCAGTTCCCCGCGCAATAAATCATGTATGACATTCGTACGAGAGCGCAGTTCAGATGTTGATAGATTGATTTGCGAACTGTGTTTAAATAATCAATAAATCTTTTTATTTTCCTTAATAGATCCGTTGTTTGATCTGTGGAAAATACAGAAAATGTCCTTCCAAGATTCAGAGATTTATTTAAAAATATCTCAGAAATAACCAAGGAAGTAAATCGAGGATATCAAAATCTGTGCGTGCGCCACCTCTGATCATTGTCTGAAAGCATGAAGAAATAAAACGAATAAGTAATGATCAGGTATAAGGTCTGTGAGCGGTGTGGCACAGATTGAGGTGAAAAGGTGAAGTTTGACCCCCGATGAGAAATTCCAGCTGATGCAGTGAAAGTAAAAGCCAATCGTGTGGCAGCAGGTGTCTCCTCTGAAACCAGAAAATTTCTCTCTGACAATGTATTTACAGCTAAATGAAAGTTCACTGGGCTGTGACCTTTAATAAACTTAAAAAAAAGACGCCATCGATCGCCCCTGGCTGACAGACCTGGTGTGAAATTAAAAAATGCATTAGACTAGAAATAGTAAGACTGCCATTGTCTCCTCATTCCTAACCGTTTTAAGCAGCCAGTAAAAGTCTGTGAAGATCATCCAGGTTCAAAATAAAAAGATAAAAGCAAGGCGACTGGTCTGGTTTCAATTTACTTCAAGACGGTTTCACCACAAGTCACGAGTAGGACCCTTCTTTAGGTTTAAATGAATGGTGGAGAGTTTTTGTGAGGAGCATTTGTAGGTGGGGAAAAACACTTGAAACGTGGCTTAATGAACAGATATACAGATCAGGCATAACATTATGACCACCTTCCTAATATTGTGCCTCCAAAACAGTTGTGACTTATGACAGAATAGACATGTGCCTTCTGAGGGTGTCCTGTGATGTCTGGCTACAGGATGTTATTATTATTGGGGGGCTTTAGGTCCTATGGATTGTTCCAGTGCATCCCAGATACTTGATCAGTTTGGGATCTAGTGAATTTGGAGGCCAGGTGCTGTTCTTCATGTTTTTTTTTAGTTGTTTTTGTGTGTGTGTCAGGCTGAAAGTCTGAAAGTTTCCCAGCAGAACATTGAACTGTCACAAGATGGTCATAATGTTATGCTTGATCGGTGTATTTAAACAAAGTCTTTTCTGCGGCTGCTTCCGAAGCGACAACGGCACAAACCCCGTCATAAAATGCCAGCAGACGTGGATGATGTGTTGCATGTGAAGCTAAACCTAGCTGCAGCACAGTTCCATGCTCCGCTGATGCTCTAACATGTTTAATTACTTTTCCTTTGTATTTGCATTTCGAGCTACTGCTTTCATTTCTTTGATGTTCATGTCACAGGTGTTAAAAGTCAAATCTTCAACATTACAAATACCTCTCTGTAAGCTCAGCCTTAGCACATACTGTGACCTTCTCAAGAGTGAACATGCTTGAAAGGACTTGTTTTTTTATATCCCCTTATCCCGCGTATCATATGCATATCTACAACTGTGGATTTGTCATTTCCGGAAAGCATTACATGCTGATTACAGTCTCAGTACATCCTGCTGTTAATGTCCTTAAACAAAAGAGTAGGCAATAACGTTTTCTTGTCTGAATGGCTCTTTTAAGTCCTGCTGCTGAGCTAAAGGCCATTAACCCATGTGTTTTTTGGCTTTCCTAACAAAAGAGTAGTGACGGTCCTGTCCGTGTGGGAGTGTTTAGTCGAGAGGTATTTCTCCTTATCGTAGCTGCAGCCTTTTAATGTGTGAAAGCACTCAGGAACACTCCACCTTCCTCTGCGTTTCTTGGCGTTCGTGCACGCGAATCCATAATTCATCTCCCCGTATCTCTGGTGATTAGAGGCTTCATTTGTTCCACTTGCCAACCGTGCATGTAACGTTAGATGGTATTTCTTGATTTCCATCTTACTGACACAGTCCCGGTGCTCTGCAGTTCAAACTGACACAGTTGCTTTGTCTGAAATGGAGCATGTCATGTGCCTTTGACTGTGTCGTGTAATGTATGGGGGCGTTTAAGGGAAAATAGTTTGCTCTTGTCCCACCCTACCCATACACAGCCCCTTAAGAATGAACGTCTTGTTTGAACGGCCTCTTTTATTTATTTATTTTTCTGGATGCCTGTCTTGCCAGCTCTGACCACCTGCAGCTGAGACAAAGGTGAACTTGATGAAGAGGCGGGACAGGAGTGGGTGGATGTGGAGGGTCAGCGATTAAGGGATTACCTTGGCCCATCTTCAACATGCTTCCTGATTTAACATTATTGAAAGATCCCCCCTTTTACTACCAGACTCCCGTCCGCCAAGAGGCCGCGAGCACCCACACACAGACACGCAGCCGCACTCACCGTCATGCAGGTGGAGGTATGCTTAATTGACTCTGGCGGTGGGCCGTTCCTTAGGATAACAAACCCTGACGTTAGGTATGATAACATTATGTTGCACAGGGCAGACGAGGGCCTGCCTGGACACCCTGTGGAGGAGATGGTTCTAGATGAGTAGTTCATTGTGGTGGTTGTTCAAACAAGAAGGCCGCATGCAGCTGGACCAGCTGTTGAGTTTTGTTTAGAGGCGCCCAAACGGACCCCATCCTGTGGAGTCGTTTCTGGTCCTTTATTGGGAAGTAGGGAGCCAGACTAAATTATTACCATGGGTGCTAAACTTACACAGATCAGGCATAACATTATGACCACTCAAAGGTAAAGTGAATAACATTGACCATCTTGTGACACTATAATTCTGCTAGGAAACTGATCGACTTCATTCATTCATTCATTCATTCATTCATTCATGTGGATGTTACTTAGACATGTAGCACCCACCTAGACCAGACCAGGCACCCCCACCCCTTAGCAATGACACTTCTTGGATGACAGCAGCCATCCCCAGCAGGATGCAGCCTGACACAGACACGGTTTAGGAAGCAGGTGTTGACCTGGCCTCCAAATTCACTAGATCCCAAACGGATCAAGTATCTGTGAGGTGATCCACAGAGGAGACCCCTCCCCTCAACCCATAGCACCCAAAGGCCTCCCAGTAACAACGTCCTGTTACAAGACACCACAGGACACCCTTAGAAGACCCATGTCCATTCTCTGATGAGTCACAACAGTTTTGAGGCACAAGGGAGACCTACACAATGTTAGGTCATAATGTTATGCCTGATTGGTTTATTCCTCTGGACTGGACCAATCGGATCTAATTGCATTTTTTGTTCCTATTTATTCTGGTTTTAGTGAATTGTTGTGTCTATGAATATAAAAAAATGAATTGTTTACGTGCGATAGATTTCTAATATCCTACTGCTGCACAACACAACTTTAACATATTTTTTTCAAGTTGTTTCTTTAATAAAAAATCAGAAAAATCACATTGATGTTGTTGGACTCAAATTGTAAGAAGACGTACATTCAGCTTTTACCGTGACCCCGTCTGCTTCTTCTATAGTGTGCTGTGAGATGTGCTGAAACTGGACAGTAAAGCTGAACAGACTAGTCTTTCTGCGTTTAGAGCCTATCACCCTATAAATGCACTCACTCTGTCCCGGTGAGATGTGTGCAAATAGAGCAGAAAACATGTCTCTCAGACGGAGCTTGTTCGCAGCAGCGTGAGTGGGGAAATAAAAGATTTAAGTGTGCGTGAGGATGTCTGTAGAACACATCGCGTCTTGTTTCGGAGACGATGGCATGTGACTGCGAGGTGTGTGACCGTCTCGGCAGCACACATCAAAAACGAGAGCTTTCTCCGCGTCGGGTCTGATAATTTTACGACAAAATAATTCACAGCTAGCCATTATTGTCTAAACATCGCATTCTTCCGCAGGGCTAAGTGGTTGCTATGGTGTGCACTTAATGAACGGAAAAAGCAGTAAAATGTTAACAGCGGGCCCGTTCTAATCCTCTGTCATTTACTTTCCCTCTTTCTTTCTTTTTTCTTTCCCCCTCTCTCTCTCCTTTCTAGTTCTGTCTATCCAGGCTGCTGCCATCCAGTTCACTAAGGAGCCCAAATCCCAGGATGCCTTGCACGGCCGCAGCGCCATGCTACGCTGCGAGGTCAGCGATCCGGCCAACATCAGGTACAGGTGGCTTCACGACGGGCAGTCGCTGCAGGACGACGAGCGGCGCCACCAGGAAGGCAACAACCTCAAGTTCACCGCCGTCGACCGGCGCCTGGACGCGGGGAACTTCGTGTGCGTCGCGGAGAACTCAGCCACGGGAGAGGTGCTCCACTCCACCAATGCCTCCTTCAATATCAAGTGTGAGTGTTCAGGGTTTCATAACGGCATCGAGGCCGTGCATCAAAAAAAAAAGCAAAACAAAAGTCACAGTATAAGATGACAGTTAGTATGAGCTGGAGGAATGTTTCCACCTTGTTGCCTTGTTCTTTGTGGCTCCCTCCCTTCGTTGGAAACTGGATATGTGAACCACCGAGCATGTGTTTCTTGTATCTTTTATCATTTTTTTTCTTCCTCCTCCGTTGTGCAACACTCTCTTTTCCCATATTCTCTCAAAAGGCCTTTGTCCGAGCAGTGTAATTCACCTTCTAGCCATGTAATTATTACGGTTTAGATTAACACAGCCCTCTGTGCTGCAGCTTTTAAATCACGGCAGGCTTTTCACTTTGCTATATTCGAAATGTTCTGTCCAATTAAGGAGAGGCACGCTAGTGTCTTTATTTTGTTGTTTAGGCCCCACAACTAAACCTCGACGAGTGTCTAAAGTTTCAGAGGAAGCCGTGGGAATTCTGCTGTGCCTTGTTTGCTCGTTGTCGAAGGCCCTCAGGTGCCAGTGAAAAGCCTTTGTGTCTGACAAACATGGAGTTTGTAGAGATGGCAGTAGAAACAAAAAAAATAAATAGAAATAATAAAGCAAAGCATTGGAGAAAAATGGCTCCCATCTGGAAATGGTTCTCCTCTCTAGCTACGTTCAGCCGGGAGGTTTTTCTTGCGGTGATGATACAAAGGCTGATTACGAGAACAGATGAACGTCCAGACCTCCTAGTAGCAAACATAAGAGACAGACTGAGAGAGAGAGAGGGAAAGAGAGAGGGAGAAGAGGGTTAACCCCTTCTCTCTGATGTCTCTCCTCCAGTGGATATTTGTGGTCTGCGATGTTAACAGCCATCTCTGAGTGCTTACGCTTTCCAGCCAAGAGACACATCAGTTTTCCCCAAATCTTATCTAATCTGAAGGCAGCTGCGTTTATATGTAGCCATTGAACATGATGTAGTGTGTCAATAAAGCTCAACTGACACACTCCCACAGATTTAAAAATAAAAAAAACAAGTTGTACATGAAGCACCGGTTCTTCAAAGCGTCCGCCGTGACCCAGAATAAACCGCATTATCTGCAAAGTCATTAACATTCCCACACGCTGGAAACGAGAGTCGTGCTTTTATTGGAAGGAAGGAACGTGTGTTAACAAAAAACTCGTTTAAGTGTCAGAATGTGTGTGAGTGAACATGTGTTCATACAAGAGCAGTGATAGCTTTCTGAAAGGTGTAGTGCAAAGAGAGTGTGAATTTATCATTAACATTCTTGCAAGATCGAGGTCGAATTTAAGGTGTATCATAAAAACATCCGACTTCTCTTATGCTTCCTGCAGTGAGGATTTTATATTAAGGATGAATTAAATTATTAATCTGTATTAATAATGAATCCACAAAGAATTATCATATAATTCATCACTAGTTTTATTTCGATCCTCGACCCGTATGTAAAGCTGGGCGAGCTCTTTACGGCGTAACTTTCCTGAAAAACGTCTTCGAAGCTCAGCGTGGCGCTTCCGGCTGTTGCCATCTTGGAGATGCCTGACTCCACTTAACTCCCTGTTTATTTAAAGAGAAAAGACGCGGTGCCTACCAGACGGTAAACATTTTTCTATTTCTGCTGTGTTCAGTATTTGTCATGGAAAGCCTATGAGGCTTGACTCGCTTTTTGGAGCCGACACCAAGTGGCCGTTTGAGGAACTGCAGTTTCAGGCGTTTCGGGGTGTCAAACTCATTTTAGTTAACACAACGTTTACCTATAAATAACTCCAAATGTTTCCCTTTGTTTTAGTGCAAAGAAGTTCTAGGACTCTTTATTAAATCATTAAATCTGTGTGAACCCTAGGAATACCAATTACTTTTATTGGAAAAATTGCAGTTAAATGTCTTCAATGTACGTTTTGCAATTCGAAAATTCATCCCACGGGCCAGATTAGACCCTCTTGCGGGCCAGTTTTGGCCCCCGGGCCGTATGTTTGACATGTATGCAGTAGATCGTCTTAAACCAAAATAAAATTCCCAAACCTACTTTACACAGCTACACAGTCCCTAAACAAAGGTGCTTCTTCTTCAACTTTAATTTCTTAAGAGGGGGATTTTCCCCCGGGCTTAAAAAAAATAAATAAAAAACGGGGCCGTCCCAGATTCCACTGAATGTCGACCAGAGAATAAAAGATGTGTTAAAACACTTTCATAACTGCGCTGCGTGGAAACAGCACTTGACCAATCAGGTTTAATTAAATTACTTTTAACCAGCGTATCAAAGACAGACACAGCGGCTGACTTCGATATTATTTAAGCGTCTCTGTCGTCTGTAGCCACATCTAGAATATGAAATGCACGTGGTATTTCAGGATATGGAGCTGTTAATGACTGTATGTGATTAGACGCTCGGCTCCTCCATCTGCCACTCAGTCTGCTGAATGAGGCCTTGAAGATGTGCTGCTTAAAGAGGCTTTTAGCCAATCCAGTGCATAAACGACGCTGGGAAAACCAACAAATACTTTTCCTCCTATGCATAAAGCAGATAGGCCGAGATTACTGGATGCGGCGCTGGTAATGCACTGCACATTCCTGCAGGAACGATGAGATCAATAGCTTTGTATCGGTTTGATAAGAGAAAACTGCTCCATGAGTGAATTCCTCAGGCATAACTTCAGATAACAAACCACCTACTGCAGAATCTTCCCTCTGTTAAAGGAGGAGCGGGATCATTTATAGAAAAGCGTGCACACGTTTTAAACGGGAACGGTAGCGTGCAGCAATAAATCATTCCTAACCTCGCGTGTGTGTGTGTGTGTGCGCCACATTTACTTGTGCGTATCAACACGTTTGTTTCTGCGTTACAAGCTTGACTGGTCCCCTCTGGATCACTTTAAGTGGATCAGACCCTGTTATGACTGATGTTCTCGTATTTCCACAACATACATTTAACGGGTGATAGAGCCGCACACAGCTTCATCGTAAAGACCTCCCCCCCGGCATTAATCTTGAATATGAACTCACTCATGTGTATGCTAGTTTGCGTGCTTACTGGTAAATGTGGGTTGTGCGTGTGTGTGTGGAGGGTTGCCATATGTACTGTACTCTACTGTACAACTGTACATGGACTCTCACTGAGTACATGATTCCCCTTCCCCCCGCTGAAGAGAGAGTTAATTTATCTTGCTTTAAATGGTGGGTGGGTCTCCCCAGTTGAGTTATTCAAAGTAATTATCCCCCCCCATCTGTTTTCACTAATAGACCCCCCCCCCCCCTATCTTTTTGTTCTGTCCACTCACATAGCATAGTTTCCAGGCTGTGCCGTCGTTATTGTGTCAGCACATTTGTTGCCTCTGGAGGCAAAGCTTCGCCCGAGCAAGATGCAGACTGACGGCGTATCAGAAGTAGCTCGCTGGAGTCAGGAAAACATTAACTAGAAGCGGGGAATGTTTCTGTTCAAGTCGCTGAAAGCCACTTTCACATGAGTAGACGCGTGCGCCATCTTGGCTCAGCCGCACAGCGTGTGTCCTTAACCTACATTTGTTCAGTGTTTTTTTTGTTTTTGTCTATCGCTCCACCCGTTCTGTCCTGCAGAGTGCTCCTGTGTCCGTGTCCATTTTTATTTCCTCTTTCTTCCTCCTGTCTCTGCCTTGTCACAGCAGCAGCAGCATCATCTCTTTTATTTGCTGTAGTTTTCAGCCTGGCCTCCTGACCCCTGTCAGTCAGAGCTGATAAAATCTGACACCTCCTTTAACAGTTGAGCCTGGTTTCTTTTCCCCAGGACTGAGCTGAGAGAGGCACTTTTATTCTAACCAGCTTTACAATACAAAGGAAGCACATGTATTAGTTATTTCCATGCCCATATGCTTCCGTCAGTCAAAACACCATAACACAAATCCACCCTGCCCTCGCCGTAAACCTTCTCTATGGCAACAGATCAGCTCATTGAGTGAAGCAGACGCACGCACGCTCAGCTGCCTCTCTGGCACGGCGAGGGATGAATTGTCCGGGCATCTGCCTCGACGATATCCTCACAATTCATCCGTTATCATCTCCGCAGTCGACGGCGCTTCCTGCTCTGCCTCCCGACATGATAATTATACGCCCCTAATTATGGCGTTAGCTGCCAGGCCCGCACCGACACTTAGTCGTGCATTCTGAGGGGGATTACGGGCAAGTATTTGCCTCTAATAGGTTATGAAAGGGTGCCTTCTGTTTTGTCGAGTGGACAGCTGCGGAAACCTGAACTGTGAATGTG
Source organism: Planiliza haematocheilus (assembly GCA_005024645.1). Taxonomy (NCBI): domain Eukaryota; kingdom Metazoa; phylum Chordata; class Actinopteri; order Mugiliformes; family Mugilidae; genus Planiliza; species Planiliza haematocheilus. The sequence goes on along the minus strand of SRSE01001339.1, from coordinate 3,343,714 downwards.
AATGGAGATATTAGCGGGTAAGAATGTGCGGCTGTCAGAGGAATCGGGTCAGATTGGGAGCGAAGAGTGGAAACGTAAAACTGTCACGAGGCTGAACGCGTCTAATTATTTGTGTGAATCACTCACCACTCAGAAAGTGTGTCTGGAACTGTTTTTTTTTTTCTTCCTCGTCACCTTTTTGGCTTTTATTTTTCTTTTGACACCTCTGGAATGCAACAGATTTCTTAAATAGCGGCTGTAAGCCTCAGCTGTATTCTCACGTAGACGACAGCTTGACACCGTCTGATACTGAAAGCACCCACCTGTTACTCCAGACAGGTTTAAACAAATTCTTCTTTTCCTAATTAACATGCACACGAGATTTGTTGCTCCATCAAACTTTTTCTTACTCTCCCCCTCCTCCTCCTCGGTGACTCATTGTTTCCCGTCCAATTTCCACAACCCCCTTTTGCTTTCAGTTCACTAATAACAGGTGTGTCTGCCCTGCATTCCCATACCTGGATTGTCCTCCTTCACTTCCTCCTCCTCCTCCTCTTCCTCCTCTCCTCCTCCTCACTAGAGCTGTTGACTGTAACGGCCTTGAGTGAGACATGCAGCTAATGCGCGTCCTCGGAGTGAAGACGTCCTGAGTACATTTGCATGCATGCATTCGCGCTCGCAGGCATCATCATCATCTGCGCTTCACTCCTCACCCCGCCACATATAAACACAGACGTATAAACACTGCAGAGTGTTGTGCGCACATACACAGTTGTCGGGCATCTGTTTTTGGAGGAAGCTAATGAGCTGTGCCTGGCTCAGACGGGGATGTAAGTGAAAGGAGCTAGCGGGGAGGAGGAGGAGGAGGAGGAGGAGGAGGGTGGAGGCTCTGCAACTCTGAGATGGATTCCCATGATCCCCCGGGTGCACGGCATTGCCAGATTCTTGTGTAATTCAAAGTGACAGGTCTCCCTCTAGCGCCCCCTCTGACCTCACAGCGGCTCTGCGTCCTTCCTCCCTCTCCGCCTCTCCGCCTCTCCACCGCTGTCTCAGGTGGGCTCATGCCTTGCATATTTCATAGGTGATCCACGCAGCGGCAGAGGTGCAGCCGCGCTGTTCAGCCAGAGGCCATGGGAATGAAGCTCAGCGTCTGTGGAATGTCTCACACGAACACATGCACACCTTACATGCTACATACATACATGCATACATACATAACCCCCTTACAGACTCCTGCTTCGACCGGGGGCGGCCCAAAGAAGCACGCTCTGTCAGTGAATGCGCCCAGTAACCACACGGCGTGTACAGTCATACAACCACAGCTTATATGTCATCACATAAATAACAATTAGCCCTTGTTCTCGTTCAGTGTAAACATGAACTATTTGTGTAGACAACACCTCCAGTGGGAGAAGGGGAATTCCAGGGCAAGGTACAAAAAGACGGCGTCGGAGCCAAGTCATCAACGTATCACTCACTGAGGAGGAGATGACACGTGTCTGTTTAAATAACGGATAGTTCTTTTTTTTTTAAATCTAATTTGCTTGTTGGGTGGAGATTATATGAAGGGGATAAGTAGGTTTGTCCGGTTCATAGCTGCACCGGAGAGGTTAGCTTACAGGAGGAACTACAGACCCATGCGTCAGTTTATCCTTTAATGTTTGTAAAAATCCTGCACTGAGAGTGAAGGAATGTGAGATAAATTACTTGGAGTTTATATCTATCTACAGCCCGTGTGCAGGGTCAGATGTTAACACCACATTATGCCCCTCGTCCATCACTGACAGCCGTGGATCAATTTCCTGCCATCTGCCGTCCTCCTTCATTTGTTCTCCTCTTCATCTGTCACTCAGACACAAATGATCCGAGTCTCACGTTACATGTTCTGCGCAACGATACGGATGCCCCTAATCTTTGAAGGATGCCCCATCACCCCAAGCAACAGAAGGGAGGTGCTCATTGTTTCTTGTCTTTTATGGGCTGACAGCAGAGTGTCCACGTTAACAAACTAAGTCAATGAACCATCCATTAAATGTCCATAAAAGCGTCCCGCTCTGGTCAGTGTGCTGATGTAAGCTGACCCACTGCTTTACTCCCGTGTTCCTGTGTCACAGCGCTGCACCCATTAGAGTCGCCGTGTGTCCCGCGAGGACAGATGACAATACGACCACTTAACTCAATTTTTCCTCCTGTCTTTCTCCCCAGTTATTCCTCCCGTCGTCTCCCTACTTCCTCCCATTTACAGTCTCTTGTGTTTTTTCTGCCTGCACAGGGTTGGAGAGCGGTGGTGTGACTCTAAAGGAGCCCAGCTCTGAAGGGGAGATCGAGAGCTCTGCGCCGGTCACGTTGCGCTGTCATATTGACGGACATCCACGGTTAGTCCCCCCCTCAGTTTAAGAAGCATTCTTCTTGTCCATCCTCACCTTTTGAATCGTCTCCTTCACGCCCATCCACTCCTGGCCTCTCTTTCTCAGGCCGACGTGTCAGTGGTACAAGGACGGAGTGAAGCTGACGGAGAAGACCCATCAGATCAACAACAAGGAGAGGACGCTCACCTTCAAGAGCGCCAGCCCCGATGACAATGGCCTGTACTACTGCTGCGCCAAAAATGCAGCCGGGCACGTCTGCAGCAACTCCAACTTCACCCTCAACATCATAGGTCTGTGTGTGACACTGTCTTCGTTTAAATAGCTACACCGATCAGCCAAAACATTAAAACCAGTGACAGGAGATGTAAATAACATATAGCATCTTGTGACAGTTGAATGTTTTGCTGGAAAACTTTTGGACCTAGCATTCGTATGGATGTTAGTTAGACATGTAGCACATGCCTGGATTGGTGTACTGTACTATTCAGACTGTTCAGACTTTAAAAATAAATATTATAATGATATAAAACGTGCACGGAGACGTGTTGGACGTTCTTGGCTTGAATAATAATCTGTCCCGTTAACTGATAGATTCATTTAAGCCGTAATGACTAGCAGTTACTAATCAGACGCTGTCGGCGTTCAAATGAATTTCTCCACATTTCCGCGCCTGGAAATGTCAAATCAGAGGAGGACAGTATATAAAGACTAAGTGGTGAGAGAGCAGGAAGAGAAAGTGATGTAGTTTCTGATGTGATTACCTTGGAGTGTGTAAAGCACCTTCCTCCTGCGCCACCCACGCAGACAGAAACATTATGAAACACACAGAGCGAACAATAACATCAGCCCCCTCCCCCCTCCCCAGCAGCAGGGTCTTTATGTGGATCTGTCTAAATAAATGTAACTGCAGTTTGTTGTATTGAGGCTATGTGTTTTTCTGCAGGCTCACGCGATTTCTACTGTTTACTCTGCATGTGTGTGTGTGTGTGCCCCCTGTGTATTATAGCACCACAGAGCTAGCACTGTACATACAGCAGCACATCTGCGCAAGAAACCTGATGCCCCGTTCCGCTTTAATTAGCCACCTGCAACACCCAGACACGCAACGCTAGCACCTGGGTGGAGGAAGAATGGATAATTGTTGAGTTTCCAGTTACGCCGTTGCCACCCCCTAGCTCTTCTATAGAACTTCACCTTAAGGAAAGGCTGACAGATTTAGTCCCGTTTCAATGCTTAGCCACGGATCTTTAGGTTTGCTGACTCCCGGGTGGGCCAGGTGGGCTCCGGGTGCACGCCTCCTTATCCGCCATATCCTTAAAAAAAAATGCTGCTGGTACTTTCTCCGCACATTGGCCACGCTGATTTGAAATGCTTACACGCATCAACCTGGATTAGGGGGTATTTTCATGTTCCCGTTTCGGCTTTGGAGTAGAAGAGTCTGCACGGCAGTCTGTCCTCCTCCAGGGTTAGCAAATGTGTAGTTGCGGCAGCTCAGAGGCGCCTCGCCCAGTGTTAAACAAAAGGTTAGAAAGGGTCAAAAGAATGTGGGTAAAGGGAAAAAAGTGGAATTTGAGTTCAATTTGTTGTCTAACCAAGTTATATTTTATATCAGATTAATCAATAGGTCGTTCTTTCTTGATCTTATTTGAGTCCTTGTTAGTTACGGAGTTGATGTCCTGTATCTGATCCAGATAAGCTGCGGGGTCTGTTCTTTGACCTCATTAAGTCTCCCAGGAGGCCCCTGTGGTGTTGACACACACCTCCACCTGAAGGCCGCGTGCTCACCTGGCTCCTCCTCTCTGTTGGCAGCTTTTAATAAAGCCCTGCGCATATGTATGGGCGTGAAGCCTGTAACTTAGCGGTCCAATGCCTGCAGATGCAATCATGCAGATGTTTGTCTTCCTTCTCCGACAGATAAGAGTTTCCCGCGGCCGGTGGTCACTCCCGAGGACCAGGTGGTGTTGAGGAACGAGGAGGCCGTGTTTCACTGCCAGTTCACCGCCGAGCCGCCCCCTGTGCTGGAGTGGTACCACGAAGGCGACCTGCTGGTGAACAAGACTCGGTACGTCTGCGTTCATACGTCTCCTCGCCATTATATAAGCATCAGTCTTGTGTGTCTGAGTGTGCAGCAGTCAGGTATTCCTTTGAGCCCAATGAGGTGGAACCCTTGCATGAGGCTTAGCCCAGACTTAAGATAAATTGCACGTAAAGGAATGTTATTACTGGAATAGCGAGCTTTCTGTGCAGTCTACTATACATCACTTGAACGCAGCGTTTCTCTCCAGCCTATCAGCGAAGACTTTGCAGGACTCCCGTGTTCACCGGGCAGAAAAAAAAAGCCTCGAGCTACAATCAGCTTACCAGCATGTCCCCTATAAACACATAAGCAGCAGATAATAACCTATTTCTATACACCATGCCAAGCATACCCCCAGGGTTCATAACACCTCATGCTTAGACTTAGTCCCCGTGTAGGCAGCCTGTTCCACATAGACGGTAGAAGATATTTCAAAGTGATTATTGACCTCACTGAGCAAGAAAGGTGAAGGACTCCAGTATTAGTAGTCACTTGTGTAATGAGCCTGTCGGAGGCGGGTTTGGTCGCCCAGGTAGTGATGACTCATCAGGATTTCAGAAGGATGAGAATAAACACGCATATAAAAACACACACTCAATGTTTCTTTAGAAACCTGTACTTCTTGTGGTTAATGTATTCCAATGCAGCCCTAGTATGTTTGTTTATTGATCTAGGCTGATTATAAGACCAGAGGAATGCAGCTCCCTGCAGGGCATATCATCTGTTCTGCACCTGCGCTGTTTAGATAACCTCCCCTAGATTTTGTGTAAAATATCTGATCCAGACTCTTTTCATATGTGTGAAAGATATATATATATATATATAAAGTCTAGGCAACTCCTGCAGACAGATTCTGCCTCATGGGTCAAACCTCTGGAGGCAGAAATGTGAAACCGTACCGATGTATTTCTGCATGTGAAGCTATAAGGGGAAAAAAAAGAAATCCGTCTTTGTTCGTTTTGTTTTGTAGTTATTTTAGACCGTTTCCACAGACTAGTTCTCCATCTCTCGGGTGTATGCATACACAAGCTCCCACAGCTCATTTCCCTCACACTCCTGGACACAGAAGAAGAGAAAAGATGACACAGAAATATCAGGCGTCCAGAGGGGATCCACCGCAGAACAAGAAAGTCCTGATTTATCCGACTTCTGAGTAGTTAAACATTACGCATTCCTCTGTCTACATATTCGACTTTCTCATATTGCTGTGATGAGCTGTTGATTTGTCTGCTGAGCTCCTGTCTGTCTCGTGTGCAGCTCCTTATCTGTCATCCCGGGAGCTGGCTTAAGGTCAGACTTTAATTACATCTCATCCCGTCCATCACTGGCACCAAAAACTCCCCGCCAGCCTGACAGAGGCCAGGGGCCAGAAGCAAAAATACTTGAACTCAGATTGCAGGACACTTTCCTTTGTAGTCTGTGGACAAATTCTCAGCATTTTCTCCAACCTATTTGAGGCAGCAGATGGCTTGGGTTTATTGAATCGAGGCAAATCAGACGACACGAGTTAACGAGCCAAGAATAGAGTCAAAATAGCCCCTGAATTTCTGCGAAAGATCTGGAGGGGTTACTTGTACCGGTCCAGAGAGCATTTATTTGGCGTAGCTTTATTTTTTTTAAGAAAGTAAGAGACATGTTTTCTTCTCCACAGCATGTTCCTGCTCCCCAATGGGACTCTGCTGATCACTCAGGTCAAGAACAAGAACACAGGAACCTACAAGTGTGTCGGCCGTGGCCTCCGAGGACCCCCTGTCACACTGGAGGCGTCCCTCCTCATAGCAGGTACGCAGAAATGCGCGCTCAAAGCCGTTGCAGTTGTTGAATCGATGCGAGATAATCACCTACTTTTCTCTAATCTGAGCATTTGGGGTTATATAATTATCATGACCTCCATCTCTCTCTCTCGATCTCTCTTTCTGTCTCCCTGCCTCCTCTCCTCCTTTCACTAAGAGCCAGATCCGTCCAATGATAATCACATTCCCTCGCTGGCATCCGGCACATCTGTATCCACTACACACACCGTGCTCCAGCGTTTCCTAACTTCCCCTTCACATTATTTCCTCCAAACAGTCCAGCTGTTTTCCAAACTTGTTTAGACCAACTGGCTTCCTCCTCCAGCAGCACCTGGCACGAAGTGAGCTGACATTAGCTAACATACCTTCTCTCACACAGGCTCGTGAGCGGTGTAATTATGAAGTTGTGAAATGCTGATGTATGCAACATCAAAGGGGAGAGAAATCCATTTTTCTCAAAGGGAAATTTGTATTAAATCACTATATAATGAAAAACAAAGCATCAGTTCTGGAGACGTGTGGTTGTGCATGCAGGTTAGGATCTGATGCATGCTGGGAAAACAAGTCCAGACTCATCGAAGTTGTTTTAATACCACACACGAGAGCATCAGCTCTGTCCCTGCAACGCGCTTTTCAGAAATAATTTCTTTAAACGACTATTTTCTTAACAGCTTCTTGAGGTTAAAGCTACAACAAGCTGCTTTATCTTCTCATCTTACTAATCAGCCAGCATTTTGAAACGCAAGTGCATGCAAGTCAAATATTCTGAATAAGCTCAGGGCTGGAATTTTCGATGCATTTCAATGTCCTGAGCGCGTTATTCCTCTCGACCGGCCCCTCTTCCCCAAGGGTTTTGGATTAACGAGGTACGGCCGTATCTGCAGCTTTAACCCAGTGAACCACAGCTCCATTTAAATACCTTAATTCACTTAATCTGATGGTAATCCCTGCAGGCATTATAGGGGATTGTGTCACAGTAGAATTCAGTATTTAGGGACAAGTTTAAACAGTCGCTCCGTCATAGCTCCACCTTATTCACTTCCCTTGCCCTCCCTCTTCTTGCAGCTCAAGTTCTCTTTCATCTGCCGAGAAATGTGTTTTCTTCTGTTCTCATTAATCGATTTAGACCTTAGACCCGCAGAAGGTCACAGCCACCGACCAGATTTTAGAGCGTTGTTGGCCGATAAAGTATTAATGACTTCCATTTGGGACTCACACGGTATTAAACCTCACAGTGGTTGGAGGTCTTGTGAGGCTTTGTACCACAGATCTCATTCCACTTTCTGCCTAGAGGTTGCCAGGTTTGATATGACCCACCCCACACAGACCTAGTTAATTCCCATACTAAGAGCAACCTATATTCTCAGTCTGCCTACTGTATGCTTTGTTCACTAATGCTCCTCTACAAATCAGAGGACTTATCCTAACTAGACAGGAAGTCTGTCAGCAGGACTGTGCTTCGGTCTGATGGGTCTGATGATTGTTAACCTTTTTGTGTAATTAACATTAAACTTGAGCACCCCCGCTGCTTCTTCACGCTGAAAGCTGACACTCTCTCTGCTGTCCACCACAGAGATAGGCAACATGACGCCCACGCCGCCCCAGGTTTTCACAGCCGACAGCCTGCAGCGGGTGCCGTGTCGCCCCCCACCTGGGAAGCCTAAGCCCGAGGTGTGGTGGGAGAGAGGAGGTCAGCGAGTGCCCACGGAGGGAAGAGTGTACCAGGATGGCCTGGATCTGGTCTTCAGTCCAACAGAGGAGGGGGATTCAGGCTCCTACACCTGCGTGGCCCAGAACAAGGCCGCACGCAGGACGCAGGAGTACACCTTCACCGTGGCCTGTAAGAACACTTTTAACGCACGCATCTAAAGCAGAGTCTGTGAATGTACAGTGTATAATCCAACATTTCATTGGAACTGGTGGAGGTAGAGCAGAGAATAGTGTTAATTAAATGAAAACGTGAGTGAGTCTGGCTGAAGGGTGGTCGCTCCATGTGGCTCCACTCTTGGGCCGCACTGTGCAGACTCGCAAGATGGCGCCACCCATATCCTCGGGAAAATAGCGTCAGTTTAGCCAGTGCTAGGGAGTGGCGACATCTTAGCCATGTTTATTAGGGATGCACCGAATATTCGGAAACCGAAAATGCACTTTTGTCCCATTTTTGTCCAAAACATTTTGTAAAGACTTTTATCACCGAATCAGCACGGCCAAAACAGGATGTTGTGACGATGCAAGCAACAGCCGCCGCACAGGCAGGGGTGAACAATACATCACTGTTGGTACTAGCAAATGCAGCTTGTTCGTCTGCAGCTCTTCATGTTACAGCTCACTGCGGCTGCTCCTTGTTTCACTGCTCAAAGTTTCAAACAAAAACAACCTATTTTCTGCTTGTAGACACATTTTTGACATAATCACAGACATTGCATTTCCTGTGACTGATGCATAATAAAAGTCAGGTTGTGTTTTGGTAGTTAAACGCTTTTATTGTGAAGCAGCAGCAGTAGGGAACGCACACGTTGCATCACCTGCATCATCTCTGCAGCCATGCATTCTGCATTTACATCCAGATATCACAGCGGTCTAATGCAGCATTTTCTCTGGGGACGTTGCCACAGACACCCAGTTTGTATTGAAGGAAATATCTAATTATTGCAATAACCTTTGTGTTAGTTGTTGTTATGCAGCAATGGATAGTCTCTTTAAAAATCCATGCTGAAAAAGAAGCCAGTGAGTAATGGATAAACACAAGTCATTATAGATTTTGTTGTGAAGTAGTTTCTTTAATGTCAGCACCATGGTGGGAACACCGGGGCCATCTACCAGCAGATACTCAGGGATTATTAACTGTGTCTATATTTAGTTTGACCAAAGGGCCGAGAGCTAATTAACAGTTGTATATCTTCAGGGCACCGCCATGTAGCCGAAGAGTTATTATCTACACGTAACAACTGCATGTGCAAGTGTGAAATATCTATGCTGTTTTTTTGTGTGTGCTTTTAGCTGCCCCTGTGTGGGTGACGAGGCCTCAGGACAGCTTTTTAGAAGAGGGTAAACCAGGTTTCCTCCACTGTTACGCTCAGGCAAACCCTCAGCCTGAGGTCACCTGGCTCCGCAACAACATCTTGATCACACCCGAGGTGAGTTATCACCTCAGAGACTTGTCAGAGTGTCAGCACGCTCATGAAGCCTCAGCTAATGGTTTGCAACTTGACAGAATTTCACTTGACGTCCTGTGCTCCCCTCCCCACTCCACTAGGACTCTCGTTTTAAGATGTTCTCCAACGGCAGCCTGAGGATCAACAACGTGGAGGTGTACGACGGGCAGATTTACGGCTGTGAAACTAGGACCGTAGCCGGCCGACTGTCTGGGCAAGCTAGAGTCACTGTGCTCGGTAAGCTGTGGAGGAATCACTCACCTCATCGGTATAGATATATACGTTTATACACAGTAGATTCTACTTGGAGGTTATTCCCCACAGTGAAAGATAATTCAATGTGATAAATCAGGAACATGATATAAAATGAGTAATGCTCAGAGACAATATGAAACACATGTGGTCACGCCTGTGGGCCTTCCTAAAATAGGAGCCCATGTTGTGTGTGCAGACGTCCTGCAGGACACCCACAGAGGTGTAAAACATGACTCATGCGTGGCAGCTTTATTCTCGCCTCCATTTTAACACGTTATCTCCGTGATAAATTCCTGCCTTCCACCGTAGCGTTATGGTGATGGATGGCCTGACGTGTCACGGTTTTGTCTGCTCCGGCCTCTATGTTGATACGATACGAGCTCTGATAGACCCGCGTCTTAATACTCTGCAGATCTGTGCGCGTGGGTTCATGCGCGTCTGCAGCCACACTTCCCCCAAATATGTCTGAACATGATTTGCTAGGTGTCGTTTCATCTGCAGTTGCACACAAAAGACGCTTTGACGTGCGTTAACCACGTGTGTAACGTGCGGTGTTTGGACTTGTGTTTTCAGAGAAGCTGAAGTTCACCCCGACCCCCCAGCCTTCCCAGTGCCTGGAGCTGGATAACGAGATCACCATCCAGTGCTCCGCTACGGGCCGAGAGGTCCCCACCATCCGCTGGACCAAAGCAGGTTCGCACTCCTCCGGCTTAACCTTAGCTCACAGCGGCTTTAGATCAGATAAGGAATGACTGTTTAACAGCTTCTCATCCATAATGTAAAAAGGTAGCGCTCGTTTTTTTTTACTCAAATGGTGACTAATGGTACTTTCCGCAAGAATATGCAGAAACCTGCTCAGAATCTTGAACAAACAGAGTGTTGGGAAGATTCGTCTTCACGGATCATTTCCCACATTCGTGTGCATCAGCCATGATGGAGTCACATTAACCACTAACCACACTCTGATGCCTGCCTGCGTGTCTCTCTGTCTCCCCCTGCAGACGGAGGAGAGCTGCCGCCTCACGTCGACCAAAGGAACGGGCAGCTTCACTTCACCAAAGTCACCCGCAGCGACGCCGGCAACTACACCTGCATCGCCTCCAACAGCCTCCAGGGGGAGATCAGAGCCTTGGTGACCCTCACTGTGGCCGGTAAGGCGCTTACTCATCATCCTGGAAGTGGGACATAATGATATACAGGGTCATGCTGCTGTATTAGTCATGAGTAGTTGTGGTCTCATCAAACACAGCAGCGTTCATCGTGTGCTTGGTGGCGTTTTATAGCCTAGTAAAGAATTGCGTTTGTGTTGGAGAAGCGTAACCGAGAGGATCTTAACCACAGCCTCTTTATTCTTTATTAGAGTTGTGGTCCAAGTGTTGACTTCATGAGCTTTTGCTTGTTTTGTGCGTCTTCTTCTGCACATGCAGTGTACATTCGCTTCAAGCTGGAACCAGATAATACGACCGTGTACCAGGGCCACACAGCCATCCTGCACTGTCAGGCCACGGGCGACCCCGAGCCCCACATCCACTGGATGGTTAAAGACAAGACGCTGGACCTCAGCAAGAACAGGAGGTAAATGAGTTTGTGGTCACAGGTACCAAACGTTACTGAGTTGTAGCTCCGTCTATAATATAATATATGTTAGATTAGAGAAGTTTAACTGCTGTTTAAACTTACCCTGTCTGCACTTTATCCACTTTACCCGCTTTATTCACTTATTCACTTTATTCCGTTATTCCGTGTTTACATCCTCTGTCGACAGTTTCAAATGTACACATGCCAGATTTAATTCAAGAAATTTGTTCCTAAGCTTTCAGATATCTTGTTTTACTTCCTCTTAAATGCGAACTTTATGATCTTCTCCGGCCTCTGTGTTTGAATCATGAACAGATGTTGGTCTGTAGCCACAACTAAAACCACAAATACAACATAATTTAAGGTTTAAATGCATTATCATAGTCAACGGGAATGAAATAAATACAATGAACTAACTTAATATTCTCTTCATCGTATCTTTGTGGTTTGCCAGTTCATGTAGAGGCTGTTTTTAGTTTATTTTTTATACATTTTGAATGAGAACTTTTACATTTTAGACTTTCATGTCTTCTTTTTTAGATGCTCTAATACTGAGGATCGTTCTTTTGTCTGCGACAGCGTCTCTTTGTTGTATTTGTGTCTTTACCTTCAAGTACCAATTTGACTTACTTGAGGGTAACATGTTAAAAACCTGAGCCGCTCACTGTCCCGGGGACAGACGGCTCGTATTAGTTTGATAGATATAGTTTATGACATGTTTATGCCGTTAAGAGGGTTTACGAGAACGCTTGTTATAGTGAGCAACAAACAAAGAGTCTGTACGAATATGAAGATGATTTTGCATCGTTCCTGTTTGGTCTGCTTTAAATCATCAGACTTTCAAACAAACAGAAGTGTGTGTACTGCTCAAATAATGACGTTTTGCTGTAGCCTGAAGATGGTAAAACTTCAAGGACTCAGATAATACAAGTGCTCGCAGTTTTATTTATTTACTTTAAAGAAAGAGACGCTGACAAACCAAAAATATCATTATGGTTTTAATTCCAAAAGACAAAAATAAAACAAATGTTGCTTTCTTCTAATAGAACGACAGAAATCTGCTAATCTTTTAATGGCATCAGTGTTAATATTATAACTCCAGCGTCACATGCCAGCCTCTGAAAATATATTGCACCAGATTGCCGTGGAAAACCATTTTAGCATTTCAGAAGAAATAAGTGGCAACGATTCCTCGGACTTAACCACAAAAGATTGTTCCTCTGTTCTTTTCCCGTGACGTCAGGACATTCAGACCTCTGTTCCTTCTTCCTCCAGGTTCCAGAAGATGCCCAACGGCTCCCTGGTCATTACAGATGTCACTACAGACGACACGGGCAGGTACACGTGTGTGGCCGGAAACAGCTGCAGCATCAAAGACCGCGTGGCTCAGCTCTACGTCGTGGGTGAGTTTAACACAGACACGCTTACACAGGCTTCCTCTATCTGGAACAAAGCTCCACACATGAGGCGTGAGCCGCGATCACACGTACGGGACCAAGGCGTTAATTAAACCCCCATCTCGCTGTCTGTCACCCGCGTCGACAGGTTAATAACCGCGTCCACGTCTCGGGGCTGTCACCGAGGCGATGGGATTGGGCGGACGTTGGATCTAATAACCCTCTGCAGCTCTCCGTGGCCCCTCGTGTCCTGTCTAAAGCTGGAAATTACAGTCACACCGTTGCACTAGTGTCCCATATCAACTCATTTTCTCCCAAAGTAGCAGGATGGCATTCCAGCTTCAAAAGGAGGAGACAATTGAATTTAGATGTTTGTCGTAGCTTGTCAGGGTTAGCGTGACAGCGCTGCCTAACAAAGAGGAGAAACAAGGCAACTCAGAAGAATGAAGCGACTGTTTGGCTTTAACTGTGTTAACGTTCAGTGAAAGTACATTCCACGTTTAAGTAGGGCAAGACGACTCGAAAGGTTGCTGCATGGTTTAAACTTTGCAAATATTAACTGTAGCTGATCTAGACTTCACCACATCTGATCACTTTTATTCAGGAAGTTTATTTTTGCAGACAGATATTTCAGTTCACAGCCTTAAATCTATCCAATCGTTCACCTCCACGTTGTCGATCACACATGTTCTTCTAAATTTAAGTGCGTTCTAGTTCATAACCGCTGCCTGTTCCCCACAGAAAAACCAGTGCACTTCACCGACGACGGCGAGGACAAAGCTCCTTACAAGATGATCCAAACCATCGGCCTGTCGGTGGGAGCGGCTGTGACTTACATCATTGTTGTTCTTGGGCTCATGTTCTACTGCAAACAGAGACGCAACGCCAAGAGACTGCAGAAGGGCCAGGACGGCGAGGAGCCCGAGATGGAGTGTCTGAATGGTACGGATGTCTTTAGATTAACTGGTCGAGCAGCTGTAAAATCATTCAGGAGATTATGTTATCACATTTATCATCCTCTAACTGTTCAGGGCGTTTGCTGCCACCTTGTGTTTTTTCTGGGTACTGCATCTTAAAGCCAATCTGTATGTCATTAAAGTTTATTCTAAATATTTAGCTCATGTGGGTTGTGTTCCTCAGGAGGGGCAGTCCAACAAAACGGTCACACTACTGCTGAGATCCAGGAAGAGGTGGCGCTCACCAACATGGGCACCATAGCAACGTCGGAGAAACGGCACAGCCACGTCAACAACGACAAGCTCCACTTTCCCCGAGCAAACCTGCAAACTATCACTACTTTAGGTACACTGCTTTATGGGTTTTTATCTTTTAAACGTGTTAACTCTGATTTAAAAGAAAATAACCTGATGTTAAAGCAAAGTGTGCCTCCTCTCTGACGTTTGCTTTGCGTCGTGCGAATGTTCGCTCAGGCAAAGGAGAGTTTGGCGAGGTGCTGCTGTCCAAAGCGAAGGGGATCGAAGAGGGCGAGGAGGAGACGGTGGTGCTGGTGAAGAGCCTGCAGTCCAGGGACGAACAGCTCCAGCTCGACTTCCGCCGCGAAGCTGAGATGTTCGCCAAGCTGAGCCACCGCAACGTCGTCCGCCTGCTGGGCCTCTGCAGGGAGGCAGAGCCGCACTACATGATCCTAGAGTACTACGACCTGGTAAGAAGCGTCAGACACACGTCACAAGGTCACGTCAGGAATGTGGAAATATGTTTTTTAATATACAATCATCTCTGTGTTTTTGCTTTTATCAAACCAGGGAGATCTGAAGCAGTTCCTGAGAATTTCCAAAAGCAAAGATGACAAAGTCAAGTCTCAGCCAATCAGCACCAAGACCAAAGTAAGTAAATGTTGTGTCTTGACTGGCAGAACATCCTGTTCTCCAACCACAAAGCTAATAACAAAAGACTAGTCAGCATATAAAGATTGTTGAAGTTGGATGTTCCTGTTCTTTGCGTGATCATGTTCCTTGACAAACACTTTCTTGGTAAGAGACATATGAGAAGATCAGGGACATGGTCCAATAGCAATGACACTCTTTGATGGAAGCAGCCATCCCCAGCAGGATGCAACCAGACACAGACAGTCTGGCCTCCAAATTCACTCGATCCCAAACTGATCAAGTATCTGTGGGATGAGAGGCCCCTCCCCTCAACCCATAGGACCCAAAGGCCCCCATTAAAAGCACTGTGTTGCCAGACACCACAGGACACCCTCAGAAGGTCCATGTCCATTCTCTGATGAGTCACAACTGTTTTGGAGGCACAAGGGAGACCTACACAATGTTAGGAAGGTGGTCATAATGTTATGCCTGATTGGTGTGACTCCACTTTGCATGCATACAGGGTTTATAAAGGTTGATTAACAAGTGCAAACTTTGAAACCTATTGTGAAGATCACATCTCTACTCAAAAAAGTGAATAAAGACTAAACTTAGAAGACGCTGACGTCCTTTGTCCTTCATCACGTCCCTCTCTCTCTCCAGGTTTCCATCTGTGCCCAGGTGGCTCACGGGATGGAGCATCTGTCCAATCACCGCTTCGTCCACAAAGACCTCGCCGCCCGAAACTGCCTGATCAGCAGTCAGAGGCGAGTCAAGGTGTCGGCACTCAGCCTCAGCAAGGACGTCTACAACAGGTCTGTTAGAAAACGGTTCAATTCATCCTTAAACTCATCAGTTAGAGTAAATGTAACGTACATCTATGTGGCTAACGTTTCCGTCGCCTTGTCTTTTTTCTTGTGTGCACGTATGCAGCGAGTACTATCACTACAGGCAGGCATGGATCCCGCTGCGCTGGCTCCCAACAGAGTCTGTGTTTGAGGACGACTTCTCCACCAAATCCGATGTGTGGGCCTTCGGAGTGTTGATGTGGGAAGTATTCAGTCACGGGGAAATGCCGTATAGCAAACTCAGCGATGATGAGGTGCTGGAAGGTGAGTGTGACGCCAGAGCAGCTTATTTATTCAGACCAGGCTGGGAATATGAGGAAAGAAAGGAATCAGTGTCTTAATGTTTCTCATGTGGTCTTCTTTACTGCAGGTCTGCAGACAGGGAAGCTGAAGCTGCCCGTTCCGGACGGATGTCCCTCCAAAATCTACAAGCTCATGGTGCGCTGCTGGGCGCTGAGCCTCAAAGAGCGCCCCTCCTTCACCGACATCGTCCACGCCTTGGGAGAGCTGCCCTCTGACAGCAAAGTCTGAGATGACCATCACCCCGCAGCAGAGGGGAACTTTTACCAACCCTTCCCCTAAAAAAAGACACGAATGCTGGATTTATTAGTCTCACACATTTCAGGGAAGAGGGTTGAGCAGAAAAAACACTTTTTTTATATGCATTTCAAAAAAAAACTTGAGAGTGTGG
The DNA here is from genome assembly GCA_005024645.1 of Planiliza haematocheilus. Classification (NCBI taxonomy): domain Eukaryota; kingdom Metazoa; phylum Chordata; class Actinopteri; order Mugiliformes; family Mugilidae; genus Planiliza; species Planiliza haematocheilus. Next base: position 3,327,746 of record SRSE01001339.1, on the reverse strand, counting down.
ATCCTTTTGCTTTATCCGTGGAAATGCACTCGCGTTTGCGTGATTGCCTCCGTGCGAGCTGTGCCAGGAGTTTGCCTTAACCCGCAGCATGGAAGACCCTCCCCTCCAGCCTGTGTCTGTGGTCCCGCCGTGACCCCGTCTGTCTGCGGCCGCTGGGTCTCAGAGACGCTTTCTTTCACGGAGCTTCACGACCTTAGTGCCTCTACCCCTCCACGCGCACACTCACTCAAACTTTCAACTGCTTTGTCGACTGGATCTGATCAACAGAGAGAAACTCCAATTTATGTCCACCTCTTAGAGTCACCAGTTTTTTCCTCATAAAACTTGAGAGAATAATGAAAGGAAAGTTGAATTTAAGGTGATTTCAGCATTGAAGCTTCTTAAAAATCAAGCCTTTAGAAGTCTGTCGAGTGAGATCACTTTTAAATTCAGTCAGCTGCGTTGCTGAATCCAACACCCGCATTGTTTTAGGTGAAACCTTGCTACTCTATCCGCCATTCCCTCAAATTGTGTGTGTGCACACTGAACTGTTCTCAAAGAAGAAAAGGAGTGAGGTTTGCATGAAGGTTTGTCGTTCGAACAGAACTCGTGGAACAAATGTTACGGTAACACTTCAGGAACAAACAAAAAAAAGAAGAAAAGTTTTATAGCCAAGGAATATATTGAATAGATTGTGCCAGTGTGGGCTTTATACGTTTTTACAAGTGTGCTCTGTTCTTAAATTAACCTTGAGGTGCTTACTTATTTGTCATGGGTGAGAAATACCCATTGTACCGCATTTAAAAAAAGAAAAAAAAGAATTAAAAACCATCATGTCGTCTCAGTTGCAGGGATGCAGCCTATCACCACGTTTAACCTGCGACGTAATATCTTCAGAGGTCCAATCACAGCTTCTCTCCTGGTCCAGCTGTTCTGTGCAATGCTGCAAAGTGGACCGTCACACCAGGCAATCTGTACATAATGTAGAAGCCATGCACTAACTTCACTTAAAAGAATACCCCTCTTTATTTCTATCATGTTGTGTAGAAGGACATGCAGGTGCCTGTTTATTTATGATGAAGGTCCTGTTTTTTTTTTTTTAACTATGTTTATAATAGAAAGGTACTCCTGTGAGCTAGTTAAGCTGTTACTCATTCTCACGGTGCATCTCGGTGTGCGTTCAGTCTGATAACCGGCTGAAAATGCTAAGACAAAGTACAAAAGGAGGTCAAAAGAGTAACTTGCAGGTCTCCAGTACTCATTTAAGTGCCTGGTCAGAAATGAAGGATTATCTTAACTATTTCCCTCTTGGTTTTTTTTGTTTGTTTTTTTACATTATCTAATCGAATGCAATGGCCTTTGTTTATGAAGCTGTTTTTTTATACGTTGTTTTTAGTGTAATGTTTTTATGAATGATGCTAGGCACTCACACCTAGACATGTTTTTTTTTTTTAATCTGCTTCAGCAAATGTTCACAGTAATCACAGATATATACAAAAGTATACATGCTGCTGTCAATAAAGGTTCACAGTGTTTTTACCCAAAGTGTTGTCATTTATGCCGAAGGCGTTTCTGGGACAATTCGTAGTTTCAGTAAATTTAGAATAAAATGTGGTTGATAAATTAACATGGAATAGGTTTTAGTGCATCTTAATGTAGTTATGCAGCTGCAAACAAAGAAAAACGATGGTATTCATGCTGTAGCACACAGTGGCAAGCTCTAAAATATTTGCTTTGGCGACCCCATATGGTCACAAACTGTAACTGCAACTATATTTTATATTTTGGACTTAATTTCTCAGAGATGCAAAAAGTTTCCTCCACTGTGTCTGACAGAAAAAGAACCGAGAACCGAAACTGGGTGTCTCCACAAACACCTAATTTCTAATACTGTAAATCCAAGGACTTTAAAATGAATTTATAAGTGAGTGATAGGCCCTATCACCATTTTACTACCTCATTTGGCAATAAATAGCAGACTTTGATTTCAATAAAACCCCTAGGCAATGGATGGTTGTACACTTCTTTCGTTCAAAATCTTGCCACTTGTAATTTGTTCAGCTCCAACTGCAGAACATCATTGGTAAAAACAATAAATTTAATGAAACGTATACACCTTGCCCTGTTTCTGCATGTTGATTTTATTAGTGCATGTAAATAACAAAGGTTGTGAGCACATAATCAGTCTCAAAACGTGTTGCATGCATTTGAAAATAGCTACAGCTAAAAAGAAGAACTTGCAGTTTGTCGTTTTTGTCTCACAAAAACCGTATGATCCTGTAAAAATACTTTTTTTTTGTTGCTAATCTAATCAGATCTCCAATCTGCTCGTTGGCCACTAGAGGGCGATGCGCATCTTCTTAAGGTTTTTAACGCGACCCCCTTAGAGCGTGCCAAACATTTTTCAATATAATTATATTCAAAGTTTAAAAGATAACATAGCCTTTTATAGCCGCAAAGGAGGTATTTGCATTTTGTTTGGCACTGGTGAAAATTTATCATTCGTTAAATGACTCATTGTTTAAAATTATATTTGTGTTTGGGGTGCACAAGTGAGTTAAGGAGTGCTTCTTGTAAACTCTGAGTTGTGCATACATGCATTAGCACCTCATGTGGGAACTCGGTGTGAGTGAGTATACAGACACAGAATCCCTGATATAAAGTTTTTACGTGTCATGCAGCGTGCAGTGGAGACTTTTTCATATGACTTTGTTATATCTGTTTATTTGTGCAGTCTTAACACACTAGCGAGTTTAGAACTGTTTTCACATTCCTACATTTCAGTGAGTTCTCTTGGTAATAATAAAAGCCAATACAAGTTTGTACCGTGCAAGAAAATCTTGGGTGAGAAACCACCGTCAAATACCGTAGTACTTGGCATTTGTTTTAACCTGCCTGGAGTACCACGTGGGTGGGGTTTGATGCATGATATCAAGCACAGTTTAATGTGGGCATTGAAGTACCTTCAGGGTAATTCTCCCATAGAGGGTCTTTTCATTTACAAAAATTAGCAATACGTTTTTGCAGCCTGGCTTGTTGTGTATTGGCCTCCAGGGGTGCAGCCATCATTATTGATATTAGTAACACCTGTGCTTTTCCTGCTCAGACAGTTAATGTTGAAGGGGCCTGTTGCGGATTACAACTATGTGGCACCATAACATGTTTCCTGCAACTTGCATGTGAGTTTCTCGAACTAATTATTATATTATTATACACCTGACAGTGCCTCAACAGAGGTGTTAACATTATTGATTAAGCGTAATGAAGGCTTCATCTAGACTAGAGTGAGATCTTAGTGTATTCTGTTATATTTATAGTCTCTATCCATGTGATTATTGGGATAATTTGGGACTTGTTGGAGATCTGATTTCCTCATTTAAATGTCTACAGTAACACAGTACTGTAAGAAATCTGTCGCTGAGCCAGCACAGAAACATAAATAGGTGCTCTTGGATTTTAGCTTTGGGAAAACATGTTGCGTGGAGTGACACGGTCGGACCTGTGGGGAATAAAAAGTTGGATGTTTTGTTATTTTGGTGCCTCTGCTTGTCCGCGGTGACGTTGTCGGTAGCGCAACCATTTTGGTATTTATTCTAATAAGCGCGCCTCTTTGGCCAATCACGGCGTTACTCAGATCATCCTCAGCCAATCGACAGGCGACGCTGTGACTCACCATATAAGGAGAGACAGCACCAAATAAGGAAACATTGTATCGCTTTATAAGGAGGGAAGTAGTTCCTCCGTCGTGGTATTACTCCGCCGCCGTGTCCTCTGGTCTTAAATTAAGTTTTTGTTTGCGTTTCTGAGCCGCGAAGAGAGAAATATTGCAATGTCGAGTGAGTTTAAGGTGCATGCGTGAACTAAAAGATCGACTTTGGCGTTTATTTTCGGCTAACAGCGCGGACTAGGTGACTCTGCGTAGCAGCATGGAGGGCGCTCTCAGGCTTTCCTTTTTGAGAAAGTGCTCAGAGTTTTGGAAATAGAGGAGGAGGGTGAACCAAACTGAGCCGGGGTTGAAGGGTCCTGGGGGCAGCATCACTTTCGAAAGTTTGTATTATTTCCTGGAGTCTCTAAACCCGCAACTGGCCTGGTTTGTTTACATCTGGTGGCCCAGGCGTGTATGCGTTTTTATCAGTCACTTAACGATACAAGCCGCTCCAGCTCCTTTGGCTGGTGTTTAGAGACTAGGTCTAGTAAATATAATGTTACCGAGCCAGGTTGGATCGGCACCATCTGGAAACGGGTCAGCTTCGGGCAGGGGTACCACAGGACACGGTTCGGGGGTTGTCGGCGGCGGGGTTCGTCCCATTTTGGTCAGAGCAGGGCAAGCTTTACCGGGGGTCAGCAGCGAGAGCGCCGGAGCTGCGGGGCGACTGGGGGAAAGAGACGCCGTCGGGATGCTGGGGGCTAATGGTCCAGGTGGTCCGAGAGGTGTGAGACCGGGGAACGGAGCCGGAGTGAACCCGCTGCAGACCGCCGTGCAAGGCAACATGGTGGGGCTGAACACGGGTGTTGGGTTGCCTCACGTAGCTCGGTTCGAGCCGGACCGGGAGTGCGCTCCTCTGTGCAGCGGCTCAGATAACGACTCGGACTCCGGAGACGATGATGACCCAGTGGGTTCACTCGGGGACAGCAGGAGAGGGGTGAAGCGGGAGAGAGGGGAGATGGAGGCTGCGGTGGCGGGCCAGGAGGTGGGAGTATCTCCCGGGGGTTACGGCATGGTGCCCGGAGGGGTCGCCGGGGCAAAGCCGGGGAAGAAGACACGTGGGCGCGTAAAGATCAAGATGGAATTTATTGACAACAAGTTGAGACGGTACACCACTTTCAGCAAGAGGAAGACGGGCATTATGAAAAAGGTGAGTCAGGTGATGGCTTTGGCTGTCGTCCAGGTAGATTGTTAAATGTTGTTTGGCCTAGATATCCTTCAGTATAACTCACAGCACGGTCCCTTGCATGCATTCATTCATTCATGAGATTAACAATCAGTCTGGCAACACCTGAAGATAAACAATCACAACACCTGTGGGGTGGGAAAGTATGCAATCTATCATTTGTACTCATAGCCACATACAGACAGGAACTGATCTTTATATTCTGCTGACCTGACGCAAATCTAATTCCCCTGAAAGACAAAACAATTGTGGCACCAAGTGACTCAGTTGATGTGAGGAAGTCAGAACATCCACGACAGGCGATGGCCTTTAAATAGACCTGAGCAAATGACAGTTCTATTTATGACCAAGCTCACCACTCAACTATCTCACGCAGGTTTCCAGATAAACTAACGCCCGCACACAACCACCTCACACCTTTCACACGCCGACTGACGGGCCTACAGCTACCGCAAGTGGGTCCCATCAGTGCACAGGCTGTTCCCTCTGTCACTTGTGAAGCCAGGCTTTGCTCGCAGGCGGCAGCCATGTGGCGGTGAGCAGCAGTGGGCCTGAATGTGCCAACAGCTGACTAAACCCCGGGGGAAACAGATCAGAGGACGGTCAAAGAGCATTCAAACAGAAGCGAGAAGCTGGGGGTCTGCCTGTGCGTGCGGTGTGTGGCACCGTGCGTGGAAGCATCCAGCCTTGAGTGATGGCCTCGGTTTTGTCCGTGGAGTCTGGCACAGGAGCGGGCGACATTAGAGAAGAACAGCCTTGCTCCTCTGTAGTCGTAATTGCCTCCATTAGTGTCTGCTTCATACAAAGCTTAATTCCTCTGCAAATTTACAACTCCCTCGCACTGCTCCTGTAACGCAGCAGTTGTGTTTGGCATCCAGTCATCTAAAGTTGATGATCTGGAGACCAGGACAGCTGTTGACCGCAGGCACAGCAGTTATTGTGCAGCAGACTGGGCCACTTTTCATTATGACTTCAAATAAACACTTGTAGGCCGTGCTTTATTGCAGTCCCGGAGTTTTTCGTCGTCCCCGTGTTACTTTCAGAGCACTTACACTGTATGCTCCGCTATGCTTCTCTCCTTTTCTTTTCATCTTTCTTTTATTTTTATTTTTTTTTATGTATCCCAGACTGTTGTCGTGGAAACTGAGGTGTCTTTATGTAGGCTCTTGGCAACATGAACACAATTTGACACACTGTGGGGATGGAGATCTTTGAAAACGTTGCCCACACTCTGCCAGCCATCACAGAAATTGACAGGTGGGTGGAGTGGGAAGATTCATAGTAGATTCGGTCTCAAACTAGTTTCTCGGATGAACCCAGTTTCATTTTTGAAGGATGCAGCGAGTGCAGCGTAGGCCTCTTTTGTTCTGGTTTTCTAAACGCTGTAGATGACGTGCGTGTCGCCACGTCCATTGCACAAACCGTTAACACATTTTGAGTTGCAGGATTACTCAGTTAATAACTCATAGTTCCTGTTGTTTGTTCCATTTTTCTTGTCCAAAGGCCATTGCATTCGATTTTTGACGGGCTGTAGACAGGAGGCGAGTTGACTTGTACTGTCAGGATGTGCACAGGTGTTGGGAATAACCTTAACAATGGCTTAGTCCCATGCAGGTTGAAGCAGCCAGCTGGCACAGTGCAAAGGTTAAATGGGACGCAGCTATGTTATTGTTTTCACCTGGAATTTCTCTGCTTCGACACGTCTAGTGTGGAAAATTTAGCAAGAGTTGTGATAATTCATCGGCGGTTTGTCAAATATTTGCTCCATAATGTGTGAGTTTAAAAGAGTTTTGCTTATTTACATTTTATTTTATGCCTTTTTTGAAATGTATTTGTTTGGAAATGAACAATTGCATCTTACGGTTCTCAGGAACTTTAAATTTTTGATGCAATCAGTCATTATTGCGTTCTAATTATAAATAAGCTGCAGTCTCAGAGATGAGAAGTGGAGATTACTGGGGTTAATTTTAAATGATCTTTAAAATACAAAGTAAAAAGGTTAATTATGCCATGTGGAGATCTCGAAATGGCTCGTCTTCTCCAAACAACCGCACAAAACCTCAACTTCTAGTCCAAATCCATCCGAGAAGCTCCATCTGAGAAGCTGGGACAAGAATCGTCCTCTGGCTTTTAACAGATTCTAATTATTTTTACATATCTGTGAGTCAGCTGATACTAATAAAACCGGCATGTTGCTTTGAGAAGCCGTCGCCGTTGCTTTAGGTCTTTCCAACGCATGTTTTCAAGGGATTTAAACTACAAACTGTACAAACTCTTAAGGCCAAGTTTGGGACTGAGTCACCCGTTGCGTGCAGACAAACAACATTTTAATTGCACTGCTCCACACACTGGACCTGTTACATTGGCTGAACGCATCTTTTCCTTCTTTGTTATTAATAAATAGTCCTGGCTGGGATGTTTTGTGTGGCAGAGGAACCAATTACAGTCAGAGACACAGCACCGCCGCTGCCACCGCCACACACCCTGCAGTCATAAATATTTATGTGAAAATCAGCAGAGCAGGGGAAACTTATTAAAGCATTGTGTAGGTCGGGGTTTGTGCTGCCACACGGCACACTTAAAGTTGACAAATTAGCCCCTTTTCTGTCTTGGATGTTGGCCAAACATCAGGCTCCGTTGTTGGAGATCCCTCGGCTAATCAAACGAAATGGCAGCGGAGGAGGACGGCTGGAGCTGTAGTTCATTACCTGCTTCTGTGAGGCTGCATTAGCACTCTGCGAGGTGAACTGTATAACCAGCCAGAGACTCCTCTTAGCATTGTTCTTCAGAAAAGCTCGACATAATTGAAGTTTTTAAGTGCTGAGGGGAAACAAACACAGAGTAGCACTGAGCCACGGTAGTAATAGATGTCATCATTAGCCTTTATGGTCCCTGTCACCATATTAGGACACGTAAAAGGCAATTATATGGTCAGCTTGGTGATAATGAGGACCGGAGCATAATGAACGCAGTGTTAAAGAGCACGGCGGAGCAGACTCGGACAAGTACGCGGTTTTATAAGGGCTCAATAAAATTCTTTTAATTTGAATGTCATTCATCTCTTCCTCTTTGTTGTGCCCGGCGGAGTATTGCTCTCCAGCTCACAATGGCACATCTGTCAACTCGCTGCGGCTATATGGCGCCGGCCAAGGTGATGGTGATGTGCCTTCGCCGCACCAGAAGCATCCTCCACATAACCGATGAGTCATTTAGATAAAAAGGCTTTCTCAGGAGTTCACTCCGAGTGCAGCGTCGAGATGCGTTCAGCCGCGTGCGTCTGTGTTTGTGCTGGATGTTGAAGTCTCGGTGCCCCCCCCTTCTTTCTCTCGCTCTGGGGGGGTTTGAATGTGAGCATCTGCTGCGCGCTGTTTAATAAATGACAAGGCTGCGGAGTGCGATGGAGGCCTGGCGTTTTACAGCCAGCTAGTGTAAGAGAGAGCGATTCCTCATGTCCTCCATCAAGACCGCATTACTTCTACTCCCCCTGCTTTTGCAAACCAGCCCCTTTGCTGCAATCAGTCTCTCAGCTATATCACACTCTCTATTCTGGGAGACTTATCTGGTGTTATTTTAGGTTTATATGTGCTATACGTCAGAGCTCACTACACGAGTATTTATAGATTCCTTGTGCTTTCTTGGCTTTTTTTTTTCCCACAGGATTCATGTTTGGAATCTCTTGTAGTCCCTTTCTTGTTGAGATTAATTTGTGCATGATGTGCAGGTAATCCAAGGCCTAATTTGGTAAACTATATATTTCTGATGTTTCAGCTCGACCTCTTCCTCGCTCTCTTGGTCAGACGCTTACATGTCCTTTTATCTCTCCCAGGCCTACGAACTCTCCACCCTGACGGGAACCCAGGTTCTCCTGCTCGTGGCCAGTGAAACGGGCCACGTCTACACCTTTGCCACCCGCAAACTCCAGCCCATGATCACCAGTGAAACGGGCAAAGCCCTCATCCAGACATGCCTCAACTCGCCGGACTCACCGCCCCGCTCCGACCCCTCCATGGACCAGCGCATGAGCGCCACGGGCTTCGAGGAGACCGACCTCACCTACCAGGTGTCCGAGTCGGAGAGCATGGGTGACTCAAAGGTGAGAATCAAAAAGCGTAATGATTGTAGACCAATCCTCCAGGTGCTCGAGGCAGAAATGAGCTCTTGTTTATTTTGGAAATATCATAGTGAGGCTGCAGCTGTGAACCCCTAATCTTGAATGGGCTCATTTCTTTGCCTCTCCCCTGTGATCAGCAGCAATGGATGTAAATTGCAGTACAAAAAAAAAGATAAAGCACATAGAAAGTCACTAATGGACATAGTGAGAAATCTCTCCAGAAAAGGCCAGGATATGAGGAGGACAAATAAATCAAACCCACAAGCAGCTGTGGAAAATAATCTTTGTCCTATTGTAAACACAAGTTTTGAACCTTCATCTGTTACACGTGAGGTTCCTGGTTTGGGCTCTGGGGGGTTTGGTTCTCAGCACCAAGCCACTTTTTAATTAAACCAAAAAGTCTCAGCAAGTCCTTCAAAGGACTGCGGACCAGAGGGAGAGTCCGATAAGATGTAGAGAATTATCCTGCTCTGCTCTGAAGGGAACTGTCTACACTTTACCTTTCTGACCTCTCATCCAGGAAAGCCTCGTAACACTCCTGAAGATAAATCACCGCAGGTCTGGCCTGTGTTAGGATGAGAAACATGCAGCCTGCTATATGGAGGACTTTGCTGTTTATATTTGATTTGGGGACTGAGCCGTCTTATGTCCGCAGATAAAACCTTGAGCTTGTTAAACAGGACTTTTATTCCTTTTAAATATTAGAATATCACACATTTTGCACAAGTTTTTGTTAAACCATCTGAAATTTTCACAACTTAGTAATTTTCAGCAGCAATTGAACCGATTTAAAAGCTGAAACACCTTCACGTAAAACGGTTAATTTAGCAGCAGACGCACTTCACTATTGACATCTTTGCGCAGTCACGTGCTAGAAGCTGAGAATCCCTCGACTGTTTACGCAGCTCAAGTATGCCGCTTTGATGACGGACGCTTCCAGGCCCGTTTGCCCCCGCATGCCGCTTCCACAGGGCGCTAACTAACACGTACCACACGCCGTCAAGGATGGGGGATCAACCTTTGCATGTTAAGCCACTCTCATGCCCACTCCGCTCATTGATAAAAATTAGATTCTGCCTCTGTTGCCATATATGGTATGGTTTCCCTGCCTGCACTCTTGGCTGAGGCCCCTCACATTCCTTATAAGCTGCAGCTGTCTTTGGAGTCCTGTGATCCCCCCCCCCACCACCACCCCCCACACACACTCACACACACACACACACACTCACACACACTCACACACACTCACACACACTCACACACACTCACACACACACACACCACCACACCGCCTCCACCACTCATTTAGTGATATGGAGGGGAGGTATGGATGTAGATATGAGCGGGTGGAAGGGAAACATTTGAGCAATACTTCTGATCCCGTTTCATATGGCGTCTATTTAGGTTGCTGGCGGCAACGCCGTGACCTCTGCCCCCCCTCCGTTGCAGGGTGGCGGACCAGCATGGACGCCATGAACCCTGCTAACGGCGAGAGATGCTAGAAATTGTCAGTGTTTTATCCATGGTTAGGATACAGCAGGTGGACACAGAGAATCGTATTTATTATTATTATTTTTTTATTACGGTACCCGTTCTGTGCAGTATTCCCTTCGCGTGGTGGCTGTTTGAACCTCTTCTGCGTCTGGACGATATTCATCACGGGAGCAGTATGTAAAGCATACAGTCCGAGCTAGTCTAAACAACTCAGGGTTCGCAGCGGTCGGTGGGGGAAGTGGAGAACAGTTTGGAGAAGCAGAAGAGAGCGAGGCTTAGGAGATACGAGGCGCAGACATGATTTGTTGCTGTTACCGTTGCTCATACAAATCACGTGAGAGTAGAACTTAGCGGTGCTGAAATACTGTTGCCTGCAACACAGACCAGAGGGTTCATAGAGGGGAGGAAAAAAAACACAGAAGTGGAAAAATATCTGAATCAGGAACTGTTAATGTAAGGCATTTTTTAGTAACGTGTTTGTAAGTGCACTTGTTCTCCTTCTTAGATTGTCGCCGCTCTTTTGTTTGTGTGGTTACTTCTGATTAGTTGAGTTTATCATGAGGATAGGAGCTAGCGGAGCCCTTTCCCTACGACGATGGGCGAACCCAGTGGGATAAGATTGCTAGAGAGCAGTTTTGAAGCTCAGTGTGGTGGTTTCCAGCGGCCGCCATCTTGGCCAACTCTAGATTAATTAGATAAGATAGGACTTTATTCGTCTCCATGGGGAAATGAGGATGAAGGTCAAAAAGGTGAAGCTTCGTGGATGACATGTAGATGGTTAGCTTGTGACCCGTGACCAGACTCACCTGTGGCTTTAATTATGGAAAGAGTTGAGTTACATAAGCACACTTGTCATAAATGCGTAAATTAGCCGCAGAGGCCAAGACTCTTGTTTGTACCATGTGGCAACCAAGTTTATTTCTGCTGTAGAACACTGAGGTCTTTCAGGGATTGAGTCTCTTCTGGAGCCAGCCTCAGGTGACCTTTGGCGGAACTACAGTTTTTGGCACTTCAACGCTGGCGTCATCTTTCAGTCCTGGGGGTTTGCTGGCAACCACTAGAGACTCTTAGAAGGAGGTTGTTAGTGTCTGGACCTATTTCTTGGGACGTACAAGTAACTTCCTAGAGACTCTGCTGACCCAAGAAAAGACACTGGAGCCATCCAAGAAACTTCTAGAAAGTCCTTGAACTAACCCCCCCCGTGAGATCACATTGTGACACTTGAGTACAGATTAGACTTTAGAGGTGATGGACGGTGGATTTTGTTAAATTTAACGACAAGTCAGGCTGTATTTTCTCCCTCGTTTACATACAGGAAAGTATTAACTTTCAGAATTGTTAATAAGTTTAAAATATTAAAGTCATGTTTTAGTGTTAGTCCTGCAGGATAATGGCCTCGCAAAGCAACCCTGCATTATTAAAACCCCCAACAGAAAGCTGTATTTTAATTGGTCAGCCACTAAATGATGGTCTTTAGCATTTAAACAGAGGAGTCAATCAGAGAAGAAGCAGTTTATTATTCCTCTGAGACTTCATTTATTGAGCTCATTATCAAGTTTACAGAGTGTGACTCACTTTATTTTTGGAAAGTCGTCACTTTTCTGTTGTCGTCGACAGACAAGGTCAACAAGTTGAGCTCCTGAAAGGATTTCTGGGAGATGTAATGAGATGTGTTGAAGGAAAATTGGGTGACACACTAAAAAAATAAATTGTCAGAGAGGGCAATTTTGTCGCTTGTTGTGTCTTCTTTGAGTTTTGGATTGTCCGCGGTTACTCCTTAATGCTAGACGTGTCTTCTGTGCAGATGTTTTTATGATTTTTTTGGGGTTATTTTTGGAAGGGGGTAGCAAATCCCACAACTCGTTCTTGGATCAGTGGAGAATTCTCAGTATCGCAGTCTGGTTTTCCCCTCCTCCCTCCGTCCCGCCGTCACTTTCTCGCTCCTTCACTTCATCCCTCTCTCTCCCCGTCCTCCCGTCACTGTCACTGCTGTCGTTGAAGTTTATTTGCTGCTCTGCTCATTATCGGAGATCACGTTGTTTTTGTCAAGCAACACTGACCAGAAACCGTCCATACTGGGGGCGTTGTTGTGACCAACAGCTGGCATGTTTGTTTCCCCTGCCGTCGGGCTCTGGAGACATCCCATGACCGATTTGACAGCGTCATTATTCAACATATTGCACATTTATTAACGTGTATGGAGCATGCTGGCTGCGTTAGAGGGGGAGGAAGGCAACGTTATGTCACCCCCCCTCCCTCCATCCCACCCACCCTTCCTCCCCTTATTTTACAGCAAGCAACTGGACAGGTCAGCCGCCATTGGCTGCACCTCCTCCACTTGGGCTGCCTTGCCTTTTTTAGCAGTCCCAAATGGAGCTGCAAATTCCATGTTGCTGGCAGGGTGACAGACTGGGAGATGGGAGCCAGCAAATGGGAGATTAGACGAGGGCCAGCCACCAGTAAACTGCACAATGGGCTCTCAAAACAACACAGCACCGGCCTGCCAGTTGTCACCTTCAGTTTGGAATCATTAATCCCTCATGAGTAGGGAATCATTTGTGTCCCTCTCTTTTTAATTACTGTCTCGTTTCCTGTACCACTAAATCTGATGTCTGTGACGTTAGGAGGGCAATGGTGGCTTTTTTTTTTTTTTTGTCTTTTACTAGATATACAACCTTAAAGAGTCCAAGTAGCTCGTATCTCATGTGGCGCTATGCTTCTCAAAGTTTATTGAGTTCTGTCTACTGTTTATTTACGTGTTAGGTTTTCTCATATGTTCGCTCTGCAAATATCAGGGACAGGAGGCTTGAGATGAACTAGAAAAATATTGTCCCTCTTTTGCAAAATGGATTGCGTAACCTGTTATGGATGGCGCTCTCAGCGGCTGTTCAGTTTGACCCCGGAGGATTCATCGCTTGTTCAAGAAGACCCAGCCCCTCCACTCGCGCCACTATAAATTGTGGCTTAATTTGGCTCCATTCTGGTGTCTCGTTATACCAAGTGGCATGTTTCACCAAGACAGGCTCTGGCACTTATTCTTTTTTTCAGTGCGTAGTGAGGTTTGATTTTGAAACGAGTTGTAAAATGGTAAACTAGGGTCAAAATTTAAACAGAAGGATTTTATTTGTTTAAGTTAAACGGTCTTAAAAATGTGAGTCTGGTTGCACGCCATTTGGATTTCTTTAAGGGGCGTGTTTTAAACCAATACAGACGGAGAAAAAAAATAAAACTCTGAAAGCAGTTGGATAGTCTGTTATTGTGTTAACAAATTTAACTCCATAACGCACATAACCAGCTCCCAACAGATGGGTTCTAGACCAGCTTTCCCACACAACACATTTGTGGGCAGGGACGTTGGTCTGGCTTCCTGGCAACGTGCTAAATACATGAAGATACACCGATCAGCCACAACATTAAAACCACTAACAGGAGAAGTAAATATCATTGAGCATCTTGTGACAGTTCAGTGTTCTGCTGGGAAATGTTTGGACCTGGCATTGGTGTGGATGTTACTTAGACATGTAGCACCCACCTAGACCAGACCAGACATGACCCTCCTTGATGGCAGCAGCCATCCCCAGCAGGATTCAGGCACATACACAAAACACGGTTTAGGAACGATAATAAAAAAAACACATGGCCTCCAAATTCACTAGATCCCAAAGATCAAGCATCTCTGATCCACAGAGACCCCTCTCCTCAACCCAATGGAGGACTAACAGCATCCTGTTGCCAGGCACCACAGGACACCCTCATAAGGCCCATGTCCATTCTCTGATGAGTCATAACTGTTTTGGAGGCACAAACAAGGCCTACACAATAGTAGGAAGGTGGTCATAATGTAACGCCTGTAATCTGTGTATATTTCGTAGAAAGTTGGCGATCACTATTTCCAAACAGAAAAGTCATAAAACTAAAAGACAAAGCCTCAAATACTCAGAATTACAATTACTGATTATCAAAATAGTTTAACGACACCTGAGTAACTGACTAGATGTTTCCGACAGATGTCAAATGTATTTCCTAGACTAATTAGTGTAAAAATGTTTTCCCGTAAGGCGGCAGGGGGGTGGTGGGAGTTGACGTATCATAGTGTATTAAGAGGAGCAGTGGATAGACAGGACTTAAGGAGGAAGTGACAGAGCTGAGGTTTTGGCTACATCACAAGGATGATCCTCTTCTCTCACTTCTGGTCTGAAGGAATGCATGACACCACCGTGGCCTATGTTTACTATGCGCTGCCGTGACTCTGAAGTAAAAGCCAGCACCGTTTATAGATGGTGAACAAGAGACGCATGGAGATGGTCAAACAAAGCAGTGGGTCAGTGGAGGCTCGCTAAGTAGGTCAGAGATAGTGGCTGTTAGATTAGACTCTTTGATTTGCCACACAGGTTAAAACCTGGATGATCACACATGTTGCAAAGCCAAACAGTCCTAGTTGGTTCTCAACAAGCAAAGCCAGAGCTGACGTTCATTCCTCTACGTAGCAGTTTATCGAGCTGGAACATGGTGACCTTGTCCCTTCAGTCAACCATTTCTTCTTTTTAGTTTTTTATTTTAACAACGGCACAAGACGGAGCATCTCCGTCCGTTCCAGGAACTGAGCAGAGCCACGGTGACACTGCTCAGTGTCAGATGGCGGCTGTCTTCACACGTGGCCTCCTGCCGCCTCAGCTGGCGGGGAAAGGGTTAATTCCCCTCAGAGGTGCTCATGTTTCCTGCCAGCTGTCTGTGCCCTCAGCTGTTTGTACTCTCGCCCCTATCCTGTCCCATGTCCCCCTGTCCCAAGCCTCACACAGGTCTGAGTCTGCTCGGGGGGCCACACGCACTCACATTCTGCTACGACTGTGCCACTTCACCGCGACGTATCAAACGCCGTTATATTTAATTATTTTTAAACTCTTTAAAGCTCCTCCAGTAATTTACTCTCATTTGTCTTGTGTGGTTTTAACGAACATGGACTGGAGACGGAGAGAAGAGAGAGACAGAGAATGAAGTGGCGGTGACAGCTGTGTGACACTCTGCCATCGGTCACTCTGATGAATGACACGGCTGAGAGTTGTACAGTTGTAAATGGGTGATAGGTAATTCCACTGCGAATTTATCCAGTTCACATTTTTGGTCGAAAGGGCAGAACAACTGTGAGTAATCTGTGTGTCCCTCCCCCTTCTACGCTCAAGCTGCTGTTTAACTAAAGAGGTAAAGGACCTTGGACTGTCAGAGTCCCTCTGCAGAGCATGGAACTGATCTGCACACTAGCTAGCTTGCTAGCTCGCTAACTAGCTGCAGTAGTTTGAGTTTTGCATACTTTAGTGATTCAGAGCCTTTTTTTTTTTTAATTATTTTTATAAGACCGCACCTGTTTCTCCATCTGTTACCCCCACAAAGTCCAGAATACTGTGACTTAACCGTGGCGCTCGTGATTATTTGTTAGTTTAACTCAAAGTAAATTGAAACTTTTGTTGAATCATCGCGGTGAGTCACGCTACATCATAAATACGAAGATATGATTAGGCTGCAGAAGCCAATCCTCACAGTAGCTCCATTTACATGTTTGCATGGCCGTGTGTGGTTGGAAGGCCTTATCAGCAGAGTCCGTGCTGGATCCTCCACCTCTCACCCATGTAATCAGTCACATATAAAAACCAATAGTGCTGTGCTAAGAGAAGTTGGCTTCCCGTGCGTCTGCGTGTTATTAATAACAAACTTGACGTTTTTTATTAGTACCCTTCATCTAAGGACAAGCAACACACCTCAGTGACTTGTTTACTATGAGTAAGCCTTTCTGATGTGACACATGCATTATTGACTCACCTCTTCTGCTGTACTGCTGTGGAGAGCTTTGCATCTTTAACATATTTGTCCCAGTTCTGTGGCTTGAGAGAACAAATCTGAGATCTTTTAAAGACGTGACCACCTAAAGGAGGAGGACCTGGCTTCAGGCTCGGCCTTGATCTCCTTTGTAATGTGGGAGATTCGTAACATCAAATATTTAAAAGTTTGTCGCCAGGAAGCTGCCCTCAAATAGAGGACACTGGAAAACTGGAGCAAATTCCAGAGTGCAAATCAGGACATTTAATCCAGAACGCTGTACCAGGTCCGTAAGGCTTCTGTGTACGTATTATCCAATGCATGTAGAGCAGAAAATAAAAGAGATGAGTGATGCACATTGCTTTAAATAATTCTGAGGTCTGCAAAGGATGCAGGATGTTTTCTTCGTCTAATTCAGGCAAAAGGAGGCAGCATTTCTTAGCAACAATTGGCATATGTTACGATGTCCTTTGCACTTGTGGTTATGTGGAAAATCTGCTTTGCTTATTGGATGTGCATGCAGCTCCTCTTTCTGCTTGCATCCTTGTTTAATCACCAGGAATCAGCCCTGTCTTAAACGTTCTTAAATGCCTGCTAATGTCCAGGCTTATTTTTATTCTGCTATTTGAGATCATTAGTATCATGTGATAAGTGTTTGTGCAAGTGCGTGAAAACGGCCACGGTGGGTTTAGATGTGCTTTGTAGTCGCGGCCTAACGCCCACCTCGCTTCTTGTCATGCAGCCCACTCACCAACACATCCTGCTCGCCTGTTCAATGAATGTGCGCACCGGCGTATGCTGTGATGCTACCATCTAACCTCCGTTTTGATCTTAGTTTATGTGAGCGTGTGCCTTAATTCCATGCAATTTGCAAAGACGTCAGGTTACATGGTCAGTTAGTTGTCATAGTAACTCCTGGAGAGCATAGAGAGCGATGGAGCAGTAGTTGGATTTTAATTGCAGGATAAACATCTATAGATGAGGCTGAGCGTTCAGGTGTATTCACAGAGAATGCACAGTCATGTTTCTATACTGCTGCTGATATTATATTTTTCCTTCATTATGGAGCAACATTTCCACAAGGTTTAGTTTTTTAATTATTCCTCAGAAGCCATCTCACACTGAAATGTAAATACAACCCATTGCACTTTAGACTGGATTGGCATTGTTCAGAGAGAGGCTCCCTGCACTGCTTAGTATTTAACATGCGGATGCAATTAGTGGGGTCGTAGCCTGTTTCTCTAGCTTTGTTTATGTCGTTTACCCTGTGACTATTAAAACACGCTCTGGTTTCTATCAGGCAACCATTGATCCCTGAAACGCTGCAAGAATTAAAGACTTCTCCTCCCACCCTGCGCTGCATTCTGCTGCTCAAAGAGGAAAAGCCCCATTAACGGTGTTGTTTTAGGTGTCCTCGTGATGATGTTCCAGTTGTTGGCTTCAGTGTTCTCTGGTTCCCGCAGCTTTCAGGCAAACAAACTAAAATCAATGGAGTGTCTAAGTTCCATTTATTTGTTCTGACTGAGGCCTCAGCCTTCTGAAGCCTGTGCGCCGAAACGCAAAACTAACCTACCGCCGTCTACGCTCGCCTCGCTCTTCTTCCTTTGCAGATTCTAATGTCATTTTATCAAATCACCTACAGCTCTCAGCGTTTGGTTTCTCCCACAGGACGCGCTGAAGCCGACGTTCACGGTAGCCAGCCTGCCGGGCACCGTCAGCAGCGCCCAGTCCACGGTGCCCACCACCTCCACCACCATGCAGGTGAGCACTGGACCTTCGTTCCCCATCACCAACTACCTGGCCCCCGTCTCGGCCAACAGCAACGTCGGCGCCAACGGAACCGTCCTCAAAACCTCCGGCTCAACGGGAGTCATGCAGCTGCCCACTGGCTTCACTTTCATGCCAGGTACGTACACGGGGCTTCTTGTCGTCGTGAGTTACTTTCATCGTGGTTTTCTTCTGTTTTTCTTTACCTCATCCTTTTGAATAGAAATGACACTTCTGCCGGCCTTCATGTTTTGTTAATGCCACCATGTTGTCGAGCTTATTAGCTGATTAGAATTTGAATGGCGCTGCACTGCGACCTCAGCTGTCATCTCAGGGTGGTCGTGCCTCTCTCTCCGAGCTGTTTACATCACACAACAGCTCTTCACAGCCAGTCACCAACACTCAGCGCCCCCGGGTTTCACAAAGCCCCCCCCCACCCTCCACCAGTATCCAGGGGAGCCACGTCTGTTGGCGATCGTCCCTGCCTTTGATTGTCACTTGGGGACAAGAATAATTAGGTGAGAGGGACACAATAGACCTGGCAATGAGGGCTGATGAACAAGGCCCATAATTAGTCATGAATATTCAATGTGGGATTGGTGGCTCGTGCTGAAATTATAATTGAGGCGTACTTTGTGGAGTCGGAGCCTCGTGACGGAGTGGCCCTGAACTAGACATGACCCTTCATTAAGGGCGGCTTCACAAGGGATGTGTAACCTCACCAACGCTGGGAGGACTTTGGAGCTGCAGGTTCTGATTTGGTGATTTCTAAATGATGAATTACCCTAAAAAGAAACCAGTAGAATTTATTTTTATCCATCTGTATAAGGAGCTCAGGGCACTGTAACTCTTAAAAGTGTGTTTAAGTGCTGACTGGCGTGGTGCATGTTGTTTTATCACCAGAGTCAGAGTTGCAGAGGCTCATCAGTGCTTCTTGGTCCTTGCAGTAATGTCACTTGCTAGTTGTTGCAGTGTGTTGGCTGTCTGCGCTCTGCCACAGCTGAAAGGACAGACACATGATGCCCACTAATGGGTCCTGTATGTTATTTTGACTGACAGGTGGAGGACGGCCAGGCGGTGACTCTGTCTCATTTTTTTTTTCCCCCTCTCTTTTCTTTCACCATCTTTTTCCTCCTTCTGCCGCCTTCTCCCTCACCCTCCCTCTATTGCTTTCTCTCTTGCTCGCTCGCTCCCTTCTCTCCCTTCCACCACCTGTCTGGCACATAGCGGCAGCGCCAGGTGGAACAACACACCCTCCCACTCTAAAACCTCCTCAGCTGACAGCTTGAAAGGGCCTGCCCACCCTGCTGCAGCAACTGTCTGCAGAGCATATGAGCAAATGTGACGGTTTACGTCCAGAGTCACTTTCTGAGAGGAATTATCTGCAGTTTGATGACGGAGCATTTAAACAAGTCATGCAACATTTGAAGAATTTAGCATTTACAGTTAAATATTTATATCACATGTCCCATAACAAGTTGAATAAATATCCACGGACGTCTAAAGGAATATTAATATGTCCCATTTAATATTCTTTTTCTGCGTTTCTGTCGTGTTATTGAACATTTGCATTATTTCACTGACCCCTTATAAAACCATCAACCAAATTGAATGTGGAGTGGAGTTTATGACCAGCATGGCACTACAGAGCAATGTTTTTAAAAATGTGCCGCTGTGACTAGCGCCGGGTTGTGCATATCCACTCATGCAAGTGGCACAATTAACACCCTGCCATCGCTTTCAGGCTGTTTCACTGATGGACAGTTGGTGTCAGTGATAGCTGCGTCCCAACAGATTCAAAGAGGAAGCAGCGGTGCTAGAAACTGCAGTTCATCAAATGGCCACTTGAGGCAGACTCCGAAAGCTCCCTGTGTAGCTGATCCTCTCGTTGATGCCAAGCTGCACAGGGGGTCATTTAGTTATTTTACCTCACCCATTTAAATTATATTAAGGCTAATTTAGCGACGGCTAGAGCTCAGAACTGCTCTTCAGGAATCCTGTATGTGACGTCCCAGCTTTCTGTCCAGTCATATTATCTAGCCAACGATGGAGAAATATAATTTTACATATGTCTGATTAGACCATTGGTAAAGGTAAAACCAGTACGAGCCCTGCTCTGTCTCCTGCTACTGAACTCTGTTGACAAGTGATGCTTCCTCCCACAGCGATCATGTGCTCTACCTGGAAACCTCTTAATTGCTGCTTTTTTTTTTTTTCAAACTGTACTATCCTTTCACATTTATTCCTCATGTGTGTGTGTGTGTGTGTGTGTGTACCCCCCTCCCCCGGCAGCAGGCACTCCTCTCCCCCCCGGCACCCCCACCATTCCTCTGAGCCAGCTGCAGCAGCACTCCCTGGCCCTCCAGGGGCAGCATGGTCAGGCTCTGGCCGCCGCCCCGCAGCCACAGCAGGGACAGCAGGCTGTCTTCCGCTTCCCTGCTGCTGTCTCCCTCACAGGTGACCTGCTCTGCATGCTGCCACCACTTTGCCTGCCTATTTACTAATCTGATCTCCATAAAGCTGCTGCTGCTAGCACTGCTACCTCTTCTGCTTATTATCATGCACGTAATGAATTACTAACGCTACGTTGCACGACGACTCGTTTTTCCTCGGCTGACAGTACAACCATATGCCACCCCCTCTGCTGCACCCCATACCCCTACCTCCATTACCTCTGTTCCCTGGGTGAGGCGTTTAATGACTAGCTGTAATGGCTGTATGCTCTCTGTGTGTCTCCAGGACCAGGGGTCTCCCAGCAGCTCCAAGCTATCCAAGTCCATCACAACACCCAGTCCACCTCAAACAGTGACAGCAGCCCTGAGATCTCCCACACCTCCACAAACTCCACTGGTAAGTCCAGTCCTCTCTTTTCCATTTAAAAACACACTGATGCTCCAGATGGTGGAGAAGGGACGCAACCCAAGGATGAAATGTAGTGTTTGTGAATCCAAAGCAAACAGGGTGACGTGTCTGTGTCTAGATCAGTGGAAATAACGTCCCCATCTCTGTTACTGTCCCACTTTCTGCTTGACATTAGCAAGACGATCCTTTAAGATGAGAATCTGTTGTATTTTCTGCTCCCGTCTGGAATGAGTTGCGTCCCACAGGAAAGAGTAACTGTGCCACTACATTTCATCAGTAGGAGTCGGGTGTTTGAATTTCTGTAGATGTGAAGCGCCATCTGCTGGCCAGCATGTGCACACACCCAGCTCTCCCTCTTTCTCTCTCCTTCCAGCGACAGTAAGTCTCCCAGCAACCATTGTGACTTCATCGATGCCTACGTCCGTGGCGGGTCACATGATGTACCCCAGCCCCCACACGGTGATGTACGCCTCCACGCCAGCGCTGGCTGACGGGGGCCTGGCTGTGCTCAACGCCTTCTCCCAGGGAACCTCGGCCATGCAGGTGTCCCACGCACAAGGCCAAGACACAGGTGAGGGTCTGACCATATACAGTCTACTGGAAGACAAACAACTGGGGTTATTTGGGGATTTTATAGTAGTATGTGCTATCTATTTCCAAAAAGAAAGTGTTTTCATTTGTAGTTTCTGGAACTGGGTGTCTCTGGAGACATTCCTGTGCAAAATCCTTTAGTTATGAGTAATCCATCACCCAGCAGTTACACTTCTCCCAAGAGAAAGTAGGCAGAGCTAACATTTAAGTGGTCAAACAGGTGACACTGTTTGAAATGTAAAAAATAATAAAACTGCAGTTCCTACTTATGGCCACAGGGGTCGCCAAAGACAACAAATCCGAGATCTTTTAAATCACCACTTTAAAGGAAAACCTAAAAATATCATGAATTTGTTGATTTAAAAACACACGTGTGTCTCTTCCCCCAGGTGCTGTCCCTCAGGTGTTCCTCACAGCACCTCCAGGCACGGTGCAGATCCCCGTCTCAGCAGTGCAGCTACACCCAGTACGGCAAGATCTGCATTTTACAAGTGAAACTCTCATATTCCCTATGCAACCAGCATGCCACGTGTCTGCACTAATGCATCCTAACAGAGCACTGGCACACGGAGGCCACAGGAGTGACACCGTTTTGTTTTGTTTTGTTTCTTTTGTTTTGTACAAGTGTGGATGGTCAGCTGGCATCTTGATTACACAGGCACCAAATGAAACACCACTGTTGCAGTGCATGAAACTATAGCTCAGTATCATAACGACTATTTTTGAGAATTTTGTTTAAAATAATCCAAGGTTTATTTGGTGTAATCTTTTAATTTAACCTAATAGCTCTTAATGAATAAACAGAATGATGTTTCATGGAGCAAATGACCCAAATATTAGAGAAAGCGTCAGCATCTGTTGCAGCTTTACACCCCTCCATGATCAACAGCATGCAGTGTAGAGGGATCTCCATCTGTGCTGGGTGTCGTGTGATGTGACGACTTGTGATTGGCTGCTCTCATGCGCCGTCCCCTGACGTGCCTGTGCTGTGTTCCCAGATGGTGATTGGGCAGCAGTCGAGCGGCAGCAGCAGTAACCTGACGGAGCTCCAGGTGGTCAACCTGGACGCAGCACAGAACTCGAAGAGCGACTGACGGACGGCTGGAGCTGTTTAACACGGCAGACCCAGGGACACACACCCACACACACACATAAACACACAGACTGACATCTCTATTTATTGATGCCTTCCTACAAAGTTTCACATAACACTTCTGAATGTGACTTTAAAGTACATATAAACACACAATCAAGGGCATATGTGTGGCAGACCCTTATACAGTATGTTTTGGTATATAAATATATATATATTCGCAAATGCATAGGAGATATATCACTATATCCATTGTTGGAAACTATTTTCTATGCTGTTAGATGGTGTTATTTTTCGCGTGTGCGTGTTTTGTTTTTCTTTTGGAGAAAAAAAAAATGTGTAATGACTTGTACACACACACTGCAAGGTGCCACAGCTTCACACCAGCCAAAGAGACATTTGTTTGTCTGAATGTTCCAGTGTGAGCAATCCGTGCACAAGCGTGTGTCTGTGTGTGCGCGCATATCTTGGGTTTGAAAATGGGCGGGGAGACGCTTAACGACCTAAAAAGAAAAAAATATATAGAAAAAAAAAAAAAAAATGGAAATGTACATAACTTTTTTTTTTTTTTAAACTGACTTGTATTTTTAGCCTGGTTACGTTTGTGCAACGGCATGTAGTTGTTTTTTTACGTAGTGGTTATTTTTTTTGTATGTACATGAAAATGATTTGCATAAAGAAAATGAATTATTTACATGTAAATGTAAATTAATTTAATACACCATCACATGTTGATATACTGTCACGCTGTTGGGAGTTTTCACTGCGAGATGGAGAAAGAACGCTGGATGTTTTTCTACTTTTTTTTGTGACATTTGCAGAACTGTCCCTCGATATTTCATATTTCAATTTACTGTTGACTTTAGGAAGACTTAACGTGCAACAGCTGATGGTATGATCATTTGGCGTCATATCTGTTTTACATGAGAGGTTTTCTAACGAAGCCCTGAGTTTAGATTTGTAAGTGCACACGTTCTTAAAGCCGCAAGAGTCCAGTAGGAATCATTTTTACGTCAAATCGGAGAAATACGAGCAGTCGATAACCGTACGATATTTAAATTAGTCTGCTACTATGGTTGACTTGATCCACCTCTGGGTAACAAGCCTGAGAGATTTTATTCCAACGGTTAAATAGATTAACTTTGCTCCACTGTAAACCTGTTGCTCTGTAACTGTAATGATGCTACTAACGAATAGTCGGGGCATTGGACACAAACCTCCTGTTTAACAAGAGTGAGTAATGACACTGTATAGACTAGCATTATTTCCTTGTATGGAAGCACTCTGTTATTGGTCTAAATGCTGCAGCATTACAACAGTAATGACTATTCTTTCTAAGAACAATGATCTTTTAATTTGGAGAAGTGACTTCTGGTGCTTTAAAATGTTACTATACTCCTTTAACTGTAAGACCCTAGCTGACTGCAATCTTAGTGTGTACCTCAGCAAACATTAAGAATGAGTTATTAGTCTGAGAGCCTTCTTTCTGCACCATAGTGCCTCTGTTCCATGGCTGATTTCTAAACCACTTCAAGGTAAAGGGAGATGTACCCGTTTCCAGAGCACCTCACGTGACGTTGGACCTGTCACACATACAATCCTCTGCTGCGCCCCGAGAGAGCGACATTTCTGACTCCAGAATTAGCTGGATGGCCGAGCACGGCAGGCTTGAAGCCAAAGAGAATCGGACAGAGGATAGAGTTCCCACACTGACTGCTGTTCAGTTATTCACCGGCTACAGACGTCACGTTCATGCTCGATGTTCTCTGTTCATGCGCTCGGGCTGCCAGCGTAGGAAAACGACACGGGATTACTGAAAAGCATTTTTGGTTTTCACCTTGAAAGAAAAGGTTATTTTGTGTATTTTTTTTGTTTTTGTTTTATTGTACAGACATTTTGTAATAAAACAAGATGAAACTGTTCAAAGAACGACTACATCTCCTGCTGATGAACATTTCCTTGTCTTTTAATCGGGACGGAATATGTTAAACAAAATCCACACTGTCCTGAAACCTTATAAATGTGTATAACAGCAGGGATGGAGACGGCTGATGAGGAATAAATGAACCACTGCCTCTGAGTGCTCATGAGACTGCAGCAACTGCCTCTGATTATTTCGCAGGAGGAGTGAGCATGCACCTTATGTCAATGTTTCAACTACGCACTGCACAATTACAAAAAAGAAATCAATCAGACTGGCCACGAGAAAGAAGCGTGAAGAGACTTGTCCCGCTTCAGAGGAGAGCAGCGATGAAATGCAACATGATACAGTGATTGGTCTAAGATGACACAAGAAATGAAATTGGTATCAGATTTTTATACCGAGAGTCCTGTACATCAAACCAAACAGAAGCCAATGTAACATAAGAGATAGAAGCATAATAAGATCACAATAAACTGCAGTGAATCTGAAGCCCCTCACGCATCCATTCAAGAGATCCACAGTTAGAGTAAGGCATCTTCCCGTCAGTGTCTTCAGAGACCAAAGTGCTGACAGCTAAGAAGTCATCACAGATGGCTGAACTGCCTTTTCTCTCTCTCTCTCTCTCTCTCAACAATGAAAAATAACAAGCATGCATTTACACCAGGTAGTATATCTCTATTGCTACTGTACACAGACATTATACAACTGTACAGACGACGCTGGAAAGATAGTTGATTTAAAAATGTGCATGATCGACAAGTTAAAAAATGTTTCCCGTTAAAATAGAAATGTTACTCCTGGGACGTCCTTCTATTTTTCTTCTTTTTTTTTTTTTTTGGTTGAGGAAACAAAACATTTGGAGGAAAAAACAAAAAGCTTTTTCTTGAGTGTACAAACAAAAGGATGAAGACGATGTGCAAAATCTGATATTCCATGCAAGCATTGCATAATGTAGTTTAGGTGCTAGTGATCAGAAGAAAGACTCGTGGCTTCAACAGGGTGACTGTCCATTCTGCAGCGCTTTAACAGGCCACACACACACACACACACACAGTAAATAAGAGTCAATTACACAGAGCTGAAACATTCACACTGGGATCAAAGTTACATCTTAGAGTGAGACTAATTGAAATTGTACGTAATGAATAACTGATCAGATAATATGCAACCACACGGCCCATTCCAGCAAATACACAGCACCGAGAGCGCGCGTCCTCGTCTCTGAAGATTAAGACGAATTAGTAATACTGCAAGTAAATGCAACACCTCACTGGAGGTCATGACAACGTATGAGCGACATACTGAAATTCAAGACTCTTTGATACTCTAAACAATCTTAGCTGTTGTTCTTGTGGATTATTTGACATTTTTCAAATACAGAAAACGTCGCTGATTGAACTGCTAACAACAGTTCTGATTTATAAGCCTAAGAAAGATGAATTTAAGGGTTGTTGTTCTCTTTTCTTTTTTGATTAAAGCAAATAAATTACTGAGAAAGGGCGCCAGAACAATAACACATGAGTATCTCTTTAAAGGTATAACCAACACTGGTGTTTGTGATAAAAGCAACACTGGGTCTGGAGACATTACACAATAAAAACAAACAAACAAAAAAAAAACCTAAGGCGGAACCCAAAGCGAGGCGTCTCTCTCCACTAATGCCGCCACGACATTCCCTATGAATCAACTCACACTGTAACAAGTGCAACGCGATGAGGTCCATGTGCAAATTCGCATTAACTTGCAAATTCACCATTTCGTGTAAGAACAACGTGACGGATGGCGACATCTTTGGATGACGGCGGTTACAGGATGAGCTTCGAGAGCACGAGCACTTAAAAGACAAACCGAGGGAAGCAAATTAAAACAGTCTGCTCGGTCAGCCGTTACTTTGACTGCTTCGATTGTTTTATCTCAATACGACGTTAGTTAAAAAGGCAACCTGAAAGCAAACAAATAAATAAGAAGACTTGGCATTTAAAACACGAGTGCAGCGTGTTTAACACTACACGTCATTACGGATGTAACTACAGGTACATATAGGGATCAAAGGATGGAGGGTTTTGTGTTTTTTCTTTTTCTCTTGTCTTCAAACAGACAACACGTGAGGGGTAAAGATAAAAATGTTTCAAAAGGAAACAATTCTCTGTAACTGAAAGGTGTGACTCCACACTAAGGCAATGGCATTTACAAATGAGAGGAAATGGGACCGAAAATAAATACACAAGCATCTTTTCTGCTTGATAATAATTACAGGGCTGTTAATGTTTGGCTGGTGAAAAGGAAAGATGGAAAGGGGGCAGTGAGAGAAACTGCAGAGGCTGGAAAGAGTCCAGTGAACATCTCTCTGCACCTCGACCTCTAGCCTCCTCCTCCTCCTCCTCCTCCTCCTCCTGTTCCTCTGTTGGCTGGGCAGTGTCTGTGCTCTGACCTGCTCCACAACAAAACCAAAGACTTATCATGGTGGAGCCTGAGAGGTCAGAGGAAGGGGAGCGATGAAACCCGTCTGTGTGGGCTTTAACAGTCTTGCGGGGATGACCGGTTTAGTGGTGATGTTTTTTTGACGAACCCTGTGCCACCGATACCGCCACACCCCAGAGGCCCAGTTTCATTCTGACCTGCCTTCCTGGCCGAGGCAGATGGATGAACAGCAGGAAGATTAGGGCGAGGACGAGGCAGCTGCGTGGTATTTGACGAAGGCGATGGCTGCCAGCTCTTTGCAGAACTCCTCCAGCACTATCACGCCCTCCAGCAGAGTCACGTGGTCGATGCTACAGAAGGACAGACGGGAAGAGGTGAGTGTATAAATCATCTCAGAAAGAAAGCAAGGCTGTAGATGCACGTACTTGATGCCTTCTGGCTCCAGGCCTAGTAATCTCTTCCTCACGAGCAGCAGCTTGGGTGTGAAGTCTGGGATGCGGTGAATCCTCAACATGAGATCTCCAACCACCTAACAAGCACAAAGCAGTTACCAAAACACAACCACCACTGCCTCCATCTGGGGAGGATTTACTGGTGCAGCGTCACGTGACGATACCGCAACCGTGGTAAACAAACAAGACTATCAACAAGAAGATTCCCGGCTCCCGCGTGTGCCACTAGAACAGATTTCAAGGAAAAGCACTTGGACTGATTCACAGAACGAAACAGCCAGAGATGTGTTCCAGGAATAAGCAGGTCAGGCAGCAGCATGTGTGATCATCGGGAAATGAGCTCCAGAGGAGGACTCTGTGTGAAATTAACTGCTGGTTTCCTCAAACATGATCATTTGTTAAATCAAACGCACGGAGAAGAAATGAATCGAGGCATCCGCAAGCAGCCTCTTAACGGTCGTGGCGTTTGAGGACGAGCTAATGGCAGGAGCCTTACCCTGACGATGACGGAGAACAGAGACCTGCAGCCAGGGGCCAGGTTGATGTACGGATCCAGCAGGTATTCGTGCAGGTGGGGATGTGGTAACAAAGACAGCTTGGACAGCACGGCGGTCACCTGCAGGTTGACGTCGTACGGCTGGAGGACAGAGCAGAGGACACAGGAAAGGACGTGAAACCGATGATTAGACATCAGACTGCCATTTCCAGTGAAGAAGGAAAGTATACAGCCACTTGCCAAAACATTAGGTACACTAGTGGACCCTTAATCTAGTAAGAGTTTGGTTAAATTAACTGAAAGAGGAGTTGATTTTGATTTTGTGGTTTGTGACACATGTTTCTATTATTTTGACAACCCCCACCTTAGCTGGGCTTTACTCGGCTTCAATCCAGTTTAACAGCTTCCTCCAAAATGACCATACAGTCGAATTATCACCTTTGTGACGCTGTACAATCAAGATTTTATATCCCGGATGCATCCATTTTCACTCGCACCTAATTAACCGACGAGTGAGTGAAGGACTGTCATGAATAACCAACACAAGCTGATGATTTTAAATGACAAACTCATCAGATGGATTTGATCTTCTAAATGCTACATAAATTAATGCGCTGCTAAGAAGTGCATTTCTCGTTAACGTCACGCGTCAAATGAGTCTTTGGGATGGAGGACTCATTATTTTTGGCCTTTACCAAAGTAAATAGAAGGGTCTCTGCATAATCAGCAGCTCATTTGCATTTCCCGTGTGTTTTTCTTCCCTCTCCACTTTCAATTAGTAGAACTTTTTTTTTTGCCATGCCTCTCATAAGGAGAACTGATTTACAGAGAACTGCAATAGAACAGCTACATGGCAATATCAAATCTGTTTAATCACTCTGCTACTAATATCTATAACAGAAGTGACAGCTTCTTGGTGATTAATAAATGTTTGTCTAGGTGTGTACACACAATGCTTAACTTAGTTGCTGGAATCTGGCTGTACGGCTCAGGCAAGAGTCACCTGTTTAACAAAACCTTTCCCTGAGACATTTTTTAAGTCTAATCTAAGTTACATCTGTGATTTATTTATTTTTTTACTTCCTATTCTGACTTGTGGAGTGTAAAAGGCGTTGCACTGATCTGAACAATGCAGCGTCGCTACAAATGTTTAATACATGGTGGAGCAAACTCACCTGATCCAAGATGCGACCCATCCTGTCAAAAAGGACCTTGAGGAAGTGGCCCTCAAAGAACGGGCTGTCCAAGTTACATTTCTCCAAGGGCTTTGGATTTCCCCTCCAGTCCCACCGCTGGCAGACGCCACAATAGTCCCTGAACTGAGGACGATATAACGAGCAACAGTCCAGAAGCTGCCTCAGCACAGATCAGAATATATATATATATTTTTTTTTACAATGCACTACAAGGAAAGCGTACCTGTCTGTGTGCATCTCTGAGGTAGGTGTCATAGCCCGTGCCTTCAACATGATACGACGACTTGGCCTCATCGGGCACCAAACACAAGAAACTGCAGGCGACACAATTTACACAGGACTTTAAAAAGAGGGCGAGCTGAGATTACACACGTGTATCACGCTGTATCGTGAGACGACTGTGCACCTGTTGACAATTTTGTGGACTTCTGTCTTCCCATCGGACTTCGCGTGGTCGGGACTCTGCGGCGGAGACGCGCTGAGCCAGTCGGAGCCGGACAGCCTGTGTTCCAGAGAGGAGTCATCCCCGAACAGTGGGTCCTCCTCGAGGTCTCTGTGGAGAACACGTACGTCACTAAGTTTACTCATTACGTTTATGTTTGAGAACAAAGAAAATAGTTACTTTAGAAGTTGACCAACCAAAAAAAAAAAAACATCCCTCAACACATTGCATAAACTTTGTTGAAGGAGACCCACTGGTTATAAAATTACTGGAAACAGAATTACACAAGTTCATGGTATTTTATGGCCCTTCGGGTTTCTGTTGCAGCTTTAGAGATCTTTGAATAATCTCTCCTTCTTGAGATTTTAAATTAAATCTTCCAGGAAATATGTTGATGAAGATATACAAATTAAAATATAATTATGAGTGTGTATATAATTAACAGCTGTTTGCATCCTTTGTATGAAAAAGAATCAATTATAACTATGAGAAGAAAGCCCTCATGAGGGTTTGAATCTTAATTGTTTTTTTTGTTATTCACATAAACCGAAGACAAGAAGACAGAACATGCAAATTATTGCTTATTATGTTTCAGTCTCCAACAACTTGGTTGATGGTAATAAGTAGATGAATTGCATTATCATGATCCTACTTAATCATGGCTCAGAACAATCCCGCCAATTAAAACACACAATGAAGCGCAGATGAAGTGGCAGCATATCTAACAAACACAGCTAGTTGATGCATTCGCTTTATTTCCAGCGGTTTGTGCAGAGGACGTCCAAGGTCGTGCTTGTAAGTGGAGCAGCTCGGGGAGGGGTCAGAGGTCATGGGCAGGTCCTTACACTGCGTCGTGCGGCTGGCCGTTCTCCAGGG
The DNA here is from genome assembly GCA_005024645.1 of Planiliza haematocheilus. Lineage (NCBI taxonomy): Eukaryota > Metazoa > Chordata > Actinopteri > Mugiliformes > Mugilidae > Planiliza > Planiliza haematocheilus. The sequence continues at coordinate 3,297,339 of SRSE01001339.1, read as the reverse complement.
GCTCCCGATCGTCCCGATCGTCCCGGTCCTCCTGCGGTTTGTTCTCCAGGTAGTTCCTCTCCTCCAGGCTGCGCAGCACCAAGCTGTGGAGGATGTGCTGGTTGGGCTTCTGGATCAGCTGCTCGAACAGCCGCAGCGTCATGATGCTGATCTGTGGACGGTGGAGAAAGGGATGAGGCACAACTCCCACTCTGAGCCCACAGAAACAAGACAAGTATTTGCTCACTGACAGAAAATCAGGCAGTGGCTGCTTCAACATCAAAGACATGATTCATCCGTCTTTTGTGTGATGAAAACATGTGCAACAGCTCTCTGAGATACTAATTAAAATTCATGGGCGTTTTGGTTAATCAGATGATTCACTGCAACTCTGAGTGTTTGAAGAGCAGATGGCCATTTGTAACTTGTAGCAAAAAGTAGAGATTTTTATTGTTAATTAAGCAGGATGTGATAAAGAGTACTAAAACGATGTAAATAATCTGGCAGACATATGGTTAAGGTAGCAGGTAAATCCTGATGAATAATGTGATAAGAACCTCATCAGACAGGTGATCACAGTGCTCAATCAGTCTGTGTCTGAGTGGATTCTGAGCGATAGTAGCTGAAGTCTCTGCTTCTTTCTCCTCTCCCAGCAGGAAGTAAACCATCTCCTGCAGCAGAGCCTCCGACGTCACCTGCCTGATTATCCTGTTCAGCAGGGCTGTGGAGGTCAGGATGCCCACCTCAGATCTACGTGGACCGAAAAACACACCACTTTTGTTACTGAGCAGTCACGACGCGAGCGTGAAGAGGACTACAAATGTCACTACGGGATGATTGACTGATGATTCAAGTCGGGACTTACGTCTGCATGAGCTGTGGTTCCATCACAGACACAAAGAATCTTTCTCTCACAGCTTTTGCCATCACTGCAGCTGCCGACTGCAAGACAGTAAAGAAAAACACAAAAAAAAATGTTCAGGCTTCTGAGGCTTTTCAAATGGAACAACTTCTTTGGAGAAAACGTCTTTTATTCTGTCAATTCTGACTACAATATGACACATCAAAACACAGTGAGTCAGCACGGGCTACAAACTTTCTGAGCCTCCTTGATGAGCTGGTCGCAGTAATCTAGCCACGACAGGAAGGAGATGAGAGCTCTCTTCCCTGTGAAGATAGCAGCGTCCTCCTTCAGGTTATACACATCTAGACTAAAAGAGGAAGAGAAGAAATACACAAGCATTAACATTTTTGACGTACCTCTTCAAACACATCCACTAAAAATAACATTTCACAGAATATGCTATTTCAAGGACAAAAATACAGATAATGGCAGCTTTACGGCTTTAAGTCGGCTTTAACTCTTCTTATTGAGTAGGTGGTTATAAAAAGCAAAAGAAAAGGGACTCACCCCCAGTTGACTGACTCTACGGTCTCAATATCCAAGGGGTCCATGGACTGAGGAAGGGCTTTATAGAAGGAGACCAGCCTGTCGGTCAGAAGCTCACAGAGCTCAGTGTTTTCAGTTAAACACTTGGCAGCAGCAGGCTCTGGTAAACTGACCAGCAGCATCAGACCCTCACATGCCTTCACCACAATCCTGCCATCCTGAGCAGAGGACAAAAATGATTACAATCTTTTAAAAAGAGATGTCACCAAACCTTTCTTGCGTGGGGGCTACTTACAGGGCTCTTTGTGAGGTTGAGCAGGGAGGTGACCAGATTGTAATTGTTGCTGTTGTTGTTGTTACTTGTTGGACTAGAGGTGGAGGCGGCAGCAGCAGCAGCAGCCTGTGGCTCCTCTTGGTGGTCAGCTTGTTGATCTGCAGGAGACTGACCAGTGTCTGGAGCCAAAGAGTTCTCTTTCACCCCCTCTGTTGCTGCAGGGCTCTTTGTCTCAGGTCTCTTTGCTTTGTTCTGCAAACAGCATTTATTTTTGACAGCAATATTAAACACAAGTATTTCTAAATGTGTATGTCACCATTTCTTCTCTGTTGTTTCAGAGCAACTCACCTCAAGGAAGAAGTTGACAAGGTACGGGTCCTGCTTCAGCTTGGCACAGACTATGCAGAGGAACTGGATCTCTTCATTTTCTGTAGGTGCAGCCAGCACCTCCCCACACAGACGGATTAGTTTCTGACAGAGTGGTGTGACAGGGGAAAAGAAAGCCACAGGTTACGTAACCTGACAGTTTTGCAGCAGGTCCATTTGAGGAAAAGGGAGATGGAAAATACACTGACACCCACAGTGCAACACTTCTCACCTGTACAGGTCTGTGGACGTTGATGTGTGGCAGAAGGGGCTGACGAATGTGCGCTAGCAGCTTTGTGTAGAAGGTAAGCACCTGCTGCTTCATGCCTGGAGGACACTGACAGAAATTCATATAAAAGAAAATATGTTCAATTTATTTGGTTAGTCCACAAAAATGGACAATCACAGTGCCAGGGACACTTTTCACTTTTCAAATACACTGTTACTAAAGCACTTGCTTGCACACACTGCGCTGTGCAAAGCCCAAACTCCATGGGCTCAATGCCACAATTTAAATCTCATCCTTCATTTTCAGTAGTTTTCATCCAATAACACGAGTTTCATCTCCACATGTAAATTTCCACATGTAGTTACCAAATCACGACCGCCTTACATCTGCCTTGCCCAAGGTGTAGAGAGTCTCCAGGATCTTGTGGTGCAGGAGATACTCCATGCAGGGTCCTGTCTCTCCAGACTCCCTTTCCGTTTCCTCCTGAGTCAGGATGTCCAGCATCTGTTCCAGGTGGGATGGGATGTTGGTGTCTGTGACTGGGGCTTTGTCATCTAACGGGGCATTGCACAGAAACAAATCAGAAACGTGTTGTCTATTAGAGAAACAGCAGTACTCATCTTCAACATAAAAAGCTTCTGCACTTCACCTAGGTCCCTTGCTGTTTTCTAATTCATTGCCGTGCATTGCCAAAAAAGCAGCCTTGGAAAGTTCCAAGCCAATTTATCACGCCACGTTTTAGTAATGTTGGGTAATTCTGCTGGCATTCTCAATAGAAGGTGGATTTGCAGTAAAAATTTATTTAAGCGCGTTAATTGTGAAGCCACTGGGTAGACAGTTTTGTCTATACTAAGTAATCAGTTATTGGCATCTATTTGTTAATGCGCTGACATTAGCTGGGTTCACAGACAATTATAAGAAAAAGTGGTTTCACATCAAAGCTAATACTGTTTGAAAAAGGGTTACTAAAGCATGCTCTACTTATTCGTCACAAATTATTCACTAATAGGTGTCAGCCAGTTGATTCAGATACAAGCTAGAATATAAAGTGTGTCTTTTTAACATGACAAAGCATGAAGAATAAATGTATGTGAAATCACACCTTGATCCTAACATAATGACAGGCTTTCTTACATTTACCAGCCATGAGACCAAGTGCAGATACTCCCCACAAGCTGCCCAGAGACAACTTGGTGAAAACAAGATGAACGGCTGCAGAGTAGCTTTTTGCTTAGAGTGAAGAAAATACGAAGGCCAAAAAAAACTTGCATAGATCGCCACAGGCAGACATAAAGAAAGTCCTGTCATAGTCTGGGGCTGCTATAGCGCACAGAGTTGCTGAAGTCTATTGTAAACTCAACCAACATGGCATTCCCAGCATATTTCCCAATTGTGCAGCTGGACATTGTTCGTGACTCTTACTTTTGCATTGTCAAAAGTGGCTTACAAACCAAAAGAAAATTTCACACATACCTCTTGCAAGTGGTAACTTATGTTAAAAATTATCGTTAAAAAATTAGTGAATATTGACACATTAAATAATACAAAGGATTAGGTTATGAATAATCTTAATTTGTCTGTGGTTGCATTATAACAGTAGACAAATGTTGCTGGTAGAGTGGATATCAATGACTTAAAAAGCAATCTGCACAACAACATTAACAGTTTTGATAGCATGGCCATAGCCGGAAGTATTAGATTATGGTGTTAGACATCCTTACCAGAAGTCTCAATGTAATAATGTGTAATAGCCTTCCAATGATAGACAAAGTCCTCCTGTAAGGGCAGCGATGGGGCAAGCTGAAACACAAAATTGGAAAGGCTAATTATATTGCATATTTGGGACAGTGACATTAAGAGACACAATTAATGATCCTAGCAAAAATGTTAACGTGTCAACTTTGGGAATTCAAACAGAGAGTTTGTTGAATTAAAATTAAAGTCTTGCAACATAATCTGTTTGTCCTCTCATGCTTAAATGAGTCAAGTGCCACTACATGATTACTTTGTTCAGTGTGTTGTGACCACATTCAAAGCCCAGCATAAGGGTTAATTAAAGGATACAACATTTACTTCCACGTATCTTAAAGGGTTTCATTTGTCATCTAATACGTATGTAGGGCAACTATGTATGTCACAGGTTTCCGTGGTAGCATGAGTGGTTTTGTACTTTTGACCACATCTAAAGACACAGGTGTTAAACTTCAGGTCACCTGCCAAACATCTGCTGTTTTTAAATCCTTCACATGGGGCAGCTTGGAAACGGGTTTTGGGGATGTTGTTGCTGGCTTCTAGCTAGTTAGCTGCTCGGCTAACATGTACCATTATCCTTTCCAAAATAGCCGAGCGAGATAAATCCACAGACTAACCCTTTAATATTAACGTTAAAACGTTTGCGCAACACCGGACAAGGTTGTCCAACCAATTTCGACACCACTCCTTGAGATAAGACCCTGCTGTTTTGAAACAGGATAGCTAGCTACGGCGTTAGCTTAGCTTCTGGAAGCTACTATTTAGCTCACCTGGCGTCTCAACAACATGAGCTCGCCAAACTACCTTAGCACACGAGTAACCGAAAACGGTTAATGTTATATCAGATAACATTGACAAGCACGTGTAAATGTTATTACATGTAAGAAGGAAAAAAAACAAACAAACTGACAACGCAAACACAAAACGCTAACATTAGCTTAGGCTAGTTAGTTAGCTTGCTAGTTAGCAATCCGTGTGCTGACGTTATGATATGTGGTTCCTTGGCAACAAAAGGCCCCCCTTTAAAGTCAGGATGGGGTTAGGCAATAGAGAGGCAGTGGATTAAAAACACAATTTAGAAGAAACTCACCGCTTCCACGGCGTGCTGGAGAATGGACGTAAATTTGGAGAACATTTTGTTCTTCGACTGGACTAGTTTCTCCCGAGAAGACCTAGAGAATTCCTCTATCTTCTTCTTCCTGTTGTTACCGCCTCGATCCAGATTGGAGGTTTCATACACTGACCCTTGTAACGAAAGAATAAATGGAAGCAATAAACCCGTAACACGTTGTCAGCCACAGGACTTCGCAGGCCTGGCAAAGCCACTGTAAACAAGACGTCTACAGACCCAACGTACTGCCGCTGCTCACTTTGGACACGGTGGCACTTCCCTCGCCAAACGCTACCGACGCGAACCGGTAGGGGGCGCAGGGACACCACTTACACGCACGCGACAGGCTTTTTAATTATTCTGAACGGTCAATGCATACAAATGGAAACGGCAACCAATGCATTCAATGAGGAGCGACGGTCAATATCCACTGTGGAATAATCAATCAGCAAATCCACTTTAATCATCCGGCAATTTAGGTGGAAAATTTAGCAGAGGCAAAAGCTTCATTGAGCTGTAAAATGAGCGGATTATATCCTCACTCACAATGCGCCGATTTGAGCCATTTCTCTGAAGCTGCGGCATTTCCCCAACATTAGGTTTGCAAAAAATAATAATTGTAATGAAAGAAAATGTCACGTGCATTTAGAATAAACGTAAAGCATCCACGCGAGGATGCGTTTCTTACATACACCAGATAAAATCGCGACATCAACGCCACACACGCCAACAAACAAGGACAATTGCTCAACTTTTATGATTTAGCCCAAAACTACCACGTCCAAAGAACAGCACAGTCATCCCAGACGGAGAAGGGGGGAGAAAAAAGTAGACTATCCCGCTTTAACGTTTGGTGGGATCCTATAGCAGCTGCAGGGAAGGAATTTCAAGAATGATTTCATTTATAATTTCGCCATATCGTGCTCAAATATGGACATGAACTTGTTGGAAAATAAGAAGGATGCTGTCTGTTCCAGGACACGCCCTGTCGCTGGAAAGTGCTCTCTCCATCGCGCATTCCGGTCCAGTCTACCAAATCGCGGGCTGTACGTTCCCCTTGCGTTGAAATCCCATCAAATGACAAGCAAAACTAGATAATACCCGGCTCTTCATCGCCTTCCTCAAAGCTGCACCGGGGCTGCAAATCTCGCCAAAGAAGAGAAAGAGTCTCTACTTACCGGGCATGTCTGCTAGAGGTGAGTATCTTTTGCCGCAGAAGCCTTCATGACAATACATACAGAAGGAAAAGAAAGTCTCTACATTATTTTATTTTTTTGGAGGGGGAAGGAGGGAGGGAGGGGGGTCTTGGTTCAAGGCTGGGTGAGATTGGAGAAGAGAGCCCCTCACCGTCGTCTTTCGGAAGGATTGGGCTGAGATAATGACACTGATATTGTAAGTAGGTTACACCGGTGCATAGCTGAAACTACAGCTTCTCCACTGCTCCTGCTGCTGCAACCTTTTTCTTTTTTTTTTCTTTTAAAGACAGCCTACAACTTATTCTGTTGATGTGGACAGCATGAACTCTGTCCAACCTAAAAATAGACCAGATCTTTGGAAAAAAACAAAACAAAAAACAGCTGTGATGATGATGATGCCTTCTCTGATTATGCTTTTTTTTGGCCATCTTTAAACAGGGAGGGTGCATGCAATTAGTTAAAAGCTGCACACTGTTGGTGGAGGACTGCTGTCAAGTGATTAACTGTTGAGGTGAGGTGACAAAAACTGCGGCCGAAAGTGGAAACTGCAGCAGAAATGCAAGTTAAAATGTGTTGCACCTATTTCTAACCTGTCTGAGTTGTAAAGATTTTCTGCTGGACTGATATCATTTTTTTATTTATTTATTTTTTTGCTTCGGAATAAATAAGGTGACACACCTGCAGACGGTGCATGCAGGTGGATTGTGTTTGCTCCCATCTGGTGGGCTTTTGTGCAGTCTTGGGTTTGTATCCAGTGACCATGCGCTCTGGCAGAGCCCCCAGCTGTGATCACATGGACTGAGTGGCTGGTTGAGAGTTAGATGGAAGCAAAAAAAGTCTCAGAACTGACGTGACTTTGAGTTTAATGCATTAAATCTGCTCTGATATTTATTATTTTATATATATATATGGGGTTTTCTCTATAACGAAACCTGTAAGATAGAAACTCACTGTACTGTACGCCACTATCCTCCAGGGCTGAGTTTGTGCAGCGAGGTGGCTTTGAACCCCACCATTACTGATGTGGTCTACTCTATCTATCCTCCATGGCTACTGGTGGAGATCGATGAAGCTCAGAGCCCACTGCTTGACAGCCCCCCTGTGGTACATAGATCTGATTAGCACACTTAAACCCCTGCAAGCAGCCAATCATTATTCATGAGAAGTAACTACCCTGCACCCTAAGGTTGTACAGCAGTGAATTGCCAATTATCTCCATGTTGTGTAATGCGGGGTTATTAATTTATCATCGCAGATGAATCAGATGCATCGACACAAACATGACTGTTTATATCAGTGTGTCACGTCCGGATGACCTGCAGATCGCACGGGCTGTAAAGCTTGATTCATGTCACGTCTCAAGATATACGACAAAGGCACGTCAAATATATTTGTAATCATTATTAATAGGTTCACGGTTGTGGAGTTTCTTCCTATGCTTTGCAGAGAACAGGGTGTAACATACAACTGCGGCTCTTCACAGTTTGCCAGGTTTTAAATGTCAGATTGTGAAGTTGTTTGACAGAAAAGTGATCATCATATAAGTCAATGTTCAAGACAAAAGCTTTTCCACTTCCAGTCGTCTCAGATGTGATGATTGACTCTGCTGAGTGTCTTCTTGCATCTTGTAGACACATTAATTGATAAAAGAAACAGTACATCAGTTGGTAATTTAACTATTAAACATCAATGAACAATACCCCTGAAGATTTATATTAAAGGTTTTAATATTTAGTTGCTAATGGGTTGCTCTGTCCGTGCTTTTGACCTCTGCTGGTGTAAAAAATTTTTTTACAGTAGCAGAAAAGTAAATCCAAGAACTAAAACATGCCAGATGATTGATTTCTGTTCAAAGGAAGGAAAATAAATCTCCCATTACTCCACTCTCTCCCCTCTTAGTGTGCATATGTGATGACCAGCTCCTCCTTCACTTGTCCAGCAAGCATCAGCCATTACTGTGCTCTCAGTCTTGCAGTCGCCCGCCCACCACCACCCCCCACCCTCAGTTATCAGCACAGGGCCATCAGCTTTTACCTTGGTAGTGATGTCTTTCCATTAGTCGCCACCCCACCTTATAATGCACTCCGGCGGGCGTGCTGCTCTGTCTTTCCAGTCCCATCGCATTTCCGGTGCTGTTTTCATTCGTCTGTAATACCATAGCATGGCTTTTTATTTATTTATTTTTCATGAAAGCATTATCCCTCTCACTTGTACCTGTGAGCTGATGTCTCTCTGTGAGTCTGCATGCTGCTGATGGCCAACGGGGGCTAAAGTGCATTGTCCAAGGTCACCTTAGTTGTGACATTAGAGGGATAGTGTCAGCACATTCCTCCACCAAGAGAAAACCTGCCACAGTCATGTCACTGAGCATAATCTCTTCATGCATTTTTATATATTGTCTGTTTTGGTTCTTTATTGTTCCGAGTGGCCAGTCATACGTGGGTGAATTGCTCATCTCGGCCCATTAAGCCACTCATATCTGGTCTGCTGCAGAATCTTAAACCAGCGAGATGGTCTTCATAGCTATGTGATAAGTGGCTGCGCTGTTCATTTAGTTTTATTCCAATCATAAACAGTCGTGCACGCTGGCGAGCCATATATTATGCATTTTATGGATGTCTTTGAAGGCAGTACATAAGTGTGCTGAAAATATGGCTGGTCTCTTCCTAATTTACGTCTTCAGTCGATTTCATCACACAAATTCCATCCAAAAAAAAGAAACAACCGGAACAACGGCATTATTATTTTAATTTAGAAATGAGAGAATATTTTCATTCTTAAGGAAATAGATGGGATAACATTACTATGTTTGCCACGACTCGCTGCTTCATCCCCATCTTCAAAAGACTGGATTGATATGCTTTTATCTGGTAATCAGATCTGAAAATAATAATTGCATTTGGATGTCTGGTTTACTTTAAGTGAGCAACAACAAAGAAAGTCCGCCCCCGATACCTGGTACATCTCCCAATTTTGCCCTCCTCTGACTTCCTGCTCTGCCCCGCCCTTTCCTGGAAGAAATTTAGCACATCCTGCGCACCGTACCTGTTACACTGCAGTGTAATCTGGATGATCAATGGTGGATATCTAAAAAAAAAAAAAAAAGAAAGGAGGCAAGGCTCCATTCTGCAGTAACCCAATCTGATGCCTCCTCCTCATCCGATCGCCGGAGAGGGCTGCTCGTGCTGCAACATCACGACCCTCTGCCTCAGCAGTTTTCCCTCCCTGTGTGTGTTTACATACTGTGTGTGCGAATATGGGGGTCGGTGTGCGCGCGCATGCATGTGTCCTGGCAAAAGTCTGAATAATTGATGAGCAGTGGAAGGAGTGAAAGCAGTGCCGGACGGGACGGTGTGTGTGTGGGAGTGTGTAGAGATGGAGGAGAGGAATACAGTGAGGCAGAAGCCTGGCTACGATGGGCTCTGCAACTACGCCCAAAAAATAACCTCCTGCTTCGGACTAGATGGTAAGACAAGAGGGAAAAAGCTGAATGGCGCGGGGGGGGGAGGGGTGCTTTTGTATAGTCATGTTTGTCTGTGTGCAGTGCCGATATTTCATTGTGCAGACGCAGCAGTTTTCTGAGCATGTATGTGTTGGTTTGCGAGTGTGTGGGTAGCTGTGGCAAAGCTACCACAGAGACGATGACAACTGGAGGGCAATTCCTGCTGCAGCAGAGTGCCATGTCCTCAGCTACTCCCAGGTACATGTGTCTCTGCATGCGTGGGCGTAAGATTGTACGTCTTCTTGCTTATACCTCACCATCACACTTAATCCGTTCCCTGGAATGAAGTCTTGGCTTTCTGAATGAAGGTGTGTGTGAAAGAGGAACCTAAATTAAGTCAAATCTAAGTACTGTACTGATGTAAGTAGTAGTAAACTCGGCCAGCCTGAGTCTAGCTGTGTGCGTGTGTTTGTGTGTGACAAAGACAAAGAGGAAATTCATTAAATTTGAAGTGCAGGCCAAGCCAAGCCCGACATCTCCAGACTAAAAGGATATTTTGTGCTTTGTCACTCTCTGCTATGCTTTTCATACCATCTTTGTCACCTTGATTTCCTTTCATGAAAGAGATGGATTTGCTTTTTAAATCCTAAAACAGACGGTTTTCTTTTGACATATGAGAGGCTCATCTTTTATTTGCTGGGTTTGCCTCTTCATCGGCTACGTATTCGCCTCCCATCAGTCAAAAATGTACCTTCTTGCAGATTTGACTTTTCCAGTGAATACAAATGCAGATTTGGCTCAGAACGGAGTGCTTGTAAAAGCGCGGCGATATTCGGAAAGTCTTCGCAGAAACAAATTCATCCCAGCGTTTGACGGTTTGAAGATTAAAAACTCAGAACATGTCTTCTTACCGAGTTACATCTCCTAAAATCCTGTTGCTGTACCCGACAGTTTCATCGGCTAACAGACAACCTTCGGCGATGTTGCAGCGCCGGTGCTTAAATAGTATTAATTCAGTGATCCTGCTGATGATTAACTGCAGGCTTGTGCATTGTTTGCTGGAATGACCTTGCTGGTTTTTGACCTTGTAAAGGACTGGCAAACTTCCAAGGCAATCTATCCTGAAAGTATGCCTTGGATCCGTTGTAATGCTAAATGCTGATTCATCAGACATTTGAAGTGAACCCACCTTGATGCTGAAGAGTATTCACACGCACACATCTCGCTATTTAATGACATAATTTAATGTAAAATGCATAACAGCGGAAACGGCGTGCTTGCCTTTAGGGAAAGTTCTGGCAGGATGTCAGCTCTTTGTTTGGCAGGTGCGAGTAAGTATAAGTGATTGGGATTCACATCGTGTTGAGACTCCCACCGTACGATGGGCAAACTTGACGTAGACCAAATCCAACCCCACCCAGAAGATAATCATAGGCTCGACGTCAGCCCTAAGCTGCTTAAGGCACCAGGCTGGTTGGGCTGAAGACTCTCATAGTGTAAGCTTCTTTCCCTTCTCGCACTCTGCTCTACCTGCAGCAGAGTGCTTTGTCATACCTGCTCACTCCTGCTTGGCGTCTACACCTCAAGGTGGACATCTCCACTTTTTGCACCTATCGCGCATCTGAAGTAACAGGTGGATGGACCCTACTGAGAGGAGCCTTCAGCTGGATATTGCCACGATCTGACGATGAGCTGCTTTGAATTTACCCACCTATCTCCAGTCCCTCAGACGGGCAAACATGTTCTGATCTCAGTGCGGGTCTGAGCCCCACACTGGCCGACGTCTACCTGCAGAACTTCACCCTGATTTGTGGGACGGTCGAAGGGGAGCAGGGCACCATGCCCACCCTGCCCAACCTCAACAGCCTGGGCAAGCTGTGCAGCTCCAGCCGCAGCCAAGGCGTCGACCGCGTCCGAGTGAAGCGCAAGAGCTCGGTCAAGCGCATGTCCATCATCGAGGACGGGCATGTGGCTGAAGTGCTGTACCTCATTCCTAAGCAGTACATGGAGCAGCTCCCAAACCTCAACCCAAATGACTATTATCTAAGTGAGAGGCTGAATGATGTCGCTACAGGTAGGGCTGGAGAAAACACATAATTCTTTCTTGGAAGCATTTATTCACCCACCTCTCGTTGCTGCCTTCCATCCTGTTTGTGGCTGACTGAAACCGTAACAGCATCCAACTTTAATGATCATTGCTTAATCAATAAGCAATAAAAAATAGCCCATTAAAATACCAAAAATGGCATTTGTGCAAGTACGCTGTCCTACTTTTACACTTCTGATTGAAATTACACTTTATTGTGATTCTTTCCATCTTGTCTGCGGTTCCCACTTCAGCCGTGGTTTGTTAATACGACGACAAGGAGCTTTTGTTTTGTTCAGGCTGCTCTGCTTCGCGTTGGGTTTGTGAGTAGGTGTCTAAAAGCGAATCGATTAGTTGTTGCTCAGCGATTACTTCATTTTAATTGGATAACGGTGAGTGATTACACCTCTTGAGGCTTTTCACATCTGCCCTGTGTGTGCATGCGTGAGAGCTGTTACGCAACCGCAACTCCAAAAAGTCTTTCTGGAAATGTCAGGAAAAAAAAATTAATTACTGTCGTCTTATATAATTCAGACCCACATGCAAAGGAAAGACCTGCTGCATTTTAACGGTACATGGCGGCTTACATCAGGATTACAACATGGGCATAAATACAAATCGAGATTTACATGACTGCATGCCAGACACAGTAGTAAAATCATCACGACTTGATGTAAATACTTTCAACCCCCTTCTATTTTCCGAGCTTAAGTCTGATTTTGACGAAGGAAGGAAGGTTTGTCTGCAAGCTGACCCCAGATCAAAGATCACAGAGGTCAAGGCTTATGGTAGGCCATTTCATCATTTCTTCACCGTCAGCTAAAAATCAATCAGCGACAGTGACATTCAGTTGCTGCATGCGTTCAGGGGAATCTGTAGTCATGTGAGCGCTGCTTTCATTTTTGGTTTTATTGTGGACTGAAAAGCTGAAAAGCATCATTTTAACCCTTTCTGACACCTGCTCAGTGTTAAATCCTCAATCTTACAAAAGCTGAAACCCTCTGTCCCCTGTTTCCACGCTGTAGACAATTCTGCTTTAAGTCTCTAGATTTATTTTATTTTTTTATTTTTTCAGTATGAGTGCCTCTGTTCCTGCTTTCCGGGGTCGCAAGATGTTTTAGAGCCCTCAAAGAAACATGAAAACAAGCCACCAACCCAAGCTTCCTGTGGGTTTTAGATTAATATGTTTTTTTTTTTTTTTATGTTCGCAAATTGTTGAAATGCCATCTGGCTGCGGTAAAAGCATGTTTCTTGCATGTCTGTTCAGGATAGCTGTAAAAGAAAGAGGAACGTTAATCTAGCGTTTGTGGAATACACTTTGAAGCAGTGAACCTGGCTGCACGGGATTACAAAAGGTTCTTTTTAAAATAGAAGCAAGATGGTGGAGCTCTTGTCGTTATCTAGCGACGGAGTAAAGTCTGTCTATTCTCCAGAAGAGTTGAAGAGTGCGTCCTCTTTATTTGTCTTTTCTTGTTCTTTCCTGTTGAATTTAAATCTTCTGCAACTCCTCATTGTGTTTCTGTTTGTGCGTGCGTGTGTGTAGCTGTCCAGCATCCCGCTATCCTAATTTTAAACCCTGGGGATAATTGGGCATCACGGCCACACGGAGGACTGTGGTTTTACGCTACTCATGACCTCTTCTGTTATAATGCTTTACTTCTGTAGGCAGCTGTCTGCGTATCTGTGAAATGATCGCGCTGTATGATAACAGTGCTTAATCTGCACTTATATAAGGGTTGTGCAGCGTTTCACTGACCAGGTTGTTAATGGAGAGTCAGACATGAATCATCCATAGGTGAGCCAAATACAGTAGAACCCTTTCATCCATGGATAATAGGCTTTGCTGCACAAGAATTACTCTGGGCAAGTCTTATGTGGGTGCGATTGTCCCGTAGGCCCGGCACAGATTATTAAAAGAGGGGAGATGATAATAGGTTCATTATAGTAACAGGATATCTTTGTGTTGCATGTGAACTCAGATTTACTCTTGCTGCTCAGCTGCTGAAGTTTTGGTCTTCATACACTCATAACGTGTTCCCCTGTCTTCGTAATAAAAAAGGGTGGAGTGCCGGAGAAATGTCCGCTAACTATTTTTAACGTCCGCCTCACTGGCATGTCTCCGCCGGCTGATGAGGAGAAAACGCCCCTCGTGCACGTTGTCGGGTATCCAGAAGGTGGCACAGTTGACACTGCAGTGGATGAATGCGTTGTGCATGCATAATGGGGCTGCCTGCATCAGCAATTACAGAGGTGGTGCTGATGAAAAACTGGTCCTCCCCCTCAGACACAGAGAGAGGCACGAATGGATCAGTAACAGTTTGGTGTCTTAATTGCTGCTGTGTCTAAAAAAATAAAATAAAAAAATCATCTTTCTTTACCTCACACGCTGTCTGTCTAAAAAACTGCACTGATCTGCTGCTCTGTGTTTAACTGAGTCCCCAGAAAGCAAATAACAAACTTTATTTACACGGTATACAATAGAGCACCATGAAGACATTTAAGTGAAATAGTATTGTGTGTGATTTCACCAACGCCAAAATGAACAAAACAGCAAATCAAGTCGCCTCTGTTTTATAGCGATTTGCATAAATCTTTCATGTTGCAAATGTTTTTATCTCCCTAGCAGATGGGAATCGTGTTTATTTTGCAATATCTCTGCGATAAGAAGCTGCTAAAAGACTGCGTCAGTTTTTTTCATATGTTCGGCTCAAGTGGCAGATGATATAAGAGCCGCTGTGCTCTCTGGCCCCAGCCGAGAACGTGCTCTCCCGTGCTCTCTCTAATTGGATTCCAGGGGATCCACAGAAGATATTAATACGAAGCTCATGCTAGAGATCATGGTAAGTCTGACCTTCGACCCCATATGGTCCTTCGTGTCCTCTCGTGCGGTCCTCGTGCGTTGCATGTTCGCGCTGGAAAGCGATGAGATCACTGTGGACCGAGGCCGCCGCTCAAGGTGAGGCTGTAGGATGATCGGGTCGACGGCGTTGATGGGATCCGACCGGATGACCCCCGGCCGTCTGTCATTCTCAAAAGATCTTAGAAGACATTTATGCATTTTCTGATGTGTTATCACAGTCTTTTTTTATTTTTTTTATTTAATTTAAATTATTCATTTTGCCACTTAGTGCAGTAACCACCTCCCAGTCCGGTCACGAATTCTTTTACTTTGCAGCTTCATTTTTTAACCATTTCATTGCTCCATGCTTTCAAATATATTCTCATTTATTTAAAACATGCACCACCTTTTTAGTTTGGCAGGATAATTACTGCTTATACTGAGGAATTAATCTTCTCCGAGTCTTTGTTGGGATTGTTTTGTGTCGCGCGGCAAAAAAAAAAAAGGAAAAAGTTAAAAAAATTCAAATTTTTTATTTCTGGCATAGAGCTTCATTTATAGGGCGGGATGAGTTCACGTCACACAGTTTAGAATAGAAGTTGAGTCAGACTTGATGTGTTGATAAGGTGTTGCAACATAAGAAAAAACAGAGGAAGAACGTCACTGTCTGAGTTTACACTAACATGACTCTAACGTGTGTTTAAAAGCGTTAGACTGTGTGTTTAAGGGGCTCTGGTTTGGGGGATTTTTTGGTCACACAGCAGCAGCAGCAGCCACCTGGTTGCTGCAATGAGGAGGCGGCTGACACAACAGAGGGGCTGCGAGAGAGAGAAAGGGGAAGAGAGAGCAAGAGGGGAAGAGGTGGGAGGAGGGGGAGGAGTGGGAAGAGGAGGAGGAGGAGAGAGATGGGAGGAAAACAGGCAGTCGGGAGGCAAACCCCACGCTGTAGCTGTGTTTTTGGGAGGAGAGCTTAGCAGCGCCTACACCTCTCTCACTCTCCTTCTCTCTCTCGCTCTCTCTCTTTCTGGTGTCTCGTCTTTCTCTCCTCTTTTTGTTTTGCTCTGAATTAAAAAGAAAAAAGGGGGGATCTAGCAGCTCCTGGTGACTGATTCTCAGAGCCTTTTCTGGTGCAGATATACCTGGATTCCAATGGTCATGGTCAAAGAAAAAGGTACCCCGGCGGCGGTCGTGAGTGTGTGCTTGCATGTTCGGGATTTGTTTTGCTTGTCGTGCTGTAGACCGTCTGCAGTCCGTGTGCAGTGTGTCCATTTGAATTTGCGCTGCTGTATCTGACTGAACTAGATCTGATTGGACTGCATTCTTGGTCATTTTTATTTCTTTTTTTTTAAAGCTATACTGTATGTGACCTAATCATAGCAGTGTGTTTTCCTTCATGTGGGTGTGTGTTGCTTGGAAAGGGGAATGACTAAACGTGCACCTTCAGCGGCATATTCTCTCAGACTTGAGACAGAGTGGCAGACTTGGAACATGCTACGCCCTTCTCATCACTCTCTCCCAAGCTGCTGCTGCTGCTGCTGCTGCTGCTGCTGCTGCTGCTCGGGCTGGAGTCTGCTTAATTTGGCAGCGTCAGGCTTTATGTAAATGTACGTCGGAACAAAGCATCCGAAGCCTGTCACGCAAACATGACAGCAAATGTGGAAAAACCTTCGGAAAGGGGGGCCACAGTGGTTCAAAAGAGCCCGTCCCCCGTGTGGAGGCTGAATAAAATAATAATAAAAAAAAAAAGGGAAAGTGGAGCACTAGTGTAGGGAGCCACACTGCGCAGAGCTACGGACCTGCACTCTCCCGTCTTCCCTCTCGCTCTTGTCTGCAGCCGTTGCCGTGGCAACCATCTAAAAGGTACACTCCATTGTTGTCAGCTGTTTGTCCCCATTCACAGGGTCCCGTTGACGATCGCTTCTGCCGCTGCCGCTGAGTGGGGTCGCCCAGCTGTGCGGGGGAGCAATTAGGTGAAGCCAAAGGGCCGGGTGGGCGTCGCTTTGGAGATATTAACAATCCCAGCGATTTCACTTGGGCCGTGCGGCCATGAGGTTGACCGCGGTTTGTCGGCGTGACTCACGGCGAGCGGGAATGTGGGCACGGTTCTGTGCTATAAAGAAAAAATCTCCTGTTTCAAATGACTCAAAAGAGAAGTAGGCGCATTAATTCGGCGTGAAATTGAAGGCCGTGTCTTTGCTGCACCTTGGATACTCAATCTATAACAGACTTCATAATGGAAAAAGCTCGGTATTACATCACCTCTCCGCTTAGTTAACTGGAGTGGAAATGAACGTAAAAGTCATTAATCACACTATTATGTGATTATACAGTGTGCCGCTGTTACGCTCAAAGTCCCAGTGTCTCAAGTTGTCTTTCAGTGGACGCTTTATGAGCTTCGTGTAGACGGTTTGTGCTCAGTGTGTGGGCATGGTGATATTTTTCTTGTTTTTTTTTTTGTCTGAAACTATATCTGTCCGTGTTTTCAGATGTTTTTGACAGATATGAGCGTGTAGGTTTCTTTTATGTATCTGACAGCGCACTGGTGGTCGGAGGCAGCGTCCAGCCCTCTCTCTCTCTCTGATGTGGATGCGAGCGGCCACAAAGAAAAGGCCGAGTCCCCCGTGCTGGCAGAGCACCCTTAACCTCTCGCTGCCACGTGTTCATCTCCCACAATCCCTCCTTGGAAAATTTTCCCTGGTCTTAACCCTCTGGGTAACTCTTTGGGGTTTGTTGGTGGCAGGAGGCTCGTCGGGAGGTTTTCTTTCATTCCTTTAAAAAGAAAAGATGTGGGAACCTTAAAATTTCCTGGTGCGTCTCCAGGGATCTCATAATGCAAACTGTCTGAGACCAGGTGGGCTCTATACCATACGGAAGCACAGCTGACCCAATAGTAAATTACACTGTATGCTCAGAGAGATGAATCATAATCAGGAGATTGCAGTGTTAGCGTTTTGTCCGCTTCCAGGCGGCTGTCCTATTTTCAAAGCCAAGAATACCCTTGAAATAGTTTGTAATTTATCTGGGCCATGTGTACCTTATGTAGTCTGATCTTGGCTTCCTTTTCTTGGCATCTTCGCCGCTTTGTGCACTTTTCTGGGATTACTTAACTCGCTCGTCATCTCCCTCGTTCTCGGGCCCTCTCTGCGCTTAAATTGCGTAAGACGCCCCGCCGACCTGCGCTCCAGATAATCATCATCACATGCACGTCACCTACCTCGTATTAAGCGCCAACTCCTTAAACTCTTTCGCAGTCTGAACGTTTTCTTTTAGGCATAAAAGTCGAAAGAAAACGTAGCTGCCTCCTGCGATTTCGCAGAGTGCTGCAGACAACCGCAGTGATGCCTCATCTTTGAAGCTTGCCAGTGTCTACCCCCTGAAAGAGGAGCTAAACCCTTCCGCAGACATCAATGCAACACACACACACTCTCGCACAGACACTCGCTGCTGTTTGTACAGCTGGCACACAGGACTAGAATATACGGATGAGATAAGTGGTCGCCGGTGGAGTGACAGTCGCTGACCTAGAACATACAGGCTGAAACAACACGAGTGGCACGAGCGTCACGCAAAAGAAATACAGGCTTCGGCGATACACCGTGCCAGTCTACAAACATCCTCCCTGTCTGGCATCAATCAGTTTGATTATCACAGGAAGTACGACACAGCAGCACGCGGCCTTAATGGGATGTCATTCAGAGGCAAAGAGCCAAGGCCTTCCCTGGCTCCACATCCACAAACACAAAGGCTTGTGCAGTCCATGCAGCCACCATTGTCTCGCCTCAGCGTAGCCCTGCTGGAAGTCTCTCTTTCTGTTTATCAGACTATAATTATTATTATTATTATTATTGTGTACCTGCCCAACAACAAACGCCAAGCGCGCCGCGGCGTTCAAGCATTGAGAGCAGATCATTATTCAAAGCTCAGGTCCCCGAGGATTAGTTATTCAACGTTGGGAGGGGGCCTGGTAGAGGCTGATAGGGTTCCCCCCTACAATTTGTGCCCCGTGTTTGAAGTGCTTTGTTCGGGGGCGCTGGTGGCGGGGCAGCGGGACACAGAGGCGGTGAACACGGCCATACATATTCATGGAGGGGAGGGTTAAGAGCTTCTTGTTATGTCTGGGTGATAAAGAGCCCCACACGCCCTTCCCCCAAACTCGCACACATCCTATCCCAAATTGGGATTTCATTGTGGGCATATTTTATGCTCTTTGAAGTTATTCATTGGTCAAACCCCCTCGGTCGTATATATATCACGCTCCAAACGGATTTGAATTGAAGGATATGGGGGTAAAAAAGTGTTTTTGTGTTTTGTTGAATATGAAGTAGACACATCTGAGGCCAAAAAGTGCTGAACACGATGAGACTAGATGACTCTTCCCTCTGTTTTTGTCTCAATCCCATGAATGTGACTGTACATCCCTTTAAGGCTGCTCTATTGGAAACTCCCCCTCTCGTCTGTGAATCTTACGGCAACAGTGCAAAGGAAAGTGCAGCTGAATCTTTAATACGATCTTTTCATCTCTTATTTATTGTTGTAATTGCCCCCCCTGCCAAACTTCTCCTGTGCATTCCTACGGGTCCATGGCAGGAAATGAAGGAGACAAAGTCCTCAGCAAATCCAGCACCCTCTGTCAATACAGCCCCACTCTTTTGTTACTTACCAGCAGGGCCAGGGCACGTGTTACAGAAAAGATCTGTCCTCGGGGGATTCAAGATGGCCTTTCTCACTTCCCCCCTGAGTATCATCTGCAGCATTTATTATTGCCAACGCAGCTAGGCTCTGGTTAAATGGGGGGGGGGGGGGGGGGTTGAACATAGGGGTGGAGAGAGCAGTCCCCCCTTTTTCTCTGTCCCTGGCTTTGGGATGCTCTGCCGGTTATTGTTCCCTCAGCGCCGTCGTTACGTCCATGTGCGTGCGTGCGCTCATTGTGTGTTTAGGCTCATATCAGTCACTTTATCCTCTGGTGTTGAGGCGGGACGGATCACTCCGTCAGCACAGCCAACAAATCCGGCCCAGAATGAGGAATGTGAGCAGCACTCGGAAAAACTGTGCTACTGTATATTTCACAGTAAGTTGCTCTTTGCTGAGGTCGCTTCACGGACCGCGTACTTACTTATTTATAGTGTTATATAATACACATTCTGGCAAATCAAGCGCCATTTTGGTGCTATCTCAAGAAAAACCCTAAAGACTCGCTAATGGATTTATTTCAGATTAGTGTTATTGAAGCAAAAGCGCTGGATGCCATGCTTTTGTAGACATAGAATTATCACTATAGAGGCCTGCATACATTTGAAAGAGACCTCACTTATAGATTTCGTGTGCAAACAAATTTTGTGAATGGTCCAATCTGAATCCTTTCAGCAGATTAAACATCCCTTCTTCACTATTTATAAAACGCAGCGTAAAGCACCCGTCTCGGCTTGATTATGTCTCATCCCCTCTGTGCAGCCACTGCTCAGGCAAACGCAGCACTTTACGGTGGAAGAGGTGGAGTTGGAGCTGGAAAAACACGACAACCGTAGAGTCCCATCCAAACCTCAGCTCTTAGATCCCAAACAGAGATCTAAGAGTCTCCTCAGCTCTTAGATCCTTAGATGTGCTCGGGATGCAAACATCTGTCTTGGATTTCTGTCAACTTGTTGTGACGTCAGCAATGTTGACTTTTCCGTGCGGGGCTGTCCCCGCCAACACCGCTGCACTCTGAGATGTTAAAAATAGTGAGTCAGATTTGCCAACAGGCTCAAAGAGGAACAGTTGACATCACAAATGTATATCAACTGAATGTGAAAGAGTTTCATTCAACAGATTAAGGCTCATTTATCATACAGTAGTTAGTGGTCACCAACTCACTCACGCAACAAAGCTTTTATTATTTAGCCAGTTAGGGAACAGTTGCTGAAAATAGTTGAAAGGAACAGGCACATATGCATTTTCTTCAAGAGTTGGTGGAGACCAAAACAAAGTAGAACGAATATTGCACATTAACTGATGTAATTGCTACAACAATAGTGTAAAGATGATAATCTGAAACTGCAGAAGTTTAACAGCAGTTACTAATCTAAATAATGTGCAAATGCTTGAGCATTTACAACTCAGTTGGTTTGCTGTCTCACTGGAACTTTGATCAGTGACTGATTTTAGGACAGACTAGCTTGCTATTGCTAGCCCCTACCGTTTGAAGTGGGCGGAGGAAGGCTCCAACAAAAGAGGAGATATGCGACTTCCAGTAACTCCAAAGTTGACTGAAATTTCCACAATTAGAGGTACAGTTAGAGTGCTCTCACACCTAGGTTGTTGTTACAAAACCGTTATCGTTTTTCCTTCAGGTTGGTTCGTTTGCGCTGGTGTGAACACAGCAACACATAGGTCCTGTCCACACGGAGATGCTGTTTGGTTTAAACGCAGATATTTTGCATCTTTTTGGCCGATCGTCCACATGAATCCTCTAAATGCATTGCCCTAAAACGCACTTTTCTGAAACCTGGTCCCAGGGTGAAAAAATTTGCAAACGCAGCTCTTGCGTTTTTGTGTGAATGACAAAAATGTAGAAGTGCGTTTCAATGACATCATTGCCACCATCGCCACACCCCTCGAGCAGCCTTCCACCTAAGCCTCCTCTTCTAAAGCCTTGCATGCTCCGCCTCTTCCTCTCCGTTTTTGGTGAATTTCTGAAACAAACAGCGTTACCTATAGGCCTGGAATATGAAGTAGCATTTTGAGTCACATTGAGACGGATCCGTGCGGACGCAGATATTCTTGAAACGATGCCAGGGAAAATGGATAGGGAAAAGATCGTTTTCGTACGTGTGGACGAGGCCTGAGTGTGTTCAGGAACAAATGAAGTGAGCCGAGCACGGATAGAGAAGGCAGGTGCAGATCGATTGCGATTGCTCCCTCTATTGGAGGACTGGTCCGATTGGAAGCATGAACACAAGTTACGTACGGGCCGATACGACTACCTTACATTTACAAAAACAAGAAGTTTATCTTTGTAAGAGTGCACACCCGATCCTCCTTACAAATGTTTCTTCTGCGCATAGATGACTGATCAAACTGAAGTATTGACACAGAACAGCAATAAATGCCACTGCTCACAGTTTTTTTTTAATAGATTTGATTATGTTTCTGATTTCCTGAAATCTGTCTTTTTCACGCAAAATTATGACCAATCGCATGAGTCGAGGGCACATCAGAACTTTGTCTCCATTTCAACTGCAAGCACAAACTGGACCAAGGTTAAATGCAACGTTGCAACAATATTCAGTATCAATTACTCCCTGAAATGTAAGAGCTCCCTTACACTCAGGAGGGAAGAGGGCGAAGAGTGTGTGGAAGTTTTGCAGTTGTTCAAAGGCGCCATTAACTAAGTGACTCAAGTGCAGCTGTAAGTAATGAGGAAATCACTTTGATGGATGTCAGTTTGTAAAGTAAATTCACTTTTTAAATAAGTATATCATGAGTTAACTGACTATAGCTCAATGCTAATGTAGCTAAGCAGTTCTTGCATATTCACTCCGTCTCCTGTACACTGTGACAACATGACAACTCCGTGTTCGCAGTTTGATGTCCCGTAACAGTTTTAACGTTATTCTGTGTCGGAAAAAAAATTAAGGTGGACATAAAGGAGGACAGTACAGCCCTAATTAGCCCGCATGTAAACACCAATCACACAAAGCCAAAATCCTGGATTAGGTGTGACTGTCTGTATTTATTATGCTACTAATTGTGACTGCACACTGTTCCACAGATTATTCTCAACAGATTATTTAAATTCTTAGCCCTGGTTTGTCCAAATAGCCTGCAAGTGACCAATCATGGAGTGGTAAGAGAGTTGTAATAAGCTGGATTTGACCTTTCAGTTGTCCCGGCGTGTGCGAGATGCTTAAAATGACGCGTTAGATTGGATATTTTTGCAGTGTGCGCTTACCCAGATGGCCTCTGTTTTTCCATGAAGGTGCAATGTCACACACGGAGCCGCCGAGATCAGTTCTCTGTCACAGTAGTATGCTTCTCCCAGAGATGACTCATTGTCCTGCTGAGTGTAATCACATCGGAGACACCAGGGAGACAGATCCTCCCCTCATAACCCACCTTCTTTCCATCTTTATCGTCTCATTCCACAGTCTTGTGCTGCCTCACAACTGCTCTGCTCCGTTCCAAATTATGAGCAGATTGATGTTATTGTAGTTGTGTATATACCAATTACCACAGGACATTTCAGCCTCTACAGGGTGAAAAACAGATTGTCCCATTAAAAGGAATAAAGAGTGAATTGTCTTTTTAATTAGATTTTACTGCAGTCAAACTGCCCCTCGACATCAGAAAGTCACTGCAACTGTAGAAGTGGGATGCAAGCCAGGCCAAGTCATCAATAATCCAGAGTAATGTCTCTCCCTTGTAGCCCATTGATCGTTGGTGATACTATTTTTGTGCCGTGGTGGTGTCTTATTTTAGCCATGCAGACTAATGATTCAATGCAGAGCAGAAAGAGCAAAGATCCTTTTTTCTTCACGTCTTCTCTGTGTGTGCATGTTTGTGTGTGTACGTCTTTGTTTGAAGAGAGAGACAGAAAGAGGATGAGAGAGAGAGAGAGAGAGAGAAGCTGCCCGGCTAGTTAAAGCTCCTGAATGTGAAATAATCTGCTGGTTTCGGATAGCTGCTAAGCTGTGTGCAGTGCGGCACTGCAGCAGTATTCACGTCCCGTACAGTAGCATCAACGTCAGTCTATGTCAGGGACGCCCAAACTTGTTACTGGGCAGGGCCAACGGCTTGCATATCATCGATCTAAAGATAAAACTGGTGCCGCTTGAGACAAAGCAAGCTGATAATAGCCTCTCTTACTTATATAATTAAGATTATGTGGCTGTCACAGTACCTCACAAAAACAAAATGATGTCTAAATTCTTCACATTAACATTCATTTACTAAAGATATATAAAATCAAATAATCAAACTCCTGTTTACACGTACCCTGCCTGCACTTTAGCCACTTTATTCATGCAGTTACGTTACATCCTTCTTTAGACAGTTTGGAAAGTTTCAAACATTTATGACATAGGTCTATTTTTGGTTTCCTTAAAAGTGTCTTGGTTTTGCACGTCATGCTGCGCACATGTGCCTTAAATTGCCCCCCGGGGACAAATAAAATTTTCTGAATCTGAGTCTGAATCCCTAGAGGATGAATCTTGCTTGATCTTCCTCAAATACCATCAGCCAGTCAAAGATTTCATGTTCATGTCTCATATCATGGGACAGGCCATCGTGGTTCCCACAGGGTGGATCTCGATGACTGTACCTTCATGTATTCTCTAGCGTTTCGTGGTTGTGATTTTGAGACTTATTGGAACAGATTGTCGATGGTGCAGTGGTTGGCGCTGTTGCCTTACAGCAAGAAGGTTCCAATCTGTGCGAAGTCTGCGTGTTCTCCCTGTCTGGGTTTTTCTGGCTTCCACAGACATGCTTGTTATGGTTAATCTGTGATTCTGAGTTGGCTGCAGGAGTGCACGTTAGCATGAATGGTTATTTGTCTCTCTGTGTTAGCTCTGGGACTCGTGACTTGTCCATGCCTCTCACCCAACACCAGTTAATATAGGCTCACACCCACAATGACCCTCTACAGGACTAGTGTTTATAGTTTATATATGGACGGGTTGATAGACTGACATGAAGTTTGGTTAATATACTAATGCATTTCTTCATTACTTTTGACGTTGCATAATCAACAAATTGCAATTTCTATTAAAAGACATTCTCACCGTGTTTATTGAACTTTGTTCCGTGCTGACAAATGAAACTGAGATATCTAACAATAAACACTATGCACATGTTAGCGCGCTGAAATAAGCGTTTATTCAAATCCTCGCCGTACTTAAATATAGAACCTGACAGAGCTGCTAACACTCTTAGTCAGGTGCTGCGCTGATTTAGTTTTTGTTTCTTCTCCGGCGTCTGCACTCTGTCACTGTAGTCAGAAATGTGGAGACAATTGTTTTTTTGGCATTAAAAGCTGATATTTGCAGGAGACTGTTGTTCTATTCATCTACAGCCTCTGTAGAGGGAGATATCCAAATATTAAAGTGCTTTCTGTTCTGTTTTTGCTTGTGTTTCTGCACTTGACAGGGTGTAATGAACCTCTTGTTCGGCTCAGTAATTATGCAGCTCTGAAGTATGTGAAATCACATCTGTGTCCTCATTCAGGGTTAGCATGTGACAAAAGCTGATAAACACGTATGTGCTCTTTAAACATGGCGAAAAAGTCAGAGGATTTCTGGGAATGTGAGCGAGGCAAAGAAAGCAAACGGCCCATAACTCTTGTTTTTCTTTAAGGATGAAAGGGCATTAAACTCAACAGTAAAACAGATTTCATCAATACCCTTTTACTGTGCCATTTACCAAGCCCTGCTTCCCTCAGCATTTCGACTGTCCATCCTTCACCGATCCAGACAGACTATATTTAGGTTGCTGCTCTCTAGAGAGCCCATCTAGCCGTGAACCTCAAGTTGTGCTGTCCCGCTCTGTGCTCTCTTTTTTTTTTTTTTTTTTTTAAATCCTGACAGGCTCTGAGCAGTTGGTCTTTATCTGGCGCTTTTGTGATGCTGCAGATTCAGGTCTGTCTGCAGAACGTGTCTTCAGAAGGAAACAGACTGAAAGAAATGTTACGAAAACTGCCCTGACTACCACATACATACAGAGACCACTGGATGACTCATCAACATCACAACTCGGTAGTAACGTTAAGGTCTCGTCTCTTGCAGTGGCTCATGCGCAGGACACACACCACCACTCCGCAGAGAAGCCCCTGATTCAGTGCTACAAGTGTGGGGAGCCATGTAAGGGCGAGGTGCTCCGCGTGCAGAACAAGCACTTTCACCTCAAGTGCTTCACCTGTAAAGGTACAGTAAAATGTCACAGATTGATGCACATAATCACGACACAATCAACCAAACAAGCATTTTAATAAAGACACTAATTGGTGATTGCACTGTTGCTGAACAGGTTTCTAGTCGCCTGTGATTTGGCTCAGCCTTATTACCTGTCAGTCTTTTCATTAAAAAATTAACTCTAGGATGGCTTTTGTTTTCATGTACACACACACATATTTTTACATAGCTATGTTTTTGAGCACATTCATTGGCATAATGCATTCCCTAATTGTAACCTTTTGTCTAAAAGGTCTTAACCCTCAAACAGCCGGCCGAAGTGAGGACCGGCCAAAATGTCCTCACTCTGACAGTACAGAACTTATGGTCCTCAGAAAGATAACTGTACAAGAGCACATACACACACACTGGCAAAAATACATGAATTTCATGCATTGACCTACAAAGTTGAACCCGTTGAATCTGGTGGAATACAGTAACAAAAATTAAGTATCACTACTTTTCTTCAAAATGAATCCATGGTTTTATGCTTTAATGGCAGTAAGATTTAAAAATGTGGTTTTAATGGAAGTGAGTGAAGCATTTTTGGTTCAAACCGGTCCAGGGGCAGCATCTGGCCTTACATGAAAAATACAGATGCGGTCATTTTTTTTGCTAATCTTTGACATATCCAAGACTCTAATCACCACCAAAGCCTCATCCCCGACTATTTATTATATGGAAAATAATACATTTTTTGTGTTTACATTTTTTTTTAAATTAATAATGAAATATAACAAATAATTAAACGAGCATTTAAAGGGTTAAAATTCTGAAAATTACTGAATGTTTGGTAGTTTTTAGAAAGTTGGAAATTGTTTAAGAGATTTGTGGAAAAAAAAGCATAGGTGGTAAGTGTAAGGAGGGTTAATCTGCTGGTGAATAGGTTTCTAGTATTTACTGCCTGTGATTTGGCTCAGCCTTATTCCATGTCAGTCCTTCGTAAATACGTTGTATGTTTACAATTTAAAAATTAACCCTCAGACAGCTTGGAAGACTGTTTTTTTTTTTCAGCGAACGAGAAGAAAAGATGTGGGAGTTGTGTGAAAACTGTCCGTTAACGTGTGAAGTTTTTAAAATTCATTGCTAATTTGATACTGCCACAATTGTAGGACATTTGCTACCTTTCATTCACTGCGCGGCCTAATAAACAACAGTTGTGTTTTTAGGAGATTCTCCTCCATCTTGTGTGTACTTGGAAAGTACGACAGTTTGCAGGTGTCGGGGACTCTAATGGTGCATAAAATACAAAAGTGCAACTGGACAAATTGCTCATTTTGTCTGTCACGGTCACAAAAAGCATCCCAATCATAGGATGTTAAAGAGCAGTTAATTCCTTAAAGGCCACAATGTCCTTTCTACACACAGAAGGCTGCCTGGTGACATGACTTCTACTACTTCAATTAAAGTGCCATAGCTGACTGCTATTAGACGTAACAGTGCAAGTCTTTAGCCTTATTACTGATAGACTTCTGGCATGATCACAATGTTTCCACCCACCTCTGAAAAGGCATGCTCATTCTACGCTGAGCCTGCTCTGCTGAAGCCCTTGTAGTTAATCTGTGACTGGAGCACTGTTATGGAGATAGCTTAGTTCACCAAGGTCCCAGAATAACGCAAGCAAACGCCGAGATTAGCACTTAATTCGGTCCTTTAAGAGTGGACATGCATGCCTTTCTAGAGTTGGTGACGATAAATGTGTGCACGGCGCTCAGGTTAGCAGTTCCCAAAGAAGACACAAGCACAGCTTTAATAGCCAAAAGACTCACTGTCCTAGTCTTTGTGAGCTGTCGTCCGACTCCAACCTTTAGGCTGACTAATAATAATTCTCTACTAATAAGCCCTGTTCACACCAGGTGAATGAGCTTATTGACACTTAAAAGGCATAATGTCTTGGCAGATAATTGTCATAAAAGGTTCTTTTTGCATTGTTTTCCTCATTCCACAAAATATGCTTAACCAAAACCATTCAGCTTCCATGAATTCACTTTCATGTCAATTTCACAAGTCTATAAAGTTTCCATAATGGCATTTTTATGTGATTTATGAAAAGCCCTAGCGGCTGGACATCGCATTCAAAAGGCCACCAAATCTGCCCTGCTGGTTTTCTTTTGACTCAGTTAGCTTACAAGCTAATCTCATCATCCCTGAGCCCTAATGCAATTAAAGCTGATTCTTTCCTTCACCCGCTCTCATTCATCCGCAGGATTTAGCGTGGCTCATTGCATAAGAATGATTAGGTGCGGCTATCTCAGACATCAAAATGTTGTCTGCTTTCTTGCTGCGGCATTTCCAAAAAGGCTATTTAATTTCACACTGTGATGCTAGAATGGTGGACCCCACAGGGTTCACAGTCATTTTGTGGTGTTATACTGAATATATAGCCACATTATCATTATGATCAAACCATATACTGAATTTCCCCTGTAATAAACAATCTTTTTTGCCGTAATGCAACAAATGACGTGTCTTTAACAGTGTGAGGCTTTAATTGTTGTTTCTGAAGCTTAACGTTTTTAAAAAAAAAGTAAATGATACTTTGGCTCATGGAAAATAGGTGTTTATATTAAGTCATATGTTTATGCACTTTTAAGCATTGCTCAGCACAGTACAACTTCACATATAGTTAGATGGATACGTGATGATTGGGTACTTTATATTTTTATTTTAGCTGTTCCAGTTTGTAGGGACACTCTTCATTGACAGATGTGAGATATTCCTCCACTATTTCATTGTAAAAACAAAGCAGGTAAAAGGTCTGGAGTAGTCTCCCAATGTCTTTGGAAATACTTTCCGTGACCTATACGTGTGAATTCAAAGGACTCCTCAGTGCAAGTGAAACAGGCCACCCTTACGTTGCAAAAACAAAGTCAATCCATCAGAGAGTTTGCAAGAACAGAGGGAGTGGCCAAATTCTGAGGAGAAAAAAAAAGGAACACACTGGTTAGCAACATAAAACAAACTTGATGTCCATAGAGGTTCCCGGAGGTTGACACATCATTATCCAAGGGTACTATAAAGAGAAGATATCACAAGAGAAGGTGGAGATGGCTCAGCAAAAAGTGCAAACCATACATAGGTCTCAAGATTAGACTTTGTCAGACAGCCTTTTAAAATAGATATTGCACAGCATTCTACTGTTGCATGACGAGAAGAATGAAGTATGGATCAGGTTTGGAAGCATACATGCACCTGAAGCATACAACATCACCTGTGGAGACAGCGTAATGTTTTGCATCCATCAGTTTGTTGAATTTGAAGCGTGTAGGTTTATACTGTCTACTGCAGAACATTTGGAACTATGACCCAAAACCAGTGGTGGACAGTAACGAAGTAAATTTACTTGAGTACTGTACTTAAGTACAGTTTTTGAGTATCTGTACTTTACTTGAGTATTATTTTTGGGGGATACTTTTACTTTTACTCCAATACATTTGAAGGACAAATATTGTACTTTTTACTCCACTACATTTCTGTTGATGCTCTCGTTACTCGCTACTTTTGAGCTTACGTCAGCTGATTATTTTTTTATTTTATTTTATTATTTTTTCAAAATTCTGAGAAATTAAATTGTTTCTGCTAATTCGCTGATTCGCTACGTCATGCCATACAATTCATACAATGCAGGAAGAAACTGGAGAAACACCTGAAGAAACTCCCACCGATCACCTGTGGCCTTATCTCAAACCCATGTGTGACATTTTTGCCACAAAAAGTGACCGTTTCAGTTTAAATGGTTGTTGTGCTTATTGCAAACAAATTATGTCACGGTCTACAAGAATTCGTCTTCCAACATGAAAAAGCACGTCGCGGTATGTAACGTAGCTACTGACGTTAGCTAGCTTAATGTTGTTAAACTGCTGATGAACGTTTTAAATATAGTGAGGCTGTGGATAGTAGAGTGGATTGTATAATGACAATAAAGCTAATTTCCTTTCCTGTATTTCCTGAAATACTTTTTAAATACTTTTACTTAAGTATTTTTTTTAAGCAAATACTTTAGTACTTTACTTAAGTACATTTTTGACTAGGCTACTTTTACTTGTATTGGAGTCATATTTGACAGGAGTATCTGTACTTTTACTCAAGTAGTGAAGGTGTGTACTCTGTCCACCTCTGCCCAAAACTTTCTCTGAAAGTAAGCCAGTAGTATTGAAGGTAAAGAATATCTGAGTCAGTAAACTGATCTCAACTGGACCGAGTGGGAATTATACACACTGAGGACTAAACTAAGACAGGAAGAAGCTGCAGCTGACATGACAAAGCATCACAAAGGAGAAAACTATTCATGGTATAAAAAAATACACTAATGGAGCCCCTTAAAATAAACTGTATAGAAATGGGTGTGACTTCTACATCTGTCCTCCATATGCATGAGACTTCCATCCATTTATAGCTGAAAGAGAGTGCTTTGAACCCAAATTTGTTTCACATACATACGGTAGGTAACCGTGTATGCAAACATGGTCTCTGATTAGTCTTATTTCATTGTACACATGTGATGTGAAAAGACTACAGTGGGCAGCCAGCAACAAAACAACATGCAGGTTATGGCCTCTGAGCCACTGTAGTCAATGATTGCCTTCCTTCTTTTCTCCAGTACAGTCAGTCATTCAAGTGCTCGGTACAATTTCAATGTCACACCAACATTAAAACGTCCCAAACTCCCAATTGTTCCCTGATTAGTAATCCAGCTTCCGTCAGCCTTTCATGTTTGAGTAAATGACAAGGTCACGTATGAATAGAAGGAAGCTTGTTGGAGTCTGACTATGTGTTTATGAATATTTCTTAGTCGGCTATCTTCAAAAACACATGAAGGCTATTTCCTGGGTTAGACAATTGCAGAATTGTTGCAGCATTGAGCAGTCAACCTCTAAAATGACTAATAGACAAATGACACCGAGTTCCTTTTTCTTATGTGACTGCTGATGAAAGGATTTTACGCTGTGCCTCCCATTGCAATGCACAGCGCTGTTAAATTGTATTTGTCACCGTTTTTTGTTTTTTTTTGTCAGCATCCATTTCACGCATTAAGAGAGCCTCTCCAGATTACACAGACTAGCAAGTCCTAACAAAGCCACTGATGCATGGAGGAGTTGGGTGGCTTTGCTTGATGGCTGGGTGCTTTTATGAGTTATGTGGGTAGAGCGCTGAACGACCCGACTCACCGAGTGACAATGTGTGTGTGTCCCGTGTACAGTGTGCGGCTGTGACCTCGCCCAGGGGGGCTTCTTCATGAAGAATGGCGAGTATCTGTGCACGCTGGACTACCAACGCATGCACGGCACCCGCTGCAATGGATGCGGAGATTTTGTGGAGGGAGAAGTGGTCACCGCCCTGGGCAAGACCTACCACCCTGCCTGCTTCGTCTGCACCATCTGCAAGTAAGACGTCCGCTCTTGTCACTGCACTCGTTTCACAGATCGACCCAGGCAGACGCTTCTGTAGCAGCGCTGAGCTCTAACAAGCAGCAAATGTATCTGCAGCTTTGAGGGAAGTATACACCTTAACAGAGAGAAAACAGGGGTGTCACCAAGTAATGAAGGTTGCACAGGCAGCAGTAATATGAGCATTTCAGTGGAAGCAGAGCATCAAAGTTTAGTAATAATGAAATTATTCTCAGAATGACGTGACTTGTTGACCTCACAAAGCTGAAGCTGGTGGCAGGGATTCCAGCAGACAGTGTACAGTAGGATACTGAGTGTCATGTCCACATCATCGGACTAAACGGGGCTCCTCGGGCCGGCCGTGTTGACACACATCCGCATCATCGAGCCTGTCATCTCCAGCCCCGTCAGACAACCTGCGAGCCACAGCTAATTAACTCTTACACTTACCATGGGGCCACGGCTCATGTTTTGTTGACTGCTTCTTGTTGATGTCTTTCAGACGACCGTTCCCTGCAGGGGACAGGGTGACCTTTAACGGGAAAGACTGTCTGTGTCAGTACTGTGTGGAGCCCATGTCTCCAGGACCAAAGGACATCCTGGGCTCTAGCAGTAAGTAGCCGTTTGTTGACTTTCACCAAATGTTTTGCTTCTGTGTGCGATACCGGCATGACATTTTAGCTGTTTAACGTCGTTTCAGCAGTGATATTTGGGGTTTTGTAGAATCATTTTCCGGTCATCTTACACGACATTACCAACAATAAATCTTACTGATCCATAGACTGTATATAAATATGGACAATGTGTCGCCACTTCCTTATATCGGCCAAACTGTCTCTATTTTCCCGGGGATACGGGCAGCACCATCTTGCGACTTTGGAGCCAGAGAAACCATCATTGACCAAAAAATAATTTGACGTGTCTTTTAGTGTTTTAGTTTGGCCCAAGTCCCACCCACTAACATGGAGGGGGTGGAGCTTATGATCCATACTGCAGCCAGACACCAGGGGGAGCTCTACTTCCTTAGGCTTCACTTTTGAGGAGCAGATTTGTTGTCCATCTTTATACAGTCTGTGAACTGAACCACAAAGAATTTTGAAATCCTCATCAGTCAGTCATTTTTCTAATCTGTAGGACATTATAAGAGATTCTAAATAGAAACTTGTGGGACTGTGAATTAAATGATGCACAAGATAGAGCCACAATATTCCCAACATCCTGCCCTCCAAAACTGTTTTCCATCATTAAAGCTACTTATTTTGCCGACAAACTCATTCCTTTTCTTTCTGAGCCTTAATTGGGAAGATCAATACCCCAAGCTACAGTGAGCAGCCACCAGTTAGCTTAGCTTTGAAAAGATTAAAAAAACAAGCGACAAACCGTTAATTAGAGATCAGTGGTGGTCCTGGTGGGCAAATTTTGGTGACTTTGAACAGAATCTGTTTCCCACAGCAGGCTGTAGCGTCCAACAGACAGAGATGCTCTCCCCCATAAGCTCAGCCTCGTGCTGGAAAAGCCACGTTCCTTCATGAACAACACAAGACAGGCCTTGCTAAATAATGCATGGCCGTGCATTTCCTTTCCTCTGGAGCAGGGGATGTGGCGCCCTCAAACCTTCCCTGTTTTAGCTTGCCTCATCCCTCTTTCTCTCTCTCTCTCTCACCCCTGCTGGTGTCTCTGTTGGTGTTTGAAGAGCTTTTAGACAAGGTCACCTATAAATAAGGCATACCGATTCTACTCGCGTCATCATCGCAGCCTTGTTACGCCTTACGTAGTTATCATCCCCTTGTGTTGCTCTCGTCGTCTGTTCATTAAAGAAAAGATGACAAGAAGGTAGTTTGCTCAGAAACCAACTTCTTACAATTTCAGCTTGCATGTGATGGGGCTTTTAGATCCTCGGCAAGGGAGACATGGATGATAGAAAGAGGCAGCTGTCAGAACACTGCTTGCCACTCTCTATCACCATCTAGTGTCTAGGGTCCGAAGTGACAAGATGTCTCACTCTTCATGAGTAATGTGCAAAACAAAGCGATAACAAAAGCTGCTGAACTTATCTGAGTTTGCTTTGTTTATCTTTGTTTTATGACCAGGATAAGAGTCTTTGTTGTTAATATTGTGCACATGTTAAAGGATGTCTTTAGATATTTCCCTGCACAGGGGATTTTAAAACCACTTTGTTATTTCACAGATTGTGCTGGATGCGGCCGGGACATTAAGAACGGACAGGCTCTTCTTGCACTGGACAGACAGTGGCATCTGGGCTGCTTTAAGTGTAAGGCCTGCAGCAAAGTGCTGACCGGGGAGTACATCAGCAAGTGAGTGGCTCATATCTGCTGTAATTACAGCGCTGCATAAGGTTCACACACAGTTTCTTTTATATATATATATATATATATGTATATTTTATTTTTGGAAATGTCACTCTCCTCAACAGGGATGGCGCCCCCTATTGTGAGAAAGACTACCAGATCCATTTTGGAGTTCAGTGTGAGGCGTGTCATCAGTTCATCACAGGGAAGGTGCTAGAGGTATGACCCAGACACACGTATCAGCATATCACATTCTGCTCCTGCCTGCTGCACACTGGCACTTCCCACACAACGGACAGATGGAGTGTGAGGTGTAGAAGAGAACTGCTAATCAATTTCATGCGTGATTTTTATGTGAACCTGCCTAAGGTAAGTTTGAATGAATTCTAAAGTATGCCCATAAAGTTGGAATCAAATATTTTTTGGTGATTAGGGTGAGTATCTGCTTAAAACTTTTTTGATGAATCCCTTTGTGACATATAACCGGTGTGCATAAAAAGGAATAAAAAGAGGAAAACTAAGGATTCCAACTTTATGGGCAACAGTGTGACTTCATAGTAACATCTGCTTCCCGTGCACATAGAGAGAGGATGTTGCACGGAGCAGCAGAATTGTGAAATGTTAGTTTGATAATCTCCGGTGTAATCTCCTCAGCACCGAGCCAGAATGACTCTTAACATGAGCGCGTACAACTAAAAGATTAATATTTGCGGCTCCTTTTCAACTCTCGACGCTCATGCATGCTTGCATTTCTGCAAATTACATAAATATTACATAAAGCAGCTAATGTGATGTGACATTTAGGAAGTGGTCATTATACATTAATACTGTCGTAAGGGCTGCAGCCTTTATAAGTGTTGTTTTAGCAGATTGATATAAAACAACGCTTTTGATGCTCTCTTTGCTCACTGGCCGCTCCATTAGTGCAGCCCTGTCTATTCTGCAGACACTTAGCTATGTGTCACTTAATGGTATGAAAATGTGACTGCTAGCCAGCCAGCCGGGCTTACGGTAATCCAACGCTAAGGCTGGCCTTTATGGCAGTAGGAAAAGGCTGCTGCATCTCACCCCTGAGCTGCTGCCAGTGGATCAGCGAGACCAAAGCCATTCCAGCCTGTCTGATCAGTCTAATCACTGACCCAAGACTCAGGTCAAATACTGTTCGTCCATTGGTGTGTTGCATATTAGCTGTTCTTAGAGTGAATGGCTTATTAACGTTGGGGCGGTTAACGCAGCTCTCAGAGATGGAGAGAAACAAGGAGAGCGCACTACACACGCACCTTTATTAGACCTGAGAGGGAAACTCACTCACTCAACTTCCTGATACAGCGAAATGTAAAATGCAAATGTTAGTCAGAGGCTTCATATCTTCAAGTGGTCACTTTCCTGCTGAAATGTTACTGAGGGCTGTTATACAGCAGGCAACGTTTCATTTGGCTATTTATCACCCGTGGTTAAAGTCGCATGGGCTTTATAATGGAGCACTCTGCATGCAAAGTGCCACATCAACGTAGACGGAAATTCAGGTGCTCAGGCCGACAGATCATTTCCCTGGATCGCATTATGCAGATTATCACAAAGCGAAACACTCAGATATTTGAAGGCAGGTCCACTGTGTTAAACTGGTGAGTGTCATGGTGGTCAATGTCACTATAAACACCTTTAGATGTACACCTGGAATGAATTAAATGATCTCACACTGCAGCATAGTCTCACAGATCCTCATTTAACCACAGAGCAAAAGCTATTTTAAAGTTCAGAGCAGGTTTTCAAGGGGAGCACATTCACCCACTGCTGACCGGTAATAAAAAGGAAGTGAGAGCAGTTACCGGTGCATCAGATCTGATGAAACTGTCCCTGGCTCTAACAGCAGTGTGTTAGTGGAAAGACGCGTAGCTGAGGTGTAGCGGGTGGAGCTCCGGGTTTATTTCCAGGGAGTCCCAGCTCGGCTTCACTCACTTCACCCGGCGGTCTTTTATTGATCTTCATCCTCCATGACGATGTCAAGTTTGTTTTGTGCTGTGTGTGCATTGCAGGCGGGAGATAAGCACTACCACCCCAGCTGTGCGCGATGCAGCAGGTGCAATCAGATGTTCACAGAAGGGGAAGAGATGTATCTGCAAGGTGACCTATGTTTATTTATATTTTTTTGCTGCCCTGTTAAAAATGGTCTTGTTTAGTCGGTTTATTTTTTGAAAATGAAGAGCTCCACTTTGGGTGGTGTAAGGCGCAGAGGTAAGGAGCCATTTAAAAACCTGCTGACTGTTAGTAGAATAAGCTTGTGCATACAAAGGTACATGACAAATCATAGGAAAGTATTCTGAGATCTGGCACGATGTGTTATGTCTACTTATTCACTTGTCATGGGCTTAACTTAACGAAACATTGGTGAAAGGAGGTGCCCACTTGAAAACCCCAATGACATGCTGCATACTGCTGTTGTTCAGGTCAGGTTCCTGTTGTTTTCATGTTGCTTGGTAGTCATGGTTAGCTGCTGAGCGGACCCTACAAGCCAGCAGCGTTTAGTTAGGTTATGTTTTACAATGTTTGAAGTATCCTCTGCTGCTCAGTGGGCTTACAAGCCAGCAGCTTTTACTTAGCTTATGTAGATTATAGGGTAATTGTCATATCACATGACTGTAGGTTTGGTAGGGCCTCTTAGTCGAACAGGGCCTCTAAATGTGTTTTGCCTTGGATTTTGGCACAAGGGATTGTAACATCTTATCCTGTGTATTACTGAATGATTCGGTACATACTGTATGTGCTGGTGCCCTCATAGTTTTATTTATTTTTTCATTTTTTGTGCTATGTAACAAACTAATTTCACTGACTGTGTAGCCAAGTGTCTTAGTAAAATGACGGACCACACTAATCCAGCTTTAATCCTCCTTCTATAAGTCTCTGCTAAGTACGTAAACACCTATTCATTCATTTGGTGTTTTTTCCTGATTGTTTTCTGTGTAACAGATCACACAAAGATCTTTCATATGTACTGTAGGTGTTCTTATAGGCTGACTTATGATGACTGTGGCAAACCTTATTCTCAGATCCGCCAGCGATCTGAAAACACACCGTCATCAGCTCTTCCTTTATCGAAAACCGCGTTTGATTTGAGCTGTTGACCTTCACTGGCATAAGATCAGATAAGACAGGACTTTATTTATCCCCGTGGGCAAATTAAGACATTACAGCGACAGGGAAGAGTACAAAATACAAAAAAATAGAATAAGGTAAGACACGAGAAACTATATAAAAGTAAATGTGTTAAAGGTACGAACATTTTTTTATATGTTGTATCAGGTTTAAAGTAATTAATGGAAGGTTGAAGTAGTAAGGAGGCTGAAAATACATAATGGCATGCATGAATATCATAAATAAAGACAAACTGCAATAGGAAATCATCAATTATTAATATTGACAACCTCTTAAGATAATATCCCATGTCATTTTAGTAATGTTTTTACAGAAAACACACAGAACCAACCATTTAATCTGTGATATTTAACCCGCCATACTGCAGAATCAAAAGATCTGTGCGACTGAGCATTTTATGAGAAGTGGTCAGCAGCATTTATGATGAGATGATTTAGGCATGTCAAAAGATTACTTTTATTTTAGGAAGGTGACGATGAGAAACCTTTAAACCAAATTCAACTGACAGGATCAAACCACAAACACTCGAGACAGTTACATCATCAATAAGTGACATCTGTTAGAATGAGCGTAATCTTAAACGACTCCATATGGGATTTCACCCACTTGTAATAATATCTGGAATATGAGCAACCTCTTATTAATAAAATCTACATGAATATATGCATGAACCTGCTCTAAATGTGTCCCCTCTCCGTCCTCCGTCCTGCTCAGGATCAACAGTCTGGCATCCCGGCTGCAAGAACACCACCAGAACAGAGGAGAGGCACAGGGAGCGGGTAGGAATTCGGGACCTCTTTGTCCTTGATTTTGTCTCGACTGAATGTGCCTCTCTGTTCGCGTCTCATGACGGCGTTTTACAGGAAATTTGGTTCATTTAACAAGGGCTTCAGTATGGGCTGTTATCGCTCCCACGCTGACCTGTTAAACCTTAACCTGCTGTGGTTTAAATAATTTGCCCGTTGAGGCGGTGTCTGGTTCGCAGTGGTGGCTGTGTGTGCCTTTTCATGCGTTATAGATAAATTCTGGTTCATGTGCATATTGACATGTGACGTATGTGGGAACTGTGGGTCGGGCTGGAGAGGCACAAACCCCCCGTGTGATGTCCTGTGAACCCCCCTCTCCCCTTCCTCCACAGCTATTGCCTCCGTCCCTCTTATTCCTCCAAAAAACAGAAAGGCAGGTACTGTATTCGCTATTGGCTATGAGATGGCATCATCCTGTGTTTCACCATGTAGTTAGGACACGATGCACTGTATGCTGCCATCTGCTGGAGACAGTGTGCAGTGCCGTCTGTGTGTCCCACAGAGCCATTCAGTCTTCGGTCCTGTCTTTTAACACCTAAATACAACTCATGTTAAAAGGTGCATGGCGCACAGACAGCGCACACACTCGGGGAAGCAGTCAAGACATCACAAAAGACTAATTTGTCTTTTCTAAAAAAAAATAAAAAAATTCCCCATTTACCCATTTTGGTGAAAAGCTCATTGTAATTACGCTACATTCAAGACCTGCTGCTGCCATTCAAAATGCTCATTTCCCATAAACAGGCATGAGGTTCTCAAGAGCATCAAGTCACGACGCTAGAGCACTCATTCACTTTGCAAATTTGCAAATGAATGACCTATTCACGAGATGACATGTTGGCATCTCAAAGTACTTCACGTAATTCATGAAACGTAAATACGAATATCGCAGCTCCCTCTCATCGCTCACATTATTAGTAATATAAAGGCCTAACTGAGGTGTAGTGTTGGCGTGTTTTGGGTGGTGATCCCGTGTGACGCGGGGATGGCAGACGGCTGTGGATCGCGGCTGCCTGGCTGGTATTTTTGTCGCTAACAGCCGCTTATGTGTGTGCTTTTTTTTTTTCCTTCTCACAGCCTACGAGGTCGTCATCTGAGAGTATTTGTTCCAGACCTGGTTCAAGCATACCTGGCTCACCGGGTCACACAATCTATGTAAGAAACACAAACCTGACCTGTTGTTCATGCTAAATAGACCGTGCTAGGATTGTTAATTTGTTCCATGTCTCTAGTTAAAACCTTTCTCTGTAATAGAATGTACTTTTATTTTTTATAACAGTAGTAATCTCCCTTTGCTTCTATGTGTGTATGGATGTTTGTCTTTATCTATCTTCCTAGGCAAAAGTAGACAATGAGATCCTTGATTACAGAGACCTAGCTGCCATTCCAAAAGTCAAAGCCATTTATGACATTGAGCGCCCCGATCTTATTACCTATGAACCTATGTACACCACCTCCCTGGATGAGAGAGAGGAGAGACGAGAGAGTGTGGGAGAGGTAAACACACAGAATGCATGCCTCTTCTCCTGCATGCATGCTTTCTCTGCGCATATACAGCACAGCACATTAAAGGGGAACTACTGTTTTTTACAACCTGAACCTTATTTCTGGCATAAAGTGCGATCTTTTACTCACCCATATAACTTTGATGTCATTTGGAGTCATTCGGACGATATTTAGATCCACGTATATCCATATAGTGGAAGTGAATGGGGCACCGAAACGCAGCCTCTAAGTAACACATTATCTGCCGCGAAACTTGTTCATTCCACCAATATTTTGTTATGATGTGCTAGTGCTATCCTCCGTTGAGTCCGGAGTTACCTGTTATCTCCAGCCATGTTGCAAAAAACTACCTGCAAATTACAGGTAAACAGACGTGCGTGGTGTGCATGCGGCGCTCAGAGATGACATCATCCAGGTCAGAGGTTAGTAGGTCAATCTACAGATCCCGGATGATGATAACAGGTATCGCTGGACTCAACGGGGAATAGCACAAGAGTATCATAAGAAAATTGGCGAAATGAATGAGTTTTGCCGCAGATAATGTGTTATTTAGATGCTGCGTTTCGGTGCCCCATTCACTCCCATTATATGAATATACGCAGATCTAAATATCTGACAAACGACTCCAAATTATAAGTTATGGGTGAGTAAACGATCGTATTTTATGCCAGAAATACGGTCCAGGTTGTAAAAAAACAGTAATTCCCCTTTAAGTGAATCAGTGCTCAAATTATCCAGTTGTCTTCTGTAAGAGAATGAAACAATGCACACAAAGCACTGATGTTGTGCGATGTTGTTAAAAGCTTTTTTGGCATTTTTGCAGTCCTGAACTTTCTGTGTCCTTTCGCAGCTCCACACTGCCAGGAGGGAGCGTTCCCCCTTGCCAGATGACAAGGTAAGATGCGCCGCCGCGGTGAGTGCTGATGATGATAAATCAGAACCTGAATCAGAGCAGAAGGCACATTTTAAGCCGTTTTTTTTTTAGAGTTATGTAAAACTATATTCACTCTGATATGTGTGAAAATCTTCCAAACTGAATTATAATTCTGCTTTGATTTATTCTAGTTCTCAAGAAACATGTCACCGACCCCGTCCGGTGAGGTGAGCGAATTTTCTCGTCTGCCTCTCCCACTTGTGCGTGTTCTCCCCCAGCAGCAGTATTGTGTAATAACCTGTGTGTGTGTGTGTGTGGCAGGGCTCTTACGACAGGAGGGAACGCATCCTCCAAAGGTCCACCAGTCAGGGCTCCATAGGATCGCCAGTGTACAATCGCCATGGTTACACCCCCATGTTGTCACGGTCGCCGCAGCATTTTCACAGACCAGGTGGGTGCTTAGGAAGACAAGTTCAGTGCGTGCGTACGTGTGGGACATTTACATTTGTTTGTGATTAAATGGGTGATTTTAGCAGTTTTCTGTGACGTAAGGATAATAAGGATCTTCGTTGGGTAGATGACACTGGTTACTTCCCTCCTTCTGATCTATTTGACATCAAAATTGACTTGAGCTTGTTATTTTTCTTTCTCTTACTTTGATTTACATGATAGATAATCCTGCCTTTTGCCGAATAACAACATCAAAGTCAATTTTGCGCCCTTAACGACAAAGTTTCTCCTACGTTTCTCTTCTTTCCATTAAAAGTTTGATTTTAATGTGTTCTAGTTTTTCCTTATTTCTTACTGTTCACCCTGAATACTCCTTACCTTCTCACTCTGAGTGTCTTTTATTTTCTCCTCTCAACATTTGAACCCTATATACCTCCCTTTAATTTTTCTGCCCCTCACCTTCCCTCCACCTCTGCTGCCTGGTACCCGGGGTTTCGCTCCCCCCCGTCCCCCACCCTCCATCGATTCCCTCCCCGCAGAGGCTCTGACAGGCATGCAGAAGCTCTGCTCCTCCCTGTGCAGTAACAGTGTGGGCTCCAGAAATAGTGACTCCCGCCCCACCTCCCCTTTCAGACACCACTTCCTCCCCCATAGCCAAGGTAAGGGCCCCACTCCACTCCTCTATCTGCTGCCCCCTCCACGCCCCACACCCCTCCCACCCAGAGGCAACACATCACCTCCATCGTCACCCGAGATGCCACCTCCCGTCAGTGCCCCATGTGTCATTCTGGATCCATCTCCATTCTTCGTTATAGTATGAGTGCTGTACTGAATGGTCATAGCTTTGTCGTGGTCAGATCCATGCAGCCGAGCCACCGCTCCCTCACGTACTGAGACTACATCCACACTTTTCATTTTAAAACGCAACTTTTGCTACATTTACACCTAGCGTCCACGCTACCCCAGCGTTTTAGGACGTCCTGTTTGGAAACGTGGAAATGTGATTGAACCTGCTTTACTTTGAAAACTTCAGGTTCATGTTTTAGTCCGCATGGGCAGAAAACTGAGACTTTTGGAAATAATGACGCAGGTGTTTGACTTCCTCCGATGATGGATGATGCTCCTGGTACCTTATTCGCTGGTTTACAATCATGTGTTAGTTTTGGTAACACCTTGTTGTCGGTCAAAGCAAAGCTCTTCTGTTCTTCCTCCACTGCGTCTTCTATAGAACGTCGTTTTTTAAAGTTGTTAGTCTGGACAAATACCGTTAAAACATTAATTTGTAGTTTTAAAACGTATTAGTGTGGATGTGGTCAAAGCTTCTGCCAGAGTAGCTGTCAGGTCCTTTGTGTTTGTGTTTGCATGCACTTTAGAGATATTAGTACGTCAGTATCCAAACACTATCCAAATGTTAGATAACTTTCTTTGCATTCTCTGACAGAAACGCTAGCAATACGGCTGAGATAAAACCAAAGGTTTGGTCGAATAAGTTAGCTATTGCATGCGGGGAAATATTAACTTCCCGACAGTGAGCTCATACTACACAACAGGCTAAGCGTCATCATACTCCATGAGTCATAACCCACCTCCCGAGCGTTGAATCTTGCTGTTTGAAACTCTGCTGGTTTGATCCGCTTTTGTTCGGCGCCATTAACCGCATTTACCAGAACCGACCAGAATGTGTCCCGTTCGCTCAGAATGGCTCCGGCTGGTCCCCTCCTGTGTGTTGGCACCGTTCAGACTCTAGTGTCCCTGCTTATGTTCTGTTCTCGGTTCTTCTCACTGGAGGCACTGACCCGCCGAGTGGCCGGAGCTCCCCTCTCCCGCTCAGGCCCGACAGCCGGCCGGTCACCCCGCCTCTCTCTCAGACCCCTAAACATTTCCACCTCCCAGGTAGGAGCGGGAGCGCACCCTGTCACTGCTCGACCCTTCTATCTATCTATCTATCTATCTATCTATCTATCTATCTATCTATCTATCTATCTATCTATCTATCTATCTATCTATCTATCTGTCTCTCTGTCTAATTTTGGATCAGCTTTTGCTTTCTACCCTCGTGTTTCACGACTACACAGGACAAGGGAAATCCTACATTAATGTAATCATAATGGCTCATAATGCAATGGCTTGCTGTTGATGCATGGCAGGGGCTAGTGAACACTCTGTAAATATATATTTTTTTGTCTCTGAACTTCATCGTTTTCAGATCAGGGGAGCAACATCTACAGAAAGCCGCCCATCTACAAGCAACAC
The DNA here is from genome assembly GCA_005024645.1 of Planiliza haematocheilus. Lineage (NCBI taxonomy): Eukaryota > Metazoa > Chordata > Actinopteri > Mugiliformes > Mugilidae > Planiliza > Planiliza haematocheilus. Next base: position 3,255,015 of record SRSE01001339.1, on the reverse strand, counting down.
GGTACCTGACCTCTTATAGTACTGTCAGTTTTGCTGTGAAAATACTGTCTGTCTTGTTATTAGTGTAATGATCTAAGCCAGTGATTCCCAACTGGAGTTGGTGCTTACAATACTAAACAATTATGGTTTGTCTGGGGTATATATGGGGTTGACATAAATATATTACATATTTTAAATCAATTTGTTGGGCACAGCCAGCCGGGAGTAGACCCCAGGCTAGACCCAGAATTTGCTGAAGGGATTATCATCTGATCTGGGAACGCCTCGGGATCGCCTAGAAGAATTGGAATATGTTTCTAGGGAGAGGGACGCCTGGAGTCACTCAATTGCTACCACAGTTCAATCTTAGTGAAGTGGAAATTGGAAATTAATGGATGGATGGATGAAAATCCTACACAAGATTCCACATTAACATTATGAACTAAAAGTTGTGGATAACTATTTTATGGTAACGTTAACCACTTTCATGTACGGCAATCAGCCACAACATTAAAACCAGTGACAGGAGAATTGAGTAACATTGACCATCTTGTGACAGTTCAGTGTTCTGATGGGAAACTTTTGGACATGTGGCTGTTACTTAGACATTTACCCCCTCATGTCCATTCTCTGCTGAGTCACAACTGTTGGTACAGGAAGGTGGTCATAATGTTGTGCCTGATCGGTGTATAGTTTTAGCCATTCGGAGACTAGATGAAGCAGGCTCATCTAGTGGTGCAGTGAGAGCGCCTCAGAAGGTTGGGAACCACTCCTCTTAGTAATTATGTCACTGAACTTCTTTTGTCAATCAGCTGAAAACTGTGTATTCATGTAACCATAGTCACCCCCAGCGTCAGCGTACGAGCACTGTTTGAAGTCTGTCTCCAATCGTTTTCTGTCTGAACCTGTAGCCTGTTTGCGCTGCACTTTGTCCGTCTTAACAAGTCACGGCAGTGATACTGGGGTCGGCCTTCATCTCAAAGCGAGGCTGGGTAACATTTGCCTGAATGAGATCAAATCTATGTTTTCTTCTGTGCTTTTATGTAGTGATATAGCCAGTGTACAGTATTATAACAATATCTGTTTGTGTGCCATCTAGGCCTTTAACAGTAAATAGTTTAAGCTTTGCACTCAAACTTACAATAGACTAGTTTCCATTCACATATATTAAAGCGGCAGGATCCTAATTTCTCCTCCTTTAGTATCGCCATCTTCTTCTGTGTCACCTAAGGCGAGAATTAGTTACATTAACCGTTCAATTAATAATATGGTTGGTACATTGCCAAAGAAAAACTAAGGAAATGGTTATTTGTATGGCAAATTATCATCATCTGAAGATTTACAGCCCTGGTTCTGTCCCTAGTTAACCAAACCCGGAAGGCACGGCCTGGTTTTAAAATGAAATTTACACAGTTCAATGAGTTCTTCCTTCGATCCTTAAATTACGCGACTCTCCATCATCCGTGACTTGTTAGGAAAGACATGTGCATCGTAGACAGCCCTGTGTACCCACATACACCAGGATGATCCATTTTTTAAATGATCGCTGAGCCGACGGTCAGATGGTGCTGAGTTGTCTACCTGTGGTTTAGACTGTGACGCAGACACTGATAGATCAGTTCCCATGGTTACCAACCTAGATACAGCTGCCATAGCACGTCAAAGCAAGTCCGCTGATGAGATCATCAGATCCGCCACCTTCCCCGCTGCCCATGCTCCCTCTCCAGATGACAGCTCTCGGAGTGAGGGCGACCGTTGGCCCTACTCTCTCGCTGTTTTAGGTACAGTAGGCTCCCCCCCCCCGATGGGCATGTTTGCACTGCTACTTCCTGTAGATGAACAGTACACACCTCACCTCAATTTAACTCCCTCCTTTTTTTCCTCCTCCCTTCCAGCTGCCCCCCAAAAAGCTTTAACTGCATCCCTGCTTTACTCCAGGCTAACGCTGCCATTCAGGCGTTTCAAGTATTTTGCCTTTTCAGTTTTGCTTGCGCAGAGCAGAAGTTGTCGTTTGGTTTCCGCTGCCGCCGCCGCCGCCACATTGTTTTTTCCGCTTGAGGTAGCATCAGTTTCACCATTTTTACGTTCTCTTACAACCATGACGGGTGCTCTTAGCTGTGTGCAGTCGTGCCACAAATGACTTGGACAGAGATAACTGAGACTGACTTCAAACTTTTGTCTGTCTGTCTTACATTGTGCCGGTCTGTGTATTTTGACATCCACTAAAATCTTGACAGTATTTCAATAAGTCCCCCTCTGTTTGTTTGTCTGTCTCGTCAACTCTGTCTCACATTTGTGTCCAACCGTCCGTCTATAATACTCATTTATTATGTGTATTTCTCACCGCTCCACAGCCAAACGAAGCGGCCATGTCTGTTCTGTTTTTCTCTACATTTCAAATGTGGATGCGTCTTTTCATCCGGTTGTACTTTACAAGTACACGCGAAGCATGATACCCACCATATGTGTCTTTACTGGTGTGTATATATGTGGCTTTTTTTAACCTTTTTTTTAAACTTGTCTACGGCACGCCTAGGTTCAGAAGGCAGGAGACGATCTAGAGAAGAGGAGGAGGAAGAGGCCTTGAAAAGAAAGCAGCTCCAGGAGGAACATCTCAATAAGGTGAACATTTACTTCTTAGTGCACCTGGAGCTATAAACAATCCTGTAATGGTCCTCGAAGATAGGGCAAATCCGTTTTCTTAAAAAGCCTTTGCGTCGTCTGCTTGCAGATTCAGTCCGGTCTGGGGAAGCTAATTCTGAAGGAGGAGATGGAAAAAGAGCAGATCAGGGAGCGTCATGCGCGCAGCCTCTCCGCTCAGCGCTATGATCCCAAACAGACCAACTGTGACGCAGGTACAGAGCCGCCTCATCAGCTAATGTCCTCCTGAGTTGTCAGCAATGTACCTACGTAAACACAGCATCTGTGCTTTGTAACAATTTGCATTTCTTTTACTGTAACATGTATAGTTGGTAAAATAAATTCTCGTGATTTGGGTCGACATCTTTTTTTTTAAGAAAAACCTTAAAGCGTGTTTATGTTTCAGATCCAACTTCTCCAACCAAAACTAACTCTCTGCCTGGCTACGGAAGGAATGGGCTGCATCGGGTTAGAGCTCACTACTTATACTCAAGATGAATTATTTTAGTTGTTTATCAAGTAGTGCTGTTGATTCGTGAGGGGGCATAAAGAGCAGATTGTGTCCTTCAGTTTTGGAAGGGTATTGACATCCAAATTGGAGGAAAGAATATCCAGGGTCTCAAAAGTGACTAGACAATAGCGTCATGGACAGATAAGTGATATTCCTACATTGTTTGTGCAGTGTCATCTCTAAATGCAAGAGTAAAAGATGCAAAAATACAACAAATCCATCACAGAGATAGCAGGATCATTCGGAGTGGCCACAATTTTGTAAATTCTGGTGGGCACAATGAGCTAAAAAGGTCTGGATGGCTACGGCTAACAGGAGTGGTAGATAATCTTATGTGTCTTTCCATGGTAAAGAAAATACTTTTCACATCTTTGATAGGTAGGCACATCTCTATGCAAGTTTATTAAAAAAAACAAATGCAGAAGGACACACAACAAACCACAAAAGTGAGACGGCTGCAGAAAAGTCCTGGCAAAGCATCACAAAGGAGGAAATCTATTCTTTATCCGTGTTATAGGCCGTATAAAGAAAGTGAAGTCAAAGCAAGTAGAGCCCCCCCTGGTGTCTGGCTTTAGTATAGATCATAAGGTCAATCTCCTCCAGGTTAGTGGATGGGCCAAACTAAAACACTAAAGTACACGTCAAATTATTTTTTTTAAGTTTAGTTTTAGCTAGTTATCTGATGCTATAGATACAGGATGTGACATAATGGTGACCACCAGTTGCGAACAGCTCCGTAAATCGGTCCCGTGGGACGGTGAGAATTGTAAAAAGTAAAAATTTAAAGATTTAAAGTACAGTGCATAATCCAACATTTCTCCACGTGGCTCCACTCTCAAACTGCACTGTGCAGACTTGGACACCAAAGTCTCAAGATGGTACAACATAGCGTCAGTTTAGCCAATGCAAGGAAGTGGCGACACATTGTCCATATTTATTTACAGTCTATGGTCCATGTCCATGACTTCCAGACATCAGGGTGTCATTCCTCGCAAAGAGTACTCAACGAGGTATTAAAAATTAGCATTTTATAGATGGATATATTCATTCGCCGAATCACTTTTTGAGCCCTTTAAAATAGAGGACTGTGTATAGTATAAAGGTTGTGACTTTGAGGGTTCGCAGTCATCCAGGTCATAGTATATCCAATAAAAACAAGCTGAAACAAGTAAAATAATCTGGATAGGTCCAGTTGTGCTTGTTTCAGCTTGTTTTTCGGATGTAATTGTTTCACCCTTCCTCCAATTTGTACATGGAGTCTGAACTTTAAGCCCATACTCATTATATAATTCAGTATGGTCTGGTAAACGCCAGTGCCCAAACATAAAAGAATCTAACTGCGGAGTATATTGTCATTCATCTTTTGTACCTTTATCTTCCTAAATCATGGACCCATACGTTAATACCTTGTGTTGTGTTCCAGCCTCAGTCGACAGATTTCACCCAGTACAACAGCTACGGTGACATGTGTGGAGGAGGCAGAGGTGAGAGCTGCAACCCCAACACAGAAACCAAACAAATCTCTTGTCAGTTTCACTAGCACCAGTATTCAGAAAAGGCCTGCTACATGTACATAAATGGCATTTTTTTTTTTTAAATACTGGCGTAATGATTCACATAATATGTAACCAGGGACAGCAGTGTTGTAGACAGTAGCCTGGCAGGGGACTCGACAGCAAAACCATTAACTGTGAGTCTCATTTTCTGTCCCATTTTGTCCTGCAGAGTTTCAGGTATGTCTCTCATCTGCTTTCTCACATGGCATGCTTCCTCATCTTGCATCACATATTTGCTTGCTCGTGGGTTTGCAAGAGGCACCTCGCCCTGTATATGCTCACCGCCCACCCCCGCTACATGCTTGCATCAGTGATGGATTAATGTCAACTACAGGGCATGGAGTGCAGTGATTTCAAACGATACGAGAAGCAAACACGCACTGCTCCCCCCACCCCATCCCCTCCCCCCAACCCCCTGTAGCTGAACCAGAGTGCTAGGAATGCAATGTACAATCATTGCCCCGTGTCTTGTTCTGTGTACTGTTTATCAATGTTATGACTCAAGCTAAATATCATATCTACATACGTAATTCAGGATTTTAAAAAAAAACACCACACATTCCAAAACCATGTAAAGCGACTGCCCATCTTGAATACTAATCGAGATACTGAACAGTATCCAAGCTAGTTGCTCCATCCAGTGAAAACTGGGCCCACTGTCATTAGTGGACATATTCATGCCATTAACCCTGCAGTCCCCTTCCACTATATTACATTTGTGTATGTTCTATTCTTTAGCACATTAAGGATGGCCGTGCAGCACTTGCAAGGATGGACAGGGGAGTATCTATGCCTAATATGTTGGAACCAAAAGCAAGTATCTTCTTTTTTTTTTTTTTTTTTCTTACTGATCAAAACGTTGCAGCCTACACTGAAATATGTAAAAAATTTACACGCCCTTCTTCCTAAATTGCATTTTAAATTGCTTTAAATTAGATTTTTGAAATTGTTGACCATTCAATGGGAAGACAGAAACTATTGGTGGAAGTAGCAGCGATCCCGACGGATCTTTTTGATGGAAGTGAAAGCTGGGTTCCTGATTCAGCATGCTGCTTTAGGAGCTGCAGAGTCACTCTAGCGCTTAGCATGCTGGCTTCTCCATGCTCATCTGCACATAGCTTTGACTTAAAGTGGCTGGATACTGTATGCAGCATACAGTGGAGAATCCAACACCCAAATTGTCATCCAAACAACTCATATCGCTATATACGTGTGTAGTGTGTAAAGACGTATACACATTACCGTGTGGATATGAGTTGGTTCAGGGGCTTGGAAGAACTTCTAGTTGCTTATTATTGAGCATTTCAGTTACGACTGGCGAGTTTCTTCTTCTCGCGCAGAAGGCGTTAGTTGTTTAAGGAAAAACAGAAGCACCTCATTTTTCCAGGACGGTCATTCCCGTGTGGATTTATTTGGCCTACATTACTGATGTTAGTTCTTTTTTTAGTTTGCATTAAACGACTCCTAAAACACAGCTTGTTACATAACTCTGATTTCATGTTTTTCTCCCCCCTTTACCTCAATCTGTTGCACGTTTCAACACCAAAAAGGAAAATGTTCACACCACACTACCCGCATTTCCACCTAAAAAAATGAATAAATAAGAAACAACCCAGGCAGCGTCCTGTCACACACCTGTTCTCCCACCCAGTGTTTCTTTTATCACAGTCAGATTTGCCAAAATACCCGACTTTTGTTTTTGATTTGATATAGATAGAAATGGTTTTTGCAGCGTAACTCAATCTTGTAGGTCTGTTCACTCATGAATGTCTCCTTCTGAAGGTGTACCCCTATGAAATGCTCATGATAACCAGTAGAGGGAGAGCTAAACTGCCCAGGGATGTGGACAGAACCAGACTGGAGGTATCGGTTTTCCACCTGACCTTCTGCAATTAATTGTGCATTTCTCTACTTTGTGTAAAGAAAATGTCACGCGAGTGTAACTGTAGCAAGGAACGTGCAGTATCCATTGCTTCTTGTCATTTTTGCAGTGACCCTCTTTATGGCTTTTGGTGCTAACCGAGAACACAACCCCCTCCCCACCCACCCCACCCCTCCCCCACCCCCCCCTCCTTTGTTTTCTCCACCTTTGTTCTCAATTCTAGCGCCACTTAGCGCCCGAAACGTTCTTTGACATCTTTGGAATGGAGATCCAGGAGTTTGACAGGCTTCCCCTGTGGAAACGCAACGACATGAAAAAGAAGGCCAAGCTCTTCTAGCGCTCAGAGCAGCATGCATATTCTGTACATTCATTCAGATAGCACACGACAACTGTAATCTAGATGTAGGTTTTTTTTTTCTTTTTTTGGTTGATTTCCTTTTCTTCTGGATTCTTTTGTTTTATCCTGACATAATCAAGGGAGCCGTGAAATGGACTCTTTGCTCTGACGCTTCCAGAGACTATGAACTGAAAGATTTGTCCAGTTAGACTCGCACAGGAACCAGTGAGTGGGGAATCTCTTCCATGTTCAAAAATGACAAAGAATGAATGATAAATAGGGTCATGTTGTTTGGTTTCGACTGCGCTTGTTTTACTTCTTGCTTTGCTTTCGAGTGGAACTGCTTTTCCTTTCTTTCTTGCTCGTTTCTTCCTACTCTTCGTTGCTGTTGATTCCTGTGGAACTTTGTAAGTACAGTAGAACCTCATGGCGCCATTATGAAAAATGTCCATGCTTGTAGCTTGAACATGTGTCAGCTTTCCTTCGCTTGGGCTGAAACAGTTTTAGTCCAAAGTTTGCAAGAATTGGCTCAGTGAGTCTTTGAATAAAAAAAAAGAACTTTAAAAAAAAAAACTGGCAAAGCAGTCAGCGGACCCATCAACTGTTTTACCGGATCTACATGGAGATTAATCATCCAAGCACCTACATATCACCGTTCTCCTTTTCCTGGCTACTGCACACATTCATCTGACCCTGACAAAAAAACAACAAATAAGAAAACAATGTCTCTCTTCTCAGGCTCTCATAAACACGGGCAGACACGTTCCCTTTACATGTATTGGAAGTACAAATCTTAATATATATTTTATTGCCACATCCAACGTAACTTATTTGACAAATACCGCTAAAACCCCCCCTAATGTAAGAAGCAACTGTATTTGAAAGTACTGTTTTATAAATGAAAACCCACACTGCCATTTGTTGTATTGAAATCTAAGCCAATAAAGCTTTAAATCACCATGAACCACAATGATCCTCTGCTATACCAAAGGTACCCCACCGCCTCTTTTCTGTTCATTGTTTTCCTTCTTTGAATCTCACCGATAAACACGGAGACTAGGTGATGTAACACGGGGATGAGAAGTCATCTGAGGACTGGCTGACTTCCGTGGGACCAATCAGATCTAAACAAATGCTGAAACATGGCATGATCCCTAACTTTTACTTTTGTGTTACTTCAAATATGTACAGTAGATAATGTATATAGTTCAAATACTTGATTTTAGACTGTGCCTCAGTAGTGTTAGAACACATTTCATCATGCATTTTTAAGATAACTTTTAAGACTTTTCCAGAAAGTGGCGATACCTGCAGTCTTTAATGCTTGAAACAAGGATTTAACAAAAAATGTATTTATTTATTTATTTATTTTATATACTTATGTGCAAAATACTACTTATGTGCAAATTTTGATGCTTTTTACCTGAACATTGCGGCATCATCCAGAGAACTTTGCACAAAGATAATTCTAGTTTTGGGTTTAATTATCCCTGCAATGAAGTTATAACTAGCACAAAGCAAAGACAACTATTTTCATTTTCATGTGTGTACGCTGACTTCCAAACCACTCTATACACATGTTTTAGACTTGGATTTAGGGTTATCATAGAGGAATTTCCACTGTCAGCAGGACATAGCCCTGAAATAGCCCTTCCCTTGTCTTGTTCTGTGCCTTTATCATTCTGCACAGAGAGGGTCAAATATCTTAAATAACACAGAAACCATAGCCAGTGATGGTACAAAGCATGATATAAAAATCATTAACAAACAAAAACCACAATCATGACAGTAAATCTATTCACCTTCAAGGATACTGACTCTGTAATGCATGACTTAAACAGTGCATGCTTCTCAGAGCTGCATTGTGGCCTCATTCAGTCACATATGGGGAATTTATTGTTGGGAAAAAAGAAATGTGCATGGCCGTGGACACAATTATTTGAGAACGCAATCAATTCTCCTCCTGAGAAATGATTGCTTCAAAACAATCTTCCTCTGCAGGAGACTTAACACCAAATGCAGTTAGAATAGTTCACCAAGACGACTGATAAATAGAAAAGTAAATCATCTGCATAGAGTGTTGCTTTTGATCCTGACCATCTCTTATAATGCCTCTTATCTATGTGTATATAAACAGATCAGTGAAATATGGCATTTACCTTTTAATGCATCCTTGAAAAGAAAGGCAACAAGATCGTTGGGGGAAGCACACTCCACCAGTCGGTGTCCGCTTGTTGCTATCCATATAATGAACTGCTTCTGCTTCTGCAGCGGCACTGCATAGCAAATAGTTTGACAATATATATATACACACACACATGTATATATATCTGCCGGGGCTGAATTGAGACATGCCGAATGTGTGTGCAACCTTTTCTACAGGAGACATTAGAAAAGCATCAAGAGTGTCTAAAGAAGCAAAGGGATGCAGTGAAATACAGACTGAGGAAACTGGCAGCACGCCAATCAGAAATCACAGTAAGTTTGGTTCAGACTAGTCAGTGTCATATGTGGTCATGGTATGTATTATACTCTATGACATCTTGACCACTTCAAAGATTCAAAAACTAATTCTGATACTGTAGTTACACCTGTGATCAGACAGTATAATTATTTGCTCAATGTTTATGCCCGACTCAGAAAAAATCCTCAGTGATAAGGGAGAGTATTATACAGAAATATCAGGAGATCAAGACTGTCCTGGACGAGGACCTGAGGATTACCCTGTCCCACCTGGAGATGGAGGAGCGGGCCGCTATCTCTGCTTTGGATGGACTCATGGAGAGGAACTGCTCTCTCATCCAAGAGATAGAGCAGGACCTGGCTAGACTCACTTTGGCGCTGGAGCAGACCGCCGACGCAGAGCATGATACAATGGTGATAAAGTAGACAGTGGACAAAATGTGGTTTGACATGTTGTCCTTCTAATTCGTGGTAAATATGATGTGATGAAATATAAAACTTTTACCATTTTGCTTTGCTTTTCTCTAAGTCTTTCATTTCATACTCTGAGCCGGAAGACACACAGACTGTGGACAGGTATGGTGTCAAATCATAATTATGTTAGTCATAGCAGTTATTATAATTTGCCTCAGATGAAGCTGTGCATCAAAAAGAGATTTCGCTTTGTATGTTCTCCCGCAGAGTGATTGATTTGCTGAACACAACGGACCCCAGCAGTGTGAGCCTGGATGAAGCCAAAGCTGAGCAGATCCTCAGCCTCACCAACAACATGCTCCTGCTTATTAACTCACAGACACCCATAATGAAGAAGCTCCTCAACAGCTGTCAGTTCATACGCTATTTCTGCAATGCCTGTAATCACAATTTTCCAATCTTGAGTTTAGAAATGTTAAATGTGTGCCTCCAGATTCCAGCGATGTGTCCCTGGATCCGGAGACAGCCCACCCAAAGCTCATCATCTCTTCCCAAGGCGACAGTGCCACCTACACAGACACCTGGCAGCAGCTTCCTGACCACCCTGGACGCTTTGACACCACCCTTAACGTTATAAGTTCGGAAGGCTTCAGCTTTGGTCGCCATTACTGGGAGATTGACGTGTCTGGGAAGACTTACTGGGAGCTCGGTGTGACATACCCCACCATTTCCCGAAAAGGCACGACTGAGGACTGCTGGCTGGGCCGCGGGCCCGAGTCCTGGTGCGTGGAGTTCTTTGACGGCGAGTACACGGCCTGGCACGCAGGGGTGCCACATCAGCTGTCTTTCACAAAACTCTTCTGTCGGATTGGCGTCATGTGCAGCTTCCCTGCGGGGTTGGTGACGTTCCTTGAGGCGGACAAGATGACGCCCCTGTTCTGCTTCTGCGCAGGAACCTTCTCGAACTGCCTCCACCTGGCGCTGTGTCCAGGTCATGACCACAATGGAAAGAATGCGAAACCCATTGTAATCTGTAACGCTTCAAGTGCGATCTCTGATTAGCTCCACAAAGCTTGTAGTGAGGCCTCGTCAGACGCTACTGTCTAATATAGCACCAGTTACTTAATGGTTTTATTAATAATTAGAAGCAGAGCTGCAGCCCTACTGACAGCTCAATGAACACACACATGAATATCAAAATCTGGTGCTAAGACAAGCAAACTCACAAAAATCTACGAAAGACAAATCTGTATGAACACTGATGCTTTATAGATCTGTTACAAGTCAGAAGGGTAAGTATTTATCTTTTCCGCATTGCAACCATGTTGGCAGTCCTATAATTATACTAAATGTTTCCAAGAGAAAGTGGTTTATAAATATATTTTGGACCAGGCGCTCTGCAAATCTTTCCTGGAAGACTAAGTATTTGTTGACGTTTTACTGACCAGTACTGTAGTAAAGCCCTGAGCTAGAATCTGAGAACCAACCAACCCCTTACAAAGGTTACATTTTACACCGCTGTACCTATGCTGAACCAGTAGGAAACGCATTTTGGGGCGATCCAGACTCGTACAGAGAATTTCGAGGCCACTCACAAAGAACGTTGCACATTCATACCTGTGTTTGTGTACATTCAGATAAACACGCAGATGCTTTGCAGGCAACGTGAACCCCCGCTCGCGAGGTTCATCCAACCGTGTGCTGACCATTTTAAACTAAACTAGGAAGTTTGAAAATGGTCACACTCACTTGAGGTCGTAACATGTTTCAGTGGCTCACACGTGATATTGCTGTTCAAGTAAAGTTTTTATTTTTTTTTAGTAATGCCCTAAAAAGAAGCAATTTATCCTGAGATGCACCCGGTGTGTGAATTCAAAGTCCACGTTCCTACAAACATTGTGCTCTACGCAAATATGCTCTCTGAGCTTTTGTGTTGCGTCTGTGTATACTTAGCCTATTTTAATAAAAACAATCAAAACTCTTTCCAGTGTAGAAATATGTACATGTATATATATATATTTCAAGAGTGGCAGGGACAGCAGGTCCAGTTTTGCACCTTTTGATTGTTGTTTATTTGTGTGCAGCAACATGAACAGTGTCTTTAGCTTTGTCCTATATCACTATTAATGCAGCTGAGAGTGGGGTAATAGTCAATATCACTGACTCAACATTAGGGAGGAGTGCCAGAGAGGTCTCATGGTTCAAAGGCCGGTGCACCTACACAAATTTTTAGAAAAGCCACACGGCACACTCTCGTTTTACTCGCCTGGATGTCCACTGTTCCGCTGCCATCATGAACCTGAAGCTCCTCCTGCTTTGCCTCTTCTTAGCGGCACTCCTCGTACCAGCAGAAGTATGTATTCACTATAAATATATACATTATGCGGCTTTGCAACATTGCAAATAAGCAAATTTGTTTTCTCCAATTTACAATGTGCAAGTCTCTGAAAAACTGGTGCACGTGATGTATTTCTCATTGCAATTTATTGGTTCTGTCAACTGTGATTTTTTGTGCAGCTGAAAAAAGGAAAAGACAAACATAAACATAAACATGATCATTTATACGGACATGAAGTGCGTGAGAAAAAGAGACCGAAGGTTAAGGACATAATCGAAGGTGTGTTCTTGTGTTTGACTTGAACAGTATTTGAAATTTTGTGTTCAAAGAGAGGAAGACAATGGTGTTACATATCTAACGGGGAAAAAAATGCTGTTTTAGACATCTTCTTTGAGATCCTAGAGGTAGGTGCTGATGAGGATGAAGACGACGATGGCCCTTCAGACTGGCTTTTGGAACTTATAGAGCAACGAGGTGAGGGCACAAGAGCTAACCATCTGACTGTTCATGCCACTATGTCTAATGTCAGGTTTTCTTTTTTTTTTTCACCACATGGGTAAAGCTGCAATTTAAACCTTACAGTATGTTCCCATCCATCTATTCCTCAGGCCAATGTGACCCAAACCCTTGCCAAAACAATGGTGTGTGTAAGGAGAAAGGCAAGGGAAAATTCAAATGTGACTGCCCCAAGCCGTTCAAGGGGAAAATATGCGAGAAAGGTTTGACAAAAAAAACAAAAACTTTTCTCCATCGTCTAAGTGAATGAATGCTGAAAGACGTGCCTTCGTTGTGTTATTGTCTCAGGTCCAAAAGTTTGTAGGAGAGGTAGATGTGGGCGTGGGGAGTGTGTGCTGACAAACAGTACCCCGTTCTATGAGTGTAAATGCAAGGTGCCCTTCCAGCCCCCAGACTGCAGAAGAAGTAAGGAGTATTCATTCATCAAAATAAGACGTTTCCATTAAAGGTCCTGTATTGTACCTGTTAAGTCTCTGTTAAGCTAAAAATACCTCACAGACTGTTTGTTCTGCTTCATTCTTCTCCCTAGGTGCCGCGTGTGCACCCAATCCATGTAAAAACGGTGGCACCTGCATCAGGGATGGTGAGGACTTTGACTGCCAGTGTCCTCCTGGATTCAGAGGACGTTACTGCCACGTTGGTAAGTAATACACATTGTTGTCCCCTTGCTCCCGGCCCATCGGGCACGTCCTCACAACTCGTATGTTGACTAAGTGCGATTTATTTCTTAGGCCCAGGCGACTGCTACGTGGATGATGGAGAGTCATATCGCGGCAACGTGAGTGAGACGGATGATGGCATGGAGTGCCTCTACTGGAACTCTCACTTCCTCCTGGTCAAAGGGGTCGATCCCTTCGATGACTTTGAGGACAAGGATGGACTTGGCCATCACAACTTCTGCAGGTCAGGAGAAAATTTTTGTTTCTACAAGTGTTCAAACTGCCAACATCATCCGCCAGAGGTCACTGAGTCACACATTTTCTGTCATGCAGAAACCCAGACGGAGAGGTGAAGCCCTGGTGTTTCTACAGAAAAGGCCGCAAGTTGCGTTGGGACTACTGTGATGTGACTCGATGTCCTGATCCAACAGGTCAGATTTAAAGCCACAGAAAACTTTCCAATTATAAATGTGGTCGACGTTGTGATATCTTTTTGTGTCCTCAGGCGTGGCGCCAACAGCATCTAAACCAACTCCTGAGACTTCCACTAGTGCGCCACCACCCACTAAGGTCCCACAACCTTCTTCTCCTTCTCCACCGTCTTCTCCTTCTCCTTCTCCACCATCTTCTCCTTCTCCTTCTCCACCGTCTTCTCCTTCTCCTTCTCCACCATCTTCTCCTTCTCCTTCTCCACCTTCTTCTCCTCCTCCTTCTCCACCTCCTTCTCCACCTCCTGCTTCTTCTTCACCTTCCTCTTCTTCACTTGCTCCTACACCTTCCCAAGCCTCTGTCATCCCCACCGCTCCACCACAACAGTTTCGCAGTTGTGGAAAGCCTCAACCAAAAAAGGCTGTTACCCGAATTATTGGGGGTCTTAAAGTCGCACCAGGAGCTATACCCTGGCAGGTGTCTGTGCAAGTTAAACCAAAGGGCTCCACTAGGCCTTTCAAACACACATGTGGAGGAGTTCTCATCGCAGCTTGTTGGGTACTGACGGCTGGACACTGCATGTAAGGACACTGTAATGAAGACTGCAAATTTTGACTAATTATGGTGTAGTTCACGCATGTCGACTCACTCTTTAACTATACTGTTTGCATTTGCACAGCGAACCAAGCAAGGACTTTCAAGTTACGATGGGAGGTTTGACGTTGGATAGGTTAGACCGTTCGTCTCAAGCCATAGGAGTTGAAAAGGCCATTGTACATGAGAACTACAGGGAGACTCCTGAGGCGGTGTACAACGACATAGGTAATGCAAAGTCTACTTAATTCAAAAAAGGAGGCTACATCACCTGTGAGATTTCAGTTTATGGTCCAAAAGAGTCATTCCTAATGATATTATAGCCAACAAAATCTGCAATATTGCTAGTCCATAAAGAGAACTTAAGCTACTGAAAATACAAGAATGGAAAATGCATCATTTAATATTTCGGATCTACTTTTCCAAAGCGGTACTGAAGCTCAAAAGGGCTGGCGACTCTTGCGCCAATGAGACCCAGTTTGTGAAGACAGCCTGTCTGCCAGATGCGCCACTGCCTGATGGGACGGAGTGTACCATTTCTGGATGGGGTGCCACGGAGGAATGTACGTTTTCATGCAGATGTTTTGCTTAATTTCAGAGCCACTGCAGTCCTGTCAACAAATGAACCCTACACAGCTTGATTTTTTCTAGCATACAACCACTGACATTACTGAAAACGTATTTGATAATGTTGTTCCCTTCTTATTGCTAAAGCTGACTTTGGTTCCAACCACCTGCTGAATGCCAAGGTGCTGTTGATCAGCCAGGGAAAATGCTCAGAATCCAAAATTTATGGCAATACGTTGGACTCTGGCATGTTATGTGCTGGCCACCTGCAGGGAGGGGTGGATTCCTGCCAGGTTAGTAAAGCAAAGAAAACTTTAAAATATCATTACACAATATTCTGGGGTCTTGCATAAGTCAGCCATTTCCTCTTGTTTCAGGGTGACTCTGGAGGACCACTGACATGTCAGCAAAACAGCACATCTGTTGTTTATGGTCTTGTGAGTTGGGGTGACCAATGTGGGAGGAAGAACAAGCCCGGGGTCTACACACGGGTCACCCACTATCTGGACTGGATCAAGTCAAAGACTGAAGGAGCAATTCCTTAAGCATTTCCTTTCTGTTACTCATCAACCGGCCAGTGTAGCCAAGGGCGTTACTTGAGGTCTCCAACATCATTGCAGGGTCTGGTTTAATTTAATACAAGCTCTCTAAAAATGCGATTAAACTGTCATATAATATGCTTTTATCAGGCCAACAAAACAAAACAAAACTGGACAGTCTGTTTCAGTGGTTTTATTTGTGATGAATGTGAGCAAACGAAAGATGCTAACAATAAAAACACCATATTTTTGTGGCACTGACGCATTGGAGTCAATGCGTCAGTGATGGTTTTTCCTGAGTCATATTTACACTGACTTTCTCTTTCTTTTTATCAACATAACTTTAACAAACAAATACACAAGTCTTATTGTTGAACATAAAAGGTCATATTTTCTCACTGGGGTGAATGTAGGCTTTCAAACAGTGTTTTCTCTGCAGAAAGTATATACGTTTTCAAAGGAAAAGCATGCTGCACAGATGATCGTGTAAATCAGAGCGTTAGTTCTCCTCTTTCAGAAACACAATGATGTTACCGCTCGTGTTATTTGACCTCAATGCCTGTATAGTTTGCTGCAGGGCGACGGCTCTGTGGGGCCACTGACATGTGAGACCGTAGGCGTGCATGTCCTACATGGTCCGGTGAGCCGAAGGGACAGTTGCACAAAGAACGAGCCCGTAGTTTACACACGGGTCATTTACTCTCCGAACTATATCAAGTCAAACGTGAGGGCTGCTGAGCTGCAGAACAAACAGACAGACTTTAATATAGAATGAAATTGCAGTGTTTTACTGTACATGACAACTCCACGCACTGAAAGGGTAACATATGAATGATTATAGATTATAATTGACAGGTTTCTACGGGATTATAGCAGCACAATAACATAAAGAGTAATATAATCTTAACACCATATTACAGAGGATTACCCAATCATAGTTTCAGTTATATCTGGAACAATTCCTGGCATGAAAACCGGTGATTCCCACGCAATTTTGACAAGCAAACATGTTTTAAAGCATGGTGGGCAGCCCCATCATGTAATCTCATGTAAAAATTCAATGAGTTTGTGTCCACAAGAGTTATGTGTCTTGTGATTTCACTCTTTACCTCCATTTGCATTCCAATCCCACGGGTCCTTAATCCAAAACAAGGTAAGAGGCTGCCTGTTCACTCCATTCATGTCAATGCAAGGGTTAAACACGGGGTAGAGAGGCTCTGTGCACTGCACACAGAAAGAGTGAAGCAGGGTCATGGCGTCAGCATCGTAGAATGACAGCTCCCCCTTCTGGAGATTTGCATGTATGCCCAGCTTTCTGACTCTCTTTGCCACAGACAGCTGCTTCTCCTGTGTATCGTGGCACGCCAGGTACTGTCCATCGCCGTGGTAGATGCACCAAGATGTGTTGCTCACGCTCAGGTTGGAGGAACTCTTACCTAGACTACTCTTTTCAACGACTGACCCAGTGGTCACTCCTATCATCCAGAAGGGTTTGTCCTGGACAATGACCTCCCAGTAGTGCTGGCCATTTGTAAAACTCTCTTGAGCCAGAACACTGTACTGTGAGTCATATGGCTGAGGGCTTGGGCCTTTGCCGACAGGTTGCCGTCTCCAGTACACTTGTTTTCTGTCTTGGGTTATTTCCAATTTTGGATGGGCTGTTTTGGAGTCCAGAGCAGGAGAACTTAGATCTGCAAATAAAATACAGCACTTACTGCACAGTTGTATAGATAGTGGGGGTTGGTTTTTGATTACAAAACACTGGATTCTTTACTAACATGACCACGTTCGTGGAAAGTGTTGGGACAGAGCTACAGATAGGTCATCCACCAGCCTTTCTACTGTCCTCAACTTCTCAGGGTCACAGAGATCCCTGTCAACATCCTGGACTGGTGCAAAATCCAGAGGATCACTACAATAAAAAAAAAAAGTGTCTGACAGAGTAGAGAGGATCAACGTCCCACGGGAGCTATTTTGTTTTGCAGCAGTCCACAATATACTCACCAAAGATTCTGTGACGTGATTTGCTGTTCAGAATAAACAGGTGCTGTATTACTGTGCACAGTACAACTGCAGGTAACATTTTATCTGCATTTGAACATCATTTATATGTGATCAAACTACCTGTAGGAATCGCAGGTCATTCGTTTCCTGCAGGAGTGATTTTCTGGAGGCTCTCAGCCTGTCTATCTCTTTGATCTGAGCCTCCATGATGCTCCTCTGGGCCTCCAGCCACTCGGTCATGTAGGCCTCCTCCGCGTCTATAATCTGCATCATCAGGCGCTCATCGCCGTCTAGCACCACACGGATTCTGCTGTACTTGTCTGAGATTCGCTCTCTGAAGTCTGCGGCAGACTTCTAGGTAACAAAGTCACCGTTATACATACAAGAGGGAACTCTGAGAATTAGAAAAATGTGATCATTAAAAAGTGCTGAGTTCACATTGATTGTACCATTGTTTCTGTATACAGTGACCCCAAGTCCTCGATGGCATGTTCCGCTTCACTTCTCCTCTTCAGCAGCATGCTCATGGTGGTCTCCAGCATACTCTACGACAGAAACACAACAAGCCTATAGGAAATAAATACCACGATAGAGAAATAAAGAAATACTGACGCAATTAACGGGAAAATAAAATATAAAATAACAACATTCACTTTGAATTCTGCACTGGCTTCATGGAGTTGAGATGCCTTGTGGTTCTTGTGTGTGCCAACCAGGACACACAAACAGCACACAGGGACCTTTTCCTCCATGCAGAAGAGTTTAAGCTCATCGCGGTGCTCCCTGCACTTCAGAGACAGCGGATCGCTGGTCACCTCCACCACTGTGTGCTCCCTCAGAGCAGATCTCTGCTGGTGCAGCAGGGCGTGAGCCTGGCACAGTGAGGCATCGCAGGTCAGACAAGTCCTCACGGCCACTGATGGTGTCTCTATGCAGTGATCGCAGCAGATAGTAGAAGATGATTGGGCCGCACTGCTTGGAGTTGTTCTCTGCAGCTCTGGTGCTGATGATCTGTTAGACGTGTAGTCATTTACTCTGCTTTGAAGGTCTGTGTTTATCTCCAGAGTGATGTCGGAGGGTAGAAATATCTGACACTCTGGGCAGAAGAAAGGACCCTCGTTAGACACATCTGTTTCCCAGACGGCCTGGATGCAGGTGAGACAGAAGTCATGTCCGCACTGGAGCGTCACAGGCTCAGTGAAGAAATCCTGGCAGACTGGACACTTCAAAGTTTCCTCCACGGTCCCCATGGCTCTGCTTGCAGCTGTTATGACGGCTCAGTGTGCACCGTGCTCCTGGCCTTCCTGCTCATTAATGTTTCAGAGGCCTATCCTGGCATGCACACGCCACTAGTGCCGCTCAGTGTCCGGTTACTAAAGATGAGTTGATACCTTCCACAGGAGCTGTTTCAAACTACTGACTCTCAGGAGACCACACACAACTGAGTGCTATGTGCTTTCATCAGTTGGGATTATGGGAATTAAATTACTAAGTAGTTGTCCAAACCATTTAAACTTTAATGAAACAAAATGAGGTCAGTTTAGTGTTAAATCATTGACTTTGGGAACATTAGTGTGATAAAACAATTTAAACTTAGGGAACACCTATTTTTTATTTTTTTTTATAGCGTTTTTAGTGTAGCTCTGTCTCTTAATATTTCAACTTATTTTACCATTTTAAAGGCTAGAAACGTGCAAACAACATCAAATTCACTGTTTACTACAACTTATATTACCAGGAAACCACATCATTTGTTGTCAGTATGTTACAGTTTTCATTATTGACAAATACGTGATGTTAGAAATTATAAATACCTTAACAATTATACTTCAGCTTTACATATTTGTTAATTCTGCAGCGGTATCGGTGCTTTTTTTTTATTAGTTTTGATTATAAAAGACATTTCATATTTATTTGGGTATTATACAAAGCATGTAAGATTATTTGCGGTTACGTGTTTGTAATTATTGTCTTAATATGTGATTTTTATTCTTACTGATGTCAAATATGAACTGTTCAGGTGTAGTTTTATTCTTACGTTTCCCACTGTCGGAACCAGATCTACTGTACTACTGTACTACTGTACTACGTACGACGTACTGCGTACGTCAAGACGTAGCTGCCGCTTCGCGACATTGACGTATCCGGGTAATCTACGTATACGTCCTTCGTGAATGGCTCTACTTCTCGGCACTTCCCAAACAACGTGTGCTGTGGATGTGGCACCGAGGGACGGCCGGTCAGACTGACTACGTGTCTCCTCTTTGCACCGCACCACCAAGCGTAGCTGTGGTTGATTTTCTACATATCCACACAGTCAGGTGAGGAGTCATTTATTGAAACATTTGTTCCGTCCGTTAATATCGAAACCAGTTGCAAGGCGAGTTAGCTCATAGTAGCTAAAGCTAAAGCTAGCTAATGTTAGCTAGCTTCTTGCACGCTTTGACAGAGTAGCACTGAACACTATGCTACTATAGTCTGATTAACTAACTTGTAACCTACATTCAATTCATATATATTTGAGTATATTTATGTGAATGGCACATATTTAAGCTAGCAACTCTTCTAAGCTAACTTGATGTAAACAATGTCTTCAGTAGGTCAAGTTCAAGTTTTATTACATATGGTGTTATCAACTTCTCCAGTGAGGCTCTAAGTTAATTTTAAATCCCTTATGCTGATGGCCAACCATAGCTACAGTCTGTTTATGGCAGATTAAGGCTGCTTATCTCAGATAATGTTGTTTCAGTGTTAGAGTGACCTGGCACTGGTTTTGTGTGTCCATCTCAGTGGTCCTCAGGTGTCGGTGCCATGTTTGCCAGGCTGGCCTTGTGTTCTCGCCTGCCATCCAGAGTCCGGCAGTCGTATGCCTGCCCAGTCTCCATCAGATCATTTTCCCAGGCTAAGTGTAAGCAAACAACCGGCTCGTTCATCATACCTGAAAATGACATGATTCTCACTATCTCTGCTCTGTTTTTGTTGTGTGCTGACATGTATTGGAATGTGACTTGTTTCATTCCTTGCAGTCTCCCTCCCACGTCCCCATGGGAAGTCTTTTGCCCACCGCAGTGAGCTGAAGCAGGCCAAACGCATTGTAGTGAAGCTCGGTAGTGCTGTGGTTACCCGTGGAGATGAGTGCGGTCTATCACTGGGGCGGCTGGCCTCGATAGTAGAGCAGGTAATATTGAGGACAAGGGAACTCTGTTGATGATGTCTGAGTCTGTGTGACCATAATATTGTGTGCTTTGTGAGTTAGAAACTACCTCTCCCGATGAGTGACCTTGGTTGTAAAAGAAGGACTTGAATGTCGTTATATTTGCGTCCTGTCAGGTGGCCATGCTGCAGAACCAAGGAAGGGAGATGATGATTGTTACGAGTGGCGCAGTGGCGTTTGGGAAACAGAGACTGAGACATGAAATATTGCTGTCTCAGAGTGTCAGACAAGCCTTGCATTCTGGACAGAACCAGCTCAAAGACATGGTGAGTAATACCCCTACACACTAGGTAGGGCTGGGTTTAAAACCATCAGTTTTCCTGTTCAAATGAATCTTCATTTTAAAGTAACATTCCTCGGACCGATTAAGAAAAATAAACGCCATTTCCTGCAGCAGTTTGAATTTAAAAAGCAAACGCATGAGTTCTGGAAATCAGTAACGATATTAATCCCTAAAATTTAAGCATACATCACTGAAACCTCTCTGTTTTTCAGTCCGTACCAGTTTTGGAGGCAAGGGCGTGTGCAGCTGCTGGACAGAGCGGTCTGATGGCCTTGTACGAAGCCATGTTCACCCAGTACAGCATCTGCACTGCACAGGTATGCACTTGACTCTTCTTAGAGGTTAAAATGCAGACTGCAAATAAGTGTATATAGTAAACAGCGTCTCTTAATACTTTCTGTTTCTGTCCACTGCTGCAGATTCTGGTCACCAACCTAGATTTCCACGACGAGCAGAAGCGTCGCAACCTGAACAGCACGCTGCATGAGCTTCTGCGGATGAACATCGTCCCCATCATTAACACCAACGACGCTGTTGTTCCGCCGCCTGTTCCCAACAGTGACCTGCAGGGAGTAAACGTGGGTACCGTGTGGTGGGCGTGCTGAGCGAATGCTTGATGTGGTGCATAATTGGGAAGCTCTTTTCACCTTTCATTCCAAGCTTCATCTATCATCTAATTTCTTGGACGTGTTGTGTTTGTTTTATTTTGCCTGCATGTCCTGTCTTTGTTTGGAAAGAGTTTATTTTTTCTTAAATACGGGGCTGGGAGGCTTTTGTGACCTGGCAGCAACTGATAATATTGATACTGATAATAATGGTACTCCAGTTTCCTCCCACTGTCCAAAGACATGCTGGTTAGGTTAACTGGTGATTCTAAATTGGCTGTAGGTGTGAATGTGAATGGTTGTTTAGAGAAAACACACTGAACACATTGATAGGACAAGAGGTTACGGAAGACGAATGAATGAACGAATGAATGAATCGTCTTTTTGTCTTTTAGGTAATAAGCATCAAAGATAACGACAGCTTGGCTGCACGACTAGCTGTTGAAATGAAAGTGGACCTTCTTATCGCCCTGTCTGATGTTGAAGGTACTAAACTGATACTATTTGCTTTAGTTTACTTTCTTTGTAATGTCATTTAATGTATTCAGCCATAATGTAGAACAATCATCCTGATATATCTTTTCCTATATTTCTTAATCAAATGATATCTTTATCAATGTGAATTCTTTGAAGGACTAAAAAGTTAAATAATACCTTCCACAGGTTTGTATGACAGTCCCCCAGGAACAGATGATGCCAAGCTCATTGATATATTCTATCCTGGAGACCAGCAGTCAATCACGTATGGCACAAAGTCCAGAGTCGGTATTGGCGGCATGGAAGCCAAGGTCAGCGTGACACACAGGACAGAGTGGGTTTTAGTTAATGAAAGAGTTGCATTGTACTTACCAGTGTTTTGTGGATCAGGTGAAAGCAGCCCTCTGGGCACTGCAGGGTGGGACCTCCGTCGTCATCGCCAACGGCACGTACCCTAAAGTCACGGGCCATGTGATAACAGACATTGTGGAAGGGAAGAAAGTTGGCACCTTCTTCTCTGAAGTGAAACCTGCAGGTACTTTCTGCAACAATCTGGAAAGCATCTCTTACACTGTTGCTGTGGCTGTGGCTGTGGTTGTGGTTTTTGTTCATTTGCTTTTTTTTATGTTTGATGTGCAACGATTTGATGCCTTCAGGTCCAACGGTGGAGCAGCAGACAGAAATGGCCCGACATGCAGGGAGGACTCTGGCCTCCCTGCTCCCTGAACAGGTCAGCCTCTTCTTCCCTAAAGGTGCTTATATGGCACTGCATAGAACAGAAGGACATGCGCACGTAATAACTGAAATAACTGCTGAATTTCACCGAACATGAGTCATACAAGTGCCTGTATCTCCAAACCTCCTCAGTTAACCTTACAGATTTTTTATTGATCCAGTGCAATGAGTTTGAAAATTGTGTAGATGAAGAAGCAGCTGGGAACTCGAAAGTGGAAACACGTTACTACCAAGCGTAGCAATCACAACTCTTGTACTCTGCGCCTTCACAGCGTGTAGTTATTTCTGGGGAGGTGTAGGCCAGTGACACAGCACAGACAAAAGATTTAATCCAATAGGTTTTCATTTATCTGTGAGTTTAAGTTAAGTCACCCAAGTACAATATGTCAACCTCAATATTGACTTCCTGACTTGATGTAAATTGGACCAGATGAGGGATCTTTAATTTCACTCTGGAAATATTATACTGTACTCTAGAAAAAATATGTTCAAACTCATTGTGTTTTACATGGTCCTGCTGTCCTAATATCTTTTATTGGGTTTTTTTTCCAGAGAGGAGAGATAATCTGCTCTCTGGCTGAGCTGCTTACAGAGAAGAAAGATGAGATTCTTAGTGCCAACAAGAAAGACATGGAGATAGCGACATCATCAGGTATAGAAAAGAAAACACACTGAACAAATTAATCCACAGCTGCATAAGGTTGTGTGACTTGTCTTTCACCTGTAGCACTTCCACTTTATTCAGAGGGTCTTAAAATTGGTACTAATTGCAGGTTGGCAGGTGTCATTCTGTGCTCTACAATGACAGCATATCATAATGACTAGGTTAGAGATTGTCATCATTGTTGTTTATTCTTTTTCCTCGTAGGTCGGTTCTCCCAGCCTCTGATCAACCGCCTGAGTCTGTCGACTGCAAAGCTGAACAGCCTTGCCATCGGCCTGCGTCAGCTCGCCGTGTCCTCCGGGGACAGCGTGGGACGCGTGCTGAGGAGGACCAGGGTGGCCAACAACCTGGAGCTGGAGCAGATCACTGTTCCCATCGGCGTCCTGCTGGTCATCTTTGAGTCGCGTCCCGACTGTCTCCCACAGGTGGGACTGTCGCGATGTTCCTTTGAATCCGATTGTAATTAAATTGGAGACTAAAACTCACGTGTTAAATATTATGTTACAGGTGTCAGCGCTAGCCATTGCCAGTGGAAACGCTTTGCTCCTGAAGGGCGGCAAAGAAGCTGCCAACACTAATAAAATTCTGCACCAACTCACTCAGGAAGCACTTTCAATTCATGGAGTGGCAGATGCTATTCAACTGGTGAGACTTTTAAGTTTCCCTGTGATTGCAGTATTCTTTATATTTATTGTCAAGATGATGATGGACAAACGTGTTTTGTCATGTAGGTGAGCACTCGTGAGGAAGTCGAGGATCTGTGCAGACTGGACAAGATGATTGACCTGATCATTCCAAGGGGTTCGTCCCAGCTGGTGCGGGACATCCAAAGGGCGGCCAAGGGCATCCCTGTGTTGGGCCACAGTGAGGGTGTCTGCCACGTCTACATAGACAGCGATGCCAGCATAGACAAAGCTATTGATATTGGTATGTTCAAAGCATCTGTGCCATTCTTTTTAATATGATTGAGTTTTAATCGATTGATTATTATGCATGGTGTAGAACTGGATAAGCTTTGCTTTTGTCTAAATACACTAAGTTTTAATTGCATTTATATGTGAAGCTGTGGTTAATAACTTCCTGGTGCAACCCAGAGCTGCAGATTGAATTTATGCACTGTTTCTTTCTAGTCAGAGACTCCAAATGTGACTACCCTGCAGCCTGCAATGCCATGGAGACACTCCTTATTCACAGAGATTTGCTGCGTTCACCTATGTTTGACCAAATCATTGACATGCTGAGAACAGAAGAAGTAAGAAACCCACTCTATTACATAGAGAATTATAGTCAGTTGAGTATCTACAAATGGAAACAAACTTTATTGAATAAGAGTATGGCACAAAGTACATTTCAGAGTTCTTTAAACTGATCGTTGTTGGTGTTGGTTTCTCTCAGGTGAAGATTCATGCAGGCCCGAAGTTTGCATCCTATTTGACTTTCAGCCCATCTGAGGTGAAGTCTCTCAGGACGGAGTACGGGGACCTGGAGTGCTGCATCGAGGTGGTGGACAGCATGCAGGACGCCGTGGATCACATCCACAAATATGGCAGCTCCCACACCGATGTCATCGTGACAGAGAATGAAGAGACGGCAGAACAGTTTCTGCAGCAGGTGGACAGCGCCTGTGTTTTCTGGAACTCCAGTTCTCGCTTTGCAGACGGCTACCGCTTCGGCTTAGGTAAGTACAAATCAAATATGGTTTTAACTTTTTAATACGGTATGATCTGCACCCTTCATTTTACGTTGTGAAACACTAATTTTGCACTACCTACTTTGCAGGAGCCGAGGTTGGTATCAGTACAGCACGGATACATGCCAGAGGTCCGGTGGGTTTGGAGGGACTTCTGACCACCAAATGGGTCCTACGAGGGGAGGGACACACAGTAGCTGACTTTTCTGAGCAAGGCAGTATGAAATACCTTCATGAAAACATCCCTATTCCCCACGGGAGTTTTAGTTAGGTGCCCAAAAAAAAAACAAGCCATCAACCGGAGTCAAGATAGCAGCTGTCTATCCAGAGTGTATGTAAAGGGTTGTGTCTGCCAGTGGCGTTTCAGCTTATTAGCTGCTGCTTCATCACCTGTATAAATCCACTTTCATGCAGAATGGAGGCCACTTTTATCAGACAACCAAGTCCCTGGTCTCGTGCCTAAACCTGTGAATCAGTTTGTTTTTAAATACATCCCACTATCCTGAAAAAATGACTGGTTGTTGCTGAGAGAACTGTATTGTGCTTAAAAGAAGTGAGGCTTAATGTTGACATGGACAAAGCTCTTTCCACTGCAAGGTCATATTTTATAGCTGCAGATGAAGTAATCATTGCCCCAGCTGTGATTTTCTAATTTATTTTTCTACATTCAAACTCTCCCTTGGTCTTTTTTTTTTTTTTTTTGTAATTTACTGTTGTTTGTGCAGAATCTTGATGCAGGTTTATTTTGCTGTCCCTTCTCTTTTCACGAATAATTTAATAAATATGCTGTACAGTTCTTTAAACTTGAATTTGTGTGTTATCTGTCAACACTGAAAAACCTTAACAATAATCTTTGTGGTTGTGTTACTTCAGTTCAGTTGGTATATTTCACTTCTCTAACCATTTTACTATAAAGTAAAGTTAACATTCAGATGTTCCAGTGTTGTATTTTAAAATTATTATTATTATTATTTAACAAGGAAAACTAAAAAGCTCAAGTAACTGCTGCACAATGACGGAAGACTTCCGTAAACTATGCAGTTCATTCTTCGTGAATGCATTACCGGTAAGTTGCAGATCAAGAGAGCGCTCAGATTTCCCGCTTCCCATAAAAGCAGCGTTGGTGACGTCTGCGGTAGGCGGGGCTTGGTCTCCAGCAGTACTTGCCCGGTCCGGCAAGCTCAGCTGTCAGCTGTCTGGACATTTAGACATGGCAGGAAATAAGTCTTACACTATAGTAGAATATTTCGGCGGGGATGACGGATACCGCTGTGGCTACTGTAAAAATGAAAAGGGAAACTTCTCTCATGGTAAGCGTGTCATAAAGTAGTGCAGGAAGCAAAGCAAGGTGGCTATCACTTTGGTTAATGAGCTAGCTCCGTCTACTTCCTGGAATAGCGGCCGTGGTTTTAAAGAAGGCTAGCTCTATATATTTATATTGGCACAGAAGGGAGCCGGGACATGTGTGCGCGTTATATCAGCTGTACAGTGAACAGCACGTCCTGTGGAGTGGAGATATCAGCCTAACTTTACTTGGCTGGTGTGCAGGGTATTAAGCTAGCTTAGTTTTTTTTTTTTTTTTAGCAATTAGCATTTTATAGCTCAGCCTGTCATCCTGGTTCTGTATTGCTAAATACTATTCAGTCGTGCAGCATTATTTTACAGTATTTCACCTCTATTTTACCTCAATATTTTGACTCTAACCTTTAACGTCTGGCTGCTCGTAGACTTGTTAGCATCCCTGCTAGCTCCAAGCTAGCTAGTGAACTGCAGGGACTCGAACGAGCAGCTGTCTCTCATTTGTTCTGCTGGAGCAGAGGCCTTGAAGTGTCCGATTTAAAAAAAAAAAAAAGGAAAAAACTGTCGAGGAACTCAGAATGTGTTATTGTTTACTTCCAGTATTTGAACTGCCGTCATGCAATGTAGAAACCCCTGCAGCATATGACAATATTGCGGCTGAACGACGCGTTAGCCTCAGTATACTCTCACTCTTCTTGAAGTGGCTTTTCTTTTTATGGTTTAACAGCCAATGTGGATGCCAACATGGTCTCATCAGAAGTTCAGCAAGAGTAAACACGAGACTAAATATGAGACAGCTAGTTTCACAACGTGCTGAAACAGATGGCAGGGTATTTACGGTATGCCCAATGTGGAATCTGACCCAACAACTATGTTGTACAGTTTTTCTATTGCAGCCTTATCACAGATAAACATTTATTTTTGCAGCTAATCGTGGCGCTTGTGTGCATTACTCGTGGTCCTGTTTAGGCTGATTAGAGATCACTATGGTTACGGTAACGGAAATTTTCTGTTCTTGAACCAGTTGTGAGTTGTGTGTCCAGTAGGTTCCCTGCCAAATAAACTCAGAGACTGTTTGTTGTAATCTAAATGAAAAAAAAAGGTACCAGCTGGTCGAGCCATTACTCAAGACCAGTTTCTTTTCTTTTAATAACTTTAATTTCCACTTTTTTTTCCACTTTTTTTTTTAGTTTGCATAGTTTTGTAAGAAAAAATCATTAGCTTAATCATCAATGAAATGGCAGCAGATTAGTATTGTATAGTTTGCTAGGGAGCTTTATACTTCATGCAGTTTAAGACTATATCCTGTTAAATTCTGTTTAGTGTTTTGATATCCTGCAATCTGGTGCAGAAGTGCTTTCCTCACAGGCTTTTTGAATTATTTTTACAAAGTTGTTTACATGCCAGAGGAACTTCTAAGAAATGCTGTAAGTATATTTCTCACCCACGTGCCATGCCTGTGTCTGTTGGTCCTACACTTAAGTAGATTATGGTGGCTACCCACGGCGCCCTTCAGGAGCCCTCAGCTGAAACGACTCCAGTGCGTACTGGACATTGATACGTGATGTAAAGGGTTTATAAAAGGCTCCACCAAAAACACAAGGAGATGTTTTAATAGAGCATGAAGGGAATAGGAAAAAAAACATACTGTGTATTCTGTCTGGAGGCTGTGAGTTAAAATGACATGGCTAATGTAACATGGCATTTTTAGAAGGTCTCACTTTTATACGGAGCTAAAAAATTAAGCTGGCTAAGAAGATGGTAAGGGATTTCCTGTGTTGGACAGCATGATGTCACTGAGTTGAGGTGAGCAGGGGTGAGACAAGTTGTCTATAATTAGGGATCAGACAGTACATTTCCGCTGTAGTCAATGAACAATTGGGCTCAGAGCCCACAGGCGAGGGCTGTTGTCTAATCGAAGATAAAAGTAGTAATCTGTCTATGTTACATCATGTGGGCATGGCAGGTTCTGGGGATGACGGATGTCTTTATTATCCCCTTTATTCTTATCAATTCATCAGTTTTTAAAAGTTGTATCATTTGTGGACACAGGTTATGTGAATGAATATATAATATAAATCACAGAGATTCAGTTTATTTGTTAGCAGGTTGTTCCGTGCTATGTTCTTGCTGTAATGCTTGTGTTTACCCGTGAAGACAGATGAAACGGCCTGGAGCGGAGTGATTATCACATATACAGCACGAGCAACGTGTGTGTTGCATTGTAGCTTTGTCAAAGCAGGTGTTTTCCTCGGTGCAGCGACGTTATCAGCCGTGTAGCTACGCAGAAGGCAAATGCAGCGCCACACTACAGAGAGCAGAACATCTGCTGTCATATTGTGTCTTGTCATGCTTCACTGGAAGCTGAAGGATGGATCAGGTGTGACCCAGGGAAAGGTGTTGTTGTGTGATGATGGCGATGGCAGATGTTGTTCTCACATCCGGCTCTGGTGGTGTTGAGTAATTTGTGCTGTGATATTCCTGCCTAATATGTCATCATGTTTTGTTGGTAAAGCATATTTAGCTTTTCTTTAAATATATAATAAAATCTGTTCAATACACTTGAAGCCTGTTGAGTTATTTTGCATAGAATACTAGAATCGGTGTGGTTGGGATCACCAATTCCAAGTTTTAAAACATTTTATGTGGTGTGATATTTGGGTTTAATGCCAGTGGAATATACAAATACTGTCAATATATTACTGCGTTATATTTTAACAGATAATAACTTCACCACTGACTACAATTTGGAATGAAAAGCAAAGATTTTGTCATACTCTGATGACCAGATGTCTGTGTTTGAAACAAGTCATTTTTAGACGAATATCATTGTTGCGCTCGCCTTAACGTGTGGTTTAGTAAAGAAAATACTTGTCCCTCACATAAACCAGTTGAAAAAATAAAGTCTGCCGTCTTGTTGCTGTAGCTTTTGGCCTTAGCTGTATCCTGTGCTGTATTCATCTACCATTTAATGCTTCAGTTTTGTGGTGTTGCTCTTTTGAATCACATGTTGTCCCCTTGTCTCTGTGGACTCTGACTAAGCACCATTCTCCCGGGACGAGGAACATTATACTCCATTGCAAACCGTTTTGTGTGAACAGTTTTACGGTCAATTCCCTCGGCTGTTTAAGATGTGAGCTGATAGTCGACTTGCCGACTTCAGTTTTGGTGTGTCTGCACGTCAGCAGTCTGTGTACTGTATATGGTTGCAGAAGGGAAGGTCAGGAGTTGGAAGGGGGAGCTCAGACCCCAGTTCTGGGAAGAAGGATCTGCTGAGGCTACAAATAATAATTAGCATGTTTCCATTAGGGTCTTAAAGCACTGTGGGAATGTCCCTTTGGGGATGCTTTGGTTTTGGTTGGAACCAAGAACTTGGTTTAGAGATATCAAGGCAATTCCTTGACAAACTACACCTTCAGTTGTGAAAATAGCCAGACTGATTTAAAACTCATTTCTGCCAGTTTCTAATGGAATACTAAATTAAATGGTAAATGTTCAGGGATACTTTATGGAATTAATTTGTTTTTTTCATTAAAACTGCTTTTATTTTATTGTAAAAGTGCTTAGTCTGTTGGCTCCTGCCAATGACCTCTCGTAAAAACGTGGGATTGTCTGCTCTCTGATTTTCATTGATTACAGCAGTGTTTAAAATGAATTAAATCTGTTCAACATTTAACTAAAATGATGTTCCTTTTGTTTTCTACAGGGATGTGGTCTCACACCATGACAGTACAAGACTACCAAGACCTCATAGATCGAGGATGGAGAAGGTGAGCAGTTGTCTCCCGAGCCCCATTACGTTTATGGAGATGTTTATGATTTTCTTATTGATATAGTTTATTATTCGCATCGATAAACGCTGTCCTTGTTTTCCCTTTCAGAAGTGGAAAATATGTTTATAAGCCCATATTAAAGAAGACATGCTGTCCACAGTATACCATAAGGTAACCATGTTAACTTATTAAATGTCATATAATAAGCTGTCAAATGTTTGCTTCACTTTATTAATTATGTGCTAGTTATTTTAACTCGTCCTTTACTCCCTGTCTAGATGTCATGCACTGAAATTCCAGCCTTCCAAATCCCACAAGAAAATCCTGAAGAAGATAAACAAATTCCTTTCCAAGGGGGAGTTGCCAAAAGGACAGGTTGATGGTGAGAAATGTATGTATGAATAGTAGTTTTTGTGTTTGTGTACAGTTCATAAACAGTATGTACTTCCCTGCTCACAAACGTCAGTATGATGCAAGCTGTATTGAATCTGTGTCTTGCAGGGGAGCCGATGGACTCGGCCTGTGAAGGTCCACGGGAACCTAGTAAAGCCTGTCCCTCAGAGGTGAAGTGTGCTGCTATCACAGATATGAAGAAGAATGATGGAGGAGACTGTCCCACCATCCCTGGAGATAAGAAGGAGGTAGTGGATGCTGCTGCACCTGTAGGCTCGGAGACATCACAAAAGGATTCGTCGTCTGTACCAGATGCTAGAACAGCTGCCATGGCTCCGAAACCAGGTAATGCATTCCCATTCTTTGTTGCAGCATAGTCATCAACACATGTAAGGCACACTCGGAAATCGCTTCTCATTTTTCATTGTGATTTCCTCTCAGCGTTCTAGTACACTGATAGTTTCACAACAACATGGGCCTTCTGAGGGTGTCCTGTGGCACCTGGCAACAGAATGATGTTAGTGGGGGCCTTGGGTCCTATGTCGTGAGGGGAGGGGATCAGGCTTGTTCCAGTGCATCCCACAGACACTTTCTCAGTTTGGGATCTAGTGAATTTGGAGGCCAGGTCAATACCTTGTGCTGTTTTGTATGTGTGACTGTGTCAGGCTGCATCCTGCTGGGGAGGACTGATGCCGTTGCTATGGGGTGGGGGTGCCTGGTCTGGTCTGGTCTAGGTGGGTGCTACATGTCTACGTAACATCCACACCAATTAAAGCTCCAAACGTTTCCCAGCAGAACATTGAATTGTCACAAGATGGTCAGTGTTATTTACGTCTCCTGTCATTGGTCATAATATTATGATAGTACGCTATTAGCTGTAGTCTTCACAGTGTATTCCAGTGGGACTTCTAGGTCCAGACAGCACACACGTTGCCGCTTTGATGTCGGTTTGGTGCATCAGGGCCTTAATTTTACTTTAACAGAGCAGCTCTTCCTGTTTTCTCTTATTTAACAACTTGTTATCATAAGAGAACCATGAATCTAGAGACGTTTATAATCACTTGCCATGAAAGCCAAATAATATCTGCAGGTACTTGAGCTAGTCAGTTCTTAGGAAATTATGCCTTTGTTACACAGATTTGAAAGCTAACTGAATATTAATCACATTTTATTGACTAATAAAATCATCTCTTTAGGAATTCATGAACGAGGATAGCTTTTAAAAGACTGGTCACACAGCCTTAAAGTGAATGTGACCGTGCAGCAGCTTCATGCACCACTTTAGGAAGGAAATATTACTACAAGAACATGTCAAACTGATTAACAAGGCAATGGCAAAGTGACCATTCATCCTCAACACTTTATATAAGAGCCCTGTTAATTATTACAACTGTGATTTGATGCTCTGGCGGTTTGTTTTTACCTTCCCAGTGCTTGAGTTAGTGGGTATATTTCTTGCACAAACAAGAAGTACCACCTTGGTGGCAACAGATGGAACATTATCAAGTCAATGTAGTTTGATTTACTCCAATCATTTATTTTATGTAGTGTATTTTGTTCAAACCTTTACACAAATTCAAGCCAGAACTGTAGTAGTCAGTCAAATATTAATCAAACCAGCCTGGACTTTACTATCTAACCTCTCAGTAATGTTTGTTATCTTATAAAGTACGATTGGGCAGCCACAATCAATCATCCTGAATTTATTCCAGCTCTGATTCAGTTGATCTTCGTGTGTTTAATAGTTGATTGAACCTTTTTGTTGATGCAGTTTCTCTCATGATAAAGGTAGACCCCCGGGTGCTTTGCCATTCTGCAGTGACTAAAGTACCATTCCTTGCCAGAGGGTGTCGCTGTTCACCTTGTTTTAGGCTCCTCTGTTCCTCCGCCTGGTAAATGAGAGTGCTGTTCCTTCTGTGTATCTGGTTTGGACTCAACTGTCATGTTCTCCTCCTTACTCTCCAGCACAGGATATCCTCGCAGCCAAGTCACAGTAATGAATTAATAACACTCACAGTGAAGAGATAATAAACTCCCATTAGACACAGGAAGCAGAACTTCTAACAACTGTTCGTGTTTCAGGCTTCAGCTGCTCTTAACCCGTCCAAACGTCTGACGAGGACATCACCCTCGCTCATTAATTAGAAAAAGCAAGGACGTACGTTGGAGCAGGAAACCTCGGTATTGGCACATCCAGATGCAGACATAAACATACAGAGAAAAATCGAGCGGTGCCACTGTCCTTCTTCTGTTTCGCCTGTGTCAGCACCACACCGTTACACTGTTACGCTGTCAGAAATAACAAGCCTTCTCAGTAAAGCGGAAGCAAAGAGGATTTACTATGTCGAGCCAGTGCCCCCCCTACCCCACATTCACCTCCAACAGAAAACACCTGGACATATCCTTCCTCTGCTTTTATGACTTTAAGGCTTTATAACTTTGGGCAGGTTCCAGTTCAAGCTTGAGAAAACATGGCTCCCTAACTTTCTAACACAGAGCCAAATGCCAAAGAACACACTGAGCCTGTTTTAATTACACTATAGTTTGTTTTTAGGTAAGCATAAAAATGGTACACATAGTACAGTGTGCCCGGGCACATTGCACTCCCATGACGGCTTTTTAATGGCTGCACACAGACGACAGCATCCTTCTCCCACAGTAAATATATTTTGACATGCTTGTTTACATACAAGAAAGCCGTATGTCACATTTCTCCACTGTTTATGGCGAGTTTATCTTGAGAAAGTTGTATGTGTGCTCTGGGAAGCAGGCAAGGAGAGTGTCATGGATTTTATGAAGTGCTAACTGCTGGAACAGGACAATCTGTTTCCCACAGGAACTGATCTGTCTGACTTTATCATCACCACGGCCCTCATACGCCGTCCTCAGGAGCACCTGTGTGTGTGTGAGACTGAGAAAGAGAAAGAGCATTTGTGTGTAGTGAGAGCGTAATTAGAAGGAGAGAGGCACGTGGGGCCGAGCGATCTTGAACTGATCTGTTTGCGGTCGAGTCGGAAGGATGAACCCAGTCCAGACTCCGGTTCCTGTTGTCTGTGTGACCACTCCTGCCTTTGCCTCATTGTGTTTATTCTGCCGGAGGTAAACTATTCGACCACGTTGTAACTGCCAGGTTTCGTATGTTTACACCAGAGGGTTCGCTCATAAACACATCATTCCATTAAAGACCAATACGGTCTCTGATGGCGCCAATTTGCAGTGTCGCCACATTTATTGGCTCCTGTGTGCTGTAAACAAGTTGATCTCAAGAAGAACACAGTGAGGGATGCAAAACTCAATCACAGAAGTATAGCTTTTGTTCCATTTTATTATCCACCTGGTTTTTAGTTTATCACATGCATTGAAAATGCACAAGTGTGTTGTAAACAGAACAGCGTGAGTTGAAAGAAGCCAGCACAGTTCCATTCAAGGTCTATATTTATTATAGGATACAATCTGCCTTACAGTAGAAAATAAGAGACCATGACTTAAATCTGAATGCTGCCAGTGATCCTTGGCCATGACCACAGTTTCCCTCTCTTGTGACGTCACCCGAGGGGAAAGTTAGCGAGTAGGCTGATGGTGGCAGCTGGCAATAGGACAAGGAGGAAATGGCTCTCGTTTCCTTATTGCTCCAAACAGGATGTGGGCGTGTAAACTGTTGACATGGGATGCCCGGAGAGCTCGAGGGCTTGGCAGGAGCCCAGGAGGTTGTGGTGGAGAAGAAGGAGAGGAGGATGAGGATGAGGAGGAGGGGGACAGACAGAGGGAAACAGGCAGAGATTCAGTCGCTTCATGTATTCATGTTAGGACTTATCAGAGAACGTGTGTGAGTGTGTGATCTGCAAGTAACGGCTTCAAGTTTAATGAGCAGAGACGCCAGTTCATGCACTTTTAACAGCAAACCAGTATCGTTTTTCATTGTCGTTTCTTTAGTCTGCCCCTTTATAAACACGGACCAGGTAGTTTCTAACTACATGAACCGAATTAACAGATATCGTATGCTTTTATAGCATCAAAAGCAATGATGTAGTGTAAAGTTGTGTTAGGGGAAATGAGAAAAAAATCTTTCCATAAGGTTTTTTTGTTTAGATTGGTTTCATGGGCAGTGGGCATATTGAAGCAAACATGGCAGCCCATTTTCCCTGCGGGGCAGGAAAGAATGTCAGAAACATGCTCACAAAATCTGCCACAAATTTGAGACTTGGCAGCAACAGTAGCTCAAAGTCATCGTTATTCAGAAGGCAGCCTAGAAGTGGAACTGTTAACCGAGTTATTTTCTGCGTTTCTTCATTCCGTATTCATCTGGAAACGTTAAGACGATGCTATCACATGTTTTCTGCATGGTAATAGATTCTTAACCAGCACCTTTGCAGAGCTTTGACAACACCCCCCCTTCTTCTGTTTCTTCTCTCCGTCATGCAGGGATGGGAGCGGATCCCAGCCTGCCACCATGCAGGAAGGCCAAAGACTTAAGAAAGGAGAGACGGCTTCAGAAAGAGCAGATGAGGCACCATGGTGATGGGGTTCCTTCCAGTGTTACTCCTACCCAGCCCACTCCCACCCAGAACAACCAACCCAAAACGCTGGAAGAGTTAATCAATGAGTCATTGCCTGATGACTCTTCCCATAGCCTTGAGGTGAGTAGAAAAATGAAGTAGGAGCTTTTTTTTTTTTTGTCTTTTTATGGGACTTGGAATAAACATTAGCCTATTGTGATGATTCCAGATATCGTTAAGAAATAGTGTTTTTGGTGGAGCTTTCAGCCTCCATAATGTTTGGATTGAGTTAACTTAAAAAAAAATTTGGTTTCATAGAGCACTCTTCCCCAGCCCCAGTGACTTCACCATGTGTTTATATGTGCGGGGAGCATAGCTGGCCAAAGCAGAGTGGAAAAAACCCCTCTTCCTAGTTCGAATTCAACCAAATGACAGGCACACCACACAAACTGGGTCGCATTACCCTGCTGATGACATTGAAACCACAGCACCCAGCTCAGCCAGCGCGAGAGGACATGGAAATGAACTTTTGGCAGGGAGCAAAACGATGTAAAAAGATCCCTGGCAAAGACCTCAAGCTGAAGATAGTAGAGTAACGTCATCCTTGGTCCCGACTAAGATTTGAGCCAGATGCAGTGATGATCCAGGCAGTGTCTCCTCTCTGTACCCCGTGAGACTACAGGGACAAGACTGCCTCCCAGTCGGTTCCTTTCAATTGGATTAATTTGTTTGTTTGCTTTTATCGTTCAATTCCACTAAGTGGGTTTGTACACAAGGTTATCCTTTGCAAATGAAGGTTAATTATATGTTTTACAAGTCAAATAATTGAGAGCAGCCTCCAGCTGACCCATTTAGGAGAACATGCCGCTCAGCTGCATCACATTTCTGGCTAAAGACCCTTTTTGGATCATTAGCTGTTTAGTGAATGTATCTGATGCTGTGACTTGGGCTTCTGTTCTGTTGATTTAGCTGCAGGCTGAAAAGGGTTTTTCGCACCAGCACCAGTAGATTGTGGTGTTTACACTGGAGCAATTAAAAGCAGCCCAGCTCAGTGTCATCATAAACAAAGATGTCACGCCACTTGACAGATGAGAATAGTCTGCAAAATACATACAACATTTCTAAAAACAAAAAATTAGGCGTCTCTTTGCTTTGATGGTGCCAAGGGCTAAAATTGCGTTCTCTCTCTCTCTCTGTCTCTCTTTTGTCACGATCACAGGAGAATATGAAGTTTATGAGCATATTACTTGTGCATTACAAATATAATCCATAGTGACAATAAGGGAGACAAGATTTGAAGTATAAGTAGGTTGTTTGGTTAGATCTACCCTGGTCTTAAATGCTGCTGTGGTTCTATTTGCCTCCACCAGGGGTCAGTATTATAACACAAGACAGATGGCATCAGGCACCTAAGGAAAGTGTGGAACAGTTCACCCACTGTTCCCCATCAAGAGTGTTTTCCACTTTCTCCACAGTTTTATTTTATTTTCATAGCGTTTACCTCTTAATCTCCTATAACTGTCATGCAATGTGTTGGCAGTCAGAAGTCTCCTCTCTTTATTTTATTTATTTCTTCTTTCTTGCTCTATAATAGCGCTCCGTAGGGTCTTGGAGATCCAGGTTTTTAGAGCAAAGTACCTTTCAGTGAAAGCGTTCATAAAC
This sequence comes from Planiliza haematocheilus, assembly GCA_005024645.1. Taxonomy (NCBI): domain Eukaryota; kingdom Metazoa; phylum Chordata; class Actinopteri; order Mugiliformes; family Mugilidae; genus Planiliza; species Planiliza haematocheilus. Next base: position 3,218,296 of record SRSE01001339.1, on the reverse strand, counting down.
CACAGTCTTTCATTTTAATTAAAAGTATCAGCGACATCCAACTGTTGGTGTTAAATTTCACGACTGTTATGAAAATTGGGAATTTCATTTCCACGCTGTCCATTATCTGCTGCAGCGCTGGTTCACCAAAGGGATTTCAGACTATCAAAATATATCTCTAGATTAAGAACAAAATTAAAAAGGCCGAACTTGAGCATTGTGCCTCTATGTCAGAGGCCCGGCGCCTCTGTTTGGCTGAAGGATGTAGATGCCAAATGTTCATATGAGACACCTGCTTGGGTCCAAGGCAAACAAACCCCGAGTTCAGTTCCTCCCTACTGTCCTTAAAAAGGGTTTCATATGGCGCAACCCCTGGGGCCAACGAAAGCTTCCAAACGAAGAGACGCTTAATTAAATGAGGCCCGAGGAGGATGAGAAAGTTGAATTGATTTGTGTGACGTTCACAACACTTGGCCAGTTTTGCTTTCCGCACATCTGTCTATCAAAACCTTCCTGATTCTCCCTGTTGAGTTTGAATAGTAGTTCTGCACAGTGTGTAAGCGGTAAGGTTTTATTTAGAGTACCTAGCTGAAAGAAACCTCCTAGTTTGTTTATGTATTGCAGATATATAGCGGATAACTTACATGGGTTATTTGGGATAGGTCACATTTTGATGCAAAGAACAAGCCAGTGTTTTATGAAGCACTTTTATAATGCTGATTTGCTAGTGCTGTATAAATAAAATATTACCAGAAAGTGGAAAGAATGAATAAACCAATAGCGAGGAGCAGTGTAAAGTATAATCAATGTACAGAAATTATCAAAGGAACCTTAAAAGGATTTTTACTTTATTCTTCTGATTAATAGCCACTGACAGTGACATACTAAGGAAATAAAGGACAAGATACCCCTTTAAGTTGTATATGTGTTTGAATTTGTCAAATGTGAGTCTTAGATGAAATGGTGAAGCAGTGGAAATGGGCTCTAATCCCCCTTCAGCCAATAGGCTAATGATTATTCCTGTATTTTCAGAACAGCTATGAGTATTTCAGAGCTGACTATGATAACAAATGGTGTTGTGTATATTTTGTGTCACAGGGGGAGAGGGATATAACACACTCTTTCGTTGTTCTTGTTTCCCCATGAAGCTGCATCTACGCAGCTGGTGAAAGCAAGAACTGTAATTTAAAAAAGAAAAAAAAGAAGATAACCTCAAAACTTCTGCTTCGTTTAGTTTGATAAAAATGTTTAAACAAGGTGTGTTTATGTCTCTCTCCCCCCTTTGTCTTTAACACTTTTTCTCTGCTTTATTTCTGACGTCCCTTTAGTTGTGTTTAATCAGCGCTCATGTTATTCTCAGTGCTTGTTGATGTTAACCCTTGTCTGCCCGTATTCTTTTTGAAGGTGAGGCTAGTGCGCTCCAATCCCCCTAGCCCGCAGTTCAAAGCCTCTTTCGACGCCTCCTACCAGGTGTACAAACTCTACCAGATGGCCATTCACAAGGACCCTCCTGACAAACCCTCCGAGAGCCAGGTCAGAGGGTGGGAGGCGTAGGTCAACCGTCTCTGGGAGGTGGGAGGGTCATCAGCAAATCTGGGTACCTTCAGGGGCATCAAAATGATTATATTTATATTTAACTAGTGGAAATGCTAGATCTCAGTTGGAGCACTAGTTACTTTTACTAACCATTTAGTAACTACTTATTAACCGAGTAAAAATATTTTTTGTATTGTTTATGTATACATTTATGTTAAACATAGATATATGATTAGTATTTCTTAAATCTCTTTCTTATATTTAAATTTGAAAACGAGGTTTGAGTGAATTAATCACTTGTTTTTAGACTTTGATTCAAGAGTCTATGAAAATGAAGTAAATTCACATCTTATGATCAAAGAGGCCATATGTCTTGTTCAGATTGTTCCCATACGCCATGGTTGAGAGCAGGGTTTCTCCAGGTGTCTGAGCTGGCCCTTGTTTGGTCAGTCGGGTTTGTCAGTCTTGAGCTGGGGGGGGGGGGGTCAGTTTGTCAGCCAGCCCCCCGCTCTGACCTAGACATATTTAGCTCATCTGTGTCCACCCACAACCTACCGCCGCGCTAGTCCCATATGTGTGAAGTGGAATCTCGGTTTAATTCAGGGTAATTAGCGATAATGTGATTTTAATTCTCGCAGAGCGTGCCGCCTGTTCTTCCTTGTTTACTTTTTTTTTGAGGGGAGTCTGCGGTAACGGACAAGAATCTGGATGTGTCTGGCTCAGATGATCCGTTCAGACGTAATTACAGATTTCTGCTGCTCTGGACCCGACGCAAATCTTGAATTTCCGATCCTCTCTGAGCGTTCTGTGGCTAAAGCTGGGCGGTGCACTAGCCTCATCCTCAAGTTTCCCATTATCTTATTATTTTAATAACACACAATCAGTCTCCTAGAATCCCATTGTTTGCTTGCATTCATGTGTCCTTTGTGTACAACCGTCTGATTAAATCAAGTCTGAAATCCAAAACAGGCCTGCTGCGTTACCAGCTTGCCTGGCGGACTAGGAGACTGATGTCCACTCTAGGATTTCAACGCTGTCAATTCCTGCACTGTCCATTCCGCCATCTCCCCTACTCACTTTTCTGTGTCCTCTTATTTATTGTCAACCCTTATAAAACCTCCCTCTACCCCCCCTCTCCCTCCACACCCTGTGCTTGAAGGTGAGGCTAGTGCCGGTGAACTTTGAGGACCCTCAGTTCACAGCGTCCTATGAGCAGTCGGTGGCGCTGTATGCCCGCTACCAGATGGCCATTCATGGTGACAGCCCCAGCGATTGTTGTGAGAGCGAGGTACTGCATGATTATTATACCGCACCTGGTAGCCACCTACCACACATGCTTGCACCATTAGCTTTTCCTGCTGCACTTTAAAAAATGTCACAAAAAATGGTTACGGCCATTGTCACATGGTATTTTCTGTCTTTTTTTTTTTTTTTAAATGACCAAGTCAGTAAAATAACTTAATAGAAACTAGGGCTTGTTGGAAATTAAACGTTTCATTCCACTGTCCATCACATTTTCTGGTCCTTGTTAAATCATTTAAATGTTTTTCTCTGCATGTTATTCGTTGAATGCATACAAGGAAAAAAAAAAAAAAAAAAAAGAGCAGTCTCTTGTTAATATGCAGTGAATGCGAAGTACTGTCCGGTACTTGTGGGAGTTTTAACCGAGCACTGAGTTTATACGGTTTAAAAATGAATTCATAATGCGCAGTAAATGCTGTTATAAATTATATGTTCACACACATACGTTTCTCCAGTTCATACATAAATAAAAGAGGAGGAGAAACGAAAGTCTAGTCAGGATGCAGAACTCCTGGACAACCTGAGAGGGCCTTTTGTCCCTCTGGGCTGGAAAAACAGCCTCCTCCTCCACCCTCCTGCCAGCAGGCTGCTGTAAATTACTGAATTCTCCAGCTTGTAAAAGTAAGGTAATTAATAAATAATAAAAGCTGTCAGATTGGGCAGACTGTGGCAGATTCTTTCCTGGTGCCATAACACTTGCTCTATTAATAGGGAGCGTGTGTTTGTGTGCACAGCCTTTCAGCTCAGGGTAATAACTGTGCAGGGGTTGGACAGTTTCAAGAACCAGAGGAATAACATCTAAAAAATAAAACAAAAAAAATGCTGCAGAGCTGCACTAATAACTCGTCTGTGTGATGGGTTTCCAGAAGCAAAGTGCTTTTTTTATTGATAGACTTTCCATGTTGGACACTCACTGAATGCAGTGTAGTGTAACAGCGCAGGGTGAATTAAGGTCGGACTAATTACTCTTAAAGAGGAGCCCGTACATTGAATTTCAGACCATATATTAGCTATTGCATTGCTGTAATAGCCATTTTCTTTGCTTCTTGGAGATGTTCTGAAAGTGGAGACTAAACATTTGCTCGATAAATATGTGTTTTTTTTTCTCTGTTCACCGCAGTTAATTCAGACAATACCGGCCTTAATTGTTCCCACTCAAAACAAATTTGACTTTATGATATTCCCCTCACTTGGACTACTGTGACACCCTCTTCTGAGCCCACAATACTAAACATTACTGCTTTTATTTTCTTGGCCGTCTCATGGTGAGCTCGCCTGCTCTCTTCCCAGAAGCTTGGAGAGCCCCCCCCCCCCTCTCCCCACTGTCCTGTGGCATTCATAAAGAAAAGGGGAAACACATTGTTGATGCGGTGATGGCACATTTTGGTGCCATGCCATTCAACGTCTGCTGCCGCTACCTAGGAAGTTTGGTCATTTAGTATTTGTGGAGGTATTTATTGATCCATTAAAGTATTACCTAGGGACAGAAACTGGATTACCGTCAGCCTGGGTCTGAGCCAGGCGATAGGAGAGTCAGTGTATGCGTGTGTGTGCAAGTTGAACTGCCCTGCAAAAAAATGTACAGTCATTAGGCGGTTTGATGTCCTGGAGGGGAATGGCTTTGTTTGTTTAAGGATGTATGTATTTCCTGTCATGCCATGACTGGACAGGAGCCAGACGTTATTCCGTCCACATCCAATCATGCTTTCCTGACTGAGTTGCAGCGCATACTGGCAATTATTTAGACACATGCGCACGAACGCGCGCGCACATTCACACTTGTTGGTCTTAACTGTTGTGCTGAGCCGTGACTCTCAGTTCCTGCACATGTGGCTTTCATTTTCAGGAAAACAAATCCTGTTAAATCTGTATTTACTCTTCTTGATGGCAAGGACCTAAACCGAGACAATTGGAAAAAAAATACATGTGGGGAAAAAAATAAATGAGAAGTGGCAATAAAAAAAAAAAATGGAATGAGTGATCGAGGAAACGTAACGTTTGGCACAGATTATTTTAAGACTTTTTGCAGCACGCTTATGCACAGTTAAGACATTCAGCGCTACAGAAGTACCATTGTCAACGCAGCTCTAATTATGTCACAGCATATTGTTTGTTTTTGCTCTTTCAGTTTACATTACAGCTCACTTTCTGGAGCTCCTTCGTCCCCTCTGACATAGACAATGATCCAGTTAAAAGAAGCTTAACGGAGAGGAAAATGCATTTGGATTGTTTTCATGGTCTAGAGTGTTAGTGGATACATGCATCTTGTCGCTCGGATAAGTACAGCAATTTGAGTAAAGAGTACAATGACGAGAGGCCTAAGTAGCAATTAGGCTTAAGCAGATGCGTGTGTTTATATGTACTGTACGTGCGTGAGTGAAGACACAGGTCTGAGGCGGCTGCTCGCGCTCCTAATCGTACACAGATGAGTGTTTTCTATAAGTAAGGGAGTGTTGGAGAGGAAGAGATGGGCTCCATGTGTAGATGAGGATGAGGATACTGCAGAAAGTACTCTGGTTGTGGCTCAGTTTATGTGTCTGCGTGTTAGAGATACAAACAGAGATCCCTGAGACATTTTAGTGTGTGCTCCTTTGCTGTATTCATGCTCAGTTGCTGCGCCTACGTCTTCGACTGGCTTTCTTCGCGGTGTTTTTGCAAGTTTGTTGTGTCTGTGCGAGCGAACAGAGAGGAGTCAGGTTTGCAGGGCTCTTGGAGAGCAACCTCGCCCAGCCGAGCAGGCCTGTAACATCAGATGATCCAAGTATTTGCATACGTTAAAGGGCCCTTTAATGCTCACACATATTTGCCTAATCAAATAATTCGGCATTTTACTACAAAGCCAGTTGGAGATTTCCACGCACGGCAGCCAGTGCTGTAGCACGGCCTCTATAAATGATGTCATCTAATAACTGCAGCTGTTGTTCTGTTGGTAAGCCTTATAGTTTCTTTTTTCTTTTTTTTTTTTTTTAAACAAAAGTTTCATTTGTGCCCTTCAGCAATACTGCACATTGGGAGGCTTTGCTGTTGGTAATTTGTTGACTGGCAGAGGCAGAGCAGTAGTCGCTGCAGAGGTAGGAGTGGAAAATTACACTTTACTGGCACAGACAAGACGGGGGGGAGCTTGACAAGAATTATTTCGCATGAGCAGAGATCATTGTTTACTGGACAGATCTAGACTCCTGCAGAATCCAGACCGGTCCTGGAAAATGTACAAATGTTACACAATATGGTTTTGTTTAGCAGGTGAATAGAATTTCAATAAATAGAATATGTTTACACTCATGAGACTTGCATGCAACGTGCTGTCATTTGAGTTCCATTCCTGCAACACATGTCGTCCAGAGAGCTGGGACTTGTGGTGGCTTTGAGCAGCTAATTGTTAAATAAAAAAAATGAAGGTTTTGACCAAATTTATTCTGCGTCTGAGCAGCTCTGTTCATCCTGGTGTGAGGTTGAGTCGAGGGCAGAGGCGGTGTGCAGCATCTTGTTGTAGTACGCAGCACCGCAGGGAGCACGCTTTCTTTACAGCTCTACCCAACAACTCTCAGCAAGAACTGTGTGCACTGTAGCAAAGCACAGATTGTTTTATTTATTTATTTATTTCGAAGTCCTGTACACGTAGTCTTCTTGCACAGGCCTCATATTGTATTATTTTTACGACTGGGACGTTTTTCTGATTAGCATCCAGCTCAATTGGGTGAGTCTGAAAAGGCAGTTGCTTGACAGATGACAGCGCATCATTCTTCAGCCCAACACGCACATATATACATATATGAGCCGTGGCCAACAAACAGGGAAGCCCACACTCTTTTGGATGACTTCAGACTACTGGCAGGTTTTTGAGTTGCACCTAAGGCGGGACTGCCCCACCTATTGAACCATCACTTCAGCAGTCATCACTATCACTATTTGTACTGCTGCGCACATACTCAACCCGCAAACAGAGGAAGCTGATGTGCTTGTGGAAATGTCCAGTCACTCCAAGGGATTACTGGTTTTAATAAAAAGTGAAGACAGATATTTTCAGTATAGGCAGGATCCATCAATCTTTTATGACTTGTGTTGCAAATATCAGAAATCTTGTGAGAAATTAAACCACGGGTGGCTGATTTTTACCAATAATACTAATAATAATAAAGCTGATTTTCATTGGCTTTGGAATTAATTCGCTGGAATTCTAATGTTCCTCGGGTCGGTGGGGTTTGACTGATATTTCAGCTTGCCAATAAACGTGGTAAATACTGACCTTTCAACACAAATCTGTTACTGGCTTGTTAATTGGGCTTGGCTTTTGTAAACCATGTGCCAAAGCCGCGCTGGAGCCAGGTTTTGAGGGAGGTACGACTAATACAAAACAGAAACCAAACAAAAAATATTAACAGCAGACCTGATGCTTATTAAGAAGCATCATTATCTAATCTCCTATGTTGTGAGCTCTTTAAGATAAATCATATCCCTGCATTGTTTCCTGAGTCCTAATTAGAATACACTGGTGCTGTTTTAGATTAGATTCAACTTTATTGTCACTGTGCAGAGTGCAGGTACAGAACCAGTTATACAGTACATCCACCAATCAACCATAACATTAAAACCAGGTGAAGTAAATAACACCATCTTGTGACAACTCGGTGTTCTGCTTGGACACTTTTGGACCTGGCATTCATTTACGTGGCTGTTACTTGGACATGTATCGCCCACCTAGACCAGACCAGGCACCCCTACCCCATAGCAGCCACCCCCAGCAGGATGCAGCCTGACACGGATACAAAAACGGTTTAGGAACAACTATAAATACATGAAAAGCAGCCTCTAAATTCACTAGATCCCAAACTGATCAAGTATCTTAGGAGATGTCATAATGTTATGCCTGTTCTTGTAGTTAGCACCTAACCAGCAGTGCAAAGAAGGTATTACTTACATGAAATGCAGGTGCGTACAGAGGTGACAGTACTAGGGCTAAGTGGTGCAGGGTTAACAGATCGTTAACAACTTGGATCCTCGTCCGCTGACGTGACAGCGGCCCCCAAAGTACGACATATCTTAAAATGAAAAACGTAGCTGGAATGTAGCGTTTCTTTTGTGAAACATGAAGTCAAGGCATGCCGTGTGCTCGTCAAGGTCACATCCACTGAGCAAACCTAAATCTGTCCATCACCGCTTCGCTTTGGTCGCTCTGGTTCTGATTATAAAATGGTTTTGGCCCTCAACATGGGAGCGTGCTACGTTTGTCCTCCAGCCGTGCAGGTCAGCTCAGAAAAAAAACAAAAAAAAAACACGAGAAATAATCAAGAAAAGAAAAGAAAAACGTAACTTTTCCACACTATTGCAATAATTGATGTCTGGTGTGCGTTTTAAAGACCTTTTCGACGCTGGCAGCGCTGCTTATTTTAGCTGTCACCGTGTCCTCTCTAGTCCCGGAGCTTCAGTTGATAGGGTAAATGTTTTCATTTGTGTAAATACAGTCTTCCTCTTTATGCCCCTTAGTGAACGGAGGGCTACATTTTTGATATGTGACACCTGAGTGAGGAGAAATCGGGGAGGGAATAGTCATATAGGGCGGCATAGGAGACGTGTATGGTTTTCATTTATGCCTGTTCAAAGAAGTTGGTGACCCAGAGAACTAACTGTTTTTCTCTCCGTTTCCTCCCCTTTGCTTCTTTCCACAGTTCCGGAGATTTCTCTGCGATTCACCACTAGAGGTATGTATTTCTTTTGGCCTGTTGACAGTTTAATGCAGCCCCTCTTTTATCATGCATATGTGTTACCTGGGATGCTTTGCCCCAGCTGGGAGAAGGTATTCCTTTTCGAATTTACTGCCACAGTTACGATTTGTAAAAATGTCCATGAGATTTTAGTAGTAGTTCATCAAACGCACTCTAGAGGGGAGGAACATACACCAGTCCCCCTGGTCTGGCACATACATACCCAACCACCTTTGCTCTGTCTGTTCGAGAGCCCTCCAGCTGGATTGAGTGGGGTTAAGGGATTCGAGCAGGGGTTTTTGTTTAATATTGGAGGGGTTTTAATTTAGTCCAGTCTAAGTGAAAGGAGGGGGTGTTGAGGGAGGGAAATGGCGCAATGTGGTGTCCAGATTGGACTTTCGAACATAAGGTCTTCAGAGGAGCCCTTCCCTTTGGCCTCATCAGAATAGGACATACCACTGCTCCTCACTTTGTGCGGTGTGTGGTACAAATTACAGGCTGATGAGGCGGTTTTCGCGGGCATCAATTTGGGACCGAGCATATGGCTACCGGCCTTTATAACAAAAAGAAGTCCTCGTTTAGGCACCGTGGAAAATTTGATGCCAGCTTTCGGTGCATTAATTGCTGCAGTCCTTCTGGTTAAGCCGTGGCTGCGTATTTGATGGTTTAATATGGAGGATATCGATGGCATCTGGAAGAGTCACTGATGTATAGGTGCAGTCATGCGTCACTGAGCTTGGCAGGCCTGGTGAGCTGCAGCCTTCAGCAACACCAGTGGACCTGTCGGGTCAGGACAATTACACCAGCAATTAGACCCAGGATGGGTACTCATAACAGCCACTTTAATAGGAGTGAGGTCCAGGAGCACACACAAACTGACTGACACAAACGCAGTCACTGTGTTTCGCCCCGTGGGCCCCCTCAGGTCCACACTAATGAACATCATTAGTGTTTATAGGAAACAAGCTTTTATCACCTCGTCAAGGCTCGCAGCCAAGCAAGCTGAATTACACCGTTGTACACACACACACACACACACACACATGTGCGCGCACACAAACTGCGGCACACGGCCTCGCATATTTCCCTGCCTTCGCTGTGCCCCGCCTCTCGGACTGGTTTAGGCGTCCCTCTCCTTTCTTTTGGCCTCCTCTTGCGCAACTTGTTTTTATTTCATTCTCTGATCTCCGTCTTCTCCGAGCGCTCTCCATTTCAATTATTATGCATGAATTTCTTCTCTGCGTGTTGGCTTCCATCTGTCTCCCATCAGAGCGCTATTAAAACACACACACAGACACTCACCACATGGACCTGCAAACCCTGCGATTCATCAGCTCACATGTAAAGCCTGCATATATATGAATGTATTCGAACTGCATATGTACAGCTACATTCAACTGTAGCTAATTAGTAGTCAGGCTCACTCTAACTTGCTTGTTCCATTTCACGCTGAAACTCAGAAGTATTAAACATCTGTTAGCGATTAATGTTTTTTTTTTCTAAATCGTTTACATGCAGAAACACAAACCTAAACCCATTTGTGCTATCTGCGTTAACATTAACCGTGATGAGCAGCAGTCATGCAGGTGTCTGTCACTTTACTTGATTTGTCTAAAAGACACAAGCTGGAGAAACTCGTTAATTTTTCCCTTTACAGTTTTCCAATTTGTCTAATGAATTGGCAAACACTTTGTTGGACAATTCGTCACTAAGATTTATTTATGTTTTTTCGGGATGAGATCCTTGGACACTCCAGAAAGTCTTTGAAATCCTCTGTCTTTTAATTCCAAGTGAGGATTTTCATTATTTAAAGAAGCAGAGCTACGCATCCGCTTGGAATCGTCAGCTGACATACCATGGAAGCAAACTCCCAGACCCCTCTATATGCGTCTGAGCTGTAAGCCAAAATCAGAAAGGTCTTCCAGGTGTATCTGCTATAAATCAACAGAACACATCTGTTAACCTTGTCCTTTACATGGGAACAATTAAGTAAAATGTGTGCATACTGACATTAGTAGGTTCTCATGAGGAGTGAGGAGGGCCATGCTGCACATGCTTGTTGTTTCTGAATCGTGAGTGGGTGCATATTTGCGAGCGAAAGAAGTAGCAGGAGCATTATTTAGACATCTGTTGTTGGTCAGTGCTAGAATCATAACAACATCTTTGACACAGAGCAACTCGATGTACAGTCACAGAGTCGGAGTTAAAGCCTCATCTTTTGCTGATTTGACTTCCATCCAATAGCAGTTACTGGACGTATTGAGCATTTAAGACACCACACATCTCCCAGGTCCCAGGTTAATATGTTTATTATCTACTTTAAAAAAAGTGATCAGTAAAGAATTGATTTACATGTATCATAAATTTACAAATCAAATAATAATGTGAGTTAGAGAGAATAGTTCCTGCTGTTTATGTAAGGCTACAAGCAGCAGTGTTCAAATCCATCATTTAAAATATGTAAATATAATATGGATAATACAAAGTACTGACATCTTTGTTTTACTATTATATACTATATTACATTGTCACATTATTATTATTATTACACCGGCATTCATGTAAAAGCAAGATTTTACTATCTGGCTGAGATGGATGTTAGTTTTAATTAATTTACACAGGATTGAAACTGATATCATTTTCATAAGGGACTGTTCTGCTCATTATATTCCCCCATTTACTGACTGATTATTGGGTTTTAAAAAATTCCCAAAATAGTCAAAAATAACCCTAAGTCACAACTTTAATTTGCCTGTTTTGCCCAAATATCTGTCAAAATGATTAAAAATAAATGATTAAAATGAATAAAAAAAGCAATTAATCTTTGTATTTGTGGCTCTGAAGCCATTAAAGTTTTTTTTATATATGGAGAACGAGTTAAACAATTAGTAATATAGCTGCCAAATAATGAAATTACATTTAGTGAAAGTGCTTTTTAACTCGTTTAGGACTTTAATCTTGACTTGTAAATTGCAAAATAATGACTAACTCCTGAATAACAATATAGTCTTTAATGAATAACAGAGAAAAGACAAATTTTCTAAACTAGTTTCTTGTGCTCTAAGGGTTCACATAATCTCTGCGCAGGTTGGAACACACATGCAGAGCGCCAGCTTGATCACGCATGCTGCTCTCATGTCCCTGTATTTAGGCCATATGAGAATGATTTGGGGCTGCAGGGAAAGCTCTGGGGTGGTTTGAAGTGTTCCAGGGAATGTTTAGATTGTTGTCACAGTGGCAAGGACACGACCATTAAGCTGTCGTTTGAGGTGGTGCACGGGTCAGTCGAGACAAGATCAGCCTTGAACCCGGTACGAGCTTATAAACAAACATGCAAACTCGGACAGGCGTCGCTTTTACCTCTCGCTCCGGCGTTCGCAGGGCCGTGCTCGAGCATGTACGCTCGTGGTGGGGTAAGAAAAATCGCCTCATGCTCTTTTCCTTTTACTTACAACTTCTAAATGACAGAGCGGGGCCTCTGACAAAGCCTCCAGTGTTTCTGGTGGAGCTGGTGCCAAGAAATAACAAGCTGCCTGCTTACACAGACGGACAGTTCCCCCAGCCTCGGATACGCACACACTCAGAGCTGTGCAGAGTGCAATGCTTGATCCAGATGTGGTGCCTGTCACTCTTCAACATCCAAAGCTGCCCTCCAAATAAAGGTTAATTTCTGTTCTGTATCCGGAGCGGCATTTACGCTTAAATCATCCTACCCAACTATCCACACACAGAATATTAAATGGGCCCTTGTATACATTGTGTCAGACGGGTAATCAGACCTGGGTGCCTGAGGGCCTGATCTAGAGGGATATGAGTTTTATTTTTATTAGCAAGTCTATTTAAGAAAACCATCAGCCTTCTGGGGTCGCAGAGCTGCAGTGAGTGTGTGTCTATGTGTGTGTGCCGTGTTGTCTGTTTGGTCAGCTTTAATTTGGTCAGAGTGCAGGCCCAGTGGTGCGCTGGATTAGCGAGCTAGCTCTCTCTGTGTTGTGATAACTAGCCGCGTCTGCGCTACTTAACTGCATCCAGATGAGGATCCTCTTACCGGTTCACTGAACATAGACACACACACACACACATAAATACACACAACATGAACCAATACCCTAGCTTAATATGACTTTTAACCCCAAGTCCAAGCCTCTAGTCTTAAGCCTCTGTGATAAAAGCAGTCAAGTGAGTTGATTGAAAAACCCAGCATGCAGATCCTCGCAAGAAACGCGGTGCGCGTCAAAGCCTCAACAGTTTTATTAACGGGGCAGGCTCGAGCGTTGCGGGTGCACACCTACACCCACATTCTTGCATGCCACATGGAGAGAGCAGACGCAGACATCTAGGAGAAGGCTTGGCAGCGCTCCACCACCGCCTGGTGAAATGGATTTTGCTCATGCAGGGTCTTTTATTAAAAAGTCCTCTCCTGGAGTGTCTCTGTGGTCAGTACCCCCCCTCCCACCACCACCTCCACCTCACCCCCCAACTCCACCCTGCTCCAGCTTTCACTCCACATTTGGGAGCCATTAGCAGGCTGAACGCGAGGCTACTGTACACCCCCACTCATAATGCGTGAGGCCTGGCAGGGGAAAGCATGGGTTGTAACACACTAGTGTACAGGTGTGTGTGTGTGTGTGTGCATAAGGCAGAGAAAGCGGATCGGTGCAAGAAAGTAAAAACAGTCGTATTAAATATCACCTTCTCATTCCACTGTGAGTTATATTCTCCTACACACAAACTCTACTGCGCACAAGAGAGCTACTATTGTTTTGACCAATGACCACGTTCTCTCCCCTCAGCCAGAATCGGCTCCAGATGGGCCTGAGGTGGGCTACGGCTCCTTCCACCAGCAGTACTGGCTGGACGGGCGCATTGTGGCGGTGGGGGTGATTGACATCCTGCCTACCTGCGTGTCCTCTGTCTACCTGTACTACCACCCAGAGTTTGCCTCACTGTCTCTGGGCTCCTACTCTGCTCTCAGGTTGGTTGCTAAGGTTCAAACAAGTCATTCTTTTACTCTACACTTGATGGTGTATATACAGTATATAGCACAAGTATATGACATTTTAGGAATGTTGCTTATATTTGATTTGCTTTCTGTCATAGAGAGGAGCTGTTTTTTTGTTAAACAATCCTACTTTTTGCGTAGATTTTCTGTCAAAAGTCATTTAATAGTGCATAATGCACAACAAAATAAAGCCTTAGCAGGAAACGTGTTACTTATAGCAATTATATTCTTTTAAAATGACAAAATAAATCATTTGTGAAATGCAACATGCAGCTTCTATTAAGAGAAATCTCATCTCGTCACTGTTTCATTCTTCTTTTGTTCCTCTTTCTTTCCATCCTCTCACATTTGCCCTCCTCTTAACCTCCCTCCCCCTCTCCCTTGACTCTTGATCTTTTCAGCTCCTCCCAGGCTTTATCTTTAGAACCTCATTCTATACTATAAGTGCCACGATACTTTAGGTCAAGAAAAATACCCCTTTCTTCTCACTTGATTGGTCGAGGCAGCGCTCCGTTTGTGGTTCAGCTGACGACAGTTCTCTCTTCCAAGATGAAATAAGAGAGCACGCATACTCGCGCATACTCTACAGGCGCACATATCTGGCGTTTCCTGTAAAGCGTAACCCAATAATGTGAGAAAGGCTTTTTAAAATATTTCTGCACAGATGTGGGATACTGGGTGAACTCTTCAGCGTCGGCCTCGGTGCGTACAGGTGTTAGAATGTGAGTTGTGAGTGTTTATTCATGTGCGTGTGCGTAATCACGCACTAAATCAGCCCAGGAGTTAGCACGGACAGGCGTATAGAAAGAAACACCCTGGTCATCCTAAGCACACAGTCCCCCATCATGTATTATTTTAACAGTCTGACTCCAAGAGTAACAGAGCTCTCCGTGTGTGTGGAGGAGGCCTTGGAGAAGGGAGCCAGCGGGGCTGAAATCCTCCAACTTGTTTACAGACACCAGATCTCAGGCCTTTGATCAGGTCTGGACACTCCCTAGTCTGCCTGGCCTGACCGACGCTGACCAAAGCTTACTGTAAAATCTCCCAGCCCCTCTGCTACCCTCTCATCTCAACGTGTTGAAGTCATGTTGGACTAGCACCTGTGCTGCTCAGCCATGTTCAAGTGCACTCAGGAATTTAATAAACCTCACTGAGAAAGTACGTGTAAAATGTGGAACAGAGCTTTGCATTTTCTTTTCGCAACTGGGTGGGAAAAATTTCAGTCATTTAAAAAAAACAAAAAAAATGCAAACTTTAGATTTTGCAGCTGAAATTTAATATGTACTGCATGTCAGATATTTCAAAAATGCACACACAGAGCTGCAGCACTGTGTGTGTTATCTGCTGCTGTGCATCAGTATGTGTGCGCACGTGCGATTCAGCAGCGGGAACAGGAGAGGGAGATGTTGAGAAAACATTTCATGCAAGGAGTGCAGCTCCTTCTGCCGCAGGTCCCGAAGACACGAGAAGGAGGAGGAGGAGGAGGGGGAAGAGACACATAACGAGGTGCCTGAGGCGCAGTGTGTAGGAAACACAGCTGGTGTCCAGCCTGGATCACTTTCGTGTGGGGATGTCCTGATTATGAAGTGTTGCCCCTGATCCGGAACCAAGACATATTCAGTATTTACTGATGAGACGGAGGAGACATCCAAGTCACATTTTTTTTGCATAATCGAGTGTCAGAGTACGCTTGTAGCCTGCTGTTAACCTAAAATAAGAAAGCCTATACTGATCAATGGATTGGCCCCATTCGTATGTACCATAAACTCATAGACTTAAATACTCTTATATCTGTTCAACACCACTAGCAGCTAGTCTGTATGTGGCTAATCAACACTATTCTTGTAGTGTTGAGTAATGAAATGTTTCCACATGCATGCAAAGCTGCAGTAAGCACCTCATGGTATGCACTATTATGGGCCCTTTGTGTCTGGGTGTGTGTGTGTGTATGCACATCAGTATGAGGGAAGCTGTGCAGGAGCACAGGGCTTGATAATTGGCTTGTGCTGGAGTGTCAGATGGCTGAAGAGGGGATAATGGCGAACTCAAGCTGCTGCCATGGGGGTGGAGGCGGGGGTGCGAAGGCCCCAAGTAAAAGGGGGAGCACGGCTTTTTTGTGAATGGGCCCCTCGCCTCTCTTGACCCCCCCTCCCCCGATTCAGGCCTGCCGGGCCCTTTTGTGGTGAGGGGATGGGAACCCAGGAACCTGGCAGCAAGCGGGTGACCTTCTAGCACCTCGCTCATGCAGCCTCTCTTCTCTGTCCCTTTCTCTTTCTTGACCCTCCTCTTTTATATTCTCCTCCTGCTCTCTCTCTCTCTCTCTCTCTCCCTCCTCTCTCCCCCGTTTCTCCCCCCCCTTCTCCTCCCGCGCTCTGCCCGCTTTGTCCCGTGTCTTATTTTTCAGTGCATCTATTTTATTTTAAGGCCTCTTTCTCTGTCTCTTAAGTATTGTAAGAAGAGGGAATTCTCCCCCCCTTCATTTGAGCGGGCGAATCACAGAGCGGTGGAAGGAAGAGTGAAACAAAAAGGGAGGAAAAAAAGAGAGGAGCTGGAATTTAGTTATGGAATAGCGAAGGAAACGGCCGAGGGAAAGGGGGAAAATAGGCTTTCAGTACAAGGATGCAATTAAGGAAGAAACTATTGGGGAAAAATAAAGCAGGGAAGACATTTACTGTATTTGAAGAAGGTGCATAAATCCTCAGAGTTCTAAATCTTTATTTTACACGCTTCTCCCCCCCCCTTTTTTTTTTTTTTTTTTTTGCCCGAGGGCTCAATGCCGTTTTAGGGGAGGCAGTTGTTTTTGTGTAATGACATGAGACCAAGAAAAGCTGCCTTTTTTGCGTGTGGGTGTTTACTTCCTCAGCTTGGGCACTGCTCTACTCAGAGCCGCTAGTACCAGTTTAATTTGTTAATGCCCTCATTTATATGCTGTCGATAGACTAGCCTGCAGGAAAAACACATTTTAAGTTAGTTGATGTACACTTTGGTGTGATAATATGGATTAATGAGTGCTACTACAGCCCTTTAAGTATGTTAGGGGGGTTGTTTTTGATTAAAAAAGCCTTAATAACCATTTCTGTTGTCATCCACTGTGATAGATCTTATATAACCTTAGCTATCTGTTTATAGATTTGTAGCTATTTAAAGTAATTAGCTGTCGTATTCAGAAGCATAACTTCTGCAGTAAATGATGTACTTCGCTTAATCGACATCAGCATTGCCGGATGAATCTCAGAGGTTAAATCTTAAACACAGTGCACTGCAGTGCAGCATCTCCACCCAGGATTGACTGAAAAGGAGAAAGCTGTGGTTGAGTGACGCACCAGTGTAGGAAGCAGCAAAAACATCAAACTGAATGTATATGTGCTGTTTTTCTGAAAACCTTAAAGCCTGAGCTTTTTCCCCACTGCTCCTCTCTAAAAAAAAAATAAAATAAAAATGTGGGTGTTTGTGTATGTCCCACCACAGGGAGATCAATTTCACCAGGCAGCTGCAGAAACAGTCCCCCAAGCTGTCCTTCTACTACCTGGGCTTTTATATTCACTCCTGCCCCAAGATGCGGTACAAGGTATGCTACGTTCTCTCACATTGACACGTACAACACATATCATATTTAAATTTTTGGTGTTTTCATCAAACTTTGTTTTAAAATTTCTCTATAAATTGCTTTATTGCTAACCCTAACCCTTTTTTACATGATCATATACTAGTATACACTGGTTTTAGTAAGATATTAACAGGAATACACGCCAAATATACAGGCCTGGGAGTGTAAATACAATATTGAACGTTTTTTGCTCAGTGTTTGCACAGTGTGCACAATATACTGGATACTGTGTACACTTTGTGAACTATTGCTTTTTCTTGCTCAAATATAACCTGTTGCCTCAGTTGTCCTGGTCCTTAAATAACCTGACAGTTAACCTTGTGTTGCTCCTGTCCTTCTGTCTAATTTCTGCAAACTGTTACGTACTGAGCAGAGGTTGCGCTAGACTTTTTTGTTGTCTGTCATTTTGACTGACAGGGTCATAAAAATCTATTTTTACCCGTAAAAAACAAAACATTATCTATTTTTTAAATTGCATTTTCATTAAAGTTTAATTAACTCTAACTTTTTTTTAGAACAGTATTGACTTGACTATTGACTAAATGGTAACAAAAACAACAACAACAAAAAGTTTGGGCTCAGAACGGGACTGCCAGCGTAAACAGCTCTTAGGCGGTACCGTAGTGTTGAAGTGCTTCGGTGGTACGCAAATTCCATTTTGCCGCTAGCTGCATAGACATAGACTATTAACTATATACTAGAAGTAGACATACGTTAGCTGAGCTCTGATGTGTGCATCAGTATAATCAGTGTACCAGGAAATCGTGCACCGACAAAAGTTCCGCGATGTTTGGAAAGCAAACTGCGATGAGAGACAAGAGCCAATTAATAAGGTCACTTGCCACCAAGTGGTCAGAGGTGTGAATTGCAATCTGTCAAAATGACGGATGCCCTTCAGATTTTTCCATCACATTTAAAAAAAAAAAAAAAAAAAAAAAACGGTCAATGACGGAAAATATTCGGTTAACTCAACCCCTGGTATTGAGGTGGATTCATATGAGTTTATTATGCACATGAGAGGTGGTCTGTCCTGTATTTATTTTATGTTAAAATCAGGATCAAATGTTAATCTTTCTCCCACACACTTAATATTCGCCCTCTTTCTCCCCCCAGTGGAAGTGCCATCTGTACCTGTGCTTGCCTGTACCTTTTTATCACCTCCTTTAATTTATCTGTCATTGCAGTTTGGAATTTGGATGCTAAGATATGATTAATATGCATGAAATACTCCCCCTCTTTTGGAAGCTCAAATATAGGCGAAGTATGTGAGAGAAAAAAAACAAAAAAACGGACGTCCAGGCAAGGCAGAGAGGACGAGGCTGCTGAAGACATTAATAGTTGAGAGAGAGGTCACACCGGTGACAGCAGCTGTAACTCAAGAGGGATGCACACAACCGCGGATTCTCTATATGCACATTTATTTATTTATTTTTTGTACAGTGCAGCTGATTGACTGCAGAAACCTTTACAAAAACAACTGTATGTGCACACAAATGCAGCATCACGCAGGAGTCACTGCTCACAAACACGGTCACATTCACACCGAACACCATTAAAGATCTATAGCTTCAGGAGGACGGTGAAAGAAAAGCACTCGTTCCAAAAAGTCCATTACTTTGGCCAAGATTTACCATTCATTCTCCCTTTTCTCTCATTCACCTTCTAATTCCTCCATTTCTCTGTCATTTCATTCAGATGTTCCCAGAGCCTGTTCTTGCCCATGGGAGACTGATGTCTTGTTGGGGATTATGGCAAAGTGCCACATCTTTTTATCCATTTACATCTTGTTTTGGACAGTGCTTCGCCCAATTTCTCAGTTTGAGAGTCTGTATATGGAGTGCGCTGTGTGTGTGTGTGTGTATGTGTGTGTGTTGAATCCTGATCACAGTGTTTGTCTGAGAACTCCGTTACCACAGCACCTAACCCCTCCTCGCGCTGGTATTTACTACCCCCAGCCCCATATCGGCTCTTGTGTGTTTGCCACTGCAGCAGCGTCTTGTTCACAACCTCCCCACTTCTTCCTATTTTACTCTCGGGGAGGAACACAGAACAAGGGTGAGAAGGTTGCCCAGTTCCCACCTTTGGGATCTCACAGTCCCACAGAAACACACCCGCGCTCAAACATACTCTCAGCGCACGCACAGCGGCTCGCTCCATTGTCTGATTTGCATATGAGCCCGAGTAATTCATTAATGCACGGACATACTGTGCAATTGTTCAAGCCGCTGAGACGGGGGGGGCCCTAAACTCCACGGTTGCGCTGAAGGCTACTGGTTCTCAGTCCTGCGTTTTGCCTCCTTTAGGAACCAAAACACCAGCACTTGAACCCCGCTGGACACCACTCAAACCTGCTGAACAACACTCCCTCCTTCCCTTTTGCCACTTCTGCGGGAACTCTCTGTACCCATCACTTTCGGAGACCATGTCCATACTAATGTGGATAAAAACATAAAAACGTTCTCCATCTGAGCCTGCTGTGTATGTTAAGATGGAGCTTTTCACACCACAAATATGAACTTTGAAAAAAAATGCATAGGCATATATTAGTTAATTCTCCTTTTTAAAGTTACCAACTATCATATGTTTATCATTTTACACCAATAGTTCAAAAGGTTCAGTACTGATGAGCAAAAAAAAAAAAAAGTTGTAAGGTATCACTTTCTTAAGCCTCTACCCAAGCTGTTCACTTGTCTGTCCTGTAGTGTAAGCCTACAACCGTCTGTGTTTCCAATACAGTAGTATCCACGAGTATTCTTGACTTCTCGAGTGGTAGGGTCGTTCTTTCTGCCAGGTCACATCTCTGCAAGCCCTGGGGAACAGCTCCCATGTGAGATGAAAACTTCTTCGCACTGCCAAATGCTGGGCATGGTCCTGTAGAGCACCCTTAAAGGGTCCTAGAAGACTTGGAGTCCAGCCAGGAACAGAGGGCTGCCTGGCCAGTGTCAGACCCTCTCCTTTGTTTTCAAAGCTGGGACTGAGCGTCCCACGGAGTCTTGCTGGTTTGGCTGGTGGGTTCAGGATTTGACGTGACATCCTGCCCCTGGCTCCTGTCCCTGGTCCTTTGGCCCTCCCTTGCCCTTTCTGGCCCTCTGATGTTGAGCTGTAGAGAGCAGAAGGTGAAGCTGTTGGAGGCTAAATGAGACCAAAGGTCTTGGCCCTTCTGCCTCTCTTTTTTTTTTTCTTGATGCCTCACACCTTTGAAGCCAAGAAGCATCTGAATTTTGCATCTCTTGTGACTTTAAAAATGGAGGACGTGGTGAATTAGAGATTTGATTCTGATGTGACACTATTAAATGTGGTTTATGCAAATTATACCGGATGGACTGTGGTCAAATGTGAAACGCTGAACCTGTACATCCCTTGTTTCGCAAGCGTGCTGTGGCCTTCAGAGTGTGATTAATGTTTGATATGCACACACATTTGTAAAACTGGACGCTGGAGTTCAGCTTTGCATAAGTTTTTTTTTTATCTCTTTGTCCTATAACTGCACCGTCCAGCTTCAGCAGCTTGTAAAATGTACTTAGGATTTCGTTAGCTTTCGTTTTTTATAAATTCCCACTTTTTATTTTGGGCCTCACTATAGAGTTTTTCCATTTCTCTGCACAGAGGTGTGTATGTCCCAACACTTGTCTATGTATATTACTTTTAAGTACCGAATAAGCAGACTTTGATGATAACAAATGAGGCGTTCACTCACTTGGCTTTACCAGTCTAGTACCTGGTCTCAACATTTCGAGCGGCGTTCAAGTGCAGCACACATGCGCACGCACATACACACTTGCAGAATACACACAGGGACAGAATACCCAGTCATACCAGCTTGGTAAGCGAGTGAGAGAGAGCTACATGAAGTGGCTCTTACTCTTGTTATTATTGTTCACAGTGAAAGAATGTCTCATTCTGAGCCCAGGAAACCATTAAATTTTCCACAGAGAGGAAGAAAGAAGGAGTGAGTAAAATAAGTGAAAAGAAGAGGAAGAGGACAGATGGGGTGAAAAAAAAAGGAGTGACAAAATGTGTGCCAAATGAGAAAAGGAGGCTAGATGAAAAGGATTATTCGTTTCCCGGCGGTACTTCACTGACTTTTAAAGAGCCCTTTTTTTCGGCAGCTGCACCTCCGTTCCCCTTTCAACTCGGCTCCTCCTAGCGCACAAACAACAAACACTGTCAGAGAGCCGGTCAGTTCTCTAGCAACTGCCAGCAGTTTTCCACACGGACAAAGCTTTTGAGTCCAGTGGAGCTGAAATTAATCCATCCAGGTGTCAGCCACTGTGTGGAAAACTATGTGCGCATACGACTCCTGAAAGAATCCGACGTTGCTTTCGGTTCGTTGCTGCGGCGCTAATGTTTGCCTTAATCAGGGAGTTTGCCTGCAGGCGTTTCTGTCACCTGCTGCATGAGCTTAGTTCTCATGACAGCAATTAGACGTGACAAAGGGCCTCCCACCTCAGGTGTGTACGCTGGACTTCATTTGCTCACACGTACACACCTGTAAACACGTTTTTTTTTTTTTTTAAAGCCCTGGGGAACATCTCCCATGTGAGATGGGTTGAAAACTTTTTAGCACTTCCAAATGCTAAACAGCGATCATCTCTGAAGTTGTTTTGTAGTCGTTCAATTTGTCTTGAACACCTGTAATCTCATAGAGCTCCGGGCGTCACGTGGCTTTTTTTGTTGACACCGCCTTATTGGCAGGAAAATTGTGAGGGAGAATGAATGGCACTGATTTCAACCTGTTAGTTTACTACACACTTTAAACAGATAGAAATTGACCAGTACAAGGCAAAACTCAACAGATTATATGTCGCAAACCCTTATCTTGCCGCAGGTGTTTTGCTTTTTTGAGCATTGAAACAGTCGGACATTGTTCCTGACCTGCAGTATCCGTATATATGTATAACTACCTCATTAACATTCCTTCATCCTACTCTGGAGATTCACTGAAAGCATACGTTGAAGAAGTAATGCAACTACAATAGTAAGTAACTGTTTAACGCTATAAACATTAGCCTAATTTGCCTTTATGAACAGAAATCTGTTGGACATGGTGTTAAAAAGCATGCTAAATAAACACTACACTTGGAAAAGGCTGGACCTTATGGACCAAGAAGGGCTGCTTCTTGTGCATTTTAATGCAGTAATCCACATCTGCCGTCTTGCGGGATGTTTGGGAATCCTATAAAACGATTTCCCCTTCGCTTGTCCCCGACTATTCTGACATCCTGGCGCACAACAGCTGTCGACCATTTTTAGATATAACTGGAATCCAGAAAGTTAGTTAGCTGTCAACCGAATTCGAAAGGCGCGCTTTTCCTGTGTTGTGATAGCCGGTGCAGGGTGACGTCAGCTACCGGCGCTCTATGGAGCTGTCTCAAGAAGAAAAACAACATTCATCTTTCTGAATCACTGCATTGTCGTTGATAAGAAGTGTATATTAATGGTGTGCATCTGGCCTGGGACTTCCAGGAGTCCCGTCTCCTCTCTACGTGCACGCTGGCAGGTTATGACATGCTAAAAGCCTCCAAGCCACAGCTATCAGGACCCTGCATGCATGTTATTTTCACTCAAGGGGCCCAATCAGACAGTATGTTATGTGTACGTGTGTGACCTCACATTCTGCGTGTCACTTGCTGAGCATCTGGGCAGATTGAGAGTGACAGTGAGTGAATTTCAGGCATCTAGAAGCGGGCGGTTCTCAGAGGCCCTCATCCCCGTGTTTGCTGCTTTAGTACGCTACTTCTTTTTTTTTCTTTTCTTCTAAACGTTTTATTTGTGCATGAGGGCGTCCTTTTTTTATGTTTTTGCTTGTTATTGTTGGGCGTCTGGCGCAAACATTATCGTATGGAAAGGGTTTACAGTGAACAGGAGTGTTTCCGAGGCTTACACTTTGCAGATGATACAGGTCCAGGCACAGTCGGTACAACCACCCCCTCTTTTTTTTCTTCTTCTTTCTTTCCAGTCTTCTTTCAGCAACTGTTCAAAAAAACAAAAATAAAAAAAACAACCACTATGCTGGTTGAGACGAAAGATTGCTAGAGAGAGGAGGAATCAGACTGGACTTGAGAGATTAAAACATGGCAACACATTTTTGTTTATTAACAGTTTAATAATGACTTCTGCATTGGATTGGATCCGATTTTTTCACTTTTATCTTCTCTCTACTGTAGTAAGGCGGGACTGGGACTTATAGCGGTCACTGGAATGAAACATGTAATGGCCTTTCTCACAATTTTACTGTCTTTTTTAAAAAATTTCTTCAGCTCTCTCTTTATTCCTTGTTTCTTTTCCTTGGATGAAACATTATTACACTTGGCTTATTGAAGGTATTATTCTGTTATGCCAGTAGCGATACCTTTCAACAATTCTCATGCTAAAATCCAGTGCCTATCAAAATAAGATCAAACCCAACCGGACCATTTTCACCCTTTCTGTGAAATTTATAAGCTGAAGCACAGCCCCTTGTGCTCCTTTCCAGCTCCCCAACCCCCCCCGTCTTAAATTGGAGCCTTTCTGACAGAAACAGCGTTGTTTGATTTAGCTCGACAGGAGACCACCAACAGTGCACCTCTCTCAGCAGAAACATTTGTTTAAAGTTTTTGATAATTTTCTCTTTTATGCCTCATCATCGCTTTCTGTTTTTTTTTTCCTTTCTCTCCTGCCACGGTTGTGTTTTTAACAAATCATTAACAGGTTACAGCTTGGTCTGAGGGCAGCCGCTGCCTGGCACCCCCTAGGAGGAGTGCTGACAGGGTGAGGGACCCGAAGGTGCAGAGTTCAAGGGGTCGGGTCAGGAGATTCAGTCTTTCTAGCTGGTGGAAGGACAGAGTTTGGGGAGGGGCGAGACGAGGCAGAGGTATTATGGTCACGAGGGCAAAAATGAGAGTTTGGAGAAGGTGTCATGCTGAGCAGATCCAGAGCCCTCTAGCTGCCAGCCTGAGGTGTTTGCCTTGCCATTAACTTCACCACTATTTATTTTCAAATCTGCTGCAGCTGCGCCACTTTGTCTGAAAAGCCTGGTTTCTTTTTGCCAAGGGAATCAGATCTCTGATAAGCACTACTGGACGAAATGAGCCGCCCTCATAAATGTTGACTTGAGATGTGGACGAAGGTCTTGGGTTTGGTCTTGCGGCTAAAAGTCTGAGGTGGGGTTTTAAGACCGAGATTACTCGACTTCAAGTCAGTAAGTTGTGTTCTGTGTCAGACAGGCATAACAGCTCAACCTGCCCATAAAGACCAGAGGAGATAAAGAGATAAAAGTGCCCAGCCTGTGAGCTGATGCCCATAAAAGCACTGCCATTGGTTCTCAGGGCTTCGCAGAAATGCGATCCTGTAAAAATATTTTCTCCTCATTAACCTGTCATCCGTGGAGCCGTGACGCATAGCCAGGCGAGGGAGTGCTGGGACAGAGTGGGGTGGGTGTCCAGGGGCCCAAGGGGGAGACTTACCAGCCTGGATGCTTTATTTGAAGGTCGTCCTGTGGTAATGTGTTGAGCAGGGTGAAAAAGCCTTTGCGGGCCCCAAGTGTTTAAACGGCAGCAGTTAGCGTAAATCTCCCTAAATACAGACCCCAGACATGTTCCCCTCACACACAGACATTAACACACTGGATATATATACATAGCGTCACAGACTGTGGTGAAAGTACGTCTGGAAGGGCCTCGATTCTGAAGCGCAGTTTGTTTGGATGTGTCTTTCAGTGGAGCTGTCCGTCCAGCCTGCTTTGTTTTTTGGCGTTATTTGCCTAGCTGCATGTGTGTTTCTCTTGAGCTGCGCTGTTTACTTGTGTCCATCAGCAGCCAGAGGCCCCCCGGCCATGCCCCCTTGTCTGGGCAGAATGTATGTGTGTCAACAGCCGTAGGAACGATAGAGGGGTTTATTGTGAGAGCTATATGTTTGGGAGAGAGTGTGGATGTAGGGATCAGGGCCTGTGTTTATTGGTTTTTGAGTAAGATTGGCTGAGTGTGACCCCGGGTCAGAGTGCTGGCCCGGGCCAGCCTAGGGTAGGTCTGCCTGGCTCTGGGTCACACTAGGCTTCTTTGTATACCCTCCAACTTCAGGCTTGTCCTTCATGACAGCCAGCTGAATAACGTCCTGCAAAGAGACGACAAATGTTGACCGTATTTGTCTGTTTGGGTCAAACGTCCATTTCTTGCTGAGAGTGCTTGATTTATATGTAATCCTAATATAATAACCCATTCACTATTATGTTCATGCTTGACCTACTATATCATAGAAAACAGACTCCTTTGTGTTTCGCATGTTATTTGGGGATAATTTATCTCTTGTCAGAGTCAAACAGAGCAAAGTCTCACATTAGTGACCTCATCTATTCTGTGACCACCCTTACGTCACACTCCTGGAGCCGCTCTGTCTCGTACTGAGGTAGGTGTTCAGTTGACCAACATATTACGGCATAACTTTACACTTTCCTGCACCAGTAGTGTTGACAAGAACCCCCCCAACCCGTTCAGACGTTGTGCACAGCGTCTTGGAGCGCACACACGCACACAGTGATACCTCGGCAGGGGTAGGGTGCGTGAAAACTCGAGTGGAGATATGAGCAGGAAATCAGCAGCAGATGTGGGCGTAAAGAAATGCAGTTGGAGGCAGGGAAACCCTCTTACTAGGACACAGAGTCCACCTCCTGTCTTCTGGTCTGGCAAGACTGAAAGAGGATCTTTCTAAACCGCGACTCTTTTGTGCGGCTGCAAACCGCCGAGTGATCTCATCCTTAAAAAAGTCTCTCTGATGCACCATGTGATAATATGTTAGCATTAGGGAGTGATATAATTGGTTCGGATTGGTTGTAATATTCCTTGCAAACACATTAATTGTTGCCTGAAACTATACCTCCCAGTATGTATTCTGGGAGTAGTTGATTTATTTATTACACCTTCTATACGTTTAATGAGCTAGAATCAGTAAGAAGAAGAAGTTTTTAGTTTGAAACAGACTTCTCGCCGTCTCTGCTTGCTCTGCTGCTCCGCAGCAAACTCTTTTCTCTGCTTCCCAGTCAGGCTGGGAGGACGAAAAAGAAGCAGAAGGCAAATGAGGTGTAGATTTTCATGAGGATTCCTTGGCTGCAGCGAAGCACTCCGTTTATGGGTCTGATTAATTGCTTTTCATATAAATCATAGGTATGGGCATGGGGCATTGCTCACTATCTTGAGGTGTGTGAGAACCCAAGGCAGAAATGGAGGAGGGGGGGGAGCTCAACGAAGGGGAGAAACAATGTGACGCTTAGTGTTTGAGTCGGTAATAATAAGTTCAGTCTGACAGCAGGGCCCCTACTATCTGTATTTGCTTAAAGCTTGTGTGGCCTGAAAAGAATGAGTGATGCCGTGTCACCGGGGGACTCGGGGTGAGACTTGATCCGCGCGGCATTGTGTAACTGTTTGTCAGGTCCTGGAGATATGTATTTATTTGGTCTAAATGATTGAGGCAATTGTTTACACCGCGGCAGCTGGTTATTCAAATGAGGTTGAGTAATTTTCCTCTCTGCCTTGTTAAAGTTCACTTCATTGGGAAACCTGCACTGTAGCAGATTGCTTTCCTATAAATTGTGACCCCTGCGCAGACATTAGCAAACAAACTGCAAAACGGCTGATTAAAATAAGCCGAGTGCATTTTCTCACTTATAAGATAATGGTTTCCATTTACATTTCAAGTTCGTTCTTTCTTTATGTGGCTACTACTGAACGCAGCTCTTAATTCCTTTACTCATCTGTTTTTTTTTTTTTCTCTCGTCTAACCCCCCCTCCTCCATTTCTATCTCTTTCCAAGCCTTCATTCTTCATCACTGGCTTCCAACATCCTTTCAGTGCTGGGCCCCTCCATCCTGGCACTCAGACTGTTCCTATCACTTCCATCAGCTCGCCTCAGTCCGTGTCCCAGTGACGTTAAATACCATCCCTCTGCTCATCTGCACCTAATCTTTCCCCGTCCCCTCCCTCCCCATCTCCTTCTCGTTTCTCACACCTCTCATGGCAGCCAAGTCTATCTGCTGCAGTTTGTACATGTTACCTGTCTTTCCCCACTAGTTTATTTATTTTTTTATTCTTCATCCTCCATCGCTCTTTCAGCCTCTCTAAGCAAACCGTTCGGAGATCGTCAGTCATATGCATCACCTCCACATCCGCCTGAGCATGCGAGCGCAGGAGGATCGAAGGGTGCCGGGATGGTGACGGATTGGCCTGTGTGGGAGCATTTAAGTAGTTATAAGGGAAGAGAGGAGTACCAGACCAGAAAAAGATTTTCCTCTTCTGGAAAGCCTCATTGTGAGCCACCTGGCCATCTGTCAAGCATAGAGATACATATGCACACAAATCTTATCACGGGGCTTTCTGCCCATTTACACAGAGTCCCTTTATCACTTCCTGTGACCTCCTCAGGCCTGTTGCTGAGCTAACAGCCACTCAGGGACATGCTTTTGTAGTAATAGGCCATTTTACTCCCAGCTCTTAGATTGGCTGGTGCACTCTGCAGTCGGTTTCTCTCTCAAGAACCACAAGTTTCAGGAAACCATCACTGCGTTCTCTGCTAAAAGTAGCTGTTAGATAAAGACATGGATAATGTGAGCGATCTGACGCAAAATGCAGAAAAAAAGAAACTGAAGAGCAGCCAAGGAAGCTGCAGGGGTAGCTGTGAATTACAGAGCCTTCAGGCCAGCCGAAAAAAAAAATAAGAGGGAAGATAAAGAAAGTCAGTGGTGAGCTTAGTCTTCACCCTCAGTCCAATAAAGAAGAGAAGCTGACAGATAGGTGGTGGCGGACCAAGCTCCTCTTTTTCTTCTTTCTTCGTTTCGCTCTCCTCCGTCCAGACCACTAATAGCCGTGTCCTCGCATACTTTTCATCTTTTCTCCTTTTCAGGGGGAGAATTTAGGAATTGTGCTTGTGCCATGACCAGACTGTGCGTCTCGTTTTGGTTAGATAGGCCTCTCTTTCTGAAACTTTACAGTGCAGGGACGGATTTAATGTAAATGGAAAACATAGCTGTGCAGAAGTCTTGAGTCTGATTTATTTCTATAATGAATTCACACGATGAAAGGAAAACTGAAGTTATATTAATTGAATACTAGCTTATCTTTTGCTGTGTCCTTAAATGTTTTCATTACTTTGTCTCTGTCTTTCTCTTTAAAAACATTCACACCTCTGTCCCTGCTCCATTTCTCCCTCTACCCCTCCCTCCACACATTCAGGTTGAGTTGTGTTGCACCGTCAAGGTGCAGATATCTGTAGCGTGAACTATGTGTCTCGCTGCGCTTTTGCTGCCAGGCAGGTGTGTGTCCTCCATTTAGAGTTGTGTGTGTGAGAGTCGGTGCGGTGTTGAAGGAGTCTATAGAGGTGAGGCAGAGTGTGAGAGTGTCAAGCTAATTGCGCTGACAGTTGGCTGAAGCCTGCAGGTTGTCGGGACACGGAAAGCATCCGATGAGAGCGTGCACCCATTGCAGCTACGGATGCATAGCATTCCACCTCCATCCATCTGTTAGCAGAAGCACTTAAAGCATGCCTGTGTCTTTTGCAGAACTCCGAATTGTCTTTTATTCTCTCGTGCGGTTTTTGCGTTATTGAATGAATTTTTGTCTGTGCTGGAAGTTGGAGAGACACCTAACTATTAGTGTGCTCCACAAATTCTTCTGTTTTTCATTTGTCAAAGCCAGAAAGAAGCCTGGTTCACTCTCATGGCATCCCATCCTGCATGCAAAAACAGGCGAAATATTTTCCATATAGGCCCACTGACAGATGGGTCGTGGTCAAGGCGCTTGTATAACAATATTTTCCGGGGATGGTATTTCCTTTGTCTTGCTTATTTTGAATCTGTATGACCGCTCTGTGTTTTTTTTTTTTTCTGCTGCTCTAAATTAATCAGTCATCACTTTTTGACCTCAGTTGTGTATACAAAGTGTGTTGCTAAACTGCTGGAGTCTTTGTCCTGCAGTTTAATGTCATATAAACTATAAATATTGCTGTGCTTGTTGAGGCAGCACAGCGGGTCTTAGCAGGCGCCTGCTTGTTTACAGAGCTTTCTCAGCAGTTTGTATTTGTTTGGAGCCATGTGATAGAACACAGGTCTGTGATAATGGACTCTCCTCCTCCTTCTTCTCCTCCTCCTCCTCCTCCTCTTCCTCCTTTCTGTTCATTCAACCCCTCACTCATTTTTTTTTTTTTCCTGTGCCTTGCAGCTGTTTTTGTTCAGCTTGGTTTACTTCCCATCCAAAATGTTAGGTCAAATACAGACTTGTACCCATTTCACAAGCACACACAACAATATGCTGGTGTGTTTACATTTCCTGCTCGGCGCTGCAGACGACGCTCTTGACACGGAGAACCATGGCTCAAACAAAGAACTTTAACAGAGGTTGATCCCGGTCTCAGCCCTCGTCCTGACCCTGGAGTCCGTTTACAACTTGTCAAACATTTAACTTTAAAGGATCACTTGAGGAGCATGAAGATGGTGTTACTATGGTTACATCATATTGTTGTACGTTAGTAGTGTTTTTGGGGCTGTTTATTGAATACAGCCTGAAGCATTATTTTTCTTATCCTTTTATTAATATCTAATTGTAAACCCTGTTTTCATTGCATTTAAGCCGTTTATACACTCTGCAGTGATCACATTCAGAGCAGTGTGCAGCCATGCATGCTGCACCTGGGGAGCAGCTTTGTTATCTCCAACCACTATCCCACAGCTCCCATATCATTGAGGCATTACTTAACAAAAGCAGGACATTTAAGAAGCTGCATTTGTTTAGCGTCATTAACTATTTTTCTCTGTGTCTTTTTCATTTCTCAGGGGCAGTACCGACCTTCAGACCTCCTGTGCCCAGAAACGTACGTCTGGATACCAATTGAGCGATGCATACCCCATCTTGAGAAGTCCCGTTACGCTCGCTTTAACCAAGATCCCGATGAAGGTACAACAACGCAGCGCTCCACCTCCACTGCTACCAGTATTCATTAGCAGCATTTATAGTCTGAAGCTAAAGGAAACCACACTTTTCTCATATACTTACTAGGATTTTCATGTGTTGCTGTGAAATTGGTCTTGGGTTTTCCGGTTCTTTGTACATGTTTTTCTGAATGACCCCATAAACTTTGTGTTAACATCTGATCTGGGTTCACTGTAATGTTGTGTTGAAAACCGTGGGATGCCTTCAAAGCAGCGTGCAGTCACTGAACAGGATAAACAGATCTGATCACACAGCCTTCCCTCGCCGTGATCCTTTGCCACGGTCAGAGCATAGCCAACGCTGTCATTATGGTCAGACCATGTTGTCATTAGATGAATAGCGATAGCAGCAGTTTAAACCTCGGACAAAAGAGTAGATTGGCAAATGCCAGAATTCCCAGACTGGTGTGATGAGAGATGATGGTCAGAGTATTTTAATAAAGATTCAGACCTTGCGTCAACATCCGTCCTGAGGAAGCTGATCGCAAGTGGTCAATTTAACATACAGGTATGAACACATACCCAGGATGCACCACAAACAGCTGTTTGTGGTTCTGGTGCAACAATAACAATTCATTAGAGACAGCAGCTGTATACAGCACAATAAACAACGCAAACGATGTTTGTGTTTATTTGCATACAGAGCAGGAAAATGAGATTAGATCTTAAGTGCTGGCTTGGGACGCACGAGGAGAGGCATCTTAATGCCAGATGTGAACACTTACGATCAGATGGCCCAGGTCAGATGTTAATGCAGTGTCTTAGTCTTAGTGGGTCTGAACGTTTTGTAAGGAGACTTGTGTTTCTGATTCTTTTCTGACATGCATGTAATAAAAATAATACAATTTTCGTCTTTTAACTTGTTAAAGCTTCTGTGTGGTGGATTTCGTCGCCCCCTTCTGGCACTTAGCCTAATTGCATGAACACTTGTGATGTGTGCACACTTTGCATGACTATAGTCCTTCCACCTATTCTCTTTTTTCACAGAGGTAAATATACTCCACTGGTAATTTGTGTTTATCCTCACATTTTTCTTTTGGGCTTTAATTCTTCTTGTGAACATAGTTTCTTTTTTTATCTGGAGCATCACAAACTTTCCTTGGACACGTCCCAGGTTCCATTTTATTCTTCCTGACTGCCAGAGACCGCGAATTCATAGAACCAAAATTACATTTGCAATTTTAGTTTGTCTTCCAAAATGCTTCGCCATACTGGCCTGCTCTGTCTCCATCGCTACAGTCTCTCCCCTCTTCAGCTCCAGCAAACAATCACTGCTGGTTGATATAAAACACTGAAGTACTGGAGCGCCAGTGCGGGAATGGTAGATTGCAAAATACTTTAATTTACCCGGTTGCAGAAGATGCTGAGTCATTTGGAAAGAGGCCTTCGAATAGACATGGCAGACTAATGAGTATGGTACTGCTTAGGTTTGGAATGAAAAGTTAAACGTACCAATCAAAAGTATACTGTATTATACACAGTGTTATATTGTTATGTTAGCGGTTGAGTGCACAGAGTCCAGCCATCTCCTGTTTACTCTACCTCATTAATCTGCTTCACCAAACGGGCACCAGACAGGAAAGAACCACTGATCAACCGTAACAGGAGATGCGAGAGGACAAGAATTTCATTGTCAAATGGACGGGGGACTGATAAGGGAGAGAGTGATAGAAGGGTAGATGGAGGGAAAGATGGGGGACAAGTGATAAAAATGTTTTTATAGGGAAGGGAAGTGAAAGGGAGAGAGGCTGGTGGCTGTGCGCGCTGCCACAAGAAGGGAGAAAAATACAATAAATGGAAGATTGATATGGGTTGGAGGAAGAAGGCAGAACATGTGAATGTTGAGAGAAGTAGGACTTTGTTGTAGTGACATCATACTTGGACTTGATGTCATGTGGAAAGGTGAAAACCCAACGCCATTGAAATACAGTCGCCTGGCACGCATTCCTTTCCTCCGTCCTCTATTTCAGGGGTCAGGTTGTGTTATTTATCGGCACTGAGTTCACCATCTGTAATGAATCTAAACCCTAGCTCATGTCTTAAGGAAATAAGGATTCTACACTCATTCCTCATTTACTGGCTAGCTTGAGTTGTTGACTCAAGTGGTGAAAGCACCACACCCAGGAGAAATAAGGGCATTTAAAAGACCATTAGTGAACTGGTCATTTACAACACTGCCATTAACAGCTTAGCCGCTGGTAGGTCTGACCTTTTCTTGTCAATCTCGCCACTAATCCCTGAGTAGGCACAAATTCCAGAGGACAAAGTAGAGGTCTCGGAGTTGGCAGTTGTCACTGTGGTCAGTGTATGTTTGTGTGCCTGTGGTTCTTGTGGTGCCTCCATTCCTGCGTGGACTGTTGATCTTGGGCAGGACTGGGCATTATTTCAGGCCGAGCTGTCAAAACGCGGTGTCGTTACATGTCAGTGCGAGCCGGCTTGATGGTTTACTCACGGGTTTTGTTGCCAAGCTGTGCTGTTGGACCGTGGCTAAAGAGGGTCTCTGCCAGACTAATGGCGGGACGGAGGTTTCTGACTTCTACTGAAACGCACCCAGTGGTCGTCGGTCAGTCTGCGGGTCAGTCTGCCCTGTGTCATGTCCTATTGTGTGGGAGACTCCTGTGTTTTGATAAGAAAGTAATTATTTGAGCTTGATGCTGCAGTGTGGTAGTCAGCTATCAGCAAGTCAGTTCAAAGGACAGAATAACACTTATCCACTACTAATACGTAAATATAAACTAATCAATTTATAATCTCAGTGCAGCTGACCAAATTTGGGTCAGAAACCTCGTAAACATGGTCGTCTTAAAGAGGTTAGACTTTGCAAGCTTAAGAACAAGTCAAATGATAGAGACATTTATTAATATCAGAACTAGTAGTTGGTTTAGAGTGTGCTACTTGTAACGTACTATACTTATTATGAAAATATAACATGTTCTCTTCAAGAAAAGTCTGCCCCACCAAAATAACTATTACATTTAGTACAGCACAGTGCAATCTCTTTTCACGGGACGTCCTTGAAAGTGACACTCTGAACCTGAGAACAAATGTTCAGTAAAAACCTAGAAAACATCTTGCTAAAAATGAAATTGAATAAATATCAGTTTACACCAAACTTCTCCTGGGCATTACTGAGAACCAGCATGCTGTGTCTGCATCCAGCCTGCAAGCGTGACCAGGTTACAGCGCTGTCCTAATGAGGTGTGTAAAGACGGCTAATCTGAAGTTTACACAACTCCATCCACAACAGGCTTACACTGATTACATGCCTGTTGCTGACACATAGAGGACCCCGGGGCCTCGTTGTGGACCTTCACAAATGTACATACAAGCGCGCACACGCTCGTATAGACACATGCACGCCGTGCGGCACATATGCAGTATATCTGACACACTCGTAATCAGTGTTTGCTCTGCAGGGGGAATAGTAGGAGCATTGGCCGAGCAGCAGTGTAAACATTTGCAAAAAAATGTGTGACACGAGAAGTCACCCCTTTGGACTTGAAGTGCGCCTGCTGGACGCCATGCACGTACTAAGCTAAGCTGTTGCGGTTAGTAAACTGTCATCTGATATGTCAGGCTGCAGGATTCTCCTCCTCTTGGTTTGTTTTATATCTCGGACGCGTTTGCTTCGCATCGCGCTGATTGATTGTGAGAGCTGCTGTGCTTTTGGTTGAGACGGCCTGATAGCCTGATAGCACCCTCCCGTTACTGCCAAGCCTCCTCAGCTACATTTCTAGCTTTTACAGTCCACACTTTCATATCTGGTGTCGCTCTCAGATCCACTTTGCTCTGCTCTTCCAGCTACTCAGCCTGGCGCGTGCTAATGCTCTCTTTTTGAGTAGAGGGGAGATATATGACAGTCTTCTCCTTTTTTGTGTGTGTGTTGGAAGTTTGTGTTTCCGCTCCGGATGTCATTTTAATAGCAATAATCATGGTAATATCCTATATAATTAAAAGGAACTTCTCTTGTTGCTTCCTTTACTGTGAAGGTCAAAATTCATGGTCAGCTACAGAGGGTTCAGGGTCTCGCTTTCAACGGCTAACACAAGGGCTTGAACCCGGGTCTTCCAGTCCGTCTTCTCACACGCTACAACACCATTTTGGCCTTTTCCCTTTCAAACGTAAGCCCTATTTTGGACTAGCAACATTGGGTCATAGGATGTGGTCATAACCTGGTGGCCTGCCTTTGACAGGCATCCGGTGTTAAGCAAGTGTTTTGAAAGTCTGAGATGGATGGGAAGAGAGAGAAAGAGGAGCGTGGCGAGGTGTCAAGGCCCGTAGCCTCAGCCCTGACCCTCTCGCTCCCCCGGCCGACCCTCACCACTCCTCTTCCCCCTGACCCCTTGAACTCCAACCCGAAGGAGCTGCGACCTCGGAGCGGCGTGTCACCGAACGTCCGGTGGGCCTGCCGGGAACGGGGTCTGGAGCTGCTCAAAGTGAGAGAAAGGGCGGCGGGGGGGCACTGAAGGAGGCTGAAGCGAGTCAAGAAGAAAAGGAAAGTTGTTTATGTGAGGAGCGGATGTTTGGATTGCCTTGAGTAAGAGAGAAAGATAGGGCCTCTGCTCAGTATTACCGCTGCAGTTAATAAACCCATCTTTAAGTTTCACCCTGTAAAATGTTCACTCCTTAATATTATCACAAGACGACAGTGTTGGACAAGAGCAACTTTGCATAACAGTTGTATAAGTGGGCTGTCACGCTGATGAAGAACATAAGGAGACGTAGCAGCCTGAACTGAAGGAAGCGCGAGTTAGGAAGCATCAGACGCTTAAATATTTTCACTTCCATCCCATCAAGACACATTAATTCTTCATGCACCTAAACGTCAGTCATGAGGAAGTTGCGTAACACGCTTAGATCCTTTTAAAATCTGTATTCCACACATGGCCAGACTTAACATACTGCTGATTTTCTTTATTGAAAAGTTTAGTTTCATCCGTTTTTCAATTATCTGACTCAGCAGTTTCTGGAGAGTGGGGGGAAAACAGAGTGGTTAGGGGCATTAGCGAGCGGGGAAATGAGGCTAATAAATAAAATATGAATCTCCAGTGTGGTTTAAAAACTGTAGCTCCAGTATGGAGCTATCTTTAAGGAGGCGGGGATTGTGAGAGCTCAGGAGCTTCGGGGCTTTATGCTGATACCCGGGCTCTCTTCTTTCCTTTGGCTTGTTTTTCAGGTACCGTCTGCAAGTTAGATGCCGTAGCGGTTCATACATAATTGGGTTCACTTACTGTGTGAGCGCTTAAACACATGTGACCTTTTGGATTCCCCCATATGTGAGTCCTGTTGTTGGGGTTCTCAAAATTTGGCTTTGCTTTGGTTTTCATGATTTATTTATTACCTGTTCCAGAGATACTTTAGGCCTTCAACATTTTAAAGTTAGTAACTTTATCACATCTAAGCGCAAATCCAGTGAGAGAGCCTTCAGGTTCTTTATAAGGTGAATATTGCATTTAAAGAGAAGTTTTTTTATATATATATATTTCTTTATTTTGCATTTGTTGAAAGGACCGCAGTGGGTTTGACAGTGCTGTGGTGAATGCATTAGGAAAGAGGCAGAAATCTGTGGACTCACATCATTACTACCACCTGAGTGCTCAGCTGTGAGCCACATGGGCGTTGTCAAGGGGACAAGGGTAGCGGCAAGTGGGAAGCCCTGGGCTCTATTAACACCACACCTAACTGGCTCCTGTTTGGCTCACGTGTTGCTATAAGCCCGGTAAGTAAGTGACGATACTCTGCTCCACTGATCTACCTAAGGCTTAATTTAAACTTTTTGTCTCAGGTAGAGAGGACAGCCTGCATGAATGGATGGACAGTTGTTAATTTTATGTTTTTGGAGTTTTGTGATTGGTAAAACAGAAAATGTCAGCAGAAGATGACCTAAGGAGATGCACACTGATCAGGCATAACATTATGACCACCTTTCTAATATTGTGTAGGTCTCCCTTGTGCCTCCAAAACTGTTGTGACTCATCAGAGAATGGACATGGGCCTTCTGAGGGTGTCCTGTGGTGTCTGGAAACAGGATGTTGTTATTGTGGACGTTCTGGGTCCTATGGGTTGAGGGGACGCAGTTTGGGATCTGGTGAATTTGGAGTCCAGGTCAACACTTTGTGCGGTTCTTCATTTTTTTTATTTTTATTTTTATTTTTTTTTAGTTGTTCCTAAAATGTTTTTGTGCCTGTGTGCTTGTGTCAGCCTGCATCCTGCTGGGGATGGCTGCTGCCATCAAGGAGTGTCATTGCTATGGGGTGGGGGTGTCTGGTCTGGTCTAGGTTGGCGCTACATGTCTAAGTAACATCCACATGAATACCAGGTCCAGAAGTTTCCCAACAGAACATTGAATTGTCACAAGATGGTCGACGTTATTCACTTCTCCTGTCAGTGGTTTTATTGTTCTGGCTGATTGGTGCATAAAAGCATTGTAAGTATGCAGTTAAAGATGCTATAGAGGGTAACATAATAAACTAGATCCAGTGAATTACATTTCATTTTCTGAGTAGAGTGGGATGCTGATGAGTGTACAGTATATCTGTGTCCTCTTGTTAGCAGCTGTGGGCATCTTGGTGCAGCCTCTCACTCCTGGAGGCAGCGGTTTGAGTGTCGATACAGGGGGGTTCAACTTTTTTCAGCTTAATTTTCCACCCTACTCTCCAGAGCTCCATTCTTAGCCTGTGAATATGCATACTTTAGAGATTTACAGTGTTTTTACTGGTCTGATGGGAGCTGGCAGTCTACGACATGGGACCTAATGAGATACTGAGTTTGGCACGCCGGCAGGGAGCATGGCCCCATAAACAAGGCCGACCAACTAACTAACTAGCCTGCTCATGCACCACCGTGTCTCCAGGTTTAGGGCATCGGGGTATTAGATGTGAGGGAGGGGAGGGAGGGGGTAAATGCTTCTCGGAATAACGGTGCCTCCCTGCCAAGTCACTCATAGGTTAACTCAAACGAGCGAGGGGAAATAAGGACAATGTTTATTGTGCGTGATGTGCCTACACTGGTCCTTATTATGCTCTCATGTGTTCCCGTTGTTTCTGTGTAGGAGATGCTCGGGCGCTGAAGGACGTGGGCAGAGCCCTGGTGCTACACAGACGGACCGTCATGCCCTATGCGGTCTACTCCCGCAAACGCAAGGGCTCCAGCGACGAGCCGGAGGTGCAGCAGTACGCCGGCTTGGTCGGCCAGGACTGTGCCGAGAGGATTTTGCTGTATCGCTCCTAAACGTGCTGCGTCATACCACTGAAAAAAAAAAAACACTCTACTCAACAGTGTCTGTGTTTCTGTGTATGTCTGTGTCTCCTCACTGTCTAAAGAAAGTGCTTTCTGCTGCTTCTCCTTGTAGTCTCACATGGCGTAGCGCTCCACATGCTGACAAAAATGCAGTAGCCACTATCACTATCTACTGTATGTATGTACCCATTCACCCATTGGCCTCCGTCACATACTGTTATACTCAGACTGCTTATTGTTTGCGCATTTTCTCTCAACTTGCAACGGGGACCAGTCTTTTTAATATTATTTTCATTTATCTGTCCCTTGGAATTTATTCCTTCTTCCACACTGCTGTTATATCAAAGCATCTGACTACACACAGGTGACGGCTTTCGTCTCAGTTGTCACAACTTTGGATTTCTGACATTCACCTTTGCGATTGAAGAGCATGTTCTTTAATCGACTGTCCTGTGATTATCAGTGTGTTTTTCGTTTTGATTACACAATATCCCAAAGCACTGTTTTATTTTATTTTATTTTTTTGCTTTATAGTTGTGTGTTTTTCTTTTAAAGATGACATTACTACATTTGGTTAAACCAAATAAAGGAGTTGTATAATCTCCCCGCTCGAAGTGATGCCTTTACTGCACAGCTCGGCTTCTGCTGGCGTAGGGATTTTGACAACATGGAAATAGCGTGTCATGATTCCTTTGCTGGCACAAACGGTGTCAGTTTTCACACGTACAGTAGTAAGCTTATATCTACCAAAACACATGTATACTCAGAGATAAGTGCTGGAGTTGGAAATGCTGAATTGGGCCCAGCAACAGGTGTTAGATATATGAGCTGGGGGAGCACAGATGTGAATGGCTTCTTGTCCCCGGCATCAACAGTGGCGCTGCTCACATCGAGAGCGGAGCTCGGCTGAGCTTGGGTCAGCACGCAGGCCTCCGGTCTGACGTACACCGATCAGGCATAACATTATGACATTGTACAGGTCTCCATTGCGTCTCCAAAACTCTCCAAAACTGGACATGGGCCTTCTGAGGGTGTTCTGTGCTGTCTGCAGGGCCTTTGGTGGGTTGAGGGGAGGGGCCTCTGTGGATCATCCTGCAGATACTTGATCAGTTTAGGATCTAATGAATTTGGAGGCCAGATCAACACCTTGTGCTGTTCTTCATGTTCTAGTTGTTCCTAAACCGTTTTTGTGTGTGTTCCTGGCTGCTGCCATCAAAGAGTGTCATTGCTATGGGGTGGGGGTGTCTGGTCTGGTCTAGGTGGGTGCTACATGTCTAAGTAACATCCACATGAATGAATGCCAGGTCCAAACCTTTTCCAGCAGAACATTGTGTTGTCACAAAGCGGTCAACGTTATTTACTTCTTGTGTCATGGTTCTAATGTTTTGGCTGATCGGTGTACATGCTTTAACTGCACAAGCCACCAGGATCTTATTACTGTTACGTCACTTCTCTTTAGATGGTCTCGGGTGTTGGAGCCTGTCCCTGCTGACACTGGGCAAGAGGTGGGGTACGCCCTCGACAGATCACCAGTCTATTACAGGACAAACACAAAGAGACGAACAATGATTCACACGCATTTGCAAACCTACAGCAGATTTAGAATCACAAATTATGTCTTTGGATGAAGCTGGAGCACCTGGAGAACATGTAGACTCACACAGAAAAGCCCCAGTCAGCCGGCTTAAACCAGGAACGTAATTGCTGTGAGGAACCAGAGCTACCCACTGGCACCACTGTGCTGCCTTGGCCCCTATAGAATGCTGCTACTTTCATCAGAAAGCGTACTGGCCAGTCAAAAGCCACCAATACAAAACATTTGAGCTCTCCATAGTCTCAGGAGGTCGTATGCCATGTATTTGAATTCCATCTGTTTGAACCAAATCATTCCTGTTTAGCTGTTTAGCACTGTTTATTCATTTTTCCTCGTCTCAGTCAGACGTACGTGAAATCTCAGCGTAATCTTCTCAGTTGTTTTTGCTGAGGAATTCACTTAAAATCTTTGTATTTAGTTGATTTAAAGTTCCATGTGCAACTTCTGACCCTTGTTAAAGCTGTCAAGTATTGTTTTCATGGATGGGACTTTGCTTTGTGTGCTGTCCTGCGCACTTATGTGACGTAGTACAGAGCAACGTTTTCATCCAATGATCAACAGGTGGCGATAGCGTGCTGGGAATCACACCAGTGCGCTTAAAGAATCAACGAAGAAGAAAACAACCACTCCTATGTTTGTACAGTGCGGTAAGTGCAGATTTAAAAGGTACAACTTACTTTTTAAGTGAGGAAATCTTCAAGACATGAACAGTTAGGCATGGCTAGGATTTAGTTATCAACGTAAAACGACATGAACCTTTTGGCTGTGGTTGCAGTATACAGTGTATTGTGACATCCTGTAGCAGCTTTGTCGAGTGTGTGGACAACGTAAGAATCTAAAACCAAGCGTGCAAGCTGCAGAACATTTCTGAGCAGTCCATACACCAACAATAACAGTGTCAAGCTGAGAGGTGAAACTAAAACCCTACACAGTGGTGCACCACCATGATGTCAGTAGTCACAATTTCCCGTAAATATATTTGACCCTTCTGCACACGCACTGTATGTTTATTCCTTACATGTGGTTATACCTCTAACCCGGCTGGATAACTATCCTGGATGTTCCCCGTGACACAACCCGAGATGGGAAGTGTCAGCTTGACCCCAAACCAGCTCTGCTCACCAGCGCGGCCTGACCTGCGTCCCTGTCTGCACCCGGTTTTGAGAAAACACAGCGGAGAGTCAGTCTCTGCAGTTTAAACTCAGCCTGGGTTTAAGAGCGGCCTGTGTCCTCGGGAATTAAAACGGATTGACAGGCTAATTCTCCAAGACTGGAACACTGACGCTGGCTGGCCGCCATGTTGGATTCACTGTTTCTCTCCCACATTAGGCATGCTTCTCCTCGGACTTAATGTGCACACACAGACAGAATGAGACACACACACACACACACTTCTGGCACTGTCGCGAGTACTTAGTCTTGGTGGACGCCACACATAAGGACATGTGCCAATGCTGTGGTGGACCTCTTTCTATCAAAACAAGTGGCCTGGAATGGCGGCTGGTTTATAATGAGTCCGTAACGCTGCAAGACACAGCATGGCAGGACTTTTTACTTTGATATATATATAATTGTATCGCTGTTCATGATTCATATTAAAATTGAAGTCTGCACGGACCTTGCTCTGCTGCTGGATACCTTTCAGCCAAAGGCCCACATTCAAAGAATAACAAGGCACAGAGAGAAGGTGTTATCATCAGGTCATACCTGAGTCACAGCACTCTCTATGGTTTATTTTAGACTCTGTTGGGTAGAGTTCGTCACACTGGAAAATATAGAGGCTTGGAGGCTACGACCTCCGTACTGAGATGTCATTAAAACCGGGAAGTGGCCTCACTCGTGCCTGGTTTGTAGCCGAAAGTAAGCGATGTCCGCTTAATCTCAAATAAATCATCATTTCACAGAGGCTTCCCGTATCTCCGCTCCACCTCCCCTATCTGCTGCAGATCCTCCGACGTACCGTGGCCACATGAAAAATGCCACCAGACCAACGAAAGGAGGGAAGCGGACGTGTCGGCATGAAGCGGTGTGGGAAGGAAAGGTAGAGTCTGAAAAAGAGGAGAAAAAGCGCCTCCACCGCAGAGGTCTTCCCGTTCCTTTTATTTTTTTCCCCCCTTCTTTCCAAACATCTCGTCCAAACTTTGCGTGTGGAATCATGTCAGGGAAATATGGAATGATATCCCTCAGCTGTTTACGTAAATGCCTCTAAACGTTACGTGCTGCCTTTGTGGGATCTATTTGCTTCTGTGGTAAATAACAGGGAAAATGTGTTTAGGAAACAGGTCTGCAGATTTTATCTGGTTCAAGTATCCCCTCCCCACCGCCGCGCCCGCCGCCCCCTTACTGTAGGAGCCAGACCAGGGAGTCGAAGCGATATCCGTCACCCACCAGCATCCCCTGATCACGTCTCTCCTGTCTGTATGAGTAAACCGCGGCTCCGTGTAGTATCTGAAGCGGCTGTTACATGACGCTCTCTTCCTGTTTGTTCATTTGTATGGTTTGACGACTCTCTTTTATTTTTTTGCCCTTCACTGAGCTAATCCTTCTACATTGCATGCGAGCTTTGTTCATTATACCCGGGGGCAGAATGTCAACACTGCTTCTGCCCACGATGTTTGTGTGTGTGTTTTATGTGTGCGCTGTGTTTACATTTGCCGGCCCTTGGGTGCGTGGGTTTCTTGTTTGGATTGGCTCCTCATAAGGACAGTGTGAATTTATG
Organism: Planiliza haematocheilus; assembly: GCA_005024645.1. Classification (NCBI taxonomy): domain Eukaryota; kingdom Metazoa; phylum Chordata; class Actinopteri; order Mugiliformes; family Mugilidae; genus Planiliza; species Planiliza haematocheilus. The sequence continues at coordinate 3,176,670 of SRSE01001339.1, read as the reverse complement.
TGTTTGTTTGTTTTTTATATTCTCCCATGCTCGCTCCCTCTCCGTCCACAGTTTCTATACAGTGCGTCCGTTGTCGGCTCCGATGCGACGCAGACATGTATTATAGGCGCATGTTTGTACTGGCACCCACGCCAGGCCCCCCAGACCAGCGGAAGCTCCCAGGCCAGAGGAAGTGCCGGGTTCTTTTGTGAGCAAGCCCCTCTCTCGGATTAAGCGTATCGCACCCTAAATGCAGGCCCTTTCTTCTGGGGATTATCTAAAGGCCTGGGGTTGGGGGGTGAGGGGAGGCCCACTCCCACTGGGGCCCTGTCACCCAAATTCAACAGACTGTCACCGGACCGCTCCCTCGCCTCATCGCTAGGATACAGGACATGAGGGGAGACATTGTGCCCCCAGAGACAAAGCTAAAGTGATTAGGCTGAGTTATTAAGAAGCCATAGAAAATGCATTTTAACACGGGGCTTCAAGTTGATCCAACTCGCCGTTGGATGTGTTGGAAATACGCGCCAGCTCCAGGTTGTTGTGTACATACAGTAATGTTTGCGCATTCTGGTGCTGCAGAGCGAATTTCTTTGAGACTGTTTAAACGCGTGTGTGGCGCTGGCGTCTAAAGAGATGTGGAGTTCATGAGTATGAAAAAGAGAAGTTTGTACACTTACTTTCTCCATGGATGGAAAATAAAATCATGCAGTAAATCAGATGTGTTCTGTACCTTAAATTGCATTTTTTTTTCTTGTTTTTCCACTTTGCATAAGTAAGAAGTTTTGAGGTGCCTGCACCTTACGTGTGCCGTTTCATTTTATTCTGCTTTATATCACTTACAATATACTGGAAAATAGTGTGCTTTAAAAACAAAAATAATCTTAATATGTAATGACTTTTCAGACCAAGAAATCAAAAAAGTTTTCAAATACCATTTGAGTTGTGTGTACATCCATTGGGGGCTTTTGTCATATCTCAAATATCCAGGAGCCTCTTGTCCTCCTGGGATGGATTCATTTACATAACTGTGTAATGAAAAGTTTTTCCTCAAAGTGTAAGAGTGCAGCTTTTTTTATCCTTGTTTTTTCTTGCCTATAAACTAATTATAAGTTGGCCGGCAGAGGTGGTAAAGATGGTAAAATTCTTGTGCACAAAAAGTTTAACAGTATGATTAATAATTACAGCGGTCACAGGGGGATGTCTTTTCTACAAAACGAGGTTAAACTCGACAAAAAGTTGCACGATAATTCATCATTACCAAATCGTTGTCTGGCTATAAAGGTTAACCACGGTGCACGGGCACGTGATGGAGACCCAGATAACGACTGCAGGGAGAGAGGCGCTCTCATCACATAAAAACCCCTCCATGCATTACTGCTGCTGCTGCTGCTGCTGCTGCTGCTGCTGCTGCTGTTCTCTCTCTGCACCGCTTTGCCACATTAATGTCTCTTTTCTGTTTATCCCTCCCTACCTCCCTCCCCTTCATTGTCTCTTCTCCTCTTCCTCTGGCACAGGGCTGCATCTCTCCCCTCTCCGAGGCAGTCATACATATTCCCACTGGCATTAGAATACTAATGTGTCAGTGTGAATGGAGTAAAGCTGTCGCGCGGCGGTGGGAGTCGACCCACCTCTCAATATGTGCGCTGTCTCTTCTGGGGAACCTAAATCTTCTCTCTCTCTCTCCCTGCTGCTTTCTCTTTTTTCTCTGCCTCAGACTCATTTAACTCTGCAGGAACACACCGTGCCCCCTCTCTCATTATTATTATTATTTTTTTTTTTTCTATTAGACGTGGAAAATATATTTTCCAGAAGTCTAGAGCAGGTAGAGGTGAGAGTCACACTCCCTCCCCACACCCACGTCCCACTTTTTAAACTTCATTCCTTTTCCTGGCCCGTGAAAGCCGGCGCAGCCAATATTTGCAGAGCTCTAAATCTTCGCCTGTTGAATGCCGCTGTTGTTGTGGAGGAGGAGGAGAGGGCTTGGCATCGTCACGGCAACCTGCTGTGTCTGGGAGAAGGGGAGGCGCGGGGGTTGTGGTGGTGGTGGGGGGGGGGGCTGGCATAGAAAGAACAGAAAAATGTTTGTATAATTAAGATTATAAAAACGCAGATACTTATGGCCTCTGCAGGCTCCGCCGCTCTGGTGGGACTCTGCAGAAGTCAGTTCTTTTTCTGCAGCGTTTTTGTTTTTAACGGGGGCGTTGCAGCAGATAGTGTGTGGTAATGGTATTTTTTTTCCGCATGCATCTCGTGCACATGTCCACGACTTTCTTAAAAGCAGCGTGCATGTAATTGGTCGCATTCCTTCAGTCACACCTTGCTCCAAATGTCCTTGGCCCTCAGGTTCAGCTAATAAAGAGTACAGTCTTTCCCCCTAATAGCCTTTAATATCTTAATATACCATTTTCCACCAATAATAATAGCTTTCTGGTAATGGTCAGGTTTCATTTAAGTACTAATAATATAGGTTCTTACTTGTCAAAATGCGGTTTCCCTTACTTGTCCCCTACAACCAAGTGGTTTCAGTCTGAGCCCTGCACAAATGTTTTCTTTAAACTTCTATCGACAACAACAGCCTACGGCACAGACCGATCCAAACGTATAAATCCCCACTGCAGGACTGTACGTTCTGCTCCCAAAGTGTCATACAGCTGTACAGTACCGCCTCCCCTCCTTTCCCCTTCCTCCAGTTAGAGAATCCTCCACACATGAGCAGCCATTCCTGATTAGCCACACATTCGAGAAATGTCAGAAATGTTTCACGGGCCTTGTCTCGGCTCAACTGGCGCAGTGAAACGCTCGAGCTGATAAAGGCGTTCCATGGGGCCACGGTTTTGTTTGATGGGTGCCCCCCCACCCCACCCACCTCAAACCCAACTCCCCCTTCCTCCACACCCCGGCGGCTTCTTAAGGGTGCCCCGTGCGTCCAGGAATCATGTGTGGACGGAGCAAATGATGTCTTTCTCTTGAGAGATCGGTCCAGACCGCCTGAACTCCAGTAGCCCGAAAGCCCAAGAGATTGCTGACATTTGCAGAAACGCTTTAACTGAAGAAATATATTCTGCTTCTGGCAAAAATCGGGCACAAACTGCCCGGCTCGGGTGGGCGGTGGGAGAGGGTGGATGAGGGAACACAATGCTTTTTCTCAAATGAAGGCTGGAAAACGAAAATCGGTTTGAGAGTAGATGTGGTCGTAGCTTGTGGCCACAGTTAGGAAAGTAGTCGATACGCTTACCGCCGCTACCGTGAGTCAACGCACTAAATAACCTGGAGAACGATGTGAGACTATGGATATTTATTAGAAATGTCCCTCGCCATGAGTTCAGGTAACAGCCAATTCGTCAAAATAAACACAATTGTATTAAATACAGTGGTTGATGTGGTCTGCTTGGACGGCAGGGAGAGCATTCATGTCTGGGTTTTGACTTCTGCGGTCGCTGCATGGCGCCCGTAAATCGAACCAAATAAGGGCCGCGGCCAGAAATCATGCTCTCTCTAAAAGCCAGAGCCTCTGAGCCATGCGGAGATAGAAGGAGAGATTCACTGATCCCAGAAATCCCTCGTGGCAGGCAGCCGGGCCTGGTCTCATCCAGCCACTGTGGCCGCTGGACCGGGGCCCATCAGGGGCTTCGCGGAGCTGATCGGCACAAACTGTTCCACACCACTGGGGTCGTCGAACGTGCGTGAGCGCGGCGGCTTAAAGGGCTCTCTGCGCTTTATTGCAGACTTTGCCGGCGCATGATTTGGTCATGACAGTTTATTTCTTCATACCCTGCCCCAGCGCTCGTCCAAGTCAAAGAAGCGCGTTGCTGCAACCAGCTCTAGGTCTCTGCTAAACGAGGACGGCGAGGGCCAAGGTCTCTATCAGCAAAGACGCTCGCTCGGGTCAGCGCTGGAGGCCGCGGTGAAGAAAGTTGTTGGCAGAGGGGATTTCTCAGAAAAATATCCCTTCCACTAGTTAGCAAGCCACAAATCCCTGCCTTGGCCAGATGATTTTGCTGAATGTGCAAAAGCAGGGGGTGAGGGGAGGGGTGTGGGGGTGGGGGGTTGGTTAGCAGATGAGAGAAGGGGAAGAAAACAGTGGGCCGCGGTTCAAATTGAACGCAGATTCTGTATATGCGATTTTATGTCGCAAATGAAAAAAAAAAATGAAAAAAAGGAAAGGATGAAAAATGGAGAGAAATAAACATAATCGGGCTGGCCGGGCCTCTTGTTTCGTTTGGCGAATTGAGGCTCAGCAGCATTGCAAGCCCGGTCATTATCCAGGAATCCAGAGTTAGGAAAAAGAAAACCTTTCCCTTCCTTCCTCTTTTTCTTCCTCTCCTCGTCATTTTCACTCAGTCTCTCTCACCTTCACCTTCCCGTACTTGTCTCTGCTCTTTTTTTTCTTTTCCCCGTTTCTCATCTTTCTTCTCCTCTAGCTCATTTCTCTTTAATTCGTCCCTTTCGGCTGATTGTTTTCTCCGGGGTATACTCAAGGCAACTCGCTTACGATCCCTTAAAGCACGCCACCGCGCTGCTCGTCGTGTTTGAGGTTTAAATAAATCCTGCTGCTGGGGTGAGAACGGCTAGCGTTTAAGTGCACCACTTTGCAAAGCACCAGATAATTTCGGGTTAGTGTTTATGAGGCACTCTGGCGTCCAGCGCTGTAATACGAGGAATAACATAACAAAAACCCGATCTGCGGCGCTGCGGGAAAGGAAGCGTTTTGGGCTTTGGTCACGTTATTAGTATTATTTTTCGCGAAACCGGTTCCTTTCTGCTGGGACGGAGGAGCCTCGGAGAACCACGTCGGTCTGCGGCCTCTGGGTTTTTACTGCTCGGTAAACACCGAGGGGGAAGAAGATGGTCGACGCCACACATGTCGAGAACCCAAGAAGCTCCGGCGCTTGAATCAAAAACGTCTGTGAGGAAAAGGACTCGAAGGCCGGTGCCAGCTTCCACCACACAGGATGCAGCAGCGAGAACCGAAGCTGTGGGTGTATGGTTTGAGTACGAAGTTGAGATTTAGATAATGTGTTTCAGATTTTTTCCCACTGATCATGGTAAAACCGATTATGGTAATAGTAATTGGTGTGATTGGACAGAGAGACAGATGGACGCGGAATACGCACAGGCTCAGAGACAGCCATGCATGACCTGCTTTGTCCCTGGTCACCGCGCTGGAACCAGGTTGTCGTCACAGTGGAAATTACCATCACAAACCAGACACTGAAGCTCTCCCTCGTCCACAGGGGAAGACATATTCATTATCCCTTTAAGATAACACCCCATGCGGCTCTTCCAAACACATTTTTCTTGTTTTTCCACTGAATTAACCTGCGAGTGTGTGAGCGTGTGTCCGAGACTGCCCCTTCACATTATCTCATCTTCTGACAGAAAGCCTCCTTCACTCCCTCCCATAAGTTTCCCCTTAATTCTCCTTCGGTTCTTTAAGGCCGCTGGCTTTAGTCGGGGCGGGCTGAATTCCTGGCCTGCCGAGGTGACTTTCCATCACGCTGATGTGTGTCTCCAGACAGAGCTGGCCTACATTGGCTGGGATACTCACCCCCGGTTCCTTAATCTAAGGATGAGATATGGCGCTGTGGTCGGGTACGTGGATGAAGAGAGAGATTATCTCTCTTGGTGACTGCTTCCTTTTTGGAAACGAGTTCAAATGGAAATAGCAGTGGTCACACAAACAAGAGCTGCAACTGTAACGGGACTCTTGCCTTTACGGTTGTAGGAAACATCTGCAGTCCAGTCTATCCCAGTCACTGATAACAGTCCTCTATCATGTGGTGATAAAGTAAGTAATAAAGATTATTTTAGACGCGTAAGTAGTTCATCTTTCTTTTTTTTTCCAGATTATTATGGTAAGACTCCAAGTTGGTCATAGGTGAGCAAACGATAGCAGCTAGAACCAGCTAGAAGCTACACCAATCAGCCACAACATTAAAACCACTGACAGGAGAAGTGAATAACATAGACCATGTTGTGACAATTCAGTGTTCTTGTGGAGAGACTTTTAGATCTGGTATTCATGTGGATGTAGCACCCACCTAGACCAGACCAGGCACCCCCACCCCATAGAAATGACACCTGGCCTCCAAATTCACGAGTATCTGTGGGATGATCCACAGAGGCCCCTCTTTCCCAAGCCCCCCCACTGACAACATTATGTCTCCAGAAACCACAGGACACCCTCAGAAGGTCCTCGTGTCCATTCTCTGATGAGTCGCAACCGTTTTGGAGGCACAAGGGAGACCTACACAATATTAGGAAGGTGGTCATAATGTTATGCCTGGTCATGAGAAGGACTGACCAAGCACAGTTTATTGCAGCAGACGTTCCCTCACAGATTCTCCATAGCCACTTTAACCAGATTCCCTCACATAATGAATATGGCATAATGTTATGGCTGATCGATGTAAGTTTGGCTTCAGTCCTTGAGGGCACTATCCAGATTAGATAAAAAACTGTGTCTAACGTTTAAAGACCTCTTTGGGTCAATCGAAGAATTTTGATATTCTTTGGTGATTAAGTAAATGCCATCTTCTCATTAGACCCTGCTGGCCTGTCTAATGCCTTTCGTTTCTTTGAGACCCTTTTATCTCCCAGGTCCCTGTACCAGGAGCAGACCACCTTTATGACCTGTATGTCATAAAAACACAACTGGCACCGTTTTCCAGAAGCATGGCACAGTCGTGGAAGGGCCTTAACAGAGTGAACCTTTGTTATGGGTCTGCTTCTCTGTAATTTACAGTTTTGATTCAGTGGGAGAAGTATTTTTATTTTACAAACGTCTATCTGGTCTGATGCAAATGATAAGGAGGCTCACTGTACTTTGAAATTCTCCCATAGAGTCCAACATGGTTGTTTGTGACTTAGTTTGAGTCTGTTTTTCAGGGGTGATGTAAATATGCAGTTAGCCCTGGGCTTAAACAGGTTAACATTTGCATGTTGTCATCCATTCATTCATCTTCTGTAACTGCTTTTCCTCTGAAGGGTCGCTGGGGGGGCTGGAGCCTATCCCAGCTGTCATCGGATGAGAGGCGGGGGGTCCAGTCTATCACGGGGCTAACACAGAGAGACGGACAACCATTCACATTCACACCTACGGCCAGTTTAGACCGGTTAACCAGTTAACCTAACGAGGATGTTATGGGACAGTGGGAGGAAGCTGGAAGACATGTTGCTCAGTTGTATGCAAATCTCCAGTCTCTTTTAAGGTGGAAAAGTTTTCATGCATTTCACAGTTCGGTTCTTTAGCCCCCCCCCCGTGAACTTTCTTTGCAGATGACACGCTACATGCTACTAATCCTAACCCATATAGGAAGGAAGTTTGATATAGATGCAAGGAATCGCAAGTTAAAGAGTTTAGAAGCAGAGAGGCATCTTAAAATCTGGATGGGAGGGGGGAAAGGACTATTCTGTGCAGCAAATACCTACAGTTTCTTAACTGGCCTTTGTGCTAGTCACCAAAGCTCAGTCCACTGAATCATCACCGAATATGAGAACACATCTATCCTGTCTTGGTTATAGTTGTGGCCAAATTACTAACAAACGGCAGCTATCCTGTGACGTTATAGGACACTGGCTCCTAGCGTCCTGCCAGGAGCATGTGTGTCATAGCCCTGAGGGAGGGTGGCACCAGTGTGAGCCTTACCGCACCACCCGCCACGCAGAGTGGGCACATTCAGCATAGCACGTTTATGCTTTTCAAAGAGTCTGGAGGACCAGAGAAAAAGACAGAAAGACAGGGAGAAACTCTCCTCACGACTTGAGCGAGGTGGAGTCACTGGGCCCCGTGCCAGCCCTCCTCCCTCCTCCTCCTCCCTCGCTCTTCCAGCGCTGGTAGACTGACATGATGCAAGGGTGTGAGGCTGATTCTTTCGTCTGTCATATTAATGAGTGGCAGGTCAAACCAAATGATGTTTAATGCGTGCGGGGTGTTTTTTGGGGGGGGGGGGGGTGTAGTTATGAGTGTGTGAGGGGGTTGGGTTGACAAGGCCTGTCAGTCAGAGGGGGCTGACAGACAGGCGGGCTGTGGGAACGGGTGACAGAGGCCATCCGGGGCCTTCACGGGCTAACATGGGAGCCTTTTATGGGTTTATCAAACCGCTGACCCCCCATCACCCCGCGCACAGGAAACGCTCTGGCAGATGAATGGAGAGATCATGTCAATGAGAAGGACGGGGCTCGAGACGAGAGGCGGGGTAGGGGTGAATCGTGTGGAGGGGGCACGGAAGGGAATGGGGGTGAACTTGGCGGTCTAATCAGCGTAGACGAACAGTTCATCATTTGTTTACTAGGCGAGAGAGCAATAAATATGAAGCTACAGACAGCGTTTGATCAATTTTTAATTTTAATTTCAAATAACTTTATTTGTCCCTCGAGGGGCAGTTCAAAGCTCGCAAGAAAAAGAAATACACAAAATTACACACAGATCGTTTACACAGGAGAAAAAAAATCAATACAACATGCCAATATTAAAAAAAAGCAAAGCACACAGACCAATGACAGATCAATGATGGGGCATGAATACATATGAGTCACGATTTGGCACACGGACAGACCAACCGTTTCTTGCATCATAGCTTTTTACCAGTCTAATGGATTACAGTGGTTGCAGCGGTTATGGAGAATCATGTCATTGCTATGTGGTGGGGGGGGGGGGCCTGGTCTGGTCTAGGTGGGTGGTACTTGTCTAAATAACATCCACACTAATGAACTCCTGGTCCAAAAGTTTCCGCTGAATCGTCACAAGACGGCCGATGTTATCCACCTCTACTCTAACGGTCTTAATGTTGTGGCTGATCGGTGTACACTGTAGGTGAAAGTGCTATGATCCTTAAAAAAAAGCAAAGAGGAGTAAAATGTTCCAAAATAATTCATTTTTTTTCTATTAATATCATCAACACATTATTTGTAAGTCTGGACAATTTCAACACTCCCATTAAAGTTATCGTTTGATAAAGAAACGCTGACTTCTCTTTTTCCAGGCTTTGCGCTGTCACTGTGACTCCCCTCGGGCGGAAAATGACATATTGTGGTTTTGTAGGAGTAACTCACTGAGGGACCTGATGTCACCATGAGGTTACCAAACCACAGACTGCAGGACGCTCCTCTAGCTGCTAAGAATACCAGGAAACAGTCTGGTACACTGAGACAGGACGTACAGAGCTTATTAGTGATGTTCAGAGGCTAATTCTGTGCTTTCTTTTCTGATTCTAAATGTTTTCCTCCAATCATTTCAAAGATGCCAGATCACTATAAGTAAAAATAAGATATTGTGTTTCACCGCTAATAAAGGCTACTGATCCAGTGCAGTTAGAGGATTGTTTGTATTGAACATCTGAGTAGAGCCTGGCTGCCTGCGTCCCCGTTCGTCACTGAACGAAGCTAACTAGCTGCTGGTGGCGGCCCAGAAGTTACTGTGTGCACAAGAGACCCACTGTTTCGAAAAAGCATTTTTCCCAAATGACAAACTCCTCTTTCAAACTGCACCTATAAATTAAACGAAATCAATACACGCGCTGCAGCGTTCAACTATTCCTGAGATCCCCCGAGAGCATCAAATCACCTTTGTGCTGCAGTCAGAACCCGAGCTCCTGGTTAACCAGGAGTGAGTTCATGTCTGTTTGAAGCATTCTTCTTTTTTTTTCTTTGTTTTATCATTTCTCTCCCCTCTACCCAGCAGCTAAGCGCAGCATTGGTAAACAGATCATGTAGCATTGCAGCAGTGAAGCGAGCGGTTGCAGTCAGATGACCGGCGAGATGATCCGACTGCGGGATGAGGAGGATGGCGAGAGTAGGAGGGAGAGGGAGGTCTGACAGATCAGAGAAAGCGTACGTGGTGCTTTACGCGTGATTTAAAAGGAATAATGATGTCACGCTTGATGCGGAGTGTCGAGTGAGGGGTTTGTGCTTGTCAGAGGAGAATATGTGCAACACCGGGCGAAGGTATTAATCTGAGTCTGCCTTGGTGTGTAATCTCTCCCATAGATCTGCACGCTGTAAATCCAGCATTTACGTAAAACCCTCCTTTTCATGAGGCTTTTGTGTGGGAGTTACAAAAAAAACACACATCTCACCCTGAGAGATATATGTGGAAGAATAACACAAGACCCGTGGACATCAATCTCCCTTTCAAAGCTGGACACATTTATATAAAGTTGACCTGTGACCTCTGGGTTTAAGTGCAGTGAAAGTGAGCTGCCTTGGTCCTGTGTGTGTGTGTGTCTGGATGGTTTGGTCCAAGCTGGGCCGTCTGGATTTAAGGCCAGAGCCCCTGCAGCGTGCGTCTGGTTGTCTGGGCTCGGACGTCCTCCTCAGTCCCGGCCCGCCTTATTTATGACCCGAGCAGGACCCGGTCCAAGAGCGAGGGCGGCTACGAGTGCTGCGTTCCTACGCACGCGAAATCTGACTGACACACATTCACATTAAACAACTCAGACACACCACAGATAAGGGAGGCGGAAATATCTCCCATGATCTCATATCAGAAACTGTGAGTGCTAAGGCTGCGGACCCGAGCCACTCTCCCCCCCTGTGCTATTTGTTCTTGCACACATTTTTACAGTCTAATGGAAAGGAGCGTCGTCGCGGGAAAGTAGGGTCACGCAGTAGCTCTGCCATCTTTTACACTGCACTTTAAATGCATGCACATAAATTATATGTACACGTATGTTTTTACTGTTAAAGAATTGTTATATTTTAGCAGGTCTTTAGCAGGTCAGTGTCCCACATTGTGCCCCCTTTCTGTTTGAGAGCTTGTGTTTTATGTTTGAGCATCAAACCGCGACCAAAAATAACAAAAAATGCACTCTTGAAACAAAGTACGTTCAAAACCTGCGTGTGTGAACCATGTTCTGGACCAAAGACAAACGACAGCGCTACATCAAGTCTCACACACTGCAGGACAGGAGCACCCCGAGGCAAAGATAGCTATGCCAACTGTTCTACAAAGGCCTGACGTACCTCTGTGTACCGCCAGTGACATCAGTAACAACAAATGCTGATTGTTAAGCAGCGCGCCCGTCATCAAAATGTCCCTTTGATGAAGAGGCGGCTATTCCAGAGAGACGGCTATCAGCAGCATCTCTGCAACCACAATCCCCTCTAGAAGAGCCAAGTGACTGCAAAGACAGAGACAGGGGAGGTGACTACAACACATTATTAGACATTTTTGCTTGTAGTTTTGTATAATTTGAATGCCTTTGTTCATTATTTAAACAGTAGTACTGCCTAAAATATGGTATGTACAAATGAAACTATTAGCAGTCTTGTTGGTATTGTTGTAAATATCATGATACCACAGAAAGACTTATAAATGGTCCAAGATAAATTGGCTTTCACTTGCCAGTCAGTGAGAGAATGACAGCGACGGGCTGAGCTGGCGTTAAAACTGGTAGCGTGCATATCGCTGAAGCGGTGCTTTCAACAGGCTGCTACGCTCTGCGTGCATATCAAGAAGGTTGGCTTAGCGTTGGCGTAAAATAAAACAAGACTGATCAGTCCAGTCAGGGTTAGGGTTAGGAGTTCAGGGTATTAATACTGATTAGCTCACAAGCGGTTAAGCTAGTTAAGGAGCACATACGGCTGCAGTACGTCATGTATTATAACGCCAGTAGGTTGATGGTCGAGTGTACGGTGCGTATCGAGGCCAAACCACAGTAACGCAATGTGCATTTGTAGACTGTAGTGTTTTACTCAGTTTTCCTTGTTTTTTCGTGGTTAAGGTTGGTTTACATTTTTTGGAAGGTACCTATGCAGGAACTAAACTGCAGCCTATGCAATGAAGTGCTTTCATCCTTCATACACTGGTGCACTGTTCGTGTCTGCATCGTTCTGTACTTTGACCGCTACAGCTCCATTTGGCAGCTAGTCACCGGCAGTCGGTTGAGTCTTTCTGCGTGCTTGTGCATGGAGCTGGTGTTTGGAACGGAACGGCTCCAGCCTGAGCTGAAGTTAATAAATGTTGAAGAAGCTTTTGCTGAAATCACTGCAATGCAGCGAAGAGAGCAGACGTCTGAGTAGACGGTGTGCTGGAGGCAGAAGGAGGGAGAATTTTGTATATTCCTACGGCGAGGATGAGGAAACGCATTTTGGAGAAATCACTGATGTTTGCATTACTGCAAAATATAGTTACATCGTAGGGAGACGCACGTCAGGCTACAGCGTAGGACACACAGCTCTGTCGGACCTACAGCGAAGACGGATGCAGAATCTTGAATCTGGCTTTAGTCTGGAGTTACGAGCTAAAATATATTCAAGCCCAACTTCTTTTCTTATCTTCAAGGTCTTGATAACTCTACTTTGGATTAGAGACAGTTTAGAGACTGTAAATCCACACGAAGACCCTTCTCCCCCTCTCATGCATTCCTGCTGTCTTCTCACCTTGTATTTTAAGTCCCTGCCTTGCATCACTGTCAGCGAACAAAGAGGTTGTATATGATCAGAAAGAATCAGGGGGATCAAAACATTTCTGCAGCAAGACTGGGCCTGTCACTGCAGACTTTCCGTGGTGGACATGTAACCTAGAGAGAGAGAGAGAGAGAGGATGGCTATGCGAGTACTCCACTGCACTCCTCTTTTTTCCCCCCAAACTTGCTCTTCCCTCTTTGTGGTTAAATGCCGTGGAAAATTGGACAGCCTGGCAAAGCAGAGGTGGATGTTTTCTCCGAAGCAGAGTGCGGATGGAGCGCATTCCAGGGGAAAGCTGTGTAAATCCCTCCATTGATTTGGTGCGAAACCCTCCTGACCTCTGGAATACATTAGCAGATTAGCCATGGAGGCCATGTGCACACAGCCCCCTCAGCTCAGGGGCCAGTCTATTCAGACTGCGCACCAGCAACAGTCTGCCCACGGCCCCCTAAAACACGGAGCACGGATACCAGGGACAGATGGGCCCACACCAGCTCGCATAGTCTCAAAGTCCAATCACAACAATGTGTGCATGTACTTAATGTATTCGCTTGATGTTATGTGCATGTGATTTCCTTCTCATATCTGCTTTAGGCTTTCTTTAGCAGCGCCCAACACTCCTTAACCTTCACTTATTTGTGTCAGACTCCCACTTTTTATTGACTTACAAATGGTTGTTGGTGCATTACATCATGCAGTCTGACATAAACAAACACAGGGTGAGTTGTTTAAAGCCGGGTCAACACTGCCTAAACTGTCTGGGGGCTTTTGTTCCGAGACACACATTTAATGTATTCTTCCAGTGGAAACTAAATATTTTCTGAAATGCTGTGAGGCTTCTTGCATCACCTTTGCTGCATCTACTGTTTAATTGCTGCGGCGTTAGTTGTGTGCATCTGTCTGAGACGGCGGCGCCTGCTCTGTGTGTCTCAGGGTTGGGCGTGGACGTATTCTTAATGTGAAGGTAAGGAGCAGAGCAGAGCTGATGAGCAGATATGGAGAGCTGCTAATCTTATATTGTTCAGTGGAAAAAGAGAATATTGGCATTACTAACTGATACCAGACCCCCAGTGTGAATCTGGGCACCAGCTTTTCCATTGTATTGCAACCTCTGGACATGTGCTTCTCATAACCTTGTAAGCCCATATAAAAGCTAACAGAGTGTTAATGGTTTGAGCAAGTGGCCATTGACCCGGCATTGTGGGTATTTGTGTTTGGATGCGTGCGTCTTGCTCGGGGTGAGGGGGTGGTGCTCTGGGTCAGGAGAACAGGCATCGTGGTCACAGGCTACAAGTCCCACCAGGACCCTTGCACCTCCACCTCCACCCCCATCGGAGGGGACACATGGCCAACCCCCAGGAAGCAGCAGACAGACAGACAGGCAGACAGTTCAGCCACCAGCCAAGCAGCCTGAAGCCCAGATGGTGGCTGCTCGCTCACCGTCCGTCTTGCACCGTGAGGCAGGAGAAATCATGATGACCCAACCCTAGTCCGGCCCACTCTGCTGTAGCCCAACCCACATACATGTATGTGCAAAAAAACCTTGCTTTAAAGTACGTTAAATGTTCATCTCTGTTTGAAATCATCATGGCCTCCTGAAATAGTCAGTACAAACCGTATAAAAAAAGTTACAGATGGGAAAGAAGACAGAAGAAGACAACCATAAAGTATTAACAAGAGTTTGAGAAAACTAGTTTGAATCCAACTGGAATACAGAAAATTGTACATTTGTTTAATAAATTTTGCATTAATATCTGAAATCCGTAGTATCATACAGTATTAACCCAATGAGCCAGAGAAACTGAACAGACTCAATGGCCAAAAACTTGTTTGATGTATGGTAAATATTTGCCGTGTTCCTCATATTCTGTGGGAACTTCCTGTTAAACTGATCTAAAGGTTAATGGCAGCCTTTCTCCTCTCTGTTTGCCCTGGTTGAGAACTTACCCTGTTTGTGGAGCCCTCATTTTCCCTGAAAGGGTTTTCCCATCCTCCAGCTCTCTGCACGCTGGTTAATGTTTACACCGTGACTGATTTGGTCTCTCTGAGTAATGTCAGGTAAACAACAAGTGATCAGTACTATTAGCACATCAAGCAGCAGAAGTCATTGATTTGGGTTAGGGAGAAGCTTGGCTCCTCAGCTGGAAAGCCTAATACAAAAACGAAGGCCCTGTGGTGCCGTGTTTTCACGCCATCTTTGATTTATGCCTTAAACTGAAACTTGGTTTGTGTCCTTTTTTTCTCCCAGCCTTCCTCTCTCTGTCTTATTTCCATTTCATCCTTGTTTCTGTTCTTATTGGTATTCGTCCCGTTGCTCCCGTGTTCCTCCCTGTTTTTTTGTTGTTTTTTGTCTACTCTTTGAGTACTTAAGGTCTCACAGGGGAGGAAAATGCTCCTCACACTTGTACAAAACCTCAAGCCGAGTGCTGCATTTGAGAAGGGTTGCGAAACTTAACCTGCACCTCCCCAACTCCCCCTCTGTCTTTTTTTTCTTAGCCTTGGGGCCAGAGGTCACCACCTTAACTATTCCTCAACCTATCAACTCCTCTGACAGCGCCGTATTGATTGTCAGCCTCATTGTGGTCGCTCAGAAGAACAACAGGCATACAGGAAAATATTATATGTGGTTTTTGTGCTGCTGGACGTCACAACGTGAAAGGAAATATAAAAATGACTTTCGGACAGATATGACAGCTAATGGGCTCATATGCATGACAAAAGCCTCCCCTCTCTCCCCTATGCCCTCTTTCTCTTCTCGCTCTTCTTTTCTGTGTGGGATCATGGATAAAGTGTAGCACGCCAGTTGTTTGTTGTCACTGTGAATTATGGTGACATGTTAAAGGAGTGAGAGCTCGTGCTGGGCAGCACTTTCAAGGAAGAGCCAGCGGCCAGACTGGAGCTGTTTTTATTTTTTTTGTTTTTAGGGAGCAGGGTTGGGAGGGGAGGGCTTTCTCCTGCCACTCTCTTGCAAGTTTAAATGTGCATCCAGGGTAAGAGGGAGGGGAGGAGCATTCAGCTTGAACATCAGGGATTCTCAGGGATCCGTTTACAAGGTGTGTCTTCTAGACTTTCACTGTTACAGTAATTACAAGCTGAGGTTTTCCCACACTGCTGCTCTGCAGTGGTTGAACATTTAATTACAGCAAACACTCTGATTCAAATGATTATTTCTGACTTCCTTGGCTGACAAGTCAGATCAGCTCATTACAAGAATGTTTCTATTTTCATCACAGGTTGTTGATGTTCACATTGTTAACCAGTTTACATGTAGTACACACAGTATCATAACCACTATCATATATTCTATCAAACATGCCCGAACTAAACAAAACTAAACTAAACTAAACTAAACTAAACTAAACTAAGCTAAACTAAACTAAACTAAACTAATGTCAACTAAACTAAACTAGACTAGACTAAACTTAAAAGCTAAACTAAACTTAAAAACTAAAGTAAACTAAACTACACTTAAAATGTAAACTGAATTTAAAATGTGAACTTAACTAAACTTAAAAACTAAACTAATCTGAACTTAAAATCTAAACTAAACTAAACTAAACTAAACTAAACTTAAAATCTAAACTAATCTGAACTTAAAATCTAAACTAAGCTAAACTTAAAAACTAAACAAACTAAATTCCACTTAAAACCTAAACTGAATTTAAAATGCAAACTTAACTAAACTTAAAAACTAAACTATACTAAACTTAAAATCTAAACCAATCTGAACTTAAAAACTAAGCTAAGCTAAACTAAGCTAAACTGAATGTATAATCTAAACTAAACTGAAAATCGAAACTAAATTAAACAAACTTAAAAACTAAACCGAACTTAAAATCGAAACAAACTTAAAATCTAATCTAAACTAAACGTTTTGTTTCATTTCACATATCTATTTCTTACTTTCTTTTTCTAGCCATGCTGTTCTTTTCAACATAACGAATTCCATCTTTCCGTTCTAAAACACTTCTCTGTTCTCCATGTTGGCTTTGTCCCATTTTTCCAGAGTGATTTGATCATGATTGATGGAATACATGCTAGCAGGGCAGCCGCACTGCTAAGTGCTTTGCAAGGAATGAGAATGAATGAAGTGTAGGTTGGCCGCCACATGTTGAGACACACACGTCTGTTTACATGAAGAAAGTGTTGTAGAGCCTTTTCCTGGCAGGTCTCCAGGGTCGGTGGGGGCATAATCTTTTATATAAATGAATTAGTCAAAAGCTCTTTTGTCTAGATGTACATTCAGGTCTGCAGAGGAGCCTATCCAGGTGCCTTCTTAAGTATTTGCTTGTTTTATAGGCTCTGTAGGAGTTTTTAATCTGCCCTGCTATGCACAGCTCAGTGTCTCTATCATTGCTGTGGGCGAGGGGGCGGAAGAAGCAGAAACTTGTAGATGCTGAGAGATGGGGTTTTTCAGGGGATGCCATTTCTCAACAGCGTGATTAGGACTTGCAAGTGCAGAACGATGTGGTAGACAACAATGTAAATCTGTCAGTCCGGGCTCCGGAGGTGGGCATGCTGCAACCTGAGTCAATCCCGCTGGCTCACAGTCGCTCCTCTGTTACTCACTGAAGGAAACCATGTAAACAGTAGTGAAAATAGTACGCAGCAAAGCACCCAGAGAAAAACACTGGAAGAATCAAGTCACAACAAGTGCAGTATTTTAAGTAATTTGGTTGTATTTTACTGTCTATTTTAGAGATTTTGTTTGCACAACGGTTATTCGTCAGGGGTAGAGATGTTTAATAAGACATATATCTCTGTCACTCTCCCTTTCTTCCTCTATCTCTCTCCCTGGATATAGTGCAGGAGCAGCTTGAAGGGAGGTCAAAGGCCAGGGCCCCGGTGAGGAGGTGACTCCTCAGGAGACCGCTCAGCTCAAATTAGGTCTCAGATTGGCGTTCACGGTCAAAATAGTTAACCTCGGCTCACCTCGTCGTCCCTTAAGAAAACATATGCTTTGCCTCAATGCCTCATTTTAACAAACTCTGTCAACCACACAAGGGCAAACATGCTTTTACCGCGGTGAAGGCCCGAAGTGAAGTGACACATGTCTAAACATCTCTCGGGTAAACTGTTGCGTTTAAAAGCACGTAGCAGCACACAGAACTGGATGCTGGTTTTGTGAGTAATTAGGAGCTGTACAGTAAACTGACTGCATCAAATAAAACACGTCGGACCAATATTGTTTACTGCCCCCGTAATATATCCCCTGCCACTGGACAGAGCAGTGAGAGGGGACACGGAGAAACAATAAACATGGTTAAATGTGGGAGCTGGGAATGGAAAACAGCACCGAACCAAGGTCAAGTCTATAACTGCTGCCCTGCGGAGTGATTTAGATGCTGTGGCCAGGGAGGTGGACCAATAGCAGCTCAGCAGAGTGCATTAGGGCGGGATGGTGGAGGTGTTGAGAGTCTTGGCGGTAATGAGTTGCTGATGACATCAGGACATAGCGCAGAGTCTTTTCTCAGCCCGAGGGTTAAAGGTCAGACAGGCCATTCAGTGACCCTGTGATTTATTCCCTGGGCCTCCCTCGATCTATAAACACAATGAAATCTATGTCTATGGTGGGAATGCATGAGTCTCTGTGAGGTAGGCAGACGCTAAATACTTTTGGTTTGTTTCTTTAGCCCTCTTCAGTGCCTCCTTTATCACGGCCCATGAATGAAGATTTTCTAGAAATCAGTTAGACGGATTGTGCTCATTTTTCAACGGTGTGAGGACTCTCAACAGGGAACACCTGCTTTCAAAATGCAGCGAAAGTAGTTTTTAGAAACCCCTGCGCCATCCCAGCCCTTTGAAGAGAGTCCTTGAGGACATCCTCAAAGATAGCATCTTCACAGCGGTGGATAATGCTGCTGGTAAGAGCAGTGCATTATGGACACTACAAAGCACACATCCTGTGAGTTGTCACTCAGAGCTGCTGCTGGTTCGGGGGAACAGTTCGGCTTAGAACGCCGGGTAATGTTTAACCTGACTTCCTGCTGTGCTGGGCAGAGGAAGTGCAGGGATCACTGCAGTCAGCACTGGCTAACTTGCTCTGACAATGGAAAAGCACTAGCAGGTTGCAAACCGCATACGCTGTTGGCCGTAAAGTTGGAATAAAATCATTTTTATCTCTTCACATTAAAAGAAGAATGTGAAGATGTCATCATTTTATTTTATTTTTAGTCTTTTATTCTTAATTTCTCTTTTTTACTAGTGGTTTTCATGAGTGTTTTTTATGTGCAACCCAGCTGCCGTGACCAAGCAATTACCCCTGTGGATCAATAAAGTCTATCTAAGTCTGAATAGGAATAAAACGAGAAACGTGTCTGAAAACAAAATTATTCCAACTTTATGGGCAACGGTGTACATTAAATATATATACAGCATTAACTGACAAGTCACTCCAAGGATTTCAAGCTGTTTTCATACAGTAAAACCAAAGAAAATGTAAGTTTTTGGTGGAGATTTGAGAACTGATGGCTCTTTCATGTATGTTCAAAATGAAGCTATCATCTGGTTAGCCTGCAGGAAGACTGCAGGTTCACAACTCGACCGTGCCTCACCAGTCGTATGTCTGCGTAGCTTCAGTCAAATATGAAAGTGGCATCTTTTTAGTTTTGTTTCAAAATGTTAGAATAAATAGCATTTGATCAAGTAAAAAGGTGTAACGCCGCCTTTACAGCCAAATCTTGTTTATCCTTTCCGCGCTACTGTACTGATACGGTTGCAACATGGCAGACTCTCAGGAGGACGACCCTCCCCCCCCCCATGTGCCCGAATTCGAAACTAAATAAAACATTTGTAGCTACAGGTGATCATGCTCTAATGAGAGCGTAATTATGACATTACGTGCCAAGATCCATATAAAAACCTTTACATTGGACCCTCAATATTGCCTCTTTACTACACGTAGTAAACTTGAGCCCTGAATCTGCATGAGCTAATGCATCTCTGCCTTTACACTGACGTAAGACTTACAACTCAGTGTGTGTAGGTTCACTGAGCTGCCGGAGTTAACTCTGAAGAGATTCTTTGCGCGAGGAGAAAAACAAACCAAATTTTCGATGGTGTCAGCACAGGCCGAGGTCCTGACTTGCAAAGCATGAGTCATACTGAGAACGACTGAAACGACCTGTTCTCCGAGCCAAATGAGGTGTGTAATGGGCCTGTGTTTGTGTGTGTGAGCGTAATGCTGATGTTCATGCGTTGTGTTACTACCGAACAATGCCCAAAAACCGAGGGAAGGAAGGGTGAAGAAGTAAAACGAGAGGCGCGGACAAAGACGGAGAGAAAAAGAAAGTGAAATCCTTGTCAGCGTTGAAAGCCAGGAAAGGGCTCTATTCATTCTTCAGTTTATATAGAGGTATAAAGTTGTCAGTTCCACTCAGCATTTCTCTGCGTTTCTACCCTGGAAAAAGGCCTGTGTTATTTTTATTAGGGATGATGGTGCCAGTCAGGTGGGAGGGGAAGCAGGCGTTTTGATCAGGTTCGAAACTGCGCCAGCGCGGGGCGAGCCGTGTTTCATGTGGAGCTTGAGGCAGTTCAAATGACCGGGCTCCAGGTTTCAAGCTGAAAACATCAGTACCCTCTTCAGCTGAGCTCCGCTACAAGCTCAGTCTGCAGGCATCCCAGCTATTTCAAACACTCTGCAGTACCGAGGTGGAAGCATGTGAGGAATCTGGATGGTTGACCCTGCGTCTGCCCCCCTCCCTCTCCATCCACTCCCTCTATCCCTGCTCTCTATTACCTGCTGAGAGGGAGGAGAGGACAGCAAAGACCTGGCTGTCCAGACGAGGTTATAACAGTGAGGAGGAGGAGGACGTGCTGATGCATGGGGTGATGCCTTCTTAGGTAAAAGCAGAAGGTGAGATGACTTGTGTCAGTCAGAGGGGAGGAGTTCACTCTACCACATTAGAGAAAATGCCCAGAGCGATTTCTGTTTCCCCTCTCTAACCAAACACCTAAACTTTCCTCTCGCACTCTCCTCCGTCAGGGTCGTCTCACGTTGCCACATGCCTGCAGAGAATGGTTCAAATTAGGCCCCGAGGCGAGCTCCTACCTCTTACTTCTCTCTCCAGTATCCCCATCCCCCAGATTCACGCAGCTCGGCGCATTTGTTTCATATTTTGCACAGGATGTGACTCACCCGCATTTGATGTTTGATGTTTTAATTGCGCAGTGTCAGTGATACATTGGGATGAAAAGATGAAAAAAAAAAAAACGAGAGCTCTGTCTAGGATTTGGCATAGTGAAGTTACAATAACATATCGCTGCCATTCATGATTAACCGCAGTCGCCCTGAGGTGAGAAGAAAGAACGATCTTCTGAGGGAGAACAAGTCTGTTTTATGCTCACTGATTCTCAGCAGTGAATGTCTCTACGTTAAGCTTTCACAGCATTCAGAGGGAAGAGCGGGAGGAGGTTGGTGCTCTGGCCCCTGCTCGCTGTAAATGAGTGGACTGTTTATGTGCCACTGCAGTGAAAAAGCACTGATTGACTCCAATAGAGGCACAAACACCACAATCATTGCCTGTGTTATCTCCAATAACTCTCTGTTAGGAATTGAGAGGACATGTCCCGGTGACGTTGGCTGCTTAAAATAGATGCATCGGACACGGCAGTTTGTGAACTGCAGCAGAAAAAGCATTAACACCTCGTTAAGGTCACAGAGAACAACTTAAAAGAACTGCAAAGGCCGACCTTGGCGTCGTCTCATGTCATTAAATAGTTCAGTAGCATCTCTAAGCAGATTTTGCAATGACGACCATAAACCAGCTTAGACATAGAAAGGTCTAACAGTGCATTAACAATACTCCACAATCCCCTAGTGCCCCCCTTCGATCTACTTTATGACAAATTTTGCTGGTTTGGACGGCCTATGTTTAGTAAGTTTGGCCCGTTGCCTGGTTCCCTCAGATCCGAGGATAGTTATTGACAGCACAGACTACAGTCATCGACCATCGTATCTATAAAACGCCTACATGAGACAAAATAACTCTCCATACCAGCAGTAGTCTGCATATCTCATTCATGAGGGGAAACTGGAGCAGTTAGGACTAGCTAGGAAGCTAAAGCTATGAATTGACCTCTCCTGAATCTTGCTGATCATGTTCTCCAGAAGTTTCATTCCATATAGCCGAATGCACTGATCAGACATAACATTATTGTCTTCTGCCATCAAGGAGTGTCATTGCTATAGGGTGGGGGTGTCTGGTCTGGTCTAGGTGGGTGCTACATGTCTAAGTAACATCCACATGAATGAATGCCAGGTCCAAAAGTTTCCCAGCAGAACACTGAATTGCCACAAGATGGTCAATGTTATTTACTTCTTCCATCTGTAGTTTTAATGTTGTGGCTGATACAGGGTATTTGGGAACTGGAATTTTCCGATGAGATAAAACATGGTACCTTTGGTAAGTGTCCTCCTGACAAGTCATTTGCTTACTTTTGTCACTTTCGTTTCTCCTTTTGTGCACTTGTTCGCTAAGCTGAACATCCAACCAGAGGGATCTGTTTCAACATGCTTACCTGGCCGAATTAAGCTGCTTTCAGAGGTCCAACTGGTGCTGATGGTGTGGGAGGCACCATAAAATCCCATATGCCTATAAGCAGCTCGGCCAACGTTTGGCTTGGTTTGTTTCAACACCTAAAACCAGAACAATAATAATCAAAACAGACTTCAGGCTACCTGTGCTGACAGTTAGTGTTATGACATGACTCGATGCCTGCAACATAAAGTGGAGAGGGACAACAGAGTTACAAAAATAAGCCATATATTGTGAGCTGTGATCTTCCCCAGCTGAAGAGAATGGTACCTTTATGTGACTGATTAGGGCAATCAAGCCCATGCAGCACCCAAAGACACCTGCACTGCCGCTGCAAGGCCAGCGCGTAGAAAGACGACAATAAGCTGAATGTTCTTCCAAGTTCACGTTCTTAGTTTAGGTCATTGTTCTTGTTCATAAGCAGCTATCAACAGCTTTACTTGCCGTGTGCACACATACAAAGACTTTGTTAAGCGCTTTCAAACACATTCAAGTGAGCACATCTGGACCAGTTTGAAGAGTTTTTTTAGGCATCTTAGCCAGGGACGCTGAGGGCACTCACCCACTGTTCTCAAGGTCTCAAAACTGCTTCTCCAACCACTTATCCACAGCTCCTCCCGTTATAAACAGCAAGAAATACACTTGAGTCCTTATTGTAGTACCTAAGGTAAAATCCGGCAATCACCAGTCCATAGTCCAATTTAGGGCTCATCCCTTCACCTCCACCTATTTAAGCATCACTCTTGTATGAGCTTTATACTGAAGCGCAACCTTCTTCCACACAGTTACTTCACAAAATCATATTTATCCTATCTTAAAATCACACAGAAACCTTCCTCTTTCAGCAGATACATGTAAAAAACACAGTCAGACTCTGCACATACAACACCGGTGCAGTGAAATCAAACATCTGCAGGGAGCAACGCATTTTAGAACCAGTTATCTGCTCCTCCACGGACAAGTGAAGGCTAGTTGTTGATTAGTTCCAACAGCATCTTAAATTTGCATATCAGCAGGGGGTGTACTTAATGACTGGTGAGTGGCTCGGCCCAAAGCATCACTCAAAGCTTCAGTCGTCACAGCAAAGAGACTGAGTCTCTCATTAACGCGTTTGTGGATGAGCCTTTCAATTAGCCAGCCTCCTCACGAGTTCCATCAGCAGCGACGGGGAATCAATATGTTCATCTAGGATGTTGATTGCGGGATACTAGCTTGTCACTTTTCTTTCCTCTCACTCTATTCCATCAGTCCAAACACCGTGGCTGCTGGCACAGGAGCGATTAAGGAGGAAAGAGGACTGGAGAAAAGATTGGCGACGAAGAGAGACAATCACAGGTTGACGGACACCACAGTGCAGGGGCATTGAGTCCATCCAGTGCTCAGTCAAAGGCCCATGAGACTTGGCTTGATGAGGTTTCTTTCAAATGTGGGATGGCGAGGGGTGGAAAATAAATTGGGTGATTGTAAATAGACTTGTGCAGTGGGAGGAAAGAGACACACGGAGAGGGAGACACGGTGGGGGGGGGGGGGGGGGTGCTTTGTGGCACTCTTGAAAAATGAGTTAAACTTTCCTTCCTCACCTCTCGCTCCCTCTTTATTTCTAGCCAACCTGTCAGCTCCACTGTTATCTGATGGCTTTACTGGTGTGGAGGCAGAGATGGGAGAGGAGAGGGAAACAGACGTAAAACTCCCCATTCACGGGCCAAACCTTTGCCTGACAAAAAAAAAAGAAAAAGAAAAAAGAAAGCCTTGTTAGTGCCTCTTTTCAAATTGAATGGAAGCGTTTTCCCTCCCGTGTTTAAAAAAAAGAGGGCTTCAGCGGTGAAAGCGAGACAAAAATAAAAAAAAAAGTCTGTGGAGATTAGAGTCTTCCACCCTCCCCTGTGTCTCTTTCAGAGCACTTGAACGCCTGAACCAATGCAGGAGACAGCTTGAAGCAGTGGGGGACGAGCTGCAGGGGGCCAGGCTTCCATCTCTCTGGGTAGCTGCAGACAGATCTGTTCGTTTTTAGGAAAGGTATGAAGTGAAGTTATTCCAAACCCTGCAACCACAAACAGCATCATTACACTACACAACGATATCAGCGGTTTAACTTTAGATCTTGTCTTTCCTCTTTCATGTAATAATCAGAGAGATATCGGATGCTTGTGATGACTCCTTTGCTGCATAAACTCTCTCAAATTCCAAACCTCGGACAGCTGTATAAAGATATTTACACCGAAACAGTACAAAAATGTGAATGTACTCCACTAATGACGTAACACACCGCAGACTTAATATGCAGTGTGTTAAATATTTGTCTGAAAAGTGTTAAACTCAGTGTCAGATAAATGTGGTAGCTGAAACCGTGTGATTTCTCTCCGGTGTGTAGTGCAGGAGAGCATGAAATGAAAACACTCAGGAAAAGTTCAAGTACCTCAAACTCTGAGTTAAGTACAGGATTTAGCTACTTTCCAGCACCGCATGTTAATCGCTGTTAATCCAAATGTGTATAACGCACACAAAGCATTAGCATCATTACACATTAAATCCAAATGGAAAAGACAAGACTGTGCTGGCATTTCATTTCCCCTGAGCACCCCCATTGTATTGTTTTGTATTGTATTGAGATGATATGCTCATTAGAGAATATGACACTAAATGAATCCACTCACATTTCTCTTTGTAAAAGAGGGTGATAGGTGACATGGTAGTCAAGTGTTGCTGATGTGACCAAGACAAAGCCCTGATTTAATGTATTTCATTGTATGTTTCTCACTGGGACTTATGGTACCAAACACCAAGACACATTCTGGTATGTATGAGAATATTTGGCAATGTTTGATCCTGATTCTAATCCTGATCCTGATTCTGATCCTGATTGCAGTTTTGATTCTACTTTTAACTAGCACTAAAAGAAGAGAGCACATAACCCCTATCCTGTATTCTCTCCACTGGCTCCCGATCCATTTTAGAATTGATTTTAAACTTTTAATGTTTGTTTTTAAAGCTCTTAATGGCCTCGCCCCATTACCTATCTGAGTTGCAGTAGAACTTTGAGGTCATCAAATCAACTCATGCTGGAAGTGCCCGGGTCAAAACTTAAACACTGGGGAGACCGAGTCTTTTCAGTTGCTGGACCTAAGCTCTGGAATAAGCTCCCTAATGACATTCATGTCATTATTGACCTGGGACTTTTTAAATCAAGACTTCAAACGTATCATTTTAAAATGGCTTTTAGTACCCGGTAGTGTGCCCACACTTTTATATATATATTTTTTTTAATGTTTTTTAATTTTATTTTTATTTTACTTTTTATTCTCTCATTTATTGTTTCTTAGTATTTATTTTAATTCTGATCACAGTTCAGATTCTCATTATGATTCTGATTCTAAATCTGATTCTTATTCTTATTCTGATCCTGATTGCAATTCTGATTCTACTTTTGATCCTGATTCAGATTATCATCCGAATTTGTATCCTGATTCTTATAATGATTCTGATTCTGATAATGATTCTTTTAAAATCTAATTCTGATCGCAGTTCAGATTCTAATCATGATTCTGATTCTAAATCTGATTCTGATCCCAGTTTAATTCTGATTCCAGTTCTGATTCTAATCCTAATGCTGATCCCGATTCTAATCCTGAACCTAATTGTGATTCTCATACTGATTCTAACTCTAACCCTGATTCTGATCCTGATGATTCCGATTCTTCTGGTTATGGCTTTGGTTCTAATCCTGATAATGGTTCTGGTTCTGGTTCTGATCCTGGTTTTGGTCCTGACCCTGATCCTAAACTTGATCCTGATCCTGTTCATTATCCTGAATCTGAATCTGATTGTGTGTTGGTGTCTAAATGATTGGTGGCTCCACTCTTATTTACCTTAATTTAATCAAATATAGTATCAAAGTTAAAATGATTCACCTGATCTTCCCACTACTACTTTACTGAACCCAGACTAGATTTCACATCAATCATTGTGCTTTTTACTTCACCTTCTATATGTATCGTATCCTTCATTCCCATTTGAATTGATATAAAACTTGTTTTACGTGTAGTGTTTCAATGTTTTTCTTTATCGCGATGTTTTCTCCTGCAACACCTAACAGGGACACACTACTGTCTGGATGCTCTGTGCGCACTTTTACAGCCTGCATGTGTGCGTCTCTTCCCGCAGATGTCATGTCTTGGCCACTGAGCGGCGTTGTTACTGCGGTCTGACAGGTTCGCAGCGGAGCCGGATCCCTCACACTGGATACAGTTGGGGCAAGTTGAGCGCAGGGCAGGCGTAGAGGCAGCTCCGCAGCGTTTGATGGGCGGAGGAAGGCAGGGCCCAAAGGCACTGCGGCCAGGAAGCGGCTCGAATTACACCGGGGGGGCGCTTGGGAGGGAATGACACCCACTGGAGTGAAGGAGGAGGGCGGTGTGTGGAGACGTAAGGAGGAGAAAAAACCTAGTAAACCTGACAAAGCGTCTGAGAAACAGTGTGAAGACTGTCGGCGGAAGACGAAAGAGAAGGAGACGCGAAAGACGCTCTTTTCACCGTGGGGAACGCACATTGATGGATTTTATGACATTTTGGCATCGGACAGCCAACGTCTTGCACCTATCAAACATCGCCCCGCGTCCGTAGTTGCTGCAAACTTTCTATTTAGTTGACAAGTGCGCTGCTCTTGAGCACTGGGCATGTTTTGCGCCCTAGAAGAAACTTGGTGACGGGGAGCAAAGTTTCTGGGGGGGACCGAGCTGGAGCGAGCTGTTTTCGAGGGATAACGCGTGTAAACTCGGATTTCTTTGCATGGCACTGGGCTACGCTGCAAGTCGAGTTTGGAATATATCCTCTGATCTGAGTTGATGCCGGCTGATCGTGGAATAGTAAACTGAAAAGAAGGCAGCGCCTCTCAGATTTTCTCTTTTTTTTTGTTGCTGCTGCTGCTGCATTGTGGTGTTGGAGACATTCCTCCCTCTGGATTCTGGATTCTCATGCTCTCTCCTCCCTTATCTGTTCATGCCAAAACAGAGATCTCCATGATTTTAGTCCTCCCTGGTAAGTATGTTCTGTTTACGATAAATCTCAGCTGACGAAAAACTAAAAAAGAACTCTAAAGGTTTTCTTAGAATATCATCTGTCAAGTTCCGTGCTGTCATGTGTGATAGCTGAAATGCTTTACGCGTCCCCGGACTGTGCTGCTCCTCTCTTACTTGTAAACTAAAATAAATCAGTACTTTAATTAGCAGACTTTATTAACCAAGATACTTTTCAAATGCGTAAAGTTCTCTTTAAAGTTTATTTTTTAATAATTTCTAAAATGTGTATGCAGCATAAGAAAACTTTTATTTTTTGTATAAGAATAGTTTTCCTTCAATAAACATGGAGAAGTTCCTTCTATACATTTTTCCTTGTTTATTCTAGGAACCACTCAGCACCTTGCGTCACCACTTTAGGCCCCATTAACAAGTGTCCTGGTTATTTATTACTTTGCTTAATTTTCTACATTGCATTTATGGTGCCAATTACCCCGTGACCGCAGTTGTTTTTTCACTGCTTGGTGCCGGAGCCCTAAATCACTGAGCAGCTCCAAATGAGCCCCCATTGTGGAAAAGCCAAACTGATTTGAATCTCAATAGGGATTCAATCAGTGCCAAGAAATTTCATTCAAAGCCGCGGGTTTAAATGAAGCTTGTGGACATGTATGGAGCAAAGTTTCTGAGTGGGTCCAAATGTCATGTCTGCGGCGATATAAAGTTTGGTTACGAAGAGCGCGTTGTAGGAACTGTTCGCACGCTTTTCTGGAAAATCAGATTTTTTTTTATTATTATCTTGCTGTTGCTTTTTATTTTTAATCGCGCTTTCTTATTGTATTCGACTATTCGATTGCTGCAGAATAATCTGCTCTAGTCGTCACGTTGAACGATGAAACAGAAATCGAAGCTTCAGTTTAAATCTGGTCTCTATCCTGTAGAAGCTTTTGGACAGCGGTAAGACCTGGATGATTTGTTGCTCTGGTTTGCATCCCATTAATAATTCATGTGCGAGAGCTGTCACTGTGCAGAATTAGGTGCCTTAATTGCATAAATAAATAAATAAATAAATCAAAGCGCTTCCACTAATGAAGTTAAGATGTCGGGGTGAATTCGTGGATGCACCCCGACATTGTGTGCGCGCCACACAACCCCCGAGGGGTGAATTAAAGATAAATCAGCATGTGCCCGTTTTCGACTTCGCTCTCTAAAAGTCAAATTGCATGTGTCTTTGCGGGTAACGGCGATCGATACGTCCAGCTGGAGCGGAGGAAGCGCGGGGGAGCGTGACTTCGCCGAACCTCCAGAGACGCTTCACCGCGGATGAACCGCACACGTCTGGCTAAACAGATTGACGTGTGTCCCATTATTGCGATATTGCGTTTCAATTAAAGCCTCGCTGGCCTCATAATCAAGTAAGGGGAATGCAATAAAGGCACGCTGCAAATACAATTAACAGACGCGCAGGAAAAGCAGCGCGGGCAACAGGTTTGGTGCATCTGTTGCGCACGGGAAAAGGCGATGTCTGGCTGATTTGCTGGTTGTCCTGTGGCAGGGATTAGAAAATGTAAGCAGCAGCACAGAAAAACTGGAACAGGCTGTTGATGGAGGAGATTTGTTTGATTTGCGAGCTTCATGGCAGTTTGCTTGTGAGATGCCAAACTGGTTTGACTTTGAAGAGGGCAGCAGGAGAGCTTGGATGACTCTTAATTGGTTTTTCTAAAATCCGTTTCAATGCATATAATTATAGATCAGAAGTGAAGCTCGATGCAGGGTTGTGTGTTGAGTGCTGGTGGCTCACGGCTTCGGTATGTCTGTGGCATGGCTCGTTTGACAGCATTTTGTAACACTTGTGTTCCTTTCTCCTGCTCTTGTCTCAGTAAGGACAAAACGGTGCTGAAACCAAACCTCTCAACGCGAAGCAATAACAGCAACTAACATATTGTTTTGTCTCCTTCCCCCCTCCTTTCTTAAACCATCACTCCAACACCTCTCTTTGGCCTCTCAGCCCAGGTGATTGGGTGAATTCCAGTGAGTGACAGGCCAGCCCCGGCAGCAGTTGATGGTTGGGCCGACCCCCTCAGATGGGATCAGTGTCCAGGGGGAGGTGGAGAAGGGGGGTATGGGGAGCGCTGTCCCCCACTAACGGGATGGCCTCGTGGGCCTGGCTGCTGGCCGCTGTCCTGCTGTCCCTTCTGACTGTCAGCGTGGCCCGGCCGCCCCTCACCGCCACCAAGGAGGAGGAGGCCACTCTGGAACCTGAAGGTAAGCAGCAGGGGGGCGCGAGAAGGGACAGAATGCAGGAGGAAAAAACATTTGTTGGGTTTGTTTTTGGAGAGCAGGTGTAGCTCCTTCAAGTTTGTTCCCTCCTTTAAACCCCTTTAGAGTTTTGGTTGAATCTTACCCTTAACCTAAATAAATAAAAATCTACAAGTGGCCTAAAGGAAACCAAGAAATCAACCCTTTGAAATTTGAACAGTAGCAAAATAATATGGGAATCAGTTTTCTTTTCTTTTTTTTTCTTATGCAATTTCTTCTTCTTGTTGTTCACTTCCATGTTAAATCTTACCTGCAAAGAAAAAAGAGCCTTTCTGTCAATTTAAACTTTGCTGAAATCCAAACAAGCTGAAAAGGTTGAGTCCCTGCAGCATTCTGAGGGGATCAAAACAAATAAACAGAAAGCAAACAGCTAATCTCAGAGCGGCTGGGCCTCTTGTTCTCTGCATACGAGGCGTGGGGTTTGCACATTTTCGCTTTATTCCTCTCGCCGGTGTCTGCGGTAGTCTGGGACATCCGCGAGTGTCAAAGCCAGGTTTGTGACCCTGCGTGGGAGGACAAGGGAGAGCTGTGAAGCAGGGCGGGACAGTGTTTGTGCTGGCATCTCTCGCATACCCTCCTCGGCTGAAAAAGAAACGCGGGGAGTGAAAAAAAAAACAACCCCCCCCCAAAAAAACGGGAGGGATTCTGAGTTTTATTCCCTTTTCTGTAAAGTTTGTGTAAAAAAAACAAGTTTTCATCTAAAGTTATGGGGAAGCTTTTGTTCTGCTTTAGCAGAGACAGCTGTTTTTTTGGAGTTTCTCTGTTTTCTGCGTCTCCACTTTTGTAGCCTGGTTAGAGACGAGCTAATTAGTTGTTGTGATGGATGCTAAGTCACATTCCACAGCTCTTTGTTCCCGGGCTTTTAATCAACATGCTAATTGTAAGTTAGGCCATCTCCTTTAGAGCCACCTCCCCCCGTCTCATTCTGTCTTCACACACACGTTCTGTACCTTCTCTCGCCCTTTGCCCTGGAGGTCAGGTATACCCGCCTACCTTGATGAGAGGCCTGCCTCGGCTCCTGTTGTTTTTTTGTTTTTTGCCGTTCCGTCTGAGACTGTTTGGCTCCGAGCCGATGAGCTCAGAGCCCCACACGGCCCGGACGCTACGCTGCACGGCCACGGAGAGGACAGGGAGAGAAGAGTTTTCCAGAGTTACACAATCCTCCAGGAAAGTTCTAAGAGGATTTGTGCATATTTGACTTCTCCTTTAGATGGAGAGATTACACAGTGCTGGGCAGCGGTGAAGTCATGTGACTGAAGATTAAGTGCCTAGACCTGGGGGTCACATGATAAGGGATAGACGGGGCACAAAAGAACCCGGGCTGCTTATCGGCCTCTGAATCAGCTTCTCCGCTGCAAGTGGCAAACACAGTTTCTTTTTTTTTTTACCCTGCTGCCGTGTGTGATTGAATCAGCGTGTATGTGGATCCAGTTTGTTGCCGCCTCCCATTCGCCGCTCCTGCTTGGCTGGTGTCACCTGTAGGACACAGATGTTAGGGAGACAGATTGGCTGCCCCTGCCCTCTCCGTCCTAATAACACCCCCCTACGGAGCTGTTTAGAATTTCAACCACCCCCTCCCCGCATCCCCCTCTGCCCCGCAGCAGCCTGGGTCACACCGCTGCCTGTTTCTGTGGGAGCAGTAATTGCTGTAGATTCATCAGATTGCATATCAGTGTTGTCTCTACAGAGCCCACGCCTGCACCCCTGGTGGCCCTGCTAGTTTGTTTACCTGTGGCTGCTGTAACAGAAGAAGTAGAGCGAGCGCGCTGGTTAAGACCTCCACAACAGGCCTATTGTTGTCGCTGTAGCCACTTCAGTATCTATGGGAGTGTTTACCTTGTCCAGGCGCCCTCCGTTTGCACAGTGATTAAAATACTCTGACAGAGCTGAATAACAATGGTACCAAATACGGGAGGTGTGTGTGTGTATGTGTGTGTGTCTTGAACATATTTTCAGCTCTGTGGTCTGTTAGCAGCCTCTTCTTTGCATATAATGTGGAATAAATGTGGCACACTGGCAGCCGGAATGGGAGCGCAGCTGACAAAAGTCAGCTCATGGCTTTGGCTGCACTTTCTCGTCGTCCCTGCCAAGCTCTGTTCTTCAGAAAACGCTCTGATCAGCATGGAGGCAGCGCTTCAAAAATAGTTGAATGGTTAAATAATTGCGCATCAAAGAAGAGTGTGTCATGCTTAGACAGGATGGTCGACAACAGACATGTTTTATTCCTTGGGCATAAAATGAAAACAACTGCTCTCTTGGCACATTTGTGGACGTATTTGCTGCGCGGTTTCCACCTCTATGTTGAACCCTTTGTAATCAGATACATGTCGAGCTTATGTTAGACAAGAGACGCAAGATTATGCGTTCAGAGATTTTGAGTGCATCAGCGTGTCTCTGGGTGTGAAGTGGGACTGCCAAGGAGATGCAGGATTATTACCTGTCCGCAGTAATGTGTGTGCTATCTTCACAGCAGGAGTGCGGCTGTAAAAGTATAAAAGTGTCAGCTGGCCTGTTAATGGCGCGGAGTGTGTGGCCATGGCAGTGGAAGTGAACTCCACACAAAACGTCCGTGGGCGTCGCGCATACACGACTCTGGCACAAAGGCTTTTATTGGCCTGCCGTTAGCTGGTGTTAATCTGGAAGGTTCGAGCGCGTTGTTTGCCTTGGCCTAGGTGCCAGAAAATACCATGTCACTCCGCTGCTCAGTCTCACACTTGCCTGATAAGATGCTGGGAAGAGCTGCTACCTGTGCCAGCTTGTGCCTCGGGCCTCGGCGGACCGTCTTGTGCCCTGAGATGCAGGAAGACGAGAATCGGAGGAAGTAGATGGAGAAAATCAGGAAACTCAGAAAAGAAAATGAACAGATTCAGAAGCTAGATTGCAAAACTGATGCAGTTTTGAATTTCATACGGATCCTAATATTCTGCGGACAGGTTTGTCACCATTTTTAACACGTTTTGACTAGATAACGCTGCCACTGCTGCATTTAAACTTCACGCAGAGTCGCGGATTCGAATTAGCTCAATTCAGGCATTCACACAAGTATTAATGTAGTTTAATGATTAAGCTGAGCTGTTTGGTGTTTACATTCATGTGGCCGCGCTTCGGCCTCAGAGGTTTGTTGCAGATAAGGGGCATTCAGTGGGCTGAAGGGGTCGGGTGGGGTTCAGGGGATGCCTTGATGAGGGGTGAAGGGGTGAGCGAACAGGAGGGGCTGTTGCCATGGACACCAGTTCATGGAGCAGCTCTTTTGTCATAATAAAAAAAAAGGTTGGGGGGGGATTTGAATGTGAAAGGGCACGGACATTAGCAAAAGAGGGAGAGACAAAAAAAGGGGAGAAAAGTCCTGGGATTTGACTACGTGAGGAGGTTACAGAGGAAAGAGGGGTAGGAAAAAGGGCCAGCAGAGATAATGTGATTTGGCAGCGTGTGCACCTTTTGGTCCGCATGCATGCTGAGTGTGTACCTCGGTGACGGCAGTTATTGCATTTAGTCGACCTGTCCCATTGTGCACGATGAGGCAGGAGGATAGACCTGCAGGCGGATGTTCTTCTCTGCAGAGGCGCCTTTATAGCATGACAACGCGAGAGAAAAAAATACTTAAGCGCCGTCGTAGGCTTGCTTATCTTTTGCCGACTTGACAGACAGAAAGAGAGACGGGCAGGCGGACTTCAAGGGGACCCTGGTGAGAACTGCTCGCCGCGTTTGGCCTCAGACGCTCGGGCTGCGAGACTAATTATTGCCAGGCGAGATGGTGTGAATTAAGAGATGGCGGGGAGAGGACAGGCCGACTCCATCACACCTGACAGACACTTCTAATAGCTGTCAGAGAAAGATGAGCGAGAGATGGGTTTTAAAACAGAGATGCGCTTGAGGAGACAAAATGATGGTGATGACGGTGGGAGGGAGCGACGGAGGGAGGGAGGGAGGGAGGGAAGGGGAGAAAGCTGTTTGATAGAAATGGAGAAAAAAGCATGTGTGTGTGTGTGAGTGTGTGTGTGGGTGTATGATAGAGAGCCTCCCGCCCTCCTCCTGTTGCTGCAGGGATGAAAAATCTGCAGTGAAGTGTTTCAACTCTTCAACTCAGCATGCGTCTCTGGACTCTTGTAAACTCTTTTTATGTGGAAGGTGTGTGCGCGAGTGTGCGTCGCCTGGTTATGCATCTCCTGGCGTGCATGCATTTGCAGTTTGCAGCTCTGACTCGTTATTTATTTACTCTTTCCTCAAAAGTTTCCTTCTTTGCCCTGCATTCAGATGTGCGCGCCTGCAAAATGCACTGCGCGTCACAGTTTCCCATGAACAATCAGGTATGCCGGAGGTGCGAACAGGTTTCGGCGAGGGTCAGGGTTAGGTCGGCGGGGTCGCGGGTGTCGGGAGGGAGCGGGGGTGGGGTCGCGTGGGAATGGGGAGGGAGAGGGCAAGGCGGAAGGGGAGGTGAAAGAAAAGGGGACAGAGATGAAGAAGCAGCAGGAGGAGGAGGAGGAGGAGTTGATGGAGTGGGACAGATGGACGCTGCAGAGATAAGAAAATGGCCAAGACAGAACTAACACCTGCATGCTTACTTTAATCAGATGCACCATTTGGAGGAAAATTCCCTCCTTTTCCTCCATTCCACTCCTTCCCTTTTGTACTTGTTTCCCCTCCTCCTGTGCCTCCTTCTTCGCCAGAGCTCCCCATGTAGTGTAAAACACACACACACACATGCACACACATCCATGTGTACGAGTATCATCTTTCTATGAAGCACCTCCGCGGCCTCCCTTTCTCCTCGGTGCGCTGACAGATGGCGCAGCAACGTGTGTGCGCGTGAGACTGTGTGTGTGTGCGTTCCAGGTGTTGTCTTGAAACGTCAGCTTCACCGAAACCCCTCCCCTCCGTCTCGTAAAGATGCCCATACCTGCCGTATTCCCCGCAGATACCTGCACTGATTTGTCTTCCTGGAAGCCGCAGCGCCTCTAAATCTAAATTAAAGAATAAAAGACAAAACTGCAGCCCGTATTAGAGGTGAAGCAAAGGCCTCCGGTGTGGAAAACCGCCTCGTAAAAGGTAGTGGAGACAGCGCCCATCAATCACCGGAGGAGCCCCGCCTCTTATCAGACCACACACTCGGTTTTGGGTGGCGAGGGAGGGGTTAATTATTTCCGGTTCGAAGGAGGGAGAGAGAAAAACAAGACAATGCAGGAACTGTACCTATGTGTGTCTACTTGCCCGCGGGGAATGTTTAGAGGTTTGCACACATGCCTCAGCTGCTGGCTTGTGGCGGAATGACTTTCCCTTCCTGCCGAGGCTGGAGTGTGTGTCTGCGTGTGCTGTGTGTGCATACGCAGGTATACTTTACATTTAGCGCGCGCGTAGGAAACACAGTGGCACATAATGGGGTGGGATGTTGTTGAAAAGGTGTATTGAGGTGCAGGAAAGGCTGGGAGTGCCGCTGCCTCTGTAATTACACATATCGGACTTCAGCCAAACACTCTACATACAGTAATACCACCAGCTCCGTCTTTTTTTTTTTTTTTTTTTGTCCATCCTTTTCCATTGTTGCTACTTTCCCCCTCTTAAATCCTTTTAATCTCTCTAATTTTTACTCCTCTCCCTTCAGAAAACAGACACGCACACAGTCCGGGACATTTTTTTTTTGTTCTGCAATAAAGAGGAACATTTTGTTTTTTCCTTCCAAGAGAAAGAGTTTCAAGATTTATCTGTGTTTGGGTTTGAGTGAATGCTTTAATGTGTGCATGAATGTGTGTGTGTGTTCAAGTCTGCAGGAGCCTCAGGGAGACCGGAATTGGCTATATACTGTATGACAGAAGCCAGCTTGTCTTTCAGGCAGGTTTTCCCCTTTTCGCTCAGCGTTCAGTCTGGAGTTTGCAGTGATGTGGATAGGATCCATCCTGATGTAGAACTGCAGCCTCAGCGGCGGACATTCTGAAAATCCCTTTTATACGTTTACCTCGTTCTGTCCCGCGGAGTTGTACACGGTGTACGCACACACGCAGACGCATGCACTCGCAGGCAGACTTGGTTTTTCTCCCAGAAATGAAGGTTTTATGCTCTTTGGAGTGGAGCGCTGAGTTACTTGCTCCCTGCCTCTGGCTGGCAGATCCTGTGCAGGGGCTGTATATCCTCCATGGCCATGTTATGAAAGAGAACGCAGAGGAGAGAGATGGAAAACAGAAGAGTCAGGCAGGCTGCGGCCAGCTCAAGGTTTTTCGTAGCTTAGGTGTGTAGTCAAAACCAGGGAGATGCCAAAAAAGAGAAGAAAAAAAAAAAACCCTCACCCCTCCTCTTTTCACTTCCCCTGCCTGACAAACGCTTCCGTCCTAGACCTTTCTGGCTGCTTTCCTCTCTGATGGGCAGACGTTGTGGAGTTGTGTTACTGTTTTTTTTTCTCCCCCCCCCCAAGGCTGCAGAGATCTTTCTACGCTGCTCCTACTCACCCACTGTTTGCTTGGCATCTACACGGAAATGGATGGGTGGTTGGGGAGGGGCGCTGAGGCGGACAGTAATGTTTAATTCTCACCTGCTCACATTGATTATTTGGGTTTTTTTTCCTCTACACACGCTGCTGTGGCCGTAACTGCATGCACTGAATCTATAAATGCCAATGACGCTGCACACTTACAGCAGAAAGGGGTTTCCAAGGGTTCCATTTCAAATGACTGACCAGGGAGTTTGTGGTAACGACATGTTGGTGTGGCTCCTCTTTTCTGTTTTGCTCCTCCTGCATAAGTTGATTTAAGTGCATCCATTGGGGTTATTTGGTGATTTGTTTCTTATACTATGGCTTTCTTCTTCTCCCACCTCTCTTTCCTCCTCCATGTGCACCCTCTTCCTGTTTCACTTCGTCCTGTCCCTCTACCCCCCCCATTCCGCCCTCCCCACTCCTTCCCCCCCATGTGCTCTGCAGAGGCATCGAACAAATACCAAATTTCTAAGCCCACGGTGTGCTCAGTGCACCCGGGGGAGGTGCTGAAGCTGAACTGCCCTCTGCCGGCGACAGGGACCATCACCTGGACCAAAGATGGCAGCTCTCTGGGCACCAACAACCGCACGCTGATAGAGCAGGAGGTGCTGCAGATCCGTGATGCCACGCCCAAGGATTCGGGCCTGTATGCCTGCACCAGCGTGGGCAAAGACACGGTCTGCTTCATAGTCAATGTCACAGGTGAGTCAGGGCTCAGGCAGGACAGGACGGGACAGGAGGTTTGCCTCGAGATTCAGGGCCGGGCCGTGCTCGGTCGAGTTCTGGAAGTGGCCATGGAGCAGATACGATCAGGGGTGACATTTTTGGGTCTTGTGAATGTGAGCGTGTGATTCACCACAAAAAAAAAGTTTGCGAAAATGTGACAATGCGGAGACTTCTTAATGCCTTACTGTGTTTGCGTGCATGGGTTGCGGAAGGGTGGCAGTAACCGTGGTTACTCTGTGCAGATGCCATCTCGTCGGGGGATGACGAGGACGATACAGAGCGAACGGAGGACTCTGGGGCGGACGGAGAGCAGATAAGTGAGTATGGGACGGACGAAAGGGGGTGTGAAAGAGTTAGAGGGGCGACCTCTGTCCTCATCAACTCCCACAGATTAGGCGCCCATGTGCTAGACATATTAAGAAGACAGTCAATGCTTGTTGTTGGTGCACTGATCTGGCTCTCTATGTCTTTGAGATGCTTGTGCAATGACTTCTGCCCTCATTCTCCGAGGGGATGCCTCTATTTTCAGGACCTTCTCTGAGTAGAAAGTAAATAACATTTTTGCTTTAGACACACATATTAGACACGGCAAAGGGATTCAACAAGTAAAGCATTTTGAAGAAGCTGTATCTAAATCCTAAAAATCTTCCTTAATCCTTAAAGGGCGTTAAGAAGTCGTACACACCATGTTTTAAGCTGTGCCTGATAAATACCAGTTCCCTACAGCATGTCAGTCCCTAAGTCTGGAATGCTGGTTGTCATAGACGGACACCTATAAAGACTTAATCTACTTAGCTTTGTCAGTGTCTATTAGCATAGTTGAGTCGGTGCAAAAATGATTGAGGCTGAAAGTGGACGGTCTGGATATTCTTTCAGGATTAGGATAGCAGCACCAAAACAAAAATCTGGCTTTTACCAGCGTCTCTCCTGTTCCACACTGTAGTATTCCCGTTGAGGCCAACACTGTGAGATTTCTGTGTGTGTGTGTGTCTTCGGGGCTTGATGCTCCAGGGAATACAAGGATTCCTGGCATTCCTCTAGCTAGTGTCTCCCAGGTAGCCAGGCCTCATGGAGCCAGCCAGTCAGTCAGTCAGCTGGGCTCATCTATTATGAAAGACGCCCATCTGGATCCAGTTACCCACCTGATGGGCCTGTGTGTGTGTGTGTGTGTGCGAGAAAGAGAAAGTTTTTACCCAAGTTTGTCTGTGCTTTAGCGAGTATCTGGGGTAGTAACGTGTTTATGCAGCTGCGTGTACACATGCTCGCCTTTCGCGTACACACTCGCGGAAAAGAGGCTGAGGTAAAGATCAGGGCTTCCACATCTTGTTAAAATTCTCCACACGCACCGCGTCTCACCGTCAGTTCTCCTCCTCCACTTTTGGGCTGACTGTAATTGCCTGAAATCCATTAAATATGGGGGAGAGTGAGGAGCTCAGCGAGAGGAAAAAAAAAAAAAGAAATGGGGAAGAGGGAAAAGATCCAGCCATTGTGGTGGTAATAAGCAGTTTGAAAACAACGGGAAAGCTTCTCTGGCAGTGCAGTTGCATTTTCTCGCCGTGTGTGTTTCTGAAAATTCAAAACCAAGATTATTATTGAAAAAAAAAAAAAAGAGACGGAACAAGAGGAGGGGAAAAAGAGGCAGGAGTGGGGTGTGCTGGACCATTACCAAAACTTCTCTGAGCATGGCGTGGAGCCTTGGCCTTGGGCCGAGGACTGGAGCGAAGAGGAGGGTGCATGCAGGCGTGGGAGGGAATGAGAGCGTGAGTGTGGGGTGTAGCTTTATATTCGTGACTTTATATTTTGGAGCTCTCGGAATGGGTTGGGCATCAGGCCACTGCGAAACAGAGCATTTTGATTTAACTTTTTACAGAAGACCGAACAACATAAGCCAGTGGAAAAAAAAGAAGAAGAAGAAGAAGAAGAAAAAAAAGATGAAAATGGGTCGAGAGTGTTTGCGCATTGTCAGCAGTGGGTGGGGTTATTGGAGGAGACATGGACGAACCTCCACAGAGATCTGTGAGGGGAGAAGTGTAAAGGGAGGCTGGTGGAGAGCGGGGGGGCTACACTGATGTCATTATAAAGTTAAAAAGCCACGTGGAGCTTTGCTTTCTGTGTTCTGCTATAAATGCTAATGTCCTGTTGATAGTTTAACTCATTTTTATTCATCCTTACTTGTTCATCCCCCCTTTTAGTCAAAGCTCTATGTTCACAGGCGAAGAAGAGACTGCATCTTTTCAGTCAGGTTTAGATTTCTAAAATTGAAATTACATGGTCTGTTGAAAATATTAAAGTATATCGAGTCATAATTTGTAGAAAACACTCGAAATGTTGTAGAACTGGGGTAGAAAGACTATATAAAGGTGCCCATTTACTCTATAAAGGTTTTCCTAACATTCATTTTAGTATTTCAAGTTGTCTGAAATCTGTGCACTCATTTAAAAGTGGGTGGGACAGGTCCATGCTAACATAAAACTGAATTCAGGCAATGATAGGCCTTTTATGTTTTCAGTCATTCTGTGAGAAACCACAAGCTGAAATAATGCTGCATACGGCATAGCTGAAGGTGTGCATCCCATTTCCTGCAGCTCCTCATCTAACAGCTCAGCATGGACGCTCCTTCTTGTTCCATTATTGCCAAACTGATTAGCTTTATCTCTGTAACACCTGATAAAAAACGTAGTATTTGTTTGTCCTACGAGAAACTAGTGCTTACAAAAGGTTCCTGGCTTTTTTTTGGCTGTGCACAAACCAACACTGGAGTATTACAGCTGTTATTTTGGCTGCAGTCTGAGCGGAAACACTGCGTCGCAAATTCGCGACACTAGGCAACAAGGGGTTAAAATTAAAAGGCGACCGTCTTGTTTTGTAGACACGCTTGTGACACACTTGTGATAAACGATAGCAGTAAGTTTACTGCAATCTGTGGCTACTTTAAGGAGCTGTAGAGTTGGAGTTCATCCTTTTTTTCCAAAAAAGAAAAAAAACACTTTGAGTGTTTCTGTATAAACATGTATAAAGTTGGACATTTCAGACATATTTTTAAGTCATTTATCTCTCTTGGCTTTCACAGGACAAATTGTCCTGAAAAATATACAGTATACAGACGTGGTTCCAATAATCCGTTTCTATAAAGTTGTACTGTTGCGCTTGCAAAGAGGAATGTTGCACAGAAAGATATCACAGCTTAACAAGAAATCATTTCAGCAATAAAATACTACTTCGGGAGCACTGATGGATTTAACTCTCCGGAGGAACTTAGAGAGAGAGAGAGAGAAAAAAAGTCTTGACTCATAGCGCAGGAGTTAGATAACCTCAGCTCACCCCGGGCCAGCTTAGGATAAACAGCCGTGAGTGGGGATCCGGATGCACGGGGCTTTGGGGGCGGCGGGGATTCTTGGAGGCCGCAGCAGTTGGCCCAGTGAAAGTCTGGCTTCATCTGGAAACAGCGCCGCTCACCTTTCATGTCCTGGGCCTCATCCGCCGACCCGGCTGCTAGTTTGGGGGTCAGGGGTCGTTTAGGAGAGACAGCCTCGCAATGGGCCAGTCTCCGCCTAATCTGTCTCCGTCTGAAGGGATGAGGCGATGACAGGGAGCGTGAACGGAGAGAATTGGGCCGAGAGATGAAGATGGAAGCATGGATAGTGGCAGTGAGGAAGAAGAAGAAGAAGAAGAAAGAGGGATGACTAATTATAGTTTGAGCACTTACTCTATACATGCAGTCAGAAAGGAAGAGCAATGTTTACTGACTTTACTATCCAAGTATGCTCGACTTGTCCGGTTGTACGTGCCAGAAAAGGGAATGGGGAGGTGTCTGATCGGACAGGCGGGAAAGAAAATAAGGGAGGACGCTTGACGTAAATATCCTCCCGGGGCATGAACTTATGTTTGCGGCTTGCTACCACAGGTCCGTAATGATCTTATCTGTGGGTATTCCCTCTGTGGCTCCTACTCCTGCTGTACGAAGAGGAAGTGATGGTGTGGAAGACCGTTTGGGTTGTTGTTTGACTTAGAGTTTTTCTTCCCCTCTGAGTCCCATCTGCTTAGGCAATCACGCTCCCAGGTGCAGAGGGAAAGGGCGGGTGGGAGAAGTGTGTGTGTGTGTGTGTGGGGGGGGTGCTCGGAGGAAAATCCAGCTGACTGAGAGACAGAAAATGGGAGAAAAGAGGGAGTTGGAGAACGGACAAAACACAAGCAAGGTGACAGATTTCAGTAGGAAAAATGGCGTTTGCCAGTTTGGCGCTGATAGCGATCTAGACGGAGGTGTGCGCCGGGAACTTTTGAAACCCCTGAGTAAACGTGACATTCGTTTTCTCCCCTGACGGCACGTAATGATTTTCCAAGGGTGATAAGCACCGCTAGCCCGGGCGTCCGTATCTAGCCAAGTGACAGGCAGATAAACAGGGTAGCTATGGTAATTGGAGGAAGTGGAGGGTAGAAAAAAAGCTGCTAAGTGGAATGAGATGAAATTGAATGTGATGGTCTAGTTACCCTCTTGGCAACGCCCAGGCGCATTCTCCCCCTTTAGAGCTGATGTTTTTTCTTTTGCCCCCCCCTCCCCCCTCTCTGCAACACCCCGTGGAGCCTGCAGGGAGGAAAGTGTGTGTTTTTGTTTAACCGTGTGAGTGTGGGGCTCTGGGTTGTGTTATGCAGACGTTGGGTCAGCAAGTGTTGCCAAGGGGGCGGGGGTGGGGGTCGAGCGTGTGGTGGTGGTCGAGGGGGGGTTAGCAAGGGTTCAGGTTTGGCTCTTCTGCAGCGACTCCTCCAGGGCCCTGAAGCCAAACTGTTAAAGCCGAGGACATGATTGGGAAATCTTACACCCGCCTGAGCACCAACTGTTCTCCGCTTTTTAGGCGCTCCGTATTGGACCTCGCCAGCAAAGATGGAGAAGAAGCTGCATGCGGTGCCAGCTGCCAACACAGTCAAGTTCCGCTGTGCTGCAGGAGGCAAACCCGACCCCAGGCTGCGCTGGCTTAAAAACAGCAAGCCATTCCGCCAGGAGGACCGCATGGGAGGCTATAAGGTAGGATAAACAGCAATACATCATGCTTTTTTATTACATATGTCAACTTGCTGGCTCTTTCTTTTACTGCTTTTTTTCTGCGCAGCAGTCCGTCTGCCTTTTTCCTTGAATGCATTTGCGCGGGGACGTCGAGCCTCCTCCTTCCAATCATTCACTCGCTGTCCTTTCACCCCTTTTCCACCCTTCGCTGGAGAGACGGAGGAGAGTAGACAGAGGAAACGAGGGCAGGGTTTCTGGTGTGAAATTGGAATTGCTCATCCGTGCTCCTCTTCTCGACAGGATACTTTGCAGAGCCTCTCGCTGTAACTTGAAATGCTCCTTTACCCGCAACAATTAGAAACCCAAGCCCGGGACTTGAGGGTTAAATGCCCCCAGACAGTAACGTATAGAGAAAGTAGGTAGCGTCAGGGTTGAAATGAGTCCAGAATGCTGAGGTAACTCAATCAGGGAGAACAGGTCCCACTGGCTTTGGTTGGAGACGAGTGTGTGTGTTTTGTTGTGAGGGAAGTTTGATTTACAAACACTATTACTGGGCTGGTTAACAATTAAACGTGAAGTGTTGCGCAGGTTGCTTACTCGATGCCTTACACGAGTTAAATGAACTCTCTGGTTCTTTGAGGATTTGTGATTATCTTCTTTACAATGCCGTGGTTCCAACAAAAGGCTTTTGTTTAATTTAAATGTCTAGTCCTGCTTTGGGAAATAAACATTCCCAACTGATTTATATGTGCCGAAAATACCCAATTCTGTATGTCATGGGAAAGTAAAAGCACCGCGGTTTATGCTTTATTTCCACTTTGCAAGAAAAATCATGGAAACAGTGGAAAACCGTGAATGTGGATTCCTTTCCCCGTGACAGTCTATTTGGATTACAGTTTAGTTATTTTGCTCCTAAATTCCTCTCTTTGTCTCTCAAAACAAGCTGCGTTTACTGTACACGCCAGAGCCCCGCAGATAGAGAGGAATAACAGTTTATACAGACAGCTACGGAGTTCATTTATGAAAAGGCCCAGCGATGCTGAACGAGTCTCAGGCTCTCGGTTAATGACACATCACCCTGCCAGGAAAGTTTAGGAGCAGATTACGTTCACGCCGCTGCTAATGTCGCTTTTCCCTTTGGCTGTACACGGCGGACGAAAAGCCTTACGGAAATGATACAGTCAGGCTGTCAGATACACTGTGGGCAGTTCATTTCTCTCTCTCTCTCCCGCTCTCTCTCTCTTTTTTTTTTACTCGACAAACGTTGGACAAAAGCCGTACCTGAGCCCAGCCCTGTGGCATAATCTCTCCATTGTGTGAAATGTAGGCCTGTACAAGCAGTTGCTACAGTCTCGTTTCAGTCTGCAGACGGAAACTCTATTGTTAGCTCACACCTGTAGATTCCACACATAGGTGAAACTGCTTTTACGAGTGATTTTGAATAACTGCGTGTTTGAGATGGCTTAGGATCGAACGCGAGGGCGGGGTTTAGGTTATAAGTGACTGACGGAAGGATTAGGCAATTAAAGCTAACCATCAGGGGCTTTATTAGGCCAAGGCTTTTATTTACCTTTGTTGAAATATATTGGAACAACCGTGATGTAGTAACGTAAAAGCAAACTTTCCCATCAGTCGATTTGTAGTAAAGTCACCCCGGTGGAATCAACTTGTCATCAGCCTCGATATTATTTGCAAGCCCTTAATCGCTCGTGTCTCTTTTCATCCAGGTGCGCAGCCAGCACTGGACTCTGATCATGGAGAGCGTGGTGCCTTCGGACAAGGGCAACTACACCTGCGTGGTGGAGAACGAGTACGGATCCATCAACCACACCTACACCCTGGACGTAGTAGGTCAGTACTACACACCCTAAAGACACACACACGCACACACGCACTCCAGAGCACACCTGTGAGGCTGACAAAGGAGGGGCGGCGGGACGGAGGAAGGGGAGGCCAGCGGAAGGAGTTCTCACGGTCAGGATGGTGCGCGTCCCGTTTGATTGCCCAGGTGCACTCTGGATGGGGGCGACTACACCTGTTGGGAGGTGAAAGAGTGCTGCCAAGTGCGTGGAAGCTAAACGAACATGTCAGCAGTCTTAATGTTGCTAAATTCATATTGCAATATTTCATTTTTATGCAATGAAGTCCCGATACATGAAACTTGGGCCGTGTTTATTAGCTGTGAGAGCCTTACACTTTTAAAAGTAAGCTCTGCATACTTCTTGGTAGTGTTTTCTTTGTCCTTAATGCCAAACACCTCCCATCGTAATCCCCGCCTATTTACAGGATCACTTCAACCAGATCATTCGCTTGAACCACTTTTATTAGAAAAAGAAAGGACAGATCTCGCTGTCTTTCTGAAAAACAACTAACCAGAACCTTTGTTAATAAAACAAACAATCTGTATGGTTCAGTCCC
Organism: Planiliza haematocheilus; assembly: GCA_005024645.1. Taxonomy (NCBI): domain Eukaryota; kingdom Metazoa; phylum Chordata; class Actinopteri; order Mugiliformes; family Mugilidae; genus Planiliza; species Planiliza haematocheilus. The sequence continues at coordinate 3,132,813 of SRSE01001339.1, read as the reverse complement.
ACAAAAAGCAAATAGAAAAAAAAAAAAAATCTATTTTCCCACTCTTTATCTGACCCCGTAAGCCCCGCTCGTGCGCGGCGAGGACTTGAACCGGCAGCGGCTGATCTTTTAGTGTCAGTCGTCCGTGAGCGCCCAGAATGCTGACCTCAGCGCTATCGCAGCGAGTTCAGGCCCAACTCACTCAACCCCTCTTTTCTGACCTTTGGAGCGCAGAAAGCAAAGAGTGTTTTTCTGCTCGGTTTGCAGAATCAATAGATAGCGGGGACAACAAGGGGTTTAGGACGACGATAGTAGATCGATGTGTACGTGTGCGTTTGTGTGAGGGAGTGTGCACAAGCTTTTGGTCTTAATTCGATCCGGACCCGCTGCTCCTTTGGCCTCACTCTAACCACTATAAAAGGGGATTATCTAACACAGTTTTCCTCAGAAGCCTGGTCAGTAAACTGCAGATAAACAGGACAGATACGGAGCTGTGGAAGTTTTACTCACAGAAGAACATTTAGAGGCTACTGGTCACCCAAGCCTCTATGTCTGAATGTCTGAATGTGGAATTTTTCCAGCGCTGTCCCCATTGTTCATACTGTAATTACACACTGTTTTGTTTAGCATCTCCATGGTAATAAGGAGCATTAATTTCATGATATCAGATGGAGACTGAATACCTTTTGCATAAAGTGGACATAAAGGTAAATCCATGAAAACATGCACACAACATTGCGCCCCATCACAGGCCCCCTGCTCTGATTCCCTCCGGAGTTAGCCAGAGCTCTCCTTCAGACTGCATATTTCTGTTTTTGTTCTGTTTTATTGCAGAGCAGTAAACCCCCTCCACGTCTGGCTCTGCAGCCAGTGCCCCCTGCAACCTCTTGCTTCATTTTGCTCCATTATAGTGTGGTGGACAGAGAGGGTGGGGGGAGAAAGAGAAAAGGAGGGGAAACAGAGACAGAAAAGGCCGCTCTTATCAGCCTTTTCTTTGCCCAAATGACCTGCGGGATCAGCTATTAAAACCAAAGGAGCCAGCCTTTTCTGGTTCAGACTGGCGTCTGGAGAAAGGGCAGCAGTCGGGAAAAACAAAAGCCCGAGCTGACACACAAGTGGACAAATGAGGAGTTAAAGGAGATGTCAGCTTTTTCAGTCGGAGCGGTGGCACCCAGCAGCTATGAGGTACTTTGTGCGTAGCCCCATGCCATCCTGTCCTGAGCCGTGCTGCGTTCTTCCTCTGCCTCTACCCCTGTGTCGGTTCCTGTGTGCCAAGTTTACCCAGAGTTCACCGGTCTCGCATGGGCCACCCTGGAATGTCCCCGGTTTGTCTCCTCGCGCTTCTTTCTCCCACTGTCCCACCACCGCTGCCATCAAATAACTCTATTAATTACTTAATTGATAAATGGGTTCACTTTTGAAATGGGTCACTTCATATTGTTCTCAGCAAAACATAAAAAAACCCACCTCCGGTCTGTTCTGTCGTTTGTTTTAGTGCCTCTTCTGCAGCCAGACCGGACAGCATGGCTAAGTTATTTGTTAATCCTTCTTTTACTACCTCCATTCCCATATTCCTTCATGTTTTTCCCTCTTGTTCTTGTGTGGGTTGAATTGGCCATAAAGAGACTTTTTTATTCTCTACGCCCATGCCCACACACATATTCACATTCCATTCAGTTCCATTACTTCAGAGGACTGCTTACACGGACTTACACTTCATTTCCTGGAAACAGAACCCAAACCTTACCATAACTACTACTTGCCTTAACCCTTACCCCAAACTTAAACAAAGTATTTATCCTCAAACTTAACAATTTATGTTACGGGAACTTCCCAAAAAGGGAGTCGAGTCTGCGAAATGTGACTCCGTATGCATACTTATGTTCTCACAATATGAAACAATGCAGTTACTCATACACACACACACGATATTCCCTTTTTCTAATTTAAGAAAGAACTCTGCTCACTAACTTTTATTGTTTTGGGGTTTCTCCATAATCATGATGTGGCCTATTTTCTCACCACACACACATTCTGTCGTGGTTGTCGGCTTCGACGAAGGTTAGAATTACTTTAATTTCTTTAAAGAAAGAAATAACAGCAGCTCCAAAAGTAATTTTTACTTGCCAGGATGTTTGTGAGCGATGGTTTTTGAAACGGTTTCAAAGTTGACGGATTTTTTTCCTTCTGTTTTGGTAAATGATGTTTTTTACAAAAGAGAGCGCCGGCTGGCAGACTGTGAAGTTTAAGTAGATCATCTCTCTTTCTCCCTGTTCGGGAAAGATCGAGAGGGCGAGGAGGCTTGTGAGCGATGGAAAGAGGAGAGAGGAGAAAAGGGGGCAAATACAGAGACACAATAAACAAGGCGAGCCCTAGGAATGTGCGGGAAGGAGGAGGAGGAGGAGGAGGGAGATTGGGGGAGAGGAAGGAGGGTGGGAATCATCTGATGTGACAGATTTCAGAAAGGTGGCGCATGAAGACTGATAGGGAGACAGACATACGGAAGAAGTCTCTGCCTCCTCGTCCCTACATCTGGCATCCCTTTACTCATCCTGCTAATTATTCCACACTTTTTTTTTTTAGCCCATCTTCTTAAACCCAGCCTCTACCCTTCATCCCACTGATCTCCCCCTCCTTGACCCCAACCTTATACGCTGCACATGCACAAATGAATCCACTGCACCTAGCTTAAGGCTTTGTTTTGAAAAAAAGCCACTGCAGCTCTCCAGGCTGAGTGATGTCATTCTGTGTGTGTGTGTGTCGTTTGGTGGTGGCGGGTGGTTGCTGTCAGCGTGGGGGTTGGGGGGGCGTGCGGCGTTGCTCCTCGGTGCGGTTGTGAAGGCCGGGTAGCGTTTGAAAGGGGGCATTGTTCCACGGGTCCCGCTCTGTTTGGATTTCGCAGGCCAAATGTTTGCTTGTAGAAGAATGCAGATAGCTGGAGATGTGGGGGATGCTACGTTAGAAAGGTGTTTCACTTTCCAAGACTGGCACATAGTTTAGCTTAACTCCCCCACGCCCACTAATATATACATCCCACTTTAGGGATGTCCTCCTATACCGTAGTTCTTGTAGATAAAAACGGTCGTGCCTCTGTGTGTGAAGCCTTTAAAAGCTTCTCAGATAAGAAAGAGGCGGCACGGTTATGATTTTACCTACGAGGGCTGCTGGGAAACTCACAGCGCGTGAAGTTCTGCTTTTGCAAAAACACAACTCTCACGCGCTAAAATATGATATTGCTCTTAAAAGGGAAATAACCCGCTAAACTCTCTCTCGACAGAGCGGTCCCCTCACAGGCCCATCCTCCAGGCCGGCCTCCCCGCCAACACCACCGTGCACGTCGGCGAGGATGCCCGCTTCGTCTGCAAGGTCTACAGCGACGCGCAACCTCACATCCAGTGGCTGAAACATATCATGCAGAACGGCAGTCGCAACGGCTCCGACGGACACCCCTACGTCAGAGTGTTGAAGGTACATTCCCTCACGTCTTCTTTTAGGTTTTCGTCTCTTGATTAAAGGCATATCCTGTCATTTTTGTCCTTCATCTTAGGTTTTTCAGGCGAATTTCAAAAGTCACGCAAGGAACTAATTAAATTCCCTCCCCTAGGAACTGATAGGTTGTTCCTCATGCTGGATCTTGGTGGCGATCCCTACTCTCCACACACAGTAGCCGTAGTCATGAAGTTCCCACGCCTGCCTGATAACTCGTCTGTCTTAATGCTCGTGTCTAAGTGTGTGTATGTGTGGATTGCAGCGTTCAGGCATTAACAGCTCCGACGTGGAGATGCTCACCCTCACCAACGTGACGGAGGAAGACGCTGGGGAGTATATCTGTAAAGTCTCCAATTATATAGGCGAGGCCAGCCAGTCGGGCTGGCTGACAGTCATCCCAGGTAACCCTTGAGACCTAAACCCACCTACCCTCCCCTCCTTACCGGTGTGGTTTCCCGGGCTTACGTCCCCGACCTGCTGTGCTGTGGTGGTCCTGTTGGTGGTCTCTCTTGGGTGCTCACAAACCTCTTCTCTCCCCAGTGTCACACCCTTTCGTTTCAGCTGCTCCTCCCAATGCAGAGGCCGGCGCGCCCTCCCCCGCCATGGAAGCACTGGACGGGCCTGCACACCTAGACACATCTCTCTTGGCATTATCCTCAATCTCTTTCTGTCTTTCAAGCTGTGTCAAGATGGTGTTGCAGTGCTCTCCATGCTCTCTGTTGTCGTTTGTGCATGTGTCCGGTTCAGTTTGTGGATTAGACTCGCTTCTATTAGCAGGTTCTGTGGGTGATGGGAACCCTTTTTGTTTTGTTTTTTGGTGTATTAGTCCTTTTTTTCTTGTGTTTTGGTGGCATATTGGGTTCTATCTGTGTCTCCTCACCCCTCCTCCTCACTCTCTGAAACTCCCAACATCGTTTCCTCTAGATGGGACCTCAGCGATGGACGCCATCCAGCTCCTCTAATTTCTCTCTTGGTTTTGTGGGTCTCATTTTTTTTCTCTTTCTTCTCCTTTTTTTTTTTGCTCTCATCTTCAACCCTCACTTTCTTCTTCTACTCTTTCACCTCCCCCTCTTCTCTTCCTCTTCCTCTTCTTCTCCTCTCCCAGACCGCAGGTGTTAACACCACAGATAAGGAGATAGAAGTTCTCTACTTGCCCAATGTAACATTTGAAGATGCTGGGGAGTATACGTGCTTGGCGGGTAATTCTATTGGGATCTCCTATCACACTGCTTGGTTGACGGTGCTTCCAGGTATATACACTCGTCTTCTCGTTTCCCTTTTCTTCCTTCCTTCCTCACTTCTGCCTAAAACAGTTGTCATTTCAATAACCTGTGTGGAAGGCCAGTCCTCCCCCTCTGGAGTCCGATTCCCGTAGCTCAAATATTAGACTGTGATGAGCCACTACGGCCATCATCCAAAGACAATGCACTGCTGGAGCAGTGAGTATATATTCTATTACGTTATCTAGACTGACCAGCTGTTGAAAGCTAAGGGCAGATAACGGGGTAGTTTGCAGACGACTTATCATAACTCTCGGAGCAGCTTGAGTGTCTCTAGACTCCGAAAGGAAGAGAGGATTTGTCTCCCACCTTCTCTTTTCTCTCTCGTCTCAAACTTTCCTCCATCTCCTTCTGGCTCTGATAATTGTCCTCTTTCGAGACCCTTATTTCTCCTTTGAGATAACGGTCGAAAGTTGAAGCTCAGCACTCGTTTCATGTTGGCTTCACTTTCTCAATTATCAGGGCCAAACCTCCCAGACTGTACAGTAAATAACTCATGCACGCGAATGTTTGTGTGTCTGTGTGTCTGTGTGTGAGTGTGCGTCTCCCCATTTATCAACTTGTTTTATCCTATTTTCGTCCGTTGCTCCGCGTCTGGCCTGTAATTACGCATACCGAAGCATCAAATACATAAAACTTAGTGTCAGTCTCTGCACAAGTTTATTCCAGGCTAAACGGCTGATTGTTAATGTTCAGGTTCTGGCCAAAAGCACACTGGGCATTACAAGTGATTGATGAGAGTCGTTGGCTGTCTGCAGCCTTCAAAATATAACCAGTATCAAACCATCCTAAATGCTGTAACGGGGTAATAGTTTAGTTTTATCTGTAAACAACAACATAATGATCACAGGCCAGACATTCCCTCTGGGAGTAATATATGACATTTATTGCCCTCGATGTGCTCTATCTGCACCGCTGGCGCCTTCGAGGCTGCGACTTCTGTGCTTGCACTGTGGGTTTTTTTGGATCGGCAGATGTGAGGAAGGCAGGAGAAAGGTTCATGCATGTAGCTTCACCTCCAGCTGGCTGACGCTGCACAAGAGTCTTGTTTGTGGTCTGGAGGGCCATGCATTATGGAACAGTCCATTCCTATGGCACACACACACACACACGCGCGTGTACGACGGACACACACAAACTCATTCCATTTCCTCGTCAGGAAGCTCAAGCCATATACAACCACCAAGGACGCCGCTCTCCGTTGTTTGCAATCCAAAGTGAAGCGCGCATTGTTCCGTCCGCCCGTGGGTGTGTGTGTGTGTGTGTTTGTGCTCGCGTGTCTCCGACATTAACACAGAATGCAGACATATGCAGGCTTGGCCTATTTAAAATCTGTTTAGGCTCTTAAGCGGCAGGACAGGCATGTTTAAAAAATGCTGAAACCTCGGGAAAAAAGAGAACGGCGAGGATGCTACGAAATAATTTCTGTTTAGTTTGCCTGCCGATGGTGATTACATTTGCGCATGAGTCACCTCCAGAGCATCTGTCTCCGTGTTTGTCTGTCTGATACCCATGTGTGTCCGTTCAAATGGAGAGTGCGTGTGTGGGAGCGATCAGTGGAAGCCTCCCTCCAGCTTTCACCGCTTGACCTCCGTCTCTCCGCTATCATCCCTTTATTTTCCCCAGCCGTGGAGAAGTCCCCTGGGCCAATTTCCCCAGACTACGTGGAGATCGCAATATACTGCACAGGTGTCTTCCTCATCGCCTGCATGGTGGGCATCGTGGTGGTGTGCCGCATGAGGAACACCGCGAAGAAGCCAGACTTCGGTGGGCAGCCGGCGGTGCACAAACTGAGCAAGCAGATCCCTCTGCGGCGCCAGGTAACAGAAAGTAGATAAAGAGTTCTAAAGGCATCTAACACCCCTAGAGGAGACAAACACACACTGCAAACATGCCTCAGACATACAAATACAGGCAACCAACTTTAGATTATTGTCTATGTATATACGCTAAAGTTTGCATGGTTTATACATTTATAAAAATAACTTAAAAACACAAGATAATTCCACACAATGTAGCGTATAATGTTGTAATATTTTATAGAATTTCCCTCCAGCCTCATGTACAAGGCATGCATTTCTGTGCAAGTTAGCACTGAAACTCGACTGAAACTGCAGCCAGATCTTTTTTTTTCCGGTATGTGAGCCACTGTTTCCCCTCAAGGGAAACCAAAAGGTACAAAAAGTGTTGGATTACATTCTGCAGTGAGACTGATTCCTGTGTCAAGGTAAGGTTAGGGTGGAGAGAGAAGAGATGAGCCCTGGGGACAGCGGCGATTAACACACATTCATCAAAATTACTGTTGTTGTGCACGACTTAATCATCTGTGAAATGTAATCCCTGGCCTCGAGACAGACTCTGGCATTATATGAGAAAATGAATGACATATTATTAATTTTAATGTACCATATTTACCAGCATTGGTGTTAATTAAAAAAGAAAAAGAAAAGTAGCACAGGTGATCACGTACACACAAATCTACTCCTCTAGTGATGCCCTGGAGCTTTAAGCAAACGATGAACCCAGACTCCGGTGATCAGCCAATCTTTCTCCTCCTGTAGGTGTCGGCAGACTCGAGCTCTTCCATGAACTCTAGTACGCCGCTGGTACGCATCACAACGCGGCGGAGCTCTGCGCATGACGAGCCGATCCCAGAGTACGACCTCCCAGAGGATCCACGGTGGGAGTTTTCCCGAGACAGGTGAGACCAAGCTCCTCTATTCTCTGGTGCTATGTAACATAATTATAAATTTACGTCAGAAACAAGCTCAACTATGATGCAAATTGAGGGATTCTGCTTTTTTCATTCAGCCAAAAAGATGTTTTGCATAGAGAATAGTAATTATGGCCTATTCCTAATTACAACCTCCACCGTTTTATGTTACGCATAATACATAACTATGTAAATCGGCTTCAACTCCAGCATAAAACACCTGGAAACACTGCTCTTCCAGCTATGACACTTTCACCCGAAAGGGAGTGTTCATAATGGCACACTCAGGATTCAGAGCCCGCATACAAGACTTGTTTTGTGGTATGCATGACAGCTTTTACACTCTCTGCCCTTGTCTTCAATCCCAATACAACTATCTTTGGCCGGCAGGGTGCATTTAAGTGGTGGATAACGCCGACATTACAACACAAAGACCAACTGTCTGATTGTATCTCAGCCGCTAAATGATCAGATAACTATTGTTCCAAATGAGGAATGCCGGCAATAGTGACTAACTGGTGAATAATGGCTGAGATAAAGGCTACTGATTCATCCGCTGGTGCTGCAGTGAAATAACCTGAACTTGGCACCGTGCCCCCAGCCTCATTATTACAACTTGTGCTACGTCACACTCTCACTCACCCGTAGTCACACATGCTTCTGTTGGTAAGGGGTGAAGCTGCGCTAATTAGTGGTTAGCACTCGCAGCTTTCATCTGCATGTTTGGGCTAGGAGTGTTTGCTCGGTTTCATTCCAGAGGAATTAGCACCGCTGAGGTTTCAGTTAGTCACAGTTGCAGCGGCCAGTGATAAGCTGTAGGGTGGATTTAATAGGACGGCAAAGGTTAGAGGAGTTTAATACCCAGCTGAGGCCTCGAGTTTTGAAAGAAAAGGGAAAATCCCAAACTGTAAACACGAAGGCCTGTCTTTTGTTAAAGGAGCTCGGATCGTAAATTTTACCGTCGCTCATCAGTTAAAAAGCATTTCTGATGTAATGCTAGACTTTCTGGGTGCATGCTGAATGGCCTTCACTTTTGATTTTAATTGTTGAACTCTCCAACGGGGATGTTTTGTCTAGGCTGAATAAATCTCTGTGTGCCGCTCTGTTTGGGTCCGTCATCCCAGCGCCTGAAGGGATCATGTCGGGATTGCGGAACGCTGAGGAATGCTAACGTTTGCGGTTTGCGCAGAGAAAAAATAACATTGATTATGTGTGGTTGGATGGACAGAATGGTGGCTATTGAGCGTGGCGAGCGTGTGTGGACAGACAGGGGATTGTATTACCACGGCAGGGCGCTGCCCCTCAGGCTCTAGGCTTCACGTCGTGCTGTGTGTGTTTACATAGCCAGGACACTGGGCCTCAAGGGGTGTGGCCAACACCTGTCAATCAAATGAAATAACACCAGGGTACACGGCTAGTTCAGGGGTCACTTGGGTCAGATGATAAATGTGCGCTAGTAAAACGTCTTCGCTATCAATGCAAAGAAATAGAGTGTGCACATAAAGTTTACCACCAGCAATTGTGACATTACTGGTGATAAAATAACACTTAAATATCCATCTGGTATTATAGTCAGTCCCACCTTCAAGGCACACAAAGCCAGAATACCATCTGTCACAGGCTAATGTGTCGGGGCTAAGGTAAGCCTTGTGTAATGACTTGTAAAGAGTGTATATTGGAACATGCCAAGACAGGGTAAACAGTTTAGAAATGAGTGCCTCTCCCTTACTTTATCGGGTGATTATCTTTGCCATGTCTGCCTTCCTACCTACTGCCCTGGCACAGGCTGCAGTCCCCGCGCCAATAAAGCACTCACACAGACACAATCTGATTCAAACACAGAGAGAGAGCGAGAGAGAGATGGAGTAAAAAAGATAGGGTGAGGTTGACAAACCTGGCCTGGTGCCTGGTTTCATTAACTCTCTCGCTCTCACAGCCTTTTTAATTTCTGCACAGAGGGGGCGACTCGACGCAAGAGTCGGATCGGGTTGACGAGCTTTAGTTTCAGCAGCTAATTGGCTTCCTGTCTGTTTTTCTTGTGTTTTCTGTCTTGCGGCTGCAGGTTGACCCTGGGCAAACCCCTAGGTGAGGGCTGTTTCGGCCAAGTTGTAATGGCAGAGGCCTTGGGCATCGATAAGGACAAACCCAAGGAGGCCGTAACTGTTGCGGTCAAGATGCTGAAAGGTAAGCGAGTCTCCTGCTGCTGCACAATCACAGTGGGGTTGTATTGTCAAATGTCTTGACTTGTGCTTAAAATCAGACCACTGGGATAAGCTGCACACTGTTTCATTGTGTCTTCTGGGCAAGCTGTGTGCATTTTCTTGGTGATTTATATTCGGTTCAGCAAAGGTGCAAGGCTGAGCCTGGGGCTGGCGTTATTTTTCGTTATTGGTGGTTGCTGAGTGACGGCTAAAGGAAGGCGGGTTGGGTAGGTAAGGGTTAGGGGCGGTCACATACCTGACCCCAGAGCAGCAGCTGGCTAGAGCTCCATCAGCACCCACACAAAGAGACAAGTCACACTAGCAGCCCTGCTGTGATTAATGAAAGCAATAGGAGGGAGGGCTCTGGGTCGGTTTGGGGTTGCGGGGTACGGTTAGATCAGGTACGGCAGCGGGGAGTTAGACCTACCTTGACAATGGAAACCTGCTCTTTACGGTAATGGTGCGGAGGAATGCAGGCAATGCCATTCTGACTATCTGGAAACCTCGACTGGCTCAATCAGCTCCATGACAAAAGGAGCCTGTGCAGTAGATAATGAGTCCAGATTGAACGTCTTTAATTCCTTCTCCTCCCTCCCTCTGGCACTGAAAGGATGCCTCTGTAGTCTGTGTGAAGAGCCTCCCTCGCTGCTGTAACTTTAGCCCACATTGTCTGTCAGCCGCACTTAATCAGAAGCACCTACAAAACAAGGTGCTGTCTGACGGGGGCTAGCCACTTAGTCCGAAGTCAGAGTTAAAGGGGAAGACGGGACTAGGGCGCGTTTGTTTTGCTGACCTTTTCCTGACACGTCTTCAATGTAACTTCTTATATTGTTAGACGACGCCACCGAGAAAGACCTGTCTGACCTGGTGTCAGAGATGGAGATGATGAAGATGATCGGCAAACATAAGAACATCATTAACCTTTTGGGGGCCTGTACACAAGACGGTGAGTCAGACGGGACATCACAGCAGTCCCAGAGTCAGAATACGCTCTTGAAGGATTGTATCATTTGTAGGTTTTGTTTTTAATGTCATATGGTGCTTTTAATATCCTCTAGAGGCAGCTTGGTCTTCCTAGTTAACTTAAGTTTTAATGCTGTAATAAAAATGGTTGCTGCATGTTTCAACAAATTCATACAATGTGTCTTCAGACCACATCAGACAGACAGTATAAAGGCTGTTACATACTCCGCGAGAAATTTGTTCTAGCAGCCCTCGTTTGGGGGTTCTTGCCACATCAACCGGGCAGAACGTTTTTCCTGTGTGGTGTCCAGCAACTATTCTGTGATTCTGCCAGAAATTGGAAGTGGTTAATGCGGTAAAGAAAGAAAGAAACGCTAGCGGTCAGATTGTGAGCTCCCAGATGCTAATATTCACAGTTTGGCCGCTAATCTATCCTGGGTAGAGATACTGAATGAATGGCGTGAGCCATCAAAACAACTGGAAGACATCGGGAAATAATGAAAAAAGTACAGCGCGTCGTCCATCTCCCGCATCTCCCACAGTGCTTTGCCTGTGTGACGTATGCTGCAGTGGGATGGCTTCGGTACTTGAGGTTCTCGTCAAATGAACTGGCTAGAATCAACTTGTTCTTGCTCACCTTAAGAACAAGAACAAATTTCTCGCTTCTCACGGCGTATGTAACAGACTTAAGACAAGATTTTCCACCTTTTTGGAGGTAACCAGAAACCATATGTACGTAACATGCAACCAGGAAGTAAAGAGTGGAGCTATGTTTTCCTAAAGGTATTCAGGAAGTGGAACCATGATTGTTTGAAAAATCAAACTAAATGCAGTTTTCTTTCTGTGACTATTTAGTTTTATCTCTGAAATGAACAGACATGCTGGGACGGATTTTACTTACAGAGTTTCTGAAATGCTTTTAAAGCAAGCAGCTGATTTAATATGTTGTGCTTCAAATGTACAAAGGGAATCATTCATGACAAAGTTCAAGCACTAATTTGGATCTTGTACCCCGTGCAGGTCCCCTCTATGTGATAGTGGAGTACGCCTCCAAAGGCAACCTTAGGGAGTACCTCAGAGCCCGCCGGCCGCCCGGCATGGAATACTCCTACGACATCGCCCGTGTCTCAGACGAACAGCTCACTTTCAAAGATCTGGTCTCCTGCACTTATCAGGTGGCACGGGGCATGGAGTACCTAGCATCTCAGAAGGTAAGAGGACGACGAAAAAATGTCCCGCTCTCATAACACCCTGTCAGCTGCCCTAGCCCAGATCTCTGTGCCAGCTCAGTCTGACGATCTGTACCCACGAAGGCTTTACGTAGGAGGCTTGTTTGTGCGTCACTGTGGGAATGTTGTCTCCTAAAAACACTGACCCCCCCCTCTGCCCAATCCCTGCATTGTCTCCCACTGCACGACAAAAGCCCCTCTGTGTGGAAGAATTACAAAGTTTTCACAATGGGGGTACAGCCATCTTGGCCAAATGCAGCCTCACGCTCCCTCTCACTGTTGGAATGTGACAGAGCATACCGTCTCACACGCACGCACACGCTGGACTACATGCGTACACATAGGTTTGCACATGCGCACTGAAGCCCAGACTCGAGTCCGACCATATATGTGACAAAGTATGCAAGGAATCTTTACATATCCAGACACGTTCGCGCTGGTGTAGTCAGTGTGGCGTCATGTTAGCCTCTGAAGAAGTGCTACTTCTGTGTAAGGCATTTCTGGGTGATTACGTGCACCGCAAACATTTTAACACCATTCCAAATTAAGTATACACCTGTTTCAGAGTTGATTTATTTATGGAAATGACGTAACTAACTCATCCCCTCTCTCCATCCCAGTGCATACACAGAGACCTGGCAGCCAGAAACGTCCTGGTCACAGAGAGCAACTTCATGAAGATCGCTGACTTCGGGCTGGCCAGGGATGTCCACAACATCGACTACTATAAAAAGACGACTAATGTGAGTCCTCATCCCGCACGCCGCGCACTGAGGGATGTGCACTTTCAGGGAGTGGAATATTTTAGAGAACTTCAGTGCGAGATACGCCCACCCCCTTTGTCTTGTTCCTCAAATTCTCTCTATTCCCTCATCTTTCTGTTCCACTGTTTCTCTGCTGGTGTCTTGGCAGAAGCAGCGGGTTCCCAGGCAGCCTGTGAATGTAGTGGTTCTGGAGACTCTTGTCTTGTTTACCCCTTCGGTCTTTTGTTCTTTTGGTTGCATCGACACTTATACAATTAGCCCCCAAAGAGGGGCCGAGGGAGAAGGGAGGTCCGGGCCTAAACATAATTGACACCTCCACAGTGGCCCAGTGGTGTCGTTCTTTCCCACCGCAGAGCAGCGTCCCCTGCGCATCCTCGTTTAATATGCATGATTGCCTTTTCATCGCATGCACGATCACGCTGAGAACTAGCTGACAACAATGATGATCACTTGTATCAATATAACCAACCATAACCAACGTGGACATCATACCAGAGCTGCATTTTGTAATCTGTTTGCTTTTCTTCAGCGTGATAGAAATTAAACAGCAGCCTCTTTTTTTATTGTTGTATTACCCTCAATATAAAATGATCACTAAAATAATTCATGTGTTATGCAATTAGCTTCTTCCCTGTTCGTATTTACAGTGTCTGAAGCAGATATGATTACTTATTTATAGGTGCTACTTCTACTTATAATAATTCAGCCTGATGAGATTATTCTTGCCATTTAGCTACCGCTCTGATACAGACCAAGGTCGCCTCGTCAGCTATGCTTAGCTTTCCAGCCAGTGTTTTAATGGCATGTAGAGATAAACTCTCTGCTTTATCTTGTGACCCTGTTTATCAGCTCTATTGCTTTGACAATGTAAATGTTCCTCTGGGAAATCCTCCCTCCAGACTCCTCTAGGGCCTTATTCCCCAGGCTGCTTTCACATATCAGCTCCTTTTTTCAAGAATAATGAGATCTCCCACCAGCAAATTATTTCAAACATGCTGATGAAGCCAGAAACGAACACGGCTCAGGGGTTGATTTTTATTTGACCTCTCACCTCCGTGTGTCCTCAGGGTCGTCTCCCGGTAAAATGGATGGCTCCAGAGGCGCTGTTCGACCGGGTCTACACGCACCAGAGTGATGTGTAAGTATACAACAAAGTCTTTCATGGTCTCATGACGTACATGAATAATACAAACTCAGTTTTGCGTGAAATAAAACACTTTCGCTGCTGTTTCCTGTAGCCGGCAGTCCGAGTGAAAGGGTTGTTTTTCAGGAGTTTGGGAGCAGGGGGTGGGTGAGGTAATTTGGTGCAGTGTTGGTGAGTGTTAGGTGGGGCGGGGGTGGCCAGCTATAAGGGGCCAGTGCTGGCCGGTTTGTGGTAAAAGTGAGGATTTCACGCTAGACTTGGAGCCAATGCCGTGTTACTAATCTGACGGGCTTCAAAGGGCCTGGAAGGAGCCCACCAGCGCCTCCTCCTCCTCCCCTCCGATTCACCCCTCGCTCCTCCGGCTCGGCTCGGAAGTCTCCCCTCCTTTCTGGGCCTCCACACATGTCTGAACGCAACAATGCTGCAGCCCTCCAGTGTTGGCCTCATCCTCCACACAACCAGCCCTCTTAGCCCCCCGCCGTCCTCTCTTCGCTCTCTTTATTCAGCAACACTTTGAACATGTGGCTCATCGTTTTGGAGCAGCTCCATGATCAAAATAACCCCCCCTCATCCCCCCTTCCACTTCACTTTGGCGTTCTTATTTTCATTCATCTGGCATGTGAATTGCTAACCCGTCTCTGTCTCTCTTTTTTTTTTTTTAAGATCAAGAGTACTCATTCTAAAAACAGAACAAAGAGAGAGCTTCCCTCTCTTTTTGGTGTTTGAGTCTCATGTGTTCTGACAGTGCTGTTTGATGTTTCTGGTCCAGACATCGGCAGCAGATTTGTGTATGTGGCAATTAGATAAATACCTCGCATGTTGACCTGAATGAAGGGAGGTTCTGTAAGTGCGTTCGGGTTGAGTCAAATGCTAACGCCATCCAGTTAAGCGCATGGATGGAGACTCTCCTTCCTGTCCGTGTCTCTGTGTACTTGTTTGTGCGCATGAATAATGTGTACGTACGCATGACGCCCTTCATGTTCCGTAGCGCAGCAACAATCGATAATCTGGGGGAGTATGTGGCGGGGGGGAGCGGGCATTAAGTGGCTGCTGTGGTCCTCTCTATCAGCTCACTGCTAATTATGATTCATCACTCACTTTTAGTAATTGGGTTTTTTGCATAGTGCATGAGGGGAAGGGAAGGAGGCAGAGCGGGGCTTTCGCTGCAACATCACCAGAAGCCCAGGCGATCTATACATGACATCAGATTAAATGAATACATGAATTCCAATGAAACTCGCCCATTGCCGTTCGACAAATTTGCCCAGGGCAGTCGGTAAACAGTTGCAGGCAGGAGAGACGGCACGGAGAAGCGTGGGCTCTGCCTCTTATAGAAAGGTTTAGAGCCTCGTATCGTCACATTTTAACAGATCCACTGATTTATATTCATGTTGTTTTCAGTTTCAGACGATGCACAGCTACATGTGATTTGAATCCAGCGAGATGAGCCTTGTTAATATGGCTATTTACTGATAGGTCGATTTGTTTGCTCTGTCTGGTAAAGGCCCGAGGCCAGGTCAGTTAAAGTGACCCCGAGCGTGTTGCTTTGTGTGTTTGTTTGGTAAGATACGCCCAAAAAAAAAGACTGACAAGCACTGAGAGACGGTTACAAAGTAGCACAGAAAGGAGAGACGAGTGTGTCAACAAGTGCAGAGATACAACGCGGTGATAGTGGAGAGCACAAACCTGGCTGGCTGGTTGTGTAAACAGATGGGGGAACCGATAAATGCCCAACCTGCCTGTCCGTGCATTCTTTCTCCGCTGGGCTACTCTCACGGCCCAGAGTGCGTACACGCATATCTGTAAATGCGCCTGCGCATCATAACACAGCCTTTGTGCAGACATGAATCGTGCAAGAGTCGCCGCAGCAGTGATCCATTTGAGACGCTGCATTTGCTAATATAAACATGCAGCGTGACAGTCAGCAACATGGATTCACTGATACGCGACAGCCGGACACAGCGACGAGGAAGTGGTTAACGATTAATAGTCCCCGGCCTTTGCTGGACTTCTCCCTTCCCTTTTGTCTGCTGTGGGTGGTCCAGTGTTTGTTTTGGTGTGGTGTGACCAGACAATGCCAGTCTGTGTGACCAGCCAGACCAGCACAAAAGCCATCATTGAAATCAGGGCCAGGGTAGCACTGGCAGCAGGTTTGCACCACAAGTCACTGGATGGCAGAAAGGGGGCATTGACACCACTGCTGTCACACGGTTGTATTTCTTCTAAGTCGCAGCAAAGCGACTCCATTGAAATAAACTGTATAAACAATGCAAACTCACTCTCAGCTGTTATTTGTATCAGACTGGGACCATTGTTTATACGACAGATCATATCGTGGCTGTAATATTAATGTATCTGTGTCTATTTTTATCTTACCAGCTGGTCATTTGGGGTGCTGATGTGGGAGATCTTCACCCTAGGGGGCTCACCCTACCCCGGCATTCCCGTCGAAGAGCTCTTCAAGTTGCTCAAAGAGGGCCATCGCATGGACAAGCCAGGCAACTGCACCAACGAGCTGTAAGTTCTTTTCTGCGACGCTAGCATCTTCCCCAGCCGAGCTACGCTAAACCACCCAGCTACGCCGTCGCTCCTAAGACGCCGGCTCAGTGCCAGCGTGGCCTCCATCAGATCCATGACTCTGTGCGCACTCTGTCAGGCCTCTGCACAGCTGTGGCTGTCTGCTATCAGTGTCCTCATTCATAATCAGAGCTCTGCAGTCAGCGGACAATGGCGCAGCTCTGCTACAGTGCCACACTGAGAGGACTGTTGGAGAAGAAGTAGAGACAGACACAAACACACATTATAATATTCAAATAAATCCAACGCACGGATGCACGTTTGTGATTGGCAGAGAGCACATGGAGGCATCTTAGTGCAGAGGCACCAGTCCTATCAGCTGGCAAATTTTAAAACTCGGAGACAAGGAATATGAGAAATGCCGAGTAAAAATGATTGCGCAATTCTCTTTGACAGGTACATGATGATGAAAGACTGCTGGCACGCCATCTCATCCCAGAGACCTACCTTCAAGCAGCTCGTGGAGGATCTGGATCGCATCCTCACCCTGAACACCAACGAGGTTCGTTGCTTTCTTCTTCTCACACATTTATGAGCGGGCTCAGACCTTTTCTTTTAATCTGGAGCCAAACGTCTCATAATGGCGAAAGAGAACACCATGTTTCTCCATTCGAATCAAAGTCGCGTTCCCACGGTGCGTTTGCAGGGTTCGGCGGAATATTGATAAAAGCTCCTGGAACATTAGCGGCTGACACAAGAGCTAGAATGCGACCGGATGATGTGATCCAGGCCCAACGTAGCTGCTACGGCCCAAGTCACCGCGTCCATGCCTCAGCCCCCGATAATGCCTGCGCTCCTTTCCATTCCCTTTCCTGTCTCGTATGATATCCTTGTGCGGGGCTGAAAAGAGGCGATGGAAAGCTGTCAAAGCTCGTCTGCTGTGGAGCTGGAAGCCCAGGAATTTACGCCAAAAGAGCCCAACTTTGAGTTTGAACTTTTGAAATGTAATAAAGTGCCTTTTTTTTTTTTCACCCCCACTTTTCCCTCTACCCCAAACCGCTGGCAGATGTGGAGAACTTTAGTAATATGAGCCTTTTCGTGTTAAGCTGGGAAAATGGAAGCCAGTGCTCATTTTGTACTAAACCCCAAGAACTCTTCCTCCTCTCAACTTGTCCCAATAACAGCCATGAAAGACAAGGAGAAGGGGAAAAAAGGGTGCCTCAGTCGACATGAAAAGACCAAAACATTTCCCAACGCTGGTCTGAGTGAAAAATTAATAACAGGATTTCTTGAGGTTTTCATCTTCCTTCATCTTAGTAAGCTGTCTTCTGCCAGCTTTTTTTTTTTTTACTTTTTCCAATAATCTAATAGCGACTATGTGAGGCGTTTCAGTGTCAGATATTAGATTTGTTTTAACTGAAGCCGATGTGAAAGGATTTTGTGTCCTGCATCCCATTTTCCCCCAAAAGCTCAACCACTTCAAACCATTCTGTACTGGACCAAAAGTCTGACTAGTTCAACTCCCTCTGCTGAATCGGCCAGCTCTCCAACATTCAATTTATTACATATTATTTCTGCAAATATTTTCATACAGTATCCAGTTTAAGATTATTTGTTCTGTTCCATTTCATAAATTCTCCCAGGGTGATTTGGTATGGTTTAGATAAATAACAGAATAAAGGTGATACTCTTCTCCTCCACTTCGCTCACCCTCCTTTGGAAAGTCCCCGTTCTTGTTGACTTGATTTCAGCACTAAATTTATGTTATTCTGTTCTTCTAGGTCATTCGCCTCATGCTTCTTCGAAGCGTCCTTCCCTTTTGTCTGAGTGTAAATTATCTCACCCAGCCCTCTCTTTCCAATGTCTGTGTCTGCAGGAGTATTTGGATCTATGTGCCCCAGCGGAGCAGTATTCCCCCAGCTTTCCAGACACTCGTAGCTCCTGCTCCTCCGGCGACGACTCTGTGTTTTCCCACGACCCGCTACCGGACGAGCCGTGCCTCCCCAAGTACCAGCACATCAATGGAAATGTCAAAACATGAACCCACACCCGCCCCCCTCGGCCCCAGTCGTACCCCTCAGTGCCCCAAAACACAGGTAGCACAGACCGAAATCCTCCCAAATTCCTGCCCCCCCATCGCCCTCTCTGGCTCCCGATGGACTAATGGACCCAGATGGGGCCTGGGCTGGTGGCAGCGCTGCTGTCACACACTCACACTGCCATGCACTCACACTACACACTCACATGAGGTCTTAAAGGAGAGGACAGGGACCATTAAAGAAGCTATTTTGTGTCGACTGAATGAACTGACGTTCCCTGGGGATCCTCAAACTCTCCGAGAAAACACAGACTTTGAATTTTGGTTCTCATATTTGTTGCCTTGCAATCAGCGTTACTTGTTGGGTGATCCAATTCCAGAGGCTGGCATTCCAAGACTGTTCTTTGCTCCTGGAGGAATGTATGGACTGATGTGAACTCTAGAAACAAGGGATTAGAAGAGGATGACAAATAGGAAATGGACTAAGCGACAGAGCTTCGACTAACAAAACAGAGGAATAAGAGGAGAGCAGAAAAAATAAAAAATAAATAAAATTCTCTCCTGTTTATTTTGTAATATTGATGCATTTCTTTTTTCAGTTCTCTTCATAAACCTTCCCAATTATTCTGGAGAGAGACAAATACACAGTATAATGTATAGTGCTGGGTATCTTTGTAAATATATTCAAATATGTATAAAAAATATATTATATATTTACAATGAATTATTTTTTGTATGGACTCGGAAATAACCCCCAATCCTCCCGCACCCTTCATTGAGTTCGAGGCAGTTAATGCTAACAGGTTACGTGTCCTATTATTCTCTACACACACACACACACACACACATTCAAACATTCAAACACGGACACACACTTCTATATACAATACACACAAACACCTGTCTTACTCTCACTCAATAACACAGCTGAGTATTGGCTTTCAGGGAACAGTAGTATGGTAATTTATTGACTTACGTTTTTTTTTGTTTTTTTTAATGAATCAAAAAGAATAAAAACAACGTGGCAGAAATTATGACATTAATGATGTTAATAATACATGAATAATCCATTAAATGTATCGTAATTTAAAAAGGATCTTTCAGCAGTAACAGAAGAAAACTATTTTTAGTAGGTTTGAGAGATCCGGGTTTTGTAAGTTTTATATATGAATGTGAATATTAAGTTAAATTTTAAATTACTGTACATTTTATAGTCAGCTAATCCCTTTCCTTAGGTAGATGTTGATGCCATTTCTATCCAGTCGTTTTACTCGTCCTTAGCTCTGCTTTAGGAAATGAGATCTGGATATTTATATATCACTGAAAGAATTAAGAATTTGGAAATACCTAGCGACACGCTCCTACATTAAGCTAAACACAGACCCCAAAATTTACTGGACAGAATTGAAAGCTGAAAAACAAAGTATTAAATCATCGTTGAAGTGTTTTTTTTTTCTTTTCTACTGGACCAACTTTAAGATGTTTTTTTTTTTTTTTGCAAGTGTTCAAGGCGCATTTGCGAAATAAATGATGGAAAAATATCACCCTGTCCCTAATCTCTGACTTTGTTGCTCCTTTTAAGTTTTCACAGAAGAAGAATGCTTTATCGCTGAACTGCACATTCCTCCCGAGCTAAATTTCTTTTTCTTTGTGTACGATATGGGTGGAGATGGTTTAGCCGTCACTTTTGCTGTGCACGGAGAGGGATTTTCCTCCTCGAGAGCAATTATTTTGAAGAAACTTGACAAAGCTGTTTTTCGGTTTGTGATAAAAAAGTGGCGTCATTGTTTTTAATAAAAAAAACTCATCCGGTCAGATAGAAAACTGCTAGGCTCAGCACAAATGCACAGCAAACCTGTTCAAATTAGATTCTGAATTCATGCCAGCGTACCGAGCCATTTGGTTAATGAACCGGGGGGGGACTCGTCGTTATCATGATAGTGCAACTCTGTGCCTCGATCTGTCTGACTTTGATCAGCTGAAGAGTCTTTGTTAGCCTCCTAATAGGTACTCGGATTATTGCTGATTGATTCCCCCCTTTTCCTCTAATCAGAGCAGATTTAATTCAGCAGAGTGAGTAGTTGATATACCTGATTTCATGTAAGTTAATCAAAGCTGATTTATTGGCCAGTGTGATTGACAGTGGCGGCCGTGGAGTTGGTCGCATTCACTGATAGTGGTTGCTTATCATCCTCAAACACACACACACACAGACAACGTAGTGCAACAGCAGCAGAGCCACAACACAGGTCCAGATATGAGGCTGAGCACTTGTATTACTGACATAAATATTCTATATGAACGCTTTATGGGACCCCGAAAGGATTTTGGGGGAGCAGAAATAGTTGTTGTGTTTTTGTTAAACTCTGCACCTCATTAGAAATGTCTCTTTCACTGAGACAGCCATGTTTCTACTCTGGCCCAAACAGGTAAACCAAACACTGGCTCTAGAGAGGGACATTTGCATTTCTTAAATATGTTAATAAAAATAAATGTAAATCAGCTTGATTGGGCAAGTACTTTCTGCATTTACACTATCCATTTACAGCACTACGCAACCTACGCAAGTAACCTACACCGGTGCAAGCCTTTTATACTTGTGGGCTTGTCAGTCTGGCTCACTCTGTAAAAACACCACCCAAACGCTAGTCATTTTCAACTATGAAACCTTCACAGAAATGTCACAGAAGACGAGTCGTACAAAGGCTTGTAGCTTGGCACTTCCTCAGTTGACCTTTCCTCCATGTGTTCCATCTTTATTGATCCAAAACAATCAATTTGAAAATTGCTGAGATGGAGAAACAGCTGGAAATACTGAAGCGGAAATACGCTACTACCAAGCGGACTGTGGTCTTGTGGTCAGTGACGCACATCAGCTACAGCGCTAGAGTATTTTTAAGGGTTAGATACCCTTTTTCAAGACTACTTCAGCCATGGATGTAGAAGGGATTTGAACCAAGTTTACTTCTCGTGGCACTATTCCACAGCTCCCCATTATGTTGAAATGGTTTCACCTGAAGACTGCAATGTGAAACTTCACAGCTGGATGCTACTAAATTCCACTCGCCGGTTCTTTAAGCTAAATGTTAATGTTAGGGCCTGTTCAGACCGTGCATCAAGATCGGATCTGGGTGATCAGATCTCGTAAGAGGCAGGTGTGAACACCTCGAGGACGCATTGAGATTGAATTTGAGGGATCTGATCTCTGACAACGTTTGGAGGAGGTCTGGCTCGCATGTGTCAGCATTTCTTTGGTAGTGTGAAAGCAATGCATCCCAATGCGTCTTGTTATCAGCCTATACTGCTCCTATGTCAACGGAGATTTGCCTCGTTCATTCAGAAAAACATACAATCGCTGTTATAGATGATCACCAGAAAACGAAAAAGCGTATGAGCCTGTTTAAAATGTTCTTAGTTGTCTTTGTCTTTTTTTTAGCTTTAAGCACTGGCACATTGAGGGTTTAAGAGGATACCCTTTAGCTAGATGAAACATTAACAAAGTCATTACAGTTCAGTCTGTGCAAACTATTAACATCTTTGTCAAATTTTATGTCAGTCTGTGCAATATTTGCCAAGACATTTCATTCCAAATCTGCAAATGTCTGGGGATATTCAGTCCAGAGTCAGTCTAGTAAATGTTGAAATGCCTGGATAAGTGAGCGTCTGGTTGCACTAGGCAAAAAGTCAATGAGGTTCATACTCTGGACACCATAAAGGAGCTACTGACACTATCATCCCAAGAGCTGAAAAGGCTGAAAATAAACTGAAAACATCAGCCTACTGTGGTATAACTGGTGAATGGATGAATGAAAGCTATATTAGATATATTAAAAATGCGTTCTTTAACATAAAACTGGAGCCTCCTCTGTTATCAAGCTTAAACTTGTTGGGAATAAGCACACAGACAGCAGTTCCAAGTCGTCCTCCAATGGACGTGTCCCCTCATGTCTCCGGAACCTTAAAAAAAAAAGGGCTCGGAGGGATAACTCAGTCAGAAAACATTCCTGGTTTTCCATAGAATCCAGCAGCTACGGAGGACTGGAGGGGGATTGGAAAGAAAGAGTGGCAGGATAAACCACAGCAACGTACACCCTCATTAAAGGGGTAGAGCGGAGAGAAAGGCAGCCGGATATCCACGCTGGCTTTTTCAGACTTTTATCAGAGGACTGCCTATTGTGCTGTATGCTGATGACACACACAAGGAGCAGGGAGGGGTGAACTCCATGGAGACCAAATAGAGGATTAGATTGTTTCCATCTTGAGAAAACTACGGCCCTGTTCAGACTTGGTTAACGTGAATGGGTCTTGAGTGATTGGATCACAAGTAACCATCTGAAAATACACCTGGCGTTTTAAATGTTTCTACAAATACGCCACAAGAGCCGATTATGTTTTGTACTCTGTGTGCAAATAAACTGATATCATTCAGGGAAGCAGTCAAATACTGTATAAGCTGGTGTCTCTAATGGGTTGCTACCTGCAGGACCTGGGAGACATGACATGGACAACTTGGGGATCTGAAACATATTGTGGAACAAGCTGTAAATTCTCAGTCACTGAAAGCATGCACATACTTAAATAATTCTTTATTTATTCGTCTCTGTTCAGAGCTCGGTTAATTTAGAGACGTGCATAAAGCTCAGATAATAAATCAAACTCTGGAAGCATGCATACACACAGTAATCTCATGAAAAAAACCTCAGGTAAATAAAGATTATTGGGGAAATACGCAATTTAAACAATGGCTAATTTGCATGCAACGACGATCACATTGCTAAGTCCTTGCCAAATTGATTTATAATGGAATTACTCACATATTACTCATATTCACTCATATTAAATGCTTTAATTGGTTAATCTGAGATCTATTTAATGCATATTTGCTTAAAAAATACAAAGACAAACTATTAGAAAAGGGTCACGTCGATTACTGATGAAAACCTTTATATGTATCTGACGATCATCGCACTTAGAATACTTACAGTAGGTTAATGAAGGAGGCAAAAGTCATTAATGTGACTCAGGACAAACTGTGTGTTCACACTGCTGATGTGATTGATCACATTTCAAATGCGTCCTCATTGGGTCCTGGGTGTGCTCACACCTGTACTAAGCTGGTCACTTGTGATTGGATTACTCAGGATGAATGTTAAAGTAAAGTCTGAACATAAGACTCTGATATGCTCTGTTGAGACATAATGAGTGCTGCTTGCATACATATAAAGTATGACTAAACACTAGTTGAGCTACCTATGGCCTTAGTCACAATTCTATTCACTGCACAAACAAATACGAGTATTTTGTTCAACTTCTCCATTATTTAATCTGTTTTATTTGTGGCAGCGTTCCCTCATCCAATTAAAAACGCCCCAAGGACTCAAGGAGCAGTGATACTTCTTGCCGTCCTCAGATAAACATGACCCGCCACACGGTCAAAGCCCTAAATGAGTTTTTCATTTGGAGGGCTTTTTGTTGCCTTATGCCCTGAAGATTAACCCGGTGACCCCCAAATATTAGCTTTGAATGACTTTTGGGAGATGGGGCAGTAGCTGGAGGAGACAAGGAGTCCGCTTCGCACTCAGTGGTGAAAGTATGAAGCTGTAAGTTTGGGAGAAACGCCAGCTTTTTGCAAAGAAAGAAAAATTTGACAGGGCACTTTATTTTCTGTGGGATAAATCTTAGCACCTGGCAGTGAGACAGAGTGATGAATTGCTAACCTTGTCTGACATTTTACTGGTAAAAGTGGTTTGGATCCTGCTTCTTTTCTCCCTGTACTTCCTCCACGTCCTTCGCCCTAGCCCTGCTCTCCCTTGCGTAGCCATCTGGTGGGGCTTGGTGTGTTTGCACAAGGCTTGGTCTACTGGAATGTCAACATGAGGCTTTGTGTGAAGCCAGAGGAGCCCACATCTACTAGAGATAAGACCCCACCAACCCACGGAGAGGAGGAGGGGTCAGGGACTGGGAGGTGAGTGGGTGTATTTTTGAGGGTGACTTAAAGTTTAACAAAGCTGCCGTGCGACCTGCATACCCACGGCTAAATCCAGAGCATAACACCCCTCACCAAAAGCCAGCTTTGCCTAATAATAGAGGCTCTTAAAAGGGAATTCAAATCTAATTTCTGGGCTGAACGCATCTGTGCCCCATATTGCAATCTTTTCATTTGATTTATTTGAAGCAGATATATCACTGAGCTCTTTCTTATTGACAAGAAGGGTAAGAGTATGTGTCCTTCAAGGCCGTGCTCCTCAGCACAGCATTTGCATTGAGAAGCAGATAATGAATGGTTCATCGCTAGGTCGGTGCTAAAGAGTGGGAGGGCTCTACTTGTGTTTGATTAAGGGCCTGCAAGGCACCGTGTCTAGATCTGCAGCGAAGGATAAACAAGTCGAGTGCGTGCATGTGGATGTAGGACGTGTGTAGCTTGTTTCCCCCGTGGGAGCTTCTAAACATTTACTAATGGCACAATTGTGTCTGAGCAATTGTAATTCACAGAATGCACTTCCAGTTAGTTTATATGCTGACTCTGCCATGTCTAAAGGTCTCGGAGTGTAATCTTGGAGAGTAATCAGAGAGGCGAAACTAAATTGTTTAGAGGAAGACTATGGAACTCACGAGCTAACGCACTTGAGCAGAGTTTAGACTGCTTTTGTTTGTCGACCACGCAGGAGGCAAAGGAGTAACGAGTTCAGTCAGATGGAAGAGGGTTAATTATTGCAAGGGAAAATAGTCACTGTTGATCTATACACACAATTCCACATTGCAAAATGATGCTGCACTTTGTTAAACCCAGCTAACGTGGCACGCTTTACCGTTCTGGGTGTGTTGTATAAATGAGCTTAGTCATAATGTTCCCTGCCCAGTGGTGCCAATCACAACACTCACCCCGTAGGTCAGACATATTCCCCCGTGTCTTGTCTTACACCGGTGATGTCAGTGGTGACATCAAAAGCCGCAAACCCTGACGTACGGCGATCCCGAGCCAAGGTGTCAAACATGGGTTTTCCGACGGCAAAGTTTTCTTTGGTGCACAAACAAAATGCTTCATGTTGTAAAGATTTGGAGTTATGACCGAGTCTTGGAGGCAGAGCTGTGTTTTACGAGAAACTATTTATTACTTGCTGCACTTTCAAAGAATCGGAGAAAGTCAAAGCGAACGGAGTCGAGCTAACCCTCACTTCCCACAATGCAGCAGTGCCTTGTTTGGCCCTTTCTGCTTGGTAGCCACCAACATCATCATCTCGGTTTGTTAGATTTATTAACAATGAGTTATTTCAGACCTAACAAAGCTCACTCATTCATCATTAACTCTGATGCGATGTAAAAAAAATCAAAACCAACTTTTGATTTCAGGGATTTTAATTACATTTTGTTAAAATTATGACTTTAAATTGTTAATTTCTGTGAGCCTTAAAGAGTGCCATGTTTTCATGCCATGGACCTTCACCGATCAGCCACAACATTAAAACCACTGACAGGAGAAATTAATAATATTGACCATCTTGTCACAATTCAGTGTTCTGCTGGGAAACTTTTGGACCTGGCATTCGTATGTACACCTAGACCAGACCAGACCAGCCCCCCCCCTCACCCCATAGCAAAGACACTTCTTGATGGCAGCAGCCATCCCCAGCAGGATGCAGCCTGACACAGACACACACACACACAAAAAAAAACACTTTAGGAACAACTAAAAAAAAACCAAAAACATGAAGAACATCACAAGGTGTTGACCTGGCCTCCAAATTCACTAGATCCCAAATTGATCCCTAAAACCACAAGAAACCCTCAGAAGGCCCATGTCTATTCTCCAATGAGACCTACACAGTATCTGCAAGGTGGTCATAATGATATGCCTGTATATACTATACTATATTTACACAGCTTTATCAGATTTTCGATCATGATTTGTTGATTGCCATGTTTGCAGAGACACCTGACCAAGCCAGACTCACAGTGCTAATGTGCAACGTTCCCAGGAGTTACTGCAATGTGGAAGCAACAGAGAAAAAAAAAAAAAAAAACAGCAGCTGGACAGTATATTGTGCGCAGTATATTACTGACAGGAAGACAAAAACGTGGCTCATGGTGCCTAGTGGACACTAAAGAGCCTGTTGCCTTCTCCGGCCCTCGTGACAGGAGACAGACTGGATGGAGATATATGGCAGCGTACAGGCAGGACAGTTAACCACCCCAGCACTGTTACCGTCATGAGTAAACACAGGCCCGGGCGAAAAAAAAAAAGCTTGTAAAAAATAAAGAGGTGCCCATAAATGAGCTTTAATTGAAACTGTGCATGAGGGCAGTTCGTCAGGGTTATAGCTCCCAGGAGTCCCCCCCCCCACACACACACATACACTGATGCTGGGGGAAGGGGAGCAAAAGAAGGAGGAAGACGAAGGGGAGAAAGAGCAGGAAGTAAAAGAATGGAGTTTAGGATTGATTGAACAGGGAGGAAAGGATTGTTTTGGTCTCCAAATGCAAGAGTGCATGATTCAGAGCCAAAACTACTTCCTCAAGAGGCATTAAAATGTCAATATTTAACTCGTAGTCGCTCTGAATATGACGGATATTTTCCTGGTTGCATACCGTACCGTATGCAACAGGTCTAAGCGAAGTCATGTACTGAATAAAACTTAAATTCAGGAATACGTTTTCACACGCACAGCTGCAAACGCTGGCGCCTACCTTTGTCAGGTGGTCTGTTTTAAATGACAATCACCATCACCATAGGCAACGGCGCGGTGACACGCGGGGAATATAAATCACACGGGAAATAAATCACTGGAGACCCTCCTCCCTTCTTCACCTGCATCACTCTTTCCAGCAAAACAAGAAGCCCACTGTTTCTCCGAATGCCAGCACAGTTCATTTCCTTCCACTCCCCCTCTACTCAATTTGTCAATTTCAAATATGCTCTCAGTGTTTTCTTGGTTCTTTCTTCGCCTGTGTTTGTGTCTCCCTGCTTCTTTCTTCCCTTTACACTTTTTTCCTGGCAAATCACCCCCCACCGCCCGCCGCCCCCGTCCCTCTCTGACTTTCTGACTTACACGGCTCGGGTGATTGCGTGTTGCTGAAAGTTCGAGGGCAGGTCCGGGGAAACTTCTCTCTCTCTCTCTCTCTCTCTCTCTCTCTCTCTTTGTCATTCTTTACAGTAAGGAGGTCATTAAATAAAAGTGTTCAGTGAGTGATGTGCCTCTCTACCTGCCTTTCTGCTCAGAGACAACAAGAGCCCGCTCTGTCCTGCCCAGGCAAGATGAGATAATTACAGCTCCTGACTTAATCACTTACCTCAAAGCCCTTCAGTTCTACAGCGTCGTGCTTTTTGCTTCTCTTTTTTGGGGGCGTTTGCCGCCACCTGCCAATTGCGAAGTATTGCAACGTTATGGATTGTTTTTTTGTTTTTTTTTAATACAGAGACAGTGATGGGCGTGGGCACAGCTTTGCCGTTGACATTGTACATAAATGCAAACCGGAGGGCAAACAGTTGAAGTCATGCTGCTGGCTTAAACCGGGTTCATTTCCCAGTTAGCATCCAGCTTCTCTAGGATTGACTTAATCAAACATTTCACGCATTTCCCAGGAAAAAGTCTTGAGTGAGATAAATCTGCCACATCAAGATCCATATAATACTCATTAATTAATACAAAAAACTTTCTAAATTTTTACTTTTAGGTGATTGGAGGCTACCTAGTCTTATCCATCTGTTCCTGTTGGGAACATATGAATCTAAAGGTTGCACCTCTGCCCATTTGAGTTGTGAATACGCTGTCTCCCAAGCTCCATGAGGTGGCTGGCCCCTGCCTGAGCACTGAGAGGGGGGAGTGGAGAATAAGCCCCTGAAAAGGCGCTTTGTGCTCGTGTAGAAGGGCCTGAGGCTTTTGCCTGTCAGAGGTTGTGGTTGTAGGCCAGCAGCCAGGCCTTCAGACACTGTCGCTGGCAGAGGCCGAGCTACCATCTGGAGTGACGGGCCCTTCCTGAACTGCTCCGTGAGCTGCACAGAGCCAGGCTGGGCTGAGCTGGTTAGGCTAGTCTGAGGCACGCCACAGAGGGCTGCAAAAATAAACCCACTGGTGCTTCGCTGAAATTCCTTGGCCTCCACAGCCTTAACTCCGAAGATCATTCCCATGAGAGAGAATGAGAGTGGCCTCACACTGAGCTGCAGAGCACTGAACACTAAACTACTTGTGAGAGTTCACCGCGCAGGCTTTTCCGAATCAAATGCGCGAATGTGATCTAGCTCGTTAATGATTGCACTGGACGACAATCGCTCTCGGAAACCCGCTCAGGTTTCATTTGGCACACGCAGAAGGCCTCGACAAAGGAGGACAGAATAAGTAGTAAATGGTGTTAGATGAGTTATCATCAGGGTGATTGATTATGTTTATGGAAGTCTGTGCCCTGGCTGTCATCAGCGGAGGCAAATGGGAATGATCAGCACGCTACGTGTTGCTGCAAACACATTTAAGTAAAGCGTGGAGACAGAAGGACTCCTGGCTCACCCATTCATTGGGTTTGTTTACCTTATGAATTCAGACCCATATAGTGCAGGAGAAGTAGGTCTGGCGACACAGAGAGAGAAGTGCTGAGTGCAGGCAGAGCTTGTATAGATTTGGTCTGTGGAGTGAGCGTACTATAGAAGCCATTCAGCGACACATGAGATGAAATCACAGTTTTTCCTTTCAACTGAAAGGCAAGATAATTCATGCTACATTTAGTATGAAAGAGAAAAATGTGAACCATATTGTGCCGGGTGTTTTAGTGGGGTGGGTTTCTGTACTTCACCATCCCCCAACTTCTGCAACAAAATAAAATTCCTCTCTCTGCCCTTCTGGAGCCGGCCCAAGCCAAGCAAATTATGGACCAAAATCTTTTTATATGAACCTCTGTCACGCAAAAACATTACTAAACCCCATGTCTAGCTTCCCCCTTGCGGAATGGGCCCTGTTTTATCCAATTCCTCCAAGCGAGGCCATTATGTTGAATCCTTGAGGCCTCCCTAATCGAAAGGGAAAGAAAACAAACAAAAGAGGAAAAGCCCGGGCCCCGCAGAGACCACGTCAGACAGTCTGACGCAAAACAGAAAACAACCCAGTTCCAGTGACAGGCCTGGACAATGTAAGCCAGTGATCAATCAATATATCAAAAAACCATCATCTCCTTTCTGAGGCTTTGGAGTCACAAATCTCCCAGCAAACACAGCTGGAGCCAACATGAGGTCCAAAAATAATCATTTTTCTCTTCTGTTAGGGGATCACAGGACAATTCAGCCTGTACTCACTCAGGCTCATTGCTGAAATTAGAATCACTCAAAAGAAACCTGACCAGAAAAAAACACACAGCCTTTCCCTCGGGAACAGTAAGATTATTACATCTACTACAAGCAATTCTTTCATTTATTCTATTCTTTGTGAATCTGACAAGGATAGCGTTACTTCTAACAAGCTAGAGCCTTTTACAGTCTACACTTACTTGACAAAGCGTAAGGTACAACAGTGAAAATAAATGCATTCTAGTATAACAGTCCTGCACTAAATCCCTTTTCATGACTGTTATAATGTTCAGTTTGTGTTGAAACGGCGTCAGAAAGGTGGTAATTCAACTGTAAGATCACTCTGGAGGATGTAGTTTGAGGTGCTGTTAAAGTGTATCGAAATAAACACAAAAGTGTTTCTGTTACTTAGCCGAGCCCCCTGACTAAAATGAAGTTGTCAGAATAATAAGAAACCTACAAACCACAGCGCCGCGAACGAAAACACATTTAAATCAACGGCTCTCTCACTTATATGAAACAAATGTTGAATACTATAACCTCCAGGAACACAACATTAAGTGCAGGACTTTGACATTTTCGCCAGTGTGTCTAATGAGTTTATCTTTACATAAATTAATATTCATGAAGTGCTGCGTTTAATTTCATAATTATTTATTAACATAAATATTGATTACATTTTCCTTGCACGATACAAGCCGAGTAGCCAACAGAGATATCAAAGACTAGCGTATTGATTGTCACGTGACCTACACCTTCTAGGTCACAGCACTCACTTGAAAGCAGCCCACGACCATTTATCATAAATTGGTCAATTACCTCTTTATTGCTGCTGCCGTTACTCCAGCAACTATGATATCGTTTGAAAGGTCAAAGGTACAAGAATAAGGTCGAACTTGTCACAAATTGGAGCCAAAATGCAAATCAGCAGAACTAAAGTGCAGTTTATGCCTCTGCAAGAAAAGACATACGTAACCTATGCATTTAGCCAACGCCGGTGCCAGCCATTTATGCATGTGGGCTTGTCATTCTGGCTCGTTTCTACTTCCTGCTTCACTTTAAACAACAGCGACTGAAACTTTGGCTGTGTTCCTTCTTTATCGATCCAAAACGATCAATTTGGAAATAGCAGAGATGCAGAAGCAGCTGGAAATAATAAAGCAGAAATACTACCGCTACTACCGTGGCCACATTTCTGGAGAGGCACACACCATGCTGCAGCGTTAGGGCGTCAACTTGACACCGAAGCATAAACCGCGCATTAGTCCTCATCACTGCTTATCTGTTGGTCTTCATCTGTACGCTGTCCCCCTCCGTGTCCCCCAGCTTTCACCTCCAAAGTTCAACTTGGTGTGAACCACTCAAATGGGCCTGTTGTTTACAGTAGTGTTAAGTGTGTGCCCTTCCAGGATCAGTCAGGGCCATAATCCCCTCTTCATTCCCACTGAGGCCCCGAGTGTGTGTAAGTGGACATGGGTGATGGCAGACAGAGAACGGCCCAGCAGCCCACCCCGCTGGAGCCAGCCATGCAGCTTCAAACAGACGCAGAATAACACATGTGAACATTCGTCCGCCGACAAAAACACACCCACGCACACAATGTTAAAACACCACAGCTCAGACAATAGAGGGGGAAAGAGGGAGAAAGAGAAAATGGGAAAAGGTTTTCATCTTTTTTTTTTTTTCCGAGAATATTACCCAGTACTTTTTCTGTTCTCCCTGTGCTTTTATGTCATGTCACCTTGTAAAAAGACTTTATGGTCTTCCCAGGCCTCATGGCTATGAGTGCCATGAGGTGGATTGTGGGAGCTTTAGAAGTCCTCCAGGATCAGCACTTAGCGCGAGTGACAAGAGAGCATCTCCAGAAAGCTTCAGCTCACAAAAATCTTCATTCTGATTTACTGTCCTCTTCTTCTTTTTCGCTTTAGTTGCCCGTTTATATGTTTTAAGAAGCGCATGTTAAATTTGACTCCTTCAAATTCGTCTTCCATTTAATTGAGAATGTAAATCAAAATCCCGCAGCATGTCTCTGGACGTTTTCACTTCCTAACTAGATTTTATCAGCAACGTTCACACAAACCCAGACGAACGATTTCTCAAAGCAGCCTTTCAGACTACCTTCAAGGCTTTTGTCACAGTTGTACACTCGCCAACACAGACCGGAGACATGTTAGGTGTATTATTTATTGGATTCACCTGTGGCTATGATTTTGTTTCCACTTGCTCTGCAGGTCACGCAACACAGGACTGCGTGCGCTACTGCAGTCGTTTATAAGGACGTGCGATACAATATAACTGCCACAAGAATTCGGCACGAGGGACTAAATGGGAAATCCACATGATAGAAAGGAGAAAATGGAAAGGAGGGGTTTTGGGGGTGTATGTTAATCTAATCAGGTAGGTGTTCCCCATTAGCAGCAATGTAACTTCTTCACACACCCCCTCGCTCCACCTTCCCCACTCTATCTTCTGGCCCCTCTTGCAGGTTCGCCTGCATAACGTCCGCGCTAAACCAACGCGGGGCCTCTTCGAACCGCTTTAAATCATGCAATTAGTGCTCAGCTGGGGGATTTATACTCTCTGGCAACAGCCCGTCTTTAGTTTATATATGGCCGTGGGGAGACGACCCTATAAAAGAAATGCAACAATAAAAACACAATGAGAGTCAGGTTTTACTTCACGTTCCAAAGCTCACCCCAACGTTTTACTAATATATATATTTATTACTGTATGAATACAACTGAGATTGTGATTGTTGATGCACTCATATGTGGCATGCATGCTTAAGATTAAGATTGCTTTTCGTTTTGGGGATGTTTTATGGGAATATATCATCATTATTACAGTTGTGCATGTTTTGACGATTTCAGTTGCACCCTCAGATGTTCCTTTGTCTCCTTACAGCTTCCATCGCTCTGGCCCCTCTTATGTTTCTTCTCCGGGACACACAAAAAAAATCAAAACAAAAAAAACAAACTAAAACAAACTCAAAGAAGACAGACCAATGACTCCGCTTCTTTTCCCGACACAACTGTCATCACAAAAGCAAATGGTGCCTTTCTCAACTCTGGACAAAAAACAAATTTCTTCCCTTACCCCTTCGCCTTTTAATCACGGATGTCTCTCACATATATACACACTCGAAAACAGGAACCAAATAAACACTGAACAATACAAACACACTCTCCCCTGGCTCCCCACCAAAGCCTTGGTGTGAGAAAGCTCCAGAAACATGTATGCGAAACAAAAGAGCCGACCGCAAATTCCTGAGCGTCCAGTCCTCCTCTGCCACGGCCTAGAAGTCCAAACCCCAAACCACAAAACATGCGAGACCACGAAAAATGTTGGAAAGGAGCGGCTCAGAAAAACACGCGATACTGCGCACGCGCGCGTACACACGACCTACCTACAACCAACTAATAACCGGCCTATTTGTCTTCGCTCCCGCTTACGGACATTTCAATTAATTTGCAGCACAGAGCCACAGACAGCAGAGACAGGGGTCCTTTTGTGAAGACAGCTGTCATATACGAACACATTCGGACCAAATGCAATCATCATAACGATCGTCATCAATCATGGCTGAGGTAAATATTAATTTGTGTGCTGGGTGAATCATGTCTGATAAATTGAATCCACTTAATTGGGCAGGCGTCCTGCAGATGAGCAATGAGTTAACGGCATTCCCTAAATTTGATTTCCCATTAGCCCGGCAAAGTGAAGAGGGCCCGTCGCAAGCGCCACGCCGTCCACTGTGACTGATATGATTCGAATGAGGAGGGATGGACTGAGACGCTTGATCTGTTACGGGAACTTCACAAATGAGCTGGTCTCAACTAACTTTGTGACTGGAGCGTCTTTATTTGAGTAGGTGTTAAAATGTGAATACTCTCAGGTGATATGGAAATCGTAATTTACGCCTGTGATATATAATGATACCCACTCCATCCCCCCTTTCCGTCCCACTCTCCGTGTGCGTTTGTGTGGTTTCCTGTGTGGCACACTCTCCAGGTTGTTGCTCTCGGAGAAAATTTACGACGGAGGATGTTTGGTCTTCCTCTCGCTCCGGGGCAGGAAAAGTTGTGAAATATGTGCTAGCAATAAAAGGGACCAGCGTGTTGTGTTCGAACGGCACAAATAGCAACGCTCCACAATCCGCAAATCCGCACGCACACGAACGGCTGTAGGATTTTCAGATGCAAACCTCAAACTCACGGATAAAGACCGAGAGGATATGCTATAGCGCACAGAAAGAGGAGAGGGAGAGAAAGAGGTATAAGGAGATTGAGTCTGTGTAATTCTTGGCTCTGCATTCACACCCTGTTACATTCCTTCCATGAAAGAATGCAGAGTATAAAAGCCATTAACTGCAGAGGTTGTCCAACAACAGCCTAGCCCATTTACTACGCTATAATTTACTGCCTTGTTAATTATCTGGCTGCATTAAAATACACCATTTTGACCAAAATTGGGACTGGAGTGTTTGACTGTGGTTTTAGCAATGTATGAAACAATTACAGAGAAAAAAAAACAGCTAAAAAGCTATTAAGGAATGTTTTTTTTATTCTTCGTTTTGTTTTTTTCCATTGGTCGGAAACACATTCCTCAAGTCTTAAAGTTTGGGGTTGTTTTGCCTCCACGTTCCAGACTGAGGCACATTCTGGGAAATAAACAGTCGAGCGACAGCGACAAGACACGAAAAAGAACGTAACTTTTGCGCAAAAAGATCGCCAACCGTGCGCCGTCAGCTTTGAAGCAGGTGTAAAGTTGCGCGATGAGAACATTTATCTCCCCGATGTCTGAAAGTTGACATGGTAATGCTCACATGCTGCACACATATTTTTTTTTTCTTTCTGTAATAAGCCGGCTGGAAGGGCTCCAGTGAAAACAGAATGAAGGACGAGATGGTAATCTATTTACCCATTTTCCCATTCTTGAAACAGTGGGGCTCACCTCGTTGTGCTGCGGTGGGGGGAGGCCATTAACCACTTTCTCCAGGCTGATGGCAAAACCATATTTTTCAGTTTAAGATCTCCTGTTGTTGGGATATGGCTTTCTGGAAGTTATTGATCTAAAAACCGCTGATCACATTGAGGAATGCTGACCTGCACAGAAACACAACTTTTGCGGGCGAATAAACGAAAACGAGAACCCAGGAAAGCTGCTGAGATCCTTTAATGGGACTTTTGGAACTCCTGTTGATCCCTGTTCACCCCCACCCCTCTCTCCCCACATGGCTAATGTCTCCACATTGTGGCATACAGTAAAATTATGGCTCAATTAAGTCTGGGGTGAGGGGAAGTGGGGAGGGAGCTGGTGGTTAGGTTTCAGAGTCTAACTGCTGCTGCTGCTGCTGCTGCTGCTGTTGCCGCTGCTCTTGGCACGATGTTATCGGCTCCGGCTCTGGGGAGCAAGGGGGACTCAGATCTAGCCTTTACCCTTTTAGAAGCTATGGGTGCAGACAGTTTGGTGCCACGAGGTCCGGAACCAGTAATGGACCGAGCAGTTGCTAATGAGCTTCCTAACACACAAATGAGAGCGTGCGGTGGGCGCCACATCCCCTAGCTTCTGCTGTAGAACAAACTGAGGTATGTTTATGCACGTAAGGGGCTCCGTCAGTCACTTAAAGTCAGTCTGAGACAAAGACATTGATGCTTTAAGCTTAACAAGATGTACAATCAACTTTAAAATATATTTAAAAAAACACTCTGTAATTACGCTTTCGCTGCCACTTCCTTTGCTTTTCTGTTCAATTGCTGCAGCAATGAAATAATTAACTTTTGACTCACTAGATTTTAAGAAACAAAATGGACAATGTCAAACTTTCATGAGTGGGGTGTAACTCGAATCACAGCTGTGTTGCATAAACCGGGTTGCAAAATTGACATTATTTATATGAAACTGTTGCACGTCATTAGAGGAAAGAGCTCATTGGCTTTACAAACACAAAGGGAAAAAGTCCACATTTTTTTTGCACCCCATCGGGCATGTGGCTGTTAGTGCTAGGATAAAACAAAGGGCACACAAAAGGATGTGGACGTCACGTAGGCGTAGGCATTTGTTGTATCACCGACACCCACAACAAACTAGTTCCTCCATCATCCCCACCCGCGCCCTCCTCCGCCTGGATGTTTTCCTCAACCCCAAACACATCGGTTCGTTTTCTGACACAGTCGTGACAAATTACAAACCTTTCCAGCGTTCAGGGTTTAGCAGGGCCGCGCTGGTGGGAGCACCATGGAGATGAAGGGCCGACGTGAGCCAAGCTGTTGTCAGACTGCACACACGGCTAACAATGGAGGTCTGAAAAATCCTCTATTGACCATATGGTGGCACTTAGCTGAACCCTGTCAGAGTTACATTGTTTAATTTCATATATGCCGACTTAAGAAAGAAATATGTTTATGTTTACTTCTCTAATGGAATTTGGATTTGTGCAAGGGATAAATATTTACAGCCAGGATGAAAAGTCATTCGTCAAGTTTATGATGGCTGCTCAGGAGGAGGAGGGTTGGATCAGAAATGCTGGTGGGATTTCTCGAACAGATCGACTTATGAAATATAGTTTACCTAGAAGAGCTTGTCATAGTTTCATCTTCTCTGTATATTTAGAGGTGATGTCAGGTTCTTCGTGTTTTTTTTTTCTTTTTTTGTTGGAGCGATGAGCTTGTGAACTCAGGACATGCATCGGTGCAATTCAAATGGAATGCAGCATCCCCTTTTATTGGAGGCTGAACCCGATCCACCTCGCTTTATGTACAGATGCGGTCTGAAACAGGAGCAAAGCAACAAGTGGAGGTCTGGTTGAACCCGGAGCAGCGATATATTAGGTTAGGTTTTGGTTACCGAAAGTGGATGATTGTCCGTTCAGCTAACAGAGGGTTGATTCATTGCGGGGGTTTAAGGTGATCAATGGTCCATTGCATCAGATAAGCACCTGACTGGGTGGCTGGATGGATCCTCTCTCAGGAGCTGAGGGCAAACAATGCAGCCCTAGAGTCACCCAGAGGCACTTGAAAATTAAAGGTCAATTAGAGCTTTTCAGTGAGATGAGTGGGCAGGCTGGTCGAGGGCAGAGGAGGCAATAAAGGTCCTGTGATTAACATGAAAATGACTTGGTTGACGGATGCCGACGGCGATTGAGCCGGTGTGTGTTTTTCCGTGCGTATGCAGCAAAGGGTGTCGCAGCAGCAGCGTTTGCTAAGTTTGCATAACGAGGGAAGACGCTGTTTGGCGTTATTGATGATGGATGAAGTGGTAATGGATAGAAGATGGGTTACGGACAGAGTTCCAGATGGGGAGAGCGAGGGATGCAGGGTGAAGTGGAGAAGGAGGAGGAGGAGGAGGAGGAGGAGTGTGGAAGAAGGACCTGTCTTTGCTACTCGATGCTGTAATGTCTCTCTCACAAGCCATGATCTCACGCGCCTGAGCAGGAACACCTGTTCGGAGCTGGCTGTCTCCGTGGCATATTGATATGTAGCTGCAGAAAGACAAGACAGGAATAGTTGTACTAAACATCTGCTGAGCTGGATGCTGTTGAACAATAAAAACCCTGCAAAGTCACATTAAAACGGCATCGATTAAACACGTGAACGTAGCTGACTTGACATGGGGGGAGCTGTGATGAAATTAATTCAGGCTTTTTTGAACTTCTATAGAGGAAGGACTATAGGGGTGCTATATTAAAGAAATATATACAGCATATATTTAAAAACATATCGTTATACATCAAATACCACATTGAGAGGTGACCCTAAAGTTTAGTGCTCATGTTAGCAGCACAGTTAAAGCATAATTCTGCTTTGTTTAAAGCTTAAATGTTTTTATTATGGCTGCATGGCTCACATGTCGAATTCTCTATGAGGGAATGCTGAGGTGTCACACAAAGCTGCAGCTTGGATGTGTTGTAATTGTGTGAATCCTCAAATTAAAGGGTCTCCACTTAAAGCCCATACTCATTACGTAGCTGCAACTTGCATACGGCTAAAATAACACCGGAGGCTGTGGACTAGAAAAGCCCACGTTGGGACCACAAAGTTTCTGGTTTGATCGTCTCTATGTCCATGCCTGAGATGCACCTGAAACCCCACTAACCCAACTTCTCATGGTGTGCTCACTTGGATGGGACTGCGCTGAGTACAGTTTCAATCTAATTGTATCCCTCTATGCAAAGCTAGCTTCCAAAATCTTGTCTCGAAGGAAAAATTTTGTTCTGTGCCAAATGCATCAAACTGTTAAGACGTTTCAGTAAAAAGTGAAAACTTCATGACAGTGATAAGAGGAAAAGGAAGGAAACAAAATGCTTTAAATTATGTTTAAAACTGCACCATAACATCTGCAGAAAATTCACTTATATTAAATATAATATATGCTTATGTCAAAGCGTCATTGCTTCCCCTATAATTCTCTAAATAAGTTCATTCAGGCCAAGTAAAAGACAACATAAAAGCAGCTTGGTGCACAAAGACTTTCTTTGTGCTTTATTTCTTTAAACCTACAATCTTTTACAAAACTCTATTAGTATGCGTGTGCAAAGGTATCACTCCCATGCTTAAGTGTCTTTGTGACGTCTTTATTTATGTGGCTGTAGCTGTAGTCGTACAGACGCATTGTACTTTTTAGTTATTCATTCATTAACTCACTCGACTTTTTGTGTTTTTCCATTTTTCTCCCTGACCTCTCCGTGCTCATTACCTCATGATGTGAGGTCACACAAACAAAGTTAAAGTCAGCCTCTAAAATACTAACACCTGCTCTGCAGCCACTGACGCACATTTGTGCAAAAACTGGACTCTTCTCACTCGTGTTGCGCATAATAAGGATGAACTCATGATCAAAAAGGCTCGTGCCCCTCCGCTGGGTTCCTTGCAAGGTGCTGTGCACACACCTTCCTGAGCTCGGCTGAAAATAGTAATGTGTCTCACTTTGCATTCCTTTGTATTATGTCCTTGCAGGCCTAAAGGCAAACATCTCTGCGGTCAGTGACACACAAAGGAACACAGTGTGCTCCAGGCTGTGTTTTCAAGTAATTGTGGAATTGTGCGCACTCAGAACAAAATCCTAGAAACTCGGCTGCTGGATTCATAGGAGGGTCAGAGGAGGAAGGTGTTTTCAGGTTGATGAACATAAAAAGGTCAAACTGGAAACTTAAATCTTGATACAAGAATTGGAATGAGCCAAACAGCCCCGCTCTGATATTCCTACAAATCTTGCATGTTGTCTTCCCCTGCCATTAAGTGATCTTTCACTCCCATGACATTTTTGTGTTGTCTCCAGTAAGTCTGTCCGTGCCTCTTGACCAAAAACCCTGATGTTTCCAGTTAGCCCACAGTGGAAGTCTCTCATTTAACAAATACCAGTTTTTTCCCCCGGACCTTTTGGTGTACCGAGAGAAGAGGCTATCCACATGAAGGACGATGCCGGTAAATAAAACTTTTACTGATCCCACAAAATACATGCAGTCTCTCCTCTATGAGGGACATGATTTACGACCGCCTGCGTTGTCTGGATGCTCAAAACAGCTGCACTAATTGATAACAGTGTCGCTTACGACGGCGGATCATCAATCATCCCTCCGCAAGTGGTTTAGCAACTCTCGGCAGGGTAGTGTTCTTGAACATGCCTGTAAATTACCCATTGTTTTATGTTATTATTTGTGCAGTTTTGATGGAAGCCAGAAATCCCCATTCCTAGCACTGACTCACTGTTAAAATTCACACGACACGCTGACAGTGAAAGATAATAGTTGCTGATGCATCATCTCACTGCGCCGATGTGTGAGCACGGAAAGCAGGTGACGAGGTGATGTGTACGCTCATGATACAAACAGTACAAACAAGATGAAGACAGAGCCCAGAGATGACTGTTATGACAGTTTGTTTAACTCTGTGGCTTTGAAGCACTTTCATGGATGTGAAGCTGAACTATTAGTCTCCACTGTGTTGCCGTGTCCTGAACTGCAAAATCTGGCAACGTCAGACTCATCTTGCGTTGAGATTTTAAAGCAAAACATAACAGAATTATCGGAGGTTTGGGCTTCTGTGTCGACGTAACGCCCTAGCACGCCATACGCAGACACTAACGTGCACCTCCTCAGGAATGTAGCTACGCATCGAGGCGGCGCAGAGCCCTAGAGCTGTCACTGGTCCACTTGGAAGCAGCTTTAGTATCTCCAGCTTCGTCGCCGCAATTTTCAAACTTTGGATCAATAAAGATGGAACACATCGAACAGAGGCTAACTCGTCGTCGGCGAAATTTCAGTCGCCGTTTTTACAGATGGAGCCGGACTGACCAGCGCACAAGTATAAATGGCTCACACCGGCATAGACTATGTGTGTAGGTTACACCATCTATGCCCCACACTTTGGTCTTGAACATAACAGGAGGACAGACTGTCTGCAGAACAGTAGCCAAAAGGCGTTTTACAGCCAGGCTTAGTCCACCTCCACACCGCCTGACAACAGGTATTAGGATAAAATGCACAGCAGTCAACATATATGCGAATGATGAAAGGCATGTCTCCCTGTGTGACTCAACGGTACCTGATGATAATAACAGACAAGGGGAGGTGAGGGACGCGGAGGGAGTAAAGCAGGGAGCGAGAGGGGCAGAAAAACATTTTTACTAGCTCGCACGGCGGATCACTCTCACCCGGGGGTGCAGTCAGGAAAGGCTCGGCTGCTTTATTGACTGCCTGGTGGCTTGCTGCGGGAGGAGGGGGATGGACATCCTCTCACTCGGGGCGGTCACGACGCAGCGAGAGGCTGGATGCGAACGTGTCAGGTGAATTTCAAGTCCGGCGATGGCTGTGAGATTGGACGTTAAAGGACCAGATTGCACCAGCATGCAGGATAATCAGCAGGAGGCATTGAATGTTCAAACTTGAAAGTAAGTTGGGGAAGATAACTGATCAAAAAAAAAATAAACAAACAAAACATTTAGATGCTTCAAGTTGTAGATTCACAAAAGCTGCAGCATTTGAAATTAGAGAGTTTGTCATTGAGTCTCACACTGGAGAACTAGAAACTAAAACAAGATGAAGAAAAGTTAAGCATATACGGCATAACATTATGACCACTTTCCTAATATTGTGTAGGTCTCTCTTGTGCCTCCAAAACACTTGTGTCTCATCATCAGAGAATGGACATGGGTCTTCTGAGGGTGTCCTGTGGGGCCTGGCAATGTTTGGGTCCTATGAGTTGAGGGGAGAGGCCTCTGTGGATCATCCCACAGATGCTTGATCAGTTTGAGATCTAGTGAATTTGGAGGCCAGGTCAAAACCTTGTGATATTCTTCGTGTTTGTTTTTTTTGAGTTGCCTCTAAAGCCTTTTGGCCTGTGTCAGGCTGCATCCTGCTGGGGATGGCTGCTACCATCAAGGAGTGTCATTGCTATGGGGTGGGGGTGCCTGGTCTGGTCTAGGTGGGTGCTACATGACTAAGTAACATCCACATGAATGAATGCCAGGTCCAAAAGCTTCCCAGCAGAACAGTGATTTGTCACAAGATTTACTTCTCTTGTCAGTGGTTTTAATGCCAAATGTCTGGCTGCAGTGTAAAGAATAGCTGTGATTATACTTTTCAGGAGTGTAAAACCACCATGACTGTATTACGGCTGAGTGCTGTTATAGTATATTATGTTTAATATCAGGTAAGCTGTCACTGATGAAGTCTGATTCACTCTCCCACTGTTGGAGGCTACAAATAATTTAATAAGATATGGATCATGCGTTGTTTCATTGCTCTCCCCTCTTACATTATTTAATAACTTTTATATTGTTTCTCAGCAAGTAGGTACATGATGGCTCACCTTCCCATCAGTGACAGCCAGAAGTAATAAAACACCGCCACAAAACAAAAATCTTCCACAAGGCTACCTGTGCCTCATTTTACATGCTGGAAAACTAATAAAAAGTGGAAACCTTCAAGTCGCTTTTATCACGTTCAGCTCGAAGTAGGAGAGGTTTTGAAACCGGAGGATTTATTTGCTATAATAAAACGGCCTCTTCAGCCTCTGGGTAGAGGAAAGGATTAGACAAAAGAGTCAGTGTGGCGCATTCAACTTCACACCTGCTCGTTGCTGCAACTTGGGAAAAATTCAGTTACTCAACTGAGTCTCCACAAGACACACCACGCTGAGGTGTTCCAACTTGTTGGAGGACAAACAGAGAAGATTAACACTGAATAGCTGCTGCACACATCCACTGCAGGCTGGGATAATAACCTTAACCCGGCTGGGACACTGCTAAAAAAAGAACAGCCTGAGTGAAGTTCCTCCAAGTGGTTTATTTATTATCTCTAATTCAGCCCCGCAGCAGAGTGTGTCTTCCAGAGAGCAGAGACATGTCTCCCTCTTTTCACTCTTTGGGACCTTCCAACAAGTCCTAGGGCAGAGGCAATGTGAAACGCCTGCCAGGCTCACACCCAGCACCCAGGCATGATGAAAACACCCAACGAAGGCATTAAGTCATCCTGCAAGACTGCACATGCAGCCTCACCGGCAAAATGCACACCTAGAGAGAAGCAGTGCTTTCTCTTTCTCACTGATTAAAAGCGCCAGAGGGACAGAGGCAGACTGGGGACGACTCGGTGGAAGAACTCACCGCACTGAGTTGTCGGCTGAACCGTCGCTTATGTAATGTCAGGGATCCGTTCAGACAAAAACAAATTTACAGTGTAATAGTTTTCTTGATTAAAAAGCTTTTAAACAGGACGCTACAACCAGGAGATAGTTATATTAGCTTTGCATAAAGACAAACGAGTAATCCAGAGCTCACTGTGCTGAGAAAATGCCTACATGTATATTTATTTGGTGTAGATTTCAATGTGCAACTTCTTACCCGGTTCCATTCAGATTGCCTTGATGTTGTGAATCCTGGTCTAATCGTTTTAAGCCAAATACAAATAATTTCACTACAATGCAACTGAACTTCTGTATTTCACAGCAGACACTGTGACATGCTGATTTGCGTTCGAAAGAGCAAGCGTCATGAACAGTAACCAGTATATTTGAATGTGGATCTTATTCTGTTTGAGTGGAATTAAGTGAAATGGGTACAAATCCTTGCAATCACGACTAAGTAAGAATGACTGTGCACTCCTGCAGGGCAGCTAGGCTAGTTACTTTATGTGCTGCAAGAGTTGGATGTGCATCTTGACTCTGCAACGGATCTCTCTGTCACTTGAATTATTAGTTTCAAGCACTTTGGTTTAAGGTTTCTTCTTCTATTTGATTGGCAATTATTCATCCCAGTCATAACTGTCAAAGGTCCAGTGAATGGACGAGTGTGTTTCCATTTGTTGCACAACTAGCTGTCATCTCTGTGAAGCAACTCACCTCCAACGAGATCGAAAAAGGCTAGATTTTCACATTCTGCTGCATGTTAGGCGCATTTGCTTTATGTCTCTGCAGGAGTCGTTTTTGTGATGTTGTAATAGCAACAATTCTAGTCAGTCAGTAATAAAAACAAGACGTTTTACTGATGGCTGCGCAGCGGGATAGCTACGAGGCTGCTTTGCAATTTCTGGGAAAACAAGGCCTAACTTCACATATTCGGAAAGTAACCTTAAAGAAGCCTATTCCTACTGTGACAAGTCAAACTGTCCTCTGTGATAAACGTCTATTATTCACTGAATTCGACTACGAACAGAGCCAGGTTTCAATTTTCAGTGGCTTTTTAAAACAGAACTGCATGCCTTGGGCGTAATGATATGTCTGGGATATTCCACTCCGTGACAGTGAAAATATATCAGCACCTGAAGATACACTTGCAGTGCTTCATCAAATAATGATGTGACTCATAACAACCTGCATGCTGCAAATGTATTACTGCTTCAAAACCATTTTTATTTATCACACATTCCCTCTGGTGTCATTAATAGAGCTAACATTTAGCAAGAATCTATTCACCATGAGGAGAATCAAACCTAAAAGTCGTATGTTTATAATTATCTGTCTACCAAAATGAGAAAAGAGAGAATTTTTAGGACGTTTTGACTCCAGGGTAACGGGTGACTCATTTATGTGGCCAGGTGATGACAGTCATTGCAGAATACGGACTCTCAAGAGAAAACACACACAAGGACACAAACATATTTACGTACAGTGTAAGCACAGAGCCATCCATTCAAACCACCAGCCTGTTTCCACTCAAAAAAGAAATGCATTTCACACCAATCTAGCACCCCGAGATGGTGAGAGACAGCGACAAAGAGCTTCAGTCAGCACGAAGAGGACGGAGAGTGGGTGAGAAAGATAAGGTGGCAGACACTTTGATTTCCGTTGTGCTTTAATTAATGAGTTCACCTTCAAACACAAAACAAAAGTGCTCAGCACAAACACCCACACAGACTTACTTGCTTGAACGCCACTGTTACTCTCACCCAGCTGCAGCCCCGCGCTGCAATAACAGAAGAAGAGAGAAGCCCCAGCAGGCCCGGCCTGCAGACACAACAGTAACAGGATCTCAGTACATAAAGATAATAACATAACAGAACCACCAGAGGAAACCTGATGCAGTTCGAGGTGTATGATTGTGTATTTTCCTTTGTCAATTTAAGCTGCTGTAAACCACTACAAAAAGGCTTGTGGTTTCACACTCACATCCTACTTCTTCTTATTATTAAGTCCACATAGATCAGCATGTCTTCTTCACATTAACTTTTTGTTCTTGCAATAAGAAGACATTATTGAAATCCTTAGTTGTGCATATGATATGAACAAAACATGAAAGTCAAATCCTGAAAGTTAGAGGAGGGAATTCCCAATACCACCATGATAATGAAACACTGACGAATACCCAGATTCCCATTTTTTCATTCTGAACGAATTTGATCTGAAGGCGGCCTAAGCTGAGGACACACAGCAAGAATTTTTTGCCAGATTTTATCCCACCAGTTCATATTACTACTTCTGTTAATGTGTGAGGGGGTCAGACCCGACCCGACCTTAGTCAAAGTCAATCAAACATCGGGTAGTGTGAACTGATTACGGACCCAACTGC
The DNA here is from genome assembly GCA_005024645.1 of Planiliza haematocheilus. NCBI lineage: Eukaryota > Metazoa > Chordata > Actinopteri > Mugiliformes > Mugilidae > Planiliza > Planiliza haematocheilus. Next base: position 3,088,227 of record SRSE01001339.1, on the reverse strand, counting down.
AAACATGTGTCATCAAAAAGAGGGTGGGACACAAGAAACAGCGTCAGAAGACAACGGGAAGTAGCGGTATTAACAAAACAGCGAAAGCGAGAGAAATGGAGGAGGAGAGATGAGCACAACAGTGCAGAACACAACTGTCGCCCTTGCAAGAGTTTTGAGAAGGTTTGATGTGTTAATTTGTCTTTAGCTGTAGATGTCTGCAAAATACAAAAATCTGTTAGTGCGTACTCATGGTCTTTTCAAGATCTGTAAAGACTGTGAGAGTTGTGTGTGTGTAGTGTGTTCCCAGCTTTAGTTTGAGCAGCATTAGAAGAAGGGAGGTGGAGACATTAGTCAAATACATGAACACCAGTCTCAGTTGAATCTGATTCCACTTTAGGCAGTAAAAATGTCCGCTGCCCTGCACAGGCATCTTACAGAAAAACAGAGCCATAAATGAAGAGAGGTGGACAAATGGCTCGACTGGTATGTATAGTGTTTCTGTAGCCTGCACCAGCCACATCAGTCTGCTGCTGCTGCTGAGAAATCTTCTTTCCGCTCAGCCACAAAGAGAGCTAGAGTTACCTCGTGACTAATGCACTGTCCCTCTTCTTTCCTACACCTACTCCAGCCTCCTTCACTTCCTCTCATCTCATCTATTTTCCTTCTCATTTAATCTCTCCTTTGCTTGGATCCCGGCCTCAACCAACAGTCTATCTTGTCAAGTGGAACTGCACGCTTATCTCTGTCCACCTTCTGGCTGTACTGGAGTAGATACCAAGCCTTTATATCAGCTCCGCATTTACAGATGGAGGTTAGGGGAGCTTTGCACCTGGTTGGCAAAGGGTGACTGTAAGGCTTTCAGGAAACACAGGGGTTCTTTGGAGTTCACCGGTGAATGGGATTTCGGCCTTTTGGGACAGCGTGATGAGGTGAATCAGTGTGCTGGGGCAGACTCCAGACTGAATGGGTCCAAATCCCTGCTTGTTCAGATCCATCAGCTCCTGAGTGTTTGGAGACGTACAAAACATTTAGAGACTATAAATCTTGCTGATGTTCTGCAATCTCCTTTTCCTCCTCTGTCCTCACCGCTGTCTGTCTTGACTAGTCCTCGTTTTAAAACATTCGCCACGTCAGACTGCGGTACGTACACCGAAACATTCGTGACACAATATTATGCAAACAAGGACAAAAGAGAAAAACTATGGAACAGAGTAATGTTTTTAACAACAAGTCTTTCCTAGAGTTTAGAAGGGGGCATCCACACTGTGTTGCTAAGTTTGGAGGCTTATGCTACAGAATTAAAAGCAACCCTATACACCGATCAGCCACAACATTAAAACCACTGACAGGTGAACAAAATAACATTGACCATCTTGTGACGTTCTGCTGGAAAAATATTAGACCTGGCATTCATTCATGTGGATGTTACTTAGACACGTAGCACCCACCTAGACCAGACCATGCACCCCCACCCAATAGCAATGACACTTCTTGATGGCAGCAGGATGCAGCCTGACACAGACACACACATAAAAATGGTTAAGGAGCATCTCGAAAAGACATGAAGAACAGCACAAGGTGTTGACCTGGCCTCCAGATCCACTAGATCCCAAACTGATGAAGTATCTGTGGGATGGTGGATACACAGAGGCCCCTTCCCTCAACCCACAGGACCCAAAGTTCCCCACTAACAACATCCTGTTTCCAGACACCACAGGACACCCTGAGAAGGACCATGTCCATTCTCTGATGAGTCACAACTCTTTTGGAGGCACAAGGGAGACCTAAATAATAATAGGCAGGTGGTTATAATGTTATGCCAGATCGGTGTATGGAGACTATTGATTGTCTAGATCTATTAACGATTTCCTTATAAATAAAATCAAAGACCTCGGGCAACAAAGACATGACTTTACAGAAACATCCCCATTCTGAGGCTCAGATTGTCTCTCACATGTACGATAACACGTGCACATATACCGTGCTATTGCTATTGTTGAGTCTGGTCAAGCAAAAGGCAAAGATATTTGATTCATCACACTGTCTTCTAGTTTTTATGCCAGTTCGGACTCCTAGTAGATCATCTCTGCTGGATGCTGCGGTAGGACTTTGAAATAAATCCCCTCATCTTCTCTAAACCGGTCCACATGGTGGGAAACCTGGAGAGCAATAATCCTTTTCTTTCTACTGATGTTTTACCAGTTGCATCCACTTTTCACATACTGTGTCCACATGCATTCCACATGACCTTCCTCCTTTTATTATTTTGTGTGTGCACAAAGTCTACACACACAAAAAAATCTACCTTTACTCTTATATAAACTGTGCTAGAGGACTGAGGTTTTATTCCAGTACAAATCAACTTGTTATGAAGAACTTACTTGCCTTGCAATGAAATGCAACTCTACAGCAGCAGCAGCAGCAGCCAAGGCGACAGTGTAACAGTTTACCCTGGACACAGGTGAACGCACTGCTTCCAGACATTGAAACTGTGCTGCTAATGTCTCTTAATTGTGAGCATATGTGCAAGAATTGGCTTTTTTCAGCCGGTCTTAGCAGTTCCACCAACAGTTCATAAGCAGGAAATATTTGCGCAATCACACTCAAGAACGTGTCTGTAAATGCAGGAAGTTTTAGAGCCGGGGGATCGGGGCTGAAAAGGCGGCCTTCTAGTGGACTCTGGAGACACAATTCACCCTTAATTGTGCTTTGGTGTACAGTTGTGTTGTTGTTGTTGCTGCAGAGTCGTTGTCATTCTCTTGCTGGTCTGGGGAAGTAAACGACACACCCTTCTTGTGTGGTCAGAGAGAGAAATTACCCGTCTCTGCTTTCCTGCCGTCTCTACACCTTCACCCCTGGGCAGTAACGCAAAACTAAAGATCCCTACAAAACTGATCCGAACCAATAGGTATCAAATATTTGTTTTAACTTCATGTCTTAAAGCACTACAGTTACTTTATTGCTTTGAGACTGAAATAAGATGATTGCTAACACACTTAAAACTTTTTGTCCGGTGTAAGGCTACAAGCAGCAGGGAGTTTTCCAGCTTTGCCCAAAGATAAGGAACAGCGATAAAGCCTTGATGTAATGTCAAAAAAAAAATGTGGCGTAAACATTAAAATTTATGTTTTTTTAAAAATAAGGAAAAAGCAAGAGGCTAACTGCTCCCTTCTACAGTGGTATGAAAAGTTTGGGCACCCCTTAAGAAAATCATTGCATCAGTTTGTCACTTGCTGAGCTTTTGAAGCAGCAACTTTATTTTAACAAATGTTATACCTTATGGAAACAGAAACATCTCAGTAGTGAAATCATTTTCATTGGTCCAACAGAAACATTTTTATGAATATTTGAACAAAAATGGGCATGTGCATAAATTTGGGTACCCCAAAGAAATAATTCCATTAATATTTAATAGACCCTCTTTTTGCTGCAAGAACAGCCTGTAGACGCCTCCTATAGCCACTGACAAGTCCCTGAAGTCTGGCAGGTGGTACTTTGGCCCATTCCTCCAAACAAAACGCCTCCAGTTCAGTCAGGTTTCTTGGCTTCCGTGTTTAAACAGCCTGCTTCAAATCAATCCATACATTTTCAATGATGTTAAGGTCTGGGGACTGGGATGGCCATTCCAGAAGATTGTACTTGTGCTTCTGCATGAATTCCTTGGTGGATTTTGAACAGTGCTTGGGATCATTGTCCTGCTGAAAAATCCAACCCCGGCGTAGCTTCAACTTTGTGACAGATTCTTGAACATTCTTGTCCAGAATCTGCTGATACCGAGAGGAATTCATGTGGCCCTCAACTTTAACAAGGTTTCCAGTCCTTGTGCTAGCCACACAGCCCCATAACATGATGGACCCTCCACCATATTTCACAGTAGGCAATAAGTTCTTCTCATGGAATTCAGTGTGTTTTTTACGCCATGCATACCCTCCTCTTGTTCTGACCAAATAACTCTATCTTAGTCTCATCTGACCACAGTATTTTTTTCCAAAATGCTTCTGGCTTGTCCAGATGTGCTTTTGCATACCTCATGCGACTCTTCTTGTGACGAACACTCAGTAAAGGCTTTTTGTGCATCAGCCTTCCAAAGAGCTTTTCCTGGTGCAAAGTGCGCTGGATTGTGGAACGATGAACAACTACACCATCAGTAGCCAGATGTTCTTGTAGTTCTCTGGAGGTGGTCTGTGGCTTGTCTGTGACCATTCTAACCATCCTTCGTCTGTGTCTTTCCAGTATTTTTTTTGGCCTACCACATCTTTCCTTCACAATGACTGTTCTTCTGGCCTTCCATTTGTGTGCCACATCTCTGACTGTGGAAATAGACATCCCAAACCTTCTTGATAATTTCTTGTACCCTTCTCCTAATTCATGATAATGAATCATCTTAGTTTCTTGGTCAGTGGAGAGTTGTTTCGATGCCCCCATGTTGCCAGGAGCCTAGGACAAGCACAGTCAGCAACTGCCTCTGTTAAATAGCCTTTTTCATGATTGGTTTTACCTGTCTTTGTAATTGAAGGTCTCACAAGCTAATCAAAGCAGTTTTGGGCTGCAACATGTCAGCTACAAATCCCTACAGGTCTTGAAATCAATGTGATTAAAAGGGTGCCCAAACTTTTGCACATACCATTTTTTACATTTTAATTTATTATAATAAAACTTTGTAATGATACTCTAAGAATTTTGGTCTGGAAAACACTCAAATGTCTACATCTCTGTAGGAAATAAAATCTTGTTGCTGTGATCGTCTTTTATAAAGTTAGAGCAAATTATTATGAAATCTTAGAGGGGTGCCCAAACTTTTTCATACCACTGTATGTTACGTTGCTAAGCTAACCTAAGCTAAGCTATCTCCTGGCTGTAGCTTTGTTAATTATGGCCATGGTGGATCATTCTTCCCTTTAAACTCTCAGATAGTGAATAAGCACTTTTCCAAAATGTTGAACCATAGCTTTGCTTCGTTTTGCTTCACATCATTTTTTTAGCACTCCCTGAAGAGGACTCTTCTCTGTTAGCTATCCCAAAATACCAAAAACAATTAAAAACAGAAATAAATAAATGAAATGTGACTTTTTCAGGCCAAATATAAGAGTAACTACAACAGAACAAAAAAAACAAAACAACAGCATGACACAAGTTATCTTTGCCAAAAGACAATTGATCGCCGACTTAACGCACTGAGACCCACCGCATTTTTCCTTTTGTTCCCTTCGTTTCTATCCCTCTCTGATTTCTGGGCCAGAGCGAGCAGTAAATCCCGGCTGGCAGCGACTCTGACAGTTCGGCTCGCGCGGATCTGTGGATAATTATCTGTGTCTGTACATGAGGAAGACATCTCTGAGCGTTAAAGAACTGACGTGATATAGGCCGAAGTAGGCAGACCGGCCTCATAAAAATCACGTTTATGATGTGCGCATGCCGTGAGTCCGCCCGTCCGTCTGGTCCTGATGTTAAACCAGTAAAGGTGAGGTGAAGGCTAAGTGCTGGATCGGGCATGCTGACTGTCAAGAGTCTGGAATAATTAGTCTGAACATATTCTGCGTTGATGTGATGGAAAGCAGGGTGTATCAAATATACCCTGGGTGCCACGGGGTGAAAAGGCCACATACCGAGCTAATTGTCAAGGAAAACAGGGCGTACATGTGCGAGTCAGTACAGTCTCATTTTGGTGTTTGGTTGTGCAGAAACCAGCGAAGTAACTTGATAACTGGAGTATGTGAGTGGTGTGTAGTGTTGGGTTGCCCTGTTGTCTTGGGAAAGCGTCACATTTCAGCCTTCTCCAGGAATCCGAGAGTTCAGCTCAGTGAGCACGTGGACAGTTAGCCTGGAGGGGAAGCATGCGATTGGACTGTGGAGTGAAAAGCACCTCTGCAGCAGCAGTTAAGGTGACAGGGTACAGTTCTCCCTTGACACAGCTGAATGCTCTACCTCCATGCACTAAAAGTATACAGTTGTCTCATAATTGCTATCCTGTGTATACATGCATTAGAGAATGGGGTTTTCCCGTTGTTACAGCAGCTTAAAAAGCAATTTACAAGCAGTGCGCCACCCTCAGCCGCTTAGCGAATGTGTCTTTGCGTGTGTTTAGGGAGGCGCACCTGTGCATCTAGGTCTATATGTGTAATCGTTACCGTCGCCATGTGACTGGGGCAGGTTGAAGCTGCTGGCCCGGTCCTCAGCCGAGCCACCAACAGTGCGAGTAAGGCGATCCACCTGAGAAATGCCCAGGGAATTGTGGGCCATTGTGGTGAGGAGAAAGCCAGGGCCCTCCAGCGTGTGTCTGCTGAATAAGAGCCACTTGTGCCATTTTACGAAACGTACAATAACACCACCACGGGACGAACCAATCGAATCAGCGGGCCATTCTCTCCTGCTCTGTGCTGTGACCTTGTGTACAAATACCTGCAATTAACACTTCCCAAAACCACCTTAACCCCACAGCTGAACAATACCGAGACAGCAAATGAGCACCCAAGTCATTGTTCCTTCCAGCAAAGACGTGCAACCTTGAAAATCTATATCCTAGCTCAACGTCTATCTATATCCTTTCTCCAGCTGTACAACAGCTCACCTTACTGTCACAGATAAATCCACGTGAGTCATGTTAATGCACATTATTGCACCTTAGCATATATATATTTACTTCTTAGACTTAGACAGACTTTATTGAGTCACAAGGAAAATTGCTTGGACACCACCGTAGCTTAGCTGCACAAAAAAACACCACTCTTATGAACCACAAGTAAAATTGTGTAAAACAAAATAAAAATACTACAAAAAATGTAGATTATGTAGATTAGAAGAATAGATGGGAGAATCTATATTACAAACATTAGAATGATAGTAAGGTGTAAAAGTGTCCATTAACATGAATAAGATAGAGTTATCTGCTGTACAGCTGGGCTGAGAATGGTATGAATGACGTCCTGTAGCGTTCACTGTGGTCTGGTCTAGTGGATGAGATGGATTGTCCATGATGGAGAGCAGTTTGTCCAGTGTCCTCTTGTCCCTCACTGTGGCAAGCGTCCCCAACTCTGTGCCGATCACATGTCCAGCCTTTCGGACCAATTTGTCTATCCTGCTTATGTCGTTTTGCTGGGGCTGCTCCCCCAACAAACCACAGCAAAGTACAGAGCACTCGCAACAACAGACTGGTAGAAAACCATTGAAAGTCCTGAGCTTCCTCAAAGAAGTAGAGTCTACTCAGGCCCTCCAGTCCAATCTGCTGTCCATGTGGACTCCCAGGTACAGTCTCTATTTCTTGTACATTTGTTCATATGCTAATTTTGTAAATGTTTTCCTTAAATTATTTTATTTTATTATGTTACTAGATCTTATCTCCGGGGCAGCACAGTGGCGAGGTGGTTAGCACTGATGCCTCACAGCGAGAAGGTCCCAGGTTTGAATCCATGGGCTGACTGGGTCTTTCTGTGTGGAGTTTGCATGTTCTCCCTGTGTCTGCGTGGGTTCTCTCCGGGTACTGCGGCTTCCTCCCACCGTTCAAAGACGTGAGTCTAAATTGGCCGTAGGTGAGAGTGTGAATGGTCGTCTGTCTCTCTGTGTTAGCCCTGTCATAGGGTGGCGACCTGTCCAGGGTGTACGCCGCCTCTCGCCTGATGACAGCTGGGATAGGACTCCGTGACTCCGTGACCCTTAACAGGAATAAGCAGTTATATAAGATGAATGAATCTTCTATCTTCTATTTATTTTATTTTATTTTACTAGATTTTTACTTGTATTTATTTTATTTTATTTAATCTTTCTTTTACTTATGGTTCCCATGAGTGTTTGTTATGTGCAACCGAGCTACTGTGACCAAGCAATTTCTGTCATGGATAAAGTCTGAGCCTAACGTGTACATCAACGATGACTCATGCTTTTTTTTATTTTTTTCACACAATGCAGCTAATGAGAAGATGACTCAAACGAAGCAACTTAAATAGGAGCAATTAGGTTGTTTTCTTAAATTTACATCTTCACCTTTTTTACATTTAATTTGTCTCACCCTTTAGCTTTGCAGACTTAAAGCCCCGTCACGGTGGGTGGCCCTCGTCAGGCCTCACGGTGGCTTTAATTAAACCAACGTTTACCTCCGAGGCAAGACAAAAGTGTGAGATCAAGGCAAAATAATAGAACGGGAGTTTTGTTTATGGTGGAGAGTTTCAGGGTAACTACAGGTGGTTCTTGTCAGGTCATCTCCCTGGGAAATAAAAGGCGGGAGAAGGTTGCAGCCATGGGTGAGCACGTTCACTGCTATTGAATTTCCCATGTTTCCATTTCTCACTCATGCGTGCTCCACACAAGTAACACGGTTGTACGCTCGGCCCGTCCTGTCGAGGCGCTTTCAGGTATGATGATTTACAATCGGCTTATAAATGACAGGTAGGATCTATGAGGGGCTTGGGGAAGAGGAAATGTGTGTGTGTGTGTGTGTAGGGGGTGGTCTAAAGGCAAGACCAGGCAGATACTTCTGCATGTAGATAATGAGTCTTGGGATCTTTGCGTGGGTGCCAAACAAGCCACTGACGCCACCACGACACGCCTCATGATGCTCTTGAGCTCCTCTGACTTGTCTCCCGTGGGCCTCTACAAGTGAAGTAGGTGGAAGGGGCACAGACTGTGATCTTTGCCCCGCACGTGGAGGGGGGGCGGCTGTCGCTGGCGCAAAAACCCAGCGGAGGAGAGTGAAAGATGGAAGGAGAAAGAGGGAGTGCTGTTAATGGCTGCCGTCAATCTCCCCTCTGACCTCTCTCTCCTGCGCATTCCTCCCCTTCTTTGCGTATTAGTCGTGTATTAGCTTTTCCATTTGTCTCTGCTCACCCCTGCTGACGGGCTGCGTGTTGTCATACGGGCGTCCACATTAAACTATTTGAGACGTGGGCACAAAGGTAGCTCTGTTTTTCCAGACGCAAGGCAGGCGTGCAAATTGAAGCGTCAGTATACACCCTGACAGCGAAAAAATGGGCTGAGAGCAGGATATGTGTGCGTGTGTGCGCCACTCCCCCCCTCCAAGCAATCCAACCCCCTCCTCCGCGCCCCGGCTCAAACCCAAGCGAGCCAACACCTGAAGCTTATTAAACATAAATCTTCACTGCTCCATAGATGTAACTCGAAACCCATATTGACTTTTGGAGAGGGGGGGCTTCATAAATCTTTTCTTTTTTTGCTTCTCCCCTTCCTCTCTCGTCAACATTTCTTGCATATCCCGCAGAATGAAAACATTTGTCGCTCCGCCGCTGACAAAATATTTAAACCTTACAGGTGTGCAAAACAAATGTAGCACACGGAGAGGGAGGCTGGCAGGAGAAGGCATAAATATTGATTCTGCTGCGGAACTGAATCCGTGTTCATTAAAAAAGTGGACGGGGGCAGATGTTATAAGTGCTTGCATGTGGGGAAGGAATGTGTGAACTGTTCTTATTGTGGCGATGAAAGGGACCTTAGTGTTAGGAGAGAAGCACACCGATTTTCAGTGGTTGCCATGCAAACGAGTATGTTTTCAGCTGCAGTTTAGGAAAATGGGGAAAAAAAAACAAAGAAAAGAGAAAAGTTCATGATAAAAGAAAATACTGCAATTATTAAATTCTTGGTTTAAAAACATAAATAAAATGAAAATAAACTGAAAAAAAATCACGCAAGATGTTAGTACTTGGCTAAAATTATCATTTTTCCTACACTTTGATGTTCATGTTTATTGTGTTTGATACTCAAAAATGGGTGGGAACTTGCAAATATGGGCAAATATGCAGTTTAAACTTCACTGTCGAAAGCCAGAAATGATACAGCTACAGTGCCTCTATGTATATGGACCAGCCACAACATTAAAGCCAGCTTCCTAATATTGTGTAGGTCTCCCTTGTGCCTCCAAAACAGCTGTGTCTCATCAGAGAATGGGCATGGGTCTTCTGAGGGTGTCCTGTGGATGTTGTTGTTAATGGAGGGTCCTATGGATTGAGGGGGAGGTACCTCTGTCTGTGGATCATCCCACAGATACTTGATCAGTTTGGTATCTAGTGAATTTGGAGGCCAGCTCAGAACGCTGTTCTTCATGTTGTGTGTGAGCCTGGAGTGTCATTGCTATGGGGTGGGGGTGTCTGGTCTGGTCTAGGTGGGTGCTACATATCTAAGCAACATCCACATGAATGAATGCCAGGTCCAAAAGTTTCCCTGCAGAACGTTATTCACTTCTCCAGTCAGTGTTTTTAATGTTATGGCTGATCATTGCATGTGCTGCTGCAGTCATACCTGCAAATGAATGAAGGTTGCTCACTGGGTGCGTACCATTCACTGTACATACAGATGGACAAACTCCCCATGACATCATTGCTAGTGATCCTGGAGATTATGAAACAGTGTGGTGGCTTGGACTGTTGTACTCTTGGGAGTGACTGACTCCCAGCTTATGAAAAAAAACAAAAAACAAAACAAAACAGCCAATGAGGTGAATGGTTGGTGCTGAAGTAGACAGCTAGCAACTTGAGACTACACCCATCTGTCACTCAAAGCAGCCAGGCCCCTAATTATCTAATTATGCTTTACAAAAAGTCTTTTTTTTATCATTTAAACGGGCGAATTATTAAAAACGTGTTCAGTTCTGGTGTAAAGTTGTGCATCTCGACTCTCCAGCTCAGTCTATTGAGAGCATGTACGTTCCAGACATCCTCCTGAACCTGCAGACTTCCTCCTGAATGCTTGAACACCACATTTCAAGACTTAAATTCATGTATTTGTAGGCTATCTATCACATAGTCAAGAGTAATCAGAGCTTGAGAAAAGAAAAGAAAATTGCAGCACAGCAATCACTTCTATGCTGTACATATCATTTCCATGACATTAACCCCGTTGGCAGCATGAGTCACAACAATGAAACACCTTTACATTGAGCTGACGTGAAAAAGAGAAACAGAAGTATGAAAGTAGTAGCAGGAAATACAAGTAGGAATGCTTAGCGGGGGCCCGAAGGTGAATTCATATTACCTTAGAGATGAATATATCAGAGGGGAAAGGGAGAAAATCGATACCATGACTTGCAAGTACACCAAAGCATTATAATACACCCGAACATCTGGGTGCGATTCCCATCTAAGCAAGAGACACAGCAGCAGGATGTTCCAGACTGAGGACGGACGGGTGGGCGAGGGGGGGGGGTCAGTTTGAATCTGCGGCTGCATCACAAGCCGCCGCTGCCAGAGCCCTGGGCTTAGAGCCGCAGAGTTCATGACACGCTTCCCTCCCTGGAAAGTATGAGTGATCCCTGCCTGCAATAAAAAACGGCCAGCAGCTTGATGTGTGTTTATGCATGTGTACATGAAAGTGTCAGTGGGCAGGATTGGCAGCGGCTGCAGAGGATGGTGTAAAAGGAGAGCGCTGCGGAGAAGAGTAGAGGTGTTACAAACCGGGGAGAGGCACAAAGGGCCCTCTGTGCAGGGGTGGCCGGTCCGGGTGGATTGCACACACACACACACACACCTTCCTCAACCTGCCACCACTACCTCCCCCAGGGGAACCTTCCATTCTGAAGCTGCCCAGCGTGATCACGGTGAGCTCATATAAATAACACGGCAAATAAGGAAAAAGTGAGCGCAGAAAAAAATATGGAGCGAGGGGAGGAAAGACATGAGAGCGGGGGGGGAGGAAAAATGCAGCGACAGCAGAGGGCCGTTGAACAGAGATTTCTTCTCTCTGGCGACAATGTCTCATTGTTTTTCAGCGGAGGGCTAAAGAGAGGGGAAAGAACCGCTGGAACTGTGGAATGCATGAGCCTCATTCATTACCCCCATTTTCTCCTGTTTAAAACATCCCCTGTAATAATAGTTGTGCTCACGTGTATAAATACAACCGTGATTTCCTTTGGCAGCCGGGGCGCTTATGACATTTACCCCCCAACAGGCAGGAGAGACACCGAGGCTGTGTACGTCTGCGGGAGTGAGACGGCTGAGAAAGCGGCTGTTTATGCGCGCCGGCGAGCTTTTTGTGTATTTGTGTGTCTGCAGAGCGGAGCGGCCGCGGTTTACGCAAGAAACTGCAGCCGCTACCCCCCCGCAGAGCGCAGACCATCTGACGAGCTGGCTGAAAGCAACTCCATGCCTACTTCGCTGGCAAACCTGCTACCCCGCAGAGCTGCTTAGTGCTAATAAAAACCTGAAGCACTAAACAAACATTTTCAGGACAAAATCAAGGAAAAAAGGAAGAACTCGGTGGAAAAAAATACTTGATGCTTGTTGTTTTTTCTTTTTTTTTTTAATCATTCCTGAAGCAGCAATGTCAGACTCCCCAGAGCTGTGTTGTTTTAGCGGCATTGTTGTTCAAAGAAACCACATTACAGCGAGGATCCAAATCCAAACATTATGGCTAGAGTCATTCACCAAAGAGGACAAGTGTCCAGCGAGCAGCACTGCAGCAACTAAACAAACAAACAGGATAAACCACAAGAGAACAGGAGACAGGCGTCAAGTTTTTTTTCGTTTTATTTTCTTAACTCTGCCTGTCGGGGCAGGACCAGCTCGGGCTTTTTAACCCGCCAGACAGTTTTCCATATGGAGCTAAACCCTTAAAGATTAACTATCCGAATCTCTCATGAGAATCCAGACAGAATGTTTTGTGATGGGAAACACACACGAGAGGCGAGATTAATGGAGCATTATCCTCAGAATGCGGCAAACCAAATACTCGTCCCCCATTTAGAGGGATTCTCCTCCCCGCCTTCGCCTGTTTTTCTTCTCTTCCGATACAGTGGGCATCCATTCAAGAGAGGCGGACATAAATATTTACAGTAATTAGATCCACGCATGTAAGGACAAGACTTCTCCCGTCTACAAATCTCCGAAACAACCACCATGGCGGTTAGTAAATCGCAACAGTCCAAACATCGCCCTGACGTCTCCTCGCGCTCAGCGTGCCGGTTAAAATGCGCTCATTCACATCATCCACAATGCCCCTCTGTTTTGAGATTTAATTGTCATAAAGATTTAGAGTTCAGGATTTAAAATAGAGGCAGGTGTAAATTCCTGTCTTTACTAGAGTCACACAGGTGAAGACATGCTTGCGGCTTTTTGTTATCTTTTGGGATGAATACACCTTAGACTCGCCCAGTATGCGTCTCTCCGGGGCTAAGAACTGCTCCGCTGAACTCTAGACTGAAGGTTGACCTTTGACTTCTCTCCAAAATATTGCCTCCACTTTTGCCCCCACACTGCTCAAACGTGCCGGAGCACGGCTGGATAAAAGCGTTGACATGTTACGAAACAGAGAGGAATCACGTCGGATAACTTGATATGCCATGCCAAAAGTGTAAATGAAAACTCATGGACCTTGGATTTCAGTCAGCGCTACATCACCGGTGTCTGTGGCTTCGGCTCGGATGCACAAAGGTTGACGTGAGCGGAGGAGACAGGGGGTATGTAGTTTGCCTCTTGGGGAATGTTTCTCAGAGCTTCTGAGTGGAGCAAAACACAGTCAGCTGTGGTGGCTAAACAGATGTCTGCCCGGGCTGATGTATGCCTGTAGGTGTGCCTCTGATGATTTCTGCCACTGCCAGCTCTGACAGGAAGTGATCCGCTGATGCTGCCCTAGGACAGAGAGTTGGGCTCGTAACCGGTTCCTAATATATTCTGGAGAAGGGTTGGAGAGTTATCGGGTTGGGTGTTATTTTCGCAGTTTTGGCATTTGTAATGGGAAAACCTTAACATTGCTTCATGAGGTTCTTGCATGACAATAAATAGTCGGTTTCGAAATCAGACAGGTTGTAAAGAAGAACGGCGTTCAGTCAGATTATTTAAACAACTTCCAACAAATCTTCTTTCACTGAAAACTAAGTCAACTCTGCAACTAAATGATAGTCAATAATGTGCATGTTACTTCCAGATAACTAAAGTGGCCACGGTGTACTCCGCCTTTCAACCTTATATAGAACTATAAAAAAGCTTGTTGCAGCTTGATTTCATTATTCTGATAATGCAGTCAACAGAAGAGTTCATGATGACACAGACAACATGGCCTCTACGTTTTATACGCCATGTTGGTTGTTGAGATGTGAAATACAAACTGGCTTTGCAAAGTTTTCAGTTATGTTTAAACTAACCTTTTCTCTTTAAACAACATTTTGACCTGGTTCATTTACTCGTTCAGTTTCTGTAACTGCTTGTCCTCTGGAGGGTCGCGTGGGAGCTGGAGCCTATCCCAGCTGTCATTGGGCAAGAGGCGTTGTACAGCCTGGACAGGTTGTTAGTCTATCGCAGGGATAACACAGAGAGACAGACAACCATTCACATTCATGACTATTATGATAAAGAAGAGCATATTGTAGAGTCGGTCCAAGCACTCTCAGTTTTGATTTAAGGCGCTCAATGAAATTGGCTAAGTTATGGTTTCCAGTCACTGAAATTACTGCAACACAGAGCAGAGGAAACACATCTAAGGAGATGGTTTGTGGAGACACGTGAACAAGGAAACGCATCGTAGCTACACCGTAGAAGTGAAGTGCAACTACATTCATTCATTCATTCATCTTCTGTAACCGCTTGTTCCTGTGAAGGCTTGGAGCCTTCGAGAAGCAAGGTACACCCTGGACAGGTCTCCAGTCTATCTCAGTCTATCATCAATGAACCTAACCAGCATGTCTTTGGATGGTGGGTACCTGTAGAGAACCCACACAGACACAGGGAGAACATGCAGCAAACTCCACGCAGAAAGTATTCAAACCCCGGACTTTCTCGACTGTGAGGCGTCAGCGCTAACCACCTCCAACTGCAAATTAGGCTTAACGCTGGCAACAGACAAGAGCATATCAATCAACCAGCTGACAGGTCGAACACAGCCCTGCAAAAATCTTCAGGTTCAGTCAAGTTTACAGCTATTAGAAAATATGTTATAATAGCAGATAATATTATAATGACATGCTCTTACTAAAACTGCAGTCATTATGGACTATTAAACGTTAACAGGTGGCATTGGACGGAGATTATTTTTTTAACCTGCAGAGTTCAGTGCTGTAGTTTAAGAGAGCAAATATTTAAAAAATGACTAGTATCTACAGACTGCGCTTCTCTCCGGCTCATCTACAGAAATCAGTCAAATGCTCTGCCTGAGCCCAGAGAATCATGGGTAAGCCGATAAATCAACCCGTCCTTCACTATGTCAGAGGCACTAAGTCATTCCAATGAGCCTGGCCCGGGCTGCCTGAAGAAGAAGCTCCTAATCAGGCTGTGTGCTCAACCTCTCCCTCACACCTGGAGCAGCTCCAGGGCCCCAGCTTTAAAGAGCTGTCAGTGAAAACTTTAAGCTCCTGTGTGCTGGCTTGGGGCACCACTTAACCCGCCCCCCTTCTCCCGAGCCCCCCCACTTCTCCAACAACTGCACCTGACTGAGCTTGTGCCGGGACGTCACCTCACCTCAGGCCAAACAATACAGGTTTACCCTGCGCCTGCTGGCGTATGTGCCAGCCACTGTGTCACACACACAGAGCGGCGTTTGCTTTCTGTCGATCTCAACGAGCTGCGAGAGAAACAGTTGGAGCATGGATGTGGGAAAGTGCTCGGATATTGCCACACCTCAAAGATATGTCTATGCGTTCCCATTTTCCTCATAGAGCTTGGCAGGCTGAGGTGAAGCGAGATACCGTAAGAAAATAAAACACGGGCCTCACAGTGCTGGACCCGGGCCCTTGTCAGAGTCAGTATGCTGAGCGCTGCCAGAGCAAACATGGTGGCTGTTATTGTAGAGGACGATTACATACAGTTAAAAGTATACTCCCCAGCCAGCGCCGGCCTGTTCTAAACCCCACTGTGAATAGAAGAACAAACACTGGGGAGGAGCGCACTCTCTCTTACACACTGTACACACCAAGTGAAAACCCACAGCCACACATACACACGTGTATCCATGCATTCGGCTTCAGCCAACCGTGAACTCCCAGGCATCCACTTTCACCCGGGCGGACTGTTCGTCTAGCGACCCCACTGTCCGTCGTCCAAATTGTACAATTATCTGCAATTTATGCTCAGAGAGGACGGATCACTTCCCCGGTAAATGAAATTCCCCATTAGGAAGAGCAACGAGGGGGAGGAGATAAGGTCAGTAATACTTTCTGTGGTTTGAGACAAGAGAGGTGCACAGTGCATCTTCTCAGAAATTAGACAACATAGATACATCAGGGATCAGGTGGTTTTGGGGACATTTCTTAAATTCCTTAAAGTAAAGACACGCCTCCACTGGCGGAGAGTTGGTTCTTAAACGAAAGCACAACCTTAAACCCCTTAACTTCCTACCTCTCCCTCAAGCACAGCCATTACGCCCCAGCTAATATTTCAACAAGAGACTTCAATAACCTTCTTTTAATGGGCGGTATGAAATTAAAAAGCTGGAAATCCAATGTTATGCTTGGACCCAGACGCATTTCCATTAGCTTTTCAGATAACCATCGATCACGCTAATGAGCCTGAAGAAGTCGGAGGCAAAATTAAAAACAAGAGATCACCGTGAAATTGTTTTGCACATGTCGGACAGCCATGGCTGCTCTCCAGCGCCGCTTTAACCAGGGAAACAATACGGAGTGAGTCCAGTTGACTCAAGTCTGTATCACGCTGACACTGCAAACAGTTTCAAAAGACCACAATGTGTTCTGGGTATTTTCCCAGTGAGTGTTATTTATGACAAGTATTTTATTTTTACAAGGCATAGCTGAGCTGCTCAAGTATCCTGGTTGTTGAACTGAATTCAAAGATTGTCTTGATTTACTCTTCATCTTGCTTACATGTTAGGACACGCAGGCCTCTGCTTCTATATACCTGGATGTCTGAACACTGATATGTATAGAGACACTCACCTAAAAGAAAATTCCATCTTTGAAGTCTCTTGAATTGTTATGGTATGTAATCGATCTTGTGCTCTTCAGCTCCCTTCCTTTGGCTGCCTCTCCCGTTGGGCGTTAATTCCAACATTTTCAAGTGTGCCTCTGACAAACTCTCTCGTTTTGTGGCTGAATAAGTTCATTTCAAGTGTAGGGAGAAAGAGCAGCAGTGGCAGTCGGGCAGCCGTGAGAATGCTTTCCCAGCTGGGGGAAGAAAAAAGTGACATCGGGTCCCATTTTAGCCCAATCAAGTGCAACGACACGTGCAAAAAGGTAAGTCTTGGATGCATGCACTCGATATACGAAAATAAAGCAGAAGGCACAGTGGTTAATAAATTCACAGTCGGTCACAGTCCTGGTCTCATCATTTTGCAAGATCTGTGCCAGTCACAGTGATGCACGATGACAACAGCTCAACAAATGGAAAACGTTTCCCCCCCCCAAAAAAAAGAAAGTTGGCTTTCTATCTGGATGGTGCAGAGCAGCACAGAGTCAACATTCAACACCTAAACGTGTGAAATTATCATAGCAATAATTAAAAGTGCTGATCAAGCTGTTTACTCGGCCACATCACTTTGAGCTGTTGCAGTTTTAATCCTGCGCGTCATGATAAAACCGAACGCATCACTCTATAAAGCATCTGCACAACATTTGCACTGGCATGCATTTCAAAGTAGGAATAGGGGGAGTGATGATCCACTGTAATTTTCGCAACCCCCAAATACACCATGGAATAGTCATAACAGTCTGATGTGTGTAGCATTGATTGCTTTGCAGCACGCTGGAGTCATTTGCATGTGATTTAATAAAAGCAAAAGAGTGGATGTTTCAGATGTTATGGCGCTATGCTTTTACATGGCACTTCACAAATCAGAGAGTGCAAATTTATCACCGACTGTGTCCTGTTGGCTTCAGATGGTTGCAGAGATTTAATTAACTGAAGTAAGTCACACAATGGACGGCCGTATAAATCATGCTAGTTTTTAGTTCAGTGCAGACTGCTTTACCAGTGTTCCTGTTTCAAACGCAGAGCGCACTGACAAAACAACTTAAGGCTCATTTAGAGTAGCCTACGCACGTAGCCAATGCTGGCGAGACATTTATACTTGTGTGCTTGTCAGTCTGGCTCGCTGTGTAAACATGCCACCCAAACGATCTGCGATGCGTCTTCTTTGCCAGTTAATTTTTGTTTCCACTTCCTGTATTCCATCTTTATTGATCAAAAACAATCAATTCTAAAACTGCGGAGATGGAGAAGCAGACGAAAATACTAAAGCAGAAACGCACAACTACAAGCAGACCAATCACAGCTCTTGTGCTCTGAGTCAGCGTGGTGCGTAGTTCCATTTCTGGGAAGGTGCAGGTCAGCTAAGGTGCTAGGGTCTGCATAGGGTCTGGGCTGTCGAAGTAGCTACGCTGTCAAATTGATGCAGAAACCTAAACCGCCTATTAGTGAGAGGATGTGAAAGCCTCTGGATAAATGATGTCACATATAGTTGAGCTTGGTTTATAGTCGTGCGTCACCTCTAGGCTTCGTGCCCCTCCCCATGAATGTGAGTGAAACTCAACGCAGCTAACTCATTGGCACATTGTGTTTTACTGGCATAATTACAGACAAATGCCAACACACCAGTGCATAGGTATAAATGCCCATTATGGCACAGGTCCTTGCATAGACCTGTTGCCGGAGTGTAAACTAAGCTTTAAAATCTGTTTAAATGTCTCTGTGTTTCTCCGTTTTGCATTGTTTTGGTCCCTTCCAACTCCTGAAGGAGCTAGCGTGTTAGCTGCTAAATGCTACGTTTATCAATTACTCGCTAAATCCCTGAACCTGGGCCAAAATAACAATAAATAAAATAAAATTGTAGACCAAAAGACACAGACACGTGGGGTTGTAACTACAATAAGCTAATATGACCACATTTCATGTAGTGCTGCTTTCTTAACAGCTAGCATGCAAGTCGGACGTTGGACCAAATCACTAATAGTGTCACAGTTTGAATATGAATCTCACCACCACGAATATAAATGTACATATCAACATTTCTTCTGTCAATAGCGCTACTACACAAACACAGCTGAAAGGGTACAAGCGGTCCTGCCCACGTGGATCCCAAGGTCACCTGTGTATGACAGATTAAGAGACTAAATGGCTGCTGTGTGCTGCTCTAATGACTGATCTGTCGTCAGTTTTCATTAACTGGATTCTGTCTGCACAGTATGGAATGAGATACTTAGCAGGCGAGAACAGAGAGAAATGTGGAACAACACATTTGCCTGAACTTCCCATAAAAACCAGGAAGGACCTGGTGTTGCGTGTTTGGCATGCGCACGTAGAGGCCGTGACTCGGGTCGCTGGCCCTGTGTCCTTAAAGGCAAATTCCAGCAAAGTCATCATTTGGAAGAAAAATAACACACTTCATAAATTCCAGAGTAGTCTACAAGATGTGTTTCTTGGGCAATCATATGCTTGTCCAATCAGCAGGAAATAATGACGAGTGCGGACCGAGTTTGTGGAAGCCAAACATTAAGAAATTGAAAACGAAGAAACAGATTTATCTTCCAAAATGGGCCACTTATGTTCAGATTGGAAAGTGTCTTAACTGCCTGTGAGACATCAGTGAGGATGGCGGGGAGCCAGAGACAGGGTTCAGGACGGGAACCAGAGCCTCTAGTGTGTCACCCCAGACAGAACACACAGCAACATGAGGAGATCTCTCTCTGTAAAGCCCGGGAACACTGCTGACAGTGTTTAGACAACTGCTTAAGTCTCTGCTTCCCGCTATAACTCACCCTACCTCCTCTTTCCTCCTCCATCCTGCACCTCCAGGAAGTCGGAAGGAAGGCACTGAGATGGGTCAGAGACGGACCAGTAAACACGGAAAATAAATGCACACACAGATTTCATTCTGTCACTAGATGGTGCTGGAATCTCCAGTTACATTGTAAATAAGTGTCAGCAAATGTCGTTTATATCATTTAAGCTGACTGAGGGGAAAGTTTCACTTCCTGCGCTTTTGGAAAGAGAAAAGCCTGCAACAAGTCAAGGACATCTGCAGATTATCGGCTCGGTCCAGGAGCAGAGATGTGTTTTTCCCACAGCGGTACAAGATAACACCAGTTTCAGGGAGATTAACGGAGATTCAAGGAGAGCTATTTCCTTTTTAATTAAACATTAATATCACAAGCAAATATTCAGCACAAATGATTGATCTGGTTTATCACAGTCAAGCAAACAGTGCAGATAAGAATCTGGAACTGAGACTATCCCAAAATGCCCTTTCATAACTGCACATATAAATAGCTTTGATTCAAATCTCAGAAAGAACCCTAAAAAAAAAAAAAAAAATAAAGGAAGAAAAAACAACCCGAGTTAACATGCTCCCACTTCCAAGAATAGGCTGTACCACAAGGTCCCGGATTGGATTTTGTGATAAGCCAGCCATATGAGCTGCATTCTCTATCTGCCCTGACCCGGCTGCATGTGAGCCGCAATAACAAAGGCGCTCAGCAGTGGGCCCCTGGGTCCGTTTACTCAGTGGCGTAATGTTTGTGCTCTCATGCCCTCACAGCAGCCGAGCACACCCTTTATCAGGGGCCCCGTCGTAGCTCGCCACGAACCTCTGGAAGGCTGCAGCCACACCGCGCGGCGTATTCCACCACTGCAAACAGCCCTCGCACAAAAGGAGAGAAAAAAGAGCGGAGGCTGAGGAGGTAAAGAGAGGGATGAAAAACAGAGGGATCTGATGCCTGGGGTCTTGGTTGCTTTCCATAAAGGGGCCCTCCATCCCTGCTCCTCTGGAGGGAAAGAAGAGAGGAGGGTGGAGGGTCGGAGTGCATTCCTGTCTCCTCCTGCCCTGGAGGGGTGTCGGCTTTGGCTGCAGAACGGGGGGAATGAAGGCAGGCCTAAGCCCCTGCAGACACGCAGGCCTCGGCTGGCTAATGCTCTGTCGGCCCAGCAGCAGGCAGGGCAGAAGGGTCTCGGGGTCCATCGCTCTTCCTCTAGAACAAAGATCGGACTGGCCAAAAGAGCTCTACGATGTGCCTCTCGTCATTGCACATGGGCGTGCTGCACAAAATCACGACTGCAAGGATCAAACTGTTATTGTGAGAAAGACGTGAAAACAACAAGGGGATAGTGTTGATAGAAAACATGTCTTGCTGGGAACTGAGCTGAACTCATTTGAGATGTTTGGTGAGTCACAGTGCCAGTCCAGCCAGGGGAGAAAAGGACTGTTCTGTATTTTCCATCATTGTTGCTGCCTTTTGGGTTTTTCTCCTCGACTGGTGCGGAGGTAGGCAGCAGGCTGGCATGGCCGGCGTAATTTCCAGCTCTGTGCTTTCTCAAAACGCCTCAAAGAATAGTGCTTAATGCCACTCTGAGGCCTGTTCAGTCTAATTGGAAAAATAGCCTTTATACATACCTTCCAACCACAAACAAAAAAAACAACTAAAAATCAAAGTGGTGGTTTTCTAGAAAAGAAATCTAAGGAGCCATGAAGATAAATCAATCACATTGATGCGGTGATGATGCCAACTTTAAAAAGAACAACCTCCACGTCCAAAATGAAATCAAAATTTCTTCCGCAGGATTAGCCCCAGCCATGGGATGCTCGTGATTGATGCGGAAATCTTCCCGAAAAACCCACCAAATATCCTGCTCTAGCTCAGTGGAAACCATCCCACACTGTGACCAAAGGAGGCCTCCATTTAACCGAGGAGCCAAGTCAGCAACCCGCAGCTCTCTCTCTGTCTTTGCCTCATGTTCTCTCTGGTTTCCCCTAAAAAAAAAATAAAAAATAAAAAACCAACAGTGAAATAGGATGCAGGCCTGCGGACTGTTTTGAATTGCACCCATGAAAGGGACGGGCAGAGAGATGGAGCGCTCCTTTTTGCTTCCCAGAAGTAGAGGAATGTTAAGAACACCCCTAAGAAGATTAGGGGTCTCCTTGCTTTAGCATACAGCTTTCCCCCGATGTGCCAAAGGAGCCGTGCAGATCAAAGCCACCCCGGACTTCCTCGTCATTAGCGGTGGCTTATCCCCAAATGCTTTCACCCTCTGATACTGACCCCCCTCATTATCCCAGCACACCCGTCACTTGGGGCCGGCTTTGGAAACCTGTGGCTCGGGATGCGACTCCCCCCTCCCTCTCACTCACTCAGACGTAAACAGGCGATGCCGCAGAGATGCAGGCGGCCGCGCACGAGCATCAGCATCGAACTTGGAAAACAAATTTTAAACCTGACCGCACATTTCATAAGCAGCATCTATTTATATAAATAAATCATTAGCATTAAAATGACTAAATGCAAACACGAGGGCTCGGGGAAGAGATGTGTTTAAGCAAACTGAAAAGGAAAATGACTGAGGAATAGTTTGTTTTGAAGTCACTGCTTATTCTCTTTCCTATTCCTCTCTTCCTTTGTTTACAGTACTAAATGTGAATTAGTTAACATTCCTCCATCGGTCCTTTGCCGTCTGGAAGCTATTAATGCTGGGCCGCTGCTCGCCAAGAAAGTTATAGGCATATTTATACACTTATGGCTCCTAATCAAAACAAAGACTGCCCATCAGAGCCAAACATTTACAGTATATATTGTTTGTGAAATAGAAATACTTGCTGCGTAGGCCGCGTGGATGGAAGGGATTTGTAATTAGCATTCAGGGCAGTCACAGGAACGACAAAAATACACTCTGTGATCCATAAACAAATGAAGCGGTAAGAGATTGCATTGTACGCCATTTCACCCGCCAACACCAGTCCAACCAGGCTCATATCTCTAAAGTCAATACGGCTCGATTAGGCGTGAAGGAAGCTGGTTAAAAGTGCCTTTGTTCCAGCATTTATGAATGCGTTCCTCCATACTGTAGATTATCCAGCTACAACACAGGAACAAGGCTGTCACACAGAGATGGATTTTTTTTCCCCCCTCAAAGCATAAAAGCGCATAGTGCAAAGCAATCCGAGCGATCGCCGTGTTTGCTCAGGGTGTGTGAGGCCCGCCGCGGCGGAGCTCACTCTGGGTTGCTGGGAAGGCCAACCTGAGCATGAGAGAGCTTGCACACCTGTTCTCTGTTTGGTCAACAGCGCAATCGCGGCGGGGTCACACAGCACAATGCTATCGCCGCCGATCTGCAGTGCTATCCAGCGCTTATCGCTTATTGGCCCTGATTGCAGCCATTCACGCCAATTAGGAGCTCTCCCTCCTGTTCTCCTGCCCTCCAGGAGCGTGGGCCCCGCCGCACGGCTGCTGCAGTTCCTGGATGGGGCCGAGCCAGCCGGGGCACCGAGGGGATTTGAGATTTTAAACAAACATCCCGGGACGTCAATTCCCACATACGGATGTGTTTGTAGAAAGGAAAATGAAGGCGGAGCAGGGGCTGCTGCAACAGTGAAAACTTTGTCACAGCAATTAAGTAAAACTGTTTGCACAAAAATAAAACTCTTTGCTGAGTAGTTTGCACTGCTTCATGGATGGTTGGCTTTAGCTTACTTTGCTCAGAGGAAATTTTTTTTTGGTTTTTTGGTTTTGGATTGAGCTTCACCTCTCATTGACAGAATTATCCTGCACCCCGTCTTGACAACAGTGTACTGTATGTGCAATCTGTTCTACCGCCACAGAACCAGCCTCACAATTATTAAATAAAGCTCTTGAGTTGCCCTGGTTAGGATCAGTCCTGCATGAACTTATGCCGGTGAGGTTGAGACATGGCAGGGTTGCTGCGTTGAGCCAAATCTACCCGGCCAAAGCTCTGAACCTCGGATCACACCGCTGCCCACTTCTCAAAAGCCAGAAAAAAAAAAAAGAATTTCTTTGAACGCACCTCAAAATACACCAACGCACACTCGCTATTTCTCTTGGATGGACTCACCGGCGTACATCACCAGCCTGGCCACGTTTGACCATTGCCGTGGCGACCAACTACGGCCCGGCCATTAACACCGTGGGGAGCAATGGAAATGTTGACACAAACCTGGCAACGCGCGCAAGTCGTTCACGCACATCTCCCGCCTGGAAAGGCCCAGACTAGACGCAGAAAATAGAATCAATCTTCCCACGTCTGAGAGCGGAGAGTGTGCCAGCGCGTGACGCCAGCATCGTGCCTGCTCGCAGCGTGGGTCACTGTGTGGGCAGGTGAGAATATGGGAATTAGACCAGCATCTGAAAATAGCCAAGGGCACCGGTTCATGGAATCAGGTTAATGATTATATCTTTCGTCAAATAGTGGCGTGTCAGCATCTTTGACATGCACCAGTTAACTGAACTCATAGATTTATTAATAATACATTAAGTTGTGTGTGTGTATATATATATATATATATATATATATGTACATGTCCTGTAATATAAATGTTACAGGACATGTGGCAGCAAGACAAAAATGGAAGTCCATACACAAGATGAAGATGTATCACTCCACACATAACACTGTGGATGAAGTGGAAGAAGATCCATCTCACTTGTCAACGTGTCCCCCCGTGCCTCACCTTTGCCTGGCAGAGCTGTGCAGGATCATTCCTTGACAGTTCAGAGTGCTAACGGAGAGCTCTGGAAAAAGCGAGAGGCTAGCCAGAGTCGGACAGGACACTGGATGTGAAGAGGGGATTTAGGGAGAAGGAAGACAGAACTCTGTCTGCTAACAAGTCCTCAAACGCACGGACATACTGTACCTACCAGTGTCTTTATGTCTTTCACCATGCTAAAGCACCGCTCTTCCTTGGTATGATCCTGAAGTATTTGTCAAAATGTTAAACCTTAAATCGTGGAAAGCTTTTTGTAAATGGCACACAGTTGTGAGTGTGAATGGTTGTCTGTCTCTCTGCCCTGCAGTGGACTGGCGACCTGTGCAGGGTGTACCCCACCTCTTGCTCAATGACAACTGGAAGACCCTCCAGGGGACAAGTGGTTACAGAAAACGAACGAACGAATGAATGAATGAATGTGACACTTAATTTAAATAATAAAAAATGGGCAAATCGGTAGCTACTTATTCTAACTGATGCACTATTTACTTTGAACCAACAAGATCTTGTCAAATGAGAGGTCATTAAATATCAACTCAGCTTGCAAAAAAAAAGAAAGAAAGAAGATCAAAAAACAAGATGCTAAAACTGTGAAGGGCAAAACGTATAAGAAGTGCTGCAAAATGCAACAATAACTTGCCAAATATACTAAAGCTTGGGTGCTGTGGATGTCTTGTTAGAACAACCTTCAATGTCCTAAAAGGCAAAGGCTCTTTATATTTTACTCCTAGCTGTCCATTATATTAGTATTTCAGGGTACTTTCAGTCGTCACAATGCTTGAGATTTCACCCAAAAATGAGAATGCAGAAATGAGAAACCGAGTGATTCGACCCGAGGCTTTGACTGACAGGTGTGCACACATCAGTCATCCACATCTGTGAAACCGAACCTATCACCGAACCTCTCAAATGACAGGGAAGCCAAGTCTGAATCAATGAAATACATATGTCCCCGCAGAGCCGTAGATCTGCTCCTCAACTTGTGGAAATTATTCCTGGATCGCCTTGAGAGGCGGCCAAGACGTGCAGGGCACCGTGCATATGAAAGTCTTTATGGAACCCTATAGCGCGCCTCATGCTTTGTTTCATTCACCCCTTCCCTCTGTTCTCCCTGTCTTGTCGTCCTCGGGGCTGTGTAAGCTCTGTGGTTTTGGCGAGCCGGTGCAGAGATCACTGTAGTTCCTGTTGCGGGGAGAGCGACTGTTACGACCCCACGTTGCAGCAGAACAATTATCGTAATGATCATTTCATCTAAAAGGCTCTAGTGTGCAGTGATGCTGCTGCCACAGGTTTGAAATATCAGCTTGTGTGTAGTGTTTCTGTTTAGCTGTCTGTCTTTCATTTAGCATACTTTGTGTATTCAGTTGGGGGAAGTAGTGACGTGGCCGTTCACAGAATGAAAACTATATGAATGGATAGGTGGCCACTGTGAGAAAACTATGAACTGAGTACTTTCTAAAGAGATAACCATCAAAAGATAATCAAAAGCATGATATAAAAAATAACTGGTGCCTTTTAGCTCTCAAATGCCAGTACTTTTTTCATCCCGATTCACATCTGGCAGCGCACACACTGACCAAAGCCAGCGTATGCAAAGAGAAAAATAAAGAACAGGAGAGCGGGGAGTAGGAGAAGACAGCAGGAAGAGACGAGGCGTCTGCTAGTCTCCCAAGCACTGGAAGAACGGGGAAAAAGTCAATAATAGTTTATATTCGGCCAAGACAATGGTCGCATCCATCTTCCATCTCCAGCCAGAGCCTCTTTTTACCCGGCCGCAGCGACGGCCTAGAAATGACCGTGAGTCGGCTGATGCGCCGGAGCGGAGAGAATTAGACACCGCAATGTCTGCCGTGGAGCCGCCAGGGGTGGGAGGTCACATCTGAGCATGGGGACGGGAGACCGCTACCGCCAGAGGAAGGAGCATAAAGGGAAGACAAATGCATGTATTTAATAGCTAAATGGAATGAGAAGCAGTTGTTGGAGAGGGAAACGGGGAAACAGGGAAACAGGGACGGGAATGTAACTGCTTGTGTATGTTCACATTTCCTCTGTGACTCCTGGCAGGTCAGCCTTTAGTCACACAAATTTACTTTTCATTAGACGCCAGTGTAATCAGGTCAAAATGAGTGACGGCTTTCTGTGTAGGGGTATACACCGATCAGGCATAACATTATGACCACTTTCCTAATATTGTATAGGTCGCCCTTGTGCCTCCTAAACAATTGTGACTCATCTCAGAATGGACATGGGCCTTCTGAGGGTGTCCTGTGGTGTCTGGAAACAAGGGGGTCCTATGGGTTGAGGGGAGGGGCCTCTGTGGATCATCCCACAGATCCTTGATCAGTTTGGGATCTAGTGAATTTGGAGGCCAGGTTTAGTTGTTCCTAAACCGTTTTTTGTGTGTGTGCCTGTGTCAGCATGCATCCTGCACCCTGGGTATGGCGTCATTGCTATGAGGTGGGGGCGCCTGGTTTGGTCTAGGTGGGTGGTACATGTCAAAGTTTCCCAGCAGAACACTGAATTGTCACAAGTTGGTTAATGTTATTGACTTGTCAGTGGTTTTAATGTTGTGGCTGATCGGTGTATATACATATACTATATATATATATATATATAGTATATGTATATTGCACAGCATGGACTGAAATCTAAATGTTGAAAAGAAAAATCTGTAAACTTAATGTCTGAGTCATTAAAGAAAAAAAACACAGGATATGCTGAGCCAAACAGTCAGTTACTGTCTATCTAGGTGACTTCTTCTTCTTTCTTTTTTTTTCCAAACTCTCCTTGGACATGTTTATACGTGGGTGTAGTCTTGGAGCCTGTAGATCAACTAACCAACAGACTGACAGGAGACAGACTCGTGTCAGTGGTAAATAGGTTTGGTAATGACCAAAACAATGAAGTCATGTAGTCATAGCTGTCACCGTGCTGTCCCTGCCCACGCGTACAACAAACAGAACAGGCCAGCCCACATTTCCTTCACGTCCTGTCGAAGGGCTGTCAGCTCAGTGACATGACTGACTCTGCAACCTGAAGAGCTGTTGTTTCAAACCATGCATCATACGCCGTGTTATTGTGACAGTGTGGGCTAAATTTTACAGATCATAGACAACGTCAGGCTGAATAGATTCATTAGACTGGTGCTGCAAGAGCCACAAGCTGTGTAATAGCATGTAGGAACATGGTTCTGACACAGAAACTAATCCTGGGTGAATTACTGTCATAACTTGTGGCTCATTACTCTTATGAACCTGCAGGGATGTTTTCAACCAGTCAGGATTACAAGGACTTTCCAAAGTGGAAAAAAAGGGGAATAAGTTACTGAAAATACACAGATCAGGCGTAACATTATGACCACCGACAGGAGAAGTAAACAGCATCGACCATCTTGTGGCATATTCAGTGTTCTGCTGGGAAACTTTTAGACCTGACATTCATGTGGATGATACTTAGACATGTAGCACCCATCTAGACCAGACCAGGCACCCCCAACCCATCCCAAACTGATCCACAAAGGCCCCTACCCTCAACCCATAGGACCCAAAGGCCCCTGACTAACAACACTGTGTTTCCAGACACCACAGGACACCCTCAGAAGGTCTATGTCCATTCCCTGATGAGTCACAACTGTTTTGGAGAAACAAGGGAGACCTGCACAACATCAGGAAGGTGGTCATAATGTTACGCCTGATCGGTGTATGTCAGTGTTAGTATCAAGCCTCTCAGTTCAGCTGAAAATTAGAAAGAAAAGTACTCACTTTAAAATGAAGGCAAAGCGCATTAGGCATCCGTTAATGTTACATCACATCATTTTAAGCTCATCCATTTCAGGTGACAGGTGTTTTTAAATTTACATTCCTCTGAGCTTAACGGGACTGCGTAGCTGCGTCAGTGTAGAGAAATACCACACACACACACACACACACACATAGAAGATATACACCCATACACTTAAATCAAAAGTCCCCCATAACAACCTTCCCATTCCAAACTCTTCCAGTCACTTACACTACATTTAACAACGCGCTCTTGCGTACTTGTGGCAGCTGTAAGTCCCGGAGAAGCCACATTTCCTTCATTAAGATAAATCTCGCTGGAACTGAGCTCTGGGTACAGCCTGTTTCAGTGGGACCCCCAACACACTCGCCCCGGCTCATCCGTCTCCATTAAGGGAGTGCGAGGAGTGCGGGACAGGTGATGAAGCCTCTGCTTTTACACAAAACTCCGTCACTTTCTGCATCGTGGATGAAGTATTCACGACGCAGAAAGGAGCTAATAACACAGAGCATAGCTATTTTCTCCCTCTGCTATTTTTTTTTTTTTGTCCCAGACCTTTAAACTGTACTTGTACCCTAAACATTAGATCAGTGGAAAATATTTTAATAGCAGTTAAGAGTAGCCTGCATATCTCCATTTAAGTTAATGTTGCTGTATGAAATCGCACAATCTAACCCTCTAAACATTATGAATTATGTGTAAACATTCTCCGACCAAGGTCTTTACTCGACTCGAGAGCAGTTACCCAATCCTGACCTCAAATCTTTCAGAAAGCAACAGGCAACCTGGTTTCCATTTAGCCACTTACTTCAACTACTTAATGGTTCCTGAACGTTCTAATTACTGTTGCTCCAGATATGTTTCTCAGTTGCTCTCCAAGAAAACAAACCTCTGACTGACACTTGTTGCCAGGTGTTAAACTAAGATTCAACCGGCTGTTGCTTTTCTCAACCGCCGACAGGCTCCTGAGGTGTGGCGCACTTCGAGGTGGAGCAGCCTGAAACATTAAATGTGGACAACGCATGTCACAACTTGCGTCTTGTCATAATTCCTATTGTTCAGACTTGGAAAAGTGATTCCACAGTTTTCATCCAGTCCGATAGCCCTGGAGAAAAGTCCAAACTTGTCGTAAGGCCCTATGTGCAGTGCTTGGTGCAGAAGGTCCTCGGGGGCTACCTCCTGGGATGAATGTGAAGAATCCGGCCCTGCTCTCTCTGTAAAAGTGAACCCGCTGCCCTACTTCATGGTAAAACTCAGGTGTGGCTCAGGTGTGCTTTCCCCGCCAGCGGCCATGAGTGAACCTGTGAGGAGAAGCTCCAGGCCTGCTGGGGTTGCCCAGCCAGCCTTTCCTGCTCTATAGCTCATCTCCGGGGCCTCTGTCCTCCTCCTGTCCAAGCAACCATGTAATGATGCCCTAATGAGCCTGTCACTCCAAATGTCACTTACTCTCACCTGAGCAATGACAGCCATAGAAGGGGAAGAAGAGAGTGAGAAGGAGAAATCAACGAGAGAACAAGTCAGGTTATGTATAAATGTGTAATGTCACTGAGCATTAATGATTCGTACTACAACATAAGTTTCAAATACTGGAAAGGGATTTTCGATTCTCCTCCTCAGCAACAGATCCAGCTCTAGAAAGAATGAAAGAACCAACCAACGAAATACAGAAAGAAACTACAAACTATCCAACGAATGAAAGACAGAAAGAAAGAAATGATGAATGGACCAACAAACGAGCAAACACAAAGGAATGAAGGAATGAACAGATTAACAAACAAATGAACAAATAATGAATGGACCAACAAATCTGCAAATGAAAGAAAGAAAGAAACAAACAAACAAACAAAGAAACACACAAACAACTACTGCACGGACTTGATGAACGAGCAAATGAACAAATCAACGACCGAACAAACCAATGAACCAACGAATGAGCAAACGAAAGAAAGAAAGCAACTATGAAATAACCAATAAACGGCAGTAAGAGAGCAAGACAGAAAGAACAAAAGAAAGAAAGAACCTACGAACTAACCAGCGAAAGAAAGAAAGAACTAATGAACAGACCACAGAAGGAGCAAACGAACGAAACAAAAAAGAAAGAACCAGCCAACAAAAGAAAAAAATAAGGAACGAAACTATGAACTAAACAATGAATAGAATTACTGATACGACATTTAATGTAAGTAGTAATACATATAGTACTAAAGTTATATGGTTATATAAATGCACATAACTTCAAAGTTTCCTGTGAATGGTACGTTATACTATAGGACATTATTAAATAATTCATTCTAATGAATGATGCTACGTATAAAGATCATTTTGTCCCAGTTTTAGACTTCACATTGACATCTGTCCTAGGGAGCAGCTTGAAGTACGATGTGAACAGCTCCTGGACACAGTGAAATCACATTAAAGAGATATGATGATGGTCTGGGTCTCATTTGTCCGCGTTCTTTAAGTTTTGCCTCAAAAAAACATTTTAATGCTATGTTAAATGATCGGCAGTTATGAAAGCCTTTTAAAGTAGTCATTGTAGCAGTTAACTAAATAATATTTAAATCTAAACAAGATTAAGTTCTAACTATGAGCACAATGTGTGATTTTGTCTTTAAAAAAACATACTTTTGATATATAAGGAGCTGCGTGTGGTTGAATTATTATTTCCTCAATAATCTGAGTTCCGTGCAGGTCTTCAAATCTTGATGGATATTAATAAATAATAACTTTACATGTGCCCAAGCCTCGACAAAAACTCACACAAAGAGCTGCTCTGTTCCTGGCTCTGGAGCGGTGGTAGAGATCCATCAGAGGCAGTCGCTGTCATAACACTCTACTGCGCCCCAGATGATGTCAGTGTTTATTTGAATAAAAAGCGCGAAAGCTGAGCTCGGATCTGGAGAGACGGCTGAAGTTACACGTGGAGAGGCCTTTCAATGGCAGGCGTGAACACGTGTACATAAAGCAGGCTTACTCACGGTCGGATCGCCCAGCATAGACGTTAATACGGCGTGAACAGGGGCGTTTGCTGTGGCTGCTCATGAAGTAGTTTAAAGTGGTTATCCTTAAAGATCTGTGTCCCTTTGTCCTCAGTGGGCCCTAAAGCAACAAGTGCTAAATGCAGGGATGTTTTTAAACCTCACATCATCCAAACAGTGTCACCTTTGTGATATGGTGAGTCTGTTAAATGACATTTGTTAAAATGATAGCAGCATTACCTGGCTGGTGATTCTAAACAGATATTTGAATTTCCTTTTAGGAATAAAGGAAATTCAAAAACCTTCAGTTGGCCATAGCCTCAGTCGTCATTTACCTAATTTATAGCTCTATGTAGTAGCTAGTTATGGACTAGTGGTCCCCTGTTCCTCAACCAGTGGTCATCGGATGATAAAAACATTCCCAATTTTGTGGAATAATGGAGGGTTGTGCCACTTTTTTTTTATCTTAAAGGAGAAGATACTTCTTTAAGGAACTACTGTAAGGTGAATGTCAAGAGTTGATTTAAAGGTGCAGTAGGCAGGAATGCGAAAATCCAGCACTTAGCCATAAAATTTGAACATCGACAACTTCTCAGTCCCTCCCCCCTTTCCGCTAAAGCCCAAAACAGTCTCCCAAGCCCCTCCCCCCACAAGGGAGAGCTGTGCACGATAGAGCGCGTGCAGAGAGAGCTAGCATGGAACACACCGACGTAAGAACAACAAAATAGTTTTTCGAATCTTCGTTATTGCTAAATAATTAAACCTAAAGTACAACGATACAGTCGTTATACTTTAGGTCAAAACATTTAGCAATAGTCAACTTTAGGACAAAACCAAGGTTAGGATGTTTCTGAAAGTAGCCTACATCGGTGATGTTTGCTATCAGTAACAGTTAGAAGCATTCATTGTGGCGTTTTATTCCACAGTTTAGATTTATCACGTTGCTATGTGGTAGATATATGACCGCTACCTGTTGATGTTGATGCGCGGGGAAGGGGGAGCGGATGGCGCTATGAAATGCGTGTCCATGAGCAGTGATTGACACTCTGTTAGATACACCCCTGGTCTTGATTGGTGCATCTGAATGTGGAGCGTTGGATGTCTTGCAAATCGCACTACAGGCTCTAGGAGGGGCCAGAGGAGCCTTTATTTTATTTTTTTTAAATAACCTGCTTCATGCAATTATACTTGAACATGGGATCAGTTTCAGCAAATATGACAGAAAGTTAGTTTTATAAGACTTGCCCTTTAACAGTTTAACTGTTGCACTTTTGTTCCTGCAGGAATCTGAATAGTTTCAAGCGAATGTCAAATAAAACACCCTGAACAAGTCACCGATGTGTCACAGGTCTAAGACAAGAGACACACCATTTAACCTAACGAGCGTGTCACTGCACTGTGGGAGGAAGCTGCAGCACCTACTGTTTCATTCATTCATTCATCTTCCGTACCTGCTTATTCCTGTTAAGGGTCGTGGCGGTCTGCTGGACCATCGGGCGAGAGGCGGGGCTACACCCTGGACAGGTGGCCAGTATATCGCAGGGACAACACAGAGAGACAGACAACCATTCACAGCTGGGACCGTCTCGCTGTGAGGCATCAGTGCTAACCACCTCGCCACTGGTTTAAGCTTTTAAAATATATATGAGAGAAATATATTTAAATATCTTATAAAGGCTTGTGAATATCTATCTGTTTGGCAATACCTTGTTTGTAGTACCTTAGTATGTAATTAACTATTTGGTGATACACTGTAACTGGTTTATAAAGTGTTACCAGTACATGTCATGTAGACGACACAGTACGCTCTGAGGCTCGTATGCGCTGCAGCTCTTCCACAGTGTGGAGCCAGTGAGCCAAAATGTTTTAATAGAGTGAAGGGGAGGGAGGCAGAAAGAGAGGAACACTGTACGGCCGTCTGGAAAAGCCAAAGATTGCCTGATTAAAAGCATGTGCTGACCCCCCTCCCCACCAATTCCCGAGCTATGACAGACAGACCGCAGCAGACACACAGACATGAGTGGAGAGTAAAGACCTCCGCGCATGAACACGTACCCAACGTGCACACGTCTGGCAACACACTTCTGCTGGGGCACATTTGGAAATAATATAGGTAGCGGTGGGGGGACGTTCACGGGTGAGGTCTTAAAACGCGGACGCCGCACCGCCTTAACGTTGCAACTGTTCACACTGAGCCGAGAAATTACAAAGGACGGAGCGCGGCCAGATGAGTGACTGCTCCTCGCAGACAGACGGGTCAGGCCTCCATCTTCATTTACGGACAGACGGACTGCGCGTAGGTTTGTCAGAGGGGATCCTGCGAATGATAACAAACGCACCCTTGAGAATCGAGAGAGGGGTGTAAAAGAGGAAAGGTGTGTGTGTGTGTGTGTGTGTCAAACGTAAGAGCATCACTGGCCCGTGACGTGAGGAAGTGAAGCGAGCCAGGAGAAAGCAAACAGAGGCCGAGGGCTGGAGAGGTGCTCAAAATCCTAGAGGAACGGCAACGTTCGAACCCAGAAAGAAAATATACGCCGCACAGGCGTACGAGTGAAATAATAATATCTGTGCAAACACAAGAGCTGGACAGCTAACGCAGCTCCGAAATGACAACACGCAGAGGCTCTTTTGTTCTCTGAGGGGGGATGCCAAGGCTTTGAAGCCGACCACAGAAGGATCCAGACAAAAGAAACAAATTGGGAGCAAAAAAAAATTAAAAATTATGGCCGTAATAAAATACATTTATATATGTTTTTTCTTTATTTAGTCTTTGCATGCGTTTTCTGTTTCTTTGTAATCTTTCACCAGGCTTTTGGTGTGGCCTGGCTCTGGTATATTAAATATTTATCCAATCCTTGGAACGCATCGCTCAGTCTTTTCTCACTGGTGTGGGTTTCAAAAACACACATGCTGACTAGTTTACCTCTAACAAAACATTTTTACGGGCAGTTGTGGAGTGGGGGTTGGAGAGAGGAGCGGTATATGAGTGTAAAAATACATCAATCTTTGTATGTCAGCACTGCACTGTGGACACGATTTTAAAATCGCACGACGCGTCTGCAGGAACGAATGGAAGAGCGGCCTCCGTATGGGAGGAGAGGGCCGGTCTGCACCCAGAAGGAATGGTCACGTCTCAGGCGGCTGTGTTTGTCTGGTTCTGCCTCTTATCTCTGGTATATCTGGCTCTCAGAAGCCGCTGCCAGCAGTCACAGAGACCATTACAGTTCCCCCGTCACAACGTATTTATGTAGCCCTGATTAATAGCCTGTATATTTGCAATGAGGTACACACACTGATTGAGCGCTGGAAAAGAATGACTTGTTTAATCTGAAAGGACGCTTTATCCGTTCCCACTCCGCTTGTGACGTTTCAGTCGCGCCGGAACTGAAGGGGAGGCCCGAGGAGTGCGGCAGGCGCAGTGCAGTGTATAGCTCCTCTGTTCGTTTGTCACAATTTACATGGAAACAGATTAAACGTGCATTTCTGAAAGCTGATTTTAATTTTTTCTGCACAACCCGAGCCCTAAAGATTGGAAATTTCCTAGAAGTTAACGCGATGCGTTCACCTCCGACTGCAGCGAGGACTTAAACAGCAGCACGTGTTGCATGAAAATATACAGAGCATGTTTACGTCTGCTCATGATCAATTTTTTTCTATCCCCCATCCCCACCTCCACCCTCCTCTTGTCCAGTAAACGCTTAAAAAACAAGCAGCCGCGAAGACATCTGCAGAAAAGTGATTTTATTGGCGTCGTGAACCAAAGTGTGAAATCACAACAGCTCAACTTAACAAGGGCCCTTTCCTGTTAGGAACCCTTGCTCAATCCCTTACATAAACTCAGCATTCCCACAATTATGCCGCACCGCGATGACTGGGCTCACCTGTCCCGGCATGAAAGGCCCTGAGAACAACACTTTTATCCGGCTTTTGAGGCTGCTGTAAATATTTTACCAATACACCGTGTTGCCATGGCTCTGGGCAAGCAGCTACCAGAGGCACACAGTAAAAATGAATTACCGGGTAGAGAGTTGATACTGTAGCAGGGTGTGCCACTGTGTTCGAACACGCCGGTTTAGAGCTTAAAAGCCTCCGACACAGCGCTGCATTAGATAATTCCCAGTGTTTGCTGGTGCCGGTGCAGAGCCGGAGCGTGCGGCGGTGTGTGTCTGTGCAGCTGCGCTCTCTGTAGCAGCCCCCTCATGGCTGCTTCACATTACGGTATTCCCTCATTCCCCATTGTGAAATTTGTTATCTATCATGTGACTGCCTGGAGTCCATTAAAGCGCCACACTTCCCTCCGCCTCTCCTCCTCTCTGCGTCCACCTCCGATGGTTTTGGAGGGGGTGGCACAGGATGGTGACGGATTTCTTCCCACGTTTTACAGATCTGGATGGATGTTTATTTGTCTCAGCAGGAACACACCTTGTAGTGCCTATATCATATCCTATATATATATGCATGCACCCATCCCCTGTGTCTGCAGCAACTTATAGTGAAAAGCTGATCAAATACATTTGAATGAGTGCATATAGCTCAGCCTTATCTGTGCAGCTCATACAGTAGGTATGTAGTAATGCACATTTATGATAACCTACATGTACACAAACTATTGGCCCCCGTGGACCTGATAACGAGTTGGCGCCACAGAGAAGCTGATATCACATGACGGGGTGAATGATTACGAGAGAAAGAAAGCGCCTGTCAAACATATGGCCAAACAGATAACTCCGCGGCTCAGCGAGACCTTCCATCAATCACCCCGGCTCTTTATCAAACCCCTCCTGCTCTCCCTCCCCTCGCTGCCTCCTCTCGCCGCCCCTGCTCTCCATCTCCATCCTCCTCCAGCTCCTAGCTGGGGGTGACCGCCGGGCCGCAGCCCTATCCTGAGAGGCCCCGCTTTCTCTAACCGCTGCTCTGTTCCCAGTGTCAGCGTGATGGAGAGGGGTTATCAGCCCAAACACCTCCTTTTTCTTTCCCCTCCTCCGGAGAAAAGTCCTGGGAAAAAAACAGTCGGGCCAGAGGAGAGCGATTGAGCCGTTACTCTGGTTTGAATAAAGGCAGCGGTGTTAGTCTGGGGGAGAACGAGCTGATTCTGCGTGAGTGACTCTGTCTGAACACTGATATCAGTCTGATGAAGGCCGTGCGAGGCGCTCCTCTGCAGTGATGTATTGTGCTTGCTCGGTGTGGCATTAGCGGACTTTAAGAGCAGCTTTAAAACACACACACACACGCAAAACATCTGATGACAGTTAACATCTCTCAGGCTAGTTGAGATAAATGCAGAGATCGCTGGCATTGAGATAAAACGCAGATCACGCAGATTCTGATGGAAGACTCTCCCCTGTGCGTTAAAGGAGACGAACGGCAAGCGACTTGGGAGAAAACGTCAAGCGCGACTTTACTAATCGTTTAAATTAACAGCATTTAAATGGCTTATCAAGCAGAAGCAAGAGAAAGTCTGAGAACAACCACACACACACACACACACACACACACTGAAAGGTCACCCAGCTGTGAAAAGAAGCCAAAATACACTTAACTAATCTGCTTGATCTAGCAATTTATTGACGATGAAAACTTCAAAAGGCCTGAAACTCGAGCTGCATGTGTCTCCTAAACCATGGCCAATGCAATTTCCACTGGCAGGCAAAGGGCTGGGATGGGGTGGGGGTTGCATGGTGGGAAGGGTCTGACCACTGGATGGGGCTTTATTGGTTGCATTGGCCTCGGCATAAAACTAATTCACCCTCGATGACAAGCAGCGGCGAAAGGGGGGCGAAAGACGAGACGCATTCTTTTTGCCCGACCCCCTCCCCTCATCCGCCGACTTTATTAGCTGGCCTCTCCGTGACAGAGCTATTCATTCTCTGCCCCGCTCTGCCCTTTCTCTCTGACCCACACTACGCTCATGCCCTCTTTCCTCACATGCATCCACGCACACACACCAACCCAAACATGTTATATTACCGGCTGGGAATTTATATCACTTTTAGAGCGAAAAACAAACTAGCCTCAGTCTGAGGGCTCCATCGCTTCACGGCTGCACGGCAGTGAGGCCCCTCATTCAGAGGAGGCTCGGGATACACTCAGAGCTGTGACACACGCATTATAGTCCTTAGTTAGAGGAGGGGGGGGTCACATATCATCTGTACACACGTGCAAAAAAGCTAAAAGCCTCCTTATCTGGCTTTTCTACGTCTTAATAAATGAAAAGACAGTTGAGGATTTCGGAGCATGAGCACAGCGGGACATTTGTCTTGGTTAAGTAATTTATTCATCCCGTCTGGAGCAATAACTCATCATGAGTTCAAAGCTAAACGGCCCTTCATTTGTTATCTCTGCCTCCACTCGCCGGCGCTTACACACTCGACGGGACGATAACTCTTGATGTCTGAAGGATAAAAAAAATTAAAAAATCAAGAGAAAGAGAATATCGAGCAGGAATAACGTGGAGACTTTCGATTTCAGAAACACCTTGTCCGGCGCCGCACTGCCACTTTTTGCCCCGAAGACCAGGAATGTGCCCTGCCGCAGATCTCCCAGGGCTCCAATGAGCTCCACATTGCGCTGAGGTTAGGTCCTCGCAGCCCCAGCTGGGCTTTACTAGTAGTAGCCCTGCCTCCAGCGGCTCTGCAGGGCTATCGAGTTACCCCGACTGTGGGTCAGCCGAGCCCTCCTGGTTCCACTTAGAAGCCCGATTCATTATTTCAGATTTATCACTGCCATTTTTGCCAGTTGCCATGCTTTCCTTCCATACATTCCCAAGTGTAATTCATAGCATCTAATAACGCAAAAACCACGACAGTTTAAGGGACTACATGTTGGAGCTGTTCCCAGGCTGCAGGGACTAGAGGCTCTCCGGGGGACGCTGGGTAAAATGAGAGAAAGGCCAGTCCCAGCGGAGGGAACATTGCTGGATATGTACCGAGTCATTGCGTGGCCTAAGGGTCTGGTCCGGCAGCCGCCCACACCCTACTCCCAGCATGGGACGGTGCGAGGCAGGCCAAGTGCCAGCGGACGGCCCATTGGCTGAAGTAGCGCCATGGGTGAATTCCAAATCTTTGTGAATCTCTCATGCAGTTTATCCTCTGTTGTTTACTCTACCGAGGCAGAACATCACTGTTGTGTGATTACCTCGTTTGCCACTGGTTTCCAAACAACGACCTATTGACAAGGCTGTTATGACAAACTGAAACTGCTTCGGACACGGATGGATATCAGCTGCAGAGGAAAAGAGAATACATGTTTCACAACTCAGTGCATCTGTGCATCTGAACTCTCAGGGGACCCTCTGAACCATTTAACTCTTTTTTTTTTTTTTTTCTTGCACCGGAAGCTCTCTGGTGTAGGAGGGGGTGCGAGGACAGGCGACTCGGATCTAGGATGGCGCAAGAAGTGGAAGAAAGCTGGGATTCATCCTGCATTACCATAATAGAATTACTGTGGCGAACAAAGCAGGCATTAGTGCAACCACGGTGGCATTTGGAGAAGATCCATCTCTCTTTCCTCTGCGAGCCCAGGCCCTCGACGCTTGAAGAAAAAGAAAATCTACCCTTTGTTCCCGCCTTTCACGAGCCTTGCCAGACTGCAACAAGGGGCTTAACAGGCACACACATGCACACAAACCTGCGCAAACACTCGCAACATGCTAGCCGCGCATACCGTGCGTAATGCGGGCCCGCATGTGCGCACTCACGGCCGGACGGTGCCTTTGCATTCAGCAGGCGGCCTGACCTGCCCATCAGAGGGGATTACATCTACATAACTCCTACAAAACACTGTCAGCACCCTTCCCCACCCTCATCCACCCTTCCTTGCCACTTCTTCTCCTTTCCTGCTTTTTCTACCCACTCTGTCTCCATTCTCTCCTCCCGTCCTATTTGATACTTGCCTAGCCTGTGCCAGCCTTTCCCCTCAAACGAGATCGAGCTGCAGCGCCAGTGATGGGTGACCTCCAAATATTCGTCACAAGACTTAGCTTGCAAGGGGAGGGGGTGGGTGGGTGGGGACTATACGGAATAGCCGCTACGCCGATTCCCAGATTAAGCAACACGCAGTAGTGCTAGTGTCAGATTGTCTCGGTGATAAGGGTGGGAAGGGGGAGCGTATGGCGCCTTCATGCACAAACACAGTGGGCTGTTATGGAAATGGACCTGCAGCTTCTGGGTGACTCACTCAACGACTCAGTGAAACGACCAACGGGACACAAGCAGCAGACACAGTGGAATGAGACTTTCAGAGGGTTTTGCAAGACAATTTTGAATTAAGTGCAGTTTACTGACTTGCAAGCAGAAGTTTTGCTTTTGATCAAGCTTCTAAATTTCCGTCAAAATTTGAACTTGCATCACACGTGCATGCTTTTATAATCTGTAATCTACATACAGTATATCTGGAGAATCTTAATTCTAAACTCTTGAGCTGGACTGCATGAGGATGCCTCACCAAGCAAACATTTTAGGCACATTTCCCAGACGTCTGGCGCCCCCTGGTGGAATCATGACAAGCATATCAGTGATCTGCTAACACTCCAGAGCAGACTATGCACTAATGCTGACGTTGCACTATTTTAGCACCCAGGGCTTAAAAGCATGGATGAGCTGCACCATCTGCTAAATGGAAAGATTTAAGTTCTGTACCTGAGCTGCGCTTATAAATTCTGGGACATCAGCGCCACGCTCCCTAATTGTTTCCTGAACCTACGACAAACAGCGAGACATGGTTACAATTTGTAGAGTGCAGCCGAGGAACAGAGCTTGTCTCAAGTGA
The DNA here is from genome assembly GCA_005024645.1 of Planiliza haematocheilus. Classification (NCBI taxonomy): domain Eukaryota; kingdom Metazoa; phylum Chordata; class Actinopteri; order Mugiliformes; family Mugilidae; genus Planiliza; species Planiliza haematocheilus. Next base: position 3,048,352 of record SRSE01001339.1, on the reverse strand, counting down.
CCACAGCAAGGAGCTGCGGCCGTAAAACGCAGCCCGTTCTGTGTTCGTGACTGTTATTGATTACCGTCCGAGCTTCTCGACACAGCGGATGTTTTCCTTTTATAAACCACATGAGAAACTCTTGAGTCTGAACCTGGCTCTCCTTTGGAAGACTATAGCACGTGCTTATCCCCAGGAGTGAGGGCCTGCACGGGCCACAGCCAAACAGCCCAGCTCCAGCGTCGCACACACACACACACACACACGGGCCCAGTGTGTCTGGTCCGACTACACGGAGAGGAAACACGCATACTCCGCTTGACTAGAAAGGAAAACACGCAAGAGCTCTGCGAAGGAGCCACACACAGCAGCGTATTCCCTCTGCACTCACAGGAAAGAGGCCGGGCCAGTTAGACTGGGATCACTCCGTACATTCATGCACCGAGCACACGGTGCTTCTGATAAACACACATGCGTGCACAAATGCACATCCAGCGATACAGGAAATGGGTCAGCTGCGTTACAGGTATCCTTTACATCCTCTTCTGGCTCCCACTGTCCGCCGATGAAAGCGAATACCCCAATCTCTGCAGCCCTGGGCCCGGCTGGCCCGAGTGTACAGCAGCTTATAAGAGGCAATTTCCCTCATAATCATCCCTGTCTTCCCCTGCTCTAATCTCCCAAAGGACAGTGGCAATTAGCCCGAGGAGGGCCTCACTGTAGCAGGGGCATCTGTGGCATCACCGTTACTCCACGAGCAGCCATTGAAAGACACATACACACATATTTAAATCCAACCAGAGGTGTGGCTTGGATTTTTAGGTACACAAAAAGGTCTCACTTAACTTTTCTTCTTTGCCAGTGCGCGTAATCTTTGCTTAATTGTTTCTTTAAGTCTCTTTTTTATTCACCTCACGCCACCCTGTTGTGCGGCTGCTAATGAGTCACATCACAGACCTGAACGGGATCCATCTGCAATCAAGACTTGAGTGATTGGGTTTGGATGTGGTTTGAGCTTTGTCAACAACAATAGGGGAAGAGATCGTTCAACGTCTCCTCTTGTTGACACAGACGTTTCTATTATACGTTGCACTCGTAGCGTCAGATAAACTCCTTGGAAATCTCCCCTAGGTGTGATAGGTGTGTCAATCGAAAAGAAAAAAATAATAATAGTAAAGACGCCTGCACATCCCACTCTTTCTCACACACATAATCCTGATCATCCACAAAGGATTAGCTGTGTAATCACAAGTGTCTGCAGGAGCTGCACAACACACTACAGTAATTGGCGGCGGCTGCTCCACGCTCCCGACACAATGCGCTCATTGATTTCTTTTTCTTTTTGTAAACAGCGATCCCGACCGCAACATGCACACGTGGAAGCCGCAAAAGAGCTGTTCTGGAGATAGCAGGAGTTTTTTAAAAAGATTACCCTGTCCGCAAGTCATTACCGGGACTCGATAAGAGTTTGTCATCGAGTGGTAATGTTCCAGAGATCCTGTTGTTCCCCCATGCAGCCCCTGCCTAGTCCCCTCTTCTTATTCTCTTTCATTCATGCTGTTCTTAAATGGGAGCAGTGTGGCGCTGTGGTGAGCTGAGGCCACGGTCTGCTGAACACTGTGACATTCATCTAAATGGAATCAGATAAAGCTGGAGGCCTGAATACTTTCAACATAAACATCACCTGCAGCCCCCAGCACGGGGGCCCCCGGCTCTGCTCGGCAGCCAACCGGAGCCTGAGAGCATCAGGGCGTACGGGGGAGCTCGACCAATGGCAGAGGCTGAAGAGAAACAGAGAGGGGAAACGTAAGCAGTCTGAGGAGGCTGCGGCTATCAGGCGAGATCAGGCCTGTGGGTGCGCTCTGCGGCGGGCGATACCCCCAGATGTGGGCGAGGAGAGGTGACGCAGGGGTGAGAGAAACGGATGTGACCTCTACATGTGTAGCTCAGGGTTCCTGTGGAGAAAAACGGTTAGAGCGACGTGGAGACGGAAAAAGTGTCAATAAGGACATGCAGTGAAACAGACATCAACATACCTAGATAAATAATTACCCTTGTGAAGAAAAGCAGGCTCTCTGCCCCAAATTGTTCTGCTACTTGAGGTGTGGGCTGCCTAAAGAATACTCCAAAGTGTCTGGAGATGAGAAAACAACGGAAGGTGGGATAATTTCAGAGTAAAAGAGAGATGAACTCAACGGTAACCCTCAGCGAGGAGGGGGAACATAAACACCTCACTCAGACAAAGAGGAAAGAGACAGTGGGTTTCCTCTGAGCTGTGTGTGCAGGCTTGGGCCTGCCTGCTGTGGATGAAGCTATCCGTCAGCAGCAGAGCAGAGGAGAACGCGCTCATCACCTGCTTCGCCGTCTATACCACACAAACCGGGCAGCAGCGGGGGGCTCGGGCCCTGCCAGCTTCAACGTCCACTTACACAGATGATTGAGAATGTGCCGCAGCAAAGACTACGGTAGATGATTGATTTGAAGTCGGGCGAAACAGCGAGGGGCCGGTGATTTTCATCCGTCAAACAAACACGAATGCTCCTCACAGGATTCTGGGTCTGAACACACTTCATCTTGTGTTTCTGAGTGTTATTTCAGGAGGGGCGTCCAGAGTAGTGATGTGCCATGCGCAAAAGAGCCGAAGCATTGGTAGTGAATCAGAAGAACCGATTCCCATCAAGTGATCTCCCCACTCATTTTTATTGTGTTTCCTTTTGCTCGTTCATCTACGCTTGCCTGAGAATGGGGCAGAACTTAGTTTTGATGGGCACGGCATGTGGCCAATCACATGTGAGGACTTACTATTACCATACCATTATGTGAAAGCAGAGAGGGGGACAGACGCTGTGGCTAACTGAGTAAGACAGCACTGAACTAGGCAGATACTCACGGAGAGAAGAAATTTGTACCTTTGGTTTAATTAGTTTTTTTTTTTTTTGCTAGCGTGGATTTGATTGCAGTATCTGAATACAAAAGGGCTTGTGTTGGGCTAAAACGATACTAAACAAAGCTGGCTCTTCTTTGGGAGCCGCTGCGAAAGAGCCGGCTCTCAGAAAAGAGCCGAACTTCCCATCACTAGTACCCAGAGGTGAAAGCCAAGCAGCAGATGGAAACAAGTCTTCCAGGAAATTAGTGGAGGTGGAGTGCGGCAGGAACATGAGTTGGCACAACGTCTGCCAGTTTTCATTTGGTGCAAGAAAAGCAAGAAAAACGAGGAATGAAGCACATGTAAGGTGGAAAAGGGAAATACCACGTGAGGGTGGCTGGATGGGAGTTGTTACTGGAGTCGTTTTGGCTCGCTGGGTGGCAGGCGATGTATAAGCATCAGGACAGAATATATAAAAAAAGAAAAGCCTGCAGCGAGGCCCTGCATACTGATGACCTGGCTGTAACGGCTGGATCGGCTCTCCGGCAGTTATTCATTAAGCCATTAAAGGAACACACAACCGAGTCGTTTGTGTGGCCTTCTGTTTCAGACTGTTTTTCCCCTCTTTGTGTCGGGCTTTGTGCGAGGGGAGAGAGGGAGAGAGACGAAACAGAATACACGTCAATGAATAAATCTGAGGGGAAGAAAGGAGTGAAAACGGCCGGGCCCGGGCAGCGAGCTGAAGCCAGCTGTTGGCCCTCCTTCTGGGCAGAAAAGAAGTAATTAATTGCGGAAGTGGCTCACGCAGGAGCGGATTCAATTGTGAGACAGTTTGATAAATGAATGAGCATTCAAATTCACTCTACCTGGGTTGAAATTAAAAGAGGATAATTAAAAGGAACACTTGATAGAGCAGATATTTTACAAAGCGCCTGCCACGGCCACTCTGCCTCTTATTAAGGGACAAGAGCGCCCTCTAGCGTCAGCCTCACATAGGAAACACCACACACAGCAAGTTAATAATATTCATTTTATTGCCATCCATATATACATATATCTTCTTTCTCTTTTAATATTTATAGAGCTTAAAGCACGAGGATCACCGTGTAAACAAAGAAGAGAAATAAGCTAAACTTTGACACCGTTACCATGATTTTTATTCTTACAAAACAAACTGCTGAAGGCATGACGCCTCTCGTGTACATGCCGGAAATTCAAACAGTGTTGTTTTGAAGAGGTTATCCAAGTATAAAGAAAAGCAGCAAGTGTTAATCAAACTAGAGCCTAACCACGAAGAGGCGGTACAGTACATGTTCATTCCACAATACTGACATGACTGGAGGAGGACGATACCTATGCATTTGCTCAGTGTCTGCGACTCTGTCTGGTTTCTTCATGAGATCCTACAGGGTTATAGCAGGGGCTGTGTGAAACGGATCAACAGGAGCAACACGTGGTCCCCTTAAAACGTGGCAGGGTTGCCATAGAGACACCGCCCGGGGTCGGCTGACATGTTCGTGAAGCACAGTAACACACCGAAAGGTCCCGTGGATGGAGCAACAAAAACACGTCACAAGGCAACTAAACACACGAATCACTTCTCAAGTCTTTGCACTGTCGCACACGTGGATTCAGATGGTTTGGGAGATATTTTTAGGACGCGGAGCCGGCGGCGGGCCTCCGTCTGTGATTGTGATGAGCAAGAGTGGAAGCAGCACAGATTACTACTCGTGTGTGAGGAGCGATCCCGTCAGAGGTCTGATTAAACACGACTAACGACACATTTCGACAGCTCTTGGTATAATGTGCACGCACTAGAGAACAACTTCAATACACAAACATCCAAACATACAAAATTCAAAGTATCCTCTTCATAAAAATAGAAAATTAAAAATTCCATTTGTTTTAATGGAGTGGGTCACTGAATAAACAATAACTCTCTACAGAAGCTAATTAAACTGTATTGCTCAGGTGGCAGCAGCCAGATTCCTCTCTCCTCTGTGTGAAGGGATATATTACACTAATAAGTGACTAATAAGTGCAGGGTGGTTCGGCCATATAAATCTACTGCCATCCAACTATTACAGCTGCTTGCAGAGGCTTGTGCAGATAAAATGTCCAGTGTGTTATGTGTCAGATTTTTTTTTGGTTAAATCACGAATGAAAAAATATCTCAGAATTCAGTTATATAGAAATAATGGTGGTCTTCTATAATGACAGTGCATTTTCAGTGGGAAATAGGGACCGTGTTATCTGTGGATGAATTCGTTCTGCCACATTTCATTTCAGCAACATAAAGGCAAATCAAACCTGCGACGCTACGGCAGTACGCTGAAATTATTAATACAGGCACGAAAAATAAGGCTCAACAGGAAACCATTAAAAAAATTAAATTCATCGAGCGAACAGAACACAGACTATTAAGTTGACGAGGAGGTGCATTACTGTGGAATGTTTCTTTTCAAGGTTGCTACATGCAGACGGATATGAGCACAAATACACACTGGTCAAACCGAACATAAAGAAATGTCAGCCTCATTATAGCCACAGACGGTCTCCAGTGGTGGAGACGACTTCACGCGATGATTCTGAGACGGAGTTCGTTCACAACGATTGAGTTACTGAAGCGATGGTGAACGGGTGACCCTTGATTTACATCAAAGTGCAGGTCATCCGTTCTCTTCAGAAGCTCCCACCGTCCAGGTCACTCTGTGCTCTCCTGGCTCTGCTCCACTTCTTCTTCACCAATGACGGCTTCGCCTGCCTCCCCCTGGAACAGCTCCTCCATCAGCTGCTCCCCGGCGCTGCCGGCCCGCGACGCCCACAGAGCGGCGCCCTCCCGCAGGCCCAGCGTGCGCAGCAGGCGTGCGAAGTCCAAAAACGCAGCTTCGATAAGTTTATGTGCAAATGCGGGTCAAGGAGAAGTTGTAGAGGGATTTGAGAGGCAAAAAGACAGTTAAGCAACCAATTCTTTCACTTAACCAGAGAAACATGAAGAATGCAGATGCTCAGGGATCTGAAAATCAGAGGAGTGGCACATCTAAGGCCTTTAATGCTACCTTTTAGTATTTAGTTTTGCATGTACATGAGCATGTACAAGCCCCTGTTCATGCAACCAAGAGGAAATATTTGTTGCTCCAAAATCACAACATTAAAATGAGGAGACTTGATATATATATAACGTACTGCATGAAATGAAAAACCTTCAAAAGTGCTGCAACATTGAGTCATCACCTCTCTAAGGCTTTACATTCAGCTAAGAACAACTGAGCGGATTCTGTATTTTCCACATTGTGCAGATTGTGACTGAAGTTACACTGACCTTACAAGTCCTTTAGTGTGGTTCATCAGTGGATTTATCAGGACGTTGTTGTGCACAAGTGATGGAATAAATGGTGCTACCTGTTCATGCTTTCATAGTCTTGAAAGGAGATGTTTTTACTGAAATGCTGGTAGATGAAATATGTAATAAGGTGGATTCCACATCGTCTTTCCTGTTTGTTGTCATGTACAAACTGGCATATGTATTATTCATTGTTATAAATTATTCATAAACATGTTGAGCTCATGCAAAGCATACTTTTTAAGAACATAGTCAATGTAAAACGAGTCATTTAAGGACACTGGAACAGGATTTAAAAATGAAATATGTGATAAATTGTGACACAGACCAGTTCAACTAATGTCTGTATTGTCTTCTATATACAGTATATATGGGAAAGTTAGATAAAATACAGTGACTTCCAAAGTATAGATTGCTGAAGTTTTCTTATTGAGTTCTGTGACCTCAGCCCATGGCTACTGACAAGTGAAACATTTTAGAAAAAGTAGCTCGACGTGCTCTGGAGAGCATCCAACGTGACCTTTACCCTGAAAAGCCTTCTCCCTCTCAGGTGCACGCCTGTAACCGAGATGGACAGAGTTAGCAGTGGAGCCAACTCTGGTTATAAACGGCCCGCGGGGAACAGCGATGGCTTTTTAAAAAGGATATTGGAAGAGTCGTTGGCCTCCATCACCCCATACTTCAGACAGGCCTCAATGAAGAGCGCGGCGCGATCAAAGTGCCTCATGCTGCCCAGGAGATGGGAGGAGGAAGAGAAAGACACAGGCGGGAGGTGAGAGCTATTGTCAGAAACCAGCATCATCTCTGCCTCGGTGCCTGTGATCCTAAAGTATACATCAGCCCCGTCGTCCACATGCCTCTCTAATTCCCTGTGAGAGCTTTTTGCTGCCGGAGGCATCCCAGAGCTCGAGCTGTCAAAGAGGATGACCAGCAGCGCAACAGTGGATCGATGCCGCGGTAAAAAGATAGGGGTCATCTGATACTATTGCACGGTGTGAAGTGCCCTTCAGTGTGCTCAGGGCTTACAGGCTGAGTAACATCCTCTAAAATGAACTCATAATACAAATAGAATGAATTCTGAGATTGGATATTTGGTGCGGACAGGTTAGGTTTGCATCTTAGTATAGTTCAAAGCTCTGCTGTAAAAATGTTTCTGTTTCTGTCTCTTACCTGTGGAGCATCTCTCCCACTTTGTGAAAGCAGCCGAGGGAAAGCAGCACCAGGATGGCTTTGGATTTCTGGTTGACCTGCGGGGAGCACAGGTGTTCTGCCCAGCGCTTCAACACGTCTGAGCTCTCTGCTGGATTCAGACGCACCTGGAAGCAAACACAACGCAGTGGGAAATGATATGCCTATACAGCATTGGGCAGCTTACAGGTGAGACCCAGATATGTTCCCAATGCTGATGCCAAAGCTGTTAAAAATACTGAAATTAATGACATAAGGTGTCACAAAATGAATTCATTTTATTTTACAATCCACACTCACTCCCGCAGCACTCGCATGCCCACAGACTTGCAAACTACCCAAACATTACACAGCATTCGACATCTCCGGCTGATGGATGCCGTCATGCCGAGTTACCTTAGCCAGCCATGCGGCTCGGTTCCACTCCCCGTAGGTCTGCAAGTAGCGGCAAGCGTCCGCTGCCTTGTCAATCAAACACAACAGCTGTACTCCCTCTGAAGACACAGCAAAAGAGAACGAGTTACACACACGTGTGAGACGGAGGAATCATAGCCTAACAGCACACAAGGCGGCTGGCTGTGCCTGTGCAATAGGAGGATGGTTTATTTATACACCGTTAGTAGTAGCCAACTGATACGACTTGCAGTATTTAGACTGGTTGAAATAATATTTCAGATAAGGACGATGCACAATTTATGAAACTTTCAGCTGGTAATACTGCAACATTTAACATCTCTATAAAACCCAGTTTTAAGGGATTGTTTATTTAAAAGTCTAAAGATTTGATTCATTATTTAAAAAGTGCTCTATCCACTTTCAACACAATAAACGCTGCTTGTTCTAATTAGAACAGAAGGTATCCGACAGAGAGCATCGCTACCTGCTAGCTTGCCGTTAGCGATCATGTTGGTGGCCACCAGTTTGATTGTAGACTGCGAGGGTCCTGATGAGGTGATGGTGGTCACTAGACAGGCCTTGAGTGAATCACAGTAGTAGCTGGAGTTGTCTGCGCTCGTCTCCAGCAGTAACTGCACTGCCCTGTCCGTCTGAGAGAAACAACAAAGTGATGAGAATGTAATTACTGCTGTAGCGGGGAGAAACAAGGCATAAAGAGCTCTGGAAGGTGAACGCAGAGTCTGTGTGTGGGAACAAGGCAGAATTGCAAGGGGAAATTATGTTTATTATCATGCTTTTCATCTGGTGGAGATGAAGGCTCAAGCTCATGATGGGGTCAGCTCAGGCCGGCCTCTACCTGCCTGCCCGCTGCCTGGCCGCCCCTCCAGCTGCTGATTGCACCCTGTGATTAGATGGAGAGTGCTGATATTGAGAGGGGAGAGAGGTGACACCAGTCCACACAGCCTGAGGCGACGGGGAGGACAGAAGCAGCACTTATTGTCCTCAGCACAGACAGAGCCCATTTGCGATTATGACAGTGTGCTGATGCGTCTGCCCAGGCGGTGAAGGTTTTTATTTGTGTAGAGTAATATACAGCCTGAAGGATGTAAATAAATGGTGTGAGGCAGATAGCAAAGTGTGTTGGAATTAATCAAAAGGGTGTGACAGCTAAAAACAGGAACTAAGGATTCATACAGTCATATGTGACTGCACGGCAACTACAGAAGTAGGGCTGCAACGACATGTTGATGCAAACAGTGGCGTCAATTCGTGTGCAATGCGTCAATGCAATGTTTACAAGGTATAAGTCTGACTGTTGGACCTTGTGTCAATGGTAATGCTAATTTTCCAGTGCATTTGAAAGTTGGAAGCAGCTGTTTTCTGCATGTTTTGACCCATTTTACTAAACAAAACTAATTTTTGCACGTGTATAACACAGGTAGCCTTGAAGCCAACCCATTTTCCCTGCTGTTGGATTGGATTCATAAGGTTCTGGCGAATATCTACCATGCCATTCAAATCACTGGGTGGGCTTTTATGGGGTGATGGCTACACAGCTATGGTAACGTCGTTATCTGAGCGCAATCAAGTTCAATCTGTTTATAAGAAAATGGTCCCGGGTTTGCATTCATTGGCCTTTCTGTGTGGACTTTGCATGTTCTCTCTGTGGTGTCTGCGTGGGTTCTGCTCGGGTACTCCAGCTTCCTCCCACCATCCAACGACATGGTGGTTAGAGGTTAACTGGTGATTCTAAATTGGCCATAAGTGTGAGTGTTAGTCCTGCAATTTTTCTCTGATTTCAGCAAAGATTTTCTGGCTTTCCAAAAAATTAAAAACAAGACAGCAGCGGCGTCAGTATTTGGACTGGTATAGTGAGTTTTGTCTGATTGCTGGTCAGTGCAATCGTTGTTGTGTCCATAAAGAGTCCTTGTGTTCATGGTAATGATATTTTCCAGTGCATTTAGAAGTTGGAAACAGTGGTTTTCTGCAAGTTTTGACCCATTTAATGAAACAGATTGCCATTACTGTTCGGCTCTAAGTCAAATTTTTGCACATGTATGATACAGGCAGCCTGAAAGCCTGCCCACTTTCCCTGCTGTTGGACTGGAGTCACTCCGTTGGGAATAGATTAAGTTCTGGCAAAGAGCTAGTAACCAATCTAAATGCTGAGTTACAAGACTCATAGTGGAGGAATAATGCAGACCTACACGTATAGGTTGTAGTGTACTGTAACACTTACCTGACCCAGTAGGAGGAGCTGGTCAGCACACTTCTTCGTGTGCTCATAACTGGAGCGCTTCACCTCCTGCAGGTGAACGCGATCCAACTGGAACTTCTGTTGAGCGGAAGAGGCGGAGAGACAAGTTAGTGAACACTACAGTGGTCAAACGTTGTGCATCTGCGGGGGGAGAAACACTTGCTACGAGTTGGCGCACTTAAATTATACAACACAGACATTAAAAGACTAATGATCAGCAAAATGAGAGAGGGGAAGACAATTATAGAAATACAGAGTCCAGAGATAGAGGGTTTAATTATAAGGCCTTTAAAATATTCAGCAGTTTCTCCGCTGACAGTGACTCCCATGCTTTCATTATTGGCCTCCTCATTATTTTGTAACACGTTCCCTTGATTAAAGACGAGATCGCTTTTTTTTTTCACTGTGCAAATGATCGGCATGAAACATAAAAACAGCAATAGATGCTTCAAAGGATGAGACGTCCTCAGTTTCATATCGAGACTAGAGGGGGAAAAACGATGCAATGAGAGGAGCGATAACAGCTCAGGAGAAAATTGGTTACATAGGCTGTATCTGTGCACACGTTAGTAACTATATCTACCACCGATTTTTCTTTGGCACTTCATGATGATGAATTCTTCTGCGAGTCACAGCCCTGGGCGTAAATCCTCGCAAAGATACCAAATGCGCTTAGCAACTCGAGAGCAGCGCGCTCAGTATTGGAGCCTGAGATATTAGTAATTGCAGTCGGGCCGCTGCCACTGGAGCAGTTTTATGACAACAGGAGTCAAATGTTGCTGCCGGCTGTCTGGGAATCCGTGTGATCACTGCGCGGCGTCTCATTAACAGGGAGCAGAAGTTTCAGAAAAACAGAAAGAGACATAATCCAAAAAATAATTAAAAAGTTAAAAAACACATGCTTAGTTGAGGCTTTTTAATTGGACCTCTTCTAATTGGCATATGGCAGTCAGTATAAATTCTGCTAATTGAAATCTTGATAATATTTGTCAATAAGGGTTGTTTTCAGTTCATTCCTCTTCTTCTTTTGGTTCACAGGCATAAAAAATATGTGGAAAATGCCCACCGTCACTATACACAGTGGGCTTACTTTTAATTACACTTGATCATGCCGCCTGGAGATTTAGTTTGGACACAGAAACGATGTGTGGCACATCACCACAAAAAAATAAAGGTGGAACTTTTTTATTCCGTGGGCTGCCACGTCTACCAGCAGAGCGACGTAGGCAAACACGCCACAGGGGAACCAGTCAACGTCAGGTCAATGCATCACCGAGGAAGCTTTTTAAAACTCCTGAGAACAAACTAGTTTGATAATTAAAGTTGAAGAGAGGAGATTCTTTGTGTTGGTGCCGCTCAGAAAAAAAGGAATAACATGGCACAAATTGTATTTATTTTTTAATAAATGTGTGAATCCAAGCATGGAGTAGAAGTGCACTGAGAAAACGCTAGAGGAATAAAAATGTTGTGAGGAATGGAGAGACATATGGATTTGACCTCAGAAATGTAAAAGTTTCCTCGCTGAACACATGAGGTTCACAATATCATGAGTAAAGAAATGTGCTGGTAGACAGGAGGGTGGTTGTGCTTGTTTGTGTGCACTCTAGCTCGAGGATATCAAGGGTGTATGAAAGGATAGAGAGGATTATTTAAATGTATGTATGTATGTATTTGAGAGAGAAACAGGTAAAAACTTTCTCTTCTTCTCTTGTTTTTACTGACCTGGAAGTAAGAGCTCTCACACAGGACGTCATGGCAGATGTCCAGGTGGTTCTGAGGCGACGGCTGGGCTCCTTCACTTTGGGCCGGACCCTCTGAAGTAGACACGCTCAGCTGACGGGCCTGTGCGAAGGACTGGAGGTAGTGGGACGCCACCGTCCAGAAGTGAAGGTCCGACTCATCCCCGAACAGCCTGCGGTTTTACCACGACAGTGCGTCAGCGGGGTTCAGAGAGTGTAATGCTCCCTCAGGAGCAGTCAGACTGTGCAGAGTGAATCAACATGCCACGCGGTTTTTCCTAGTACTCTGCTCACTAATGACCACAGTTCCAGTATCTTCTAGCCCACGCCTCGCTCTTTCGGCGAGCTCCCCTCCTCATTCTGCTTTTTCCTTTCATCGTTTACTTCGCTCAGCATCCTTAAACATAACTGCACAGGCACACAGCTGTTGCTAGGCTACGCTGCGACATCAGCAGAGGCACGGAGACTCGGCCGGACTGATGTCGAAACATACATAGAACCGTGGGCACTCTGTGTGTGGCAGTGAGGCCACGGCAGTCAAAGCAAATAAAGCGTCCTTTGGATTTTCCAGGTAACTCATGGCTTTAATAACTGGATGCAAAACGAGCAGAGTGGGGGGTTGGCTTTTTTTGCTCAGACAGGCTGCTCTGCATTTGCAATATGCTTGAGGGAAATGAGAGCTTAAGTACAAGATCAGAGTTGCTGGCATCCGCTCTTATTTTAGGATTTTTGTTTTTTTGTTTTTGGTGTAACTACAGCTTTACTGTGTAGCAAAACTGTTATTCAGGCATATAATTAAGAAAATACCTCTTCAGCGCACTCTGGGCACAAATTATAATGTCTTACTTGACTTATTTTTGTAGAGTTTATATTGCATGTAAATATATTATATTGCTATAAGTGAAAAATCAGTGAGGAGAAGTTTTTTTTCTTTTCTTTTAGTTTAAATTCTGCACCTTCAGCAGAAATAACGGTAATAAACTTTATTTATATAGCACTTTACCTATAGGAAAGATGAAATGCAACACAATAAAGTTTTAACCCTTTAAAGCGCACTCATTGAAATAGTGTAAAGTCGTCTCTGGACATAAGACAACTTTTTTTTTTTTTTTATTGTCGGAATTATTAATTCTAAAGGAGAAAGTCAAAATGAATGAATTTACCGTATATATGGTTACTTGCCCCTAAGTCGTAAACAAATGTACATGTATTTAAACCATTGCAACATAAGTGCTGAGTCCGGCACTTGTCAACATACGCATTAGACACATTAGACAATACTTCTTCCTGGTGGCTAATAAAGCAGTTATGCTCAGCGTTCATGCAGAGGTGAACCTTACAGACCACATTTGACTTGGGAATGTTGTCTTCATCTTCTCTGATTGGCTGGGTGAAAACCACATGCTTCTAAACTTCACTGAAAGGCACCGAGATGCAATTTAAAATGTGCGCTGAAGTTATCTAATAAGGTTCCTTTGCCTCATAAAGGGTTGAAAAGGAGGATATGGAGTTTGCCTTCCTGAAGTCTCCATCCAGGGAATTCCCTTCATGAGTCTCTGACGTAGGCGTCTGATTATTGACAAAATCATCACGCTGGCAGAATGCACAACGGCGAACAAAGGTAACTCCGCGTTGCGTGCTGAAACTCACCGTGAGACCAGGAGGCAGCGCTGCAGAAGACTGAGCTCCGGGTCCTGGAGCACACTCTTCATGTCACTGGGGAGCCAATCACAGGCAGACAATCAGAACGCAGCCAGAGCCAATTACACTTCTCAAACACAGCAGGCCCAGTGCGGCTGTTACAGGAGATTCTTCTTATCTGTCAGCCCACAAACAACAAGCTCTTTGGGCCTGCTGTGTAAACACAAAAGACCCCGGGACTCCTGACTGCAAGCTCAAAGGTACATTAACACAAACTGACACTTGGCTCAGCTTTACTGACAAACAAACACATGAGCTCCTATCTGACTGTTGGTGTTTAATGTTAAATATCGCAGTCTGTACAACTTTGTGTGACTGCCACCTGAGCACGGAGCAAGGGTGTAATAACTCACTTTGACAACGAGTTGAGCTGCTCCTGGATCAGGCCTTTTATCTCGCCTTTCTCGCTGTAGTCTCTGAAAGAGAGGGATCAAGCAAAGTCACGCGGCTCCTTTTCACATCTCCTTCTAAAATAAAGCTTGACCTGATATTAAATGGGAATCTGAGAGGCTGCTCGTTAAGAGTCTATTCCAACATTTATGCGGAGGTCAGCTGGCATCCTGTGCGAGCGGCTAACACAGCTGGCTGACTTATGATGAGGTAGCTGTGTGATTTATGAAAGTAAGCAGTGAGATAGTGAGGGCTCAGCAGAATGCATTGAGGCTGCACCCGGCTGGAGTTTAAACATAGATGTAGCTGTCTGGAAAAGGATCCACGTTGACTAGTTTACAGAAGTGAGCTGCTTATGCTGGCAAATAAAGTACACTTGGAAGACATTGTGATGGTATTCGAAAACGCATTAAGTCTCATAGATTGAAGGCTTGAAATATATTAAACATTTTTGCAAATCCGTAGCCTTCCCCTGCTCACATCTAGCTGGTTGGCAGGAAATAAAATTAAAGTGACACAGTATTAAAAATGGATGGCGTTATCAAGTTTTAACCGAGAAGGCGATTCAGTTTATTTGTATTTCAGCTCGGAGTGAAGCCGTCTGAAACAGAAGATGATCCGTCTGTTTTCATGAAATGTAAAGTATTCAGGTTCAAATGCAGTTTAACCTAAAGTAGCTCCGCTGAATCACTGGAGCACTCTGTGCGGACATCAATAATTTAAACGACTGACCGCTATCAATTTGCTGCTCTGCTCGCTTACTTACAATCTCTTCATTCAGGGATAGGTGGCTGCACTTGGGTTTTATTTTATAGCTGGTGTCCCATGCCTTGTAACATCTAAAAGATATACTGGATCTTTTCCCAGCCAAAGATATGATAGTGTCCTAGCAGACTGGGGGCAAGGTATCCAAGAATCACCCTCACAAAATACTTTTTGGTGCAAATATAGCACAAGAAGATAAAGTCTTATACTATATTCATACCGGTGTTTCTCCTATGTTTATGGCTTTAAGGAGCCAGGGGTTTGTCTTTTAATGACAGCAGTCAAAGTGACTTTATCCTAAAACTTATCCTAAAACCTTTCCATTAAATTCATTTTGGATTAGTTTCAACAGGATTGTGACTGTAACTGAAGTTTTTCCAAAATGTCCATGAGCCACTCTCAGGTGCTTTAGGGTTTCTCCCACCGTTCGAACGCCAAGCAAAGTTGCAAAGTTAAAACTCACTTGTTCAGTGGTGAGACTTACACTTGGGTTATGTCCATGGTGAAGGTTCCTGACCAGGGCTGCAGCAGGAGGAAAGCTTTGAGAGTGAGGGCGGCTCGAGGCAAAAGCAGGTAAGGGCACCACACTGGATCTGTGAATATTAAACACAGATGAGAAAGAAAGCAATATTAGAACACTGCCTTTACTGCCATCATATGGAGTATGACAGCCTAAAGTACGTTAAAGTCATGATGCAATATAAAGCTGGATAATAGTTCATATAGTTGTAGCTCACCTGTCAGGTCTTGTTCGTCCATGCGGTAGCTTGCAGACTTCATGGCCATCTCCAGCACTCGGATGCAGCCATCGTCTGACGCCAGCACGACCTTGTCTGAAGTGCACCAGTCAATGTCTAAGATGCGGTAGTTGACATTGCGACCGATCCGCATGCTGCTGACCATTTGGACCTGCGAGAGAGGAGAGTCAGTGCAGCTCGTCTCAAAGTGTGACCCAAAAGTTTCTTTTATGGCATCTGTGGTGACAAATTCAGTGGAGCGTGACACAATGTAGGATCGTTTTTAGATTCAGTTATGGCTGAAGCGAGACTTTTGTTTTATACATATCAACTGGGCAGAACATTTTTTGGTTACTGTTTTGTGATTGGTCAGAAACTGGAAGTACATGTGGTTAATGTGGAAAATCGGAAATGCTAGAGGCTGGTGGAAATGCTGTTAGCTCCCAGATGCTAATATTCGCAGTGTGACCGCTGATCTCTCGGTTTGCTGTGCATGCTGAATGAACAGTGTGATCCGACAGACACGGTCATCAAAACGACTCGCCGACATCAGAAAATAATAAGAAAGATGCCTCTCATCGTCCAAACCTCAGCATCTCTAACAGTGCTTAGCCCGTGTGGCGTGTGCTGCAGTGGGAGGGACCTATGAGGACTTCCCTGGAGTTCGCCACTTGAGCTTCTTGTAAACTATAAATGTCTTGGCCAAAATGAACTTTTTATCTTGTTCTGGACGCCCCAAAAGTGAGAACAAATTTCTAGATTCTCGCGGAGTATGCAACAAGCTTTAGTCTGCTGCATCAAAAACAAAGAATGCTCATTATGGTGTGCATCTGTAAACACGGTGCACATGTTTAATATAATCGTGCTGTATAAAAAAACTTTTTCAGAGGGTATTTTCTAAAAACTGGTCCCTCTGGCTTTTTATGTGGCTGCAGGGAGTCAGAGAAACCCAGCTGTCAGAGGAGCACTGAAGCATTTCAGAAATCTCTCCCTCATTCTTCTCCTGCTCCTCCCTTTCTCCCCCTCCTCCCCTCCTCCCCTCTCTCCCGCTCTATAGCTGTTCCTAGCTTCCCTCTGCAGCCAGATCCATCTGTTGTCTGGATTTTATGATCGGGAACTGAAAGCTGTCTCATCCTGGCTCCCCTCAACAAAACACATCCCTCTATCCAGACAACATCGCTCCACCGGGACCCCCTCCCTGCACCTCCCGCATCCGAAAACACCAAATTATCTGTCTGTGTCCACATTAATCTGCTCTTCAATATTTAACGCTCATTGCTGCTGGGTAAGCTAACAAATACTGTAGTGTGGATACAGATAAGACACACACACACACACACAAAAAACCCTGCAGTCCATGACATTAGATCAAATGATGAGCTGGAGCGCAAACTAGCCGGAAGGGTTCTTAGCTGAGGTGAAATGACTTTCTGGATGATGACTTTGGTAAGCAAAGTTAAAGAGGAAGAGAGGATGCATTTCACTTTGAGGCCCAGGAATCGTCCATCCTGCTGTGACTGAGCTCATATATGTCAGGAGAAAGCTTTTAAGGCCGGCGTATGTACACTTACGCTGCACCTTGTTATGATCCTTTAACACAACAGGACAACTACAGTCCTGCAGATATACTACTGTTACAGAGTTAAGTTTCAGAGAGGACATTAGTTAAATACACCCCACCACAATACCGTCGTGCTCCAGTGAGTACAGCGCTGCGGAAACTCATTAAATCTAACAATAGTAAATCTGTAAACCGCTGCTATCAACCTAGAGGCCATTGTAGCTCCTTTCCTTTTATTTGAGTAATGCTGTGCAGTGAGGTGAAGCATGCTGGGAATTCATAATGTGTTACAAACAGATCAATTGTAGAATCAAATGCAATTCTTTCATCACAATGACACAAGCAGCTCGCCAGGGGCCGATGTGTGTGTGTGTGTGTGTGTGTGTGTGTGTCTTTAGCTTCACCTCTTTGGTGTCCCACACCTCCGTTCCATCTGTGTACATGACCAGCAGCTTCTGGTTGCCCTTCCCTGGAGCGAAGCGAATCTTCTTCACCCAGCCACGGTGTGTCGGTATTCCCCTGAAATCAGTGATGGGATGGGTCATTTTGGGGCGATGCTAATTCTTTATAATTAACTACCTTCCTGACATTCTGGATTTTTTATTTTTTTTACAGTGGTGTGGTGGTTAGCACTGATGCCTCACAGCTAAAAGGTCCCAGTTTCGAAACCAGGTCGACTGGGGCCTTTCTCTGTGGAGTTCGCATGTTCTCCCTGTGTCTGTGTGGGTCCTTTTTGGGTACTCCAGCTTCCTCCCCCTGTCCAAAGACATGCTTGTTAGGCTAAATGGTGATTCTAAGGCCTCGTCCACACGTACCAAAACGATCTTTTCCCCCCTCCGTTTTCCCTGGCATCGTTTCAAGAATATCTGCGTCCACACGGCTCCGTCTCAACACGACTCAAAACGCTACTTCATATCCCAGGCCTATAGGTGGCGCTGTTTCAGTTTCAGAAATTGACCAAAAACGGAGATGAAGAGGCGGAGCATGCGCATAAAGCTCAAATCAGCTTTAGAAGAAACCAAACTCAAGGAGAAATGATATTTAGCCCTAGTAACCATAATAGGCTCAATATCTTCTCCAGCAGGAACACGAGCATGTAGTCCACCATTGTTGTTGATGTTGTTATGAGACGTCTTGCGGGATATAAGAGGTGGAAGACTGCTCCAGGGGTGTGGCCATAGTGGCGATGACATCATCGTATGCGTTTCTCTCCATTTTTGCCGTCCACACAAAAACGCAAGAGCTGCGTTTTTGAATTTTTCCACCCTGGTACCAGGTTTCAAAAAAAGTGCGTTTCAGGGCTATGCGTTTACAGGATTCATGTGGACGATCGGCCAAAACGATGCAAAACTTCTGCGTTTACACCAAAAAGCGCTTCCATGTGGACGGCCCCTAAATTGGGTCTGGGTGTGGGTGTGAATGGTCTGTCTCTATGTGTTAGCCCTGCAATAGACTGGCGACCTGTCCAGGGTGTACCTCGCCTCTCGCCCGGTGACAGGTGGAATAGGCTCAAGCCCCCTGCGACCCTTCATGGGACAAGCAGTTACAGAAGAAAATGTTCCCACTGACAGTTTTTTTGTCAAAATTATAATTTCTGCAACAAGTACAACTGCATATAACTCTTTTTGGTCAGCAAGGCAACAGAAAATGCTTTAAAAAAATCAAACATGAGATTGATAAAATTATAAAATTTCTGTAAAATCAATTACTTTGATTAATTCAATAATTAATCCATTGACTGAAAGTAGCTTTAAACTTGTGTGCGTCCTTGCAGTTCAGCCGTTACCTTGACAGACGAGCTTTGAGGTCCCAGAAGTTGAGATTGCCGTCCACGTCCCCGAGCACCAGGGTGTCACCTTTCCAGGCGATGCAGGCAATACTGCCCATACTGCCCTAGAGTACACGTGAGGAGAAAAAGATATTTACTGGAAGGTGAAGTTTGGAGGATAAAAATGGAAGCCACACGTGTGTTCCCTGTTAATTGCTTCCTAATTAAATCAAGTGTTTGAAGACTTGCATTAAATTAATTTAAACAGTTGTTATTTTAAGCACCTAGTCTCTTCTGTTAAGTTACAAAATAAAAGCTATAAAAATTAAAATCGACAAGCCTCACTAGTCCATTGTTTTAGCTGCAGTCTCAAGTCCATGTGGATTCAAATGTGCAATCTGAAGTCTGCGATTATACTCCGCGTAACCGCAGGCAGACATCAAGAAAAATAATGTTATTATGTTCACAAGTCACGTCTTTAATGCAGCCAACCACCGAGTAGTTAAAAAAAAGTACAATTTCAACAGCACAAAAGCCTCACGCTTCCCTCTGCTATTAAGCGTTCTACTCTCAGGCTTTTAATGTCTGAGTGTGAATAAAAACAGGACAATAAATTGAAATTTCTGTGGCAGCCAAGTGGTAAACAAGCCCAGCGTATGAGTTTAACTAAGGCGCTAAGTGTCAGCTCACCTTCACAAAACTTTTAAGGAGAGTTTCCTATCTGCTTTCCTGACAGAGATATGAAGATATTCTATCCTGAAAGGACTGTAAAACCATTTGGGGTATGCAAATATTTGAGAAATAAATCTGCAGCCGTGACAAAGATAAGGCTTTAAAATCCCCAGGTAAACCTCTGTGTCTGTGTGGCGTGAAGAGATGCAGGTGGTGAGGTGGGAAAACATCCACTGACTCGCGAGAGAAAACGGGTAGAAAGATAGATGAGTTCCTTTAGAAACGCTGGAGCAAGTCTCAAATTAAAGCGATAACACGTGAAAGTGTGGCGCTACCGACACGGCGGCATGACTCAGCTCGACGACACAATTAGTTTCAACCAAGTAATGAGTCCCTGAGGTCAAAGTTTTCCAAAAAGTGTCGTCAAACAAAAAGCACGGAAACGGAGGATTAGTCAGCTAAACAGTTTTCGTAATTAACAATTCAAAGGTTCTGTGTTAGTGCTGATATGTTGCGTCTGGGGCTCATTTAAGCAAAAATAAATCAGATTTTCAGTCATAACTTGTTTCTGTTTACAAGCCTGACTGTTTTACTGTCAAACAAATTAAAAACTGCTTTCCTGTTAATATGATTTACAAGTAAATATGCTAGTCTCTCTTCTTCTGTATCGGTGAGGTGAACACAAACAAAAATACTCGTGATGCAACACATAATGGGCTCAGAAATCGCACACATTCAGCCAGCTCTTCGCTCGCCGGGGGAGAGAGAAAACACATAAAGCTGTCGAATTTATCTGCAAAACCTTCACTTTGATTGCACGCAGTTTATCACTAAGGAACACGCATTAAGTTTGCTGCTTTTTCGGTGTGGCCGTGCACATCATCTATATCATCAAAAGCGCCACAGAAACACCATCAAGGACACAGGAAATAGAAGGACGGGTGAAAGGCTTTTACTTTATGGAGCAGGAAACGGTGCAGGCGCTGGCTAACGACCAGAAAGCAGTGTATCTCTTCTGCTCTAAAAAGGAGGTTAAATGCTGACACGAAGCATATGTAAAGAGCAATGCATTCTATCAAAAAGATTTAGCAAGGGAACCGATGCCAGAGGAAGGACAGAAAAATACAGAAAAAGGACAAACTGGCTTTTTTTTTTTTTAATCTAATAAGTGACCTGACAGTGATGGATGTGGTGTGTAAGGGTGAAGTATAATATAAGGAGAGGTTTAGACTACCTCACAGACGATAAACAATGATCAATAGATCTTGCAGATAACATTTACAGACACGAGGAAGACGAAAGTCAAAAGCAGAAGCGGCGATAGGAGACAATGATGTGAGCAGGCAGTAAACAGGCAGGAAAGAAAATCATTTAGATCTTTGTGTGCAGAAAGGATTAACAATATATCAACTGAATGGAAAGAGAGCAACGTGACGCAAGTAGGAATAGTTTTGTGCAAGAATCAGCATGACCTTGAAGAAGTACAGGTGGATGTGAAGTTTAAAGCGATATAAAAAAAACAAAGTCCCAGGACTCACATCAGGGGGAATTCGTGCACCGTCTTTGACTGTGTTGCCCTCTACGGTGATGTGGTACACCTGTCCATCTGTGTCAGTGAATACAAAATGCTCTCTGGCTGAGATGGCCTGGCCCGTCTCCGATTTGCTCTCGGCGTCCTGCAGGAGGCTGTAGACGGGAAAATAAAAATAAAAAAATCACACAGTGAATCCACACGTTCACCCTCTCAGGTTTGACATACTTAGGTGGGAGAAGTTGGTATTCTGCTGATGGCACTGGCAAGGCGTTACAGCTATCATCTAGTTCAATGATTCCTGCTCAGGAATAATCAGCAGCCATGGGAACTGACATATTAAGTCAGGACATGAAATAAGTGACTAGTCTGTTACATAATATAGAGGTGAACTGGACAGCTCAATTTTGCGATCAGATACTTAATCACTTACACATAGCGAGGTCTTTGGATAGGGATTGATTAATGGTTAAACCCTCGCTATCATAAATCACAGTCTGTTCTCTTCATTTCTAATGTGTGACCAAAGAAATATATGTAATCTCAGAATAATGGATTTCAGGCCAGAGTGTGGCGGTGCATGCATTCTTCACAACTACTATGGTACGTGCGGTTCAATACGAATTTCCCTCGACATCCAACAACGTCAGCGAGCGCTTCGGCAACACACTAAACACGCTAGAGCGCTACAGTCCATTAGCTACAGAGTGATAGCTTGTGTGGATGCTGCGCCGGTTTTATGCGATGCATTAACTCACGCTTCATGTTGAACATGCAACGGCCTCCATGACAAGACTAGAATCAGGATGTCACAAGAGGTCGATGTTATTTTTAAGTCTTTTCTGATTCTGATTCTGAAAGCTTAAAGAAATTACACTGATTATAATGAAGAGGTTGCAATTATCTTAACCCTTGTTCTACCTTTGGGGTCTCTGGGACCCCAAGTGAATGGACAGACAGATAGAGAGCATGCAAGAGGGTAGCACGAGGGTTATCTGACCATTTTTATTTTATATTTAAAAGTAAACGGCTCAGAAACTTAAGTATTATGGGCAATTAGGCGCATGCTGCGCCGCTAACACACACACAGGTGGTGATTCATTGCTGGCCAAGGCTGAGAGGATTTCAATCGTATGTGTTGACCTGACACGGCTTCTTCTCGACATTCACCTGATGACTGAAGATTCAACGTTGCTCTGCTCAGCATCCGAAACCGTCTGCCGAGCCATTGCCTCCCTCGCTGCAATCTGCTTCTTCTTCAGGCTCTTCAGGTTGTGGGATGGCGACCACTCCTGTTTACGCGCATACAAATGATTAGTTACAGCGACAAACCCGGGCGCAAAACACATCAGACAAGAAAGGGGGGGAAGTGATTTGCATGTGCAGTATAGTAGATGATCACATCAATGAAACTACGGCACACAGAAGAGTTGTTTTCTCTGGCGTCCTCAGCTTCACTGTGGCTGTATTCTAGTTGACTCGAGGTTGTAATCAATATGGAAATGAGACAGCAATATAGGGCCGGGGGAGGCCGGCATGTATTATTAAGGCTACTGGCGTTTTTATTCACACTGTGGAGGATTTTACAGCCTCACTGTAAAGTCTGTCCAGCATAACTCTTCTTTTATGAGCATTTCTCAGGCCTAATGAAGCCACTGTTCTTTGCTGAGCTCGGGGAAAATTTCCAGACTAATCTTTCAAATGGCCCGTACAAACACAAGGTGGGAAAAGGTCAAAAGCTATACGAGGCTATTACCAAAGGGAGGAGTCAACAAAGGGTGCTTCTACAGCACTGACAGGGCTGTGGTGAAGCTGATATATAAATTATAGATGATCAGAGAGCTGGGAAATTCAGTGGGCACACACCACGTATTAATATGTTTCTAGCTTTTACTGTCTTAGTTGCATTTTTTATTTTATTTTTTTTCACCAGCACAGCAGAATGGAGGACTCGTACATTGTTTTATTAGTATGTAAATTAGTACCAGTGCAGTGACAGTGGGGAAGTTCTTAGCCATCTCCCGGAGAAGTGTCCCGGTCCTAATGTCCCAAAGCTCCAGGGGTTTGTCCCTGAACACCACCACCAGGTACTGCCTAAGGAAGGAAAACACAATGCTGAGTCTGGAAACATCCACAGTGCAATATATCAGTATAAGGGTCCGTGTAGTGCTAAATGGAAAAAGGGTTCTACCACCTGGGAAGCAACGTCCTACTGACAATTTTATCTTGTTAGAGTCTAGTTCTTTTGTACTCATTTGGTACAATACATTTTTAATTTGACAAATGCTTTTACCTCTAAACAACATGAGCCTCCCACTTCACTTCCAGGCACAAACATTCGGCCAAAGCTCTGGCCTTAGTAAAAAGCTCCTACACAAGATAAAGAACAAAGCAAAAGCCAAAATCTAACCTTGAGCTGCCACAGAGGAGCATAAGAGTATGCAACAACACAACGGTGCAGAAAACACTGCAGCACCGGGCAGCTTGTCAGTGAGGTTCAGTGTGTGAAAGCATGTTACTGCGTCTCTATAACTCCAACATATCAACCGGAAATGATTGTTTGCGGGACAGCTCATAGACCATTTAAATGGAGAGTAAGTAGAACTCCTAGTTACCTATGTAACTAAAGAGTTATGAATGTAACTGAGGTTCAATGAATTCACTGACTCTAAAAATTTAGAGACATTACAACCTAAAAAAGAGTAAGGACAAACATAGATTACTACTGGTATGACTTTTCCTTAATGGAGCGCACTGTACAAATTAGTGTTGTCCGTGTAATAATTCTGACTGCCTGTAGGGGGAGACAAAGGTTCGATACTGCGGCTTTAACTACTAAAACTGCTGGCATTGTGACAATAATTTATTTAAATAAAAAATTAGTCTGACACACCAATACCAATTTGTTGACTAATTACACAGACTGAAGTTTAATTCACTAACACCTGTCACCACAAGCCACAATACAAAGTAAGGCTGCAGCTGCACAATATCTGAGTGTATTTAAAAGACAGTTAACAGTTAATATTACAGTTTATGAATTCAAGTTTTTATTTGCAAGGTCTTGCAACCGCCTCAACTTTATATTGTGCAAGGAATAAAAAGATGTGTCACACCGATCCGTTCGGACTGAAGGTCTGATGGGCAGAAACCAGATGTGAACAAAATGTTAAGTACAGTCTGTATACATCGATTATTTGTACTTGTTAAGCAGCATGTATGTAATTCCATGTCCATATAATATTTTCATTTGCGTAATGATTACATATTCATAGCATCCTTACACCTGCAGGTATGAAACGCTTGTTGCCATTAGCAATAGAAGTAAAATGCGAGTGTGACCTTATGTAGGCTGTCTAATAACAGAGGTCTCTTATCATTATAATGCATTATCCACCTAATCTTACCTATAATATATACACAAGCCTTGACAGTACTTGGTTCTTTATACTTATTGAGACTTGACCAAACCTTAAACTTGGTGATATTTTTTATTTGAAAAGTTCCAGGTCAAATAATTAATAACGACAGATAAAAACAAAATGAATCGTTATTCAAAACACTGCACAATATGAATATGTGAAGGTTTTTAGAGCAACTAATAAAATAATATGAAAATTAATCACAGAGCTGTGATTTTTCTCCTTCAGTAGTTCCATTTAAATTATCTCTGGGTATGACTACACTTTAAGTCAACCTCCAACCTTAAAAAAATACAATAATTAGATGTTTAGAAAATAGTGTGACAGGAAGATGAGATTGCATCAGGCAGGTGAAACAAAGGGGTGCCTGTTGATGTAAATGGTGTATGCCTATACGTGCACTTTGTGTGTATTTCAGGTAAAAGCATTAGCGGCTGTCTGGTATTTGTTGGTATTTGTTTTTGTTGGTAGCAGGGGGAGCTGGCAACTTACTTGAGATGAGACACTTTAATCATCTCAATGGGTGGCTCATCATTTCCTCGCTCGCCTCTGAATGCAAAGCATCTGCCTAGAAAACACCACAGACGTGGAGAGGGAGAGAGAGTGAGAGAAGGCGATAACAGAAAACAGAAACACGGTATCTCAGCACGTCCTGCTTTCATAACTTTTGCCAAAGCAGAAAGGGGGAAAAAATGCACATAACTTATTCTCATCGCCCGCTCAAATCCGTGTTCTTTCATTTATTACTTTACACCCACGAAAGTCAACATTACACCGAGCATCACGATGGTCCTTTAAATAAAACAAGAAGAATGCCCTTCAGGTGTATTGTATCACATTTGCCTAAGCGAGTGGCGATGCGATTCTGCAAAGGACACTTAGAAACGTGCCCTGTTTAAAATGCACGAGTGATGAAACTGCCCGTGTGACCTACACAGGTTGGTTGATGATGGCAGTTGGTGCTTAACGGAGGAGGCTGGAGGGAATAGTTAGGCACATGGTGGAGGGAAAACTTTGGAGACACTGCGGCGCACAAGAGGCTAATGAAGTGCCGTTCACAATTTCCTCTTTTGTTCCGTCTGCCACACACTGTCCTGATTACAATTATGAGTCTCAATTACAGAGCTGCACTCTTCAGATTACACTTATCGAATGTGGAAAAATGTGCATTCATAAAAACTCCAGAGGGTAGTTTTTTTCCTTCTTCTCACTAACGTAAAATCAGAATTTCATTCACCGACTGTAGATGGCTGTTGGAAAGACAACGCAAACAAATAAATGTATAAATAATGTGTAATTATCATCTGTACACATATTAGGAAATGCAGAGTAAGTTCCCTCTCATGTCTCAACACTAACCCCCCTCTCAGTTATTGCACCTTACAAACCATCCTTTCACAGATAAAGAATATGTCCATTCAGAGCAGCTGCTATCATTGCTGCAGGAGGCAGACATCCCCAGAATTGAGTAAGGCAAGCGAGGAAGATTATTTTCCATCTCAGAGTCTCGAATCTTATCTGAAAACGTTACAGCTGTAAAGGGTATAAGGTGCCTGCCGTAGTGGATTAGTCTTGCGGCTGAAGCACAAAATTTTAAGTATACTTTTGAGCTATTCCCTTTGAGAACTTGTTTACGGAAAAAAATGTGGATGAAAGTGCTTAAGCTTAAGCAACAGAAATTAAATTGTGCAAAATCTGTGAGCACCCTGAATCCGCTCCAGAACGTCCATGTGCAGCAGCAGTGTAAAAGCTGGATGAATGTTTTTATGAAACACTAAAGATTTTATGAGACATACTGTAAGAACAAATCGGATTAGTGGATTTCAACACCTGAAAATGAATCTAAATAGCCTCATCAGAAGATATTTCCATGTGTATTATACATCGTAAATAACACATCTTGGTAGTTGTTGAAATGTGTATTCTGTGAGCTGTGAGCTGCTGCCATTTTGGTGCTACACTAGACTAAACACATCCCAGAGCCATTGTATCTCTGCGCTGAACACACACATATTAAATTCATATTGATCTTTTCTGTCCAGCTCTTGGTAAGGCGGCTAAACAAAATGATATGACCCAAACAGTCCACACACACACCAGCACCTACACTCACCGTCTAGATCAGTTGAATTCAAAAGAAAAAAACAGAAACAACCAATTAAGTGACTGCGTGATAGACTGTGTGTGGCACTGAAAGCGAAGTCTACGCCACGGACTGTTAACTTTGATGACGTTGGTGCTTAAGAGGAAGTTATTAAAGAAGCGACTTGCCATTGTTCTAATGAAAGGAGGATCTAGACTCTGTGAATGAGCCATTACAGTGACCGTAGTTTTTATTGAGCCCATTCAAACTTATTAAGGCAAACACACTGCAGTGAAAATTTAGGAAGTGGGCGCCTAAATGAGTAAAATAGGATTAGGATTAATTGAGCGCAACTGAATATGATTAAATGCTAACTCTGCGCATAAATAACCAAAGATATTATTTCTGCTGAAACCTGTATTTTCTTCATCACTCATTACTTTAATTTAGAAACCCAACTCGCCTAGGCACATGAAATAAAGCAGTATATATTTCCGAACAACCTGGAGGAGTTAGAAAGGCACAAAGGTGGTGCAGTCATGCTATATGCAGGCACGGCAGGATCTCATTTTCAGAGCTAGGCATCCCTCTATGGGAACCTAACACTGTTTAATTTGGAGCAGTGTCACCTGGAGGGAAACAAGATGGGTCAAGAACCACATACAAAGAAAGACAGAAGAGAAGAATAAGAGCAATTGAAGTGTCGGTTTCCTCCGTTGTTAAGGCCACAGAAACTTAAAACCAAAACCTCAGGACAAAGAACATTACACACCACCGACATGAGAAGTAAACAACACTGATAATACAGTGTTCTGCTGGGAAACGTTTGGCATTCATTCATGTGGATGTTCCTTAGACATGTAGCACCCACCTAGACCAGACCAGGCACCCCCACCCTATAGCAATGACACTCTTTGGATGCAGGCTGACACAGGTATACACACACAAAAACGCTTTAGGAACAACATAAAAACAAACAAACATGAAGAACAGCACAAGGTGTTGACCTGGCCTCCAAATCCACTAGATCCCAAACTGATCAAGTATCTGTGGGATACTCCCCTCAACCCACAGGACCCAAAGCCCCCCACTAACAACGTCCTGTTGCCAGACACCACAGGCCCATGTCCATTCTCTGATGAGTCACAACTTTTTTTGGAGGCACAAGAGACCTACACAATAATAGGATACTAGTCATAATGTTATGCCTGATCGGTGTAAATGCTCTGGTTAATACTTTCAGGTACAAGTAATAATACGCATGTGTTACTCTCTCACCTGTAAGCAGGTCCACATGCTGCAGTTCATTTCGCACCAGGCCCATGTTGTTGGGAGCAGATGTAGCAAACGATAGGAAGCTGGTGAGACTCACCCATTCAATCCCCCTGTTGAGCACGAACATGTTTTAGTTAAATATATGCAGCTTAGTTCTCAAATATTCCTCCACTGCATCCTTGTAAGCAGTAAGGTAAAGCACATAAAACTTCTACAAAATCAGCTGGGAAGGTGTAAAAATGCACAACTAATCAAGCCAGCAAGTGTGAGACATGAATAATTTCGGGAAGCTGGCCCAGCCGAGGGAGCACAGACTCCACTGAAATGAGATGGTAAATAGCCACATGATTAATTAGTCGATTTCCCCACTAAATGTAAATGAGATGCTAAGTAGCCCAGCGTCCTTTGGCATGGCTGGGCTGGGGCAAGGGCTGCTGGGCCCATTTCCATAAAGCACCTCTGCTTTCCTCACCTCTGGAAACACCACACTTCCACCATAACGTTGCACATATGGTTGAGTGGGTTCATGTATGACTGAGTTATTCTTTTTTCCCTGTTCATCTAAAAAAGTAGCGCTGAGCGAGAGATGACAAGCATATGAAGAGACTGATGTTTAGTATAACACCAACACCAGCCACCAGTAACCAGACAGAAAAAAAACATCACTAACTTCAATCTACACATAGGCAGAGGTATGAAAAAAGTTATGCATGTGTTGCATAGCTCATTAAAGTTTGTTGGAGCTCGGCGTGTGTGGATACCAACTTCTCTCATTAAAGAAAAGCCTGGCTCTGCTTGAACGGATGGTGTTTGCTTCCAATCAATCTCTTAACAGCATTAATTGATCCAATCTTGTGCTTAATTAATCCTGGTGAAATAGTTTTGCTGCTCATTAGAGAATACCAACTAATAAGGCACAGATTGCTCTTTGTAGATGTTGGCTGTTGTGTTGAGGGGCAACGGGAGAGTGGCGAGGCGTTCTGATTTCATCCGTTTTTAGCACGGCGTACAGACTTCACGAGAGGTTTGCCCACTGTGGGATGAATAAAGGATAGTCTGAGCTGATATGACATGGCTCTCTGGAGTGCTGTCATGTAGATGTTTGTTCATGTGTTCACTTTTCTCTGATCAGTTATTTGATGCCACAAACAGGCCGGCACGACTGACAGCTGTGATTGGCAGCTGCTACGAATGAAGTGGCCAAGAGGCATCTGCAGACCAAAAGGATTGTTCCTCTCTTGAGCCATGAGGTTTATTGTTGTCCATTTCAAACCACAAAATTGCTCTGCAGTAAACTGTACTTATATTCTGGTGGTTTTGGGAGAACTCTGTAGTTAACAACGCAATGACAGAGCCAATTTATGAAATTGATTTGTTGTCAACTACCTATCCAACCGGCAGTTATTCTTTTTCTACCTAAAAGCATACGTCAAGTGTCCTCAATGGATCTGACATGAAGTTCAGGGGTTTTAACATTTGACAGAATTTGCTGGTAGTATGCTAGGCTCAGGTTTCCACAATGTGTTAGCATCACATTTGCACATTGGGACAAACTCTTGATGCAACTTTTATTTACAGTTTAGGGTGAAATTGTGTTTTGCATAAACATCCAACATGACATATAAAGCTGAGTGACGCCTTCCAGTGTAACTGTCCGCAAAGATTTGAAAACCTAATTAATGTAGGAGATGCATACGCAGAATATATAGAAGACTGTTGACGATGCACTGTTTCGTCATTCACCTCTAAAAAAGTATTTTTGTGACCCTCCAGAACAAAGATATTCTTCTCAAACTAATATTGCCACCTGAAACCAAAGTACACAAGAGAAACAAATACTTAAAAATTGATAACTGAGCAGGAGGCAAATGTGTTCACCTCTTCAGCCTCTTCAGTTTATCTTTTTAATAGCTTCAGACTGCATCCGACAGAAATGTATACGCATGAGGTCATTCTCATTAAATAATTAACGGTTAATTGTGTTAGTAGTTTTATCACAGATTTCTAGAAACAGTGCAAAACAGGTTTTCATTTCTCTCTTCTATAAACAGAAACAAACTTCTTAATATAGAACACTGCTCTATTCCTGAACAGCCTCTTTCATGTGTGATTGACACGCTTATTAATGAGCTGCTCAGACATGAGTGAACGGTGGCGTAGTGTTAAGAGATTGAGGGAATATCGCACAAGAACAGTATTTCACCCAGACAAGTGCAACTAACAACATTAAGGCCGGTGTACCAGCCTTATGCGTGCATAATACCAGAGCCCTACATTAATGTTACCACATAATACCCCTAAGAGAGCTGAATACAGTATAAACAGAATTTGCTAAACAACAGCTGTCACCTTTTATAAAGGCCAGCAACCAGTAATTTCTTCTTAATTGAATGTGAACTAGCTCTGATAGCATAGAAATTACTGCTAATACTACACTTAGGGTTTTGTAATTATTTCCTAAGCAGCTTTTCAGAAGGTAGATATATATATCATTGATAATATAACAGTTTTCTTCTTTCTAGTACAAACACAAAACACGCATACAAAGTAAAGTGCAGCCCTTGTAATGTTTCGTATCGAGTTGTTGTGATTTATTCGCACGTTGTGCAAAGCTCATCCTTTTTCTCTCAAGTGCTTCTCGGCTCTTTCTGCATTCACCCACAAGTCAACAGTTACTTGTTGAGACAAATGCAACAAAGGCCTCTGTCCCGTATATTCACTGGCTCCTGAAGACTGTGTAGCGCTTTCAATTATCCTATGCCTTAATCACATGCTACTTTCACTTTAGCACATATTTGTAGTCTTTAGAATTTAATTTGCTTATAATAGAAACTTTGACGTGCCAAAAATATGCGGCGGGAATAATTATTACTATAGTAATTCCCTTGTTTTACATGCAGTTATATGGTATGCATGCATTTCTACATATTTAAATCTTTTATTTTTTTCTCTTGTGGTTACGTCTTTGATTCAAGATCATCATATTCGCCTGTGCCAATTCTGACCTCAGAATATATTCATCCAAAGCCCCCATGAATCGAGATAGGCAATTATTTCTCTTCAACACACAACAGCTGACACAGCACACTCATTATGTGATTGCCAATTGCCTCTGCCAACTCTAACGAGCCTGAAAACAATCAACAGCAAATCAATACGGCTCAAGCTGACTGACCGCCCGCTGGGGTTTGTCCAATGTGTCATTTTACTGATATCGCATCTAAATGGCACTTTGAGTGCATGCTCTTGTTCACTAGTGGTAATGGGAACTGCTGACCTGGGAAAGCCATCTAACAAAAAACAATTAGCAACGCAAGAAAAAAAATCTTACCTGACTTCACAAGAGTGCACACTGAGTTCTTTGTGTAGAAGGCCGCTGGTCAGGTTGTAGACGAGTACAGACCCATTGCTGGTGCCTAAGGAGAAAAGAGAGGCGAGAGCAGAGCATGAGACAGGAGACAGACTAACAACGATACAGACAGACAAGAGGCCACAAGTCATACAGTTACTTATCTTAGCAACATCTAGCCTCCATCGAGATCACAAAGATTCTGTGTCAGTGTGACACCCCTGTGTACTCCCTGTCACTGTAGTAGGTGTGGATAGAGGCGTCACATCAAACCTTGTGTCATTCAGCTTCGCACTACGAGTACTTCGCGCTTGTTTCATTTTACTGCTGAGAACTGCAGCTCCATCCATACCCAAACTCCACCTGATTAAATACTGCAGGTGACATTTGACATTGAGAAAGTCTGAGGTGGTTTGACAGTGATGTTTTTTTTGCCCCCTCAAAATTGTGCAAGCTGTAAGCAAATGTAAATATTTACCAAGGAAGCAAAAGTTCCAAGCTATAAAAAGTTAGAAATAACATAATGAAGGCTTTTTAGGTGTGATTGGGTTCAAGTCAGATTGTGACGGGGGTATGGCATGGTAGGGATTTGAACATATTTAAGCACCTTCTTTGTGGGATACAATATCGCCTTGTTTCTAATTAGCTGATAAATGAATGCAGACTGGTATAATGTGTATTGTGCACTAAAATAACATAATGATTTAAATAGTTTAGAATAGTATATAATAAAAGTCCTTATTTTCACTTTCAGCATTGAACCGTAGAAGCTGACATCCTGTGTCTAAATGGAAACTGCCTTTAAATGATTACTACAGCACTTCTTTGGCTAGTTTTGCAATAGTGTGAAAAAATAAAAAGCTACACAAAGCACAAAACAATTGCGGTTGTAACCTAAGCAACGAAGCTGAAAGAAACAGCAATTAAAATAATTGCACAATTCCTCAGCAAATCTCGGCAGCAGATTTGAGAGCAAATCAAAAGACCATTTTTATGATGCTTGGATGCTTGTTTAACCGAGGCTGGTGTATATCTTTTTACATTTGCAGTGAACACAGGCAGGTGTAGAAGCACATGTTATTCTATAATTATCCAGAGCAGGAAGGAACTGCACTGGTGTGCCCAATCCCTCTGCAAAACACTCAGTCTGCAGTGTGCGTCAGTGAGATGACCACATGCTGATACAACATCTGCTGGTGGTGACAGGCTCTGCAGCAAGGACACCTGTGTGGATTTGTGACTTCCTTTCTCGTCCCCTGCAGATGTGCTAGAAGAAAGTCAGGTAAATCAGAGGCAGGTGGGCGGAGATAGGCACACTCCTGTCCTGCCTCATCGACGTTTACTCAACTGCCTGGCCAAAAACTGCTTCTGTTTATGAAGCTCACATTTTAACACATTTTGTTAGTTCAGTCTTAACCAAAAATGTCAAAATGTGGTTTGTGGGTTCTGCATCAAACTTCCCCTAAGCCCACCTAAGCAACTGCAGGTTTGTATCTGGTTGGCAGGCAAACTCATTGTAAGATTAAAGGAAGTCAGTGCCCCTGGCTAGAAAATGTAACACAGTAGTCCCTCGCAATAACTCGGTTCACCTTTCACAGATTATTTTTGTGCAATTTTGCATGCTTTCTTTGTTTGTTTGTTTGTTTTTTAAAGCGTATTATTTTCTGCGTCCTGATTGGCTAAGGGACTGTCGACCACTGTCAATCTCCTTGTACGGTGTCTCTTGTACAGTACAGAGTGCGTTCAGCTTGCCAAATTTACAGTATCTTTGATCGCTGGCAGTGTGACTGAAGTGCGGTATGTTTGCAAGTTATTGAGAAAAGTGTATACAATGTGGAGAGGGGTTTTGCAACCTTAAAACATTTATAATCATTGTAAAAAATAAAAGCGGACTACTTCGCCGATTTCGCTTATTGCGGGTTATTTTTGGAACGTAACTCCCGCGATAAATGAGGGACCAGTGCAGTGAATATAACATGTGCTAGGTGAGCCAGTCCGCATGTTCTTCTAATCATCATGCTAAGTTAAGCAGAGAGTGCATTTAGGTCCATATCTTCATATGTACTCATTTAACTCTTTCATTTCAAGAAATCTCAAACCCAAGACTGGCAAAGGTTCTATAATACATAAACTATTAAAGAGATATGGTAGTTGGTTTGCTGAAAAGAACAGTTACGACATTAAAAAAAAAAGGTTTTCACCTAAAGATCAATTAAATAGTGTAAAATATCTGTTTTTGCATCCTGTGCTCTCAACAGTGTATACATACATATTACCTTTTTACCAGGTGAACCTCTGCACAACTGTAATTTTGCAAAGACATTCAAACACAGAGCACCAAAGATTTTGTTTGTCAGTCTATGGAGTGACACCGTTGAAAGAAAAAGGGAAAATTGTAACATAAAAGGAATACCTCATGAACCATAGCTTAATAACACATCTGTCAGACACGGTAGTGCTTCTGGTTTGACTTGGGCTTGAATGGCTGTCATTGGAACAGGCAATTACAGATGATTTCCCTTCTGACGGACATAAGGTCAAAGCAATCATAGTTTTTTCACAGTGAACAAGAGCAATATCTTTAACTGGCCGAGTCAATCTATCTGCATGAACTGAATGTCACTAGTGGCAGACCAGACTAAAGGCCTAAACACCCTACAACAAGCATAGGACGCCACAGGATATTAATTTTAATGATCTGTTTTGTTGTTGTTGTTTATTTGGCACTTTAATATGGTTCCATTATTTTATTTTAAAATGAATGTAATTAGGTACTGAGACTTAAACACAAACTATGCGTATAACATTGCACATACTCAATTAAATTAGTAACTTCGTTAAGTCTTTTAGAGAAACATTCTCTCAAAAAATCAAAATCTTTTTTCCATAAATGATGTGGTGAATTAATATTAAGTCTGATACCAAGAACTAATATATTTCAACACCACTTGCAGCTGATATCCGATTTGAACTATCCTCAGCTGAACCCAACTCAACAAATAAGTGTGGAGAAGTAGAAGATAATGGGTATTGTAAACCAGAGGCTTTGAATAGCTTCCTTTGTGAACTGCAAAACTAACGGATATTTCCTTTGACGGACCGCTGGAGCTGAAAATCCATCAGTGTGATAATTGTTTTTGCTTTTTGAGGTGCATGCCTCAGTAGCTGCCTTCCTGTGAGTATGTCGAGTTTTATTTCCTACACTTTGCAACTGATGCATTAATATTTTGCTGTCTTGATCCTTTAATCTTCTCTTAATGCTGTTTCATGATTGATCTGAACAATGCAGCTGTCAGGCAAGCATGGATAAATAAATTAAGCAAGCCACCCTAAGATGATTAGGAATAGATGTCAGTCTGTCAGTGTTTGTGTACATGTCACCAAAAGGAAAGCTGCAGGCCTTCTACCTATCTGTAATGGAGCTGTCAGGACTCCCACAGATTATAGCGTTTTAAACAGGGGAGCAGACAGGAGGGATTCTGGGTAGCTAAGCTGCACAGTTTCTCTAACCCTCCCTTTGGCTGGGAGCAAGAAAGACTGGAAGAGGGGAAGTGAGAGATGGAAACAGAGAAAACAGAGACAGGGATCAATGCATTTTGTCTAACTGTAATGGAAATGAAGGTGACAATTCAACCCTCAGCGTGTTCACACCGCCAGCACTGTCAGCTCATCTCTTGCTATATTTGCACCTAGTGGAAGGGGAAAAAAATTCTGAATCCATTAGCTGCTCATTTTTATGGTGTCACGTTACTGAGACTAAATGAATTTTAAGTCAGATAGGAAGAAACCTAATTCAGACTATAAGAGATGCCAAGAAACTGAGGTGTATCTGCCAAGCACTCATCCATGGTTCACTTTGGATTTACTGATCATGTGTATTCTCTGGCTCCCGGTAAACAGGAGAGGTGACATATGCCAGCATCTGCCAGAACACCTGTCACAGTACCAACCTCAGCATCATTACCGGTAAAGTGACAATTGCAACTGTACTACAGAAAAAAATAATACATTTTTAAAGCACAACCATGAGGCCAATGGCAAGATTTCCAAATCCATTTTTTAACCTGCTAGTGCTAATAATTTATAAATTATATAAACCAGCCTCATGACATAATTTTAACTGAACACACGTTTGAATTACCAGGACATTGCCTCAACCTGACAGAGACAGCGTCCTCCAACTAAATCCCCAGTGTGATTAGCCAGTCCTTCACGCTTACTATTCACAAGCCAATTCATAGATAGCAGAAAAAAGGCACGTGGCAATAATGTAGCAAGAGACTATTTGACTACTTGACTCTGAAAGATCAACACAAGGACTTGCCAAATCATGTGCATGGAAAACTTAATCACACCATTCTACTTTTAGATTCAGAACACCACTGGGAACCAGCTGCGCCGAGTCAACCCCTCACCATCTGCACCATGATGGGCTCCGACTGCACATGTCCCAGAGTACTGACTAGAAAAATACATTCAAAATGGTTGCCTTTGGCGCAATGGTGACTGTTGTGTATTTTGAAAGGAAAAGCCTGGTCTGTTGTTTTCACATGCCAAAGTCAACAAAGCTGATAAATACAGATACATTGGTGGTAGTTGCTTTAGATCTACTATTGCAGTCATTAAGTAATAAAAAGTATTGAACGGCAGAAAACTCCAGCCATCAGAGAGCCAAAAAGACCAAATGAATACGATTATAAGACGAGTAGGTGTGAATGTGTTATTATTCATCTGCTTGTCTGTGCTTCTGAAGGAGGCAATGCATCTTCGAGGTATCATTAATTTATGTGGGCTATGTCTGGGGACTGAGTGTAGCCCATTTTTCAGCTTGACAACTAAACTGAAGGTTTGCTGTGCTGGGGAGAGAATGGCAGTAGGTATGAGCCTTAACTGAAATTGGGTGCACAAGCACAAGTGTGCAGACATACACAAAACAAAAACCTGAAAACAATGCCATGCACAATTCTGCTGCTGTTTTGCAATTGAAATTGATACTCGTAATTTTACGCATCATTATGGTGATAAGTAGGATAAACTTGAAGCAACACTGATGTCTTTGCGTCTCCTACTAGCAGCTGTCTTGGGGGAGTAGGAACCAAAGGGGATATTTTAGAGTATTACGCGGTTTAGGCTTCTGCATGAATTTGACGCTGCACCTACAGCGTCAGAGCAGAGCATACGCAGACCTTAAAGCCATAGCTGACATGCACCGCCCCAGAAATGTAGGTCGCAATGCAATGCAGGC
This sequence comes from Planiliza haematocheilus, assembly GCA_005024645.1. Classification (NCBI taxonomy): domain Eukaryota; kingdom Metazoa; phylum Chordata; class Actinopteri; order Mugiliformes; family Mugilidae; genus Planiliza; species Planiliza haematocheilus. The sequence continues at coordinate 3,012,085 of SRSE01001339.1, read as the reverse complement.
CGCAAGATCTGTGATTGGTCCATTTGGTAGTGCGTTTCCTCTTCACTGCCGCTGCTTCTCCATCGCTACAATTTTCATATTGATGGTGGAACACATCGAGGAAAGGTTAACTGAGGCGGTTCAGAGATACAAACATTTTTATCACTCGTCTTCTGCGAAATTTTGGCAAAAGTTTCATTCGCCATTTTTGAAAGTGAAGCAGGAGGTACGACTGACGAGCGCACAAGTATAAATGGCTCACACTTGCGTGGGCTACATGTATAGATTACAGTACCTGTCTCCTGCAGTACTTTAAATGAGCCTTACGTCAATGACTTGTATCATTTATATGACTGCACAGTCAGTTATACACTTTCTGCACAGCATGGAGTATGTTTATCCTTCAGCATACTTTGTTTTTTTGACACTTTTAGGTGGCACTTTGTGTTTAGTTAAAATGAATTAGCATGGTGAATTAAGATAGTCAATGTGGTAAATTGCCTGGTGTTTGCAGCAGGAAAGAACAACAATGGATTACAATTTAAGTTGCATGCATATTAATGTTATTGAGACAGTTTGTCACTCTGGTCACAGAGGTGAGGGTTTTCTCTACTATGGATACGTTGATAGACATTTAAGACCACAGATTACTGGTCACACATGTAAGGCCGTTGTTCAGCGTGGATATGAAAGTGATGTTTCAAGCCAAACAGATGAATGAAACTCTTCCCACACTGGTCACAAAGATATGGCTTGTCTCCGGTGTGGATACGCTGGTGAAGCTTTAAATGCCATGACAACCTGAAACTCTTCCCACACTGGTCACAAAGATATGGCTTGTCTCCGGTGTGGATAAGCTGGTGAAGCTTTAAATTCCATGACAACGTGAAACTCTTCCCACACTGGTTACAGAGGTAAGGCTTTTCTCCAGTGTGGATACGCTGATGACATTTCAAATCACTCTTATATCTGAAACTCTTCCCACACTGGTCACAGGTGTAAGGCTTTTCTCCAGTGTGGATACGCTGATGACATTTCAAATTACTCGTATATCTGAAACTCTTCCCACACTGGTTACAGGTGTAAGGCTTTTCTCCAGTGTGGATACGCTGATGACATTTCAAATTACTCGTATATCTGAAACTCTTCCCACACTGGTCACAGGTGTAAGGCTTTTCTCCAGTGTGGATACGCTGATGACATTTCAAATCACTCTTATATCTGAAACTCTTCCCACACTGGTCACAGGTGTAAGGCTTTTCTCCAGTGTGGATACGCTGATGACATTTCAAATCACTCTTATATCTGAAACTCTTCCCACACAGGTCACAGATGTGGTCAAAGCTGTAAGGCTTTTCTCCAGTGTGGATACACGAATGACCATTCAAATGGTCATGCTGCCTGAAGCTTTTCCCACACTGCTCACAGCTGTAAGGCTCTTCTGCACTGTGGATGCACTGATGACCTTTCAATTCCACAATACTTTTCTCTACAGCACGCGTAGTCTTATCCAGCTGTCCTTCACCAAAACCATCCTGACCCTGCCCATGTAGCCCATCTGGGATTTTGCAGGTCTGCTTTTATAAATGGAAAAAGACACAGTAAGAAGATAATAAATGCCATATGAATTTTAATTACACATGAAAAGATCTTGATAAAAGTAAAACCATGAACATGCAAGATCTCAAAAATGGCATTTCTTGAGTTTACTATTTACGATATAATCAAATCAAAGTTTTTATTGCATTGAGATCCTATTACCAAGTGAATATTTTTGCAAGACAAAATAAAGGTTAAATAACTGCAGATAACCCCAGTAAGGATTATGAAATCTCATTTCAGAAAAACAGAATTACTCAGAATTACTGCAATTTACTTCCATGTCTGTCGAGACTCATTTAATATAAGTAGTGAAGGCTTTGTGGGAATTTAATTAAGGCATTACGTTATGCAAAGGATTCTTATGTCACAGTTAAGTTGACATCCTGAATATAAAAAGGTATTACTTCATAATTGTATCTTGCTTGACATTTTAGTAAATTAAGAAAACCTCTCACATTCCCAAAGTCTAAAACAACAAATATTATGAGAACAATGAGAGACAATTACATAATAGATTCTCTAAGGCTAGAGGACAAATAAACCACTTGCTGACAGGAAGAGTGGCAAAAAGTAGCATCACTTTTAATTCTACAAACACAAGCTCCAAATTAATTAAACTGACTTACATCTGCCAATGACATCATTTTGCTGTCAGTGGTGTCCCTCTCTTGTAAGGTAACTTCCTCCATCAGTGAATCAGATCTGACATAAATACATGAAGATAAGTCGCGGAAACAAACAAACATAAAAGCTTCAATAATGACACGCATAAAAACATTAATAAATCAACCTAACTTTCTTCTGGAGCGAGAAGATTAATATAACATGAAAAACTTTAGCTCGACAAAAATTTTCCAGTAAGAAGCAATAAGAGTGATAATCCAGTTGGAACCACACAGAGAAACTGTCTGGTTCATGTTTTGTCTTGTTTTTTTGTGCAGTCCTCTAAACCAGTGGTTTTCAAACTGGGGACCCCGGCCCCCTGGGGGCCGTCAGGGGACGCTACGGGGGCCTCAGCCAATTGGAGAAAAAAATTACAAAAATGAAAAAAATATTATTGAATTATTTGTAACCATTACTATAATTTAACTATTTTAAATCATTATCATAAAACACAATTATTAATAATATGCCATATCTAATTGTTATTTGCCATGCTCATCTTTCTGATTCCCTGCCAAAGCATCATTCATGACCTCATAATCTGTGTAGACCTCAAGCTGCTTTGCTCCTCAAGCTAGCACGTGGCTAGCGCAAAATACGAAAATATGAAAATATGAGGCATCTCCTATGCTAAACAAATGTAATAATTATTGAATAGTGAATAAAAGTAAGAAAAACATTTTAAAAGATGACATTTCTTTACATATTGTGTAGCATTGTCTGTAGGTTTGCAAGGGGGTGCTCAGCCAGAAGCTAATGCTGTTTGGGGGGCCTTGGCATGGAAAAGTTTGGGAACCATCTGCTCTAAACTATCAAATTACTTTATCAGAAATAAAGTAGTTGAAAAAAAAAAGTTTTCTTACCGGTTCTTATAGGTGAATGACGTGATCCACAGGTTTGAGTCTTTTGAAAGTCACTGATGGTTTCCGTGGTAACCAAATGCGAATTCAGCTCAAATGGAAACAATTCCAGAACTGTTTTCAAAACGACCACGTGTACCCATGACGCATTCAATGCACTAAATAGCCTCAGACCTAAATGATGTGAGCAATGAGACCTTTTTCACTCCAGTACAAGATATCAAGGAAAGATACATGATACAGAAGCCAGACCTGACTTTGCTTGACTTTATGTGACAGAATTTGTATGTGCATCAGTCAAATTTGATTAATATCAGCTTTCAAAGTTGAAGGACATTGACCAAAATAAAGTTAGACAAGGTTGTTAACAGACCGTAGAGTTTCAGGCTGGCACCACCAACGGATGTTCTTAATAAAAACCTTAACACCCACCCGCAGTCATTTACAACTGAAGAAGCTACTTGGCTGAGTAGTGAGTCATCTTCAAGAAAACTCAGCATATATCATAACCAGGATGAGTGAGAATCCTCACAGAGAAGATTTGACAAGCTTTTCACCCCAGGTTACCATTCGACTAGGCGTGTGGAAAGTTTCCAGACACCAGCTTTATTTACGGCTCAATCCACACTATGACCAATGTCTCTCAATCATCCTGTGTGAGAACTAAACCTGCTGAGTCATGTTATGAACACAGACAATCAATAAGACACTTGTACTTACTGTGGCAATGGATTTTCCCATAAGCTTTTAATCCAGAATCTATGAATGGTTTGTCTATTCCTTTTATCCGTTTTCGGTTTGCGTGTGAGTCGGCGGTGCAGTTTTGCTTACCCACAGCCAGAAGGGGCTGATAGTGGTTGATGTTTTTGGTGGTAAGAGGTGGACACATGCGGAGGGCAAACGGTGGCAGTGGCAGACCAGAAAGCAGGCCGGTTAGCAGGAACTTCAACTGGACCTCCTGCTGGTTGGATGTTGGAGGAGTCGCCTCGCCAGCTATCAGGGTCTGGCCTAGAGGTAAAACCATAATACAGAAAGCTTTAAGGTGGACCAAAACTTACCGTTCAGTTTCTACTCATATAATGAACAACTAAACAAAAACGAAACATAGGAGATGTAACATGCTTGGTAACACTACAACATACCCTGTTTATTTGACGAAAATCATGCAGTACAACTAAATGCTAACACATAAGATCATAAGCATAAGGAAGCTGAATAAGTCTGCACTAATAAAATAGGCCCTGGATCACAACTTGATCTGAATGGTATACTATGTCTATGCCTCCCTGTGAGGAACCAATGGGACTGTGGTCACTACTGACACTACTATACTAGCTACCGGACAATACATTTTGCATTGGGACGATGCAGTTTCTGTCTCTCTTTTTCAGGAATTCCACTGTAGATCCCGACTACTTGTAATAGAGCTCATTAGCACTTTAATGAATAAAACTTTCCACTTGGCTGTAACGATTAAACACAAACTTTCACAAAACATTTATTTTTTATATATACATGACTAATGCATTGATTTTGATGGCCATGCTCTTCACAATCAGACAGTGAATGACTCAGTTTTATACATTTTAAAAGGACAGTCATCACAGCTTATGTATTTGCTGCTGAGCATCTTTGACGATGCAACAATGGCACTGCAGCCTTGAGGTGTCATAAAACGAAATGAGGAGGTTAGTCCAAACACACCAATAAAAACTAGCTATACAATAAATTCCCATGAAGCAGCAAATGAAAATGTGCAGTGAAGGCAAATACGGTTTGCCATTTCTGAATATGATGCTGTTCTCGTGTCGTTCGAGTTTAACACTTTTTCTTTTTTGCAGAATTTTAGTAACCTGCAAGCCGGTGATATTCCCTCATAACAGGAGGTTTAGTCAGCAACTGTCAGACGGCGCGGCCGCTCCAGGGAGTAGCTGGCTCCAATCACTATGCGTGTGTGACAGGGAGACACAGCAAAATCCTCTCCTCTAACTACTACCTCTCCACCTCCCCAAAGCTCATTGTAAGTTTGGCTCTTGCTGAATATAACTGACTAATGTAGAAAAACAAAAAGCATCAAAAGTTTCTTTCATTATTATTTCAAATCCACATTCATCTTTTGATAGGTAACTCTCTTCTAAATCAATACAAAAGGGGAAAGAGGGGTGGAGATGGAGACGCATCATAAGACAAAGGAGAAGATGAAACAAGGGAAGAAAATGTGAGAGACAGGAAGGGCCGAGCACCCGTGGGACTCTTTGTACCGAGTTGCTCAGACTGGGGAATAACACCGGCCTGTGTAGTGCACAGCGGAGAAACTAGCAGTCACACATTAAAGCAGAAACTCAAGGGGTGCCCTAAGGCCCACACAACTCACAGAGGTACAATAAAAGAAGACCTCATGCACACAAACACACACGTACGCACACACATCTAACTGTGTCTTCTTCATTCTTTTGAGTTTTCTCATCTTTCTTTCATGAAAGTCTATGGAGGGAGTGAGGAAGCTTTTGCAGCAATACAAAGCCATACATGTGAAATCCTGCTTTTGAAGCGCCAAACAGCGTCGCCGTGGATACATAGACAGACGTACCGATCATGCTGTTGAGAGAGAGGTCCTGAATCTTTTTCTGGTTTGGACCCAGCGGTGCTCCACAGAATGACACAGGGGAGTAGAGCGGCGACAGACCCGAACTGATACAGAGGAAAAAAATAAAGAATATTAGAAAATCATTTCGCAAGCCTGGCACATATCCGCTATTGAAGAAGCTGAATGGGGAGTGATGAATGAATGTTGCATGTGCAAAAGATGGATATCGTCTGCTTTTTAATAAATTATTGAGCAAGTGGGCGACAGCAGCATTCTTAAAGGATGACACGGCTTCTGATTCCCAGTATTGACTAGATGCTAATCAATAAAAACAAAAAAGATTCCTCAGAAAAAACAATGTTTACCACTACAACACCATCTTACAGAGAGAAGTGTAATGCCTTTCAGTATGTCAAATCAGAACTAAAAAAAAGAGTAATAATTCAATCTACAGCAGTGGGAAAGAAAATTCCCACTCGTCCTAAATTAGAAAGACCAAAATGAAAGCAAAAACGTGTCATCTCTTTCTTGTTTGATACTGTACATTCCTCTTGCCTCTTGCCTAAATTAAACTGACTTGCTCACACGCAGCAAAGGGAACTCGCTCCATCTCACCAAAAACTTTAGAGAGAAAATACAAATCTGCAAGGGAGCGCTCCATCAAAGGAAAGCAGGGCTCATCAACGACAGCCCGATTCTCAACCACAATGTAGGTCAGAGGATTATGTAGCTTAAAGTCAGTTTAAGTAACCTTACAAAGTTGTCAAACTTTTCACCCTTACCGCTCCATGTCATCTGCAAAACTGTAATAGAACTTTGGAGAATTGCGTGTGTGTGTTTGCGAGTACCTGGGATTTGCAGCGGCCTTGCCAGTGTGAGCTTTGAGCTCCCACAGCATGACTCTGCCGTCGCTGACCATGAGCGCAGCGTTGTTTTCGTTCACAGGGCAGATAACCATGCGGTACGGCCGGACAGTCTTGGTGACTCGAATGGCATCGCACTGAGAACGCAGGTCGTACACAAGCTCCTGGACACTCTGTTCTGGGTCTGTAGGACAGAAGGAGAGAAGTTAAAGTGGTAGAGAGACGCAATGAGGACATGCATGGGGGATAAAATCAACTGTGATGGAACCAGAGCAAACTCGTGAAGGTGCAAAAGGAAAGGGAAAAAAGATACACTGGGTAGGAAGAGGAAAAACGTGATGAAGAAACCACAAGGACAATGTTTGAATAAGAGTAAAAGAACAAAAGAAAGGCAAAGCAGAGAGACACACGCCAGGGTTTAAAAAGATAAGAAAAGTATCTAAGCAAATGAAAGTGGCTGAGAAACACAAAAGGAAATGTCAGTTAAAAAGAAAAATGAGCAGTGTAGAGATGTGTGTAGAAGAGATAGCAAGTAGAATAAGTGACGGAGAGAAAGAGATTTAGCGAGACAATGGACTCCCATTTGCCTATAACACTATGCCAAAGATAAATGAGACGGTAAGAGGCTAAATACCCACTGGAGCATAAGAAAAAAAAAGCTAGAGCATGTGAGCGCAGTGCAGTTTGGGCTGAATAGATGATGACTGGGGTAAGGCAGAGGAGTCAGAGCAGTCTGTGAGTGGGTATGGTACAAGGAGTATGTGCTGTGAAGCGGTTTCATACCTGCAGCTTCCTCTGCAGCCGTAGTGGAGCGACACACTCGTAGCGTGATACAACCGTTCTCATGTAGACAGTAGAGGGCATCACGCTGAGCACAGGGAATCACCTGAACACAGAGGAGTCAGGGGATAAAGGTGATGATGTGAGTTCATCAGGTTTACCAACAGTTTATTTTTTTTAACGCTTAGTGTTGTTACAGGTGATACTTAACGTTTGCTCTTAGCTCTGCATCAAGACGCCAATCTACAGTAGCTGTTTCACAGAATGAGAATCTCTAACAAATTGATCACTATGTGCATATGTGGTTTTCTTTAATGTGGATCAAGTAAACACGTAAAGAATGGGTTCTGTCCTCCAAAGTAGTTGACCTTTGTTTGTTACTTGTAACCGATCACAGACAGTATAAAGATGGACGACAGAGCTGCTCCTCAAAAGTGAAGCCATAGCAAGTAGAGCTCCCCTTGGTGATTGATTTCAGTATAGGTCATAAGCCCCACCCCCTCCATGTAGCATATGGGACTTGGGCCGAATTAAAACACTAAAATACACATCAAATAAAAAAATTCAAGGATGGTTTCAGTCATTTTAGGTAGTTAATATAATACTGATGCATACTCAAGTGTCCATTTTAGTTTGTATATCTTGTAAGTGGTGGAGGTAGAGCAGAGCGCAGTATTAACTGAAAGAAAACACGAGTGAGTCCAGCAGAACTGTGGGAGGGTTATTGATAATGTGGCTCCATTTTTGGACCATACTGGGCAGACTCTGGCAAGATGCACCGACTGTATCCCCAGGAAAGTAGCATCAGTTTAGCCAATGCAAGGAATTGGGGACACATAGTCCATATTTATATACAGTCTATGTAACAGATATAGTATGTAAAATCATTGACAAATAAATGGCTTAAGCATTGTCTTAATGACCAATCTGACATACTGAGGATTTTTCACACACAGACACAAACTTTGGTGACTAGATGCTAATCAATAAACTTTGTCAAAGGACTTTCCATTGACTTAATGCATAGCAGCTTATCCAAACCATGTCAACTATTTATCTAACCCTAACTCTGACTATTAGATAATCATTAACTTTACCCTAAAACCAAGTCTTCACAGATTATAACACTCAGATATGGGGCTCAGAAAGGACAACATGGCCCCACATCATTAGTATTCCACAATAGTTTGGTACAGACTAACTAAAAACTAGACCACACACCATACAAATGTTTGACCCCCACCTCAACCATATTTATATATTCAATTTAACATGTAATTTAAACTATAAGTCCTACATACCATGACCTGGATGACTGAGAACCTTCACAGACAGATACATACAGTCCACTATGGTGACACACATTATGCGAGGCACATCCGCATCTTGTCTAAACTGAACATTTTAACTTGATGGATTTTGTATTAGACCGTATTGGATGTTCGGTGTAGGTGACGTGGACGACGTGTACATGATAAACTGGAAACCTCACATTGTGTATATGCTAAACCTGACAGTGGAGTGTCTATACTCCAGCTAGACCTTTGCTAAGCTGTGTCATCAGTCATGCAAATTGGCTGTTTGACAAGCACTTTATAACACTTAGAGAAGGGAGGCATTGGCCGTACAGAGTGTGGGCGTCAGAGTAATCCCACTCTGCTTTAGCTCTTGGTGACTTTAAGGCTTACTCCGACTACAAAGCTCCCATCTCTACCTTTGTGTTGTTAAACCGTGGACGCATTTATTAAAACAAGATCACTGACAACCAAAGGGAAAGTGTGATATGTGAGAGTGCAGCAATATAAAGAACAGAATTCAGTTTGACACATGAAGAATATGTCAACAGACTGCAGAAATAACCTGAGGAAAACTAAAATTGTCCATGCATGTACATTCAGAAATTTGAAATTTGAGAACAAAAAGGCACATTAAAGATTATTTACAGTACAACCAATGAAAACCACAAGATCTACTGACTATTGGCTAACCACAAAAATGGTCTACAGTGACAGAGAGACACAAAGGGTTACGATAGAAAGCAGAGCGAACAGAGCAACATTGAGAGAGTCTCTGTTCCATTACTGACCCTGCAGCTGTGACAAATCCCCTCTATAATACCCCACAGCATTCATCAATTTCCAATTAGAGATACACACCCTAAAAGAAGGGAATTGGCAACTAAAGGTCAACCTTGTCGCTGGCAGTGACGATATAGAGAGGAATCAGAAGTCAGGTGATACGTTTGCTGGAGAGAGAGAGATTTTTTCATCTGTAGTTAAGGAGCACATGGCTCGGCTGAGCAGTCATCACACCTTGATGAGGTGAGCACTCAGAGGGAGGAAGAAAAGTAGACAACTTTATCACTCACTGCAGGGCGAATTGGCTTCCTGGAAGAATCATCCATTAAAAAAGGACAGATTCTGGTGAAGCCCTTCGAGAAATGTATTACAAGTAGAAACCGTGCACTGGGTTCATATGAGGAGAGGCCATCCTTTACATTTTTTTTTTCACCAAGACGAACTAAGATGTGCAAAGATGTGGCAACTTTTTTTTGCACGTAATTTCCAAATGCACAGCAGGAATGTCTCTCTGATCCACTTCAGACAGGGCTGAGATCTGACAGAATTCTTACCTTGAAAAATTATTGCAAAATTGGCAAATTAAAACTTTGGATCAAAACATAAAATCATTAGATTCTCTCACACAAACTTTGGCGCACATGTGCAGCAACACCTCACCTGCGTGAAGGGCACCCCCGAGCGCTCGATGGCCACCACACCCACCGTCTGGCTGAGCTCCAGGTCCAGGATTAAAATCTCTCTGGGATAAAGCAGCAGCATGTGGTTTCTCTTGGATGGCAGGTAGGACAGCTGCAGGCAGTCGTTCAACGTCACCGCCTCCGCACTGCAGCATAACAAAGTAGTGGAAAGACACTATTAAGGAAAGGGAAGTTAATTTCAGTGTCAGGTTAGGGTTCCGAACCGGGAAAATCTCACATTGTGAATTAGAGGATGCAGCGCAACTCAGTGAGCGTTCAAATCACAATCAAGATATATGGAGACTATGGTGTAACAAAAACACAGGCATGTGCAAATGTTACATACACCAGAGTGATGCTGGACTTGAAAGTCCTAAAGCGATAAAAACTGTCTCATTTTTAAGACCAACTTGACATTTATTCATGTCTTTGCATACGGAAAGATGAATGAATTAGTTATCACTGTTGTGGTCTCTCTCTGAGTTGCAGGCGAAGAAGGGTAAACTTAAAGTGGATTTGGTTTAATCGTGGGCGTCTGATGAATTAAGCATGCACTGGAAGAGTTAGAATTATTCCTCTAACATTATTTTACTAAAAAATAAAGCTGGTCTGTTATTTGCTGCAGCTTCTTTCATGTGCGTTTAAGATTAATGGCAAATAATATCATATGCAGCAGCCAGGTTTGATCTCCCCCAGTGACAACAAGTGCCGTCACAAATGCTTAGCAGATCAGCCAAGAAGAAACAGACGCCTGGCTTCCACTGAATCTATGAGCAGATCCGTGGTCATAACTCACTCCAACAGCTTCATTCCTCTAGGTCACGGTGAGATCAAATAAAGAACAGACAAACTGTATAACTCAATGGAGATCATTATCATCTGGGGGAAGCATAACAGATCAAATGGCTGCAGTGGACAAACTTTTACGATGTACTGAGCTAAATCACGCCAGCTCGCTGAAATCTGGCTCATGGGGAGATGGGAGCTCAAACATCTGAGCCCCCAAAGGCTGAACATCAGAAAGAGACAGTGAATGAGAATCCTGTGTCTTGGATGATAAAAGAAAGCAAGACATTTTTACAGAGAGAAAAGGGAAGCGGAATGAGGTCTGTAAGGTGAGTTTGCCGGCGCAGGAGCCAACGAGGAAAACTCAAATTAATTATCAAAAAACCCCGATGACATTCAAGTCAAATATTGGGTTTATGTATTACTCTGCGCAGTCGCTGCAGCTTGAACGTTTGATATCTAGACAATACAGAATACATTTCCACGAGTTGACACAGGCAGACAGTGGGACATAAATTAGAAATTTGATTTGACGGCTTTGATTTGCACACGAACATCTAATATGTGCATATTTGCAACCGGCAGCTCAAGCAGCAGCCAAGAAAAAAAGAAATATGATAAAACCACTGCCTGTTTAATTAAAAAAAAAAAGGACACGACCCTTTGGAGCTCTGAAGAGCAGTTCTGAAGCTCACTATGGGTGCCTCTGGCCACCGGTTGTCATCTTTCCAGTGCCCGATACGCTCTTATTAATTATACTAATTCATAATGCGCCTTTAAATATGTTTATCTCTGCTGTAAAGTTGAGCATTTTAACATCGAGGTCTGACGTGCATCTAACCAGGGATGTAACGCAGAATGATGCAGAACGCAAGAGCTGTGATGTGTCCACTTGGTAGCAGCGTATTTCTGCTTTAGTATTTAGATTTTCTGCTTCTCCATCTCCGCAATTTTCAAATTGATTGTTTGTGGCTCAATAAAGATGAAACACATCGAGGAAAGACTGACTGGGGAGGTTCAGAGATACAGACTTATGTGACGTAAATGTCCTCGGCAACATTTCGGCGACAGATTCAGTCGCCATTGTTGATAGGGGAAGCAGGAAGTAGACACAAAACCTAACTCAACTGGCAAAAAAGACACAGCAGCAACTAGTGTTTGAGCAGCGTTCTTACAGAGCGAGCCAGACTGATGAGCGCAGATGTATAAATGGTTTGCACCAACGTTGGCTGTAGGCGTCTATGTCTTGCAGTACCCTAAAAGAGCCTTTAGAAAGTAAGCCTTATTCTGCTCTGTTGTGTGGAAACCTCTTGTGTGTAAAATTAAATGAAATGATGGCAGGACAGAAAAAAAGATGATAATTCCCTCACTGACTTCTTAATTATAACTATGTGAGACCGTCACAGAAAAAATATTCTCAAAGGGGAATTCTGGGAATTCAACTTGACATTGCCGTGTCACAATTTCAGCTCAAGACCCAAATCTTAAGAACCATAAGTTCAGTGACTTCACTTAATAATTTACTGCTCTTCATAAATATTTCTGACAGTACTACTACAATTACTACTCTGTCATGTTAATATTAACATACTCTATATGGCCATGCTTGGGTGGGAGGTTGTTTTCTGTTTATCTTAATGAAGGACCAAATCCGTGCTGCCAACAACCAGAGTAACAGCAGCCTAATGAGACACTAATGTGCATGATATAGTACTGTAGTCAAAGAGTTCATGATGACAGTCTGGGCAGAACAGAACCTCGTTTAAATCCCCCATCTATCAACCACAGAGCCAGTGAGAGGAGATACTGCAACACTGAACATGATAAACACCCAAACACAGGCCAAGACTGAAGGAATAGAGCATTTTCAAGAGCAATTATACAAAGTGTGAAAGGTGAGGAAGTGGAGTGTGACATAGCAACAGAAAACACAAAGACAGGACGAGAGAGAATAAAGACAAACAACGATTAATGGAGTGCTTGTTATTAGAGATAATTGGGTGGATGGACATCCACTGGGGTGCTGCTGCTATAAATATGTCAGAAACCCTCAGACAGGAAGTTGAGAGCACACCAAACACACTATGTACAATAATTTATAAAAAACAATACTTCAATCAGTCAATACTTGTGTCTTAGTGCAAAACAAAATATATAATTCAAGCAAAAAAATGCTAACCAACTGCTCAAATAATTCCCTATTCTTCTGGCAGATGCAGTTCCTTCATTTGCTAACCTCTGACTTGATTTAGAATTAGCTCTTGAAGAGGAAATTCAATGCTGGAAATAAAGTTATATCAAAACTAGACCTTGTAACATGCACTTATACATTTCAGTCTGATATACAACTTTTGGAAAATCAAACTAAATTAAACTTACGTTGGCTTTTCATTGGTGATGAGCACTTTGACTTTGTTTAGGGCCTTCTTGGCGCCGGTCGGGGCCGGGGCAGCGGTGGGTGGAGGTTTGGTGTGTGCTGGGCTTGCGTGTGGACTGGCGATGTAGACCTTTTTGCCACTGCTGCCTGGTGGTTTGGCGGGGGTAAAGTCTGTGATGAAAACTATTCCTTCGCTGGTCAGCACTGCAGAAAGAGAAATGGGAAAGAACATTTATAGTGATGTTTGTCACAGATCAACACTATCAGTATTCTGTTAGAAAGTCAGCAAAATAAGATGGTACAGAATACAAAACACAGAGTCTCTGATACAGGCTGAGGTATAATCAGATATTCTGAGGAGAAGAAATTGTTGATCCAAGACATGCAACTACAGTGAAGACCCAGCCTGTATATGCAGGCTGGAAAGTGGAACAAGAACTAAATTAAGGCAAAGTCAAACGTCCTGACAGTATTATGTTCACCTACATGCCATGTTGGTCGGGTCAAAGGGGTCAAAGGAAAATGAAAGGATGTTCTCAGCGTAGCTCTTCTTCCACAGCTTGGTGCCAGTGTCTCCATTCCACAGAACAATGTAGTTGGGAGGGTGGACCGCTAACAGAAGATCACGACACGCATCCTGACTCCACAACCACTCCAAGTCTGACAGAGAACGAGACAGAGAGGAGAAGGTGGGACTGAAGAAGCATGGTGTGAGCCAGCAGGAGTGGCAGTAACAGCATCTTAATGAAAACAAATAGCCAACAACTGGGCAACAGTCCAATGTGTCTTCTTGGCAGGGCTGCCAAGATAATGTCCCGTTCCTGCATTGAGCTGACAAAGACTCTGCCCAAGCCTAAATGATTGGTTTCTCTGAGACGTCTTACCCTGGATAGGTTTGGAGTGCTCCTGGATCTCACAGTGGGCAGTGCCACTGACCACGTCCCAAACTATAATCTTCCCAGAGGCATCTCCAGAGGCCAGCCGCAGACAGTAGGGCGAGCTCAGGTTGTGGTAGTAATTTTCCCTGGACCATTTCACCTGCCAATACAAGATACCGACTGAGCATAGATACAGACTCTGACTTTCAGTTGGAAAGTCAACAATGAAAGTTTTTTCTGACACAGAACATGAGGAAATTTACTCCAGGTGGCTTAGAGGAGAAAACCACAGCAAAATAAAGTAATGCATCTCTATAAGAAATACACAACATCGCAAAGCAACCAATGCAAGTTATATACCTAAAAAGACTCCATATACAAGATGGTGTTTAAATAATTGATTATGTCTGTGCATTTTTTCCGTAATAGGCACGCTCTTTACTGTGGCTACTTCTTGTTTTTTTTTTATTCGGCAAGCTTTCTTGTATCGGACTGGGTGGTAAGGGATGGCCCAACGCTGTGGCTGCAGTGCTTTACAAGATTAAAGTGTACTTCGGAGTGAAGAATATAAGCCTTGGAAGGAGCCCAGGCACCGATAATCACTGCTGAATTTATAGCCCATTATTTACCCCTCCACAAAACACACAAACATACATATATAAACACACACAGACGTATACACAATAGGGCTCTCCGTCAATGCCGAAGCAACCATTATCAGCACTGCTGGGGTTGGTTTACACAGTGAAGCAGAGCTGAATCTGTCTGCCGAGGAGAGGCAAAAATACTTGGCGCAAGGTCACGCAATGCTAATGATAGTAGTGGGAGACATAAATATCACAGCACTGGCACATGTGTGGCAATATTTCACCTTAAAGGAAGAAAATCAGGACAAAACAGACACATATTTTAAGAAAATATAGTAGAAATGTACTGGAGCTATTCAAAGCTTATAAACCACTACATTTTAAAGGTCAGCAGGTATGATTTATGCTTTTACCTTTAAGAACCAGGCATTCAATAAAAGTGTTTTATAAATGACAGTGTCAGAAGTGGCTTCTTTTTACATTAAGAAGACTGCTAACTTAATTGTCTCACATTTACCTGTCAGTTAGTTAGTTCTCTGTGCCTTTACTTATTTTCTAATATAATTTATCAATTTTCTAATATAATTTTCTAATATTTGTACTTTGTACCTGTTGTTTTTCTGTTTGTTTTTTTTGCACCTTAAGTATCTGTACTTGCACATTAAGCTGCTCACTTGTGCCTTAAATTGCCTCCCAGGGATAAATAAAGTTTTCTGAATCTGAATCTTTTCCACTTTTCAATTTCATTTTTTCCATGTATGTAGCAGCAGTGAATTGACAGAAATATTCTTTAACTCATTACATTTCTCCACTGATACTTATAATTTGGAGGATTTTCTTTTCTTGAAGACTCAGTCCCACTTTAGAGATAAACAAATAGACAGGTGAAAAGGTGTTTAGTTGTGAACTTTACCTTGACCACATTGGCCTTGTGTCTCTCCAGCACCTGGATGGTCTGGGACGTCTTTGGATCGATTATCAGAATACTGGAGTGGCATCCCTGAGCTATCAGCCCCTGCCAACCCCTGCAAGGAAGGAAAGTCAGGCAGGAAGAGAAGAAGAGGAGGGATAAAGAGGAAAGTGACTGAAGAGGCAAGTGTGAGGGAACTGAACTACAGAGTAACAGTTTGCAAGTGGTACACTCAAACCGTGATGATTCTGTGTTTCCAGTTGGTAGTTTGCTAGTTTGTTTATACTCTTTCCTATGAATGTACTTCGATTAGGCGTAACATTATGACCACCTTCATAATGTTATTGTGTTATTGACTTATCAGAGAATGGACACAGGTCTTCTGAGGGTGCCCTGTGGTGTGTGGCAATGAAATATTGTTTCGCCTGGAGCTGTTTTTTTTTTTTTTGTTGTTGTTTTTTTTAAGTTGTTCCTAAAGCATTTTTCTAAGTAACATCCACACAAATGACAGGTCCAAAGGTTTCCCAGCAGAACATTGTATGTTCTTTACTTCACCTGTCAGTGGTCACAATGTTATGCCTGATCACTGTATATCTAACTCATCGTTTTACTGTACATACAACATCTGCAAACTTGTAAGAGAGCACAAATACCTCAACTACTACTACTACTGCCCATCAAATTTCAATTTCCATTATAAGTGAAAAGTTTTTAGTCCCAGTACTGAGAGAAGTGTATAATGAAAAAAAAAGTATAGATATTACAATTTCCCCATATAAAAATAACTATACTTGTCCACATGCTATGTACTTGAATGTGGTAAATAATATCCAGATAGTTTACTCTTAGATGAGTTTTATCAGATATTATTGATGAATAATCAGTAATGCTATGATGGCATTGCTGTGACCTTTGTGTGAGTTTCTTTATGAGCAGGCAGAACTTAAAGTCACACTATGGCCACAGTCTCTGGTGGTTAACTATTGAATATATGGAAGTCATCAGGCCCAGAAAAATGTCACATCACATGACACATGAATTCCTGTATGTTTTAAGTCTGTTGCGAAAAATCAACATTACATACAACATTTTCATTTTTCTAAACAGCAATACAGGTAAATGATATAAGGACACGTCATGCGATGCTAATGACAGGTCGTGAATGTCATCTGTAAGTCGCTCATCTGAACTGAATTAACCAGCTATCAAATTATGCTAGCGGCAGTGGTGCAGTACTCACCAATCTACAGCGGTTTTATTCTGCAAATTGAGCGTGCCAGTCAACGTCCGAGCCGCGAGTTTGATGTTGACCGTGTAAGGAATCATTTTTGGTGGTGAGTATGTATGCTACATTAACATTTATCAGACAAACGTTGCTCAAATTAATTAGCTTCCGTGCTGCGGCTCTGTTGTGAATTCTAACAGGAAGTGACACGGGGTTTCAACACGGAGCGCCGTGTGGGAACAAATTCGAGCGAGACATGGTTCCACAACGGACATCTCACGTGTTCGACTGACTATTATTAATCGAATGAATTAATAATATGTATAATAAATACAAAAAATCTTTAAATAAACGATTCTTCTTGTAGCAAAAGCATCCTCTAATTCCCAGAGGGATTCATTTAAGTGATAGTTTAGACAAAGGAGAATAGAATAGAATAGAATAGAATAGAATAGAATAGAATAAAATAAAATAGAATAGAATAGAATAGAATAGAATAGAATAGAATAGAATAGAATAGAATAGAATAGAATAGTCTTTATTGCTACTGCAGACTTACAGAAAACAGAAGTCAGTCAGTCAGTCATTTTCTATACCCGTTTAATCCTGTTAGGGGTCACGGGGGTCTGCTGGAGCCTATCCCAGCTGTCATCGGGCGAGAGGCAGGGGTACACCCTGGACAGGTCGCCAGTCCATCGCAGGGCCAACACAGAGACAGACAACCATTCACATGCACGAAAACAGAAGTAAAAAAATGTAATATAAATCTAATTTTGAATGTAATTAAATGTAACGTAATTTGATATCTATATCTCTATAATTTTCATTCATCCATTCTTTCATTCATTCGTTTTCTGTAACTGCTTGTTCTCTGGAGGGTCACCTATCCCAGCTGTCATTGGGCGAGAGGCGGGGTACATCCTGTGCAAGTCGAACCTTCTTGCTAACCACCACAATATATAATATGTCGCATATATAAAATATAATATATGAGTATAGATATAAATACAAATAAGACCGTGGGATAGTGAATATGTGGAATATACAGAGATATGTACAGTATTGTGTAAATTTTCATCCAGCATATATAAAGGCTATTTACATTTACAATGCAAGCTGTTGACGGGGTTTTGTGTCAGTTTCTTGGACTATGCAGTGAAGTGTTGGTTGGTTACGTCATGTACTTTTTTTCCCACATAAATCCTATTTTCTTTACCCATCTCACTACACACAAGTGGCATATTAGTTCACACAGAATGTCACAAATTTAAATCCAAAATATAACCATGTAAAATATCCAAAATGCTTTTTTTTTTTCAAATATTGGACAACATTTGATTTAAAAGTGCAGTTTGATATGCTAAAGTCTAGGACTTCAAAAAATATCAAACCTAATGTTTTGAACGATCAACTTACTTAGTCAGATGGTGAGGTTTCTTTCATCATTTAAAGTTGCATCACTGCCTATAAATATTTCAGCAGCGTTCACAGACAAACAACTGCCAGCAAGATCTGGTTAAGCACCACAGGATGTAGCGAGTCTGGGGCTCATGTTAGGAGAGAGCGCAGCGCTCACAGTGTCCCGCAGGAAGATGGTGGCATCATATTTTATTCCGATGGACCAGAAAGCAGTACACACAGGAATGCAATGAAGGGCTTCTTGACACCACAGTTGGCCTCTTATAAAGTGTTGGCCGATCAAACCATCAAAGTCTTTTTATCCTTTTAGTTGGTGCCACTTCATTGCAGTTGTAACTGAAGGTGTAAAATACAAAGCTTTGCCGCAGAGGAATGAACAGCGTCCTGGATGGTTCTCATGTGTTTTATATAGTTAATTAACATCGTGCACTTATCCCAGAATTAACAACTGTACTTAAAGCAGACAATGCCAAGATGTATTCTAACCTGCAAGTACTTAACAAGAAGAAATATGGGTAGGGTTCAGGGGGCAGACACCCTACTCTACCTTTAGGTTCAGGCTTAAGACTTTCCTTTTTGATCAAGCTTATAATTGGGGCTGGACTGAACCATCCCTTAGTCATGATGCAATAGGCCTAGGCTGCTGGGGGATGATGCACTGAGAACATGTCTTCTATTCTCTTCTCTCTCGCACCATGCTCTCATTTCTTTTCTCTGGCACTAAGCTCCTGTCCTGCTGTGTGTCCCTCTCCCTCCATTTCTAAAGTTTTGGGACTCCAGCAAAGCTTTAGTGCCGAAATCATGGAACAGTGTTGAACCTTCCCAGGAGTCTCCAGCCAACCAAAATTACACCAAGAGCGCAGCGACAACTCACCCCAGAGGTCACAAAAGACCCCACAACAACATCCAAAGAACTGCATGCCTCAACTGCCTCGGTTAAGGTCAGTGACTCCATCATAAGAAAGAGACTGGGCAAAAATGGCCAAGACGAAAACCACTGCTGAGCAAAAAGAGCATAAAGGCTCGTCTCAGCTTTGCCAGAAAACATTTTGATGATGAAAATACTCTGTGGTGGTAGTATGATGGTCTAGGGCTTGTTTTGCTGCTTCAGGACCTGGAAGACTCACCGTCAATTCTGCTGTCTACCAAAAATTCCTGAAGGAGAATGTCCGGCCATCTGTTCGGGACCTCAGGCTGAACCGAACTTGGGTTCTGCAGCAGGGCGATGATCCAAGACACACCAGCAAGTCCACCTCTGAATGGCTGAAGAAAAACAAAATGAAGACCGTGGAGAGGCCTAGTCAAAGTCCTGACCTGAATCCTACTGAAATGCTCTGGCATGAACTTAAAAAGGGCAGTTCATGCTCAAAAAGCCTCCAATGTGGCTGAATTACAACAATCCTGCAAAGATGAGTGGGCCAACATTCCCCCACAGCTCTGTACAGGACTCATTGCAAGTTATGCAAACGCTTGACTGCTGTTGTTGCTGCTAAGGGTGGTCCAACCAGTTATTAGGTTTAGGTGTCAGTCACTTTTTCACACAGGGCCATGTAAGTTTGGATTCTGTTTTCCCTTGATAATAAAAACCTTCATTTTGTGTTTTCTGGTTATCTTTGACTAATATTTAAATTTGTTTGATGATCGGAAACATTTAAGTGTGACAAACATGCAAAAAGAAAAACACTCCACTGTATCTATGACAGATGTATGCTTTTGTCGTTCCTCCTATCCTCTCTCTTCTCTCTCTTTTCTGTCTCTACCTGGCCAGCCTTAGGCAGATGGATCCCTCCCTATGAGCTGGGTTCGGCTCCAGGTTACTTTGTGTTTAAAGGGAGTTTTTCCTTCCTACTTCAGGCTTGCTCTGGGGGTTTCACACCAGACTTTGTAAAGCATATTGAGACCATTTGTACTGTTATTGACGCTATATAAGTAAAACTGAATTAAACTGAATCGAATTGAAATACATAAACAGTAACATACTCAAAAGAAAAAGAGCCTTGGAAAGAAAAACTCTTAATTTGACTATTTTGTTCACAGAAACAGGCAGGCAGACATTCTGGAAGAAGTTGGCCTTCAACCTGGAGAATCTTTCTTCTGCGGAGGTAAATTCAGTTTGAAGAGTGACAACAAAGAAAATATACAGAGTCTAACAAAACGTGTCGTAGTGTAGTGAAGAAGAATTTAATCAAATGTGAGGAGAGAAGACAATTTATCTCCTGTAGTCTGGTGACCTTAGGATATATTTCCCATTTATTGGCAGCATTTGAAGAGATGGAAAATACATATCTTCTTCTCAAGATTTGCCACCGTCGCCTACATGCTTGCTCTGGGCCTTTCAGACCAGGATTCAGACCAGATTGTGTATAGTGTCTTGATACAATTCGTATTGTTACTGATGTGATACTAATATACGAATAAAACTGAATTGAATTGAACTGATTCTTTTTAACCCCAGTGACAAGCTGAACAAGATGGGTTTTGCTGTGTTAACAATGAAGTATACCTCTCTCTTTTGTGATTAAAGGTGACAATATATATGAATATATTACATTGTGAAAAGCTTTTACGATCAGTAAGTTCAGGGTCACCTATTAAGTTATGAATGGCTCAGATGCAGCACTGTTAATGCTGTTCCTCTGGGATTTATCATTCGTGACAACAATGATAGGCTTCAGTGATACTTCTGGCATGTCCAGTGATTTAGAGTCTTTCTCATTCTGTAGATATATTATGAAATATAAGGATCTGGGGTAAAATTTAATTCCAAACTTACTTTTAAATTAACTGACAGAATACAGGCAGATTAAATCAGCGTGTTTCAGCGTTCTCTTTGTCATATTGTTATTGGTTCCTGTTAACGGTCTCCTCCAGCTCTTTTCTGATTTGCATGTTAATTGACAATTTGTTGACTGGAGATTGCATATCTCATTTTGCATCCTAAATATCTGACAGCTGTCAAAACGGTCTCTTTGGTCACGGCTTTCTGCGCATTCAGTGTACACATTGCAAATGTGTCACATTAATTGTGCCGCAGGCCTGCTGTCTTCAGGAAGGGCTGCAGAGCTGTCATACTTACAGTTGCTATGCTATTGTTGTCCGTTCCTGGAAGCAGACACCTCCAGATTGCAGTTGGTTGTGACTGATGATTCTTAAGTGGGTACAGGATTTCATTTCAAAGTCTCTCTCTCTGCAGTGACCTAGAGAAGAAGTTTCTTTTCTTGACAGTTCATGAGAAAGGAAGCTCTTATCCGTATGCCTCTGAAGCTCTGGCTTAGTATTTTTGTCTAAATCGAGAGACCATCAAAAGTCATATCTTTAGAACATTATGTTAAAAATCGACTCTGTAGTAATGAGCTATTTAATCAACTTTAAGTTGGAGAATGTGAAACCTTATGTCTTTTGCAAGCTTAGCGGTCTTATGGTTCTCATTTTTCTTTTCTTTACTGAAGTTAGCTTCTCTATCGAGAAGGATTTCATATCCTCTGTAGGAATATATTTTTCAGCACTTGTTTGATGAACATGAAACCTTACTTGAAACATAAGGAGGGGCTGTAGTCAGTGGAAGCACAACAATGAAATATATATTGACCTCTTTTTGACGAGACAGCTGCTAAGTACGTTTTGCCAAAAATGTCAAAGTGTCTCTTTTCAGCTAACAGTCTGAAAACCATGACACCTTTGCTACAGTTTGGTCCAAGACACATGACAACTTCCAGTATTTGCTATCTGTCAAACTTCCTTTTGAAAGACTTCTCTTGTAGAGAATCATACACGTTAGCTGTACTATCAGAACATTAATTGGCCCATATATCTGTTGTTTGCTAGGGGCCAAGTGTGCTGCTGTGTTTTTACCAACACTACTTTATACAGACTCAGTGCCAGTGATTTCCACTTCATTAATTCATTCAGGGGAGCTGTGAAGTAGTGGTTAGAGGTGCAGCTTGGGGCCAAGGGGTAAACGCTACTGTGTGAACGACTTAATGGGTCAAAATGCAGAGAGATAAGTCCCCCTTGTGGGGAACTATTTTAACCACGCACAGCTAGGCCTAGGCCAGTCCAGAAACGTAGCCTCTGTGGGTAAAAATCAATGTTTGAGGCTTTCGGATGCTTTTGAGACACAAGAATTGAGCTGAAGTTGAGAGACGACATCTAGGACTGGACCGCTTTCACAGATTACTACTGCCACGGCGTTGTCTTTAGGTATTTGCTGAACAAACATGACATGTTAGCTTGTTTGCTGACAGGAATGAAAGGGTGTTCTGCCTCATTTGCTCTCCACACGGACTGTTTACCTAACCACTAGTGCTACTCGAAATACAAACAGAAAGCTATTAGTACCAAAATATTGTTCGGTGTGTGCAGATTCTGCATGTGTACATACACCGATCAGGCATAACATTATGAACACCTAATTAATATTGTGTTTTGAATTGTTGAAAGACGGTCAATGTTATGCACTTCTCCTGTCAGTGGTTTTAATGTTGTGGCTGATTGGTGTATATGCTTTTAGAGATCAGACCTTCAGCATGAAGTTCAAAATTCCAGCAGGGTGTTTATTTAAAATTGTCGCGTTATGCAGCAATTTTTAGTGCAAAGACTGTAACAAAAACATGACCATTAAGTTGTCAAGTCATTACAGAGCAACCAAAGCACTCGCAGCTTGTTAAAGTTCAGTGTGAAAGATAATTTCCCTACTTGCATCATCTAAACTCCACGTATGTGGTTTGTTTAATCTGTATAAAAATGTGTAAATGTCACAAAAGAAGAGGCACATGCGGGTAATAGCCGAGATGGCTTTTTGGTTGTTGTTTCCACGGAGAACCGTTCCGTGCGGCCGCACAAAAATCTAATGGTCGCTGTCTTTGTAATTTTCCTCTGCTCTCTCTAACAACGGCAGAGAAATATATCTGGGTTTTAGCAGATTGCTGAAGCACAGCTCTCTCGGCCAATCACTTGTTTGCCTCAACATTCCCCTCTTAATGCTAGAGAGGCTGTTTAGTAAAGCAGTTCTCCAGGGACAGGCATTATTTGGTGAAAAGTGAAAGGTCATAAATCAGCCCTTTATTTCTCCCAGCCCTTTAGTTTTATTTTTTTCTTACTGCCTTTGAGTTTCCGTTCCTGTGTTAGCTAGGGGGGGCCTGGCCACCAGTTTATAGAGAGGGTGCTGTAATGAAAACGGAGAGCGCAGATAATCACACACTGGGTCACGTAAAAACCCAATTAGAGCCTGAGAGCGTGCTTGACTGCTGCCCATCAGCCATGCAAAATATCCCCATTATTTCTGCTACCCATCTGTATGTTGCCTCAGTATCTGCCCTACGTGTTTGTGAGTATGCCGAAAGGTTTTATTGATGTGTGGCTTGCGTTTATATTACATTCTCGTTCTCTCCCACTCCCTAACTCTGGGACTTTAATATCTGCAATTACACAACGTTGAACAATAATTTATTAGCCAAGGAGGCTTTAATTTAGTTATATAATTGATGATGTGTTTAAAATAATTCATAAGTAGAAAGTCAAAATCCATTTCTTATCATGATATCTGGAGTCTGGTAATTTAAATGGCATTTGGATTTCATTATGAGGCGTGTTTCAATCAGTAAAGAGTATTGAGCAGGCAATTGGATAGACCAACAACAAATCAGAGCCATTTGGTTGTAAACAAATTCACCTCCACAGCGCTCAGGTGATGTGGATGACTATGCTGCTGTTACTCCTCTGTTCATCACAGCATAAAGCCAGCCCAAATGATTCAATTAGCCCAATTAGCACAGCTTTGCTTCGAGAATAACCAGTTCCCAGTGGAGCAGTTCCAGACCTACAGGCTAGCACCATGAAAACATTGCAAGCAAGGGAAGTTGGTCTGGCTCCCAGGCTACTCCCAGGCTACAATTCAGTGTTCTGCTGGCATTGATGTGGATGTTACTTAGAAATGTACCACCCAACTAGACCAGACAAACCCAACCCCCAGCAGACAAAGGCACACACACAAACACAAGAAAAACGTGAAGCACAGCCACATTCACCAGATCCAAATCAAGTATCAAGTATCCTCCATAGAGGCCCCTCCCCTCAACCCATAGGACACAACGGTCCAACAACATCCTGTTTCCAGACACCACAGGACACGCTCAGAAGGCCCATGTCCATTGAGTCACAACTGTTTTGGAGGCACAAGGGAGACCTACACATTATTAAGTCATAATGTTATGCCTGATTGGTCTATTTTTCTGCTATAGGCGACTAACTTGCGTAAGCACACTTTAGATTGCTCTGTATCCCAACAGACAGTGCCGTGTCAGTTTAGCGGAAAAATGGCTTCTATTTATTTTTGTTATATCTAAGGGACCAGTGTTTAATGTGCATGTTACAGACTGCTGTACTGAAGCAAATTCTTCGCGATCCCTTGGGTAGCCACAATAAAAACACAGACCTATACACTGTACAGAACAGCAAACTAGACAAAGAAGACATGAACACACAGCCACCAAACACACAAAGTTCCAGCACCTACCAGTAGATAGAAAGATAGTTTAAATTCGATGTCCAGCTTCTTCACATAGAAACACATGAAAGATATTTAAATTATATATCATATAAATATAAAATGTGTAATAAAATATACAATAGTATCAGCAGTGACCACAGTGCAGTTGGTTCCTCACAGGTTTACATTGTAGAGTTGTACGTCCTGAGGGACAAAAGACCTCCTCAACCTGTCCGTGGAGAAGGACAGAGACAGCAGCCTGTCACTGAATGAGCTTCTGTGCCTGGCTATGATGTTGTGTAGACGGTAGTGGACATTGTTCATGATGGACTGGATTTTGTTCAAGGTCCTTGCATCTGCCACCAATGTCACGGACTCTGTATCAGTTTCTCCCCAACACACCACACGATAGAAGAGAAAGCTGGAAACAATAGTCTGGTAGATGTTCCAGGAGATATTAAACGACCTTATCCTCCTGAGGAAATAGAGACGGCTCTGACCCGTTTTTAAGAAACTTCAACCATCCACGGTGACCTGTGATTATTTGAAGTTGTCAAAGACCATCTACCTGAAAATGCATTGGTCTGATAAATGTGTTCTATATACGACAAAGGTTCACTTCATTACTTATCTTCCACTTCCATGCACCTTGGAAGTACACGCGCCAGAGATAATCTTGAAAGCAAGGCTGTTTTTAATGGCGAAATACTTATTTTAGAGATATTAAAAACAATAAAAAAAATCTGATAAATTAGAGACTAGAGTCAAAATATGCTGTACCTTTTTATCTGATAATAAACCATTTAATTATGTAAATTATTGTGCAATGCAAGTTAAACCGAACTGAAGTTACTGAATGTTTTTATTTATTTTCCTCAGAAAGTTGAGGATTAATGACATGCCGAAGCTCCAACCCATGGAGACCGCGTGCTCTCGTTTCTGCCGCCTTGCCTGCCATCCTCTTGATCTTCACTTCAGCAGAATTCCCCCTGCGAGCACAGTAGGCACAGCGAAGGAGACTGATGAAACAGAGGCCATGAAATTCTCACTGATTTATCCAAAACTGTCCATGTGGGAGGTTTTAGTTTTACTATGTCAAGTCTTAGTTTAGACTTGAGCTTGAGGTAGCTGAAGAAAGCCAAAATACCGCATCTCTCTTCGATATCCTCGTCATTACATTGAGCCTTCTGTTGCCTACGAAACGTGTCAGATCCACATGAATGGACCGGCACTTTGAATCGTGCCTCCAGACTGTGTTAACAGCTCTTTTCCATATTTCAGACAAGTCTCGCCTGACGGTTGCGGCGCTGGATGTCAGAATGAGTTATGATGTCACACTCTGAGCAGAGAGATCCCCACAAGATATCCCCGATTCGCCTCTGTCATCCAGGCAATTGAACATCTGCCCCATTAATATTAATGAAAGCGGGAGCGAGTTGTAGAGTAAGAGCGTCGTCAAATGTGTAATTGGCAGCAGTGTTTCTTCTGCTGGTGTGAAATTGATTCTAAATTGCAGCCTTGTAACGGCAAAATGAGTCATCATTTTATGCTCGGGCTGCATAATTTATTCCCTGCTGTGAAAATGATACATAATGGACGCACTTTATTTATCATAAATAGACCAGAATTATGAATGACTGGGAGCAGTGTCATAAACCATCGAGGCTACGACGCGTACTCTGACCTCGTGTGCCTATCGAGAAAGCGCGGGTTTAATAACCCGAGGGAACTGCTACGTGATTGCATGTGAATTCTCGACATCCATTTCACCATTGCGTAACGGGCCTGAGAATGGCTTCTGGCTGACGGTGTACTCGTATAATGTGCTTCAGTGTGGAGCATCATCATTTCACGGAAAAGCCCGAAGAGAAAACGCTGCGGCTCTATTGCGCACGCATAAATGTTTTAGACCCTCAGCAGTGTCCAAAATGACCCATTCAGGAAGATAATTTCATCATCAACTGAGTGCAAATGAAGGGCCCTCGTGTTTGCACGGTATCTCTGCGGAGCGATAACATTTTCTGAACCGCATCTGACTGCAAAGTAGGAGGTGAAAATGAGGGTGCTTTAGTGGGTTAGTGCTAATGGATTAACATTATTGTGTTCTTTTTTAAAGTGCTCCAAAGTCCGTCCTTGGCCTTGTAGGTTCACGTTCTGTCGAGTTGTCATAGCAATGTGAGGTAGACTGAACATCTTTCCACTGTTAACTACAGAAACAAATTGTTCATAAAGGGCATATGATGGAATTAAAACACGAATATTTTCTTTAATTGGCTTTTTTGCGAAAACAGTTATTAAACCAAACTGGTCAAATGAACAAGGGGTAAACACAACAGATTTAAACTCATTATCTATTGAGAATAAAAACAAAATTATTCATTCTGTA
Organism: Planiliza haematocheilus; assembly: GCA_005024645.1. Taxonomy (NCBI): domain Eukaryota; kingdom Metazoa; phylum Chordata; class Actinopteri; order Mugiliformes; family Mugilidae; genus Planiliza; species Planiliza haematocheilus. Next base: position 2,984,938 of record SRSE01001339.1, on the reverse strand, counting down.
ACTTCTGTAACTGCTTGTCCTGTGAAGGGGACGCTGGAGCCTATCCCAGCTGTCATCGGGCGAGAGGCGGGGTACACCCTGGACAGGTTGCCAGTCTATCGCATGGCTTAATGCGATAGACTGAACACAGAGAGACAGACAAACATTCACACTCACACGCACACCTACAACCAATTTAGAATCACCAATTAATCTAATGAGCATGTCTTTGGACGATGGGAGGAAGCCGGAGGGAGTACCCACGCAGACACAGGGAGAACATGCAAACTCCACAGAGAAAGGCCTAGATTAGAACCCAGAACCTTCTTGCTGTGAGGCATCAGTGCTAACCATCACACCACTGTGCCGCCCAAAATAAAATTATACTGTCTTTTATAATAACTAGACCCCAAATGCCAACTTTCACCTCCTTTAAGACATATTTTGGACCAGTGTGTCGGATATATTTTAATATTTCTGAAGCTGATTTTGCAGGTAGTCCGCTTGGTTTGTTCTCCGCTCTGTGTGTGCGAGCGTGTTTGCCAATAGACAAATGTCGCTAATAGCCTTTTGAAAGTTTCTTCTGTATGTGCAGACATTCTCCTCGTCCCTAAATGGAGATATGAGTGGGATAGAGCCGTGCTAATCTTTGCAAAACACTGGCCATTAAGCCCTCTCTAAACTATTGTCTACAGACTCAAGGCATTCAAATATAAGAGGGAAAGAGTCAATAAACCGCTAAGAACTCAGCAAATTTAAGCCAAATGATTAAAAAATGAACTTCTAAACTGACCAAAAAAAACAAACACGCAATGAAGCCGCGCCGTCACACTGATTTATTGTCAGCTCATTATCAAGGGACTGCGAACAGGATGTTTAATGTAGTGGTGACACACTGTCACATGGACCTGACCCTGAGAGAACCAGAAGTGGTGCTTTCTTCACTCATCAGCACAAAGCACATATGCTGATGTGGCTGTCAGGGTAAGTTACTCCCACTCTTGCTGTGGCCTCCGTCTTGATGTTTTATTAACACTGAATAAATTACAAGGTGATAGACAGTCTGACATGAAATGCTCTTAAAGGAAACAGCCATCTCCCGCGAGGTGAATAAACAAAAAGAATTAAACCTTGGGTGTGCTGCGTTTCAATAAAGCAGCAAGACGATATTCAACGCGCAGGCCAGGCGAGGTTTCACAGCCTATTAGTTGCACCAAGGATGAGCAGTGTGGGGACGGTATAAAGCCCATTAGAGCACTTGTGAAAGTATTTCACCAGCTTAATGTGATGATGAACTCTATAAATCTCCAACAACAGGATGCGATTTGTATGTCATGATGTAAAATCACTTTTATTAACCGCTAGTGCATGCTTTGCTCTGATATACGGCCATGATGCATTAGTTTACAGCCTTGTGCGCACACATTTCTAAATGGTTTATGAAATGAGTTTGATGGGCTCTGTTTGAAGAGCTCATTGTAAAGTTACATTTATCCATTACATACAGTATACAGTGAATTAAAGTAGATGTGCTCAGCCTTGGCAACAGTGATGTTGATGGCAACGGCAAGGACCAGTATGAGAAGACAAGCTATTGTTGTCTAAATAAAGATTTTGAGCAATAATTGATGTTTATCCATCTCTCTGCACACTCACTGAACTTCTCTACAAAGAATACTTTAAATACAAAGAAGCGCTGGCTTTTTATCCATTGTCAAACTCCCATTGTACTAACCCTAGTATAATACACTCTTTATACTATGTATATATGCTGCATGAGCTGTACACTTTATTCAGATATATGCATCTATTCATCAGCTTGTTTCTGCTGCTTTCTTCTCCTCCTCTCCTTCCTCCTTATGTTTCCCATCGTATTTGTCACTTGGCCAGCCTCAAGCAGATGGCTCCCTCATAAAGGGAGTTTCCTTGCCCCGGTTGCCTTGGTGCTTAGAATAGAAAGGAAGAGGCCGGCTTTGTTGTCAATGTACGACAAAATTGAAATGCAGCCCTTGACAGTACAAACATCAAACGCAGCAAAGCTGTAAAAATATTAAAATGTTATATTTGAAGTGCGAAATAAATACCTAAGACTCAATCATAGGTAAATGCTAGGGCTGTAGATAGATTAAACTGTTTAGTTGCGATTAATTGCTATGATTTCCATAGTTAATACGTTTAAGGTAAATTAATCGCACTTTTTAATGTCTGCTTTAAATGTACCTAAACTTGAAAACTGATACTTTTCAAGTTTAAATTACTTTTATCAACATCGAAGCTGCTCAGAAATGTCCTTGGTCAGTTCATAACTAAGCTGACATCCACAGTAAACTCCTATAACTTATTTTTGAGTGAAGCATCCGACAAGGTTTTGATGTCTTTTAACTTACCGTTTAAAAGACCGGTGTCATTTCTGCTCATTTGTTTCTGCTTACTTTCTTCTTCTGCTGTTTGTAGGACTTTTGTTAGTTTCGCTGCCCTCTGGGAAAAAAATATTTCCTAGAGCGCACTTCACAGAATCTGCTTGATCACTTCCTGATTCTACTCCGGCTTCCTCCCACCGTCCAAAGACATGCTCGTTAGGGTGATTGGATTCTAAATTGGCTGTAGGTGTGCGTGTGAATGGTTGTCTGTCTCTCTGTGTTAGCCCTGCGATGGACTGGCGACCTGTCCACGTTGAACACTGCCTCTTCCCCAGATGATAGCTGGGATAGGCTCCCATAGGCTCGGTTATAGAAGATGAATGAATACATAAACGAATGAATGAATTTGACATCCCTATTACATCTCAAACATTCACACAAGACAGTCCACATTAAAATTCAGCTGCGTTTAACAAGGTTTATGGCTCTGGGGTAACCATTTTTCATCTGTCTGTCCATTTTTAACTGTCCTACAAGATAATGTCCTGGCTGGGATGGGTCTTTATGGATGCTAAGGGCTCTCGAGAGGAATTTAGAACTGTGCATATCGTCCAGGGAGGGGAGAAAAGAGCCGATGATCTTCTGGGTCTTGGTGACAACGCTCTGTGCAACTGTGCAGCAGCTGGCTAACCACACACACTACTTTAGTGTGGTCTCAGTAGAGCAGGAGTAGAAGGACACAAGCACTCTCTGAGACAGGTGGTCCTTCCAGAGGATCCTCTGGAGGTCACTGCTGTGTGTGCACTCCAGGGCAGGTCCTCCTCTTTGTGAATGTCCATGAAACGGAAATCTGAGTAACCTCCTCCACGCTGTCACCGCTGAGATAAGAGAGCCGAATATAATCTGAGGAGTTTCAGTCTCTGGGTTCCTCGGCGCGTCTTGAGATTTCAAATTTAATTGAACTGTGATCTGATTTTGTGCTGCACACGGCACGTAGTGAAAGGAGCCTGCTACCTCTCTGAGAGCCTGGAGATGTTTAACCTGACTATTTATCTAACAGCTCATTGTGGGTTTTCGTTCTGGTTCCATTACCCTGATGAACTGATCCCCTGCCAAAAAAAAACGTTCCAGTTTCAACATCAACAGTAACACAGCACAATGCTCGTTTTGTTAATTCTAGTTCCATTTAAACTAAAACAGACAATGAAGCGCTTGATGCTTTATGCCATGACCTTGTGACATATCACCATCGTTCAAGGGTGCATGAAGCCCTTGATCACTTAGCTCCACCTGTGGCTATTCTCCAGCTCCACATTTTGTCTAATGAAAGTCACTACTGCCTCCAAAAGACCCAGATGTAGATAATCAAAATAGCCAAGGATCCAAAGCCGTAGTCCACAAACCAAAGGACGAATCTGCTTTCAAGTTACATGGCTAGATAAGACGGCATATAAAAACAGATTGGAGAGAGAGGGAGAGGCACATAAAAAATAGAAGGGAAGATAATGTTTGTCTTTATCTCAGTGACATCTAATTGCATTCCAGCATTCCAGTGCGTTGGCCGTATTGATCACCTGGGCTTTGTATTAATCAAGAATAACGATTTGACGTAAGGCTGAACTGAGATTCAATTTAATTGAGGGATGAAAGTGAGACTGACGGGAGGAATGAAAGGAGAAGCGGAGAACGAAGGAAGCTGAAGGCTGACCACTTCAAAGGAGGAGGGGAAAAAATCCACAGTGAGCTCGGACGCTCATTACAGCAGCTTACCTGCACAGGGAGACACTGTTGCCCTCTCTGAGCTCCAACCTCCTCCTCTTCCAACGTCAATTTCCTTAATCTAAAGACCATAGAGAATTAAAGCTAACCCGTGCACCCCTTTATTACATGTGGATTTGCGTCCACTCAGGTGTAAACGTGTTCACACTGGTTTGATTTAGAGACACAGCGTCTCACATCAGGGTTAAGTTACGTGCTAATTGCAGCAGTTCTCATTAAGCAAGATTACTTTCTGAGAGCAAGGATGCATGACAGCCCACTATAAGCTGACCTTCTGTGTGTGTGTGTGTGTGTCCGTGTCTGTGAGTAGGCGAGAAATGAGAATTCGTTGAGCTTGTTTGTTTACGATCTCTAAAGTGAAAGTAAATCTGCACTTCAGGCTGTTTCTCTAAGTCCGCTGACATCCCTGTAAAAGTGAAGGTCCTTGCCAGGTCAAATCCAGATGAAAAGACCTGGAGGCTACTGGATCAATTACTGCATAGAGAGGTAGAAATAGATGTTCAATGACACAGTGATTTACTTCTCTTAGTCAAATCTTGATGTTAAGCCTCTGCAGCACCTTTTTATTGGCTCCTTTGCTGCAACTTCTGAAACTGGACTTCGGTGTATTCACCCAAAATTCACATATTTCCAAAGAAACGTTTCACTAGTAACGGTTCCTTTATAATTAAAAAACAAAATAAGCGGATTATAACTACACTTTGACCCAAACAAACGAGAGAATTTCGTCAGACTGTTTTATTGTTATGCATCAGCACATTAGTATTCAGTTTGGTTACACTGGCTCACAGCAACAGCTATACACAGATGCAGACAAACACACTAGAGAAAAATAAAAAAATATGAAAATAATAATAAAAATAAAATTTAAAAAAATGTATTCCAGGTATCTGTGAAGATATAAAAAAAAATACTGTAAATAGGCAAACTCATGCATAATATGTGGTATGCATTTATCATAAGAGATATGTAATTGTACAGTTTATATGAAAGTTGCAGTGTGGATTAAATCTGTGCTATAGAGAGTGTGGATGTGCGTCAATAGCCTCAGGCTTATGGGAAACTTTGGAAACGGCAAATTATTCTGTATTCAGGCAACAAAGCTTTATTTTCTTTTGGTGAAAATAAGCACACAAAAACAGGAAACAGTAGATGACTTTAAAGTACAACCTCTTCCTTCCCCTGGACTTTATGGCTCCACGATAATGTTCCCTAGTTTTAACTCTGTGACTTTGGTTACATTTCTGCCATGAACCCTATATCCAACTGTCTCACTGGACCACTTTCTTCTAAATTAGGTTCCTAGCCTCAGTGCCAATCAGGTCAGCAGCCCTGTCATATATGACTGATGTGACTTCATGACAGAAAAGGGAGTTGGCCTCCCATCTGAGAGCTTGTAGCTTTCATGTTTTGATTAACTGTAACTAAGATGCTTAACCAAGAGTCTTAGTTGGCTAACAATAACTACCTTTAATATGCATGGTTCTACAACCAATTAGAGCCATTTTCTTGTCAACAAATTCAGCTCCACAGCGCTCAGATGACATGGATGACTATGCTGCTGTTACTTTTCTGTTCATCACCGCATAAAGCCCCCCCAAAATTGATTTGACTGGTCTAGCAGTTCTTTGCCAGGGCATAATCGGTTCCTGATGGAGCAGAACTACTGGCAGCTCTGAGTTTGTCTGATTTTTCTGTTACATAGATGACCAACATGCCTGCTCCGCTGTCTGCTTGCTAGCTTTCACATCTCTTCAGACTGTGTATTATTTATTTAGCTTCTGATAGACGGCGGTAGACAGGTTTGATAAATCACTTGGCAACTATTGTTATGAAAGCGCCTGGCCTTTTCCAAACTCCGTCCAAGGACAACTTCACAGATGAGAATTCAACTGTCTCGCAAGGTAAGAGTCATGGTTACAAAACTTCTTTTTTGATTAAGTATTAATGTTTCAAACAAACCATCTCGACGGCTCAGGTTAGCATCGTCCAGAGACCATGGCAAAGATGTTCCACTTTCAGTAGTCTCTATTTCCTCCTCTTCATTCACCTTTTAAAACCATTTAAATTACTGGTGGTGAATAGGTAAATCTTCACATAAGAGCCTCTGAGATTAATGTCAAACCTCCTCCTTCTGCCCAGCAGCGTGTTACACTCAGCATAATGCCGTAATCCTCCACAGGTACACCAATAATTCAGCCGTCATCTTCTTCCAGCTCCCAGATTCACACATAAAAGGATGCATCGTAGCGACTGACTGAAATCATCCATCTCACACCGCCTGACACGCAGATGTCCTCCTCCTTCTGCTGTCATCTTGTTTGTTCTTGTCATTGTTCATTTCTTTTGTTCTGGGACATGAGATGCAAGTAGTCACATACGGGGTTAAATCAAGAGCAACAGACCTCCAAGGGCCTCAAACCTCCAGATTCAATGGGAACAACAACCTGTCAAAGACTAGTTTCGTCCGTTTTAGATGCCCTGTGGGACGGGTTTCATGTTCCCGTATCCCGCCACAATACAGGTCCAACTGGAAGTTTCTGCTCAGTGATTCAGGCAGGGATCCTCCGCCAGCCAAGTCATGGCTAAAATATGACTTAACTGCCTGTTATAGTCGATGGGAACAGACTTTGATCTTTTTAACGGAGTGGGAAGGTCATTCAGCTCCCAGGGAGCCAAGAGCTGAAATTGGCCAGAGTAATGACGAAGATTATATGATTTTTTTTTTTTTTTTTTAAATCAGTGGGATGAAATCAGAGTCTGTCACGCCCTTGTTTTAGGCTCTGGCGACCTGCTCAGGCCAGTGCTAGCCTTTAAAAAAACGAGCAGCGACAGCTCAGCAGTGACGGTAAGAGTAAATGAGTCTGGGTGCTGATGGGTAATCAATCATAGTCACTGCCGGGACGAGAGCAGGTTCCACTGCAGTGATCCCCGAGGCGGTGATAGGGAGGGAGGAGAGGGGAAGAGACACTAGCGTAGCAGAAGAGAGGAGGTTACTGAGATAAAGTGCAGCAGAGTGGAAAAGACAAAGGCGAAGTTTGATCACGTTGCTACCAGGGCCACAGCCGAGATCTAACCCGCACAGACAGGGAACACTGAGGTGGCAAGGTGCTCAGTAGTGCAGAAGATCTTGATTTAAACTTTAAACTTCCACCTTGTTTCATATAAGTCTAATATAATAAAAAACAGGAAGGGCTAAAACAGACTTTAAAAAGATCGTTTACAAGGACTCCAATCCATCATTTTGCGTAATGTTGCTGTATCTGCAGCATGAAGTAAAGGGGTTATATTTTCTGAACAACTGATGGTTTTTATTTGCTCTGTTAACAGTTTGATTAAAGCTCATATCTGTTACAGTCCTTCAGGAAGCCATTTGTGCCTCACAGTGATTCATCACCTGTCACACTGATGACTTTGCAATTAGTTATAAATCTGCTGATTGCATTGTACGCGGAGGTCTTTTATAGATCCACGTCAAAGCAGCTTAATAGTCCCCAATTTATGACGTCTGATGTGAAAGAGGCTGAAGCGAATGTAAAGTAAGTGACTTTGTCATTTCAAAAGCAAGCGACTCACACCGTCTACTCTAAGAGGGGGGCAGTAATGAACAACAAAGAGTTTGGGAACCTTCCGGTTGAACTCTGCTGTCAAATAGACGAAAATTTCTGCTGACTCCACCCCCCCCCCCCCCTCCTTACCCTGACTGTCTGACCAAAATGTTTTTCTTCCAAGGGCTTTTCTTTTCAGGGGCGTTGAATAAAACATTACCCTCAACTCTGCTGCGCTGCTGCTAATGTACTGTTTAATATGGTGTTGTGTATATTGGTGCCGAAGCACGCCGAGATCCGTCTTGTGTGTGCTTCCAGAGGTCGACACCCACTGGTCTATTAGAATCTGACTGTGGAGGAAATAATACTGGAATGAATGATGAGTCCTTCAAATTAAAATTTGTATAATTCACATTAATCAGAACATTTATCAACTATAGTCAGTGGCCGATTTGATCTGAGTCATTCATCTTTAAGAACCGTGTATAAAAGCGCATTAGGAAGGTGAGGGCTGAGGCTGTCATTAGAAATTAACACAAACAAGCTTTATTTTCCCTCTGAATGCCATGCTGCTGTTAGTACCCATTAAAACGCCCTGAAATAAGGTTAAATGGTGCCTTGGTATGAATTATTTATCGCATTTATAACTTCTGTCATTCAAGAAAGTTTGCAATTTTAAATAGCTGTCATGGTGACATGAAAAAAGTACATTTAGTTGGAGTGCGGGGGCCATGCTTTTTCCTGCTCACCGGGACTGATTACAACCTTTAAAGCTGAAGCGGAGGAAAAAATAAATAAATAAAAATCCCCAATGTTGCCCTTACTGTATACATCAGCAAATACATGTTTATCTTGAATCACAGCAGAGTGCTAAAACGAACCTGGAAACTTATTAGGAGTGAGTTTGCAGGAGAAAAACATTTTGCAGCAGCGCCGTGGCCCCTGCTGAGTCGGACTGGTGTCGATGGGAGAAGCAGCACTGACCTTTTAGATGCTCAGTGGGTGGGAGGAGGAGTTGTTAATGTTCAGAAGAAACACGGATCTCCTCTCACTGCTGCTGATTAAAGACCACAAGCATGGAATAATGTAGGTTTTTAGCCGGATATGGGAAAACCATGCAGATTTTCTTCCATATGTTTATGTATCTGGATGACTACCATCTCCTGAAATGTCTTAATAGCTACTGAACGTATTTGTACACAATTTGGTACAGACGTCAATGAGGATAGACCCTGCTAGCTTTGGTGATCCATTGACTTCCACCAAGGTGGTTATCAAATGTATGTCATAAAGCTTTGCTAATACGCATTCTTGCCTCTCTCAAGATGATTTGCCTTTGACCTTTTGAGTTGGTGATGATCCCTTAACTTTTGGTTTATGCACAAATAATCGCAAATAATGACTTTCTTGAAGATGTTGCACTTTTGGACCAAACGTTTGAATGAGAAACTTCTGCAAGAAAGTCCTGTTGCCTTTTTTAAAAAAAAATTCCATACACCATACCCAGAAAGACCAAGAAGCCTTATGTAAATGACAACACGTACGGCAACCTAAGCTGTATGTTGTGTTTGAATATTAGCATGCTGACATCCAGCTGGCATCCTTTAGAAGGACAGGTGAACAGTAGTATTTTGGTCTTCCACATTAACATTAAATGTCAGCTCAAGCACCTTAAAATTTAATGACATTTCTTTTCGGAGTGTTCCTCTAATGGCAAAGTCGTATTTTTCTTGCCACTACTGCCACAAACTTTTTTTTTTGCGATGCAGCCGGAGAAAAATGTAAATTTCATCATCCAGATGCCACAGAGAATAATGTAATAAAAGCGAAACAGAGCCTTGCATTTGTCTGCGCCAGAATGCGAGGCTCAGTTTCGCTCTTCACGTGTCTCCGCTGTAGGTTCACTAATGGCCGCTCTTACTGCTGTTCCTCTCAACAGTGGGGCTGGTTTTCCATGGGGGGAACAGGATGGACCTCATACACTGTGTGGTCACATCTCTTCTAATGAGCAGCAATTTAGTCATTGCACCGACTCGAGCAGAACCGAGTAAATGAACAAAAAAGAAACAGGGTTGCATTTTCTGGGTTGAGTGCCAAATCTCCCCCATTTTTTTGTGGCTGATATTAGAGGCAGAGGGAACTGGGAAAGCGCGGATTTTGTGCATGTATTTACTTGTGTATTTTTGTGCCTGCATGAGAGGCGGAAGAGCCGAAAGATGAGAAGACAGCAGGGAGAAACCCATCTCGGGGGTCAGTGACTCAGGCTGCTGGTAAGTGGCGAAATGTGTCCTTGCCAGAAAGTCATAGTATGCAACACACTTAAGACTGGTGTCTGCCAATCAGCTGCTTGGCGGCACAAAGACAGACCCTACGCAGCAGCTGTAAGAGGCAATTTATAGTATGTGAGGAGGCTTTCTGATAATTACCAGTACAAGGTTACAGTCAACAGAAATATCCCTTTCCAAATTATGCATGCATGCTCGATTTACAGAACAAACACGCACTGTTAGATGTGGGAGATTCCACCGCCTTGCTACAGTAAATGCATATAATGGTTATGAATTATCAGTCATGCGCAGGAATGTTTCGCTGAATAGTCAAGCAAACAAAGCTTATCCGGCAGACAAGAGAAGAAGCAGAACATGTCTGTGGACGTCTGCAGATAGCATTCACGGCCGGTTTAAGATAGAATCCCTGGATATGGTGCAATGCCGCCGCGCCACCGGCTGCAACTAAGTGATTACCGACTGTATCTCCTGCCCAGACGCACTCACAAGATGAGAGAGCTCAAGGGGAGGAAGGCGAGGGGAAAACAGACAGAGGTTTATTCAACATATCAGCAGTCAGGTAATCCGGCTGGCTTTGGAATAAGGAGATTAGCAATAGTCGCCGATGAGTGTGAATTCACGGGAAATATTGCTGAGGAGTGATGTGAACCAGGACGAGTTCAGGGAGAGTTATACTTGACTCATTTCTGAGCTACTTTCTTCTGCGTCATGTTTTAGACGTGTTTGAAGCTTGGACTATTTTAATACTCCATTTTTGTTGTTCCTCCTATCCCTAAGCGTTTAGTTTAGATGTTACTGCAGTGACATCGAAACCAAATACATCTAAATATCTGGCGCGTTTCTAAAAATGGCATCTTGGAGGATGCGTCTCTGAGAGAAGGAGCGTGAGGCTACAGGGCGCTTAAAAAAAGTAACACATTTTTCACACTGATTAGCAGAGGAGGTGTATCACTTGCCAGATGACATAGTAAGAAGCATTAAAGATTCATGGGCCGGAAATCATCTGTAAATCACTGTTATGATTCATGCATGTTTAATGAAGCCTCATAAGCTAAGCACTAAAAAATAAAAATAAAAACTCCAGGTCTGAGTGGAGATCCAGCACTGCACCTGCTTTATATGATAATGAACGTATAGGTGCTCTCAGCAGCCTGCACTCTAGCAACCAGGCTTCAGGCTCCATCTTTTGCTCTCCACAAAGCCCCTCAGATGGATGAGAGGCATGCAGGTCTTAATAAATAAATAAATAAATAAATAAAAAGGAGTGGGTAAACAAATCTGCCTCTTCGCTTGAGCATCTTTCCTGTGGCTAAATCTGCCACAGCCGACAGAGCCCTCTCCATTAGGAAATGAACTGAGGCAGGCAAATTAAGAGACATTCGTTCAGAGCAGGCTTGATGTTTCACAGCCCTGATAATCTACCGAACCTCCTTAAAGGTTAAGCACAGTGGAAACTGTCTTTTTTTTTTTTTTTTTTGCCCTTGTCGTTATCGTAGGGAAAACTGTATCAGAGCAAGAACAGG